>JALAZF010000205.1:8990000-10438194 GCA_022829125.1 Lathyrus tuberosus
GCTCTATTTCATTTTTTGTTAGTTAGAATAATCATTTAATTATTGTAATTTAAGTTTATTTAATTTTAATTTCTTGTAAGTTTTATATCTTTTTAACAAAATCATTACAACAAAATTAAAAAAAAATAAAAAAAATGAAAGAAAAATCTCCAAAGCAGCTCTCCCTCCAAGTTGTTCACTTCTGCGTGAGGAAACCCTTTGGGTCTGCTTTTGTTTTCTCCTCATCCATCAACATCTTGACAAGGTTGTACAACCTGCTCTAAAACCTTGGAGCTTTGACCAATAACCTCAGCTTACACCAAAACAGAATGCCTGTTTCACACTTAACAAAAAACTGATCATAACAGCAGAACCATGCCCAAACTGTGCAAACCACCAGCCTGTCAACAAAGCTCCAAAACTGCTGCAACACTCTGCCAACAACAGCATACCAAGCCTGTAATAACGATTACAACATCTACAAAGTGAGAATGATGTATCAAGGCAATAGAGGACAAAAAGAAAAAAAAAAATTTAATTTAAACCACATAACCCAGCGAAACTTTGAGGACACGATTCCCTCATTCTTTGTACATAAATACAATCCACTCCTTCATGTACAGACACCCACTGCTATACAACAACCTGCACTTTATTTTCAAATAAGCAACCTCATTATTACTCATCTTCATTGCATACCTCCATCAAACCACCTGGCTTGTATTCTCAGTTTGTTATCGGTTTGCATCAACTCACCAGATCCCTCATCTTCATAAGCTCATGATAACCATTCCACACATTTTTTCAACACTTTTTTTTCTCTAACAGTGAAAATAAGTAAACTTACACCATCATCTTCATGCTACATAACTCTCCCTCCATCATCATAAACTCACCCTCTGTCACCATATATCACCCTCATATTTTTCACACAAGACACTAAAGCGTGAACCTCAACCGTGCTGCATCCGTTACAAAAACTCACACCGGTTCCGACGAGTTGCCACTACAACAACCACCTGTGACAACCTCGAGACCCAACCGCGCCTCGCACCACAAACTTCACGTACACACCTCAGTAGCTGTGACAACAAACTCGATAGTAGCTCGCATTATCGGTAATGATTCTAAACAATTTCTTCTGTTGTGGTATGTTCATTGCTTGAGTACTGGTTTCAGTTTTGGCCTGATTACATTGCTTACGTTTTCGTTACGATTGTATCAGTTCCGGTTTTGCTGACTCTTTGTTCAAAGTTTGACAATTATTATTGATGAGTTTGTGTTTCAATTTCTAGTTTGGTTATAGATTACATAGAAACAAATTACCTTGCTGAGATGAGTTGATACTGTATGGAGTTGTTGCTGTTTTTTTAATTATTTATTTATAGTTCTAACTTACTTGTTTTAATTTCTTTTCTAATAAGAAGTTTTTTCGAGAGAGGAAGTATATCGATGGAGTGAGTCTCTCTTTTGAGAAACCTCACTTTAAGTTTTAATGTGCATAATTTCCTTTTGATTCATTTTTGTATATATAAAAGTTTAGATTGGTTGTGTTTTCTATGCTGCCGGCACGTTACTTTTCATGCATATATATGTTACAGGTGCCTTGCTCTTCAAAAGTATATAGATGCTTTTCAAAATATACACATGATACTGCTGTGCCCATTATAACTTCTGCTGACTTAGTCTTTTGTTCGGATTATTAAGAGCTTAGTTATTCTCTTTTTTAGTTAGGTTGTAATTTAGTTTGTTAATTCATTAATTAGTCTGGATTAGATTTCAATTTTCATTCTATTAGTAATTTAGTTTTAATTAAATTTAATTTGTTAATTAGTTATTTAGATAGAAGTTAAGTAGTTAGGAATCAATTATCTAATTTTTCTTAGAATTTTAAGGCTCTAATCAGGTCGTAATTTTATTTAGTAATTTCTAGAAATCAATTAATTAGTTCTAGTTAGAGCATAACGATTAAGTTAATTAATTTTTTTAGTTAGGTATGTTATTTTTTTGATTTTTTGGTTGGCATTTATTTTGCTAAAACTATTCTAGCAGCAAGATGTTGAAACAAGATGTTCTAACTTTCTGCATTCAACATGTCGAATAAAGATGTCCCATACTGGCTCATAGGACATCGCGTCTGATTTTGGTCTAAAAGGAAGTTTCTGTTGCTGTTAATTGTTACTGAATAGTCTGTGAATATTTAGTTATGCTATGTGGCATCCAAAGTATTTTGGGTTGAGTTTTTGTGTTGGTTTTCGGACACTACAGCAAAAATGACTTTTGGCAACAACGGAAAGCCGCAGCCTAAAGTGTGATAACCGTAGCCTAAAGCTTTAGGGGACGGTTTTGCAGGCGTGGAATAAACGGCCGTTGCCTATTCCTTTAGAGGGCGGTTTTTTGACTTCTACCCACGGATTATGAACACCATCGCCATAAATATAAAAAGTCCACGGTATTAGTTGGAGTTTTAAGCCGCGGTTTTCAAGTAGCAACACAAAATAACCGCGGTCTATAGTTTAAAAACCGCGCTCTATAGATTAAAAAACCGCGGTCTATAATTTACAATACAGACATAACCGCGCCAAAAAACCGCAGTCTATAGATTAAAAACCAAATCACAAACTTATATATTTGTGCACTTTAGACATTGAAAGATACAATTACTATAAAATTTCCAGTTCATTTATATGATGGTACATTTGTGGTCATATATAATAGATTATTTGCCAATATTATTTAATGAGAAAAAGCATATTTATAAATTGAAAACATATATAAATATGAAGTATTAATAAGATGAAGTTGTAATAAACTCTTTCAAATGTAAAAATTACTAATATTTAATTTCAAAATACATCCAAGCGATATACATCCATAAAACAAAACATAATCGTCCATATATGAATCAAAGACGATCTTCATTCTTGAAAATTATCGTATTGAAGATCATCATCATCTTGATCATATTGATGATCATCATCATCTTGATCATATTGAAGATCATCATCATCTTGATCATATTGAAGGAGATCATCATCATCTTGATCATATTGAGGATCATCATCATGAAGATCGTCATCTTGTTCATCTTGGGGATCATCTTCATTTATAACCTGTAAATATGAAGAAATGTTTTTATATATTACGATGACTAACAAATTTACAATAAAGCGAGATATGGTTTAGTGAATGCAAATGATACTGCGTGCCAATTTCATTGGCACTTTCAAAGTAGGAGTCAAGTTGAGAATTTGGCAAAATTGAAGAGTTGAATTAAACCATGGCTTGTTGTGCTACTATATGATCCATGGTGTCCCTATTGTCAGGTAAATTTTATTTAATTTGCTGAATTTTTAGCTTACTGTTTTGATAATCACTTTCTAATTTTGTAAACTTAAAAGTATTTATGTTTATAAGTTCACTTTTCATCTTGTTATTTTTTTCTAAGGTTCTAATTGAAATTACAGAACCTAAAAACTATAATAGGAATTCTAAAACCCATAAAACAACCTAGCTAACATGAATACTAACTTAATGAGTAAATTATAAATTAACACCACATATCTCAACCAATAAAAACACTATAAAATAGTAACTCAACACTTAATAAAATAAATTCCGATTTTAATTAATGTCAATTGTAGTACCTTTTGTTGAGCAGGAGCATAGGTTGATGTCGATGAGCGTGGTGTTGGAATATTATCGTTGTGCAAAGCTTCTCTCATCTTAGCATCTATTTCTTCTTCACTTAAATGTGGATTTTGTTGCATATACATGCTTTTCAAAAGTGCCTCCATTGCTCCCATCTTTTGTGCCATGTCGGAAATTTTACCATCGTATTGCATTTTTATTAAAGAAATTTCTTCATTTTTTTTCAACAATGATGGTGTGACAGTTCTTCCATAACATTTCACTCTACCGGGCTTTTCTTTCCCAAATAGTGATTGAAATGTTTGTGTTCCAGCTTCAGCTGAACTTTCAATAGATTCTTGAAGTTTATCCTAATATACAAATTATCAGTTTCAAACAAAATTAAAAACTACACATGCATTTAGAATGAATATTATAATTTAACTTACAATAGTAAATTGGGTTTCAACATCCACTTGTTTTCCCTTGCGACTTTTTCGAGTTTCAATAAACATTTCAGCTTGAGTGACTTCTTCTCCATCCTTGTTTGCCCGCTATATTATTATTCATATATTAAGAAAAACAAATACTAGTTAATAAGAGATTGAAAAAACAACTTATTCTATTGAGAATCACACACAAATATCATACCATTTTTGAGAATCACCTGTGGTAGCTCAAAACTGGAAGTACTTCTTTGACCCTTCACATGGCATTTCATATTTTTCTTGTTGTTTTCTTCCTTTCCCATTTGTTCTGCAAAATAGTTAAACACCAAAAAATTTAGAGATGCAAAGAAATAAAGACCACACATAATATTGTCAAAATCATAATCATCTTTGTATCATATTTATTTGGTATATGACATGAATGTACAGAATAATAAGACTTGTTATACAACATATTTCTTAACAATAAGACCTGCTATATTTCTTAACAATAAGACCACACATCATATTTCTTAACAATATAAGTGTGCAGAATAATAAGACCTGCTATACAACACAACTTAAACTGGTTTAACTGTACAGCACGTGTTGTACCTTTAGATCTGAAACTGGTACAACACAACTTAAACTGGTCTAACAAATGTTATATCAGTAGAATAATAAGAAAGTAAAATAATAAGAAACAATTTGATATATCATGGTAGAAAAACAATTTATGAGGATCATCACTAGAATAATAAGAAAATTAATGTAGCCATTCACATTTATTTTCTCAAACATCTCAATTTTAGAATATTTGAATGTTTCTTTTAATATGTTGGAAGGTGAAGTACCAATAGATGGTGTCTTTGGAAATGAAAGCCAAATAGCACTTATTGGAAACAATAATCTTTGTGGAGGTATTTCACAATTGCATCTACCACCATGCCCTATCAAGGGTAGGAAACAAGCAAAACACCATAAATTCAAACTAATAGCAGTGATAGTTAGTGCAGTTTCTTTTCTTCTCGTACTTTTATTTGTTATAACTATCTACTGGATGAGGAAAAGAAATCAAAATAGGTCTTTTGATTCACCAACAATTGATCAGCTAGCCTCTCTTGAAGTTTAGCTTGAGGTGTGAGTGTGACTCGAGTTAACAGGAGCAGTACACTCTACCTATTTTCTGAGAGATTTTTATACCTATGATGTCAAACTCATTGAGTGCGAAATTTCATCATATCTTATAATATACCAAGACGACATGGAAAATTTACTGCCCCAAGATTTTGCAATGTGGAAATCCAATTCAGAACTTGCAAAAATATTGAAGAGCTGAGTAATGTTGCTTGTGTCCATTTGCCAATAGTAGGAAGTATGTGTAGCATGGTTTGGAGTGAAACATTAATTAAAAAAGAAACTTTATGTGGTGCTGTATGTGACTGTAAATGTAATGTGCATGTTGCAGAGTAACTTAATTTGATGCACTGAACTTTACCAATTGCCATAAATGGAAAACAATGACCAGTGTATTGTATTCCTAAATTTTGTTGTTGCAAGTTTTGCTGATTTATATCTAACATAATAGCATGATCTTGATTAAATGAATTGAATTGAACTGAGCTGAACATCTGAGGTATATACATATAATCAGCTGAAAAAGTAACAAGCAGTATAAGATGGGCAACACTGACCGCCTTTGCAAACTCAATTCTAAGCGGGTTGCCAGCAAGTGGAAAACCCTGCAGCGATCTCATGGCAGCAATGGCATCTTCATCCACTTCAAAATTGATGAAAGCATAGCTTCTGCCGGGCTGAAACGCAATTTTTTCCAGCGGTCCAAACCGAATGAAAGGATGAGCAAGTTCATCTTCTACAATGTTGTGGGATAGATTCCCTACCCAAAGGTGCCTGGAAGGAGGATTGCCGTTATTGCTGCTGCTACCACCACCGCGCCCGGAACCACCATTCCCCTTATTGTCTTCATGTGAGTGATTTTGGCACAGCAAGACTTGTCTCAGCCATTGGTGGTACCTCTCATAAGAATACTAGTACAGTTGGAATAAAAGGAGAAACAGGAATTAATGAGAAAGAATATTTCAACATGAGAATGAGAATGAGAATGAGAAACTTACTTTTGAGAAGTATTCCATGAAATCGTGAGCATAAGCGTGAGTTGGAGAGAAACTCGGTGTAGAGGAAAAGAAAAAGAAGAACGGCGCTAGTACAGAGAGAAAGAGGAAAAATGCAATTTAGGTTTTTAATTTTCACAAACCTGGTTTTTGTGGAGTATTAAAAAAATACGAATATTTAATATATAAATATAATTGACGATCACTTTTAATCAAGAAAATATATTTGGTATAGTGGAAGCGAAGCATTAAGTTGACGTAGCAGTCTTGAGTTCGAATCCTCCAGGAAGCATATTGATGAAATATTTTTTTTCCATTTTTATATATACACACAATAAATTAATATAATTTAAATAAAAAAAATACTTCATGAACGGGGTTCGATCCCTATATTCTACATTTTATTTTAAAGCGAAAATTTAAATTCAATTTAAAAAAAAAAAAAAACTTAAAAACCGTAGCCTTTAACAATAGGCTGCGCATTTTAGTTGTTGGTATTTAAATAAGACACGTCCACGTTTTAGTAACCGTAGCTTATAATGAATAGGGGACGGTTACTTTATGCCTACACTTTGGTAACCGTAGCCTAAAGAAAATAAGGGACGGTTTTTTTACAAAAGTCTAGAAAATCGTCAACGCATAAAAAACCGTGGTCTATATATCTTTAGGTGACGGTTTTATAGCCGTTGCCTTTTTATCCGTTGCCTAAAGTAAAAAATGTTGTAGTGGGATTCTCAGCGTTTTCTAAATATGGAGACATATTAGGAAACTTTAGATTGAAGACCTATTTTCTTGGAGTTTATTTTGCAGATTTGTGAGCAGTCTCTTTGCTGCGTTTTTGAAGCCCAATCCAGTCCAGATTTAATGCTATATATTGACTGGTGTAAACCTAGTTTAGGTGTGGAACTTACGTGTGTTTTGTTAGGGTTTTTCGAGTGTTATTTGTGAGCCTAACTGGTATCATTCTGATAACAGTATAAGGACTGGTCTTTGTGCTGTAAGTTCTGTCGGTTACTCATAAGCTTTTAAACATTGAGTTTCTTGTGTGTCAATTCTCATAAGCTTTGAAGTATTAAGAATTGTGTGTTTTGAAAGTGTGGCTTTCGTTTTGTTACTTGTGTTGAAAGGAACCAGTCACAGATTGTGATTGTAGAGGGATTTGAGGAGGGCCTCATACCTAGGTGAGTCTTAGGTAGAAGTCATAGGAAGGGTAGTGATCAAGTGAGCAGATTGTAACCGGGTGGGGTTGTTGTATGATCTGTGAATTGATACTATCGTATATTGATTTCGTCCCTGGCTTGGTAGCCCCCAGAGTAGGATTGTTGATCCGAACTGGGTAAACATATCACTGTGTTCTTTACTTTCTGCACTGTTATTATTATTGTTATCTTGTTCATTGTGTTGGATATCAGTGTCTCAACATCTGTGTAGGACGTCTGATATCTGTGCCAGAATTTCAATTGGCATCAAGAGCTTGCACCCTTGTTTGGTTCTGGGTGAGATTCAGGGAAGGTACTTTCTGGTATAATGGACAAGGATGGAGGATTTTTGAACAAACCACCTCTGCTTGATGGTTCCAACTATGACTATTGGAAACCAAGGATGATAGCATTCATCAAATCCATGGATGATCAAGCATGGAAAGCTGTTATCAAAGGATGGGAACCCCCAAAGGTTAAAGATGGAAAAGGTAATCCTACTGATGTGGTGAAGGAAGAGGAAGACTGGGATGATGCAGACTACAAAGGGTCCGTGGGAAATTCCAAAGCCATGAATGCACTGTTTAATGGTGTTAATAAGAATATCTTCAGGTTAATTGAACATTGCACCATTGCAAAAGAGGCGTGGGAGGTCTTGAAGGTTGCTCATGAAGGGACTTCAAAGGTGAAGATGTCAAAACTTCAGCTTCTCACTACCAAGTTTGAGAGTTTGAAGATGAAGGAAGATGAGAGCATTCATGATTTTCACATGAACATTATTGAGATAGCTAATGCTTCAAGTGCCCTAGATGAAAAGATGTCTGATAGCAAACTGGTCAGAAAAATCCTCAGATCTCTACCTAAGAGATTTGACATGAAAGTGACTGCTATAGAGGAAGCTCAGGACATAGATAAGATGAAAGTGGATGAACTTGTGGGATCTCTTCAAACATTTGAATTGGGGATCAGTGAAAAGTCTGAAAAGAAGAAGAGCATAGCTTTTGTGTCAAATGCTGGTGATTCAGACGATGAAGGTGACCTGGTCAGAGATGAAGGGGTGTCTAAAGATCTGGTATTGCTTGGAAAATAATTTAACAAAGTGTTGAAAAGGATGGACTAGAAGTCACGAGCAAATGTTCAGAACAAGTCACTCGACATCAGTAAAAACCAGGATGGAGGCAGAAGGTCCAGAACTGAAGAAGACTCCAATCAAGGGAAGAGAGTTCAGTGTTTTGAATGTGAGGGATTTGGGCACATAAAAACTGAGTGTCCCACGTATCTCAAAAGGCAGAAGAAGAGCTTATTTGTGTCTTGGTCAGAAGGAGAGTCTGAGAGTGATCTTGAAGAAGAATCAGCAAAATTGGTGATAGCCTTGACCGGAATATGTATGCCTGATGGAGAAACGACTTGTGAGTCTGATTCTGACAAAGAATCTTATATTGGAGAACTCACTAAGCAGGAAGTCTTCACCGGGTTCTTAGAGTTGTGTATCAAGAATGAAGAGAGGTGCCAGATAATATTAGAACAGAAGGTTCTGATAGCTCAACTAGAAGCTGAGAAGGAAGAACATCTATCAATCATTGCTGATCTTAAAGAGGAGGTTGTATGGCAAAAGTCAAAACTTGACAATATGACCAAATCTATAAGAATGCTGAACAATGGTACCACGCAGCTGGATGAGATTCTTCAGACTGGGAAAAATGCTGGAAATGTACAAGGTCTTGGTTTTAACAATCAAGCAGAGAACTACAAGAAGCCTGTATTAAAGTTTGTTCCTCAGAAAATAAAGCAAGAGGAGGAGATGTCAAATCACATGTTTCAACATCAGATGAAGCATCAGAAAAGGGTATGTAGTTCAAAGTATAAACCATGGAGATGTCATTACTGTGGAAAGATTGGTCACTTAAAGTCCTTTTGCTACAAGTTGCACGATTATCCCAAAACTGCTCATCAACAAAATAAAGGACAGAGTTGGGCTAAAGTAAAGAAAGGATAGATTACTAGAAATATGATGGCTGGTTTCATAGCACATACCTCTCTCAGAGCATCTGCAAGGTAAGATTGGTACTTTGACAGTGGTTGTTCAAGACACATGACTGGTGTGAAGAAATTCTTGTCAGATATCAAGCCTCACTCCACCAATTATGTCACTTTTGGGGATGGATCAAAAGGTGAAATAAAAGGTGTTGGAAAGCTGGACTACACAGGACAACCAAATCTGGGATCGTGTTCTATTTGTCAAAGGGCTGACTGCAAATTTGATCAGTATAAGCCAACTGTGTGATCTAGGACTCAAAGTAAATTTCACAAAATTTGAATGTCTAGTAACCAATGAGGAAGACGAAGTTGTAATGAAGGGAACCAGGTCTAAGGATAACTGCTATCTGTGGAATCCTCAAGAATCGAAAAGTTTGTCTACCTGTTTGATGTCAAAGGAAGATGAAACCAAACTGTGGCATCAAAAATTAGGTTACTTACATTTGAAAGGGATGAAGAAAGTTATGTCAAGTGAGGCTGTTAGAGGTATTCCCAAGCTGAAGATTGATGAGGATAGAATATGTGGTAAATGTCAAGTTGGGAAGCAAACAAGAGTATCACACAAAAGGCTTCAACATCTTACCACAACTTCTAGAGTTCTGGAACTGCTTCACATGGACTTAATGGGACCTATGCAGGTTGAAAGTCTTGGTGGGAAGAAGTATGTCTATGTTGTCGTTGATGATTACTCCAGATTCACCTGGATAAGCTTTATCAGAGAAAAGTCTGAAGTATTTGCAGCCTTCAAAGAGTTGTGTCAAAGGATTCAACGGGAAAAGGATTGTGGTGTTGTTCGAATCAGAAGTGACCATGGGAAAGAATTCGAAAATAGCAGGTTTGAAGAGTTTTGTTTATCTGAAGGAATCACTCATGAATTCTCATCACCAATCACTCCTCAGCAGAATGGTGTGGTGGAACGCAAGAATAGGACTATACAAGAGTGTGCAAGGGTCATGATTCATGCCAAAAGGTTTCCATATCATTTTTGGGCTGAAGCCATGAATATCGCTTGCTATATACACAATAGGGTGACTATCAGATCAGGTACTTCTGTTACTCTTTATGAGCTATGGAAAGGTAGAAAGCCAAATGTGAAGTACTTCCATGTGTTTGGGAGTAAGTGCTATATCTTGGCGGATCGTGAGCAGAGGCGAAAGATGGATCCTAAGAGTGAGGAAGGGATATTCTTGGGATACTCTACAAACAGTAAAGCATATAGGGTATTTAATTCCAGAACTAAGGTGATGATGGAATCCATAAATGTGGTGGTAGATGAGTCTGGCAAAGACGAAGATGTCCCAGATGATGTTGGAGCATGCTTTCCCATGAACAATGAAATCTCACAAGACACTGAGTCCGTAGAAGATAATGCTCAAGAGACCGACATTAGACCTGAGAATGAAGAGGTAGAGGATGCTAACAGGGGACCCTCTATAAGTATTCAGAAGGATCACCCTAAGAAGTTGATTATTGGAAATCTGAATGAAGGTGTAAGAACCAGCACGAGGGGGGCTGTGTCAAATGCTTGTTTTGTTTTAAAGCTTGAACCAAAGAATGTTAAAGAGGCATTGACAGATGAGTTCTGAATAAGTGCTATGCAGGATGAGCTTTGTCAATCAAGAGGAATGAAGTCTGGGAACTGGTACCACGACCAGCAGGAACAAATGTGATTGGAACAAAGTGGGTGTATAAGAATAAGTCTGATGAACAAGGAGTTGTTACCAGAAACAAAGCTAGATTAGTTGCTCAAGGATACACACAGATTGAAGGAGTAGATTTCGATGAAACATTTGCTCCTGTGGCTCGGTTGGAATCCATCAGATTGTTGCTAGGAGTGGCATGTCTTTTGAAATTCAAATTGTTTCAAATGGATGTCAAGAGTGCCTTTCTGAATGGCTATCTTAATGAGGAAGTTTATGTTGAGCAGCCTAAAGGGTTTGTGGATCCAAATTTTCCTGATCATGTCTTCAAGCTAAAGAAGGCTTTGTATGGTTTGAAACAAGCTCCACGAGCTTGGTATGAAAGGCTGACTGAGTTCTTAGTCAAACATGGATACATGAAGGGTGGTATTGATAAAACACTTTTTGTCAAGGAGAAGGATGGGAAGCTAATGATTGCTCAGATTTATGTAGATGATATTGTGTTTGGTGGGATGTCGGATGAAATGGTCCAACATTTTGTCAACCAAATGCAGTCTAAATTTGAAATGAGCTTGGTAGGTGAATTGACTTACTTCCTTGGATTGCAAGTCAAGCAGATGGAAGATTCCATATTTATTTGTCAGAGCAAATATGCGAGGAATATTGTGAAGAAGTTTGGATTGGATAATGCCAAGCATAAGAGAACTCCTGCTCCTACTCACTTGAAGTTATCCAAAGATGAAAAGGGAGTGAATGTTGAACAAAGTTTATACAGAAGCATGATTGGCAGTCTGCTGTATCTTACCGCAAGTAGACCAGACATAACCTTTGTTGTTGGTGTATGTGCAAGATATCAAGCAGAACCCAAGGTCAGTCACATCAATCAAGTTAAGAGAATTCTTAAGTATGTGAGTGGTACATGTGATTATGGGTTGTTGTACTCCCATGACTCAAGTTCCATTTTAGTAGGATACTGTGATGCTAATTGGGCTGGAAGTACTGATGATAGGAAGAGTACCTCTGGAGGTTGTTTCTTTTTGGGAAATAATCTTATTTCATGGTTTAGTAAGAAACAAAACTCTGTATCTCTTTCTACTGCTGAAGCTGAGTACATAGCAGCTGGAAGTAGTTGTGCTCAACTGGTGTGGATGAAGCAAATGTTATCTGAGTATAATGTCACACAAGATGTCATGACATTATTTTGTGACAACCTGAGTGATATTAATATTTCTAAAAATCCTATTCAACATAGCAGGACTAAGCACATTGATATCAGGCATCACTTCATTAGAGAACTTGTGGAGGACAAAGTCATAACTCTTGAGCATGTGAGCACAGAAAATCAGCTTGCTGACATATTTACCAAGGCTCTGGATGCAGTTCAGTTTGAAAACCTGAGGAGTAGACTTGGGGTTTTCATTCATGAAGAACTATAGCAATTAATGTTCCTTCTGGCTGCCAGATTGAAAAGATTAAAGGTGGTTCTGGTAGTGCAGTGTGTGCAGGTGGTTATGAAGGGGAAGATGCTGAAGTTTGTGCATGACACTTGGTCATGTGATGTGGTGTGCATCTACTCTCTGATGCATTTGTCAAATTAATAACTGTTCTAATTGCCTTTGTCATATTTCTGACTAAAACGGGGGAGTAGTGTGCTTGTGTTGTGCTTGTGCTGGTGCTGCAGTTGAGGGGGAGTTTTTTTTTGCTGCTATGCTATGTTGTGTGTTGGTATTGTTGTGTGTTTTTTTTTTCGCTGCTGTCTCTGATATGGATGTTTTGCTTGTGTTATCTTTGCAAGATTTGTTTGGTGTGTTGTTTTAGCCAAAATAAGCCAAAGGGGGAGATTGTTATTTCTTTGATTTTGTGGTTGGCATTTATTTTGCTAAAACTATTCTAGCAGCACGATGTTGAAACAAGATGCTCTAACTTTCTGCATTCAACATGTCGAATAAAGATGTCCCATACTAGCTCATAGGACATCGCGTATGATTTTGGTCTAAAAGGAAGATTCTGTTGCTGTTAATTGTTACTGAATATTCTGTGAATATTTAGTTATCCTATGTGGCATCCAAAGTATTTTGGGTTGAGTTTTTGTGTTGGTTTTCGGATTCTCAGCGTTTTCTAAATATGGAGACATATTAGGAAACTTTATATTGAAGACCTATTTTCTTGGAGTTTATTTTGCAGATTTGTGAGCAGTCTCTTTGCTGCGTTTTTGAAGCCCAATCCAGTCCAGATTTAATGCTATATATTGACTGGTGTAAACCTAGTTTAGGTGTGGAACTTACGTGTGTTTTGTTAGGGTTTTTCGAGTGTTATTTGTGAGCCTAGCTGGTATCATTCTGATAACAGTATAAGGACTGGTCTTTGTGCTGTAAGTTCTGTCGGTTACTCATAAGCTTTTAAACATTGAGTTTCTTATGTGTCAATTCTCATAAGCTTTGAAGTATTGAGAATTGTGTGTTTTGAAAGTGTGGCTTTCGTTTTGTTACTTATGTTGAAAGGAACCAGTCACGGGTTGTGATTGTAGAGGGATTTGAGGAGGGCCTCATACCTAGGTGAGTCTTAGGTAGAAGTCATAGGAAGGGTAGTGATTAAGTGAGCAGATTGTAACCGGGTGTGGTTGTTGTATGATCTGTGAATTGATACTATCGTATATTGATGAGTAGGATTGTTGATCCGAACTGGGTAAACATATCACTGTGTTCTTTACTTTCTGCACTGTTATTATTATTGTTATCTTGTTCATTGTGTTGGATATCAGTGTCTCAACATCTGTGTAGGACATCTGATATATGTGCCAGAATTTCAAGGTATATCTAGTTATTTAGGAATTATTTATTTAGTTTAGTCTTTTAAAATTAGAATTTAGAATTTAGTTAATAGGGTATTAATTAAATTTTAGTTAGTTAGTTTTATAGTGAAAAATTAATTTAATTATTTAATTAACTTTTAAATATAATTTGTTTTTGATTTTGGTCTATTTAGATTTTAATTTAATCTTGACATTTTGATATTCATTTTCAATTTAATTCTTATTGCATTTTGCCGTATATATTGTTGTTTATCTTTCACTTATTCCTCGAGGTTTCTACCTTGTTCCTCTGTTTCCTCTCTGCCCCTATGTCACTTACTATCATTCCAAAGGAAAGGACCCCATAGTTGACTATCATGTCATTTAGGATAGCCTTGTCCCTCATTCCCTTATCTCACGCCGCCGCGCGATCGAGACTTCCTTTCCTTTTTAACATAACCTTAGGTGTGGAGTCGCCGCACTCCACGTAGGTGTCTTGCTGTCAGACCCTACTTTTCCCTTGGAACCTTGACCACAGTCAAGAGTTCCTCACCCCCATTGAGGGGAACTACGATTGCTCTGATTTCTCAAGTTCACCTTGAGAATACGTAGGCATAGGATTGCGACGATCCTAGCGAGCTACCTTTTTTCTTTTTTCACCTTCTATTTTTCCTTTACATCCGATGCCTTCTCGGATTCCACCCTATTTTACTTTTATATCCGATGCTTTCTCGGATTCCACATTTTCTTTTTTACACCCTTTTACCCCTTAGCTAGGGGAACTACGAATGCTCTGATTCCATTCCCGTCAGGATACGTAGGCACGAGATGCGATGTCTTGGCGAGCAAACTTAGTGTACATACCCCCTAGGTCTTTACCTTTTCTTTAGAAAGCAACAATATCATAACACAAATACTAATAAGAGGTTCCTGTAGAGTACTACGGATACTTAGGGTGCTAATACCTTCCCTTTGTATAACCAACCCCCGAACCTAGATTCTCTTATTAGGGTTTTCGTTCTTTACCCTTTCCTTTGGATAAATCAAAGCTCGGTGGTGAATTTCAAAGTTTTGTGATGCAAGTTAATTAATAGCTTGTTATCCGATTCTCACCGCAACAGAAATGGCGACTTCACTGGGGACTTCTTATCTTTGAGGGTTAAGCCCACCTTTGTTTTTGTTTGTTCTATTTATGCTTGTTTGCTATATTTGTGTATATCTGTTTGATTGTTTGTATATATTCTTTGCTTAATTATCCTTTGTTGGCTTGGTTTTTGAGTGGTGAGATAAATCCTAACCCGGATTTGAGTGCAATTAGGATAGGACGATAGTATTCAAGGAGGCTTTGAGGGAGTCGAATCCTGAAAAGTTGAATTGAGACACCATCACTCAGTTGAGGCCCTCTTGAGAGTCTAGTTATGTTGAACGAATCTGTTCGTGAAAACGTGCTACTCTCAACCTAGGAGCCCATGATATTGAGAACCGTAGTTACCAAACCCCACTTAAGCCTTTTAGGATGTAGTACAGTGACCATGATGGAGTCTATTTCTGAATTGGTTGTCACACGATACTACACTCGGACGAGACTCTCTTGAGAATATTATTGACTATCGAGTCATTTGGGAAATCGATAATATCTGAAAGATGGGTTGTCGACTCCGGGAACTTCTTAGAACCCTGTGTTGCTGATCATAACCTCTAGTACACACCCCGTGGTTGGTTCTTTACCCAGACTCCACGCCGTGATCTCAAACCTTTGATCCTGTTGCATGTGTTTCGCTTCCTGTTTGCATTGCATTGCATATCATTTGCATCTTTGCATGTTTCATTGCATGCGTCTGTTTGTCCAGTTACTCATCTCCAGTTGTCTCCATCTTCCAGTATCACCCGTGAGTCGTCAAGCTGATTCCTCGACACCGATACCGGACTAGAGCTAACTACAGACGCAAGATGTCAGACCAAGAGGTACACAACGCTGAGATCCGAATGGAAATCGATGACCTCAAGTCAAGCATTACCAAACTCACTGAGATGCTTCAAGTCTTGATTGCTAGGGGAGAGCCACCCCAAAGGACTGTCATCCAGGAAGTTTCAAGCGCTGATCCTCCACTAGTTCAGATGCCACTTTCAACTTGGCCAGATTTTGGTTTGCCACACAACTATTCTCCACCTCTTGCATCTACTGCTATGATTGGTCAGACTACTAGACCAGTGCTTCAAGCTCCTGTTTTTGCCGAGCCTCAACCTATAGTTCAGACTACTCGAGCTCCCTTTGAGAATCCTCTTTATGAGTACAATGCTGTCAGTGCTCAAGGTGAAGACCGTGAAGACTTTGTTGATCCTGAAGTTGTTCGAGAGCAGTTTCAGAGCATAGAGAAGAGACTCAAAGCCGTTGAGGGTAGTGATTTCTTTAATGTGGATGCAGACAATATGTGCTTAGTATCAGACCTTGTTATGCCTGCTAAGTTCATAACTCTAGAATTTGTGAAGTATAAGGGTAACTCTTGCCCAAGAGCTCATTTGGTCATGTATCTTCGCAGGATGACTGCTCATGCCAAGAATCAGAAGTTGCTTATCCACTGTTTTCAAGACAGCTTGAGTGGAGCCTCACTCAAATGGTTGTCATACCCTAATTTTTTACCATAAGATTCCACCTCTTGGTGCATTATCTCGCATATCTGCATGCTTTATTACTAACTGGTTTGTGCAGGAATATTGGTTTCAAGTGGAGATGGTTTTCATTTTCACAGTTAAATACTTCAAGACATGATCAATTGGTTCTGATTTAGAATGGTCCTAAGGTTTTCTACTGATTTGGATCTTCTGTTGGTTCTTTCACCAATTCTAGAATCAAGGTTTTAAGCTATCATCATCATCATGAGTATCTTCTCGTCAAAAGCTTCAGTGTGTCTCAAGAAGATTAAGGCTCTTTGTCCATTTGGTGTTAGTCATTTTGGTTGGAATCTTTGTGGTGTGTTGCATTACAAGTTGGCATGGTCCATGTATCAAGTGTCATCATCTTCTGAACCTATGATCGTGTGGGCAATAAAGGTCAAACAAGATTTTGTTCTTATTCTTGGAGTTGAATCATCACATAAAACTCTTTCGATCTTAAGAGAAAGAATTTGGATATGGATAATTTGGAGTGACAAGTTTGGATAATAATCTTAAATCGAGCTCAAGCTAATTCATTGTTTTCCAAAGCTTAAGATATGATTGAGTTCGTCAAGTCGCAACATTCAAGAGTTTTTGATAAAGATACAAGAGTCGATTTAAGTTTCAAAGGTTATATCAAGATTCATTCAGGCTACTAGTTTAAAAGAGGCTTTTCAAAGGAAATTATTTTGTTCAAGATAAGGTGCAAAGATTTCTTGTGTGATTATAAGATTCAAGTTTGCAAATTGCAAATATCATTCATCATGAAAGTTCAAGCTTGAAGATTTATGTCTTGAGAACACCAAGCTCAAATTGATTCCAAAGAGTCAAAGGTTCTCAATTAAAAAATGTACAAGAATTCAGTACCACATCAAGCACAAAATCCATGTTACATTTCAAATTCTAAAGAGCAAATCCTAGTCTTAAAACTCTTTTTTTGTCCAAAAATAATTATTCTATCTCAAGCCATTGCGTGAATTCTCCATGAAGTCATCATTCCGCATATGTCTTTGATATTGCCCATAAGCCAAGTTTTTTGAATGCAAGTCGACCGACCATGTCAATACTTGCAAGTGGTTTACCTGAAAATGAATACAAACTAGCATCAATAAGGAAAAATCAATTTGTCGTGAGCTCAAAAGAAGCAAAAGCAAAAACTGAGCAACTCTCCATCAAGTATGCTTCAGGGAACTCTAATGAAAGCTGGCTAACATGTTACTTCGCCGTATGTTTCGAATGCCATACCCAGTATCGACATTGAACTATTTTTTTGCAGCAAAGGATGGCTTTATGTTGCTGCATCATATCGCCAAGCGTATTATCCGAACCTACACAAGCATGTAGAGAGAAATTACGGCGCTCTGTTATACATGACAGTGAATGAGTTATAATCACAGTGGCAGTAATTGATACAAGAATCAATCGAGAATCATCGGCATCCAACATTTCCAAAACAACACGCAACATGCTAGAGTAAAAATGGAAACAACATCACTGTAATGAAAAAAACATGTTTCAGCAGCACTCATCAATTTCCAAAACATGTGTCCAACAAAATCAAACTAATTTGGAAATTCATGAAACAGAGAAACAAGGGTCAATAGTTCTTGCCAAAACAGTCCAAACATGCTCTAATTTGAAATGGAAATGTCATCATTCTTCATCAATTAACAACATTTCTTCTAAGCCTATATAAAGAGGGCGAGAATTCATTCACAGGGCAGAAGAACTTACAGTGAAAAATCATACATATACACACCACAATCAGAAGGCGGTTTTGACAGAGAAAAGATACACAGAGAGACAAATTCACAAAACCTTACACGCATAACATCCTACACATTCAGAAAAGAGAAAATACCCGGAAATCATCGATGAAGCGCTACACTCGACACGAATGGTGAATTGCCGTCCAACTTCACTCGACCGACCACCACGCAAGTCCGGATCAGACCACCATCTCTAAACGTGAGCTGCTCCGCGCGCATCCCTGTCCAACGCGCCCTATCGCTCCTTTTACAAGCCGCGTTACCTCGCCGTAGAAGACGCATCGAACGAACTCCGATAGGTCATTTCGTTCAATCTTTACCCTCATATCGCCTATGTAATGTTTGATTGTTGCTTTGTTATCATCGAATCGCTCGATTTTCTTTGAATTTGGTGCTCGTGTTATCCGATTTTGGGTTTTGAATGTATCGTATGGACCTAAAATGGTGACGGCGTGATGAAAGGATTCGAGCAAGGAAGAGCGGAGAATGAAAATGGTGATGCAAATGAGAAATGTACGACACGGTAGATTCTATGGTGCATCGGCGATACGAGCGGATGAGAGAAGGAGCTTGCGCATTTTCCGGCGTAGATTTTGTGTGTACAGAGAGAAAAGGTTTCATTATGAGAGAGAAATGGATACTGAGGATGTGTTGTTGATGATCCTTTGTTTAAGGGATAGATTGGTCACGGGCTTCAGAATGTATGGTCCACTTGTTCCTTTAAACCCACCACCTTTGGTTTAAATAATTAAATTTATTTAATTTTAATTAGGATTAAATTAATTTTAGTTTAATTAGAGTCAGGTTAGATTTAGGCTTATTTAGTTTTAATTTAGGTTTTGATTTTAGTTTATTTGGTTTTTAAATTAAATTTTAATTTAAGTAGTTATTAGATTTTATTTATTTTTTAAATTGGATTCTACCTAATTCTTAATTTAATCCCCATTCTCTTATTATTTAGTCCTTGATATACATTTGTAAATTTATCTTCATAATACCGATCTCGTATATCCCCTGTCAAAATATCAATTCCAACGGAAAGGTTTCCCTCTATTGACCACCATGATAACTTAGCCTAACTTTAGGCCCTTCCCTTTACCCTAGCCTTAGGATGTAAGCCACCGTGCTTTATGTGTTCTACCATGGACACTTTCTATCCTTTTCAACCTAACTGTAACTTTAGAGTCACCGCACTCTATGTAGCGCCTTGCCATAGACGCTACCTCCCCCTGGAACCTTGACCACAGTCAAGAGTTCCTTACCCTCTTTGAGGGGAACTACGAATACTCCGATTCCACTCCCATCAGGATACGTAGGCACAAGATGCGATATCTTGGCGAGTATACTTAGATACTAACCCCTAGGTCTTTCCCTTAGCACATACCCTTAGCAAGCAAGTAGTAGATAACATAAATACTAACAAGAGGTTCCTGTAGAGTACTACGGACGTTTAGGATGCTAATACCTTCCCTAGGCGTAACCAACCCCCGAACCTTAGATCTCTTAGGTTTTTCGATCTTTAAACCTTTCCTTTGGATAAAATAAAGATCGGTGGTGAATTTCAAAAATTGTGATTCAAGTTAATCCAATAGCTTGACATCCGATTCTCACCGCGACAATGGTATATGGGTCTCGAGCAAAACTCTATCCACTGCTTCCAAGACCTTACAAATGTCTTCATGAAGCAGTATAAGTATAACCTTGACATGGCTCCTGATCGCCGCCAGCTGCAAAATATGACTCAACTTGAGAAAGAATCTTTTAAGGAGTATGCTCAGCGCTGGAGGGAGTTGGCTTCCCAGGTTGAACCTCCCTTGGCCGAAAAGGAATTAACTGGAATGTTCATGGATACCTTGTCCCCATTCTATTAGGAGAAGATGATTGGAAGTGTTTCCTCCAACTTCACTAATTTGGTTACTATCGGCCAAAGACTCGAGGAAAGTCTTAAGAAAGGAAAAGTATCTAAGCCTGTCGAATCTTCCAATGCTGTGAAGAAATCCTACGGGGACTTTCAAAAGAAGAAGGAAGATCAGACCAACGTTGTAATGTTTGAAGTGAGAAGGCCTCGTCCTCAACCTCAGTATGTTGTTCACCCTACTATTGTTGTCGTCACTCCTGCGGTTACTGCTCCACGACCAGCTCAAGCTCCCCAACGTCCGACTGCAGGACAAAACCAGTACCGTAATAGGAGTCATTTTGACCCTATCCCCATGAAGTATACTGAACTGTATCCTGGACTAGTGGAGCAAGATTTGATTACCACAAGGCCTTTACCTCTTCCAAACCCTCTTCCAGCTGGATTTAGATCTGATCTCCAATGTGCATTCCATGAAGGTGCCGCAGACCACGACTTGGAAAATTTCTATGCACTAAAGGCTAGAGTGCGTGATTTGATTAAGACTGGAATTCTTAACTTTCGTGACAATCCCAATGTCCAGAACAACCCTCTGCCAGGGCACGCCAAGTGAAGCTTCAGTCGACTTCAGCAGACTATCCTCCTAAAAGCCAGTGTTTCAGGCAGGACAGCTCATCCTTGTGTTGATTAGTCACTAGGTCTTTGTTTCTTGTTGTTTACATTTTCTTTATTTTGTAATAGTTGTTTGCTTTCAACTATGTTTGTACTTTCAAAATTAATGAAATGAGCATTTGCAACTTTTTGATTCATTTGTGTCTGCTATTTACTTCTTAATGCTTTCTCTTTCAAATAAAAAAAATATATATTCTCTTGTCTACTTTCTTTTTTTATTATGCAAAGATTGGAGGGAGGATGATGAAAACAAAATACTCATAATTGTTTTTGGTATGCTTTCAAATAAAAAACTTTGCTGATGATGTAAGGCATTGTTTCAACTCCCAAACACTGGAGAAATAAGGAAGTTAACCCCCTCTTTAACCCCTTCGAGCCTAGAAGTAGGAGTTTCTTTCTTTACAAATAAAAACCCGCAATCTTAACCTGGGGCAGGGTAGTTCTCAGTACAAGAGTTGCATTCAAGACGCCTTTCAACAAAAGTTTGCATTCACAAATTTCCCTTCGCGCACAACAAACAAGTGTCGAAGATGTCTTTCAAGTTCAAACGCCAATGATGGTTCACTGTAGTCATTAATCCAGACATTCACAACCTTTCAACTAAAGAAGGATCGTCAATAAATCCTTACCCAAAGAATGAGCCGAGTTCACTTCGAGGCAAAAGATAAGAAAGGTAGGAAGCTCAAAACCTTACTTTGTATTAAAAAAAGATAAAAAAAAAGAAAAAAAGAAAAGAAAAGAAGAGAACAAGCTTGTATGACAACCAAAAGTTGTAAGGAAGCAGTAATCGCCATCTCAAGTCCATTGAATTTTGAACCATCATCGCTATCATCAATGCAATTCCTAACTCATGGGAATTTGAGTGCATGGTTTGAGTTAACTGAGCATAGGACTGGATATCATTACGTAGATTGGGTGGGTCACAAATAAAATTTGAGCCTTTATCCTTTGTTTCTTAAACCATGAACCAGGCCACGTTATAACCCTCAAAAGACCTAATTGAAGCAAGGTTATTTTGAAAGCATACTACAGCTGTAGCGAGTGATTTTTGGATGTGGTTGCGAAGCACGATCGCTCTGGTACTACAACTCGATTCATTTTTTATCCTATTAAAGCTGATGAAGGAAGGGAAATAGATGTCTCCAATTAACCCTGCTTGCATACTGAGATTAAACAGTCAAAACTGTTGATTTATAGATGCTACAAAGATTCGGGGTTTCTCCTAGGTTATTTTGTTGACGAGGGGTGCTTTAGGCTATCAGTTAGGATGTTAGGACGAATGTAAGAAAGTATGGGATTTCGGGTTTTTGTTTAGTGTGCTCGCTAAGATTTTTCTTTCAATCTTATTCCTACGTATTCCCATTTACCAAAACAGGGAAATCAGAGCGTTCGTAGTTCCTCCTATTCTATGGGAGGAAATGGTTGTTTTGGTGTCTTGTTCAAAGCCCAAGACATGAAGCGAAAGGTGATTTGTATCTTGTTCAAAGCCCAAGATGTGAAGCTGAAGGTGTTGACCTTAGAGAGAATTTGTCATCTCTAAAGGGGTCTGTTTGTCACAACTGTTGGGTGACTGCCTGTAAAGGAGGATTACTTTAACCGGGATTTGTGAATCCGGCAATGCCATAATTTGCTTTATAGGGGATTTTAACCTGAAGGAGAAGACTTTTAACTCAGTTTAGAGCAATGCCATCTTTCCTTAGGAATTTCTCATACTAAAAGAGGGACAGTGGCATGGATGTAGATGATCCAGAGGCTTGCCGCTTACAGCGATTAGATGAGGGGGGAGGAGTTGTTAATGTTTGTGTAGTGTGAACGAGGCACAACTTTGATGATAAAAGGTTGATCGGATCAACCAGTGGTTTTCTTATACAAAGCCTAAGAGGAGGCTAATATGTGTCTCGTATAAAGCCAGAGAGAGAGGCTAAAAGGTTTTGACTCGACGATGGAGCCTTTTGGTAACTCGTATGAAGCCCGAGATGAAGGTTATTTGACTCAACAAGAGAGTTTTTGTATCTCGTACAAAGCCCGAGATGGAGACTAAAGGGGTGATTGACTCAACGAGGGAGTCTCGTATGCGTCTCGTACAAAGCCCGAGAAAGAGGTTAAACGTTGTTTGACTCCGCTGGGGAGAATTATAGTATAAAGCCCAAAAGGAGGCTGACTCCACTGAAGAAGGATTATTATACAAAGCCTAAGAGGAGGCTATGGCGCTGTTTCAGTTAAGTGACAGGTCCAGTATACTGATTTAAAGAGAAAATCAGTTCTTATATGAGCAACACTGTACTCAAGGATTTGATTCGAGGATCCGGGCTATTCCTGTCCTTTAAGGAAGTGGGAAATCCGAAGGGTATCGAGACTGTCCGAGTCTACGGGTTTTCTTCCTATTTAACGAAGGGGTCACTTGAGAATGTCTTTGAGACTCAAGGATATTAGACTGTCCATGTCTAGAGTTTTATCTTGTGTATTATGCTTTGAGAAACAGTAGTAGACTCTTGGAAAGGGCTGTTCTATGAAGATGACTAGGTTTTGTTCCTATACCTCTAGGAGGTCGTCGGGATAATTTGTACGAAGCCCAAGAGGAGGCTGGAAGCTTTTAAGAAGCCGACGGGTCCTTGTACGAAGCCCAAGAGGAGGCTATCATTCCCGGAGGAAAAGATCATTATACGAAGCCTAAGAGGAGGCTGTGAATACTTCTAAGAAGCCGAGAGGTCCTTGTACTAAGCCCAAGAGGAGGCGAGGTTGCTTTTAGGAAGCCTGTGGGTCCTTGTACGATGCCCAAGAGGAGGCCGATGCTTTTAAGAAGCCGATGGGTCCCCAAACCCCAAGAAGTTCAAGACAGGCTATTCACAGAGAATATATCAAGCCAGGAAAGTCCGAGAATTTGGAAGAAACTCAAGAGATGCCATTCACGGAGAAAAGATCATCTCTGGGGAGTAGAGTTTCTTGACAAGTGCTTTTAAGAAGCTTGTGGGTCCCCAAACCCCGAGAAGTTCAAGACATGCCATTCACCGAGAATAGATCAAGCCAGGAAAGTCCGAGAATTTGGAAGAAACTCAAGAGATGCAATTCATGGAGAAGAGATCATCTATGGGGAGTAGAGTTTCTTTGACAACTTCTACGAGTGACAGTCTATGAAAGGGTTCACAGAGAATGCTGCCTTTCATATCTCCATATTGTTTAACCCCAAGAGGAGGGAAGACTGTGTCTGGTAATCCTATGGGGATCTAGTTTTGACTATTTAAGAGTGATCAACGGGCTTAATGCTAGACGTAGTTGCCGGGGAAACTCTAAATATCTATACTATTATTACACAGTTGATATGAGTTTATGAAAGAAGACTTATAGCGAAACAGCCCCATAATACAGTTATATGTATATGAAAGCGGTAAATGAAAGCATATAAACACTTACTCGGTTGTAGAGCTTCCATGCTGTTTGGTTAGTTGTTCAACAAAGATAGATTGAAAACAACAGTATATTCAAAATCAAAGGAGAAAGTGCTTTGAAAAAGAAAGATTTGGGGCTTAGAGCTCAAGGAGAGGCCCAGGGTTTTATCAGTGAGCGCACTGTTTGAATTTGTACAGAGGGACTTATACAAGTGACTGAGGCCCAAAAGGTTTTCTGTACAAAGGGATGGGTCTTACACTCTCTCAAGAGGCCCAAAAGGTTTAAAGAAATAGAGTGAGGCTTATAACACGAGGGTAGGCCCAATTGATTTTTTCCGTTTAAAATGGCGATCGCGCCGAGGTTTTCTTTTAACGCAGAGGGACTTATACAATAAGTGAGGCCCAAAATGTTTTTGGTTAAAAGGGGGTTGGGTCTTACACTCTAATAGAGGCCCAAAAGTTTTGAATGGGTCTTATAGCTCGAGGAGAGGCCCAAAAGGTTATTTTTCAAAAGGCGACGATCGTGCCGTTTGTTTTTGATGGTATTGGGACTTATACAATACACTGAGGCCCAAAAATGATTTGGTCAAAAAAGTATTGGGTCTTACACTCTATTAGAGGCCCAAAGTGTTTTGAAAATGATTTATGAGGGTTGAATTAATCCAAAAACCCTAATTTATTTTCAAAAATGTATTTAATTGAATAAAAATTCAATTAAAATGATCAAAATTGTTTAACATATGGAAAACAAATTGTGATCTTGGATTAATGCTTCAAAAATTAAGTATTGACCTACAAAATAATTAGAAGGCATTAAAAGTTGCAAAATCAAGGTGGAAAAAATATTTTAAATGTCAAAAACAATTAAAACATTAATTCTTTGCAAAAATATCAATTATATAAAATAAATAATATTTTTGGCTTTTTTTGGGAAAATAAAATATTTTAACATTTTTGTGAATTATTAAAAAAAGAACCAACTCAAAATCATTAAAACTCAGAGAGAAATTAATTTTTGAATCAATTAAATAAAATCACAAAATTCAAATATTCAAATATTGGAAAATGGCGCCAAGAACAAAGGCAAGAACACGCGCGTTTTTCAGTTTTGCCCAGATTTGCATTTTCTCTCCAATCTCACTGAATACTTAATCATATCATGCAATCCACATGTCAATCAACTCGTTTCAACCTCACGATCATGTCTATGGTATTTAATTTCATTTAAATTAAACATATAACAAGAAATCATGAAAAATCCTCAAGAACCCTAATTTCTGCATGAAGGCTAGGATTTTTTATACACGATTCAAACAATGCAATTAATTGAGGGGAAACATTCCATGCATGATTATGAACATATGGCCAAATTATTGTGCAGCAAAAATTGCATGAATCATAGAGTTAGAAGAGCTCATGCTTACCACTTGCAGCTGGTGATCGTGATTTGTGTTGGAGGTGTTACAACTAGGTTCCAATGATCTGGATAGCTTCCCTAGGTGCCATGGAGTGTGTATGAATGCTTGGAATGGATTGAAATGGTTTGGAGCTGAAAATGGTACCTCAACTGCAAAACTGTCAAAAACTTGAGCAATTGGATGGTGATTTTGTGAAATCTGTGTTCCAGATGTTATGTGATTATTTAGATCACTTCTATATGATGTATGTGAGGTGTGTGTGTGATTGGTTTGGTTGGAAAAGCTCTCAAACTCAAAACCCGATAGTGACTTGCCTTAGAAGGCAAAATTGGAGTGAAAGAAGAGATTTTGAGGAAAGCATTTGTTTAATGGCTTTGGTATACTCAAACTGATCACAATTGAGCTCTATTTATAGTAGAGCAAGTTTGTTTTGCAAGGAATAGTGAATGGCAACTGCTGAGTAGGTTTGGCCAATGTTGGCAAATGAAAATCCAAGTCTCCTCTAGCCATTGACTAGAGGTTAGGGCACAGGCTGCTGGTTCCCTTGGTCTTGGATAAGTCTTGACTGAATTCAGTTGAGAATGGCTCAGCCCATGCCACCTTGATACTTCCATTGAATGCTCCAATCCAAAATTGGAGTCTTGTCCTTATTTTGGCAATTCTAGGTTCAACATGCTATTTCTTGTTCCAAAGACTTTGGAGGCTTGACTCAGTGATTGTCCCCTTTAGATTCAATCCTCAGAGGTGTCCAAGTGGATAGGAGCATTTAGATTTGGCTTATTTTGGAAAATCAAGCAAAAATGCAAAATCTGCCTTGCCTTGACATATTTCAACAAGGCACCTTGCCAATGTCATATCTCATGACTCAAATTGAATTTGGTAATGTTCTTGGCCATTTTGGAAAGCCCTTACATGATACAACAACTGTTTGAACATGTTTGGTTTTTATCTCTTTTGAATCCAAGTGAAAAATCCCCCTACATTTGGCAAAAAGTAAGGTAAAATCTGACTTAGTGAAATTTTCACTAAGTGTTGGAACAAAGTGACTTTTCTTGATTTTGATCACTCCATAACTCAAAATCCATGAGGAATTTGGACATAGGTCAGTATGAAGCTTTTGTAGAGGGCAATGAGATCTACAAATCAAGCTTTGAATGGGGAACAATGGCCTTGTGGTTTAGGAGTTATGGTCCTCCAAAGTTGGCACATTAGTGTCACTTTTTCCATAACTTTGAAATTTTTCTAAGTTTTTATGGTTACCCCTTTTACAAGTTATCCCACTTTCTTTGATTTTTCTTGATGAATGATGATTCAAATCATACATTAACATCATTTTAGGGTTAAAAATCCATTTTGGTGAAAAATCTCAAAAAGTCAAAGTTGACTTTTGTGCACAGTTGACTTTTTATCAGATGAATTCCAAACTGTGCAATTCTTCAGGAAATCATGTCTTTGACCTAAATTAAACTTGATGGACATGTTCCATGGGTGTCATAGGGTATATTGAATCATGTCTTAGGGCTTGGGAGCATGTCCTGGTCAAAAGTCAAAGTTACAGTTGACTTTCCTCGCGAAACCCTAATTGTGGTGCAGATGAAATTGAGACTTGTTGCTCAAGCTTCTTGGATTAATCCATTGTTACAAATGGATCAATACATTTCATTAGAGACCCTCAAACCCTCTCTTGAGGTCTTGGCTCATGATTTGTCCCAAAAGTCAACTTAGGGGTGAATTAGGTCAAGAAACCCTAATTCTTGATTTTTGATGAATGCATCCCCTGAGGCAAAATTGACTTGATGATTGGGTCCATGAGGTTCCATGGAGTATATTAGGTTGTGTTTTGGATCATTGGCTTGTGCTCAGATGAAAATTTTCCATCTGGAGGCCCTAGTCGACCAAAACCCTAATTTGGTGACACTGCCGATCTTGAGACTTGATCCACCTAGAAGGGAGCAGCCTTGTGCTTGATCCTTGAAGTGGGAGTCCTTTTGATCCATTGTGGATGTTTGAGAGGTTAGACAAGTTGAAGATCATGTCATTCCTTGATTGATCCTTTGTCTAAGAACTCTGAGAGGGCTTGAAACCCTAATTCTTGATTGTAGTGAATGCTCAACAACCCTTGAGGCATTTGATGAGGCATGATGGTTCATCCATATTGTGATGATGATTTACACAATGATGGGAAATCTAAGTGGTCAAATTTGTGGTATGACAGATGCCCCTATTTAATCTTCTTGGACCCGAAGGTGTGAATGACGAAGGTATTCGGGCATTCGGGGTGCAAGAGGATTAAATATCGGAATATTCGAAATTTTGATGGTGGTTATGAATGGTAGCTCACGCATTCATCTTCTTTCGCTAAGCAATGATGCTTAGAAAAGGTAAACTTCCCCTCGATCCTGGTCTTCAGCCAAGGAACTGGTCTCAGTTTCTGATTTAAACTTCCTCTCGATCCTGGTTTCCTACCAAGGAACTGGTCTTAGTTTCTGATGTAAACTTCCCCTCGATCCTGGTTTCCTACCAAGGAACTGGTCTTAGTTTCTGATGTAAACTTCCCCTCGATCCTGGTTTCCTACCAAGCAACTGGTCTTAGTTTCTTTTGTCAATAAACTTTATTGACAAGGGACGCTATTTGTAGCGGCTTTCCTTCAAACTTCTCGCCGAATTTTCTTGGAGAGATGCCATTTGAGTGGAAAAAGTTTTGATGTCAGACTTACTGGGGAACCCAGTCGTCTGAGTTGTAGAGGTGCACAAACTTCTCTGTTTGGAGACGCCATTTGTCGAATCTACTGGGGAAAACGAGTCTCTTGAGAGACTGCTTTCGTTCGGGGTATTTACATCATACTTTTCTCGGAGATCTTCTCAGAGAAATGCCATATGATGTGATCCAATTTTGAGGTGGCGATGACCTTTTCATCAGTGGGTTTTTCGGAGAAAAACTTCCATACTGCCGAATCTCCGATTTAGGAGGCTTTCTCTCAGGATTTTCTTTAATCCTGGAAAACAAGGATATCATCTTCAATGGCAAAAAGTGATGTTAACTGAGGGCTCTCTGGTCTTTCAGAGGTTCAAGTTATCAAAGTGGTCGAGGACCCAACTTCAATCCAGAAATAAAACTGGAGGAGAGAGATTGTTCAGACGTAACATTTCCTGACGAGGAAAGGGCTGACAACTCGATTGAGAGGACCTTTATCACTAGGGGACAAGACCGACTAGAGTGATAGTGATGCAATATGAAATGTGAATGCAAATCAATAATGCATGATGTATGTATGTATATGCTGACAAAACTGACGCGACACATAAACTGACAGGTGAACACGACTGGATACTCGGCCATCGCGGGGCGAAGAAGTACCGTTGGTTCAGAATAGCAATTCCACCTTGCTTAAGAGAGATAGTCCCTGTTGGAAGCTATGTTGGTCGGGCTTAGGAGATGAGAACTCGGCCGAAGAGGTCAGATGGAATAGTCGCATCCGACACTGTTGATCCTTCACTCAAGCGCACTGACGTAGAAGGAGTACTTTGATTCTGCACTTTGAAGTTCGCTTACTTCTGGAGAAGCGGTTGTTGTTCCTTTGATGTTCAACAGTCAAAAGAAATTGCCGACTTTATTAAAAAGCAGAAAAAGTTTTAACAAGTAAATTCATTTTTGTTTTATTTCAAGAATTGTTAATCATGTTAACAACGTCGTTCTGTAAAGCTAAAACAAATAAGGATTACAAACAAAAGCACAAAGGCTCAAATTTTATTGATAAAATGGAGATCAGCCAAACGCGTGATTCCAAAGAGTATTTACAAAGTTAGAAAATGGTAATTTATAGGGAAAAGGGCTACGTTGAAACATAACGACCGCTATCCTTCTACCAACTTTGAATTTGGGGCATCCTGAGCTTCTGTCGAAGATGACCTTGACTGGAGTTTTCTGAAGGATGATGTAACTGCTGCTGAGGGACTTGCCTCTGTTGAACATAGTTACTTGCCATTATCCCTAACTTTTGCCTGGATTGTACTGTGATGTTTCCAATCCACCGGGATGATTTTTTTTCTCTGTCTCTAACTTTTGTCTGGATCGCCCTTTCGGGTTTTCAATTCACCGAGACGTTTTTTTTTAGTTTAGGCGAAGTATTTCTTGACTACATCAACATCCGTGGGGTAGGCAAATTCCTCTCCATCCATGGTTGTAAGTCTCAAGGCGCCGCCTGAGAAAGCTTTCGTGACCACATAGGGGCCATCATAATTCGGAGTCCATTTGCCCCGAGAATCAGTGAGAAATGATTGTATCTTTTTTAGCACGAGGTCTCCTTTTCTGAAGACACGAGGTCGGACCTTTTTGTCAAACGCCCTCTTCATTCTCTGTTGATACAATTGACCATGGCATAGTGCCGTGATTCGCTTCTCTTCGATCAGGTTTAATTCGTCGTGTCGACTTTGACACCATTCAGCTTCTGAAAGCTTAGCTTCCATCAATACTCGGATTTACGGGATCTCTACTTCTATGGGGAGAACTGCTTCCATGCCATACACTAGAGAGAAAGGGGTTGCCCCTATTGAAGTGCGAACAGATGTGTGATAACCGTGAAGAGTAAAGGGTGGCATCTCGTGCCAATCTTTATAGGTTATAACCATCTTTTGAACGATCTTCTTGATGTTCTTATTGGCCGCTTCTACCGCCCCGTTCATCTTTGGTCGGTAGGGAGATGAGTTATGATGTTCGATCTTGAACTCTGTGCACAACTCTTTCATCATCTTGTTGTTCAAGTTAGATCCATTATCTATAATGATCTGGCTCGGAACACCATAACGGCAGATGATATTGTTTTTGATAAATCGGACCACCACTTGTCGGGTTACATTGGCGAATGACGCTGCTTCGACCCACTTGGTGAAGTAGTCAATGGCTACCAGGATGAACCGATGTCCGTTTGAAGCCTTAGGTTCGATCATGCCAATCATGTCGATTCCCCATATGGAAAAAGGCCACGGGGAAGAAAGAACTTTGAGATGTGATGGCGGTACATGAATTTTGTCAGAGTATATCTGACATTTGTGACACCTCCTCATGTACTTGTAGCAGTCGGATTCCATTGTCAACCAATAGTACCCTGCTCTGAGAATTTTTCTCGCCATTGTGTGTCCGTTGGCATGAGTGCCAAAGGATCCTTCATGAATTTCTTTCATCATCATGTCTGCTTCTGGTCTGTCTACGCATCGGAGCAAGACCATGTCGAAATTTCTCTTATAGAGAGTGTCACCGCTCAGGAAGAAGTTTCCAGCCAATCTTCTGAGGGTTTTTCTATCCTTCCTTAGTGCCCCAGGTGGGTACTGTTGTTTCTGAAGAAAGCATTTGATATCGTGATACCAAGGTTTGTTGTCTAGGACTGCTTCAATCGTGAAGATGTAAGCGGGCTGTTCAAGGCGCATTATGTCGATCTCAGGTAGGTCGTTCCATTGACCTACACTAATCATGGAAGAGATAGTGGCTAATGCATCAGCCATGTGATTCTCATCACGAGGAATATGATGAAACTCAACTCTGTTGAAGAAGGGTAACAACCTTCTTGCATAGTCTTTGTAAGGAATCAATCCTGATTGGTATGTGTTTCAATCTCCCCTTACCTGATTGATAACCAGGGATGAATCGTCGTATACGTCCAAGTTTTTGATCCTTAAATCAATCGCTTCTTCGAGACCCATGATACAAGCTTCGTATTCGGCCTCGTTGTTGTAATACCCCAAAATTTGCTCTCCCCTTTTTGTCATCATAGCATAGCATTATCATATATCATATCATATCCATCTCATTAGCATTGCATTGCATCTTTGCATAGAAAAATGAAGCATAGCATCCCTCTTACCATCAAGGCATGTGATCAGGTGAAAGATGGACAATCAAGGAATCATTCAAGGCACAAAAGGTCAAACAAGTTGCCCCAAGGCAAACCAAGAGGTCTTTCATGTCTCATGCTATCTCAATTGATCATCCAAAACCTCAAGAAAGTGAGATTCAATAAGAGATTGAAGCACTACATCCTTCACTATGCAAGAGGTCCAAAAAACTGAAGAAAAACCCTCAAAAGAGATAGCTTATTGGTTCAAAGTCACCTCAAGTGGTATATCTCATCATCCTTTAAGAGGATACACAACATACTCAGAGGAATTTGGATTTGGAAGATGTGCAATTTTCTCCTAACCAGAAAGGGCCAAACTTAGGGTTTCCAATTAAATCAGGGCATCTCTGATTTTTTGGACAAAACTTGATGTCATGGTATGCTATATGTCCTTGAGTGTATGTGTGTGGAAAATTGTATCTCAATTGGTTTTAGAAGTGGTTCAATTGGAAGAAAGATAAAAAATCAGGAAAATTGGGGCTAAGTCAAAATAATCAGAGGAAAAAGTCAACTCTTGACTTTTTGAAGCCAAATTCATGAAATTCATGTTATATGTGACTAATGTACAAAATTTGATCAAGAAACTCCAAAAGGATCATGAAAAATCAAGATTTGAAAAGTTGCCATTTTTGGAAGAAGTATGGTTTCCAAAAATAGTAATTTTGGATCATTTTGGCACTACACTTTGAACCAAGGCCATTCAAAATTGAGACACCAAATGAAAATTCCACTCGGCCACAACAAAAGATCTTGTTTTAAGCTTCACATCCATGTGTAGAACATCTCCATTGGGTAAAAATTGAGAGAGTTATGGATGATCAAAGTTGAGGAAAACTTGGGCAAAATGCAAGTCAGCTTGGGCAAATCTTAGGTCATGCGCCAGCATTTCTACAAACATGTGGTAGACCAAATGTTTTGATCAATTACTCATGGTTAAAGGCCTTAAATGGAAAATCTTTCAACATGAAAGTTGTTCCTCTATGTGAGATCTTCAAAGTTGGTGTTCATGATTTGTTCATTTGATCAAAGGATAAGAAGTTATGTTGGTCTTAAGATAGGGTGATTATGCTGAAAACCCAGGTGCCATGTTGCCTTGACATGCCACATTTCACCACGCCCTACACCAGTCCTGATTCCCTTTGTTTCAAGCAATTTTTCACCATCTTATACCCTTCCATTTGACTTATTTTCAACATCAATATTATTCCATGATGTGTCATCTTTCATTTGACACCAAAATCATGCAATGCCATGCCATGAACATGGAGAAAATCATCACCAAACTTGCATATTTCCATTGGTTCCAAGCTGTCACAAAACCAAAGATAACAATGTTGTTGTTGATTTGTATCAGTTTACACATGCTTTATGTTTCCTTTCTTCATTAAGCCAAGCATTGTCCTTACTTGCATGTGCTACTCATGCTCATTATACATAGAAATGGAAAAAGTTAAAAGCTTGTAGAACAAGTTTATGTTGCTGCAGCATACACGAGTTGGCTTCACTCTCATCTCCACCATAGTTCACCATGAATCACCATCACCATAACACAGCCTTGCTAACTCGTCCCCTAACTAACTTGACTCAGTTAGTTAGGATGGACTCACCTAAACCATCTCAAGTCAATTAACCAACTCATGTTAACCGTGGTTAAGCTCCCATATAAATTGAACTTCACTCTCACATTTCAACTGCAGCTTCATTTTTTTACTCTCCCTCTCAAACACTTCAAGCTCTATCTCTCCATTTTCTCTCTGAGTTTGCACGAATCTATCATCATTCTCCTCTAATTTCACCTTCAAGCTTCATCTTCAATCATCACTGAACTTGAAGCAGCATTGGATTGTTGAAGTAAACACACTGCAAATCCATATTCATCATCATTCTTCAGAATTTGAAAGCCTTTATTTGGCCAAGTGAAGCTCAAAGAGGAAGCAAGAATCTCTGGTTTTCTCAACATCTCCAATTTCTCCATATTTTCAGGTTTCATCATTCAACTTTATTTCGGTTGATTTTCATTAATTTTGACTTGTTTTTGTTGCTTAAAGCTTGCTAGAAGCTCTACTTACTCCGGCTAGTTGATAGGCCTTGTAGAGGTTTAGATCCAAAAGTTAGGGCATATCTTTATCTCTTTGTTTCTCCATGTATGTGTTTGTTCTCTGAAAAATAGTTGTGTATTCGTGATCTCCATTATCTCAGCTTCATTTTGGTATGCGCATTGTGCAATTTGGTGAACATGTGAAATTTGCAGGTGGTGGTTCTCGCCGGAGAAGGTGACCGGAGGTCCCTCTCCGGCCGGTGATGTTAACTGTTAGGGTTTATGCCAGTTTGAATTACAGCCATTGGATCTTTTAATCTTATGCTCCAAAACGTGCCAGCACATTAAAAAAGGCGTGCACCTCATGTGTTCTATTTTTTATTTCATTTAATCAAAGTGTGGTGCAGTGCATGGTAGTGAGTGTGTGCCTTCACGCGTGTGCATTAGATTTGATTACTTTGACTATTGTGTTTATTGGACTTGATCCAATGGCGTGGATTATTTTGACTTTATCTGACTGAGAGTGTACAATAGTTGGTGTGGATTGCGCGTGTTTGGACCTTAGACTACATTGCTATCTACACCTCATGTTTTAAAGCCCAAGCAATTTTGAACTGGTTGTTTACTATGCATGCACCCCCCTACTTGTTTTCTTTCTTTTTTTATTTTCTTCATTTTATGCACGTTTCATTTCTAATTTTTAAAATACCAAAATAACATCAGAAAATTCTGGAAAAATTCATGAACATCTTCAAGACATTTAGGAAATTTTTGATATTTTTATTTCATGGTTTTATTACATTTTTACCCCTGTTCCATAATTTTCTTTGAATTTCCATTTGTATGCATTCTAAGTATGATACATGAATTTGTGGAATTTTGTTCTTGCTCATTACAAACTGTTTTGACTTGATTCTTTTTGTATTGATTCCCTAATACATGGAATCATGTTAGATGATTTTTATTTTATTTTTTAGGTCATTTTATGACATGTTTTGATGCCTATCTTTACACCACTTTGCATGATGTTTCAACTTGACCTAAATGCATTGTTTGAAGTCATTTTCCTTTGAATTTTGACATGCTATCTTGATGTATGATTCACTTCTGACTTAGGTATTCAAATACCATGCTTGCATAATTTTCATAAGTCCATTTGATTTTTATTTGATGCATTACATTTGAAGCCTAATACATGTCATATCATTTTAACTTTAGTGCATGTTTGCATGATTTCTTTTGTGCATATTTGTATGAGCATTTGCATATTTTATGAGCCATTCATATGATATTATAGGTCTTTGATGCACATTATAGGTCATCTTTATATGTTCATTTCAACTTGAACTTTGTGCATCCTTAACATGTATTTGTTTGCACTTTCTTTTTGAATTTTCACTTCATTTCTTCTCCTACCACTTCTTGAATGTCTTGATTGTTAATTTATGAATACTTTTGAGATGTTTATAGACCATTTTCCATTTAGTTTCAATTCTGATTGTTGGATTACATGTTCCATTTATGCATGTCCTTTTCATCTCTTTTCATCTTTCATCTATCCTTTCTTATGGTATCATGTTTAAATGCTATGGATGATGATTGTTGCTTGTTCATTTGAACTTGTATGATGATAATCCTTTGTTGTAAATATGATTCACATTCTGGTTATGGTGTTAAGATTTGATTCTTCATCTTGTTCTTTTGAACTTTAACGTGCATTAAGTACTAATTACTTCTTACACATGTTTCCATGTTTACTAACCATGTAGGGGCTTTGGTAAGTTGAAATTGAGTGTGGATAAGGAATCCACATTCAAGCCTTTTTTCCTTTCAACTTTTACAATTCAATCTTGTTTTTGGTTAAGTACATATGTGCTTTCTTTGATTAACTCATTACCTTCCCTTTTGAGTTACAATTCATCTTCTACTTTAGAAGTGAATTGTTTAACTCATTCCTTCTTTAGATTTTAGGTTTTGCAACCTCACAAACCTTTAGGATCACTCCCTTAAATAATCAATTAGGATTGAGTCTTAGTTCACATAGATTTTTACCTTTTTCCCCCACTTGAGTCTTTCATCTTCTCATCTCAAAGAAAATTCAAAATATCTAATAAAGGTAGGCATTTATTGCATTTAGGCCTTTCATATAAAGAAAAGATTATAAGGGGTCTTCTCTTGTAATCTTAGAATGTGTAGCATATAGCCCATCTTGGGTCAATGTGTTAAACATTTGATCTTGTATGAGGGACTTAAATGCAATACTTGTTGAAGAATAAATAAAAAAAACACTTCTTCATTTCATAATCAACAAAAAACACTTAATAAATACAAGTATGCTAGTGTGTTTGAACCTTAATAATTGGAACTAAGTGTGGGGGTCTTCTTCACACTTAGTGTACTTTATTATTCATTCCATCTTGGAATGTGAGGATGTATACATTCCAATGATTAAGATTTAGATACACTATCATATGCAAACAAATAACAAAAATTCTTAAAAGACAACAAACAAACAATAACGTCTTTCCTTCGGGAATTCTTTTCTCACCTCATTCATTCTCAACGTACGAACACGCTTCTACTCGTTCTCTTGTAAGATGGTAACGCACTCGGACCAGCGAGTATGCAACACCTGAGCTTGAACGTTAGTCGTTCCCAAAAAACACAAACGAAGCGACCCTCGTTGAGGGGAACTACGTCGCTCTGATTCTCATGTTCCCGATGAGATACGTAGGCAGTGGGGTAGGGCCCATGCGAGCTCTTCTTTTATTTTCCCTACATTTGTTTCTCTTTCTCTTTCCATTCCTTTTCCAGTTCTTTTTCCAGTATTCTTTTCTATCACCCTTTGATTGAAGCAGCAAGCGTGGATCCCATCGGGTACGATGGACGCGAGGGGGTGCTAATACCTTCCTCTCGCATAACCGACTCCCGAATCCAATTCTCTTGGTCGCAAGACCATGCTCTTCCTTCCCTTCAGGTTTATGCAGTGTTTCCTTTCCCTCTCTTGGGATAAATACACATTGCTGGCGACTCTGTTTCGGTGCCACTTTCGCGTTTGTACTTGGATGAAAATCCCGAGAGCGACAGTTGTTCGTACACTTGAACGTAAGTCTGGCGGTGAAAGGAATGTGGGTACCCTGAGGGGTAACAATGATTGCCCCAATTCCGTTTCCATAATGATTAACTGCTCCGTCAAAGATAAGTCCCCATTGGGAACCTGGTTCTGGCCCTTCACTGGGTAACGGTTCATCGCAATCTTTCATTTTTAGATACATGACATCTTCGTCTGGGAAGTCAAACCCGACTGATTCTTGATCGTCAATCAGTTGATGAGCCAAATGATCGGATAAAATACTCCCTTTAACGACTTTCTGAGCGTGGTACTCTATGTCATATTCTGATAACAGCATCTGCCAACGGGCAATTCTTCCCGTGAGAGCAGGCTTTTCGAAGACGTACTTGATTGGATCCATCTCGGAAACCAACCAAGTAGTATGACGAATCATGTACTGGCGAAGACGTTTGGCTGCCCAAGCCAAAGCGCAACAAGTTTTCTCAAGCATCGTGTACCGAGTCTCGCAGTCGGTGAATTTCTTGCTCAGATAGTAGATGGCAGACTCCTTCCGTTTGGTTTCGTCCTGTTGGCCAAGTACACATCTCATTGAGTCTTCCAAGACTGTGAGGTAAATGATCAGTGGTCTTCCTTCCACTGGAGGTGATAGAATTGGAGGATTCAACAGATATTCCTTAATACTGTCGAAGGCGGTTTGGCAATCTTCTGACCAAACGCAATCCTGGTTCTTTTTGAGTAATTTGAAAATTGGCGGACACGTGGCAGTCATAAGGAATATGAATCTGGAGATGTAGTTCAAACGTCCCAAGAACCCTCTGACTTGTTTTTCAGTTTTCGAAGAAGGCATTTCTTGAATGGCCTTGACCTTGTCAGGATCAACCTCAATCCCTTTCTGGCTGACGATGAACCCTAGCAGTTTCCCTGAACGGACACCGAAGGTGCACTTGTTGGGATTCAAGCGGAGCTTGAATTTTCTTAAACGTTCAAACAATTTTGACAGATGTTCAACGTGCTCACTCTCTGTTTTAGATTTTGCAATCATGTCATCGATATATACCTCTATCTCTTTGTGTATCATGTCGTAAAATAGAGTAGTCATGGCCCTTTGATAGGTTTCCCCGGCGTTCTTCAAACCGAACGGCATTACCTTGTAACAAAAGGTACCCCATGGGGTAATGAACGAAGTTTTCTCCATGTCTTTCGGCGCCATTTTGATCTGATTATAGCCCGAGAATCCATCCATGAAGGAGAAGACTTTGAATTTTGCTGTACTGTCCACCAGCATGTCAATGTGTGGTAAAGGAAAGTCGTCCTTTGGACTAGCCTTGTTCAGATCCCTGAAATCAACACACATTCTGACATTTCCGTCCTTTTTTGGAATGGGTACGATATTGGCTAACCATTGAGGATACTCAGATGTAGCGAGGAATCCCGCGTTAATCTGTTTCTGTACTTCCTCTTTGATTTTGATGGCCATGTCCGGGTGAGTCCGTCTCAACCTCTGCTTTACTGGCGGACATTCCAATCTCAACGGTAAATGATGTTCCACGATGCTGGTATCTAACCCTGGCATATCCTGATAGGACCAAGCGAATACATCGGGGAATTCTTTGAGAAGCTTTATCAAACTCTCTTTGGCAGCCGGACTGAGCAGTGCCCCAATCCTGATTTCTTTTCTCTCTTTTTCTGAACCCAAGTTTACCGTTTCCAACGGTTCTTTGTGAGGTTCAATGGACCTTTCCTCTTGTCGGAGCAATCGGGAGATCTTTTCTGGAATTTCGTTGTCATCTTCTTCTTCAGTCCCAAATACCGGGAACTCAAAGTTGGGAGAAGGCGTCCGATCGTATGTTTCAACGGGGTTTAAAACAAGCAATCTGCATGACGTGATGATCCGTGTTTAAAAGAGATAGAGCAAATGTAAAAGTGTGTGCAGTGTATTATTTTACTGCTTGTTTTTGTTATTGAATTGTTTTTTAGGATTACCATTTTCTGAAAAACGAAAAGAGAAAACAGCAATTAATGCGAAAATTACATAACGACGTTATTTTATTAATGAACAAGTCGAATCTTGAAACTACAGCCCTATAAAACAAAACTCGGTCGCTTTGGCCGAAGCGAAGAGGGAAATTTTACAGAAAGAGAGCCCTATCAAAACATCCGTTTCACCTGGGCAGGGTGAAAGGTTAAAGATGGCAATTACTTTGACTGATGAATGATCTTCGGAACCTCGACGGCAACCCATTGGCGGCGAACTCCTCCGTGAATCACAAATTCTGGCACCTTCCTTGATTTGTCTTCAGAAATTACGCTGATTTCTGGCGGAGCAGGATCATTGGAATCTGTCTCCCAGGCAGAGTTTTCGTAGGAGGATTCCTCTGTTGCATTTTGCATAGCATTTGTGCTCTCAGTTGTATCTCCCCATCCAGTAGGCTGGATATCTTCGAGCCTGATACGAGAGCTTTCAGGCGCAGTGTACTTGACCATATAGTCGTATTTTCCACTCGGTTGTCCCAAAGTGTCCCACACTTCCTTGGAACTGGAGGAGTCATCTCTTTCGATGACGTTGACCTTGGGAAAAGCATAGTTGATGAATTCAAGTCCTGCAAACATTGCGAATTCATCGTCATGTTGAGTAGTTTCTGAATGACCTGAGTGTTGATCCCATGACATGGTGGGGACACAGGTATTCTGTTCAATGATGCTCAGCTGATTTTCATTGTTCGGCTGACTCTCTTGCCCCAAGTTTCCTGGGTAAGGCTGCCACATTGGCAGACCATCCATTGGGCCATAGTAGTTGTAGTCAAATTAGTCTTTCATCAGAGTGTCCTCCTCTAATGAGTTTGGTGGAGCATGACATCCTTCCGGATCACAATCTCCATATATCATTTCGACGTCTGACCTGGGTATAAATCTCGGACTCTGTGTAGGAAAGCAAAAAGGAGTTTGCGTTTCGTCCTGAGACATATAACCGTCCTCATTAAGATAGGACTTCCATTCTTCCTCTGTGTCAGAGGGATCTTCCTCATTGATAGAATGGACTGCTTGAGACACTGGGTGAAGAAAACCTCCACTGTGGAAGAAGTTTTGAAGGGGATGAAGACTTTCATTATTGGCAGCTGTCCGGGTACAGGTTACAGAAAAACCAAGACCCTTCTTTGTTTCATTGTCACTAGGAATGACAAGTTGTCCCCATCCGATTGTATCGGTACTCTCGACCGCTTTGATAGCATCGTTGTATGAGGAAATGTAAGTTCCTTCTTTGAACTGATTGTTCTTGCTCACCGACAGTGCTTGGAACTGCGTTCCAATAACCTCCTCGGGCTCTACACTAGCAGATGATGACAAGTTACTCACAAGCAAGGCTTGTTCCCCACAAACCGTGACAAGTTGATCGTTCTTGACGAACTTTAGCTTTTGGTGGAGGGTTGAAGTAACCGCTCCAGCCTGGTGTATCCAAGGTCTTCCTAATAAACAATTGTACGTTGCCCGGATGTCCATGACCTGGAAAGTGTCTTGGAAAGTGTGAGGACCGATAGTTATAGGAAGATCAACTTCGCCAATAACTGTTTTTCTGGATCAGTCGAATGCTTTGACGACGACCTCGCTAATTCTCATCGGAGGGGCTTTGAATGATAATTGCATCAAAGTAGACTTCGGCATAACATTCAGGGCTGACCCTGTGTCTACCAGTACGCTGGCTAAAGCATCGTCCTGGCAGTTAATTGTAATGTTGAGCGCCATGTTATGAAGGCGACCCTCTTAGGGTAATTCCTCATCACTAAATCCCAAATTATTGTAGGAAGTGATGTTAGAGACAATGCTATCGAACTGTCGGATTGTTACATCTTGTTCCACAAAGGCTTGCTCCAAGACTTTCTGTAGAGCCTCCCTGTGGGCTTCTGAACTGAGTAACAGTGATAACACAGAGATATTTGAAGGAGTCTGTAACAGCTGATCCACAATGTTATATTCACTCCTTTGGATGAGCTTCAGCATCTCATCATTATTTTTTGAAAGGTCGGGATTACTGGATTGACCGACTGATGGATCGGGAGCTTCTGTCTGAAGTTCCTTTTCCTTGTTAGGTTCCCCAACTCCTCGGTTGAAGATTCGACCGCTCCGTGTTACATGACTGATGTCTAAAATATTCACGACGGAGGGTAATGGAATTTCCTTTCCATTTTCAACTATTGTTGCACCGTATTTGTAAGGGATCGCCTTAGCTGATTCATACGGTAGTGGTCCCGGTAGATAGATGACTATGGGAACCTTCTGATTTTTCTGACCATCATAAGTAATCTCGATCTGTTCCCGGTTGGGAGCTCTAGATTCGTCAAGTAGAGGGATGATGGAAAAAACATCCCTGGTCTGGTGACGACCAGAGATCGTGACAACCTCCTCGACTTGATTGGCAAGGTAGTTCGGCGACCAATTGATGGGTCCAGAACTCAGATATGGGCGAATCTCTCCACGATCCACCTGACCCTGAAGAGCTACTCTCACAAGGTAACACCTTTGGTTACTTTCCAAACAGACACTACAACGGTCATAATTGTGTGGTGGCACCTGGCCACGCCCACTTTGAATACAATGTAACCTCACTAGGTTAGCTTCCACTGATCGGACATCCTGACTCTGACGCCGAGTAGGATTCCTGTTATTGATACTAATTTGCTGAGTATCTTCATCCATATAGATTGGCATCCACCAGTGATTTAACAAGTGCTGAAGTGCCTCCTGGACAAGGGTACAACCTCGATCGTTTTCGCAACCTGCTTTACAGCTGTGATAATTATGTGATACCAGGAATCCGATTCGGACCTGTTCAGCATGTAACTCTACTAAGTTGGTATTCATCACGCGAATATCAAAGATCTGAACCATGTTGATCTGATAAGGGTTCCTATCATGGTAGTCTTGGATCCATCCAAGATCCATCTGACGCTGGAGGGCCTCCTGTATGAAAGAGCATCCCTGTTTGTTTACCGAGCAAGTCAGACAAGAACTGTAATCATGCCACGGCAGATTATGATACTGGCTTTGACTTGAGTGCATCGCCATCAAGTTGACATTCATTGCACAGATGTCGTGGTTCTGAATGACGTTGGAATTCATATAGACCATGTTAACTCCACGAACTCGGTGCTCTTGGATCCATCCGAGATCCATCTGTTCCTGTAGAGCTACTTGCACTACAGAACATACTTGATTGCTCTTAGAGTAGATATCACACTGGTGATAGTTATGAGGTGCCACATGGTCGTACCCACTCTATCTACAATGCGTCTTGACCAGATTGGTCCTCAACAAGAGTACATCGTGAATTTGATAGACATTGTTAGTCTCTCCTTCTATTAGATTGACTGCAGCTTTCTCGTGTTGAGGCAGCAGGTTCGTGAGAACATTGGGATTCGTATCTTTGAAAGATAAGAGCCCGCTCCTAACAAGATTTTGCACGTCAGATTTGAAATTGAGACAGTTCTCTATGTTATGCCCTGATCCTCCTTGATGATAAGGGCATGTCTGATCCGCCTTAAACCAAAAAGGCGGATTTTCCGGTACTGTAAGAGGAGACTTAGTCTGGATGTGCCCCTTGGCCAGTAGTAATGGAAATAGTTCCGCGTACAACATGGGTATAGGATCAAACCCTGATGGTCGTGTTGTACGGTTGTTGTTATATGGAGGACGAGCCTGCTGAAGAGGTTGTTGTGTCCTTTGCTGATCCAGTTGGCTCTGCGCAACCTGAGGTTGGTACGTAGGAATAGGCGCAGGGCTGATAGTAGGAGTTACAGCTGCTACCGACTGATAACGTCACCTTTGCTTTCCGAGAGAGATATTCCCAATATCTTGCTCTTTTTTCTTAGGGAGAGCACTACCGTATCATTTTGTACTGCTCGTCGATCCAGTGTCTTTTACCAAACGTCCTTCTCGGACGGCTTCCTCAAGACGTACGCCCATGCCCACCATCTCGGTGAAATCACTGGGTGCACTAGCAACCATTCGGTCATAATAAAATGAGATTAAGGTCTTTAAGAAGATCTTTGTCATCTCTTTTTCCTCAAGAGGTGGACAAATTTGAGCGGCAATTTCACGCCACCTTTGAGCATACTCCTTAAAGGTTTCCTTGTCCTTTTGTGACATTGATCTGAGTTTATCTTTGTCCGGTGCCATGTCCAAATTGTATTTGTATTGTTGGACGAAGGCAGTACCAAGATCTCTGAATGTGCTAATCGTAGCACGGTTTAAACCCATGTACCATTTGAGTGCGGCACCGGTTAAACTATCCTGAAAGTAGTGAATCAGTAGGTCCTGATTCTCCGTCTGAGCTGACATTCGCCGAGCGTACATCACCAGATGGCTCTGAGGGCAAGAGTTACCATTGTATTTTTCAAAGTTGGGCACTTGGAACTTGTGCGGAACTTTCACATTGGGGACCAAGCAGAGGTCTGCGGCGTCCTTTCCAAATAAATCCTGACCGCGAATGGGTTGCAGTTCTTTCTGCATTTCCAGGAACTGTTCCTGGAATTCATCTATTCTATAGAACATAGTCTCCTTCTTACCTGAAGGTATCTGTGGAATCTGTTCTTCCGGGACAGTGTGCACCACAGGGGGTGGTACCATGACTACGGCAGTGAATCTTGGCGTCTCCCGAAGTTTGTAACCTTCAGGAGTCTTCAGTATGCCCCGGGAATCTTCTCTTTCCCAAAGTTTGTAACCTTCAGGCCCAGCGGGTTCTGTTGTGATTCCCTGATCTTCAGTGATCTGCGGAACATATCCTTCCGGGATATAGTTTGCAGGCATGCCCCAGGGACGATCTTTCGGCATTTGATACCTAGGATCATACTTCTCCACTATGGGTGTTGAGGTGATCTCTGAGATCACAGTCCTTTGTAGCTGAGCTTCTGCCATGGCTTGCATGTCGTTACGAAGCTTTCTCATATCCTCTCTTAGAGCGTCGATCTCTTCCTTCAACTCTCTATTTTCTTCCTCAAGATCATCCATCTTTTTCTGACGATTGGCCCGAGTATTATACAAATGAGACAGTTTGACTCTAGAACCGAGACACAAACGTGAGATTCGTAGGTAAGAAGAATACGCGATGTGAGAATGATGAATGCAATGATTATATTAATTGTTTTTTGGTTTAATCAAAATAAACTCGACAATTAGATTACAAATATCAAACAGTGGGGAAACCCCTTTTTATTGAAATTCAAAGGATTACGGAAATGGAAATACAGTAGGTTACAAGGTGCAGAAACAGAAACCTAAGATAATGGGTCCCGAGTCCTCTCTGAAGAGAAATCGGGTGCTGACTCTGGTACTTTCCTCTTCTTTGACCGGGGCTCTTGGGCCGTTGTCGGGTTGTCATTCCTTTGCCAAGTGAAAGGAGCGAGCAAATTCCTTTGGTCATCTTGATTATCCACAACATGTTGCTCCAAAATTTCAATCAGAGCGTCTTTCTCTTTTAGTAATTGCTGTATTTTGATGCACTCTATGTCGAGGGTGTGGTACTTGTTCTTCCAAGACCTTCTCTCCTTTTGAACTTTGTTGAGAGTAACCCGAAGCTTTTCAGTTTCCGTCATGAAGTACATGACAGATTCCCTCGGCGGAAGAATTCCGTAATGAGGATAAGGCATCTTTAGCTTGAGAGCTCTAGTTTGTACCCAGTGGAGATAAGGCTCCACTGAGACACAATCCGGTTTTCCTAGAGACTCTCGTCCTTTCTTATGAACGTGTTTCCAAGCGTGCACTATTTCCATCTTTAGTGCTTTGTCGTTTTCTCCTTCTTTGAAGAAAAGACCTTCCAGATGAACACCCCGTGGGACGTGTCTCATCGGGTATCCAAATTGACGACGAACGAGAACTGGATGGTAATTGATTCCTCCCTTAGTTCCTATAAGGGGTACGTTGGGGAAGTTTCCATAACGTTCAATGATCCTGATGCCATCATAGATCCTATTACACCAATCTATATCAGAGTTGGTGAGAGACATGATCTTCTGCGACCAGCGCAAGGCACTCTTGTGATCCCAGAAAGCAGCAGACTTAGGCATGTGCGAGATAAACCATTTATAAAGTAGAGGTACACAACATGTGATTTCCCCTCCACTGTACAAATTCCCCAAGTGTACAAAATGATATGCATCTGCGAGCAAAGTCGGTACAGGGTTTCCAATGAAAAAAACCTTAATGGCGTTGATATCGACGAAGTTATTAATGTTGGGCAACAAAAATAATCCGTAGGTGAGCAAGTCAAAGATGCTTTCAAAAGCAATCACGTTTCCTATACTGGCAAAATACAGGGCTTTCTTTGTCCAGAACTAGGCTGGCAAACCTTGGATTCCACCCTTAGTGGTTATGTGAGTCCTGACCTCAGACTCGTCCAAATGAATTGCTCTTGCAATGGTCTGATTCTTTGGAATTTCTTCCAGTCCAGAAAATGGAGCTCGATCAGTGATATGTAAATCGATCAGGTGAGAATATTCCTCCAGCGTTGGTGCGAACTGGTAATCCGGGAATGTAAAGCAGTGATAAACTGGATCGTAGAATTGAACGAGCGTGTCCATGATTCCCTCAATCACATGGACTCTTAGCAGAGATAGCAAACCTCCGTACTTGGCTCTGAAAGCCTCTTGGTTTGTGATCATCCTCGCCAAACCTCTTAAATCCTCTAGTTTTGGAACCTTGAAGGTGTACGTATGAGTTCTCCTTCTACCGAAATCCATTAGCACAATCCTTTTCTCTGATATTTGCAATCACAGTCTTAGTTTAATTTGAAAAACAGAGAGACTAGAAGAGAAAATTTTTTAATGTTTTAATGTTTTTTTAAATGAATGCATGAATGCAGCACACAAAAACATAGAAAAAACATGGGGTCAAAGGGTCGTTGTCATGATGTCAAGGCTCTACCCATCCCCAAAGGTTTATACTAAGGTGATTTTTGTACCTGTACTCATTATCATCAGCTCCTCCCAGGAAAGCAAAACAACAAGCGGATCGCCAGCGAGTTGTAGAGCAATCTTAGAGTAAGTGCCATTCACCGAGAATAGATCACCAGCCTCAAATGAGGGTAGTATCGCGTGACAACTATTTCCGATAGTTTCCGCACTACAAAAGGGTTTGGCTCCTCAGCTTCTCAGACATCACAATCGGCCCATTGCCTAAGAGAGGGAATGGGTTGCATTGGTCAGCCTCCACTGAGGTTGATGGTCGACCTCGTCGCCATCACTTATCTTAAGTGTATACTCAATCTTTCCACATGCGGCATCACACGCATTCCCATTAGCAGAAAAATAAACACGTATAGCAATTAGGAAAAGCAGTATATATATTTGTCCTAAACATCCTAGACCTTTAAAGCTATGAATCCTAAGTTCCTGACAGAAAATGGGTTCCCCGGCGGAATTACCATCCTGTGGTTTCATTCCAAATTAACGGCGTTTTGACCTAAGATCCTAATGACGTCAAGGTTTCTACCTAGGGGACAAAAAGAGAACAAGGTCCCTAAAGAGACCTGTACGTCCCCAGCAGAGTCGCCATTTTTCTGTAGCGAGTGATTTTTGGATGTGGTTGCGAAGCACGATCGCTCTGGTACTACAGCTCGATTCATTTTTTATCCTATTAAAGCTGATGAAGGAAGGGAAATAGATGTCTCCAATTAACCCTGCTTGCATACTGAGATTAAACAGTCAAAACTGTTGGTTTATAGATGCTACAAAGATTCGGGGTTTCTCCTAGGTTATTTTGTTGACGAGGGGTGCTTTAGGCTATCGGTTAGGATGTTAGGACGAATGTATGAAAGTATGGGATTTCGGGTTTTTGTTTAGTGTGCTCGCTAAGATTTTTCTTTCAATCTTATTCCTACGTATTCCCATTTACCAAAACAGGGAAATCAGAGCGTTCGTAGTTCCTCCTATTCTATGGGAGGAAATGGTTGTTTTGGTGTCTTGTTCAAAGCCCAAGACATGAAGCGAAATGTGATTTGTATCTTGTTCAAAGCCCAAGATGTGAAGCTGAAGGTGTTGACCTTAGAGAGAATTTGTCATCTCTAAAGGGGTCTGTTTGTCACAACTGTTGGGTGACTGCCTGTAAAGGAGGATTACTTTAACCGGGATTTGTGAATCCGACAATGCCATAATTTCCTTTATAGGGGATTTTAACCTGAAGGAGAAGACTTTTAACTCAGTTTAGAGCAATGCCATCTTTCCTTAGGAATTTCTCATACTAAAAGAGGGATAGTGGCATGGATGTAGATGATCCAGAGGCTTGCCGCTTACAGCGATTAGATGAGGGGGAAGGAGTTGTTGATGTTTGTGTACTGTGAACGAGGCACAGCTTTGATGCTAAAAGGTTAATCGGATCAACCAGTGGTTTTCTTATACAAAGCCTAAGAGGAGGCTAATATGTGTCTCGTACAAAGCCAGAGACAGAGGCTAAAAGGTTTTGACTCGACGATGGAGCCTTTTGGTATCTTGTATGAAGCCCGAGATGAAGGCTATTTGACTCAACAAGAGAGTTTTTGTATCTCGTACAAAGCCCGAGATGGAGGCTAAAGGGGTGATTGACTAAACGAGGGAGTCTCTTATGTGTCTCGTACAAAGCCCGAGAAAGAGGCTAAACGTTGTTTGACTCTGCTGGGGAGAATTATTGTATAAAGCCCAAAAGGAGGCTGACTCCACTGAAGAAGGATCATTATACAAAGCCAAAGAGGAGGCTATGGCGCTGTTTCAGTTAAGTGACAGGTCCAGTATACTGATTTAAAGAGAAAATCAGTTCTTATATGAGCAACACTGTACTCAAGGATTTGATTCGAGGATCCGGGCTATTCCTGTCCTTTAAGGAAGTGGGAAATCCGAAGGGTATCGAGACTGTCAGAGTCTACGGGTTTTCTTCCTATTTAACGAAGGGGTCACTTGAGAATGTCTTTGAGACTCAAGGATATTAGAATGTCCGTGTCTAGAGTTTTATCTTGTGTACTATGCTTTGAGAAACAGTAGTAGACTCTTGGAAAGGACTGTTCTATGAAGATGACTAGGTTCTGTTCCTATACCTCTAGGAGGTCGTCGGGACAATTTGTACGAAGCCCAAGAGAAGGCTGGAAGCTTTTAAGAAGCCGACGGGTCCTTGTACGAAGCCCAAGAGGAGGTATCATTCCCGGAGGAAGAGATCATTATAAGAAGCCTAAGAGGAGGTTGTGAATACTTCTAAGAAGCCGAGAGGTCCTTGTACTAAGCCCAAGAGGAGACGGGGTTGCTTTTAGGAAGCCTGTGGGTCCTTGTACGATGCCCAAGAGAAGGCCGATGCTTTTAAGAAGCCGATGGGTCCCCAAACCCCGAGAAGTTCAAGACAGGAAAGTCACAGAGAATAGATCAAGCCAGGAAAGTCCGAGAATTTGGAAGAAACTCAAGAGATGCCATTCACGGAGAAAAGATCATCTATGGGGAGTAGAGTTTATTGACAAGTGCTTTTAAGAAGCCTGTGGGTCCCCAAATCCCGAGAAGTTCAAGACATGCCATTCACCGAGAATAGATCAAGCCAGGAAAGTCCGAGAATTTGGAAGAAACTCAAGAGATGCAATTCACGGAGAAGAGATCATCTCTGGGGAGTAGAGTTTCTTTGACAACTTCTACGAGTGACAGTCTATGAAAGGGTTCACAAAGAATGCTGCCTTTCATATCTCCATATTGTTTAACCCCAAGAGGAGGGAAGACCGTGTCTGGTAATCCTATGGGGATCTAGTTTTGACTATTTAAGAGTGATCAACGGGCTTAATGCTAGACGTAGTTGCCGGGGAAACTCTAAATATCTATACTATTATTACACAGTTGATATGAGTTTATGAAAGAAGACTTACAGCGAAACAGCCCCATAATACAGTTATATGTATATGAAAGCGGTAAATGAAAGCATATAAACACTTACTCGGTTGTAGAGCTTCCATGTTGTTTGGTTAGTTGTTCAACAAAGATAGATTGAAAACAACAGTATATTCAAAATCAAAGGAGAAAGTGCTTTGAAAAAGAAAGATTTGTGGCTTACAGCTCAAGGAGAGGCCCAGGGTTTTATCAGTGAGCGCACTGTTTGAATTTGTACAGAGGGACTTATACAAGTGACTGAGGCCCAAAAGGTTTTCTGTACAAAGGGATGGGTCTTACACTCTCTCAAGAGGCCCAAAAGGTTTAAAGAAATAGAGTGGGGCTTATAACACGAGGGTAGGCCCAATTGATTTTTTCCGTTTAAAATGGCGATCGCGCCGAGGTTTTCTTTTAACGCAGAGGGACTTATACAATAAGTGAGGCCCAAAATGTTTTTGGTTAAAAGGGGGTTGAGTCTTACACTCTAATAGAGGCCCCAAAGTTTTGAATGGGTCTTATAGCTCGAGGAGAGGCCCAAAAGGTTATTTTTCAAAAGGCGACGATCGTGCCGTTTGTTTTTGATGGTATTGGGACTTATACAATACACTGAGGCCCAAAAATGATTTGGTCAAAAAAGTATTGGGTCTTACACTCTATTAGAGGCCCAAAGTGTTTTGAAAATGATTTATGAGGGTTGAATTAATCCAAAAACCCTAATTTATTTTCAAAAATGTATTTAATTGAATAAAAATTCAATTAAAATGATCAAAATTGTTTAACATATGGAAAACAAATTGTGATCTTGGATTAATGCTTCAAAAATTAAGTATTGACCTACAAAATAATTAGAAGGCATTAAAAGTTGCAAAATCAAGGTGGAAAAAATATTTTAAATGTCAAAAACAATTAAAACATTAATTCTTTGCAAAAATATCAATTATATAAAATAAATAATATTTTTGGATTTTTTTGGGAAAATAAAATATTTTAACATTTTTGTGAATTATTAAAAAAAGAACCAACTCAAAATCATTAAAACTCAGAGAGAAATTAATTTTTGAATCAATTAAATAAAATCACAAAATTCAAATATTCAAATATTGGAAAATGGCGCCAAGAACAAAGGCAAGAACACGCGCGTTTTTCAGTTTTGCCCAGATTTGCATTTTCTCTCCAATCTCACTGAATACTTAATCATATCATGCAATCCACATGTCAATCAACTCGTTTCAACCTCACGATCATGTCTATGGTATTTAATTTCATTTAAATTAAACATATAACAAGAAATCATGAAAAATCCTCAAGAACCCTAATTTCTGCATGAAGGCTAGGATTTTTGATACACGATTCAAACAATGCAATTAATTGAGGGGAAACATTCCATGCATGATTATGAACATATGGTCAAATTATTGTGCAGCAAAAATTGCATGAATCATAGAGTTAGAAGAGCTCATGCTTACCACTTGCAGCTGGTGATCGTGATTTGTGTTGGAGGTGTTACAACTAGGTTTCAATGATCTGGATAGCTTCCCTAGGTGCCATGGAGTGTGTATGAATGCTTGGAATAGATTGAAATGGTTTGGAGCTGAAGATGGTACCTCAACTGCAAAACTGTCAAGAACTTGAGCAATTGGCTGGTGATTTTGTGAAATCTGTGTTCCAGATGTTATGTGAGTGTTTGGATCACTTCTATGTGATGTATGTGAGGTGTGTGTGTGATTGGTTTGGTTGGAAAAGCTCTCAAACTCAAAACCCGATAGTGACTTGCCTTAGAAGGCAAAATTGGAGTGAAAGAAGAGATTTTGAGGAAAGCTTCTGTTTGATGGCTTTGGTGTACTCAAACTGATCATAATTGAGCTCTATTTATAGTAGAGCAAGTTTGTTTTGCAAGGAATAGTGAATGGCAACTGCTGAGTAGGTTTGGCCAATGTTGGCAAATGAAAATCCAAGTTTCCTCTAGCCATAGACTAGAGGTTAGGGCACAGGCTGCTGGTTCCCTTGGTCTTGGATAAGTCTTGACTGAATTCAGTTGAGAATGGCTCAGTCCATGCCACCTTGATGCTTCCATTGAATGCTCCAATCCAAAATTGGAGTCTTGTCCCTATTTTGGCAATTCTAGGTTCAACATGCTATTTCTTGTTCCAAAGACTTTGGAGGCTTGGCTCAGTGATTGTCCCCTTTAGATTCAATCCTCAGAGGTGTCCAAGTGGATAGGAGCATTTGGATTTGGCTGATTTTGGCAAATCGAGCAAAAATGCAAAATCTGTCTTGCCTTGACAGATTTCAACAAGGCAACTTGCCAATGTCATATCTCATGACTCAAATTGAATTTGGTAATGTTCTTGGCCATTTTGGAAAGCCCTTACATGATAAAACAATTGTTTGAACATGTTTGGTTTTGATCTCTTTTGAATCCAAGTGAAAAATCCCCCTACATTTGGCAAAAAGTAAGGTAAAATCTGACTTAGTGAAATTTTCACTAAGTGTTGGAACAAAATGACTTTTCTTGATTTTGATCACTCCATTACTCAAAATCCATGAGGAATTTGGACATAGGTCAGTATGAAGCTTTTGTAGAGGGCAATGAGATCTACAAATCAAGCTTTGAATGGGGAACAATGGCCTTGTGGTTTAGGAGTTATGGTCCTCCAAAGTTGGCACATTAGTGTCACTTTTTCCATAACAGAAATTTTTCTAAGTTTTTATGGTTACCCCTTTTACAAGTTATCCCACTTTCTTTGATTTTTCTTGATGAATGATGATTCAAATCATACATTAACATCATTTTAGGGTTAAAAATCCATTTTGGTGAAAAATCTCAAAAAGTCAAAGTTGACTTTTGTGCACAGTTGACTTTTTATCAGATGAATTCCAAACTGTGCAATTCTTCAGGAAATCATGTCCTTGACCTAAATCAAACTTGATGGACATGTTCCATGGGTGTCATAGGGTATATTGAATCATGTCTTAGGGCTTGGGAGCATGTCCTAGTCAAAAGTCAAAGTTACAGTTGACTTTCCTCGCGAAACCCTAATTGTGGTGCAGATGAAATTGAGACTTGTTGCTCAAGCTTCTTGGATTAAACCATTGTTCCAAATGGATCAGTATAGTTCATTAGAGACCCTCAAACCCTCTCTTGAGGTCTTGGCTCATGATTTGTCCCAAAAGTCAACTTAGGGGTGAATTAGGTCAAGAAACCCTAATTCCTAATTTTTGATGAATGCATCCTCTGAGGCAAAATTGACTTGATGATTAGGTCCATGAGGTTCCATGGAGTATATTAGGTTGTGTTTTGGATCATTGGCTTGTGCTCAGATGAAAAATTTCCATCTGGAGGCCCTGGTCGACCAAAACCTAATTTGGTGACACTGCCGATCTTGAGACTTGATCCACCTAGAAGGGAGCAACCTTGTGCTTGATCCTTGAAGTGGGAGTCCTTTTGATCCATTGTGGATGTTTGAGAGGTTAGACAAGTTGAAGATCATGTCATTCCTTGATTGATCCTTTGTCTAAGAACTCTGAGAGGGCTTGAAACCCTAATTCTTGATTGTAGTGAATGCTCAACAACCCTTGAGACATTTGATGAGGCATGATGGTTCATCCATATTGTGATGATGATTTACACAATGATGGGAAATCTAAGTGGTCAAAATTTGGGGTATGACAACAGCAAGGTTGCGTAAACTGACTCCAAAAGATCTTTGCAGATCATCTATTTTGGGCATTACACCCTTTGCTTAAACTTTTCACTTTAATGTCTGGAACCACCATGTTCTGACCAGTATCCCATATACTTTGCACCTCTTTCAAAATGATTTTGATTTCAAAAGTTGCATGAACTTTGCATTTACCATGTTTGTACAAATACTTTTGTTTGCAAACTAGCTCTCACCGCTACACTTTGCACATCCAAATACAACATTCAAATACCCTCTATCAAAGAAATACATGCTTTCACGCGTAGTTGGTGCACCCCTCCTCTGGATCTAGTCAAACCAAGGGCGAGTGTGGTGAAGCCTAGAGACGTCCACCTCGATCCGAGCTATCGCCTCAGAGTATAGATGAGGATCCTCTACCTTTAACCGGATAAGATCCTCTATGATGCAGAGCACAGTTAAAAACATGGATGCATCTAGTCGATTTCATGTCCCTCGTTTGTAAGTATAATTTGATACACCGCCACGATTAAACGGACTCATACCTTGAAATTTCATTCCTTATGGGACAGATGTTGGACTAAATGTCTAGGACAACTTATCCAACTTGTTAAGTCAGATTTAACACCTAATAAGAGTTTAGCGTATATGATGAAACAGAAAATCAATAAATGATACAAGATATTAGTAACCTAGTTCGGTGCAAACAACACCTACGTTTTGAGGGCACTCTACCCAAGAAATGAAGTTCACTCTTTAATAAAATTAGTACAAAGTGACTAAGATGAACAAGCCCCTTGTTCAATGCCCCTCTTCTTAATTCTACCCTCAGTATCCTTCTATTTAGGACTCCCCCTAAATATGAGAACCTCTTCTCACTTTCTCGCAATCACTAACCCTAGTGATAACAACAATAATCAAAGTGATCAATGTTGAATTACAACCAAACTAAACTAAACCATCTACTATACCTTATGGTATGAATGAAGCAATAGTGTGGTGTACAATTAACACATATAAAGACTCAGCCTAAAATACAAATAACACATAAGCTTCAGTTTTTTCAAGGCATGGAAAGAGTCTCTATATATAGCAATCCATAGACGGACTTTTATCATTGGATTTAGCTCTGATTTTTTCGAGATATAGTGGAGATTCATTTGAAATTTTTTTCTCCAAAACAACTCCACTTAAAAAGATTTGACTTGATTTGTTAATTTAATCTAATTAAATAATCAAACAAATCAGTTTGCTAAAATATAACAATAACGCTTATTTCACAAGAATAGAAAAACACGCTTGTAGACAGTTGTAATACGCGCACAAACAACATTAGCCTTGTCCTGCAGACAAAGGAAAGATGTTGCACACATTGTGGAACATATGGTTCCACGCGTTTCCATTCAACACCAAAACATCTTGAATGTTCCATGTTGTTTTGCAATATGCAACCAACCCAAAAGGAACAAGAATCCCCCCTTTGGAAAATTGTGGCAAAACAACTCTTTTATAAGATGTGAAAAAAATAATGAGCAAGATAAGCACACCACAACCATAACAGTCAGAGCACACATCAGCAGTAACACAAACATTAATAACAACACAAATCAGACAAAACCAACAGTAGTAGAAGTTAGAAGATATGGGGTTGCTACACAACCACTCACACTATGATGCTCTCATAAACAGTTAACACATACAATCATTCAAGACCAGCTAGTCATTCATGCACACACTATTAGTAGTCAAGTCAGAATCATCAGATACTACTACACACACAGAGATCAACACACAAAGTTATGGGCCGTATCAAATTATAACAGTCAGTACCAATCATAACAGAGATATAAGTACCTCACAAAAAATTAGATCATAAGTCAGTAGCCAGAATAAACTACCCTTACCTACACACCATTACTCCTCCCTTTTTGCCAAAATTTGGCAAAGGTGTTTCTCAGACAAATTAGACAGTCAATATAGATGTCAGTATATTAGTACATGCATATAGCAGATCAAGAGAGGGAATACATCAACCAATAGCACAAATGTTGAACAAGATGCTAGAGCATCAAGACAGTTACTGGTATCAAAATGATAAAGGCTATCAAGTCATTACAAATCTATAACAAGGAAACAAATATACTCAAATACAAGGGCCAAAACAAACTAAGCAAAAACACCTGGAATCAACAAGTCTTCAGACTTGATCTCTAGACCAACCACCTGAGTTCATAAAGTTAACCTAATATTCATCAACATCCGAGTCACCCTCTTGCACATGTGTCTTCTTCAAGGTCTTCATCTTTGCCACTAATGTCTTCCTAGTTACAGATGTTACAACTGATGGTCCACCATGTGTATCCACAACATTTTTAGAGTAAGTGGAACAACCTCCGTTAGTCTTATTTTCCTCAGACTCAAGAAATCTATCAATAACCTTATTGATATTAATTCCCTTGTTAGAGGAACGCATCTTTGGATTCTCAGAATATTGACTCATATTTAAAAAAAAGTAAGCACTTGAGGGATAAGAGAAATAACAGTTTTTTGAGAGCATGATAAAAATAAGTGTAGTTTTTTCTTGCTTGTAACGAAGGTCCAGATAAAAAGAGGTTTTGAAACAAGTAAATTCAACTTTATTTCATGTGCAACATAAACCAAAAGAGAGAGAAACTTCTTTGCACGCCTCCCTAGCTTTGACTGTTATAGACCCTCACAGATGTAAATACCAAGGGCACTCATTAACTTTTCAAACTAAATTGCATCTAAAGCCTTAGTTAATATATCAACTAATATTTTTCAATTGCTACATGTTTAAGGTTGACAATTTTATCTTCCATGAGTTCCCTGATGAAATTATGTCTTATGTCAATGTGTTTGGTTCTACTATGTGGAACAAAATTATTTGAAATATTAATATCACTCATGTTGTCATAGCACAAGTAATGACATATTGTTCGACATTATACTCTTTCAGTGTCTGTTTCATCTAGAGAAAGTGAATGCAATTGCTCCCTACAACAATGTACTCAGCTTTAGTAGTGGATAATGAGACATAATTTTGCTTCTTGCTGAACCAAGATATCAAATTTTTGCCAAGGAAGAAACATCCAGTTGATTTACTCTTTCTATCATCGACACTCCATACTTAATCTGCATCACCATGCCCTACTAGTATTGAATTTGTATCATGAGAGTATAGAATGCCATAGACATATATAAGTCCCATTTATGTACTTTATGATTCTCTTCACTTGAATGAGAGGACTAGCCTTGGGTTTAACTTGATATCTAGAACAAACGCCTACAACAAATATGATGTAAGGTCTGCTAGTGCGAGGTATAACAAACTTCTAATCATACTTTTGTAGAGACTTTGATCTACATCAACTCCACTTTCATCCTTTGACAACTTTGCATAAGTTGTAGCTGGAGTTCCCTTATGGCTTGCATTGTCAGGTCCAAACTTTTTCACTGCTCTTTGCATACTTGCTTTGAGATGAAAAAATATTCTCTTTCATTTGCTTTGCTTGAAGACTAAGAAAATTAGTGAATTCACCTACAAGACTCATCGGAAACCCCTATGGCATTTCTTGAACAAAATGCTCCACCATCTTGTATTACATACCACCAACATAAATGCGAACTATCATAAGATTCTCATTGTCTTTCACAATGACATCCTTTAGTATTTGAACAAACTCTTTAAATGACAAAGCTTCTTTTGACAGCTTCCTTTCAAGGGTTATCCTCTTTTGACACAAATACTTCCACTTCAACACACTTTCCTTATAATGGAAAGACACATTGTCTAAAGGAACAATAAAAACATTTGTGGGAATCTTTTTTCAACCAACTATTTTCTTGAGTTCAGGTACCACAATGTCATGCAGAATGTCCATCACATCATCTTCCTTATAACTTTGAGACTTTGTCCTCAACATGTCAGACAGTATGTCTGGCACATCTTTATCAACATCTTGATTTCCCATATTGGTTTCCTAAGTCTCCTTAACAAAAGACTTTTGAATGAGATGATGGTTACTTATAAGCCCATCATGAGTGGGACATCAAGCAAGTTTCCACTAGCACCTAGATCAAACTTTTCAAAATGTGGAATGCCGTTGAGAGCAATATATGGTACATGCATCTTATAACTAAGATTCAAAAGACTAAGAGGAACATCATTATCATATTTCACCACCCACAATATCATGTTTGTTGAATTCTAGAAATATGAAGAGGAACTCCAATAGGAAGAGTTATGTCATAATCATTTTTCTTCTTTAGCTTCTTCTTCTGAACCACTGTTAGTTATTTAATGTTGGGAGGACCTCCAGCTTGACCATCACCCATCCCTTCAATGAAAACTCCTTCCACGAGTCTCATAAAGTCCATAAGTGGTCATTCAGAAGCATGAGTAAGATGTTGAAACATCTTGTAAACATCTTGGTTTGCTTCACAACTTGACAATCCTCATAAATTTTACCTTCTTCAATTCTGAGTTTTGATTATCCCTTGATAGTGTCTTTAGATAATATCTCCTCTACGCTATTAGCCTTAGATGAGGAATGAGATATCCACCCATAACAGTTGCCTTTGGATCTTGAATCCTTCATTAATACCTCTTGATCTCAGCTAGAGATAATACATTTAGACTTGTTGATACTAATATTTAGACCTTGATCACATAGTTGACTTATGCTGATCAAGTTAGCAGTCAATCCTTCTACCAACAACACATCATTAAGGCTAGGGAGACTTGGATATACCAGTTTTCCTATGCCCTTAATTCTTCCTCTAGCTCCATCACCAAACGTAACATAATTATTTTAGTATGGCTTAAACTCTTCAAGATAACTCTTTTCTCCAGTCATGTACCTGGAACATCCACTATTAAGGTACCAATATTCTCTTGAGAATACTCTAATAGATGTATGAGCAATGAGACAAGTGACAGTTTCTTTGGGTTTCCAATCCTTTTTTGCTTGAGTTTTCTTCCCATCCCTTCTCTTGCGCCTTGGCTGACTATAGAATTGAGGGTATCCATACAGTCTATAGCAAACAGGTCTTACATGACCATATCTTCCATAATGGTGACATATCCTTGATGATTTCCTGTAGCCTCTGTTTTGAGGGTACACATGTTGCGCAGTATACTGAGCCATATGGTTATTCATCAGGAACTCAAATTTCTTCTCATGAGGAACAAACTTCTTTGAGGGAGTTTTGTGCTTTTTGCTCATGCCATTGGTGTCAAACCCTATATCCTTCTTCTCTCCAATTTCTAAGAACTCGTCTATCATATAAGTACCATTGTTAAATATACGAACAAACTTTTTCATATTGTCAAGTTTAGACTTTAACAATGTGAATTCCTCTTCCAGTCCTGCAATGCTTGACCCAAGCTTCTCCTTTTCCAAAAGTAGAGCACTTATAGTCTTCTTTTGATCATCTTATCTTAAGCAGGATTTTTCCACTGAGTGAGCAATAGTCTATATGTTTCATCTAGTCCTTCTTCAGATATATCCTCATCACTAGACTCACTGCAAGAGTCATATTTTCCAATGAAAGTTATCACCTTATTAAAAAAAATTCCTTCAGTTTCTTCATCAGAAATCGGCTTGCTACAATGTGGGTTAGTAGAAAAAGGATTTTTTTCAAATAGAAATGGTGTATTTTATTGAAATTTTCTCACCGGTTATGAGACAGAAATTGATAAGAATCGTCTTATCCATGGTGATCAAGTTGAGTCTATGTTTGGAACAGATGGATGTGAAGATAGACTTTCTTTATGGAGAGCTTGAAAAAAGTATTATGATGAGACAACCAGAAGGTTTTGAAGAGAATAGGAAAGAAGACCATGTGTGCTTATTGAAAAGGTCCCTATATGGGCTTAAACAATCACTAAGGTTGTGGTATAAAAGGTTTGATGATGTAATTTTAAGAAAGGAGTACAGGAGAAGTAGACATGACATTTGTGCTTACTTCAAGAATTTGAAAAATGGCAGGTACATCAACTTGTTGCTCTATGTAGATTATATGATTATTGAAAGCAAGAACATGGCAGATATTGTCTATCTCAAAGACTTGTTGTATGAGGAGTTTGATATAAAACACCTTGGAAATGCAATAAAAATTCTTAGCATGGAGATAACAAGAGAACTAGCTAATGGGATCATGACCATAACCAAAGTGGGTATATCAAATGGAAAATCAAAAGTTTAGTATGGAAAATTTGAAATAGGCCAATATCCTGATAGAAGCTCACTTTAAGCTATCGGTCAAAGACTGTCCAAAGAATGAACAAAATCAGGAATAAACCCAGGTTATACCGTACGTCAATGTGATAGGAAGCCTCGTGTATGTCATGATCTTCTCAAGGCCGGATTTAGCATATGAATTCATCTTATTAAGCAAATATATGGGAAATATATGGTATGAACACTATCAAGAAATAAAGTATATCCTCAGATATCGGAAGGGTACTAGGAATATAAGCTAGAGATTCAGCTAGGAAAACAAAGGTTAAGGTGGATTTCTTTGTTACGTTGATACAGATTTTTTCGGGGACTGAAATCGGAGGAGATCTCTATGCGTGTTTGCATTTACCCTATTTGGGAATTATATCACTTGGAAAGCCTCATTCCAGGGTGTAGTGGCTTTGTCTACCATACAAGTTGATTTCATAGGTGTGACTGAAGATATGAAAGAAGTTTTGTGGGTTATAGGAATGATTTAGGAACTCGGAATCTCACAAAGCTCTGTTAGTGTGTTTTATGATGAATAAAGCACAATTCATCTATGTAATAATCATGATTACCATGAAAGGACTAAGAATATTGACACAAGAATGTATTGGATCTGATACATCATTGAAGATAACAAAGTAAAATTTAAAAGGTTCACAGATTTTTAGCCCTTGCAATCGATTGACGGGTCCTTGCAATCCATTGCATCAGTGTATTTTTTCAAATTTTTATTCCTTGCAATTGATTGGAGGACTTATGCAATCGATTGCACCTGAACCATTTTTTAAAAATGCTGAAACGTGATCACTCCTTCACTCACTCCTTTTCATCGCATCTCCTTATTATAAACTCAATATATTTCAGAAAAATTATCCAACCATTGCTATGTTTTATCAAGAGTTGTTCATACTCTATAAATAGGATTCAAATTTCATTTTACTGGTTACCTCTTTCAAACATATTATATAAAAACTCTGCATAATTTTCAATTCACTTGTTCCAGGCTTAGATGATTTTTGAAAACTTTCATATCATTCTAAAAGCATCATTGAGCACTTAGAGAGTTTATGATATTGAACTTTCATATTTGGAAGAGAAGAAGTTCGACATACAAGATTTAGTTTATCAAACTTATTACTACGCAAATTTATTATTGTATCCACACTTATTTTTCTAGGATTGTTGGATATAAGTTTGTGAGGTTATTTTACTTGTTATCCAAGACTGTTGGAAACAAGGGTGTGAGAAAAGGAAGAATTATTTTATTTTCTTAAGTTGTAAATCACAAGAGGATTGTTCTTGGTGATTAGTTTAGAACCCAGAGTATATAAGTCTAGATTAGGCTCGTACAAAAGTTCTGACAATATTGAAATCTCTTACGGTGTAAGGGGACTGGAGTACTCTTGGATTGTGATGGGAACCAAAATAATTCTTGGTGTTCTTTATTTTCCACCTTTACTGCTTTCATCACTTATCACATCAATAAAGAAAATAAAGATACACCATACAAAAACAAGATAAAATTTTAAAGTCCTAACCCCCTAGGCAAACTCATAAGTTACAATTGGTATCAGAGCACAACAACTACCGACAATAATATTATGCTTCTGCAGTGCTGAGAGCCACACTTGCTTGCTTTTTGCATGACCAAGAAACTAGGGCATTTCCAAAAATGTGACATGTTCCACTTGTGCTTTTTCTGTCCGTCTTACATTCTGCATAATCTGCATCAGAGAAACCAACAAAACTACATCCACTACCTTTGGGGTACCATAAAGTCGACATTGGATGTTCGTTTAAGATACTTCATTATTCTCTTCACAGTAGTGAGATGAGATTCCTTTGGACAAGCTTGAAATCGTGCATATAAACATACAATAAACATAATATCAGGTCGACTAGCTGTTAGATATAATAAAGAACCAATCATACCTCGATATATAGTGATATTAATTAGAAATCCAGATTCGTCATGATCAAGATATGTGCCTGATCCCATTGGAGTCGCTATATCTTTGCAAGTATCTAAGTCAGATCTTTTGAGAAGCTCTTTGCAGTACTTTGATTGATTGATGAATATCTCATTCTTTGTTTGTTTGATTTGCATGGACATTTAAAATTCTCCTTGCATGATTTATGAGAATTATTCACAAAAAGATTCATTTGTGGATCCAAATATGATGTCATCTACATAAATTTGCACTAAGATAGTATGAAGGTTAATTCTTTTGATAAAGAGAGTAGTATCAACTTTACCCTTTTCAAAACCATGTTCGCAAAGAAAATTACTTAACCTATCATACGAAGCTCTTGGTGCTTGCTTCAATCCATACAAAGCCTTTTTGAGTTTTTACACATGATCAGGGTGTTTGAAGTCTTCAAATCCTGGAGGTTGACTTACATAAACTTCTTCAAGTATGTATCCATTTAAGAATGGCTTTTTGATGTCCATTTGGTAACACTGAAAAATTCAAAGAACAAGCATATGCTAACAATAATATAATTACTTATAGTCTAGCAACAGGAGCAAATATTTCCTCAAAATCGATACCTTCCTCTTGATTATAGTCTTGGGCAAGTAATCTTGCCTTGTTCCTTATAATGATACCATTTTCATCTAGCTTATTTTTAAAAATCCATTTAGTGCCAATAATATGTTTACCTTTAGGTCTAGGAACTAAATCCCAAACTTGATTTCTTTCAAGTCAGAAAATAGATAGGTTGGTTAGCATGAATGGTTTCATTTTTCCTGACCTAGTGAAAGCCTTTTACACAAACATGACTTACCATGAAGGTGTTATTAGTTTTACTGTTAAAGGCACCTATTTCGAGTTTGATTATGAACTTTTGGGAATAATTTTGGATATACCCTCTGAAGGCTTAGAGTTTACTATGCATAAAACTCTTCCTATAGAGAATTATGACAAAAGAGAATTTTATTTTGGTATTGGAAGAAAATCTAAGCATGAAATTTTTCAGAAGCGAAAAAAGAAATTGGGTGGTAAGCTTCCTGATAGGACATCTTGGGGTGCTGGAAATTTGTTTATTGATGATAGGTTATTACACTATTTTCTGAACTACATTATTGTGCCAAGGTTTTCTAATCACTCTACCATTACTCACACTGAGGTGCAAATCTTATTTGCAATGAATCATGGTATGCCAATTAACTGGGCTTTTATGATTTTGGAGTACATGGCCTTCCATGATGAACATCCACAGGAACTTCCTTATGCTTTTTTCATCAATAAAATTCTTCAACATTTTAAGGTAAATCTTGTTAATGAAGAACCCGTGTCAATGGAAGATTGGGAGATTACAGTTCATATCTGTAACAACAAGATGAATGTGATTTATAACTATAAGGAAAAGACTATCTGATATTTTGATGATGAAGAAAATCCTCCTCTGGTTTAAGAACCTCAACAAGAGACCAAAGACATGGAACATGTTATGGACTACATGGCTTATATGCATCACTCTTTGTCAACCCAAATTTCTAATCTCAATATTCATGTGCAAGCTCCTCCTGTTGAAATCCCTCCTTACCGATATCCATTCCGTCAACCACACTTTGCTCCACAAAACAACAATGACTAAGCCAACCTTGACCAAGATTTCATGAACCAAGATTAATTTGTTTCCTATGTTTTGTTTTGTGAGATATTGGATTGAACTCTAGTTTTAGCATGCCGTCGAAATCCGCTCACATGCTGTTGTCGAAGATCTACATGCTGTAGTCGAATTGTGATCTAGTATGTAGGAGATCGAATTGGGCCTTGTGTTATGGATCCAATTGTTTAAGTTAGCTTGTACCCTAAGTTAGCTTGTAATGGGTAATTGTTAAAAAGCCCATTAGTTTAGTGTGTTAGGTTTATTATAAATAACATACTAGTCTCTCTTCCTAAGGTATGACAAAACCTTATTAGGTTGAGAGAGGTTAGTTGTTGGTATTCACTTGTAATCTTTAAACCCTATTGAGAAAGTGAATAGTAAAACAAATTTAACTAATTATCTATTCTTCTTCCTCTTTTTTTCTCTTCCTTTGTGAACCCTAATAGGGTTTCAGTTATTTTTCCTTTGTTTTTCCTTGTTAACCCTAACCCTTGTGGGTTTCTTGCCGTTAATATTTTGTTTCAAGGTATTGTTTTTCATAACAAATTGGTGCGGTGAGTGTGGAGAATAGGCCTTCAACAAAGTATGAGATTGAAAAGTTCACCGGAGTGAACGATTTCGGTATGTGGCGCTTGAAGATGAATGCCCTACTAGTTCAGCAGGGTTGTTTGGAAGCGTTGAAGGGAGAGGCAGCCATGTATACTGCGTTAACGGTAAAAGAAAAGACGACCATGATAGAGAAAGCCCACAACGCAATATTGTTGAGCCTTGGTGATAAGATTCTGCGACAGGTATCAAAGGAGACTACGACATCGGGGTTATGGTTGAAACTTGAAAGTTTGTACATGACCAAATCTCTGGTGAATCGACTCTACCTGAAGCAAGCTTTGTATTCATTCAAGATGAGTGAAGACAAATTTTTGGCTGAGCAGCTGGATATGTTCAACAAGCTGATTCTTGATCTTGAAAATATTGATGTGAAGATCGATGACGAAGATCAAGCACTGTTGTTGTTGTGTGCTTTGCCCAGGTCACATGCTCACTTCAAAGAAACTCTCTTGCATGGAAGGGAGTCCTGAGCTTTGAAGAAGTTCAATCAGCCTTGTATTCTATGGACCTGAACGAACGAAAGGAGGATAAACCTTCGACGGTTGGTGAAGGTTTATACGTTAAGGGAAAATTCTTACGAAAGGATGGTAAGTTCGACAAGAAGAAAGGTAAAAGTAAGTAGAAGTCTTATAGTGGCGAAACATCTGGTATTCGCTGTTATCATTGTAAGAAGGAGGGTCACACAAGAAAGGTGTGCCCTGAACGCCTAAAAGATCATGTAGGTAAGGATAATGGCAACACATCCATTGTTCAAGATGACTTCGACTCATCTGATGTCTTTGTAGTTTCAAGCGGCGACTCAAGAAAGGAGTGGCTTATGGATTCAGGTTGCACTTGCCACATGACTCCAAACAGAGAATTGTTCGAGGAGCTATGTGATCAAGATGGTGGATCGGTACTGCTGGGAAATAACAAATTCTGCAAAATTATACGTATTAGATCTGTGAGATTCAAGCTCCATGATGAGTTAATAAGGTTATTGACTGAAGTCAGGTATGTACCTGATTTGAAGAGAAATTTGATTTCTCTTGGTGAATTCGACAGGAAAGGATATGTTTTCCAAGGAGAAAAAAATGTCCTAAGAGTCATGAAGGGGTCGATGGAAGTCTTGAGAGGCGTGAAGAAATAAGGCTTGTATACCCTTGAGGTTGAGGTTGTAAGTGGTTCGACAAATATTGCATCCACGAAACCTGTGTCGAAGACAGAATTATGGCACATGAGATTGGGCCATGTCAGCGAAAGAGGTCTGGTCAAATTGAGGAAGCAGAACCTGCTAGGTGGTGACAAAGTCGAAAAGTTGGATTTTTGTGAATCTTGTGTATTTGGTAAATCCTGTAGGGCGAAGATTAACAAAGGCAAGCAAAGAAGACATGGATCCCTAGATTACATTCATGTTGATCTTTGGGGGCCTGCAAGGAATCCTTCACACTCAGGTGCAAGGTATTTTCTATCCATCGTTGATGACTATTCCATAAAGTTATGGGTATTCATTCAGAAGACGAAGGATGAAACTTTTGAGAATTTCAAAAGTTGGAAGGTTCTGGTCGAAACTCAAACTGGCAAAAAGGTTAAGAGGATGAGAACCAATAATGGCCTTGAGTTCTGCAACGAAGCGTTCGATAGTTAGTGTGTTGAGTCTAGGATTGCAAGGCATAAGACTGTAGCAGGTACTCCTCAACAAAATGGCTTAGCCGAGAGATTCAATTGAACAATCCTTGAAAGGGTTATATGCATGTTGTTAGTGCTGGATTGAAGAAGGTGTTTTGGGCGGAGGCTGTTTCGACAGCAGCTTATCTGATAAATAGATGTCCCTCGACTGCCTTGGAAATGAAGACACCTGAAGAAGTCTGGTCAGGATATCCACCTAGTCTCGACAGACTGAGAGTATTTGGCTGTGTGACCTATGCTCACATTAGGCAAAACAAGGTCGAACCTAGAGCTCTGAAATGCATGTTCATGGGATACCCTAACGGAGTCAAAGCTTATATGCTATGGTGCCTAGAGTCAGGTCACAGGAGGTGTATCACAAGTCGAGATATAGTTTTCAATGAAGCTGAGATAGCTTTCAAGAAAACTGATTATGCTGACAAAGAGCTGGAACAGGGAGAGATTCCTGTTGAGGTGGAGCATGTTGATGCTGAGTTGTGTACCCCAGATGAAGTCGAAGAAGAAGCAGAAGATGCTGTCGAAGATGAAGAGACTGATAATTACTACCTGCTAGCAAGATACAGGCCGAGGAGAGTCATCAAACTACCTTAGAGACTTGGGTATGCAGATCTTATAGCTAATGCCTTAATCTCTGCAAGTGAGGTTCTCGACGAAGAACCTAGAGACTATAAGGAAGTTATGAGGAGTCGAAAGAAGACTCAATGATTGAAGGCCATGGATGATGAGGTGAAATCTCTTCATGATAGCAACACTCTTTAATGATGTGTTCTCTCCTGTTGTGAAGTGTAACACCCCGATTTGTTTAATTGTATTTATTTATTTCATTTATGTGAATTTTGGGAAATGTGTGAATTTATTGTATTTTAACTGCTAATTGAATTAATTGGTTAATTTCTCTTATAGGTAAAATATTTGCATTAAGTTATATTTTTCTTTTTAACTTTTATTGCACGATACGTTTTTCATCGGTCTGTTTATTTTGTATCGCGTTTTGAGAGCGGTTGCGAGATATTTGAGCTGAGGGGTACAATAGTCATTTTGGGGGTTGGATATTTTAGAAAAAAATTAGATATTTTTCATAAATAGAGAAATAGAGAGAAAAGAAAGAAAAAGGAAAGAAAGGGAGAGGAAGGAAAAGAGAGAAGAGGAGAAAGAGGAAAATTGAAGAATCTCTGTTTCAATCGCGATTAATCGGGTAAGGGTGAGAAGTTTCGGTTATATTTCGATTGTATATGTATATGTATGTATTCGTTTGAATGTTTGGTTGAAAAATATATGTTTTCCATTTGGTTGAAATTGTGAACAATTGAATAGAAATTGATGTTTTCACGGTCGAAAATCATGATTTAAGGTTCCTAATTGTTGGTACCTGATAGATATAGGTTGTTGTGCATTCAATTGGTAGTATACTGATGTTTAGATGAGATTTGGAGAGGAATTAAGTGGAACTCTTAGCAGAAAATTATGCAGGAAAATTCTGGGTTTTCGATGCCCATACGCGTTCTGGGCAAGGCAATACGCATATTGGATTGGGCAATACGCGTATGGCAAGGAAGAAATGTAGGCAATACGCGTATGGAGGTAGGCATTACGCGTAATGGATTGAAGATGGAAATTTTGAGGGAAATCAGTCTCTGCTCATACGCGTAACACATTGGGCAATACGCGTATGGATGGGCGAGCGAGCTGGGCATTATTCATATGGCCCAGGGCAATACGCGTATGACCAGTGAGGGTGCATAATTTTGCTGTTTTGAGATTTCTTTTCCGATTTCGCGTCCGATGCGGTTCCTCTTGATCCGTAACTCGGATTGCAGCGCGGTTGGATGCATTGGAAAGCTAATGAGTTGTTCTTTCTTATAAAATGGTTTTTGGAAATGTGTCGTTTTGTCGAATTTTACCGTCGTAATTGTGTGTGATTGATGTGTTATCGTGTGATATGCTTTTGGTATATAATGTATACCTTGTGTGCTGTTATATGATGTGAATGCATGTGATGAAATGTTGTGATGATGGTTTGTGGCCTTATAGAAAATAAATGCATTGTTTTGGGCTTGATTGCAATGCATGATTATTGATGTTGTGATGGTTCACATGGTTGTATATATGTATAAGCATTTGAATGTCATGAGTCATTGTATGCCAAGCATCATGATATGCATTCTTGTGATGTCGTGTGCCCTTGTGGGGTGTGAGCGACGAAATGATTCCAGAGGGAATCTGCTATAACGGCCGTGAGCCTTATACAAAGAGGACCTAAAGTGATGTTATAGACGATCGTGAGGCTTATACAAAGAGGACCTAAAGCGATCGGATCGTGTGCCTTATACAAAGAGGACCTAAAGCGATCCATAAACGTCGTGAGCCTTATACCAAGAGGACCTAAAGCGACGGGGAACATCGTTTGCCCGACGGGGAGTTACACTAAGTAACAAGCGATTATTCTAATAGTTCCTGAGTGAACTGATGATGAGAATGATGGATGAATTGGTACAACATTGCATTGCATAGAGTCGTTGTGTCGGTCTCTGTGCATTTGCATAAATCATGAATGGATTGATTATGTGTTGAGAATTATGATTGGATTGGTGAATTGATATGCATATGTGATAAATGCATTGGTTATGGATGATATGTTTTATGTATAAACATATGCTATGTGAGGTGGTGGTGTGTTTCCATATGTCATAACCTTGGTATGCATTATGCGTGAATATATTACTATGTTGGTATAATTGATATATGCTATGTGTTGGATTATTAGAAATATGTTATGTGTCTGTGGTATGCTATATGTATTAGTATGTGATGTTTGTGGTGAGAATGATTATGCATGAGAATTTATGTGTGTTTGCATATTATTATGCAATCCTGATTTAGTTGTTATTACTCACCCTTCTGCTGTGGTTTGTTGCTCTATGAGGCAATTGCAGGTTATTATCTTGGAGGCTTTTGTGAAGATTAGTTCTTCATCCTTTTGTCGGTCTGTCTGCTCTGATACGTAACACGGGAGTCGGGGAACGCTTTTGTTATATATGTATACATTTGTGGATCTATTTTGTATTACCTTTGTATGAATATTTTGATGTTATAAAACACTTTATATGGCAAAACAAGTCAGTTATGGATCTTTCCGCTTTATTCCATAATTGAACTTTCCTTATTGTTGGAAAAATGTTTCCCTTTTAGGTTTATTCCATTTTGTGTTATTATCAAATTTATGAGCAGGGATTGTGTTTTCTTTCTTTAAATGTGGCATCCTGGTTTCTGTCTAAGAATAAAAATTTTATTTACTCTGATTTATTTATGTATTATTTTTTCGCGATGGGAATTGGGATGTTACAATAGTGGTATCAGAGCAGGCCGGTCTGTCCGACCATGTTGTTGAGTTGGTTGGTGTGACAGTTGAATACTGTCGATGTTGTTTGTTCCTTAGTACGTGATATGTGTGTGAAGCACTGTCAGTACTTTCTGGTTTTCTAGTCTTTTGTTTTCAGGAGTAAGAGTGAGATAAGTGGGGGAGAAGCTTGTGCTTCTCCAAGTTGCTTCAGGTGTGGAGCGTTGGCTCAGTGTGTTGTAGATTGCAAGATTGTAAGTGTTGTTTGGACAGTGTTGTTCCCAGTTCCGGAGGGAATGCGGTGGTAATGTTATATCAACTAAGGATTTGTGCCTTAGGTAGTTTTGTGCACAAGGTGCAATAAATGCTATTATAGCTTGGTAAGACGGTTTATGCCCCATCATGATTGTCGACGGCCTATTGATAATTTGAGGAACTGATCACCCTTAATCTCTTGTAAATAGCAGACGGGAATTATGTTGGATGGAATAGACGTGTCTTTCCGGCTTTGATAATGTGTGCAATGAATTGTTTGGGATTAAGAAAATGGTTACGGATTGCTTTGTTAAGTCGATGAAGATTTTTATATCGGAAGGTGAAGATTTGAGGTTTGGATCTGCTAAGTAAGTAGAAGATTTTTTAGGAAGTGAAACTCAGATGTTGTTATGTTTGTGATGATAGTTTTTTAGAAATTGGCAGAAAGGCCACAGTGAAGGGCTGCCAGTTGTGCGTGATTCCAGATGTATTTCCGGATGGAATATTGGATGTTAGGTTTAGAATTACTCAGATTAAAAGAGCGGTTGGAAGATTTATTGGAAAAGGGATTTGTGAGACCACGTGTACTGTCTTAGAGAGCTCCAGTATTATTAGTAACAAAAAGGAAGGATGATTGAACGGAATAACAAGCATGAGGTGTATAATGGTATTGAGACTATGGAAAGCAAAACTTATAGTTCTGGTGAGGTTTTGAGTCTTTGGAGTTTTAGAGCATTAATGGAAATCTTGAGAAAACCCTTATGTGTGGATGTAATATTGATATTAAGAGTTCTTTTTGGTTGGTGGTTGATACGTGTTGGAATTTGTGGAATTTGGATTGTCCAGAGAAGGCACTTGTGTATGGATTACGGACAGTTGAATAAGGTAATGATGGAGAATAAGTGTCCAATTTCAAGAATAGATGACTGGAATGGTTTGGTTGAGTTTGATTGAAATTACAATTGTTTGGAATGTTTGATAAGAGTCGTGAATTGTGTGAGTTGAGGCTTTGATCGATTTAATGTGACTGGTTATGTTTGTTATCATCAGGATAGGTTGTTATTTACTCGGTTAAGTTGGTATGTGAGGCTGGACAAGTTTGGATAAGTTCATAGTGGTTTTGATTGAGGATATTCGAGTCTGTTATAAAATCAGAAGAAGAACAGGTAGAGTGTTTGAGAATTGAATTACAAGTGTTGAAAAGAGACGAAGATTTATGCTAAGTTATTCAAGTGAGAATTTTGGTTGAAAAAGGTTAGTTTTTCTTGGATATGTTATTTCAGATAAGAGTATGGTTAGGGATCCATCGGAAGTAGATGCAGTTCTACATTGTGAGGCTCCGAAGTCGGTTAAGGAGATTAGAAACTTTTGGGCTTAGTTGGTTGTTACTGCAGGTTATGGAAGACTTTGCTAAGTTAGTGCTTCTGTTATCTCAGTTGACTTGCAAAGGGTGAGTCGTTTGTTTTGGGATGTTCGTTGTAAGGAAAGTTTCAGAGAGCTGAAGTAGAATTTGTCTACGGCTCCAGTTTGGATGCTGCGTGATCCTAATAAACCGTTTGTGAGGTATTGTGATGTGTCTTTGATGAGTTTAGTCAGTGTGTTAATGTAAGAGGGTAAAGTCCTAGCTTATGCTTTATGACAATTGAGGATTTATAAAAGGATCTATACTATTCAGGATTTGGAATTGGTTTCGGTTGTATTATGTTGGAAAATTTGGAGGTATTATCTTTATGGTTCTAGGTTTGAAGTGTTTAGTAATCACAAGAATATCGAGTACCTGTTTGGTCGGAAGGAATATAGTATGATACAGCGAGGATGGTTGGAATTCCTGATGAGTTATGACTTTAGCTGGAATTATCCTATTGGTAAAGTTAATGTCGTGCGTGGTGAGTTAAGTCGAAAGTTTTTATACATGTCTGTTTTGATGGTCAGGGAGTTAGATTATTTGAGCAGTTCGGAGACTTGTGTCTGGTGTGTGAGATAACACAGTAGAGTGTGAGGTTGGGTACATTGGAAGTGAACTACGATTTTTCTGGTGAATATTAGAGAGTCAGAAGTTGGATATGAAATGGATAGATTTGATAGTTTCGGATAATCAGGGTGCGCATTGGAAGTGTGATGTGGCATATTTCGTATATGCGTGTGTGACTTGTTAGAGTTCAAAGGTTGAACAGTGGAAAACGGTAGGAATGATGAGACCGTGGGATGTTCTATAATGGAAGTGATAGGTGGAAGGTTTCAATATTAATCATGTACTAATATGTAAATGGATGTATTAGTTACATGTTTGAGGGGTAAATTACAACGTTGTGCTATTGATATAATGTTTGGTATTCTGGTTTTGTTGATGTTGTTGAGACGACGTGGTGTCGTGGGACTTTGGGTTCTTGTCTTTGTTGTTGCCTCGTTTCCATGGTGCTGGTTCGAGTGCTGGTGGTGGATCCTTATGTGGGAGATTAGGGGAATGTTACCTGGGTGTTGGTAGCATGGTTTTCTTTGCGTCCTGAGTTGGTCGTCAAGTGCATTGTATGGGCTTTGCATCTTGTCGTTGTAGTTGTCGTCGTTGTCGTGGCGTTGTTGTAGCTGCTGCTAGCAAGGTGGTTTGTCAGTTTGTGTTGTTCGTGGTGTGCCTTTTGTTGGCATGTTAGTTTGTTAGTCGGATGCGAGAGTCGTATCCAGAGTTGTTCGTATCAGTTATATTTTCGAGGACGAAAATGTCTAAGTGGGGGAGAGTTGTAACGCCCCAATTTGTTTAATTGTATTTATTTATTTCATTTATGTGAATTTTGGGAAATGTGTGAATTTATTGTATTTTACCTGCTAATTGAATTAATTGGTTAATTTCTCTGATAGGTAAAATATTTGCATTAAGTTATATTTTTCTTTTTAACTTTTATTGCACGATATGTTTTTCATCGGTCTGTTTATTTTGTATCGCGTTTTGAGAGCGGTTGCGAGATATTTGAGCTGAGGGGTACAATGGTCATTTTGGGGGTTGGATATTTTAGAAAAAAAATAGATATTTTTCATAAATAGAGAAATAGAGAGAAAAGAAAGAAAAAGGAAAGAAAGGGAGAGGAAGGAAAAGAGAGAAGAGGAGAAAGAGGAAAATTGAAGAATCTCCGTTTCAATCGCGATTAATCGGGTAAGGGTGAGAAGTTTCGATTATATTTCGATTGTATATGTATGTGTATGTATTCGTTTGAATGTTTGGTTGAAAAATATATGTTTTCCATTTGGTTGAAATTGTGAACAATTGAATAGAAATTGATGTTTTCATGGTCGGAAATCATGATTTAAGGTTCCTAATTGTTGGTACCTGATAGATCTAGGTTGTTGTGCATTCAATTGGTAGTATACTGATGTTTAGATGAGATTTGGAGAGGAATTGAGTGGAACTCGTAGCAGAAAATTATGCATGAAAATTCTGGGTTTTCGCTGCCCATACGCGTACTGGGCAAGGCAATACGCGTATTGGATTGGGAAATACGCGTATGGCAAGGAAGAAATGTAGGCAATACGCGTATGGAGGTAGGCATTACGCGTATGAAGGTGGGCATTACGCGTAATGGATTGAAGATGGAGATTTTGAGGGAAATCAGTCTCTGCTCATATGCGTAACACATTGGGCAATACGCGTAAGGATGGGCGAGCGAGCTGGGCATTACGCGTATGGCCCAGGGCAATACGCGTATGACCAGTGAGGGTGCAGAATTTTGCTATTTTGAGATTTCTTTTCCGATTTCGCGTCCGATGCGGTTCCTCTTGATCCGTAACTCGGATTGCAGCGCGGTTGGATGCGTTGGAAAGCTAATGAGTTGTTCTTTCTTATAAAATGGTTTTTGGGATTAGTGGTCGATTTAATTGTGTCGGGAACTTGGAAATGGGTCGTTTTGTCGACTTTTACCGTCGTAATTGTGTGTGATTGATGTGTTATCGTGTGATATGTTTTTGGTATATAACGTATAGCTTGTGTGATATTATATGATGTGAATGCATGTGATGAAATGTTGTGATGATGGTTTGTGGCCTTATGGCAAATAAATGCATTGTTTTGGGCTTGATTGCAATGCATGATTATTGATGTTGTGATGGTTCACATGGTTGTATATATGTATATGCATTTGAATGTCATGAGTCATTGTATGCCAAGCATCATGATATGCATTCTTGTGATGTCGTGTGCTCTTGTGGGGTGTGAGCGACGAAACGATTCCAGAGGGAATCTGCTATAATGGTCGTGAGCCTTATACAAAGAGAACCTAAAGCGACGTTATAGACGATTGTGATCCTTATACAAAGACGACCTAAAGCGATCGGATCGTGTCCCTTATACAAAGAGGACCTAAAGCGATCCATAAACGTCATGAGCCTTATACCAAAAGGACCTAAAGCGACGGGGAACATCGTTTGCCCGACGGGGAGTTACACTAAGTAACAAACGATGATTCCAATAGTTCCTGAGTGAACTGATGATGAGAATGATGGATGGATTGGTACCGCATTGCATTGCCTAGAGTCGTTGTGTCGGTCTCTGTGCATTTGCATAAATCATGAATGGATTGATTATGTGTTGAGAATTATGATTGGATTGGTGAATTGATATGCATATGTGATAAATGCATTGGTTATGGATGATATATTTTACGTATAGACATATGCTATGTGAGGTGGTGGTGTGTTTCCATATGTCATAAACTTGGTATGCATTATGCGTGAATATGTTACTATGTTGGTATAATTGATATATGCTATGTTTTGGATTATTAGAAATATGTTATGTGTATGTGGTATGCTATATGTATTAGTATGTGATGCTTGTGGTGAGAATGATTATGCATGAGAATTTATGTGTGTTTGCATATTATTATGCAATCCTGATTTAGTTGTTATTTCTCACCCTTCTGCTGTGGTTTGTTGCTCTATGAGGCAATTGCAGGTTAGTATCTTGGAGGCTTTTGTGAAGATTAGTTCTCCATCCTTTTGTCGGTCTGTCTGCTCTGATACGTAACACGGGAGTCGGGGAACACTTTTGTTATATATGTATACATTTGTGGATCTATTTTGTATTACCTTTGTATGAATATTTTGATGTTATAAAACACTTTATTTGGCAAAACAAGTCAGTTATGGATCTTTCCGCTTTATTCCATAATTGAACTTTCCTTATTGTTGGAAAAATGTTTCCCTTTTAGGTTTATTCCATTTTGTGTTATGTATCAAATTTATGAGCAGGGATTATGTTTTCTTTCTTTAAATGTGGCATCCTAGTTTCTGTCTAAGAATAAAATTTTTATTTACTCTGATTTATTTATATATTATTTTTTTCGCGATGGGAATTGGGGTGTTACATGAAGCACATGTCCATTAGAATGTTGCTTGCCATGGTGGCACAGTTCGGCCTTGAACTGGAACAGATGGATGTGAAGACTGCGTTCTTATATGGTGATCTAGATGAAACAATCCTGATGAGGCAACCTGAAGGGTATGTCGAAAAAGGGGAAGGAAGATTATGTGTGCAAACTGAAGAGGTCTTTATATGGTCTGAAACAATCTCCTCGACAGTGGAATAGGAGATTCGACAAGTTCATGGCACGCATAAGTTTCATTAGAAGTCAGTTCGACCACTGTGTTTACTTCAGATTTCGACCTGGTAATTCATTTTTTATTTTGTTGCTTTATGTGGATGATATTCTAATAGCAAGCAACAATGTCGAAGATGTAATGAGGGTGAAGGCTAAACTCAATAAGTAGTTCGACATGAAGGATCTGAGAGCTGCGTCCAGGATTCTTGGGATTGACATCCGAAGAGATAGAAAGCAGTCGAAATTATGCTTATCTCAAGAGGCATACCTACGGAAGATTCTCGAAAAGTATGGTATGTCGAATTCAAAGCCTGTTGTGACTCCGACAAACCCTCAATTCAAGCTGAGTATATATCAGTGTCCCAGTACTGATATCGAAAGAGCTTATATGAATAGCATTCCATATGCTAATATAGTGGGTTCTTTGATGTATGTTATGGTTTGTACTAGACCTGACATAGCATATGCAGTAAGTCTTGTAAGCAGGTACATGGAAAATCTTGGAAAGGCTTACTGACAAGCATTGAAGTGGATTTTAAGGTACATAAATGGGTCTCTGAATAAAGTCCTAATTTATGGTGGAGCCTTGGGTGAAGATATTAAAGCAGCAATCAAAGGATATGTCGACTCTGATTATGCAGGTTGTATGGATTCCAGAAAATCTATTTCTGGATATGTGTTCACTATGTTTGGGACAACAATCAGTTGGAAAGCAACACTTCAGAAGGTTGTTGCCTTATCAACCACTGAAGCGCAATATATCGCCCTAATTGAAGCTGTAAAGGAAGCATTGTGGCTTGAAGGTTTTGCAAAGGAGCTAAAACTTCAAGGTCCAGTTATCACTGTTAAATGTGATCGTCAAAATGCAATACACCTGTCGAAGAATTCAGCTTATCATGAGCGAACCAAGCACATTGATGTGAGGCTGCATTTCGTTAGAGGGGTAATCGAGCATGGAGAAGTCCAAGTTCTGAAGGTTTCGACAGATCATAATGTTGCTGATATAATCACCAAGACGTTGCCTAGTTGCAAGTTTTTCCACTGTATACAGTTGATAAAGCGGCATGAAGAAAGCTAGTTTATTTCTTGAGGATATAGAGTTAGATCCAAGGTGGAGATTTGTGAGATATTGGATCGAACTCTAGTTTTAGCATGTCGTCGAAGTCCGCTCACATGTTGTTATCGAAGACCTACACGTTGTAGTCGAATTGTATTCTAGTATGTAAGAGATCGAATTGGGCCTTGTGTTATGGATCCAATTGTTTAAGTTAGCTTGTACCCTAAGTTAGCTTGTAATGGGTAATTGTTAAAAAGCCCATTAGTTTAGTATGTTAGGTTTATTATAAATAGCATACTAGTCTCTCTTCCTAAGGTGTGACAAAACCTTAATAGGTTGAGAGAGGTTAGTTGTTGGTATTCACTTGTAATCTTTAAACCCTATTGAGAAAGTGAATAGTAAAACAGATTTAACCAATTCTCTATTCTTCTTCCCCTTTTTTTCTCTTCCTTTGTGAACCCTAATAATGTTTCAGTTGTTTTTCCTTTGTTTTTCCTTGTTAACCCTAACCCTTGCGGATTTCTTGCCGTTAATATTTTGTTTCAAGGTATCGTTTTTCATAACATTTTTTTATTATGTTTAATGTAAGTAAGGTTTTTATGGTTTTGTTCAAGTTTAGTTTATGTGTTTGTTATGTTCTAAGACAATATGTTCTTATTGTTGTTATTATGAGTTATTAAGTATATGGTTGTTATTATGGTTTTTGTTCTAAGACAATATGTTTATGTTAAGTTTTTATATTTTATTTCTTGATAATTCTATACTTTCTCTATTTTATTTACTTTCAAAATTTTACTTTTGCCTTATTTTTGATAATGATAAAGGGGGAGAAATTATTATATACTTGTGTATGCTTGTGATCTAACATTTTCTGGAAGAATCAAAATTAGTATGAATTGTTGTCAAAGTTAGGCGGCGTTATCCAAGGATTGATTATAAGATAAAGGGGGAGCATTGTGATCAAAATTTAATCTTATTTGCTCATATGGTTGTCATCATAAAAAAAGAGGAGACTGTGAAGACAAACGTCCAACAAGTTTTGATGAAGACAATGTTTTAAATCTCAAGGTTTATGATCAAAGAAGAAGGAAAAATTGCTTATGATCAACATTCTTGGTATATGAAATTCTTATCATAACAATCTTGAAGTGCTCAATATATTTGATCATGCATTTGAAAAAAATTATTTTATACTTTCTTAAAATATGTTTTTTAAATGTTTTTACAAGCAATGGCTTAAAAATTTAATATGATGCATTCATGAAGTTTGTGGACTTAGAAAATTTTTCAAAAAGTTTTAGCATGCAATCAATTTAGCTTTCTTGCAATCGATTGAATGGATTTGTGAAAAAAACAAATTTTTAGCCCTTGCAATCGATTGACAGGTCCTTGCAATCCATTGCAGCTGTGTATTTTTTCAATTTTTTAGTCCTTGCAATCGATTGAAGGACTTGTGCAATCGATTGCACCCGAACAATTTTTGAAAAATGCTGAAACATGATCACTCCTTCACTCACTCCTTTTCATGGCATCTCCTAATTATAAACTCAATATATTTCAGAAAAATTATCCAACCCTTGCCATATTTTATCAAAAGTTTTTCATACTCTATAAATAGGATTCAAATTTCATTTTACTGGTTACCTCTTTCAAACATATTATACAAAAATTATCTGCATAATTTTCAATTCACTTGTTCCGGACTTAGATGATTTTTAAAAACTTTCATAACATTCTAAAAGCATCATTGAGCACTTAGAGTGTTTATGATATTAAACTTTCATATATGGAAGAGAAGAAGTCCTACATACAGGATTTAGTTTATCAAACTTATTATTACTCAAATTCATTACTGTATCTACATCTTATTTTTCCAGGATTATTGGATATAATATTGTGAGGTTATTGTACTTGTTATATAGGACTGTTGAAAACAAGGGTGTAAGAAAAGGAAGGATTGTTTTCTTTTCTTAAGTTATAAATCACAAGAGGATTGTTCTTGGTGATTAGGTTAGAACTTAGTGTATATAAGTCTAGATTAGGCTTGTACAAAAGTTCTGACAATATTAAAATCTCTTATTGCATAATGGGACTGAAGCACTCTCGGATCGTGAGGGGAACCGGAATAATTCTTGGTGTTCTTTATTTTCCGCCTTTACTTCTTTCATCACTTATCACATCAAGCAAGAAAAGAAAGATACACCATACAAAAACCAGATAAATTTTTAAAGTCCTAATTCACCCCCTATTAGGCACACTTATAACTTACAACTAATACTTATATATGTTTAGGATTTCATGTTACGATATAAGAACCTCTAACCATTCGGAGTCACTTGTTTGGAAGGTTAAAGGCTATGTAAAACTTTATGTATCTTGCTTACTCTGTGTCTTAGTGTTGAGTATTAAAACAATCGATTAGCAGAAAGAGGTCAATTGAGTGTAAGCTTGTTTTGGCATAAACATGAGTGAAAGGGTAGTGTGAGGGAAAGGTGAATCTTCATTTTTGTACCTTTGCATTCTTCAGTAATTTGACTTGGATCACCTCGATTTCAGAGGAGTTCATCAAAAGTAAGAGTTTTCTCTCTAAGTTGGGTCACCAGAGTGTTTTTTGTGTTCTTTATTGTTCTTGCATTCTATTATGTTATTTGTGATTGTGTGGCAGTAAATTTCTTGTTTTGATTACTTTGGTGTTTGTTTCTGATGTGCCAAGAAGGCATAACAAGACTTCAACCTCACATTGGGTTTAACTGAATGGTCTAACTCATCAAGATTTATTCATACACAAAACTTAATCAAATAATTCATCAATAATTAGTGTCTAATAATAATTGACAATAATATAAATAATAATTAAGTGTGTCCATCCATAATTAATTAGTTAAAAAATTAATTTAACAATCTTCCACTTGGATGACAATAGTTAGTTATTAAGGCTTTAAGGAGTATGTGGCGTGTCTCTCACAAAGTGTGTTGCTCATAAAGAAAGGCCCCAATGTAAAAACTCTCCCTCGTGTTGACCCCCAAATTGATGATCTAACAATGGTATCATGAGCCATTGATACGAGTGAAGGACCGAGTCACTTGTTTCGGAAGTCCTCCCTCATGGTGGTGGGTATAAGGCATGTCCCGTTGAAAAAATGTCAACGGCAGTACAAATATTTATGGATGAAAGAGCTTCTGCTTGAGAGAAAGCATTATGAATAGACTCGCACTAGAAGGGGAGTGTTGAGAAAAATAAATGTGATTTAGAAGTGTTGAGAAACAAGCGTGGGGAAGTTCCACATTGATTAAAAAAGTAGAAACTTAAGCATTTATAAGTGAGAGAGCTCACACACTTATCACCTTAAGATTTTGGGTGAGTATGTGGTGTATCTCTCACGAGGTGTGTTGCTCATAAAGAAAGACCCTAATATAAAAATGTTCCCCCACGTTGACCCACCCCCTGATCGATGATCTAACATTTCTAAATAGTTAGTAGTTTAACCCATACAAATTACTAGGTGTTTCTTATCTTGAGATCAACTCCGTGATTTTTAAATAGGTTTGTGGTTCCCTCAAAATTTCATTGTTTCACATAGTTGGACCAAAACAGTGAGATCAATTCAGGTTTTTTGTGGGTCAAAAATATTCAGTAATAGATAATTCGATGAAAAAGAAGATAGTTATAAAGGAAACTAGTAAGATATCCAACACGATTAAATTTATTTTATATCGTATAAAATATATTTATATATGTTAAGTATTAACAAGTGTGAGTATTGTGGATAATAGTTCCACATTGGATAGGAATGTGGTGACTTGAGCATTTATAAGTGACAGAACCCACACACCCATCACCTTAAGGTTTTGGGTGAGTATGTGGTGTGTCTCTCACAAAGGTGTTGCTCTATAAAAAGAAATCTCACAATGTTCAATGCTCCCTAATGATAAACTCCTCCAATAGTGGTATCAGAGCCTGGTTCGAGTAAATGACCGGCTTACTTGTATCGAAAGTACTCCCCACAGGTGGTGGTTAGGAGGTGTCCCGTTGAAGAGTGTCAATGGCGGTACAAGGGTTTTGAGTATGAAACACACAACTGAATGTGCAATTGCACAGTTGGAGCTTCTGCTTAAGGGGGAGCATTGTGGAAGCATTGCGAATAAACTCCCACTTGAGGGGGAGTGTTAAGTATTAACAAGTGTGAGTATTGTGGATAATAGTCCCACATTGGATAGGAATGGGGTGACTTGACCATTTATAAGTGGGAGAACTCACACACCTATCACCATAAGGTTTTGGGTGAGTATGTGATGTGTCTCTCACAAAGGTGTTGCTCTAGAAAAAGAAATTCCACAATGTTCAATGCTCCCTAATGATAAACTCCTCCAACAATATACACATGTAAATTTGAAATGAGGTAGTTACTTTATGTAAAATGAACAATGATCATATAAACTCAATTGTATTAAATAACCGTACAAAAAGAAATAAAAAGGACCTGTGAGATGGAGAAAGGAAAAAAAGAAATTTTGACATTTGAAAATAAAGATAGTTAATGATTAAAATAAAATAGATATTATTGATAATAACTTGTGAGATGAAAAGTCACTTATCTGAACAACTATTGAGTATTATTCAATTTAGGGATGACAACTTGACTCATCCCCAGTTGGCACCTGCAAAAATTACCCACAAGGATAAGGTAAAAACCCATAAAATAGACACAGTCATGGGCAAGGGCAATCACCCACGAAAATAAACAGGCATAGTCGCGGGTACGGGTATCTTAGTACCAAACCCGCCTCATACGCACATAATATATTTTTATTTTTATTATTTTGTATACAGGTTCATTTATCAATTTGATCAAATACATCATTATTAATTTTCTACACATTTTAATATAAATGTTTGTTTATTTCTTAACTCAATAATTTCATTCTTAAATATTTTTTTAATGTTGTTAAAAACTTAAAATAACATGATAAATTATAGTTTATATATTATTTTTTATTAGAAACATGGGTAAACGAGTATGGGTATTTAAGTACCCATAATGTACGTGTATGGGTACAAAATTTGTTGTCCACGTAGGTATGGACTCAAAAGCGGAGATTCTTTTATACTGCAGGTATGGAGAAGGGTACTAGTACCCTGTCCAAACTCTATCCATTATCATCCTTAATTCAATTTGATAAAATAAATTATTAATTTTATTAAAACTAAAAAACAGATTAATTAGTATTTTTAATAATAATAATAAATAAAAATGATTAAATATGTTATAAGAAAAACTCAAATTTATATAAGTTTAAATTTAGTAAAATATAATTAAAAATAATCCTTACATTAAAATTATATCCCACATATTATGCCCCACATATGCTTATGATTGTAAGTAAGATGGTTGTCATTTACGTAGTAATGGTTATGGCTTATTAGTTATTACATATTTCATGGGTACTAAAGGAAAAATGAGTGATATAATAATGAACATAGAGTTACTACATGTAGTAAAAGAAATAAGTGGATCTCTAAAATGAAAACACTCATGTTTGATTAAGTTGTAGTGATTAAAAATAGGAATTAATAGTTATGTTTGTATTCTATAATCAAGTATTACAATTCAATTATGAGTGGATCAATATGGAGAGTCTTAAGGGCTGTTACTGCTATATAATTATGTTGTTCTCTTAAATTTGGTTTTAAATGAGAAACATCACAACACTACATTAGGTCTTCGTCAATGAACAACATATGATTTTGTAATCTAAACAAAGAGTGTATCAAATAGAGCAATGATATATCCATCAATCATTTAAGAATTTACAAATAGAGCAATGATATATATCATTGGCCAGAAAACAATGTATGGTATCAAATATAATGGTCAACCAATTAAACTTCTCTATAGCAAGAAAACATAAGTTGTGCGATATTTCAATATTCAAAACGATTGTTCATAATTTTAAGAATGGTAACTTTTGAATAAGAATAAGAAGAATTCAAATCCTTAAATCAAAAAGAAAAAGAAAAACCAAAGGCTTTGAAGTAACAATAAAAATAATCATGATACTTAAATACTAGAGATCAACATGAACCTCAGATGTCTGTTTCTTTTAATAAAATGCCCCTTCTTGTACCTACGGTAATAAACTTTCCTTTTGAATTTCCAGCATGAACCTCAGAATCCAGACCCCCTGTTGCTGCTTGTAAAGTTTCACCCTGTTGTTGTGATTCTCCCTTAGATAGTGGAGGTCCTCCAGCCAATACGCTCTTAGCAACAGCAGCTTCAAGTAGGGGTGGTTCAGATAGATCTGGAGTTTGTGTAATCAAAATATTATAACCCCTCTTTTGGAGAAGCTGGATGACATAAGAAATTGGAGCATCACCCAACATCAATAAATAATTTGCCGGTGCAGGGTTATCCTTTGCCCAGAGCATCATGTCAACAATGATGTTCTTATAAATTGTGTCTTTGTAACCTATTAAAGGCATGAAATAAATTTTAGCTGAACAAAAGAATCAGAATGTACCAAAACTTCTGCAATGCAGTGTAAATTCATAGTAGATTATGCCAAAGAGAATAGAAAAAGGAAGCAAACAAATCAGAGAAATTTTGGATAATTCCACAAATCAGATTGTTAATCACAAATAGACACTCAATTGCAATTTGATTGTAAATCATAGAAATAAATTTCCCAATAGACATTACAACATCACCATCTTCTGCAAAACCCTAAACAGTAGTATTTCAACTATCGAGATTTGAATCAAAACAACTTTGAACATATAAATTTCTAAACAAATAAATCACAGATAGTTCATAACTGAATTCCAATTTCAATTTAGGTTAAAATACAATCTAGTTACCGGTCGGAAAATGGTTGATTTCAATTCCGGTGACGTAGAGAGAGGTCCAAAAAAAATAAGGAACTAAAGTTGTGTCCCCGAAGCAATAGATGGAAACGGGACCATTGCATTTCGTCGCAGCAAGTGCTGAATAGATATTATCTTTTATCCTAAGAGCAACATATTCATCCTTGTAAGCATCCAAGTTTCCTAAAATCCACCAAACAGATACAGGGGCAGCGCTGTATTTTTCCTCCACCACCAACTTTGATACTCCTTCTACAACTTCATCCATCTGATCTGAATCTGAACAAATGGTAAGACCAAGAGAGTGGAGAGTGTTTTATATGGTTAAATGGGACGAGTATTGTTAGGTTTAATTATACTATAACAAACACCACTGATAAAATCATTTTATGTTACTGAATAAATAAAAATAATTTAACTAGTTGTCATATTTTTTAAGATGCAAAAAGTATTATTTTTCTATTAAATATTTTGTATAGATTTTTTAATATAAAATAATTTTATCAATTTGTTATTTTATAATTAAAATATAAATATTTAATAATACTGTATAAAAAACAATTAACATATTAATTAAAATAGTTAATATAGCTCTATATTAAATTTAAAAAAGATTCTACTATTCAAAAGATAAAAATTAATATAACTATATATTAATAAAAATCATTAATATAACTATATAATAATCAACAATTTTATATAACTATATAATAATCAAAATCCTTAATATTTGTAAAAATTATTATTAAATAGTTCTATTAATAATTTTTTATTAATATGTAGTTATTTTAATTTATTATTTTTTCTTTTTCAATACAACGATATTTTATATTTTAGTAGCATATATTTTTCAGATTATTATATAACAGAATTGATGGTTTTAATTAATGTATTAATTGTTTTTTATACAATAAAAATAAATATTTTCATATTAATTAAAAAATAATAATAGAGTAAAAAATATTTAATGTTTAAAATCTATAAAAATGATATAATTAATTATCATAATTCTTAAAATGAAACAAACATATTTGTTCTTAAAAATTAATGTGAATTAAATTTTTGCATATACTATATATGTTACAATTATAGAGGACTATGGAAAGAGTAATTAAGGTAGTCCATTGATTTCAACCAATCAAGAATGAATTATTGTGATTAATTGTTCTCATTTCTCAAAAAATTATCACACCTTCCCATTTAGTATCAGGTTGGTGGTGAGGTAATTACTTGCATTATTTAATCAATTTTTCTTAAAATAAATTTATTTTAAAGTTTTACTTAATTTACTATTTATTTTCAACCATAATCTTAAACTTTGAATATCTTTAAGGGAACTTGTTGGTAGTATGTGGTCTGGGTCGTAAGCCCCGAAATGTGAGCCAGGAAAATCATTGATTTAGCACACTATAGTTATCGTTAAGAAAACAAACAATAAAGGAGAGGAAAGAGATAGAGAGTAAGTGAGAAAATTGAAAAATAACAGATTTCATAAAAGAAAGTTAATTGAAAAGATATTGTTTTGTAATCATATCTCAAATCATAAGGTTTTAAACCAGTTAGGATGCAATTTCACATAATAATATCAGTGATCAAATCTTAATTCCTGCTACTTTAAACAATGATAAACTCACTTATTATATTCATTAAAAATTGAGTTATGTTAAGATGTGCTCATAGAGCACTTCCCGATGCAAAAGAAAAAGCACTTCTCAAATATAAAAGGAAAAGTGATTAAAAATTAATTTCTGTTAATTTATATTCAAATTTTAAAACATACACAGTACTTTTTATTACAATTATTCATTGATGTTGGTGGGCACTAGAGAGTATAGTTATAAATATATCTTAGAAATTAATAAAGAAAAGGTTTTTGAAACTTTTTAAAAAATAAAATAAATATTGTAAGAAATTTTATTGTAAAAATGGATGGATTTGATAGATTTTTTAAAAATTAAAATAAGTATTGTAAAAAATAATATAAATAATTTTATGGATTGAGAAATATCCATCCATTGAAAATGTGTTAAGGGATGTATTGAATGAATTTTATCTTTAATGGATAGATTTTATTTTATTTTTTTAAAGACTCTTTAATAAAATAATGAATTGTTTTGATTCATCCATTAACAATACAATCAATATTCATCTGATTCATCCATTTTTCACCCCTGTTTAATTAGAGCACATGATAAGAGTTAAATGTATTTTTTTTAAAATTATACATTGTTTTAATTAAAAATTGATAATTAACTTTTTTTTACTAACATGTGTCGATAGCGTCACATTAATAATAATAAAAATTGACTCCACGAGGATTGTAATTTAACAAGATAATTACATGTGAAACTAAGAAATTAAATGAGGGTTTTCGTTAGAAAAACAATTCTAAACGAGAAATTAAAAAGAAGTAATTCAAGATGCGAAAGGGATTAAGGCTTTACTATTGAATTCCCTTATTTTTGTTTTTAACGGTTGATGAACTGTGTACCTGTTGAGTTTTAATCATATTATTATCTCACTATGAATTAACATAACAACTACACCAAATTCCTTGGTGTGCAGCTCACTAATTTATACGGTAATTCTCTAATTCCTTAGGCCAACTCAAAGTTAAATTAGGCATAATAAATGCGTTACTTAATTAGCAACAACTTTTAAATTCCGATTCCTTGTTAATTATAAGGTTGAATAAATTGCCTAGTTCAGATAATTAGACTAACAATTAAAAATCCCTAATTATCTAGATCGATTCATACGCCCGTAAGCGAGAAAAAACATTAAACACAAGAACAATTTAAATAAGATATATAATAACCTTAAAAGTACTCACCAAATATCAAACAAACATATGATCCAATAGAGTAAAAACAAGGTTTATCTCAAAAAGTCCCAATCTAGAAAAACTTAGATTCTCGTTGATAAATTAACAAATACCATAAGTGGATAAGTATTCATCATCAAAACCTATGGAAGAATTGCTCTCCAATGACTCCAATATGCTCCAAAATTGCTCATTGAACATCATTTCTTCCATAAACGAAACTCAAAAACATTTCTTCCATTAACAAGTTTCAGAACTCCATCATCTCTTCTCCAAATTGAACGAGACATGAAAATCTTGGATTCAACTTAGCAATGTTAGTTATTGTTGTTGTATCAGGTAAAATGTTCTTTTTTAACGATTTTATTTATTTATTTTGTTCTTGTTGTTCTTGTTGTTCTTGTTGTTTTTGTTGTTGTTGTTCTTGTTGTTCTTATTATTCTTGTTGTTGTTGTTGTTGTTGTTGTTGATCTTCTTCTTCTTCTTCTTCTTCTTATTGTTGTTGTTATTATTCTTGTTGTTCTTGTTTTTATTGTTGTTGTTCTTGATGTTCTTGTTGTTTTATTTGTTCTTGTTGTTGTTGTGTTAAAAGTATTTAATATTATATATTGTGATGAAAATTATCAATGTAGTCAGGCAAAACATGTGGCAAAAATAAAAAATGCTAATAGACGTTTCACTACGGGTATTTAAAACAATCGTGGTTATAGATAATGTACTTTCCAATTTTCTACTACGGGCACTAGACAGTGATTGTAAATAAATTACATAAAATCACATCCTACCTAACAATGGTTATTCAACCGTTATCATAGGTCTTTCACCACCGTGATTATAGGTGTTTTTCATTGTAGTATAAGTAACTTGTCTGTACAATGAACATTTCATCAGAATTAAAAATGCTTACTGTTGCGGTGAAAATCGGATAACAAACTATTAATTAACTTGCATCATATTTCTTTTACAACCGACTTTGATTTATCCAAAGGAAAGGTTCAAGATCGTTAAAAAACCTAAAGGGGGGAGATCTAAGGTTCGGGGGTTGGTTATACTAAGGGAAGGTATTAGCACCCTAAGTATCTGTAGTATTCTACAGGAACCTCTTGCTAAGTTTGTGTTATGTTATGTTTGCTAAGGGTACTATGCTAAAGGTTGAAAACCCTAGGGGTTAGTATCTAAGTATACTCGACAAGGCATCGCACCTTGCACCTACGTATCCTCGGGAATAGAATCAGAGTATGCGTAGTTCTACTTCTACTGAATGATGGACTGTGGTCAATATTCAGAGGAGAAATGAGTACAAGCTCATTGTTGAGTACAAGAACTCTCTAAGTCTAGTTGGATGGTCCTATGATTATGTTTTAGTCAGTAGGGAAAGTGATAATTCATTAGGATGAATATCACTAAGAGTTTAATAACTCTCTCCTAAAGCTAGTTGTGATTTCTATGGCTCTGATGAGGCCAAGAAATAAAGTTTTCTCCTAAGAGGTTACTTAGGTTAAGGTGGGAGGTCAATGACTTATGAGTCAACATATTTCACCTTCCTTTGGAGTGGGGGAAATAACAGTTAATGGTTACTAACAAGATAACAAGTTAATGATGACATAAAAAGACATGAATAAATTTATAAGATGAAATAAAGCTTTAGGATATCAAGCAAGATTAGAATCATGCATATTAGACAATGATCAAATATGATAAACAAGAATAGCATGGCAAGATGAATAAAGAAGATGATAAAAAAACCCTAAGAGAAATTCCTAATATTATCATGATTACAAGCAAGTAGATTAAATATTTTTAACAATTTCTTTTTATGCTTAAAAAAGTAAATTTAATTAGAAGGCCATAGCAAAAAGAATGGGATAAAAAGGGTGGATAATGAGCAAGTTATAGTGTTTCAAAACCATGTACAAACAAAAAGAAATAACATGAACATTTAATAAAAAGAAAACATAAAATGTCCCATGTAGGGTTTGAACCCACGCTCTTGATTGAACGCCCAAAACTTCCACCATCTGGCCTGTGCACGCGGTTGAACATAAAATGCAAACACAAATATATATGTAAAAACAAGCGAAATCAGACAAAAGAAAAAAAAGGTTGGGCGAGGGGATCGAACCCCAGTCCCCTTGCTTGCAAACACTTATAACTCCCTCCATGGACCAGCGGTACTACGCTCTCATCCATGAATTATACGCTTCCAAAAAAGAATAAAGCAAACCAAATCCATAAATGCCCAAAACACAAAAAAAACCCACGCATGCCAGCCATGTCCCAATTCCCAACCAAACTTAACTTACCCAGCCATGTTCACACAGGATAACTTACATAATTCTCAACCAAATTTAGCAAAATAAAAGCCCAAATCAATCAGCAAAGAACCAGCATTTCAAAAATGTAAATGGATCAACCTAAATCCTAATATATGAGACATAATTTGGCCACAAAGTAGAGGCAATCAAGGAATTCAAGAAAACGAGTCATGGAGAAATGTTACAACATGAAAGCATTCATAGCATACCGAATTGAACAAGATTGAATCAACATGTTTTCAGAATCAACAAACATCATGAATTGAACTAGCACATGGCAAGGCATAAAAATTTAATGCAACAAGAATGAGTCTACTGATTACAACAGTTGAAACAAAGCAAAGATCATGTTAAAGTTCAAGACAGGAAACTATGTCATTGGTTCAGGGCAAGCAAATGAGTACAAACACACAAAAAAAATTCAACTTGAAAAAAACCTAGATCCTGAGAGTAAACATACTTCAAAATGAAAACAGAAATCCTATGAGTTCTAAACTAACACACAAGGCATGGTAACATCCAATTCGCCAAAACCCCTACATCATCATGGTCACCACATTCAAATTTGACTTAAGAATCAAGCATAGGTACGGTAACAACATGAAGGAAAGATTTGAAACGAAAAACGGGACCAGCAGCTCAGTGATTCAAATTGATTTTAACAAAAGAGAGTGTCAAAAATTAGGCCAACTTGGATAACAATAAAGTATAGATTAGCATAGGTTCATAGTCAGTTTAAAAACTTAAAGTTAACAAATCAAATACTTAGCAACAAAAGCTTAGTTCAAGACATCCAAAGCCAGTCAAACTGATGTAGACATATGAGCACATATCAAGAGAAAGCTAAACGATGAGTCAGATGCAGACCAACATAGACTTGCAGCATGCAGGTATACCTCCAACTGAGGTGAGGGTGTGTGATTTAAGGCAAAGGTTCATGACATAGAGCACGTGCATATCAGTTTGAGCATAATGACTTATGAGTCTTATATGACAACAAAACGATTAAAGGAGGAGCAAGTTGAGGGTTCAGAAGTTTAAGTCAATCGAGAATACATATATAAGTCAGCAAGCCATACTCAAACAAACTAAGGAACTTGTACACACACAAGCCAATTACACCTCACAGTAAACTTCTAAATCCACAACAGGAGTAGATTTGCACTTAACACAAAATTTTTGGCAAACAAACTTGTCATAAGTGAACTTGAAAAGCAAGAACAACAAAATCATGATAATAACAAATATGTACAGAAGAGCATGGGCAGTGAGGGATAGGTAACATATTGAGGTTTAAACAAATCAACATCTAGTAGAGCAAAGCATTGTGGATACACAAATCATAGAAACTTTAACACAATGATAGTTCAAAATGACAAAACATCAGATTGAGATTCAATACAGTTAAGGTATGTAGCTTGACATAGAGTTCACGAGAAACTATCAATGCACCATGAAGAGAACAAAGATGTAAGACCATTTAAACACTTATTTCCACATCACCAACATTCAAAGGACAGTCATGAATTCAATGTGCATAGACAAACTAACCAAGGTGTGAACATGAACTCAAACAAACCTCATGAGGGTCCAAACATATCAGTGACAAAACAACTGTTCAACACATAGAGGTATTCATATTTGACAGCATAACAACATCATGGCATTGCAACATTATAGATGGTTATGAGTAGTCATAACAACATTAGTAACAACATTCAGAACAACAACATCATACAAGTAACTCGAAGCATGTGTTCATATGATTCAGAATGATCATGAGCAAGAAAGGCATTAAATGAGCATGATAAAATAAAAGGGAAATAGGAATGATACCAAACAGAAGCTTTGCTAATGCCTTGAGTGTTCAGAACACTTCCACAGCCACTCAGAAACTCACTTGCTCAGTTCACACAAAGCTTGAAAATATAAGTGCTTGTGAGGAGAATTGTTGATGTTCTGCATTGAAACTGAACCTCTTTATATAGGCTGAGATATGGGCCGGGTTGAACTCATCCAAGGGATCCAAACTTGGTGGCTAGGGTTTTGAAATTGGATTCCAATGTTGCTTCAAGGGACAGACGCTCCCTCCCTCTGGTTCGTAGCAGCTTCTGGCAGGGTTATCATCAAGAAGGGTATTGCTTCTCCACCTCTCCTTTGTTGTAAGCAAGCGCAAGTGTGGTTTAGGAAAGTGAGAGCGACATTGCTCTGCTTGTTCTCAGGTGGCGCAGAGGAGAGCTGGTAAAGGGAAAAAAAACACCATCACTTTGTACAAGTGAAAATTGCTTGAAGCTTGAAGAGGAAATTGTTGGGGTAAATTGAAATTAAGATATGGCACCAAGCTTGTGATGAGAATTTGTAAATTTCACTTGCAATTTTCCTCCTCCTCTGCAAACAGATACACGACAAAGGGAGAAGAAGATGTGTTGTGTTTTTCTCATTCGCATGCCACATGTCACTCCACCATTGGCCAATGTCAAGGGTTGAAAAGTCAACACAAATGAGTTTGATTCTCATTGGTTGATATTGTAACTTCATCCTCCAATCAGAAGCCTCATTATTTGATCAAGTGGACCACACAAAAGGCAACACATACACGAATGATATTTTCTCTTAAATGACATAATAAAGGTTAATGATAAGTTAATTTATTAAAAGTTGATTAATTAACTACAATAAAATTAATTAAACTAAAAACATGCAAAATTAAACTAAATTAATTGACTAATTAAAATTAATGAAACAATTTAAATATATAAATAATAAAGAAAAATAAATAAACCGCATTAAAATTGAATTGAGATAAAAATAAAGACTATTAAGATAAAAAATGTTAAATTAGAACAAAAATAAATAAAAATAATAAAATGGAAATTAAAATAAAATACAGAGAAAAAATAAATCACGCAACATTTAGCAAAAAGATGAGGGTAAAATTTGGGGTGCAACAAATGGCCCTATTTAAATATCTTTACCTAATGACATGAGAGATGAAGATCCTCATGGAATCAAAAGTGAAAGATATTTAAATACAGATAACCGAAAATTTTACCCTCAGATGCACACATATGTAATGCAACAAACATGATGCTAAGAAGATGCAAAGATGCAGACACAACGAGACACCAAAGGACACACAGGAAGCAAAAAGACCAAAGAGCTTCACTGGGGAAAGACGAAGGTTAGTATCCATGAGAAAAACCTCACTAGGGATACAAGCTAACCAACAAAAGAGACCCACCGGGGAGACTCCAAAGAAATAATGGGGAAAAGACCACAGACAATCTTTACTGGGGAAAGATCCGGGGAGATAGACTACCGGGGACAAAACAAACCCACATTCTTCCTTGGCACGAAACCAGAAAGAAAAACCTAATCACTGGGGATCAGTCCAAAAGGGCAGACAACCAAGCAAAGACTTCCTGGGGATCTTATACTGAAGAGTTCAAAATGGGATCTTCAATAAAAGCCAGGAAGACAGAGACAAACCCTGCGCACCAGATATGAGTCTTAAGGGTTGAAGAAAATTGTTCCAAGAAGCTTATCTTAAAGCAAGTTTTCAAAAATCCAAGGTAAGGGTCCAATGTTCGACACGATTCGAACAAGAACGGTTTTAAAACAAGAAGACAGTGCTTGACACGATTCAAACAAAGTCCAAGTTGAAGTTTGACACGATTCAAACAAGAACAAGTTTTAAAACAAGAAGACAGTGCTTGACACGATTCAAACAAAGTTCGAGTTCAAGTTTGACACGATTCAAACGAGAACGGTTTTAAAATAAGAGGCAGTGTCCGACACGATTCGAACAAAGACTCTGTTCAGGTTTGAAATGATTCAAACAAGAACAAGTTTCAAAACAAGCAGACAATGCTTGACACGATTCAAACAAAGTCCAAGTTCAGGTTTGACACGATTCAAACGAGAACAGTTTTAAAATAAGAGGCAGTGTCCGACACGATTCGAACAAAGACTCTGTTCAGGTTTGACACGATTCAAACAAGAACAAGTTTTAAAACAAGCAGACAATGCTTGACACGATTCAAACAAAGTCCAAGTTCAAGTTTGACACGTTTCAAATGAGAACAGTTTTAAAACAAGAGGCAGTGTCCGACACGATTCGAACAAAGACTCTGTTCAGGTTTGACACGATTCAAACAAGAACAAGTTTTAAAACAAGTAGACAATGCTTGACACGATTCAAACAAAGTCCAAGTTCAAGTTTGACACGATTCAAACGAGAACAGTTTTAAAATAAGAGGCAGTGTCCGACACGATTCGAACAAAGACTCTGTTCAGGTTTGACACGATTCAAACAAGAACAAGTTTTAAAACAAGCAGACAATGCTTGAAACGATTCAAACAAAGTCCAAGTTCAAGTTTGACACGATTCAAACGAGAACAATTTTACAAAATCTTTAATGTTAAACTTCTTGGGGAACATCAAAAGGTTTAAAGATTCAAATCTGGCGCACAAAGGTTAAGACCAAACAAGCACGACACAAAGCAAACCGGGAATGTCTTTACTTCACTGGGGAAATAATGACAGACACCAACAAAAGACCACAAGCAAAACAACGCACAAGGATGCAAAGATGCTAAGGTATGATGCATATGCTTAGCTACATGCTAGAAACGACGCGAGCAACGCAAAACAGGAAAGAAGAAAGGATAACACAAGCCAACACCCTGAAATCCAAACATCAAGGATAACTGGGGCAATCTTATCTTCGTTTCACTGGAGATGGCAGATCCATGCCAAAAATACAGTACTGCTACCTCTTCCTGTACCAACTTGATTCCATAAAACATCTTGATACTAGAGCAAAACTTAGTTTATCTTTGTGTTTTCTTAGAAATTGCAATGTTTCCGTTTTCAAAAATCAAGTGAAAATGACAAAGTTTGCAAAATAAAGATTATAGCGTATTAGACAAGAAGATGGTTCAATAGCTGATACTCATTGAAAAATGGTGACTTTCCAAATAGCAGAGTCCCATGAAATATTACAAATGCAACAAAATGGCAATTTGGCAAAGGTTACATTGTATTCAATGACCAATAACCCTAACGACTAAGGACTCTAGTTGTAGCAAAAACTTGAGCCTCCTTGAGGATTCAGAGATACCAGTGAAGTGTCCTTGTCTCAAGCATAATACTTCCGTACCGAATCAGCATTCACAGGTTGCGCAAGCTGTTCACCATCCATAGTTGTAAGAATTAGAGACCCTCCTGAAAACACTGTCTTTACTATGAATGGACCCTCATAATTGGGTGTCCACTTCCCACAGGCGTCTCTCTGCGACGGTGGAATCCTCTTAAGTACCAACTCCCCTACTCGGATTTCCCGAATGCGGACCTTTTTATCAAATGCTCTCTTCTTCTTCTTCTGGTACAACTGACCATGACACATAGCTGTCAGGCACTTCTCGTCAATTAGATTCAGCTGATCATATCTTTCTTGAATCCATTCCGCTTCATCAAGCTTTGTTTCCATCAATATCCTCAGAGAAGGTATCTCAACTTCTATAGGGAGGACAACATCCATTCCATATACCATCGAAAAAGGGGTTACCCCCGTTGATGTTCTGACAGACGTTCTATATCCATGTAATGCATATGCCAACATCTCATGCTAATCCTTGTATGTTTTGACCATTTTCTGAAGAATTTTCTTGATATTCTTGTTTGCAGCTTCGACCGCTCCGTTCATCTTCGGACGATATGGTGAAGAGTTATGGTGTTCAATCTTGTAGTTATCACACAATTCCTTCATGGTTTTGTTATTCAAATTAGTTCTGTTGTCAGTTATAATTCTGCTCGGAATCCCGTAACGACAAATGATGTTGTTCTTAATGAAGCGAGCAACTACTTGCTTAGTCACGTTCGCATAAGAGGCAACTTCCACCCACTTGGTAAAGTAATCTATAGCCACCAAAATGAAGCGATGTCCATTAGACGCTTTAGGCTCAATTGCCCCAATTATATCGATGCCCCACATAGAGAACGGCCAGGGCGATGATATCACATTCAACAGAGTAGGAGGAACATGCATTTTGTCCGCATAAATCTGACATTTATGGCATTTTCTAGCCTACTGGATACAATCAGTCTCCATAGTCAACCAATAGTATCCCGCCCTCAAAATCTTCTTAACCATGGCATGTCCATTGGCATGGGTGCCAAAATCTCCTTCATGGATATCATGGATCAGCAAGTCTGCTTCTCTCTTATCGACACATCTTAACAAAACCATATCATGATTCCTTTTGTACAGTACACCATTGTTGATAAAGAACTTGGCTAACAATCTTCGCAGAGTCTTCTTATCAAGAACGGAGGCGTTGGCTTGATATTCTTGATTCTTTAGAAAGTTCAAAATGTCGTGGAACCAAGGTTTGCCATCTGATTCTTCTTCAATGGACTGGCAGTAGGCAGGCTCAGTCCTCCTTTCAATACTGATTACTGGATCTTCATTGATAAATCTAACTTGCCATATTGAAGTCAGTGTTGCTAAAGCATCAGCCACATGATTCTCAGTACGTGGCACATGGCGAAAAGTTATCTCATCAAAACACTTAATCAACTCCAAAGCATATGCATGATAAGGGATAAGCTTTTCATCTTTTGTCTCCCACTCGCCTCTGATTTGATAAATGACTAGAGCAGAGTCACCCATAACTTCAAGAAAACAGATTCCAAGATCGGTTGCAGCTTCTAGACCCAGAATGCACGCCTCATACTCAACAATATTATTCGTACACCCAAAATCCAATCTGGCTGTAAAAGGGGTGTAGCCACCTTCAGGATTAATTATAACAACACCTACCCCATGCCCCTTGTAATTAGACAAACCGTCGAACATCATCTTCCACCTATACTCAGCCCTGGGATCTTCTTTAGAGCTTGATTCTTCGCCATCTTTCACTGCCATAATATCCTCGTCAGGGAAATCAAACTTGAGTGGTTCATAGTATTCAACTGGTTAATCGGCAAGATATTCTAAAAGAACACTTCCTTTAATGGCCTTTTGAGTGACATACTGAATGTCATATTCAGATAATAACATGTGCCAGCGGGCAAGTCTACCCGTTTGAGCAGGTTTCTCGAAAATGTACTTTATCAGATCCATCTTGGAAATCAACAAGGTAGTATGATAAATCAGGTACTGTCTTAGACGCTTGGCGGCCCAAGCCAGAGCGCAACAAGTCTTTTCAAGTAGTGAGTAATGGCTTTCACTGTCTGCAAACTTCTTACTCAGATAATAAATTGCACGCTCTTTCCGGCCAGTCTCGTCATGCTGTCCCAAAATGCAGCCCATAGATTCTTCCAAAACAGTCAAATACATGAAGAGAGGCCTTCCATGGACCGGAGGAACCAGAATAGGAGGTTCTCGGAGATAACTTTTGAGTTTCTCGAAAGCTTGTTGACAGTCAGCATTCCATTCTACTGGCTGATTCTTACGGAGTAATTTGAAAATTGGTGCACATATCAGAGTCATGTTGGAGATGAACCTGGAGATGTAATTCAAACGGCCCAAAAATCCTCTGACTTGAGACTCGGTTTGCGGAGCTGGCATTTCTTGAATTACTCGCACTTTATCTGGATCCACTTCAATGCCCTTCTGGCTAACAATGAAACCCAATAATTTCCCTGACCTGACTCCAAAGGTACACTTTGCAGGGTTTAACCTCAACTGGTACTTTCTAAGTCTCTTAAACAATTTTAACAAATGGTCTACGTGCTCCTCCTCACTTTGTGATTTGGCTATCATGTCGTCCACGTATACTTCGATCTCCTTATAGATCATATCATGGAACAGGGTCACCATAGCTCTCTGGTAAGTTGCCCCAGCATTCTTCAATCCAAAAGGCATAACCTTGTAACAATAAGTACCCCACGGGGTGATGAAAGTAGTTTTGTCCATGTCAGCTGGATCCATTCTAATCTGATTGTAGCCTGAAAAACCATCCATAAATAAGAACATTGTGAAACGAGCCGTGTTGTCTACCAGCATGTCGATATGTGGTAGAGGAAAATCATCCTTGGGACTAGCTTTGTTAAGGTCCCTATAATCCACGCACATTCGTACCTTTCCATTCTTCTTCATAACTGGAACAATATTAGCTACCCAATCTGGGTATTTGGAAACTGCTAAAAATCTGGCATCCAACTGTCTCTTAACTTCATCTCGAATTTTGAGGGCCATGTCAGGATGACTTCTGCGAAGCTTTTGTTTTACTGGCAGGCATTCAGGTTTGAGCGGTAACTTGTAGACCACAATATCTGTATCTAAACCAGGCATGTCTTGGTAGGACCAAGCGAACACGTCCACATACCCTTCAAGGAGTGAAATCAACCGCTGTCTAATTTCTGGCTTCAGCGATGCTCCAATCTTAACCTCTTTCTTCTCATCCTCAGTGCCAAGATTGATGACATCCACCTGCTCTTCATGAGGCTGGAGATCCGTATACTGATAATCACATATATCTGCTAGATCCTTAGACGCCTCATAATCTTCCTCCTCCTCAGCTTGATAGACAGGGGAGTCAAAGTCAATGGTAAGAGCAAGGTCATTGAATACAATAGGTTTATGATTCATTCTTCATGGTAGAATGACTTATATTATTAAAATGCACAACAATTTAAGAACATGCGAGATGAAGATGTTTTTGTTTGAAAATATTGCCATTTTTAGAAACAGAATGCAATAAAGTAAAGACAACGAGAATTTTAGCAAAAAGTCATTTCATTGATTAAGATATTGAAAACGGAGGCCCGTACAAAACAATCCACTAGCTTTGGGCAAGACTAGGGAGATGAAAACAACAAATCAAAACAAGTTACTCTGGTTCTGGGTACAAAGTTGGGATCTCAACAGACTCCCAATTGCTTAACGCGCCTTCCTGGCGAAAGACCAAACGATCAATATCCTCCTCTTCTTCAGCACTTCCAATGATTGCATGGACCTGATGTCCACCTCTGACAAATGTTTCCTGCATAGTCTTTATCTTCATTCCTCTTCCTCTTGTACCTGAAGCAACCTCATCTTCTGGAGTTGATCTGTAACCCAACCCTTGGTGTCGGTTCCTCTTCTCAACCTCAATAACTTCGCCCCAACCAGCAGGCATGCCTTCTTGAAGGGCTGACTGGATACTTTTATACGAAGCAACAGATGGATACTCCGATACTACCGGCTTTTCATTGTCAATCACAACTGCATTAGCTATTTCCAGGGCTTGGAAAGAAGTCTCCAATGCGTCCTCATCAGCCTCGATGTGACGGAAGGACGATAGATTACTAACCATCAAGTCTTCTTCCCCATGCACAATGACCAACTTGTCATCAACCACAAACTTCAATTTCTAATGTAGAGTTGAGGTGACGGCGCCAGCCTCATGGATCAAGGGCCTTCCTAGCAGACAGCTATAGGCAGGATTAATATCTAAGACTTGAAACAAAACATTGAATTCTTGAGGGCCAATCAAAACCGGTAGCTCAATTTCTCCCATCACAGATCTACGTGAACCATCAAAAGCTTTGACAATTAGTGATGTGGGTCTCATTATCCCCCCTTGGTATGCCAACTTATCGAGAGTCCTCTTCGGTAAAACATTCAGAGAAGATCCGGTGTCTACGAGAACTCTAGCCAACGTGTCCTTATGACATTTCATTGATATGTGCAGCGTAAGATTGTGTTTTCGACCCGCTTGGGTCAATTCTTCATCACTGAAGCTGAGTGTATTGCATGCAGTAATGTTAGCGATAACATGATCAAATTGTCCGGCGGTAATGTCCTGAGCTACATGAGCCTGGGCCAATACTTTCTGCAGTGCTGATCGGTGGACTGGTGAATTAATCAACAGAGATAAAACAGAAATTTTTGACGGGGTCTGGTGGAGTTGATCCACAACCTTGTAGTCACTTCTTTTTATTATTCTGAGAAATTCTTCGTCATCTTCTTTAGAGATCACTTCTTTACCTTTGTCATTGGCGGATACATGAATATTGCCCTCTTTACTGGACACTTCTTTGTTCACAGGAGTATAAATCCTCCCACTCCTCGTCATTTTTCCCATTCCTACTATAATGGACACATTCTTTTCATTAAGCCCCACCTTCTTCCTTGGGACTGGTTCTTCTATGACGATCCCCACCTCTTTCCTTGGGATCATTTCCTCCTTCTTCCTACCACCTGTAATGTCTTCGTAGATCCACGGTAACGCTTTGGTTCCTTTGAACCTGAATGGGACTGGTCTTGGGAAATTATTTCGCCTGGCATGATTAACAGGAGAAATAACTTATGGTTTGTTGAATCTTGGAACTGATTGTTTAAACACTTAACTCACGGTACTTGCCCCTGGATTGTTGAACACGGGGACTCTGATATGTATTCTTCTTCGTCAAACACTGGCACTTGCTTTGGCAAATTGAACACTGGTTCAATCACTGCTACTCTGCTTTCTTTTCTGAAAACCTGTAAGAAACCTTCATTAATCAATTGTTGAATATCATTTTGAACTAACTGACACCCTTCACTACTACCACTACACTCTTCACAACCCTCATGGCAAACTTTAACCAAACTAGCGCTAAACAACCTGGCATGAAACGTTCTCAGGGGAGTTTTAATCTTCGCTGCATCTGAGACCAATACTTCATCATTCTCATCTTCGATAGGATTAGTTGACCCATGCGTTGGCAAGGGGTTAGTCTTCACATTTGGTTGGTTATTAGCGAAAGACAGAATGTTCTTCTCCATCATACTTTTCACTAGATTCTTTAATGCCAAACATCCTTCTAAATCATGGCCCACCCCTCCTTGATGGAAAGCACAAGTTGCATTAGGGTTGAAGAACTGCAGAGACTTCTCAGATGGTGGTCCCAACGGCATAGTAACAATTAATCCCTGCTCCACCAGAGAAGGATACAATGCTGTGTAGGTCATTGGTATGGGTGGAGAATTTGGTGTTACCGCCTGTCTTCTTTGAGGGGTATTTTGCTGTGGCGCTGGCCACCTTTGCTGCTGGTAATTCTGATTTTGATTTCTCGGCCACTGCTGTTGCTTCGGTGGCTAGGGAACAGGAACTGGTTGCATTATCTGATGATTAAAAGCGGGCGTAACAGCCGACACATATGGTTGTTGTGTGAACTGCATAAAGTAAATCGGTTGTTGAGGAGAACTGGGACTTGGTTGTTTTTGAAAGAGAGATCTTTTCCATCTGGGATTCTGACCCTTTGACATAACAACATTAGTCTCCCCTTCTTTCTTCTTATGAAAATTACCAGGAGACTTCTTGACACTGTTACTAGTGGAACTATTAGGTGAACTGGCTACTTTTCCATTCTTCAAACCTGCTTCTACTTTCACACCGATGGCAATAATATCAAAAAAGTTGGCACCAATATTACTGATCATCTTCTCATAAAATTCAGGCTTTACAGTATCCACAAACCAATCAGCTAATTCTTTTTCTGTCAACGGCGGTTCAACCTGCGAGGCCGTCTCCCTCCATCTTTGAGCGTACTCTTTGAATGACTCGGTGTTCTTTTGAGTCATAGTCAGTAGTTGTCTACGATCCAGAGCTAAGTCCAAATTGTACTTATAATGTTTCACAAAGGCGTCCATTACGTCCTAAAAACACTTGATCTGAGACTGATCCAAACCTAGGTACCATTTTGCAGCGGCGCCCTTCAGGCTATCTTGGAAACAGTGTATCATTAGCTTATCGTTGTCCATGTACGTAGCCATTCTCCGGAGGTACATGACCAAATGCGCTTTAGGGCATGTAGCACCGGAATATAATTCAAAACCTGGCAGCTTGAACTTCGGCGAAATTACCAGATTTGTAACCAAACACATATCCTTGAGGTCAGTACTGAAGACATTACTGCCCGCCATGGCCTTCAACTTCCTCTGCATAACCTCCACACTCGCTCTCAACTTCTCATTACGATCATCCTCCTCCACAGATATATTGTCATAATCAAAACGATGTTGATTCTGAAAAACAGGTTGGAACTGGGTCTGCACCATAGGCGGAGCATAAGTTGGAATAGCTTGTTGATTCTCACCAAACAACGGCACGGCTTGTTTCGTAGACTGAGGAGTCGTGGTTCGTATAAAATCAAATGGCATCCCTAGAGTAGGGTTCACAACAGGTATAACCGGCAGCTCTACAGTTGTAGCAACGACCTCTGAGACTACAGTGACCTGCGTATCCATCTTTGCTCGTATAACATTCAAAGCTTCCATGATCTGCCCCATTCCTACTCTCAATTCGGTGAGTTCGTCGTTAACCTGATCCAAATTCTCGTGATTCTCAGACATTCTTCTTCTTCAAGCCTATGCTCGGGTGTTGTAACGATGTAGAGAATTCAGGGTGATGGTTTTGGAGAAGACAAAACGACGATGAGACACGGAAGAATGCACATGTACATGCGAAGATGCAAATGAGATGCAAATGCAGGCTAAACCATCAAGAACTAAAAATTATTTGCAAACAGTGTAAACAATAGGATTACCAACAACATAACTCCTTCCCATTGAAAGATAATACAAGTGCTTACAAAAAGGAAATATTACAACCATTGTTCGAATTACATTAAAATAAATACAACTTAAAATAGGATTACAACAACTGATCATAAAACAGGAAACTTAAAAGCTACAACTCTAAATAGGAGGGCCTTTCGCCTTCCCTGATCCCTTTCATGATCTCTTTGATGCGCTGCTTGGTTCTGGCCTTCTCAACAGTCAGCTCTCCCAACAATTCCATCCTCTTCTGCTTGGCACTCATGGGTGTCTCGTAGTATGGAAAAGGTTTCTTCATACTGAGCAAAATCCCCTGCGCCCATTTCAAGTGAGCTTCTGTGACGGGACCAGCAGTGGTCCACCTCTGCTGATTAATGTGGAACCAGGCGTGGCCCATTTTGAGTTTGTCTTCAAATCCCTCTCCATACCCATAATAGATCAACTCCAGCTCCTTGGGATCTGGTTGCTCCTCAATGGGATGACCAAGTTGACAACGAGCGAGCACCAGATTGTAATTGACGCAACCACTCTGTCCCATGAGCGGCATGTTCGGATAGTCTCCACAGCTTACAATCATAAGGGTTTCTCTTGGGTCTGAATCATACCACCTGATAGTAGAACGCTCTAGCTCCATCAGTTTCTTAGCCCAAAGGGCGCTGTCTCTTACCTCACAAAATGTTGGAGTTGTAGGCAAATACGACATGAACTACTTATAGAGCAGTGGAGCGCAACAGACAATCACACCTTCTCCATTCATGGATTGTGTAGTAACTGAGAAGTACATATCAGCTAATAGAGTAGATACAGGGTTCTAACTCATAAAGATTCGGATGGCTTGGACGTCGACGAAATCTTGGACATTGGGAAACAGGAATAACCCGTACACTAGCAGAGCAAAAATTGATTCAAACATTACAGAGTCTCCCCTTCCTTGAAAGTGAAGAGCCCTTTCAATCAAAAACTGAGCTGGTAAACCGCGATACCCTTCTCTAGTAGTCATGTTCTCTCGTATATGCCTCTTTCGGATACTTAACCCTGCAGCAATCTCTTGGTTAAGGAACTCCCCTTCCACACCAGAAAATGGAGGATGATGCTGAATTGGTAAACTCAACATGGCTGAATACTCCTCTATAGTTGGAACCAGCTGGAAATTAGGAAATATGAAACAACGGTATGCGGGATGATACATTTGCGCCAAAGTTTCCAGCAATCCTTCCTTCACCTGTAGTTTTATTAGGGACAGAAGGTCTCCGTACTTGTCGATGAAACTTAGCGGTTCTTCAATTCTTCCTCCGATCTCTATCAGCTGCTCGACGTTAGGGATCAGGAAAGTAAAGGGCCAGTTTATCTCCTTGGTAGCCTCCATTCTCTACAAAGTCTGCAAAACAAAGTTTAGTGTCTTGACGGTTTTGCGAGGATGCAAAATGCAATGCAAAGTTTCATGGAATTCAGACGTTCGCAAAATATCAAGAGATATCAAAAGACCTCATTTTCATTTATATCAAGGTGAATTACAATAGTTGATACACTTTCAAAAGCCCTAAACATAAAGCTAAATAAAAGCTAGAAAGTCCTAAGGAAATTCTCCTAAGAGCCTTGCGTTGAGTCTTCTGATTTCTTTCTCCGTCTGATCTCTTTCTGTGACGAGGTTGTCAAGAATGGATTTCCAAGCGGGAGGCTGAGTGCTTGAGGAACTTGGGTCTTCTAGGGCCTTTCTCTTCTTACAAAAGAGTAACTCCTCATTCTTGGTCTGTAGCTGCTTCTGGAGTTCCAGATTCTCTTCAACGACCACTTGATACTTGAGCTTCCAGGCTTCTTCTGACCTTTGGGCTTGTCTTAGAGAAATCTCCAGCTCTTCTTCTCTTGACATGAAGTACAAAACAGGCTCTTTCTTCAAAGTAATTGGCTCTTGTCTTTTGTAGGGCATCTTTAGCTCTATAGCTCTTCTTCTAACCCATTGGAGGTAGGGCTCCAAGGACACACAGTTAGGTCTGCGCTTGCTACCCCAAGCGTTCAAGATCAAATCCTTCTGTTCTTCGTTCTTGTCATATGTTTCAAAGTAAATACTTTCCACATGAGCACTGAGAGATTTGTCTTCCAAAGGATACCCTAATTGGCGTCGTGCCAATACAGGGTTGTAACTGATACCACCTTTGATGCCAATAAGAGGCACGTTACCATAGTTTCCACAGCTATCTATAATCAGGATTCCATCATACACCCTATTATACCAGTCAATATCTGCATGGGAGAGTGCCATAACTTTCTGAGACCACCATCCTTTCTTGGAATCCCAGAATGCGCCTGCCTTCGGCAGATGAGAAATAAACCATCTATACAGTATAAGGACACATCAGGTAATCTGTCCATTTCTATGAGCGTTTCTTGTATGGACTGAATGATAGGCTTCGGCAAGTAGGGTAGGTACGGGATTTTGTTTCAAGAAGATTTTGATTGCATTTAGATCCACAAAGTTGTCTATGTTTGGAAACAAGAAAAGTCCATAGATAAGCAATGCAAATACAGCTTCAAAGGCATCCCTGTTGGAGTTCTTAGCAAAGTAACGAGCCTTTCCAATCAAGAACTTAGCAGTTAACCCAAAAATTCCGCCCTTAGAAGTTAAATTGCTTTTGATGTCAACTAACTCCAGATGATTCTTCTCAACTATTTCTTCCTCTTTTGGATCCTCCTCGAAGATAGGAAACGGGGACTCATCCTTGATAGGCAACCCAACTATCTGAGAGTATTCCTCAAGGGTGGGTAAGAGCTGGTAGTCAGGGAACTTGAAGCAGTGATATTTTGGATCATAAAACTGAAGCAGAGTTGAGAGAAGTCCTTCATCAACGGTCTTCCTCAACAAAACCCACAACTTTCCATATCTGCTTAGGAATCCTTCAGGGTCTGTTAACAAATCTCCCAATTTCCTTAGGTCATCTAATTTAGGACTTTTGAAAGTGTATTTGATGGTGTTTCTCCTTGAGTTATCCATGATGTCCCTCTGATATAAGAAAAGAAGTCTGAGTTCCATGAAACAGATGCAACATGAATGCTTATGCTATATGGATGCAACAAACACACACAGAGCACAAACAAACAAAGGCAAAGGGGGATAGGTTGAGCATGGAGCCAAGGGTTCACCCTTCCCATTGGTATGTTCTATTGGTTTTCACCTGCTGGACGGGGTTCTAAGAAGTTCCCAGAGTCGACAACCTATCTTTTGGATTTTAACGATTTCCCAGATGACTTGGTAATCAATAAAATTCTCAAGAGGATCTCGTCTAAGTGTAGTATCGTGTGACAACCAATTCAGAAATAGACTCCATTATGGTCACCGCACTACATCTAAAAGGCTTAAGTGGGGTTTGATAACTATGGTTCTCAATATCACGGGCTCCTAGGTCGAGAGTAGCACGCTTTCACGAACGAATTTGTTCAACATAACTAGACTCTCAAGAGGGCCTCAACTGAGTGATGGTGTTATCAATTCAACTTTTCAGGATTTGACTCCCTCAAAGCCTCCTTGAATACCATCGTCCTATAATAAGAGCACTCAAATCTGGGTATAGGATTTATCTCACTCATAGATATCATGTCAACCCACATTAAACAGAAAAATATCAAGCAAGAACAGGTACACAGATATATAAGTAAATATGACATACAAGTAAATAAGCAAACATGAACAACATAAAAACAAGATAGGCTTAACCCTCTTAGGAAAGTACCAGCAATAGGTCTAACTTGCCCAGTGAAGTCGCCATTTCTGTTGCGGTGAAAATCGGATAACAAGCTATTAATTAACTTGCATCATATTTCTTTTACAACCGACTTTGATTTATCCAAAGGAAAGGTTCAAGATCGTTAAAAAACCTAAAGGGGGGAGATCTAAGGTTCGGGGGTTGGTTATACTAAGGGAAGGTATTAGCACCCTAAGTATCTGTAGTATTCTACAGGCACCTCTTGCTAAGTTTGTGTTATGTTATGTTTGCTAAGGGTACTATGCTAAAGGTTGAAAACCCTAGGGGTTAGTATCTAAGTATACTCGACAAGGCATCGCACCTTGCGCCTACGTATCCTCGGGAATAGAATCAGAGTATGTGTAGTTCTACTTCTACTGAATGATGGACTGTGGTCAATATTCAGAGCGGAAATGAGTACAAGCTCATTGTAGAGTACAAGAACTCTCTAAGTCTAGTTGGATGGTCCTATGATTATGTTTTAGTCAGTAGGGAAAGTGATAATTCATTAGGATGAATATCACTGAGAGTTTAAGAACTCTCTCCTAAAGCTAGTTGTGATTTCTATGGCTCTGATGAGGCCAAGAAATAAAGTTTTCTCCTAAGAGGTTACTTAGGTTAAGGTGGGAGGTCAATGACTTATGAGTCAACATATTTCACCTTCCTTTGGAGTGGCGGAAATAATAGTTAATGGTTACTAACAAGATAACAAGTTAATGATGACATAAAAAGACATGAATAAATTTATGAGATGAAATAAAGCTTTAGGATATCAAGCAAGATTAGAATCATGCATATTAGACAATGATCAAATATGATAAACAAGAATAGCATGGCAAGATGAATAAAGAATATGATAAAAAAATCCCTAAGATAAATTCCTAATATTATCATGATTACAAACAAGTAGATTAAATATTTTTAACAATTTCTTTTTATGCTTAAAAAAGTAAATTTAATTAGAAGGCCATAGCAAAAAGAATGGGATAAAAAGGGTGGATAATGAGCAAGTTATAGTGTTTCAAAACCATGTACAAACAAAAAGAAATAACATGAACATTTAATAAAAAGAAAATAGAAAATGTCCCATGTAGGGTTTGAACCCACGCTCTTGATTGAACGCCCAAAACTTCCACCATCTGGGCTGTGCGCGCGGTTGAACATAAAATGCAAACACAAATATATATGTAAAAACAAGCGAAATCAGACAAAAGAAAAAAAAAAGGTTGGGCGAGGGGATCGAACCCCAGTCCCCTTGCTTGCAAACACTTATAACTCCCTCCATGGACCAGCGGTACTACGTTCTCATCCATGAATTATACGCTTCCAAAAAAGAATAAAGCAAACCAAATCCATAAATGCCCAAAACGCAAAAAACCCACGCATGCCAGCCATGTCCCAATTCCCAACCAAACTTAACTTACCCAGCCATGTTCACACAGGTATAACTTACACAATTCTCAACCAAATTTAGCAAAATAAAAGCCCAAATCAATCAGCAAAGAACCAGCGTTTCAAAAATGTAAATGGATCAACCTAAATCCTAATATATGAGACATAATTTGGCCACAAAGTAGAGGCAATCAAGGAATTCAAGAAAACGAGTCATGGAGAAATGTTACAACATGAAAGCATTCATAGCATACCGAATTGAAAAAGATTGAATCAACATGTTTTCAGAATTAACAAACATCAAGAATTGAACTAGCACATGGCAAGGCATAACAATTTAATGCAACAAGAATGAGTCTACTGATTACAACAGTTGAAACAAAGCAAAGATCATGTTAAAGTTCAAGACAGGAAACTATGTCATTGGTTCAGGGCAAGCAAATGAGTACAAACACACACAAAAAATTCAACTTGAAAACAACCTACATCCTAAGAGTAAACATACTTCAAAGTGAAAACAGAAATCCTATGAGTTCTAAACTAACACACAAGGCATGGTAACATCCAATTCGCCAAAACCCCTACATCATCATGGTCACAACATTCAAAATTGACTTAAGAATCAAGCATAGGCACTGTAACAACATGAAGGAAAGATTTGAAACGAAAAACGGGTCCAGCAGCTCAGTGATTCAAATTGATTTTAACAAAAGAGAGTGTTAAAACTTAGGCCAACTTGGATAACAATAAAGTATAGATTAGCATAGGTTCATATTCAGTTTAAAAACTTAAAGTTAACAAATCAAATACTTAGCAACAAAAGCTTAGTTCAAGACATCCAAAGCCAGTCAAACTGATGTAGACATATGAGCACATATCAAGAGAAAGCTAAACGATGAGTCAGATCCAGACCAACATAGACTTGCAACATGCAGGTATACCTCCAACTGAGGTGAGGGTGTGTGATTTAAGGTAAAGTTCATGACATAGAGCACATGCATATCAGTTTGAGCATAATGACTTATGAGTCTTATATGACAACAAAACGATTAAAGGAGGAGCAAGTTGAGGGTTCAGAAGTTTAAGTCAATCGAGAATACATATATAGGTCAGCAAGCCATACTCAAACAAACTAAGGTGAAATTATGGTACCAGATGTGTGATGTTACGTGCGATGTCACAACAACACAGTCTGCAATGGACAATGCAATAACAAGCAATAACACAATGAATTGTTCAACCAGTTCGGTCTAACTACCTACGTTTGGGGGCTACCAAGCCAGGGATGAATTTCACTACTTGTAGAATTAAATTATAGACTCAACAACCCAGTTGACAATCTCCTAATCTTAATTCCTACTAGTGACTTTCTACCTAAGAAACCACTTAGATATGAGAACACTACTCAATCCCTAAAACCTCTCAAAGAACAACCTCTTTGATAAACCTTGATCCTGCTTCACAGCTTTGATCAAGTTACACAACTTTCTTTGCTTCACAGCTTTAGAGAGGACAGATCACCAATTCACACTAGAAAGGTTCACTCACAATTCGTACAAATATCCAAGACACTCAGCCTATGCTCTTGATCTTCAATCTGTACTTTTTCCTTTAGTCTTATGCGCTTTATATAGCCACCTGAATTGGGCTTGGATCGCCTACAATATCTGACTTGATTTGTTATTTAAAACTGAATCTTCAAAACAGATTTTCCCCTAAAATCTTTTTAAATCTTCAACCTTTTAAATCTCCTACAAATCTGCACCAGATCTCCTTTGCAGCAAAGAATATCTAACCCAAGATATTCGCATCCAATGAGACAACTTGCTCTCCACAAATCCAACTAAAACGAAAACCCTAACAACATCACAAACCTGATGTTATTGATTCTGCAGATCTAATGTCACAACATCGCTTGTGACATCAAACATCCAACTTAACTCTTAACACAGCCCAGTGTCAAGACTCAATGTTGTGACATCAACCAATGAACATACTTTGTTTTACCAAAATTCTAGCCAATCCAAGAAACTAACAATCTCCCCCTTTGCCTAATTTTGGCTAAAACAATCTCTGCACCTTCAATATTTTTGAAACTCCAAGCAGCAGCATCTTCAATACATAAAGACTTCACTTCACACAAAATTCGGCTGCAGCACCATCTTCAACAGCTACAATTTTCAACAATCAACAATGGTGCTCCCCCTCAACACAAGAACCAGCATACCAGCTGTTCAGCAGATCAGCAATTACTCCCCCTCAATTTCTGCACTTCTGCATCGCATCACTTTAGCAGCATCTTTGATACTCTTGGCTCACTTGGCTATTTCTCCCCCTTTTGAGCCACAATTAGACAAACCCCATCAAGTAAGTCTAACTACAGTTAGTACTACCCTAGCTCTCATTGTCAGTCTCACAGACAGCAAAAAGACATAACAAATCATAGAACAAAACAGGTGCATATACTTGCACAATATTCATGTTACAAACCAAGCACAACAGTGCAGAAACAAAAACAGCAGAAATAAAACTAAAACTACTTAGAAGAAAAAGCAAATAAACTAGTCTTCACTTGATCCATCTCCATGATTCTCTTCATCCTCCTCTGAGCTATCAGCACTGGCATTATCACACTCATCAGTCTTATCAGCACTAACAGGAACATCATCTTCTTCTGAGCCATCAACATTGTTTTCATTATTTTCTTCAGGAACATCATCAACATTGTCTTGTTCTAATTGCTGGATCAGCTTTTCAAGTCTCTCTTTTCTAATCTGTCTGGTACTGATGACTGCATCAAGGTCTTTGCACATGGTCTTCAATTCTTCAATCAGTTCAGCCTTTATGGTCTTCTTCTTGTCTTCAGCAGCTGATGTTACAACAATGTTTGGAACATGATGTACAGTAAATAGCTTAGGGTGTAGGGACAAGGCTGTCTTCCTCTGGAAAGCTATATCTGAGCTTGTTAAAGTCTCAGGTTGCTGATCTAAAATGATTCCTCAAACCAAATAGGGGAATGCTATAGGTAACTTGACAACATTGGTTTCAGCATGTTTTACCACCTGGTTAAAAATGTATCTTCCAAAGTCAAATTTCATCTTCTTTCCAACAGCATAGATAAACTTTCCAAGACCAACAACAATTGTTATTTTATGGTTGGTTGGCACCCAGTTAGCCGCACCAATCCTATGAAGAACGACATGATGTTGAGTTTGCTAGTCTTTAGCTTCCCTTTCAATGGCCAAACCTTCACTTGTCCAGCAGTAATCTCCTTGCAGATATCATTATCAGTAGACTCAAGATCACTACACTCTCCATCATCTCTACCTAGATATTTGTTGATGATACTAGGAGAAAAGTTAATACACTTCCCTCTAACAAAGACTTTCATGAAGTCTGTGCTTCTCTTATCAGTAATGTTTACAGGGATGTTTACAATAAACTCTTTGACAAGCCCTTCGTAACATTTAGGAAGTTTTGTCACAGTCTTCTCCAGTCCAGCAGTATTAATTAATTCCATAATTTCCTCCATTTCCAAAGCTTGTTTACCTAGTTCCCTTTCCAGGGCTAGTCTTCTCTGACAAACAAACTTCTACATAGATGCACTACTGGCATAATGGAAAGAAATGTTATCAATTGGAACTTCAGGAACCTTATCAGATATTCTCTTTAGAATAGTTTTCCTGACAGGCGTGATGTCCTGAATATCATCTTCGACATCATAGTCAGACTCTGAATGCTCCATAGCCTTCCTCTTTCTAGGATTTACTTCCACTTTACTCCAGGCTTTTGCTGGCCCAACAACAATGTTCTTCCTCTTTTCATCAGATGACTTCTTAGGAGAGGGTTCAACCTTCTTTCCCGTCCTAGATTTTAATCTCTTAGCAATACTTGGGATAGCTCTTGCTATCACCTCATCATCTGATAGATCATCTAAATTGATCACATCAACATTATCTTTACCAACAGAAGTAGGTTCAGCAGATGTCCTAACATTCTCCTCAACATTTATTTCTTCATGCATGTCTTCACTCTGATCACCATCTTCAATAGATGTTATTGCAAGCTGTTGAAGACTTGACTTACCTCCTTGCATGTTATCTTTCTCAGTTGGCATCTAATTCAGAGGAATTGAAATTCCTTTAACAGGGATGCCTTTGTCCAGAATTTTTGAGGCAAGATTACCCATCCTTTTGTCTACATCAAACTTCTCTTCAATAGACTGAGAAGTAGATGATTTTGGCACATTTTTGTCGCCAAATAACACACTAGTAACAACTTTCTTTGTTTCAAGATTCTTAAAGACAGTAGCAGGTCTCTTAGGAGTTAGTTTAGTGGGTCTCGAAGTACCTGATTCAGGAAGAATTGTTGAGATGGGCTCAATGTTCATAGGATCGGATGCTGAACCTTCGTCAGTGGAAACCCTAGCCATTCCTTTTGTAGAACTTTGAAATGCAGATTTCTTGGATGGAGAAGCCATGAATCCTTTGAGATAAGTAAGATTTAGTGAGGATTAATTCTTGAAGGCGAAGAAGATGAACAGTTGTGAGAACAGGGCTTTGAAGAAGCGTGATGTTGCAACACTAGGAAATGATGGTCTAAGGCAAGGAGCTTGATTTTGAGTATCAGTTATTGACCAATCAATGACTTTCTCCCTCCATACAAACTTTCCTTTTAAATTTTTAAAAGGATTTATATCAAAATTCATTAATTCTGATTGCCCTTTCAGTATTCTTTCATGCTTGATGTTACCATTTGATGTTCCAACATCAATCATAACATTACCATATAAGCTGACCTCTTTTGGTATCCACTGATAGCAATTATCTTTGGATCTCATACCCTTCATCACAACCTGATTATGCTCATCAGATACCACACACTAATCTTTGGTGTAGTTAACTTTGTAACCTTCACCACACAATTGGCTTATGCTGATCAAATTTGCATTTAAACCATTGACAAACAGAACATTGTCAAGTTCAGGTCCACCACCACACTTTACTCTTCCAACTCCTGTAGCCTCTCTTGTATCTCCATTTCCAAAGATTACATCTTTTGAAGAGCAAGCAATAGTATCTTCCAATTTAGCTTTTGATCCAGTCATATGCTTTGAACATCCATTGTCAAAGTACCAAGTATCCTTGTCAAACTGTCTATCTAAAGTGTGGGCTAAAAGACACTTCACCTTCTCCTTAGGAACCCATTGTTTAACAACTTTGGACCTGACCTCCTTTAGTTTACTTTGAGGAGCAGATTGTGGATAACCATGCAGTTTAAAATAAGAGTACTGCACATGTCTAAACCTTCCACAATAGAAGCATCTGACTATATCATCTCTGAAGTGGTTATTTCTTCTGCCACCTTGATGATGATACTGTTGGTGCTGCCACCCATAATGATGTCTCCTTCTACCATAGTTAGTCTGTCTTCTATGGTACGGTTGTCTTCTCCTGTACTGAGGATGTTGTCTCCTAGGCTGTCTCCTATGGTGATGAGGCTTCCTTCTTCCATAGTAATGAGGCACAACATTGTTGTATCCATATCCATATCCATACCAGTTTCCCTGATGTTGAGACATCTGATGAGGCATGTTCTATTTGAACCTGGCAGCTTGCATGCTCTTGTGATATTGGGAAGGCATATACTGACTAGCTCCTTAGGGCTGCATCTTCCTCTGATGAGGACCATTCTTCTTCTCAACATTCTAAGGCTGTGAATGAGCACCCTTCTCAGGTGTAGGATCCTGTCTCTTTGTTTGATGTTGAGACATTGGTTGGGACACCTCCTTCTTGGTTCCTGAAGTGCTTGCTTCAGCAGATACCTTCTTCTCAACCACAAATCCTATGCCTGACTTATCTTTAGCAACCTTTTCTGTCTGAAGGATCTTATCAAGTGTGTCTGTACCACAGTTCAGCATCCTAACAGATTTGGTCATATGATTAAGATGAGCTTTGACTAATAAGACTTCATTTTCCAAATCAGCTTTAGCACTCTCAAGCTAAACAATCTGTTTCTTCTATTTTTCACTTTCTTGATAGATTTCTGCACTCTTCAGACAAAGCTCTTGATAAGTGGAAGCTAACTCTTCAAAAGTCAGTTCCTCATCACTTGAATCACCATCAGAAACAACTGTTCCAGTTAAAACTTTGACATGTTTGGCTGACTCTCCTTCACTTTCACTGTCAGAGTCTGACCAAGAAATTGTCATTCCTTTCTTCTGCTTCTTCAGGAATGTGGGACATTCTTTCTTAATATGTCCATGACCTTCACACTCAAAGCACTGAACTCCCTTGTCTTGAGCAGTCTTCTCTTCATCCTTCTCCTTAGACTTGCTGATGTCAGAAGCGATGTTCTTGACATTAGGTTTGAAGTTCTTGTTCATTCTGTTGAACACCTTGTTGAACTGCCTTCCCAACATAACAATGGCCTGAGATAGATCCTCCTGGGAATCATCATCTTTGACTTTCTTAGCTTCTGCAGGAGTGGAGACCAAAGATATACTCTTGGGCTTCTTTTCTGGTTCTTCCTCATTCAAACCAAGCTCAAAAGTTTGAAGAGATCCAATGAGCTCATCAACCCTCATCTTGCTGATGTCTTGAGCTTCTTCAATTGCAGTCACCTTCATCTTGTACCTCTGAGGAATGGACCTAAGGATTTTCCTTACCAGCTTTTCTTCTGACATCTTTTCTCCAAGAGCACTGGATGCATTGGACAGCTCAAGAATACTCATGTGGAAGTCTTGGATAGTCTCATCTTCCTTCATCTTTAGACTTTTAAACTTCGATGTTAGAAGCTAAAGTCTTGACATCTTAACTCTAGATGTTCCTTCATGTGTAGCCTTCAAAATATCCCAAGCTTCCTTAGCAACTTCACAGGAATTGATCAACCTGAATATTTTGTTATCCACTCCATTGAAAATTGCATTTAAAGCTTTGGAATTACCAAGGGCAAGCTCATCTTCTTCCTTGTTCCATTCTTCTTCAGGCTTCGGCTTTGAGGTGCCCTCTTTATCTTTCCCAGCATCATCTTTTTCAAACACAACAGGTGCTTTCAATTCTTTAATGATAGCCTTCTAAGCCCTGCTGTCCAAGGATTTCAAAAAGGTGATCATCCTTGGCTTCCAATAATCATAATTCGAGCCATCCAGAATAGGGGGTCTGTTGACAAATCCTCCAACTTCTTTGTCCATCTTTACACCAGAAAGTAACTTCCCTAGATCTCACCCAGAGACAGACAGGATGCCTGCTCTGATACCAATTGAAATTCTGGTACCAGATGTGTGATGTTACGTGCGATGTCACAACAACACACTCTGCAATGGACAATGCAATAACAAGCAATAACACAATGAATTGTTCACCCAGTTCGGTCTAACTACCTACGTCTGGGGGCTACCAAGCTAGGGATGAATGTCACTACTTGTAGAATTAAATTCCAGACTCAACAACCCAGTTGACAATCTCCTAATCTTAATTCCTACTAGTGACTTTCTACCTAAGAAACCACTTAGATATGAGAACACTACTCAATCCCTAAAACCTCTCAAAGAACAACCTCTTTGATAAACCTTGATCCTGCTTCATAGCTTTGATCAAGTTACACAACTCTCTTTGCTTCACAGCTTTAGAGAGGACAGATCACCAATTCACACTAGAAAGGTTCACTCACAATTCGTACAAATATCCAAGACAATCAGCCTATGTTCTTGATCTTCAATCTGTACTTTTTCCTTTGGTCTTATGCGCTTTTTTCAAACACAAAGTTCTTCAACTCGGAGAAGTTGAAGGCCTCCCTGAAGGAGCGATTCTTGTAGCGATCTTCATCCAAGTAGTGAGAAAATAACAGATCTCTATCAGTGTAGTAAATGTTTAAGTTGAATTCCTGAATTTGGGATGGAAAATCTTTCGAGAAGGATCAGGATGAGGTTTTGGAGGATCGAGTTCTCTTTGAGGCCATATGAGGTGATGATGGATGAGTGTGAGAGATAATATGCTTTTAATGTAATGCACAATTGAGATAATAATGAGATGGGAAGAATGAGAAACCTACCTCTACATATATAGCTCCTGTTTAATCGATTAGGAGGTAGTGCTAATTGATTAGAAACAGTAAAATTTGAGAGCTAGCCATTGAAAATAGACATTAAATTAATGTCTCACCTAGTTAGCAGTTATGGTGAGCTCCAACGTTCGAATTTATAAGATTTCACTTGTTCTAATCCATTGTATTCTAGTACCAATCGATTATTTTAGCCCATTTCAACGTTTGTTATTTTCGGGTTTTGCAATCTACACCCCTGCTTGGTCTTATTATCACCTCCTTTTTAATATCACATAAAATAAACTTTTTTTGATAGAAATAATTTATTCGAAATCAGAAAAAAAAAAAGTCCATTTGATTGCCATCATCGTATAGTTAAGTCCATTGAACCCTAATATTTAGGTTTACATCTTCTCCATAAGTTGGATCAATGAGAAGAGAGTGGGCATGAATGTCGAAAATAAATACATTACCTTCAAAATCTACTTGATCATAATCTTGTTCCATGAAGGGTAGCTTGCAAACTTGACCGAAATCTTCAATAAACAAGGTGATGGGGTGTTTCTTAACTTTGGAGTTGATGATGTCATCCTTGTAGGAGAGATTTGCGTAGAACATTCTTACTAAGAGAAGTTGAAGGCCTCCATGAAGGAGCGGTCTTCATCCAAGTAGTGAGAAAATAACAGTTCTCTATCTGTGTAGTAAATGTTTAAGTTGGTTTCTTGAGTTTGGGAGGGAAAGTCTTCCGAGAAGTATCAGCATGAGGTTTTCGAGAAACAAGTTATCTTTGATGACATATAAGGTGATGATGGATGAGTGAGAGAGATAATATTCTTTTAATGTAATGCATAATTGAGATAATAATGAGATGAGAAGAATGAGAAAGTTACCTCTATATATATAGCTTTTGTCTAATATATTAGGAGCTAGTGCTAATTGATTAGAAATGGTAAAATTTGAGAGCTAGCTGATGAGAATAGCCATTGAATTAATGTCTCACCCAACTAGCAGTTGTGGTGAGCTCCAACGTTAGAATTTATAAGATTTCACTTGATCTAACCGAATGGATGCTAACACCAATCGATTATTTTAGCCCATTTCAACATATCTGTTTGGGCTTTGTATTCAACACCCCTACTTGGCCTTATGGTCACCACCCTTCTAATAGCACATAAAATACACTTTTTTGGTTAGAAATAATTTATTCAAAATGAGAAAAAAATTAAATTCCATTTGATTGCCATCATCGTACAGTCAAGTCCATTGAACCATAATATTTAGGTTTGCATATTTATCCGCTTAATCACTTATAATTGACTTATTGTTACTTGTCGTCACTAGAAATTGGTTGACATCCTTAAAAGTTGTTGTCCTTGTTAGAGCATATAACCTTCAAAACAAGGTTCTACATTCTCCCCCATTTTAATGATGACAACACATCTCTCAAGGGAGGTGGTAAAATAAAAATAACAGATATATAGTTGGAGTAGTTGATTTCCCTCTGAGTTAAATAGAGAGTATACTATACGCTATTTGAAAGTATACTTCTCCTCCTTTGTGGAAATAAAAAAGACAGGTAAAGATGCATTGCGAGAAATAAATATGCAAATATAGACAAACAAGGCATTTAGGAAACGTAAAAACATTGACTTTTATTCAATATTTAAAATTTAAAAGTTCAAGAAGGAAATTTTGTAAGTGCAAAATTAAAAACATAATCAATTAAGAACAATAAGTTCATCTCATCAACATCATCGTCGCTTGAAACCGTTGGTGAAATGAGGTTTCTACTTTCCATCTTTTGAATGAGTTTGTTGATCTTTGCATTCATTGATCTTTTCTCATCACGGATTTCGTTAAGCGTGTTTGAAGAGGATGGAGGAAGGTTGTTATTTCTTCGTTATATTTCTCTTCTTTGTGTGTGAGGAATAAGTTCCGTTTCTTGAATAGCAAACCCCATTTTGCTTATAACTGCCTGCCTTATCTTAGTGTGCACAAAACCTGGTTGTTCTTCTTTGAATTCATAGTCGGTGTAGGACAAGATTTTCGTAGTTAGTTTGGAATAGGGTAAGGTAATGTTTTTCCTCTTGCTATCTAGCATGTGGTGGAGTACGATATTTTCCCAATATTTCTCTATTTGATTTTCCTAAAACCAAACTGCATGGATATCAGACTTTTGAAGGGTACTATACTTACCCTTCCTTGGGAAAAACATATTATTCATTGTGTAATGAATCAATCTGCTATTTGAAAGAATGAGTCCAACGATGAAAGGACTTGGAATTCCATAAATGGGATCAATGAGAAGAGAATGGGCATGAATGTTGAAATTAAATTCAATACCTTCAATATCCAATTGAACATAATCTTGTTCCATGAAGGGTAGGTTGCAAACTTGAGTAAAATCTTCAATAGACCAGGTGATGGGGTGTTTCATGACTTTGGAGTTGATGATGTCATCCTTGTAAGAGAGATTTGCATTGAACATTCTTACTAATCTGGATACCTCTCTTAAGGTTTTTCAAACACAAAGTTCTTCAACTCGGAGAAGTTGAAGGCCTCCAAGGAAGAACGATTCATGAAGCGATCTTCATCCAAGTAGTGAGAAAATAACAGTTCTCTATCTGTGTTGTAAATGATTAAGTTGATTTCCTGAGTTTGGGAGGGAAAGTCTTCTGAGAAGTATTTGGATGCGGTTTTGGAAGAACGAGTTATCTTTGAGGCCATATGAGGTGATGATGGAAGAGTGAGAGAGATAATATGTTTCTAATATAATGCACAATTGAGATAATAATGAGATGAGAAGAATGAGAAACTTACCTCTACATATATAGCTTCTGTCTAATCGATTAGGAGCTACTATTAATTGATTAGAAACGGTAAAATTTGAGAGCTAGCCATTGAAAATAGCCATTGAATTAATGTCTCACCCAACTAGCAGTTGTGGTGAGCTCCAACGTTCGAATTTATAAAATTTCACTTGATCTAATCGATTAAATGCTAGTACCAACAGATTATTTTAGCCCATTTCAACTGTTGTTATTTTTGGGCTTTGTATTCTACACCCCTGTTTGGCCTTATTGTCGCCTCCCTTCTAATAGAACACAAAATACACTTTTTTGGTTAGAAATAATTATTTTGAAATGAGGAAAAATAAATTCCATTTGATTTCCATTATCGTATAGTTAAGTCCATTAAACCCTAACATTTAGGTTTGCATCTTTTCCATAAGCGGGACCAATGAGAATAGAGTGGGCATGAATCTCAAAATTAAATTCGATTCCTTCAAAATCCAGTTGATCATAATATTGTTCTATGAAGGGTAGGTTGCAAACTTGAGCAAAATCTTCAAGAGGCAAGGTGATTGGGTGTTTTTTGACTTTGGAGTTGATAATGTCATCCTTGTAGAAGAGATTTGCGTAGAACATTCTTACTAATCAAGATACCACTCTTAAGGTTTTTCAAACACAAAGTTCTTCAACTCGGAGAATTTGAAGGCCTCCATGAAGGAGCGATTCTTGAAGCAATCTTCATCCAAGTAGTGAGAAAATAACAGTTCTCTATCAGTGTAGCAAATGTTTAAGTTGGTTTCCTGAATTTGGGAGGGAAAGTCTTCCGAGAAGTATCAAGATGAGGTTTTGGAGGAACACGTTCTATTTGAGTCCATATAAGGTGATGATGGATGAGTTAGAGAGATAACATGCTTCTAATGTAATGCACAATTGAGATAATAATTAGATGAGAAGAATGAGAAAGTTACCTCTACATATATAGCTTCTGTCTAATCGAATAGGAGCTAGGGCTAATCGATTAGAAACAGTAAATTTTGAGAGGTAGCCATTGAAAATAGCCATTGAATTAATGTCTCACCCAATTAGCAGTTGTAGTGAGCTCCAACATTTGAATTTATAAGATTTCACTTGATCTAATCGATTGGATGCTAGTACCAATCGATTATTTTAGCCCATTTCAACATATCTTATTTTGGGGCTTTGTATTCTACACCCCTGCTTGGCCTTATTGTCTCCTCCCTTCTAATAGCACATAAAATTCACTTTTTTGGTTAGAAATAAGTTATTCGAAATGAGAAAAAAATAAATTCCATTTGATTTCCAACATCGTATAGTCAAGTCCATTGAACCTTAATATTTAGGTTTGCATCTTTTCCATAAGCGGGATCAATGAGAAGAGAGTGGACATGAATTTCAAAATTAAATTCATTACCTTCAAAATCCAGTTGATCATAATATTGTTCCATGAAGGATAGGTTGCAAATTTAAGAGAAATCTTCAAGACACAAGGTGGTGGGGAGTTTCTTGACTTTGCAGTTGATAATGTCATCCTTGTTGGAGAGATTTGTATTGAACATTCTTACTAATCAGGATACCTCTCGAGGTTTTTCAAACCCAAAGTTCTTGAACTCGAAAAAGTTGAAGGCCTCCATGAAGGAGCAATTCTTGAAGCGATCTTCTTCCAAGTAGTGAGAAAATAACTGTTCTCTATCGGTGTAGTAAATGTTTAAGTTGGTTTCCTGAATTTGGGAGGGAAAGTCTTCCGAGAATTATCAGGATGAGGTTTTGGAGGAACGAGTTCTCTTTGAGGCCATATGAGGTGATGATGGAAGAGTGAGAGAGATAATATGCTTCTAATGTAATGCACAATTGAGATAATAATGAAATGAGAAGAATGAGAAACTTACCTCTACATATATAGCTTCTGTCTAATCAATTAAGAGCCACTGCTAATTGATTAGAAACGGTAAAATTGGAGAGCTAGCCGTTGAAAATAGCCATTGAATTAATGTCTCACCCAACTACCAGTTGTGGTGAGCTCCAATGTTCGAGTTTATGAGATTTCACTTGATCTAATCTATTGGATGCTAGTACCAACAGATTATTTTAGCCCATTTCAACTATTGTTATTTTCGGGCTTTGTATTCTACACCCCTACTTGGCCTTATTGTCACCCCCTTCTAATAGCACATAAAATACACTTTTTTGGTTAGAAATTATTTGTTAGAAATGAGAAAAAAAAATTTCATTTGATTGCCATCATCGTATAATCAAGTCTATTGAACCCTAATATTAAGGTTTGCATCTTTATCTACTTAATCGCTTATAACTGACTTATTGTTACTTGTCATCACTAGAAATTGGTTGACATGGTCTAAAGTTATTGTCCTTGTTAGAGCATATCACCTGCAAAATAAGGTTCCACATTCTCCCCCTTTTTAATGATGACAACACATCTCTCAAGGGAGGTGTTAAAATAAAAATAGCAGATATATAGTTGGAGTAGTTGAATTTCCTCTTAGTTAAATAGAGAGTATATTATACGGTCCCTGAGAGTAAACTTCTTCCCCTTTGTAGAAATAAAAAAGGCAGGTAAAGATGCATTGCGTGAAATAAATATGCAAATATAGACAAACAAGGCATTTAGGAAAGGGAAAAAGAATTGACTTTTATTCAATATTTAAAATTTAAAAGTTCAAGAAGGAAATTTTGAAAGTGTAAAATTAAAAACATAATCAATTAAGAACAAGTAGTTCATCTCATCAACATCATCCTCGCTTGAAAAACTTGGTAAGATGAGGTTTCTACTTTCCATCTTTTGAATGAGTTTGTTGATCTTTGCATTCATTGATCTTTTCTCATCGCGGATTTCGTTAACCGTGTTTGAGGAGGATAGAGGAAGGTTGTTTTTTCTTCGTTGTATTTCTCTTCTTTTTGTGTGAGGAATAAGTTCCCTTTCTTGAATAGAAAACTCATTTTTCTTATAACTGCCTGCCTTATCTTAGTGTGCACAAAACCTGGTTGTTCTTATATGAATTCATAGTCGGTGTATGTCAAGATTTTTGTAATTAGTTTTGAATAGGGCAAGGTAATGTTTTTCCTCTTGCTATCTAGCATGTGGTGTAGTATGACATCTGCCTAATATTTTCTATTTTATTTTCCTAAAACCAAACTGCATGGATATCAGACTTTTGAAGGGTGCTACAATTATCCTTCCTTAGGAAAAACATAGTATTCATTGTGTAATGAATCAATCTACTATTTGAAAGAATGAGTCCAACGTTGAAAGAATTTGGAATTCCATAATCAAGATCAATGAAAAGAGAGTGAGCATGAATGTTGAAATTAAATTCATTACCTTTCAAAATCCGATTGATCATAATCTTGTTCCATGAAGGGTAGGTTGCAAACTTGAGCGAAATCTTCAAGATACAAGGTGATATGGAGTTTCTTGACTTTGGAGTTGATGATGTCATCCTTGTAGGAGAGATTTGCGTTGAACATTCTTACTAATCAGGATACCTCTCTTGAGATTTTTCAAACACAAAGTTCTTCAACTCGGAGAAGTTGAAGGCCTCCATGAATGAGCGATTCTTGAAGCAATCTTCATCTAAGTAGTGAGAAAATATCAGTTCTCTTTCAGTGTAGTAAATGTTTAAGTTCGTTTCCTGAATTTGGGAGGGTAAGTTTTTCGCGAAGTATCAGGATGAGGTTTTGAAGGAACGAGTTCTCTTTGAGGCCATATGAGGTCATGATGGACGAGTTAGAGAGAGAATATGCTTCTAATTTAATGCACAATTGATATAATAATGAGATGAGAAGAATGAGAAAGTTACCTCTACAAATATAGCTTCTGTCTAATTGATTAGGAGATGGTGCTAATCGATTAGAATTAGTAAAATTTGAGAGCTAGCCATGGAAAATAGCCATTGAATTAATGTCTCACCCAACTAGCAGTAGTGGTGAGCTCCAACCACTAGTGCAGGAAAGACTTTTACATCGGGCGAAAAACACATTTTACATCGGATCTGGGTCCGATGTAAAGATAAGCGATGTAGTAAATCAAAGACATTTTACATTGGGGAAAAATACACCTACTAAATCGGTTGACTGTTACGTCTAATGTGAAATATGGGTTTAGCTTTATTTTTTTATAAATAAATGCACATTTAACGTCGGTTGCCTTTCTGGCCCGATGTAAAATGTTGGTTGTTACATCGGTTGCCTTTCTGGGCCGATGTAAAATATAAGTTTTTACATCGGTTGCAAGGCGCGTTTAATGTAATATGTATGTTATATTTCTTAAAAAATTAGACTATTTTTTAGCAGCATCGAGGTGGAATCCCTGTAATTTTTTTGGTACCTAATTTTTCATATTTTTCCAACATCAAACAGACCACATTTAAGTCGCTATTTGGTATCTAATTTTTCATATTTTTCCAACCAACCTGTTAATTTCGTTGCACCAAATAGCTAGGATGCACATATTCTTCAAAATGAACAATTGATTTAAAAAAGTACTAATCTAGGATACACACAAGTGTACAAAATTATAAGTATGTTTACATGGTGGACTACTACAACAACAAAACCAGTGAAAACATACGAAAATATCCAACCATTTATAAGTTTTTTCCCATCCAGCTTCAGCAATTGCCTCATAAGCAGCTCTGTGGACACAATAAACTCTTTGTCAGATACCTTGGTCCCTCCATCCACAGCCACCTCTAATGCCGACACTTGCAAAATCAGTAATATATTCATTCTCTTTTTCTGATTATTATGTTTCTGTAATGAACAATAATATGGGAAACATGGGCTCACCCTCTCACAAAGCTTGTCCACCTCTGATCTGACAGCAGCAACAACCCCAAAAGCTTTTAACATTTCATTGTGTTTTCTAACTTCTTCAAGATAACTCTCTTTGCTAGCAGCATCCTCCAAAAGCAAAAGCTTTGACTTGTTCTTCACACCTTCCATGTGCAAATATTATTCATTCTCCTTTTCTTTTCCTTTAAATAAGAGTATTTATTGTTCGGGCTTTAAACGAGTTTTGTGTGCAAGCATTTCCTTAACATCCCCTGTTATTAAAGACTAAATTAAGAGAGACACATACCAATATAAACAAATATCTTCTAAAGAATATGCTACTTATAATCTATAAGATAAAAAATGAGCAAAGTTTTACCACACATATTCCATATCCAAATACAACCGATTCATGCACAACTTAAAGCAGTTATTTTCACAGTATAAAAATAAATCATATAATTTTCTTAAGGTTCCAAGCTTGCAAATTAATCAACATAGTTCTTTTACTTTCTCAGATAGGGAGCTTGTTTCATACTAAGGATATCAATTGTGTGTATAAAGCACATAAACTAATAAATAAATAAAGATAAATGTTAATTCTCAATGCAAATTATATGGAGGGGCCACTCTTTGTAACATAATAATACCTACAGTTTACCATCGAAATTCAAAATTCTGCAAAGATAATATCATATTATCTCTTTCTAAATATTTGTTTAGGAAGAATGAAAGAAAGATAAATGAATGGCATCACATTATATGTCGTCACTAATATGTATTAGCTAACATCAAACTGTAGGACTTAGCTCACTCAGGCAAAAAGTTTAAAACTTCAAAACGTACAAGTTCCACTTCCACTTTAGAAATGCAGTTTATCAATATATCTAACCATTTAGGATTCCACAATCAATTTGCATCAAAGTCCACCATTTTCAGCATAATCCAGTATTATTGTGCACACACAAATAATAACACCACCCTTAAAACACCAATTCAACAACCAAATTCCAAAATCTCTTATCCATTGAATCTCTCCACCATCGTCAAATCACATAAGATGAACCAAGTACACCATTTATTCAGCAAAACAACATCAACTCCAATTTCAACGAACATCAGAGTAAATAATAGTCAAGTTAATTCAGAAATATTGTCTTGTTTTGATATGCTAGTTGCCTCTTCTAATGCTTACCTTAACATTACATACCAAATAAACCTTCAGTTTTCTCCTCACCTTATGCCTATCACATGTAACAGACCTACAAAATGTTCTGTTATCTCTCTGTTGTACAATTGAAAATATATCTCTGTGACATTTAATCAAACATCTTGCTTGCATGTATCATCCTTACACACCATCATCTATTTCTTGTAAGATATTTTATAAATACCATGTTCTAATCACACTAATCAAAACCCATTAATAGTTGGAAGAAAATTGTATTCGATAATACCAATCAAAATAACAGAGAGAAAAAAGAGAGACATCGTATTTGAAACATACCAGAAAATGTATATGAAAAGGCAACGACTTGTGTACGGTCACAATTGAAGGTGGTGGTAGACGGTCATGGAGGAAACGGGACGAAGACGATTTCACGGCTTCAATTCCGAATCGTTATTTGGTCTGTTACTTTTACTTTTATCTCTCAGTTGTTAGGAAGCTTCAGGGGGATGAGTGGCAGGCTGCGGTGTTTTTTCTTCAAGCGGATTTGGCGGCGCCGAGGGTTGGTTGGAATGAATTTGCACCAGAGCTTTGTGAAAGTCTTTTTAAGAAGTGTGGGAGTAGAAGTTTGGAGTTTGGTTCTTGTTTGGCTTCTGAGGAAGAGATTAATGAAGTCGTTGTTAAGGAGAAGGCGAGGAGATACAAGGAGTGTTTGGTGTATTATCATGTTATGCTTTGATTCGGAGCTGGTGTGTTGCAGGAAATAGAACAAGAAATGATATTTGCGAAAGATGAACTAGGGTTTTAGTGAGATTGAAGTTTTCACTTCGGTTGCAAAGAGGCCCGATGTAAAGGCTCACTTTTTCACATCAAGTTCAAATCCAGGACCGATTTGAAATCTTTTATAACAAAACTTCATATTATTTACGAAACTGGCATCTTGTTATTTTTTCATCAGTGAACTTTTCACATCGGGTGCAAATCCAGACCCGATGTGAAATCCTTTATAACAAAATTTTATATTATTTACGAAACTGCCACCATGTTATTTTTCACATCAGTGGAAATAAATGTCTGATGTAAAATCCCTAAATCAAATATATTTCACTTCATATTGTTATGAAATCTGATGTAAAATCCTTTGACAAATATTTTTCACATCATATCTCTTGAAATCTGATGTAAAATCATTTAACCAAATGTCTTATTTTTAGTAGTGAACGTTCGAAATTATATGATTTCACTTGATCTATTCGATTGGATGCTAGTACCAATCGATTATTTTAGCCCATTTAAACATATCTTATTTTCGGACTTTGTATTCTACACCCATGCATGGCCTTATTATCACCTCCCTTCTAATACACATAAAATTCACTTTTTTAGTTAGAAATAAGTTATTCGAAATGAGAAAAAATTAAATCCATTTTATTGCAATCATCGTATAGTTAAGTCCATTGAAACTTATTATTTAGGTTTGCATCTTTTCCATAAGCGAGATCAATGAGAAGAGAGTGGGCATCAATGTCAAAATTAAATTCATTACCTTAAAAATCCAGTTGATCATAATATTGTTCCATGAAGGGTAGGTTGTAAACTTGAGCGAAATCTTCAAGAGACAAGGTGATGGGGCGTTTCTTGACTTTGGAGTTGATGATATCATCCTTGTAGGAGAGATTTGCGTAGAACATTCTTACTAATCAAGATACCTCTCTTAAGGTTTTACAAACAAAAAGTTATTCAACTTGGAGAAGTTGAAGGCCTCCATGAAGGAGTGATCTTCATCCAAATAGTGAGAAAATAACGGTTCTCTATCAGTGTAGTAAATGTTTAAGTTGGTTTCCTGAATTTGGGAGGGAAAGTCTTCCGAGAAGTACAAGAATAAGGTTTTGGAGGAACGAGTTCTCTTTGAGGCCATATGAGGTGATGATGGATGAGTGATAGGGATAATATGCTTTTTATGACATGAGAAGAATGAGAAAGTTACCTCTACATATATAGCTTCTGCCTAATCGATTAGAAACAGTAAAATTTGAGAGCTAGCCATTGAAAATAGCCATTGAATTAATGTCTCACCCAACTAGCAGTTGTGGTGAGCTCCAACGTTCGAATTTATAAGATTTCACTTGATCTAATCGATTGGATGCTAGTACCAATCGATTAATTTAGCCCATTTCAACATATCTTATTTTCGGGCTTTGTATTCTACACCCCTGCTGGGCCTTATTGTCACCACCCTTCTAATAGCACATAAAATACACTTTTTGGGTTAGAAATAATTTATTCAAAATGAGAAAAAAAAATTCCATTTGATTGCCATCATCGTATAGTCAAGTCAATTGAACCCTATTAGTTAAGTTTGAATCTTTATACGCTTAATCTCTTATAATTAACTTATTATTACTTTTCATCACTAGAAATTGGTTGACATCATCAAAAGTTGTTGTCCTTGTTAAAGCATATCACGTGCAAAACAAGGTTCCACATTCTCCCCCCTTTTTAATGATGACAACACATCTATCAAGGGAGGTGGTAAAATAAAAATAACATATATATAGTTGGAGTAATTGAATTCCCCCAGAGTTAAATAGAGAGTATAGTATACGCTCCCTGAGAGTATATTTCTCCCCCTTTGTCGAAATTAAAAAGGTAGGTAAAGATGCATTGTGAGAAATAAATATGCAAATATAGACAAAAAATGCATCTAGGAAAGGGAAAACAACATTGACTTTTATTCAATATTTAAAATTTAAAAGTTCAAGAAGGAAATTTTGAAAATGAAAAATGAAAAACATAATCAATTAAGAACAATTAGTTCATCTCATCAACATTATCCTCGCTTGAAACCGTTGTTGAGATGAGGTTTCTACTTTCCATCTTTTGAATGAGTTTGTTAATCTTTGCATTCATTGATTTTTTCTCATCGGCAATTTCGTTAAGGGTGTTTGAGGAGGATGGAGGAAGGTTGTTTTTTCTTCGTTATATTTCTCTTCTTTGTGTGTGAGGAACAAGTTCCCTTTCTTGAATAGCAAACCCTATTTTGCTTATAATTGGTTGACCTAACTTTGTATGCACAAAAAAAAAGTCCTTCTTCTCCAAATTCATAGCTGGTGTAGGACAGGATTTTCGTAATTAGTTCGGCATAAGTTAAGGTAATTTTTTTCCTCTTGCTATCTAACATGTGGTGAAGTACGATATTTGCCCGATTTTTCTCAACTTGGTTTTCCAAAAACCAAACGGCAGGGATCCTGACTTTTGAAGGGTGATATAGATACCCTTCCTTGGGAAAAAAACATAATTCATTATGTAGTCAATCAATATGCTATTTGGGCGAATGAGTCCAACGTTTAAGGCAGTTGAAAATTTAGAAAAGGGTTCAATGAGAAGAGAGTGGACATGAATTTTGAAATTAAATTCATTACCTTCAATATCCAGTTGATCTTAATCTTGTTCCATGAAGGGTAGGTCTCACACTTGATTGAAATATTTAAGAGACAATGTGTTGGGGTGTTTCTTGACTTCGGGAGTTGATGATTTCATCCTTGTATGTGAGATTTGCGTAGAACATTCTTACTAACTCAGAATACCTCTCTTGAGGTTTTTCAAACACAACGTTCTTCAACCCGACAAAGTTGACCTCCTCTATGAAGGAGCAATTCTCGAAGATATCTTCATCCAAGTAGTGAGAAAATACCAGTTCTCTATCAGTGTAGTAAATATGAAGTTGATTTTCTGAGTTTGGGAGGAAAAGTTTTCTGAGGAGTATCAGGATGAGGTTTTTGAGGAACGAGTTCTCTTTGAGGCTATTTCAGGTGATGATGGATGAGTGAGAGATAATGTTTCTAATGTAATACACAATCGATAGAATGATGAGATGAAAAGAATAAGAAAGTTACCTCTCTCTCTCTCTCTCTATATATATATATATATATATATATATATATATATATATATATTCTGCCTAATTGATTATGAGCTAGTGTTAATCGATTAGAAACTGTAAAAATTGATAGCTAGCTATTGAAAATAGCCATTAAACTAATGACTCACCCAACTAGCCATTGTAATGAGCTCCAACGTTCGAATTTATGAGATTTCACTTGATCTAATCGATTGGATGCTAGTGTCAATCGATTATTTTAGCTTATTTCACCATATCTTGTGTTTGTGCTTTGTATTATGCACCCCTTCTTGACCTTATTTTCACCTCCCTTTTAATAGCACTTAAAATACTCATTTTTTTGTTATAAATAATTTATTTGAGATGAACAAAAAAGTTAAATTCTATTTGATTGTCATCATCAGATAGTCAAGTCCATCAAACCCTAATCCTTAGGTTTGCATCTTTATCCGCTTAATCGCTTATACTTGACATATCGTTACTTGTCATCATTAGACATTAGTTGGCATCATCAAAAGTTGTTGTCCTTGTTATAGAATATCACCTGCAAAAGAAAGTTTCACAGGTTGTACATGAAGACACTTTAACGATCAAGTCAGCAAATATCGTGAGTTTGGTGTTTTAGTTTAGAATAATGCATACATGAGTCAGAACTGTTAATTAAACTTTATATGAAAGTTCTAGGGTTAAGAGATCCAAGAACCATTTTGAGACATCTGTCTCATAAATTAAAGGATCCTGTATGCCCTCTTATCTAATGGTTTTGGTCTTGTCAATCCTAATTGATTACACCTCTAAGATGTGTCTTTTTAATCTGCTTCACTTGACCGGACTTAAGGGACTCAATTTCGTATGAATTGGACTCCAGCCTAGTCCAAAACAATAATGATGTGAAGTACATGAATATTCGTTTACCATGTCATGTGTCAAAGGAGGCCTTTTAAGTGTTAGAGCCTATAGGCCTAATCCAAGGAAACTCAAAGTTATGTATAGTCAAGTCACTCTTGCATGGCCAATTGTCGTCTCCGTGTATAGTCCAATGGTTGTGGGGATGGTCTCAATCATCCTATATGAATCCTTTTTGAGGCAATTCAACTCTTGGAAAATTGAGCTCTCTGGACACAACACTCAAGTGTCAATCCTAAAGTTTAACATGATAAGTGATAACATCATAGAGCATTGCACCTTTCCCCTATTGCATGCTTCTGCGGGATCAAATAGATAAAGTAAAATGAAAACAAAAGGAGAAAGATGCTCAAATGAAAATGGGAAACAATTCCCACTTTACACTTCTCACACAATCCTGCCTTCTATATAAACAAGTCATTATTCAAATGATCTCCTTTTAGGCTGATTCAAATTTAAAGACATATTCACCACAATTTTAGCCCACACTAAGGATAAGGGTGTTAAGATTCATTCCTATCCTTAATAACTAAGGTAAAACGGTTCAAAGTTATAGCATAAAATGGAATTGAAGAACAAACAACATGGGTATCTAAGGTTGTTGTGTTCTTGATAGAACAATACAATTATCATTCACCAAAATATCAAAAACAAATCTAAATAGAAGAAAAATTACCATCACTTTTCAAACCGTTGCAATCAAATCCACACCCACACTGAGGAATCTCTAAGAAGTTATCAACACTAAATTCAGCAGAAGCAATACCAACAGAAAACTCAAGATCATCACCATGACGAGTCACCTCCACAATTTTAAGCCATATGAGTTCAACTTTAACACTAATACCTTTCAATTTACTGAGTCTACCTTTGGAGATAAATCCCTTGATAGTGGATTTGTACTTGAGATCGTAAGATTTTATCCCGAAGATGCATGTTCCTTCAAAATACACAGAAAACTTGCCTGTGTTTTTGTTTAGCTCGTAGCTTGTGGCACCCTGTGGAAGAATACCAACTGGGAAATCGTATTGCTGAAGGATTTCGTAGACAGAGAGATTCTCGTTTTGGTTTGATGCGTTTGAGGTTGTTAAGAGGATTAGAATGGAGAGAAATATGATTGAAGATTTCATCATCATGTTTGTATTTGTTAAGATTGTTTGATGCTTATGACTATTCACTTTTGCCTTTGACTATTTGGAGGTTTTTGTCTCGGTGTGATGAGAATATTCTAACAATAATTCGTGCAACTCGTGTAGCATGCAGCAACACTAGAAAACAAATGGACAAGATTTTCCACACACAAAGAAAAGGATATGTTGTCAAAACCTTTGAACATATTTTTTTTTGTCACAGAAATTTTAGGTGAATTGAATTTTGAGTTTTTGTAAAAAAAAAAATTATTCGTTGATACTCTATAAATCAAGAATGGTATATAAATTAATTACTCGAGTCGAGCTGAATTACAATGTTTAAGAGATTTATCGAAATTAAATTTTGAATAATGTATGAAAGTATAATGTATGAAAGTAGGATCAAAAGAATTATTAAAAAGTCTTTTTAATTCAAAGACTTTTTTAAATAGTCTCTTTATTATTACTAGCGTCCAGACGGATACTGTCATGCCCGTATGTCCGCTTTTATTAATGCACCCACATGTCAAAATATAAACAGTATTTTTTGTATATTTATTTTTTATATTAATTTAAATTAATTATAAAATAAAATAATAAAAAAATAATAGAGTAAAAGATATATGCAAACCACCTATAACGGTTACTAAAAAGAGAATTTAAAATATAAAACAAAAATTGAAAATGGTATAATTGGAAAGAAAATAGACTACACCAAAGTCACGTTTTCCCTTTATATATGTTATAGATTATAGATTATTATTATTATTATTATTATTATTATTATTATTTATACAATATATAAAGGGAATACTTTGTTTTGGTATGCCATTTTTTCTATAATTTTTATCCTTAATTTTTTGTAATTTACTTAATAACTTCTTATTATTAACTTCCACATAACTTCATATTATTAACTTTCACATAATGATTTTTTTTAAATTATATTTAAATAAAAACTATCATTTATATTTTCATTCATGTGCATTAAAAAAGGAGACAGACGGGCACGCATCTGGACGCTAGTTATATATAAAGGCAAAACATAATTTTAATGTAGCCTTCTTTTTCTTCCAAATATATATTTTTCAGTTTTTATTTTAAATATTAACTTCTTTTTTTAACAAATAGTGGTAATGTGATGGTTTATTATCTTTATACCATTATCTACTACTATTATTTAATAAAAAAAAAAAAAATCTTTACCTATATATAAAGGCAAAACAAATAATAATCTTTACCTATATATAAAGACAAAACATAAATTTGGTGTAACCTTCTTTTTCTTTCAAATATATCCTTTTCAGTTTTTATTTTAAATTTTAACTTCTCTTTCTAACAAATGGTGGTTATGTGACGGTTTATTAACTTTATACCATTATATACTACTATTATTTAATAAAAAATAAATAATAAAATGGAAATTAAATAAAAATAATAATATAATTTATATTTTACGTGCGGGTATTATAAAAAGCGGATAGATGTGCCCGTCTAGACGCTAGTTATTATTATTGCAATTTTGCTGGTTTTATTATTTTAAATGGATATGATAATCGAGTACTCTAAAAGATTTATTAAGATTACTAGTATTTAAAATGTAATTGACTTTGTTCCGGACTAGACCAATGGCTAGGCATGGCACAATCCACTTCTGCTCCCAGAACGGCCCAATTGCCTAAGTCCAGCTGAGGTGGGGCAGCATTTACCTTTCTGCCCCTCTACCGGGCACATATGGACAGATGAGTCTCAAGGTCATTTGCTCCTCCTCGACATTCCTGCCCATTACGCACGGCTCCACCATCCAAGAACGGTCATGACGCCTGTGCCCGGAACTACGCCTTTTCCCGTGGCAACGGCTAGTTTTGGGCACATCTCTGCCCATCATAACGACTAGTTTTTGGCAGTTATCTATTCTTTAGGAAACGGTTATTCCGCCTCGAAAATAGGGACCGTTGGCCACGCGTTGGGGACATTATAAAAACTCTTTCATTTGAGAGGGTCAGGTATCCAAAAATCATCCTAAGAACCCATACTTTTGTACTTGCCTTTCTCTCCCCCGATTCTTACTTTAGCATCGGAGTGCCTTGCAAGTACACCCTCATCCTCATCTCACGCACCCAGCATCACAGACGTTCTTCTTGACCCATTACAGGATCTGATCAGCCTTCACGATCAGTGGTGCCGTCTGTGGGAATCTTGTTATCACCGTCTTAACATCCACCTCAGATTCAAAGACCAAAACACATTCTCTGTCCAAGATTACGATCATGGCTTCTCAAGATTACGTCCAATGTGCTCACAATCTTTCTGTTCTCCCCGTCAACAAAACTGATGTTGACGGACCTACATTCCTCCTCGGAGGAGATGCCTGTCATCTGAGAGACGGAGTTACCGCGTCTCCCTCCCACACTCATACTGACCGTGTTGGCGACCATCCCTTGCTGGCCCTCCAGCCCGTTCCAGCTCCACCCAACGCCGACCCGACCGTGGTGGCCCTCCTTGAAGCAATCAACAAAACCAACCTCTTGATCCTCCAACAAAACGAGAGGATTGGGGTGTTGGAAGAATCCGCCCGTCCGAGATCCCCTCAGGCGAGGAAGGATCGACGATGATCCAAGAGTTCACAACCCCGGCGGGAAGCTGATCGTCGGGTGCGCCAAGAACCAGAATCACATGCCGTTCGGAAGCGCGATCAGGTTTCCCCGCGCGACCAACATTCTCCGAGCCACAAGAGAACCTGGAGAGATCAGTGTTTGCCTCCGGTCAGACCAAAGGTTCGGGCACGTACACCATCACCCCGTAGAAGTCGCAGTCACGAGCGAAGCATCCGCTCCCCCTCCCGGACCAGTTCCAGCAGCGACGATGAGCCCCACGGCTCATTGTCTCAGGAGATATTGGCTACACGCCTCCCCAAAGGCTTGGAGAAACCCCCGTATTTGGGCACTTACGACGGAACGACTGACCCAGATGAGCACATCAAAAACATCGATGCACTGTTAGACTACCGTGGTGTCCCGGGCGCCATCAAATGTCGTTTGTTCCCGACCATGCTCCAGAAAAGGGCAATGACCTGGTACAAACAACAGCCCGAGGAGTCCATCACCTTGTGGAAACAGCTGGGCAGGATGTTTTCCAGGCACTTTACGGTGTCACGGCGTCACGCCGCCACCCAAAGACTGAAACCTCCCTTGAGGCTATAATTCAAGGGAAGGATGAGCCTCTCCGGGCATATATTGAGAGATTTAATAAAGAAGTTGTGCAAGTCCCCACTACCGACGACATGAAGAAATTTCTGCTCGAACAAGGACTTCGTCCGTATTCAGAATTTTCAAAAGCTGTTGGCCTTGCACCTCCAAAGAGCCTGGACGCCTTCCTCCTCAAGGTACATGCGTATTCAATACGAAGAAAAGGAAGTGGCCAGCTCCGCCCGAGCCTCACACCAACAGGAAAATGCCCGGGCCTCCAAAGGCGGTGAACCCTCGACATCCCGTCGAGGGGAAAGAAGGCGCGAAGATCGTCCCCGGGAATCCCGGGACAACAAGGGGCCCTCCGGCCGGTTTCACGACTACATTCCCCTGACTGTCTCCAGGGAAAAGATTCTCTCCGAATGTGCTAACTCGGAGTTTAAACAGGCCGGAGTTCGGTTCCCCAAGCAGATACCGGCCAAGCCCAACGCCGATAAATCAAAATATTTCCGTTTCCATAAGAGTCATAGCCACACCACTGAAGATTGCATCCACTTGAAGGATGCCATAGAAATACAGATCAGGGACGACCACCTGAAGCAGTTTACGAAGAAGAAAGACGCTCCCCGGCAAGATGCCCAGGAGTCAAAGAAAGTAGAGGAAGAGGTGCTTTCCTCGGAAGAAACCAACCTCAAAGTCTCCATGAATATATCACGACCGAAGGATTTCTACGTTTCAGATGAGCTCAGCGCTCCCGCGTATTTCGCAGCCCACAGCCCATCGGAAAGTTTCCCCTCCACAGTGGTCATCTCCGGAGGGGGCTTCAACAAAGTCACCGTGGGCTCCATAAAGAGAAAGTTCGAGCACCTGATCAGCACGAGCTCCAGTAAGGTGACAACGCTCGACAAGGCCCAGAAGAGATCAATCCCCATCTCCTTCTATCGGGAAGAGCTCCTCAGAGGGTCCCCGAACTCAAGTATCCCACTACTCCTTCAAGCCCAAATGGCAAATTTTAATGTTCGCAGGATTTTATCCAACAAGGCAGCTCGGTCGACATTATGTACTCACAACTGTTCTCAACTCTCTAGTTGGACGAATCGCACCTCACTCCCTACGTGGGTTCCGACCTCCAGGGTTTCAATGGGTCGGTCACGAAACCCTGGGGGTACGTCGAGTTAATTGTGACGTTTGGATCTGCAGAGATAGCCAGATCCATTAAAGTTCAGTTCCTTGTAATTGACTGCCCGTCCCTCTATCAGTGCATATTCGGGCGGCCAACTTTGGCCGAGCTAGTAGTTGTGCCATCAACCATCCATCTCAAAATGAAGTACTACACTTCAAAGGGTATGGTCGCTACATTACACGGGGACATCGAAGCTGCGCGGCGATGCTTCGAAGCGGCCACCAAGGGACTCAACACCATCGCTTCCAAGTCAAAGACGTCCACCAAGACAACCTTGCCCAGCAGCTCGGAGGAAGCCAAGCCACTGCCACGCGTCGACTCCGTCGACCTCGACAGCCGCTTCGCCGAAGATGACCAGAAGGAGGACCAAGTTTGCCCGAGCAGCTCATCAGCCTCGACCAGCAACAACTCATATCCGGTGCGCCCAATCCCAGATGGCGACTTCTAGCTCGTCCTGCTCGACGAAGATCCTCAGCAAGGAGTAAAGATAGGGACCGGCCTCCCCGACATCGTGAGGAAACAACTCAAAGCTTGCCTTCGAGAGAATGCAGACTTGTTCGCTTGGAGTGTCGTGGAGATGCCCGACTTAGATCCTGCTGTCGCTTGCCATCAACTCACGATTAACCCCACCGTCAAAGCGGTAGCACAACGTAGGAGAATGCAGTCTCTGAAGAAAACGGAGGCTACAGAACAAACTGTAAAAGACCTCCTCGAGGTAAAACTTATCTCGGAAGCCAAGTACACCACTTGGTTGTCCAACGTTGTACTCGTGAAAAAATCTAATAGAAAGTGGCGCATGTGTGTTGATTATACTGATCTTAATAAGGCATGCCCAAAAGATGCCTACCCCCTCCCCAATATTGATAAGCTTGTTGATAACTCTGCCGGTTTTAAACTATTATCATTCATGGACGCCTATTCGGGCTATAATCAAATACCAATGGCAATGAGCGATAAAAAATACACAGCCTTCATGACCGAATCAGGCAATTATTACTACAACGTAATGCCCTTCAGCCTAAAGAACGCCGACGCGACTTACGAGAGGATGATGAACAAGGTCTTCCGGAGAAAAATAGGCGACATGCTCGAAGTCTATATGGATGATATGATCGTGAAATCCCACGAGGAAACCGATCACATGGCCCATTTAAGAAAATTCTTCGAACAGGCCGAGAAATACCGGATGCATTTCAACCCAGAAATGTGCACTTTCGAAGTTCGGGCGGGCAAGTTCCTCGGCTTCTATCTGACAGAGTGAGGAATCAAGGCCAACCCCGACAAGTGCAGCGCATACTCCAAATTTCCAACGCCCAACTCGAAGAAATCCATCCAGTCCCTCAACGGGATGCTCGCGTCTTTGTCTTGTTTCGTGGCCAAGTCTGCCCAGCATGCCCTGCCCTCCTTCAAACTCTTCCGCAAGGAGGCAGCGTTTGAATGGACGGAGGAATGCAACCAGGCTCTCCTCCATCTAAAGTAGGCACTGTCAGAGCCACAAGTCCTCTCTCGACCAGACAACAACAAAACTCTGTATCTGTATCTCGCCGTGGAAATCGAGGCCGTAAGCGCTGCCCTTATCCGTGAGACACCCAACAGGAAGAAGCCCATATATTTCACCAGCAAAGCATTACAGGGACCAGAGCTGAGATACCAGCAGATAGAGAAGGTAGCGCTGGCCCTCATCAACATTGCGAGAAGACTGAGGCACTAATTTCTGGCCCACACGATCGGGTCCGGACAGATCAGCCTGTAAAGCAACTATTGGGGCGACCAGATATGGCTGGTAGAATACTCAAATGGTCGTTAGAGCTGTCCGAATATAACTTCGTCGCAGAGATGACATTCGCAGATTCCCCTACCTGTGGGGCACACAAGTGGACCATTTTCGTAGACAGATTATCCAGCTCGGCAGGGAGCGGGGCAGGCATCATCTTGGAGAACGACGAGGGAATCATCGTAGAGGTATCACTCACCTTATCCTTCCCCACGTCTAATAACCAGGCTGAATACGAGGCCTTCCTCGCCGACCTGCGCCTGACCGAAGATCTAGGGGCAGAAGAGGTCATTATCTGCACAGATTCGCAACTCGTGGCCCTTCAAGTTCGAGGAGAATACCAGGCCAAAAACGACAACCTGTCTGAGTACTTAGCCTTGGTCAAAGAAAAGATGACGAAGTTCACCTCAGTAGAGGTGAAGCATGTTCCCCGCGAACATAACGTCAGAGCAGACATGTTATCTAAACTAGCGAGCACAAAGAAAAAGGGCGAAAATAAGTCCGTCATCCAGGAGGTGCTTCCTCGACCTAGTATCGAGAAGACATCTCCTACCCTCGACGTACAGGTAATCGGCGACAGTAACTGCTGGATAACCCTCGTTTACAACTACCTCGCTTGGGACGAACTTCCGTCCGACCCCAAAGAGGCTAGCACAGTCAGACGCAGGGCCTGTTCCTACGTCCTGGTCGAAGATAAACTCTACCGGCGAGGGTTCTCCATCCCATTGATCAAATGCGTCGAGGAGGAGATGGTCGCCCACGTCCTGCGCGAGATCGACGAAGGAATTAATGCCCAACATCTCGGGGGAGATCCCTTGCCCGGAAGGCCCTTTGAGCAGGGTACTACTGGCCAACCATGTAGGAAGACGCTAAAGAGCACGTGAAGAAATGCGAAAAATGCCAACGACACGGGGACATGCACCTAGCTCCACCTAACGAGCTCAAAGCTATGTCCTCCCCATGGCCATTCGCCTGGTGGGGCCTGGACATCCTAGGGTCATTCGTAGTAGGATCAAACTAGAACAAATACCTAATAGTAGGCGTTGATTACTTCACAAAGTGGATAGAGGCAAAGGCTCTAGCCAAAATAATAGCCCTTAACATACTTCATTTCTACAAGCGAAACATCCTCGCACGCTTTGACGTTCCCCAAGCAATAGTCACGGATAATGGGACACAGTTCACAGACAGGAAGTTCCAGGATTTCGTCGCTCAACTGGGCACGAAACAACACTTCACATCCGTCGAACACCCCTAGACTAATGGGCAAGTCGAAGCAGCAAATCGAGTAATCCTTCGAGGCCTCAAGCAAAGGCTAGAAGAAACGAAGAAGGCCTGGGTCAAGGAGCTGCACGGTGTCCTATGGGCATACCGCACTACTCCTTACTCTTCGATCGGGGAAACTCCCTTTCGCCTAGTCTATGGGACCGAGGCTGTAATCCCCATCGAAGTACACGTACCATCCAGGCGGACTGAGTCACCCCTAGACGAGGAAATGAACAACGAGGCACTAAGGGAGGAGGTCGACCTCGTCGAAGAGGTCCGGTCAGGGGCAGCTCTCCGCGAAGCCTCGTTAAAACAAAAAATTACAATCCGGCATAACGCCAAAGTGATACGACGAGAATTCTAAGTGGCCAAAGACGGAGAATGGGGTCTACTACCTAGACTCCCGAGAAGGCAAACTCGCCGCTAACTGGGAAGGACCCTATCGCGTCTGACCAAAGACGGAGAATGGGGTCTACTACCTAGAACACCTCAACGGGGAAGAACTTGCTCGACCATGGAACGTCGAAAAGCTAAAACAATACTATAGCTAAGGCCCTAACTGTCGGTTTGCTTCGTCAAAGCAACGAACATAACATCCCGACCACGATGCGCACCCAGGTACAAGCGTTGCATGCCAGCCAAGGCAGGACCCCACTCAGGATCGAGCTAGGTCTCTTCCCGACAACGGTTCCTCAACCGAGCTCGCCGTCGTCAAAGTACCATGATAGGCAGAACACCCAGCTCGCGATGGGAGGTTCATGCCGCGAAATCAGGCCTTAAATGCGACCTGAGCTCCGCTATCTATCCCGGAAATTCCTAGGCCGTTCGACCAGTCCCCCTCATTGCTGAACACATCTAAGTCGAGCAATTCCCTGGAAACGTTAAACAAATCAAAGTGACCCCTATTACGGGCACACACGTGTATCAAGCAAAGATATAACACTTAGCAAAAATAATCAAAGAAAGCCAAGCGCGAATATACAACATACAAAATCGGCCACGATGGCCGGATACATACATTTAATTAAAGTGGCCACAAGGACCACAAGTGTGTATATTACAAGGCAAAGGGGCCACGCCTCTACCGAACAAAATAAAATTACATCAAGAATGACACGCAGGCCAGATACATTACAACAAAACAAAAAGAGATCACTCCTCCATCTGATCAGGCTGCTCTAGGTTAGGCTCAGGCTGCTGGGTCTCCTTGTTCAAAAGTCGGGCGTGCTCATCACCAATGTTGAAGAAGTCCGGAGCAACTATCTTGCCATTCTCCATATGGCCCAGGAAGTTAGTACCCTTCGTGGATATCTGGACCTCTGGGTTCACCAGCCGGAGTTGGGCTACGACATTGTTGAACGACTATTCCCCAATGGTAATAACATCGTCCTCTGCCCGTAGCAGACGAGCAACAAGCTTGGCCATAGTCTTCAACGCCCTCAGCCCCTCAGGCTCATCTTCAGCCGGGGCCACCGTAGCCCTCACCTGTTCGACCAGATCCTCAGCAGCTTTCTTTTCTGCAACCAGAGTATCATTCTCCTCTCTCAGCCTGATAGCCTCCTCGTCCAATTTCTTCCTCGCGTCATTGGCAACCTTGGCCTCCTCTTTAGCCTTCTTCACCGTCTCCTCCAGGGATGCTATAATTGCCTGGGCCTTCTTAAGTTCAGACTCAGAGGAGGAATCCCCCTCAACATACACCACCGCTATCTCCAAGACCCGAACCAACGCCGAGGCATCCTGCACCAGCATGGCCCTCTTGCTCGGACGGTCCATGCCTTCGAGCTTGAGGGACTCTGCCCAAGGAACCACCAGGGACGTCCCCTCAAAAAACTTCTCGTCGTGAAGGCATGGGGGAAGTTCAAACTTGCCCTTCTCAGCCGCCCGACTGAGGTCCACCAACTCATTAGCTCTGGTCCGCTTGAACCTTGAAGCCCCGGGCACCGGAGACCCCTGGGCAGGTGAAGAACTCCCCGCAGCAGGTTGGAAGGAGGCACTCGTTGTGTAAACCGAGACTTTGAGGTGGCCGCACCAGCTTTGCCCCTCGCCAGGGCATTCGTCACCATCCTCTCATGGGCAGAAGGCATCTCACTTGCAAAAACATAACAAATATGTTAGCCACCGAGGAAGTCATAATTCGGACAAACTAAAAAAGCCAAACTACCAAGTAGCTTAAAAGCATCCGCATGGGTCTTGCACTCCAGAAGCGCCTTCGTATTGATGTAAAGATACTCCACTCTCTGCCCGCCACCATCCTCAAAGATCGGGTTCCCCTTCTTTATCCAACACTCTGCAGGCCTAAAGGAGTTAACGTAATTGACCAACGCATTGTAACCGACTATGTCTTGCTCGTCAAGCATATCTGGCTGGGCAAGATAATGGCCAGTACCCCAGGTAAAGTGGCTCCCACTCCAACGAAAAGGGAACTTGAACACCCTGTCTGCCAGCAAGTTCCCTTCCTCGTCATACATATCCTTGCCCTCCTCGTCTGTTGACACTGCCCAGGAATACGTGGTATCTTGGGCCTTCTCTGACATAGGTTCGATAATATAGAACCTCTCTTTGAAGGTCCGGATAGACTCCGAGAAAGGCTTAAATAGTTTTCTTGGTTGCTTCAGCGAAACCCATCCATACCTCTTCCCCGAGACATGCCTTTGGAGGTGTAGGATGATGAAGAACAAAGGCTTCGTAGCTCCTATCTTTAGCAACTCGCAAGTCAGCTCGAAGGCGCGGATAAACGCCAACGAATTCGGATGCAGTTGCGACAGGGCTAAATCCAGATGAACGGAGATGGATTGCTGGAAGTCAGTAAAGGGCAGCCTCAGCCCTATTTCCTTGAAAGCATATTCATACATTGGGAACCTCTCCCCGTAGTCTGTGCATATACGGTCGTCTTAACTGGGGAAGTGTATGTTTCACTCCTTCTCTGGCCCTACGTCCGTAAAGACATCTCCGGTATAGGACGCGAAAGTGGACGCGTGCTCGGCAGGCTCCGCTACGGTCCATTCCTCTGCGGAATCTTACTCAGGATCCTCCCCGACTTTGCTAGGGGCATTTGAAACCTCAGTATCGCTACTCTCCGAGGAGCTCTCCTCAGACGAGTCTATGAGAATCTCTTACTCGGGCTCGTGCGCCATCTCGATCACCTGAAAAGCAGAGGAGAAAAGTGAATTCGACTGCAAAATCAAATCCATCCTTCCACCGCTAGTCAAGTGAAAGGGCGCGCGAAGAGCCGAGGACGGTGTCCCCGACCTAAACCCTAAATCAAATAACACAAGAGTCTCCCGCGAGGAGATGCCCGGAGGCAACCCCTCCTGTACTTACGAGGAATCTCCCCGACCTACTACCCAGTTTCCGTTTGAAGCTCCACCGGAAAACTCATATGTTCATCAAAAAGTCTATCAGAACACCAAAAAACTGGGTAGCTTCACCAGTACGCCTGCACCGTCATCGCAACAGCACCCGAAACGACCTAAGTGTACAGTCTCTAGGAAGCTCCGGCGACCACATCAGCACCAGAAGATGGCCAAGCCACCTTCTACCACCAACAGACATCAGAAAACACGACAGTCCTACCTAAAGTTCAACCTAGCCACATGGGTTCTAACTAAACAGACACGAAAAAGCTAGAAATGGTGAGGAAAAAAGGTAACTTACGTGGTCAAAGAAAGTTTGGTGGAGCGAAGAGCTTGCGCGAAGCTACGTGCGGCGGCTGACGCGACGGTTGACGGCGGCGACAGACTGAGAGCTATAAGAAGAACGAAGAAGGAGAGAGAAACAAAAACGCAAATGAGCATCTCTCCCTCCTATATATACAGTCTGAAAGCACGTGCACGAGCACGCGCGGATAGGGGCATCATTATGACCCTAGCCTAGCCATCATGACGCAGTTAATGCTGCAAAAGGCTCGAGGCACATGTGGCGTCACGTCTCTTCAGAGTACCTCAACCGTTGGACTCCCTGCGAGCCGGGCATCCTGAACAACGGTACGTATCCCGCGGGCACTAGAATCCCCGAGCATCCAAGGACAATTCCGTCTCGTCGACAAACGACGACTCCTTCAGAGGTCCCCAAGGCTGCGAGCCATCCTTAAGTCATCACTCCCATGCTTGGGAGAAACGACTTGGGGGGCTCCTGTTCTGAATTGGACCAATGGCTAGGCATGACCCAATCCACTTCTGCTCCCAGAACTGCCCAATTGCCTAAGTCCAGCTGAGGTGGGGCAACATTTACCTTTCTGCCCCTCTACCGGGCACATATGGACAAATGAGTCTCAAGGTCATTTGCTCCTCCCTGACATTCCTGCCCGTTACGCACGGCTCCACCATCCAAGAACGGTCATGACGCTTGTGCCCAGAACTACGCCTTTGCCCGTGGCAACAGCTAGTTTTGGGCACCTCTGCCTGTCATAACGGCTAGTTTTTGGCAGTTACCTATTCTTTAGGAAACGGTTATTCTGCCCCGAAAATAGGGACCGTTGGCCACGCGCTGGGGCTGTAGCGGGGAAATTTGTGAGTGTAAGCTATTGATTAACTTAACTCAAAAAAACAAGAGTCGCCACCGCACTTTTATTTTATCCAAAAAAGGAAAGGAAAAAGAGCGAATAAAACCTAAGGAGTTCTAAAAGGCAAGAACAGAAATAGAATGGGTAAGGGGGTTGGTTATGCAATAGGAAGGTATTAGCACCCAAAACGTCTATAGTACCCTATAGGAACCCTTTGAAATATCTACCGCTTTTTGGTTTGAAAAGGTTTGCTTGAAAAAAGATTGAGGAGATGAGAAGAGAAATTGTTTTTTAAGATTTTTGTGTTTGGAGAGACTTATCGCCTCATGCCTACGTACCCACGATGTGCAATGTAGGATCAAAACCTCGTAGTTCGTGGTACAAAGGAAGAAATTTGTTTGTTTTAGTTGATTTTAAGTGTAAAGACAAATCGTCATTTCCAAGCGAATAATTCCGCTTAAAGAAATGAATCATGTCTAAACTTATGAAAAAAATTTAAAAGGAAAAGTGCATAAAGCACAAAAAAAAGATTGATGAGTTTGGTGTTTTTTAAAGTCTTTTTGAAATGGTCAAAATATGATTAACATGGATTGACATTTATTAAAGAAAAAGAAAGTTTAAAAATCGCTTGACCGAAGTCAAGGTTTTATTATGAAAACAGTTTTAAGATTGAAAACAAGAAAGTTTTGAAAAAGAGAGAAGGTTTTGAAAATTTAAGGGGTGGAGAAGAAGTGACTATCCTAGTGCATAAAATAAGAGCTAAGGTAAGAAAGATCTAACCACATGGAGACACTCTTCAAAGCATAATAAGAAAATAATTCCATCCTCTTGAGCCAATAAGCAAGCCAAATAAAGGCTAGGATACCAAACTCCATAATGATCCAAAGCACAAGGGAAAGAGTCCTAAGTCTAAGTCCATAAGTCCATAATCAAAGCCAAGAAGATCTTCCAATGCAAGGGATAGTGGCCATAATCCAACTATTAAGAGCACAAGTCTTTTAGTGGTTTAATCCTTTATTAATGTTTTGAGTCCAAATGGACAAAAGAAAAACAAAAACACAAGATAATATGGTCCAAGTTGACAAAAGAAAAATGACATAAACATAAACATGATATGATATATGACAATATAAAAGCATAAAAAAAATAAAAAGAGATAAGGAGCGAGAAGGAAACATAAAGTAAAAAAAGTTAGAAGTTAGTAATTAGTAGCACAAGGCTCTAGTGCCATAAGCCTTCACTGATTATTCCATTTCGCGTTTTGAACTATAGTGATTAAACAATGCACTTAGGTCAAGGTTAATGAACTTGACAGAAGATTGGTAGAACCAAAGCCTCACCAACGCCAAGTTTCAAAGGTTATGGACCTAATGCAAAAAATTAACCAACATTGGGTTGACGCGACCAATCAAGGTCCGGACCACGAAAGTTCAAATTCCGAATTGGATAAAGAGGGACAAATGCAGCGCTATATTAAGAAATCACTGAGTAATTTACGGAGTAATTACCCTACAATGAGGTCAGTCAATAGTGATCTTTATGCTAATGCATGCTAGATGAACGATATGTAAATCGTCATCCGAAAGAAATACCGCACGAAAAGAAAATAGGTAACGATCTAGTCTTGATCAAGAATTCAACAAAGAAATTCTAAGATCCATAAGACTTTCATCGATCAAAATAAAAAGAAATAGATGAAGAGAAAGCCAAATTGAATTACACTTTCAAGATCCTTTCATCTTTAAGTTCAATCACCTTTAATTGATAAGTTTAAGTGTGAAAACATATCACTAATTCAAAGCACCTCAAATGAATTCAACAATTCATTAAAAGATAGATTTGAACTAATGAATGTTTAATTACTTTAACCATATCCAAAGTCCATTGAAATTGAAGAGAAATTAATCTCAACAATGCATTTCAAGGCTTAAATAAGAAGAAAGGGGAAGAAGGAGGAAGAAAAACCAAAACAGCCCCAAAAACAAGGCAAAATATGTATTCTGTTTTGAAGTAACCGGTTACTCAGCAGATGATAACCGGTTACTTAGTTCAAAATAAGCACAGTTTTTCAAAATTAACACAGAGTAACCCGTTACTCACTAGAGGGTAACCGGTTACTCTGCACCAGAATGCAGAAATTTGTACAAAATTCAGCATGATCCACTTTCAAAACTTTTTACAAACACCTTATGATCATGGAACTGAAATTGCACGAAATTTAAAGTAAAACAATAATGAAAACCAACAAATAAACACAATTACAAGATCCAAAGGATCAAGTAACAAAGATCTCCAAAGATCTACATTATGGAAGATGAAGATGAAGCTTCAACAATGGTGAAAGATGAATTACCACTTCAAATCTGAAAATTCCTTCAAATTGCTTCAAGATCCAAACACCAAAGCCTTGATCTATGAGAATTGATGAAGAAAACAAGTTTGGATGAAGGTTTAGCTCAAAGTTAAACAAGATTCAATGTGAATTCTTGTTAACTTTCAAAAGAAGAAAAGTAAGCTTTGAGTGAATTTTGTGGTTGAGGATAGAATTTGCAAGAGGTTTGTTGGCTATCAAAAGCTTCTGAAATGAATGAAATGAAGCAGCTATTTATAGAATTTAGGCTTGGAAAATTTGGTGGTTTGGAATTTGGTATGGAAATGAAAATTAGGCTTGGAATTTGAATTTGGAGGGAAATTATCAAAAGAGTGGTGATTAGTGGAGGTATATGGTAGGAATTAATTATGATGATGTAGGGAATTAAAATGAGATGGTCTAGAATACTCCACATGTGTTCAAAATGATGAAAATTGGTGCCAATTGCTGAATTTGAATTTGCTGCCATTTTTCAAAATTTCACGAGGGTAACCGGTTACTCACCACAGGGTAACCGGTTACTCAGTGTAAATTTTGAAAAAAATGCCCTTTTTAAGTGCACTGCTGTGGTTTGGCTCGATTCTTTTGCTCGTCAAAGAAGGCATGGAAATAAACACATGAACCTTGGAATTCCTTGAATAATAATCAATTAAAACTTGGGGAATCCTCGACCAGATAAATTTGACATGATTGCGGATCAACTTTGACTTTTCTCAGATGACATTCATTCGAGCCGAGGGGCTGTTGTTTTGGTATTTTTAACCTGTTCTTCCCCTGAAAAATGTTAGTGAAAGGAAACAAAATATTTTTGGATTTTAATTAATGGTTAGTAAACATAAGCAAATTAAGCAATAAAACAACTAATAAACACACACATACTCAAAGATCCCCGCAAGGCACAATCCTACATGTTTGTGGTATGAAATGCGAAAAGACATATGGGATCTTAGGGGTAAAAATTAGGGTATTACAGCTGCCCCTATTTAAGTTTCTTCTCTCCGGAGATTCGAAGATGGGCATCTTTGTCTCGACGAGATAGAAGAGACTTAAATATAACAATAAACCCAATTTTTGGCCCTAAGAGGCCACAAAATGATATGATCATGCAAATGATATGCAGACACAAGACCACTGTGGGGAGAATATGTCACAGGAGATAAATAAAAGCTGGGGAGCAAAAGAAAAGAGCAAAGACTCCGCAGGGGAAAACACATCCCAACAAGGGAGGAAATAAACTGGGGATAATTGTATATGGAAATAAAGCACAACACAACAAAGATATAACTCAACAGGGAAGACTTAGCACAACAAGGCTCCAATGGGGATAATCAATACCTCAATAATGAACTATCTCTAGCATACCGAAGAGACTAACCATCCATCAGAGTAGAAAACCTCAACAACGAACTGTCCCATCTAACCGAAGAGACTTACCATTCATTGGAGTAACAAAGTCTCAACAAGGAACTGTCCCATCTAACTGAAGAGACTTACCATTCATTGGAGTAGAAGAATCTCAACAACGAACTGTCCCATCTAACTGAAGAGACTTACCATTCATTGGAGTAACAAAATCTCAACAACGAACTGTCCCGTCTAACCGAAGAGACTTACCATTCATTGGAGTAGAAGAATCTCAACAACAAACTGTCCCGTCTAACCGAAGAGACTTACCATTCATTGGAGTAGAAGAATCTCAACAACGAACTGTCCCGTCTAACCGAAGCGACTTACCATTCATCGGAGTAACAAAATCTCAACAACGAACTGTCCCGTCTAACCGAAGCAACTTACCATTCATTGGAGTAGAAGAATCTCAACAACGAACTGTCCCATCTAACCGAAGAGACTTACCATTCATCGGAGTAACAAAAGGTATTAACTGCATCGCCTTAGGCTTCTCAAATAAAGGAATGCCACGAAACAGTATTGAACCTTCTAATAGGGGAATCATGCGCAGCTTTCAGCTGAAGGGCACAGAATCCTCAAAGGTGCAAAATAAATTCACTCTCAATCTAGGTTTCACAACCTAGAGATCCAAACAAATGTTGCAGGGGACCAAAGTTCAATCCAAGAACAAGCTAGAGAGAAACGGTCAAATAAGACTCATCCCGAGGAGGATATATCTCAACTGGGGATTAATTCCATCCAGATAATGAACTGGGAAGGAAACTGAATCAAAATCTTCCACGAGAAACAAACTTAGTGGGGAATTAACAAAGATAGGCATTTACTACTTACGGGTCGACACTCTAAATAGAGAGAGGACACACATGCTCTGCGGGGATAACAGCACCAGAGAGCAAAGAAGCACCAACACAAATGCACAATGCAACAACAACATGATATGCACAATAAATGAATGCGCATGCATTGCTTGTGAGTATAAATATGTTGACAAAACAGACATAAAGAAAAGTATAGGGTGGAATAAACATCACAACATCACTGAATACTCGGCTAATCTCAACAAGATGGAGACATCATTAGCAACTCTGCTAGGCATTTAGCTGAAGAAATCCTTTTAACATTAATGATCCACAAAGGGGATAACAATATAAACTCTACTTTGAGGATGGCAGGAAAGCTGTCGAGGAATCATACAACCCGAATCTTTCTGAATCTTCTTGGGGATAACAAAAATCCACAGGAACTTCCATTTCAATAAGATGAGGAGATCTGCAGCGGAAAAATAATGAATCCGCTGGGGATTGTAGATACGAGAACACTCTCAGGGAAATTAACCAAGTCTGAGGAAAGCATCCTGGACTTGTTGAGGAAAACAGCCAAAGGTCAAACCGTGGGGATTTTAGATCAATACTCATCATAAATGAGAGAAAACCCAACAGGTGACTAAAAGAGATATCATCAGCGACTTCACTGGGGAATAGTCGCAATAGTGATGCACAATCTTCACTGGGAGGATAAATCTATGAAAAACAATCCAGAGAGAAGTACATCTTGGACTTGCCGGGGGAAATAAGAAATTAACATCACTGCTTTATACTTGGGGGACAATCGAAACAGCAATGCACTGCCTCCGTTGGGGAATTAGCAAGGATAAATCAACCTGGAGAGAAATACATCCACAAAGCAAGATAAAAATCCGACAAACATCCACTAAGTCAACGCTTCTTAAAGAAAAAAAATAACATTGCTTTCTGTTTGGGGATGTCCAAAGCAACAAAAACACATCTAGAGGATGAAACTCTGAGTGAGGGTTCTTCATATGATTTTTGTTGGGGACAGCCAAAGATTGAATCTCTGCGTGGGAATTAACACCAATGAGAGATGATCTTCAAAAACTACTCAACTGCCTGACCATAACGGGGTCGAGACATAGCTGGGGAAAAACCGAATTGCACTCGTCTGGAGAAAACTCAAACTGGTATACCATCAATTTGTCAACAACTGGTTACATGAACAAAATCTACTGAGGAAACATCAATGACCCTGATGGGGAAATATCAACAAACTTTACAAGGGGAAATATTGACAAACTCTACTGAGGAGCTGCCAATAAATTATACTAGAAGAGTAAGAACAAACCCTGTTGAGGAAAACATCGATCATACCATCCTTGGAATAACCGTTGACATTCCTTTAAGCATTCATAAATCAAAGGATTTTTTTATTATAATTTTCAAAAAAGTTTAAATCAATTATTCACATTTTGTTTCAAAAATCATCATAAAAAATAAATGAAATTTTGCCAACAGAAACAAAGTAGAATTGCAAACAAAGGGGCAAAGGCTTAAATTTTATTAATAGAATGGAAGTCCGTAAATGGCGTAAATGGATTATTACAAAGTTTGAAAAATGGTAAATACATGGAAAGGGTTACATTGAAATACAATGACCACTATTCTCCCTAACAACTTTGAATTCCACTGTGCTCAAAACTTCAGCTGAGGATGATTGAAGTAGAATCCTTGATAGACAATGTTGCTTTCAAATGATCAAGACTGGCCAGATACAGTTACTTTACATAATCCCTAACTTTTACCTAGATTGCCCTCTCGGGTTTTCGATCTACCGGGATGATTATTTATGTTTTTGTCTCTAATTTTTGTCTGGACCGCCCTTTCGGGTTTTCAGCTCATCGAGACGCTCATTTTTGCCTAAGCCGCCCTTTCGGGTTTTCAACTTAGCGAGCTGTTCTTTTTATTTTTTAGGCGAAGTATTTCTTGACTGCATCGGCATTCACAGGACAAGTGAACTCTTCATCATTCGTAGTTGTAAGAATTAATGCACCGCCAGAGAAGGCTCTCTTAACAACATATGGGCCTTCATAATTAGGAGTCCACTTGCCCCTAGAATCATTGGTAAAAGTCGAGATATTTTTGAGCATGAGGTCACCTTCTCTGAAAACACGAGGTCGAACCTTCTTATCAAAAGCTTTCTTGATTCTCTGTTGATACAATTGACCATGACACAAGGCCGTCATTCTTTTCTCTTCAATCAAACTCAACTGGTCATATCTGCTTTGGCACTATTCAGCCTCAGACAACTCAGCTTCCATCAAAACTCTCATAGAAGGGATTTCAACTTCTACTGGGAGCACTGCTTCTATACCATAAACAAGTAAGAAAAGGGTTGCCCCTGTTGAAGTGCGGACGGATGTACGATACCCATGCAAAGCAAAAGGGAGCATCTCATGTCAATCCTTGTAAGTAACAACCATCTTCTGAACAATCTTCTTAATATTCTTATTAGCAGCTTCAACTGCCCACCAGAATGACTCATCATCATTTTTTCTTCTTCTTCTTCTTCTTTTTTTAATTCATTTTTTCATTTTTTTCTTCTTTTTTTTCCTTCATTTTTGCAGATATTCTGGCTTCAGTGGCAATCTATGCTCCACAATATCAGTATCACGACCAGGCATGTCTTGATAGGACCAAGCAAACACGTCAACATATTCTCTAAGAAGCTCCACAATCCTCTTCTTAACATCTGACTGAAGCAGTGCCCCAATCTTGACTTCTTTTATATCATCATCTGAACCCAAATTGACCAATTCTACCGGCTCTTCATGAGGCTGAATGGCTTTTTCCTCGTGCTCAAGCAACCGAGATATTTCATATGGAATCTCCTCAATATCCTCTTCTTCAGCTCCAAACACAGGGAACTCAAAGTTGGGAGAGGGCATAGGGTCATTGTTTTCAATGGGTTTAACAATCAATCTGCATAATGATTTATGTTTGATTTTAGAATATGAACAAGAAGTGCAAGTATTATGCAGATAAAAGTGATTATCACATTATTATTATTATTATTATTATTATTTGGTTTTTTATGTTACCATTTTTCAGAAATAAAGCAAAAAAGGAAAAACATAGTATGGATAAACAAAATAATATTTTATTGATGATGATAAAATTTGAAACAAAGCCCTCACAAATTCACTTTCACCTTGGGCAGAGTGAAAGGATTTTTGAAAGAAACAAAAATAAATTACTTTGAAATATGAATAACAGTGGGAACATCAACGGCTATCCAATTCTGGCAGATCTGTCCATGTGTCATGAAATTGGGAAGTTCTTCTTCTTCATCATCTTCAATGATGGCAGCAGTAGAGTGATCTTTGGTGATAAATTCGGCGCTGTGAAAGGCTTCATTAATACACTTCAAATCTTTTCTGACCGTACCAGGCGTAAAACCTAAACCAGTTTTGCCCAGGTTATCAACCACATCAATGACTCGGCCTTAACCGTCACACCGACCAGTCTTTAATACATGCAGAGCATCCTTCAAGAAAGACATGGGCAACCCATTCTTCTTAACAGCTTTATCATCAATAGAAAGAGCTTGGAACATAGTCCCAATAGTCTCGTCAGCATTAACATACGAAAAAGATGAAAGATGGCTTACCAGCATCGCTTGCTCACCTCTAACAATTACCAGCTTATCATTCTTAACAAATTTCAATTTATGATGAAGAGTTGAAGTCACTGCCCCAGCTTCATGAATCTAGGGTCGGCCAAGCAGACAACTATAAACAGGACGAATATCCATTACTTGGAAAGTAATTTGGAAGAAACACGGTCCTATTTTGATTGGAAGATCAACCTCTCCAATCACAGTTTTTCGAGATCCATCAAAGGCTTTAACCACAACCCCACTATATCTCATGGGAGCACCTTGGTACGAAAGCCTCGACAAAGTAGATTTTGGCAACACATTCAAAGAAGAGCCAGTATCAACCAGCACATTAGAAAGTGCATCTTCTTGACAATTCATAGAGATATGTAAAGCCAAATTATGATATCTTCCCTCCTCAGGTAACTCTTCATCACAGAAACTCAAATTATTACATGTTGTGAGGTTGGCAATAATTCCATCAAACTGATTAACAGTCACATCATGCTCAACATATGCTTGTTCCAATACCTTCTGCAAAGATTGCCTATGAGCTTCAGAATTCATCAGTAGGGATAACACTGAAATCTTGGACGGGGTGTACAAGAGTTGATCTACAACACTGTACTCACTCTTCTTGATCAATTTCAATACTTCATCCTCATAAGCCTTCGAACCACTGGACTGACCAGAAATATCGACATTACTCTCATCTTGATGGCATTTACCACAACACATTCTCCACGATCTTTGGAGGCTCATGAGCAAAAACTCGACCACTCCGAGTCACTCTACTAACGTCAGCGATGTTTACCACAGAGGACAAAGAAGGAATAGGCACTTCCTTACCATCTTCTACCATGGTAGCATTGTACTTATACGGAACAGCCTTGTCAGATCCATAGGGTACTGGACCGGGCAACCGAATAACCAAAGGCGTAACAACGGTCTTCCGACTATCATAAGAGATCACAACTCGCTCAGGAATATTAAAGTGTGGTGCAATAACATTCACCTCATTCTGATATTCGTCTCTTTTAGCAGTGACTTCAATCAAATTCTCATCCATCATCCTTTGAATATCCCTCTTCACTATCACACAACCACGCGGATTCACGGCACATATACAACAAGTTGCATAGTCATGATCAATATCATGGTATTCACTCAAAAGTGCATGCATTTCCACAAGAGATCTTCGGATCCAACGGATATCAAAGATTTTGAATGTACCAGGACAACCATAAACTATATTGACAGACGCCTTGACATGATTAGGCAGCGGATTCGATTGTACATTAGGGTTGGATTCTTCGAAAGACAAAATACCACTTCTAGCCAACCTTTGCACTTCCATCTTCAATGGATAACACTTCTCAGTATCATGCCCAGCTCCTCCCTGATGGAAAGCACAATGAGCTTCAGGCTTATACCACCATGGAGAATCTTTTGGAACAGCAGGTGGTGGACGGGTCTGAACAAGATTCTTCTTAATTAAACAAGGAAGCAATTTCATGTAGGTCATCGGAATCGGATCAAAATCCTTCTGAAAATGGCCTTGTTGATTGTTCTGTTGATTAAAACGTTGTTGAGCAGGAGCTTCTTGAACAACAGGAGTCGAATTGATAATAGGAGTAACAGATGCAACATGTTACTGACACTGATTATTCTTACTGTAACTCTTTCTGCGTCCTCCACGGGAAATATCATTGTGTAGCGAGCGATTTTGGACGCGGTTCTTAAGCGCTGGTCGCTCTCTGCGGTTGAGCTTAAACTATAGGTCTATTCATTTTTAATCCTATTGTGAGCTGAATAAGGAAGGGAAATAGATGTCTCCAATTAACCCTGCTTGCATACTGAGTTTAAACAGCAGTCTGTTAAGTTACAGATGCTATCAATGTGGGGGGCCTTTGTACTGGTTATTTGTTTTTTCTCCAATACGGTTTTCTTTCTTTTCATTTTGACAGAAGGTTTCTGGCGGGGAACAAGGATTAGGATGTTAGGACTGATGCTTTTGAATTACTGCTTTTGATTGATGGAGATATGGGATTTGGGTTTTTTGTTGATTGTGCTCACTAAGATCTTTTCTTTCGATCTTATGCCTACGTATTCCCGTTTACCGAAATAGGGAAATCAGAGCGTTCGTAGTTCCTCCTATTCTATGGGAGGAAATTGGTTTTTGGTGTCTTGTTCAAAGCCCAAGACGTGAAGCGAAAGGTGATTTGTATCTTGTTCAAAGCCCAAGATGTGAAGCTGAAAAGTCTATTTGTGTCTTGTTCAAAGCCCAAGACGTGAAGCTGAAGGACCTCGACTTTAGAGAGAATTTGTCATCTCTAAAGAAGGGTTTGTCTGTCACAACTGTTGGGTGACTGGTTTATAAAGGAGGATTACTTTAACCGGGATACGCGGATCCTAGTAATGCCATAATTTCCTTTATAGGGGATTTTAACCTAAAGAAGAAGACTTTAACTCAGTTTAGAGCAATGCCATCTTTCCTTAGGAATTTCTCACGCTAAAAGAGGGACAGTGGCGTGGATGTAAGTAATCTAGAGGCTTGCCGCTTACAGCGATTAGATGAAGGGGAAAGGAGTTGTTGATGTTTGTGTACTGTGAACGAGGCACAACTTTGATGCTAAATGGTTAATTGGATTAACCAGTGGTTTTCTTATACAAAGCCTAAGAGGAGGCTATTGGCCCAACAAGAGGGAGTTTTTATGTGTCTCGTACGAAGCCCGAGAGAGAGGCTAAAAGGGTTGACTCAACAGGAGAAACTTTTATACTCAACAAGAGAGTGTTTTTGTATCTCGTACGAAGCCCGAGATGGAGGCTAAAGATTTGTTTGGCTCAATAAGAACCTTTTTGTATCTCGTATAAAGCCCGAGATGGAGGCGAAAGGGGTGATTGACTCAATGAGGGAGTCTCTTATGTGTCTCGTACAAAGCCCGAGAGAGAGGCTAAACGTTGTTTGACTCCGCTGGGGAGAATCATTATACAAAGCCTAAGAGGAGGCTATGGTGACTGTTTCAGTTGAGTGACAGATCCAGTATACTGATTTTGAAAGAGAAAATCAGTTCTTATATGAGCAACACTGTACTCAAGGATTTGATTCAAGGATCCGGGTTATTCCTGTTCTTTAAGGAAACGGGAAATCCGAAGGGTATTGAGACTGTCCGAGTCAGCGGGTTTCCTTCCTATTCTTGAAGGGGTCACTTGAAAATGTCTTTGAGACTCAAGGAGATTAGACCTGCCAAGTCTGGAGTTTCATCTTTTGTACCATGTTTTGAGAAACAGTAGTAGACTCTTTGAAATGATTGTTCTATGAAGATGACTAGGTTCTGTTCCTATACCTTTAGGAGGTCGTCGGGACAATTTGTACGAAGCCCAAGAGGAGGCTGGAAACTTTTAAGAAGCCGAGAGGTCCTTGTACGAAGCCCAAGAGAAGGCTATCATTCCCGGAGGAAGAGATCATTATACGAAGCCTAAGAGGAGGCTGTGAATACTTCTAAGAAGCCGTAGGGTCCTTGTACTAAGCCCAAGAGGAGGCGGGGTTGCTTTTAGGAAGCCTGTGGTTCCTTATACGATGCCCAAGAGGAGGCCGATGCTTTTAAGAAGCCCGTGGGTCCCCAAACCCCGAGAAATTCAAGGCAAGCTATTCACAAGGAATAGATCAAGTCAGGAAAGTTCGAGAATTTGGAAGAAACTCAAAGATGCCATTCACGGAGAATACATTCATCTTTGGGAGTAGAGTTTCTTGACAATTCCTAATGAGGACAGCCGAAGAGAAGACTGTATCTGGTGATCCTATTGGGGATCTAGTTGTCTATTTCTACGAATAAACGAAACGGCTTTACCTAGTGCTAGACGTAGTTGCCGGGGAAACTCTAAATATCTATACTATTATTACACAGTTGATATGAGTTTATGAAAGAAGACTTACAGCAAAACAGCCCCACAATACAGTTATATATATATGAGTTTATGAAAGGAGACTTACAGTGAAACAGCCCCACAATACAGTTATATACATATGAAAGCGGTAAATGAAAACGGGTAAACACTTACTCGGTTGTAGAGCTTCCATGCTGTTTGGTTAGTTGTTCAACAAAGAAAGATTGAAAACAACAGTATATTGAAAATCAAAGGAGAAAGTGCTTTGAAATAAAAATATTTGGGGCTTACAGCTCAAGGAGAGGCCCAGGGTTTTATCAGTGAGTGTACTGTTGAATTTGTACAGAGGGACTTTTACAAGTGACTGAGGCCCAAAAAGGTTTTCTGTACAAAGGGATGGGTCTTACACTCTCTCAAGAGGCCCAAAGAATTTTTAAGAAAGGAAATGGGTCTTACTACTCGAGGTTAGGCCCAATGGTTAATTTTGAAACTGGCGACGATCGCGTCGTTTATTTGAAAGTGTACAGAGGGACTTATACAACGAATGAGGCCCAAAAAGTTTTCTGTACACAAGGGGTTGGGTCTTACGCTCTAATAGAGGCCCAAAGAGTTTAAAGAAAAGAAATGGGGCTTACAACACGAGGGGAGGCCCATAGGCTTTATTTTCAAGATGAATATTCACTTTTAAAATGCTTAAAAATAATTAAAAATGAATTTATTCACAAAAATACCAACTATATTAAATAAATAATATAAATTTGATTTTTTTGTAGAATAAAATATTTTACTATTTTTGTGATTTTTCAGAAAAAGAACCAATAAAAAATAATCAAAATTGAAGGAGTTATTAATTTTCCAAATCATTATAAAATAAAATGAAAAATGAGAAAAAGAGGGGTTGGGTCTTACACTCTATTAGAGGCCCAAAATGTATTTTTGTACAAAAGATGGGGTTTACAACTCAGGGAGAGGCCCAAAATATTTTCAGTTTGAAAATGGCGATCGCGCCGAGATTTTTAACGTATCGGGACTTATACAATAATTGAGGCCCAAAATGTTTTGTTAAAAAAGGGTTGGGTCTTACACTCTAATAGAGGCCCAAAGTGTTTGAAAAAGATTTGTTATGTTGAAAATCAAAGAAAACCCCAATTTCATTTTTTTAGGCATTTTTCCAAGAAAAATTAAGTAAAAAATGATAAAAATATCAAATAAAATCATTAAATAATGATTAAAGTTTATGAAAAAAAATATTTTATCCACATAAATATTTAAAATCATTTTGGTTTTAAAAATCAAGAAAAAAAAGAAATCATTTTAAAAGCATTTAAAACAATATAAAACACTATTTTTAAATATATTAAAAATAATACTTTTTTTTGTGGATTAAAATATTATAGGGTATGAATTGGAAAATGATGATTTTTTGCTATGTAAAAAAAATCGGTTGAGTTTTGAAAATAAAAAGTAAGAAAAAGAGGAAAGATATCAAAATATCATCTCCGACATTTCTTTTGGGGTAAAAACGAGTACCGAAACTTTAATTTTCAACACGTTTTTTTATCAAATTTCAAACACTCATAACTCTCTCAATTTTTATCAGAATCAAAATCCGGAAGTACCTATCTTGACCGATTTTTCGCAAGGAATCCGATGGTATTACTCACGCACACGGAAAATCAACACACAAAATGCAGAAATTAAAACCAAAACTGCTATCATTTTGAAAACATCGTTCCGCTTCCAACACGCGTAACTCTCTCGATTTTTATCCGAATTGAAATTCGAAAAAACCTACCTCGACCGATTTTTCGCAAGGAATAAAATGGTATCGCACATGCATGTTGAAACTCAACGTACAAAACGCAGCAATAAAAAAACCAGAGCTGCTACGTTGTGAAAACCTCGTTCCGCGTCGAATTTCCAACACGCGTAACTCTCTCGATTTTTATCTGAATTGAAATCCGAAAACACCTATCTCGACCGATTTTTCGCAAGGAATCCAATGGTATCGCACATGCATGCTAAAACTCAACGTACAAAACGCAGCAATATAAAAACCAGAGCTGCTACGTTGTGAAAACGTCGTTCCGCGTCGAATATCCAACACGCGTAACTCTCTCGATTTTTAACCGAATTAAGATCCGTAAGAGTCTATCTTGACCGATTTTACGCAAGGAATCCAATGGTATCACTCATGCACACGGAAACTCAACACACAAAATGCAAAAATTAAAAAACCAAAACTGCACGTTGTTTTCGACGCCGTTTCGCGTCAAATTTCCAACGCGCGTAACTCTCTCAATTTTCATCGGAATTGAAATCCGTAAAAATCTATCTTGACCGATTTTTCGCGAGGAATCCAATAGTATTATTCACGCACTCGGAAACTCACTGTACAGAACACACAAAGCAAAAACACCAGAACCGCTATCGTTAATTCGACGTCGTTTCGCGTCAAATTTCAAACGCGCGTAACTCTCTCAATTTTCATCGGAATTGAAATCCGTAAAAACCTATCTTGACCGATTTTTCGCAAGGAATCCAATGGTGTTACTCATGCCCACTAAAACTTAATGTACAGAACACACGAATCAAAACAACCAGAATTGGACATGATTTTAAAACAACCAAAATTCCACATATAAACATGTTAAAATGCAAACAGTGGGAGGATCACAACATACACATTAAGGACTACATTTTTCCCTCAAGAATTGTTCAATATGATGCATGTATGTGGACAACAAAGGAAAGCATGATTCAAGGAATTCAAGTTGTGGATTTTACCTCTTTTTTGGAGATTTTGGGCAACCTACCAAGTGCTTTGTTCCAGAAATGATTTGATGCTTTGGACAACCTCAAATGACCTCTTAGAAGCTTTTAGGATGGTTGGAATCGGCTGGAAACCTCTGGAGCAAGTTTGTGCACTTTCTCGCAAAATGGTCAAAAGTGGCCAAAATGCCAACTCTCTCAAATGGTGTTCCAGATGTGTGGCACCATTTGGGACAGTTCAAGGATGATATTTAGAGTGTGTTTGAGGTTTTATCTGGTTTGGAAAGTGACTGAATCAAGACATGGCTTGAAAAATGCAAAAAAGTGTCATTTTGAGGTTTTGAGAGGTGACTTTGTGATGTTGTGATTACAGGTCACTTTTGATGGTTTGCACAGCTTACATATGATATATATGAGGTGTGTGTGTGATTAGTTTGAGTGGAATTGCTCTCTAGCTCAAAAACTCAGAATTACTTGCTTTGGAAGGCAAATTTGAGGTGAAAGAAGAGATTTTGAGGAAAGCATCTGTTTGATGGCTTTGGTGTACTCAAACTGAACACAAATGAGCTCTATTTATAATGGAGCAAGTTTGTTTTGGGATCCACAGTGAATGGCAACTGCAGCAGGTGTTTGTTCCATGTTGGCCAATGGAAATGCAAGTCTCCTCTAGCCATTGACTAGAGGTTAGGGCACAGGGTTGTGGTTCCCTTGGTCTTGGATAAGTCTTGACTGATTTCAGATGAGAATGGATCAGTCCATGCCACCTCTAAGCATTCATTAAATGCTCCAAACCAAAATTGGAGTTTTGTCCCTCTTTTAGAGATTTCTAGGTTTTGGCATGCTTTTTTTTGTTCCTTGGACTTGGGAGGTTGATGGATCAAATCATCCCACTTGGATTTGATCCTTAGATGTGTCCAAACTGATGACAAGGCTTGAAAATTCGTGTGGCACAAAAAAAGTGTAAATCTTCCTTGAAAATTTCAGCTTCAGCAAGGCCTTTTGTAAGATCCATAACACCCTGCTCGAGTATGCTACATGGACGTTCTAGGACTTTCCGGAAAGCTTAGATGACGTACTTCAACTTTGATGTTTGACATTAGACCTGGTTCAACTTGGATCATGGAGAAAAACAGCCTTGAAGTTGGGACATTGTGCTGAAATTACAAGGCAGATTTTTGACTAAGTGCTGAAAAATGTCAATTTTAGGTTTTTAGCCATTTTGATCCAACCATAACTCAAAATCCATGATGAATTGGGATGAAGTGTAGTTGACACTTTTGTAGAGGGCCATGAGGGCTACAAATCCATCTTTGGATGGGGAAAAATGGCTTTTTGGTTTAGGAGTTATGATCCTCCAAAGTTGGTATCCTTGCCACTTTTTTTCATAACTTAGAAAATTTTCTAAGTTTTTATGGTTACCCCTTTTACAAGTTATCCCACTTTCTTTGATTTTTCTTGATGAATGATGATTCCAATCACACATTAACATCATTTTAGGGTTAAAAAACCATTTTTATGAAAAATCTCAAAAAGTCAAAGTTTGACTTTTGTGCACAGTTGACTTTTTATCAGATGAATTCCAAACTGTGCGATCCTTTAGGAAATCATGTCCTTGACCTAAATCAAACTTGATGGACATGTTCCATGGGTGTTATAGGGTGTATTGAATCATGTCCTAGGGTTTGGGAGCATGTCCTGGTCAAAAGTCAAAGCTACAGTTGACTTTTCTCGCAAAACCCTAACTGTGGTTCAGATGAAATTGAAACTTGTTGCTCAAGCTTCTTGGATCAATCCATTGTTGCAAATGGATCAATGTGGTGTGTTAGGGATCCTCAAATCCTCGCTTGAGGTCTTGGCTCGTGTTTTGTCCCAAAAGTCAACTTAGGGGTGAATTAGGTCAAGAAACCCTAATTCCTGATTTTTGATGTATGCATCCCCTGAGGCTAAATTGACTTGATGATGGGGTTTATGATGTTCCATGGAGAATTTTAGGTTATGCTTTGAAGCATTGGCTCATGCCCAGAGGAAAATTTCCATCTGGAGGCCCTAGTCGACCAAACCCTAATTTGGTGACACTAGCGATCCTGAGGCTTGATCCACCTATAAGGGAGCAGCCTTGTGCTTAATCCTTGAAGTGGGAGTCCTCTTGATCCATTGTAGATATTTGAGAGGCTAGACAAGTTGAAGATCATGTCATTCCTTGATTGATCCTTTGTCTAAGAGCTCTGCGAGGGCTTGAAACCCTAAATCCTGTTTGTAGTGAATGCTTACCCACCTTTGGGGAGACTAATGAGGTACAAAGGTACATCTATATTGTGCTGATGATTTTCACAATGATGGGAAATCTTAGTGGTCAAAATTTGGGGTATGACAGATGCCCCTATTTAATCTTCTTGGACCCGAAGGTGTGAATGACGAAGGTATTCGGGCATTCGGGGTGCAAGAGGATTAAATATCGGAATACCCGAAATTTTGATGGTGGTTATGAATAGTAGCTTACACATTCATCTTCTTTAGCTAAGCGAAGATGCTTAGAAAAGGTAAACTTCCCCTCGATCCTGGTCTTCAGCCAAGGAACTGGTCTAAGTTGCGGAAACAAACTTCCCCTCGATCCTGGTTTTCCTACCAAGGAACTGGTCTCAGTTTCTGTTGTAAACTTCCCCTCGATTCTGGTTTCCTACCAAGGAACTGGTCTTAGTTTCTTTTGTCAACTTCCCCTTGATCCTGGTTTCCTACCAAGGAACTGGTCTTAGTTTCTTTTGTAAACTTCCCCTCGATCCTGGTTTCCTACCAAGGAACTGGTCTCGGTATCTTTTGAAATAAACTTCCCCTCGATCCTGGTTTCCTACCAAGGAACTGGTCTTAGTTTCTTTTGTAAACTTCCCCTCGATCCTGGTTTCCTACCAAGGAACTGGTCTCGGTTTCTGATATAAACTTCCCCTCGATCCTGGTTTCCTACCAAGGAACTGGTCTCAGTTTCTTTTGTCAATAAACTTTCTTGACAAGGAACGCTGTTAGTAGCGGTTTTCCTTCAAACTTCTCGCCGAATTTTCCTGGGGAGATGCCATTTGAGGGAAAAAATTTTGATGTCAGACTTGCTGGGGAATCCATCTGTCTGAGTTGTAGAGTTACACAAACTTCTCTGTTTTGGAGACGCCATTTGTCGATTCTACTGGGGAAAGCGAGTCTCTTGAGAGACTGTTTTTGTTTGGGGGCTTACATCATACTTTTCTCGGGATCTTTCCGGAGAAATGCCATATGATGGGATCCAATTTTGAGGTACCGATGACCTTTTCATCAGTAATCTTTTCGGAGCGAAACTGGCGTGCCGCCGAATCTCTGATTAAGAGGCTTTCTCTGGGGATTTTCCTTAATCTGGGAAAGCAAGGATATCGTCTTCGATGGCGAAGAGCGACATTTGTTGAAAGTTTTCTCTGGCTTTCAGAGGTTCAAGTTATCAAAGTAGTCAAGGACCGATTTCAATCCAGAAATAAATTGGAGGAGAGAGATTGTTCGACGCAACCTTTCCTAACGAGGAAAGAACTGACAACTCGATTGAGAGGACTGTTATCACTAGGGGACAAGACCGACGGGAGTGATAGTGATGTAATATGAATGTGAATGCAAATCAATAATGCATGATGTATGTATGTATATGCGGACAAAACTGACGCGACATACAAAATAAAAGATGAACATGACTGGATACTCGGCCATCGCGGGGCGTTGAAGAAATATCGCTGGTTTAAGATAGCAATTCTGCCTTGCTCAGGAGAGATAGTCCTTGCGGGGAACCATGTTGGTCGGGCTTAGGAGATGAGAACTCGGCCAAAGATGTCAGATGGATTAGTCGCATCTGACACTATTGATCCTTCAATCAGGCGCAGTGGCGTAGAAGGAGTACTTTGATTCTGCACTTTGAAGTTCGCTTACTTCTGGAGAAGCGGTTGATGTTCCTTTGATGTTCAACAGTCAAAAGAAATTGCCGTCTTTATTTTAAAAGCAGAAAAAGTTTTATCAAGTAAATTCATTTTTGTTTTATTTCAAGAATCGTTAATCATATTAAAAACGTCGTTCTGTAAAGCTAAAACAAATAAGAATTACAAACAAAAGCACAAGGGCTCAAATTTTATTGATAGGATGGAAATCAGCCAAACGCGTGATTCCAAAGAGTATTTACAAAGTTAGAAAATGGTAATTTACAGGGAAAAGGGCTACGTTGAAACATAACGACCACTATCCTTCTACCAACTTTGAATTCGGGACATCCTGAGCTTCTGTCGAAGATGACCTTGACTGGAGTTTTCCTCCGATGGACGATGTAACTGCTGCTGAGGGACTTGCCTCTGTTGAACATAGTTACTTGCCATTATCCCTAATTTTTGCCTGGATTGTACTATGATGTTTCCAATCCACCGGGATGATTTTTTCATGTCTCTAATTTTTGCCTGGACCGCCCTTTCGGGTTTTCAATCCACCGAGACGTTTTTTTTTTTAGGCGAAGTATTTCTTGACTACGTCAACATTCGTGGGGTAGGCAAATTCCTCTCCGTCCATGGTTGCAAGTCTCAAGGCGCCGCCTGAGAAAGCTTTCGTGACCACATAGGGGCCATCGTAATTTGGAGTCCACTTGCCGCGAGAGTCAGTGAGAAATAATTGTATCTTCTTGAGTACGAGGCCTCCTTTTCTGAAGATACGAGGTCGAACCTTTTTGTCGAACGCCCTCTTCATTCTTTGTTGATACAACTGACCGTGGCATAGTGTCGTTATTCTCTTTTCTTTGATCAGATTCAGTTCTTTGTGTCGGCTTTGACACTATTCAGCTTCGGTGAGCTTCGTTTCCATCAATACCCGGATTGATGGGATCTCTACTTCTATGGGGAGCACTGCTTCCATGCCATACACTAGAGAGAAAGGGGTAGCCCCAATTCCGTTTCCATAATGATTAACTGCTCCGTCAAAGATAAGTCCCCATCGGGAACCTGGTTCTGGCCCTTCACTGGGTAGTGGTTCATCGCAGTCTTTCATTTTTAGATACATGACATCTTCGTCTGGGAAGTCAAACCCGATTGATTCTTGATCGTCAATCGGTTGATGAGCCAAATGATCGGCCAAAATACTTCCTTTAACGGCTTTCTGAGCGTGGTACTCTATGTCATATTCTGATAACAGCATCTGCCAACGGGCAATCCTTCCCGTAAGAGCAGGTTTTTCGAAAACGTACTTGATTGGATCCATTTCGGAGACCAACCAAGTAGTATGACGAATCATGTACTGGCGAAGACGTTTGGCTGCCCAAGCCAAAGCACAACAAGTTTTCTCGAGCATCGTGTACCGAGTTTCGCAGTCGGTGAATTTCTTGCTTAGATAGTAAACGGCAGACTCTTTCCTTTTGGTTTCGTCTTGTTGGCCAAGTACACATCCCATTGAGTCCTCTAGAACTGTGAGGTAAATGATCAGTGGTCTTCCTTCCACTGGAGGTGATAGAATCGGAGGATTCAACAGATATTCCTTGATACTGTCGAAGGCGGTTTGGCAATCTTCTGACCAAACGCAATCCTGGTTCTTTTTTAGTAACTTGATAATCGGCGCACAGGTGGCGGTCATAAGGAATATGAATCTGGAGATGTAGTTCAAACGTCCCAGGAATCCTCTGACTTGTTTTTCAGTTTTCGGAGAAGGCATTTCTTGAATGGCCTTGACCTTGTCAGGATGAACTTTAATTCCTTTCTGGTTGACGATGAACCCTAGTAGTTTCCCTGAACGGACACCGAAGGTGCACTTGTTAGGATTCAAGCGGAGCTTGAATTTTCTTAGACGTTCGAACAATTTTGACAGATGTTCAACGTGCTCACTCTCTGTTTTAGATTTTGCAATCATATCATCGACATACACTTCGATTTCTTTGTGTATCATGTCATGAAACAGAGTAGTCATGGCCCTTTGATAGGTTTCCCTGGCGTTCTTCAAACCGAACGGCATTACCTTGTAACAAAAGGTACCCCATGGGGTAATGAACGAAGTTTTCTCCATGTCTTTCGGCGCCATTTTGATCTGCTTATAGCCTGAGAATCCATCCATGAAGGAGAAGACTTTAAACTTTGTTGTACTGTCTACCAGCATGTCAATGTGTGGTAAAGGAAAGTCGTCCTTTGGACTAGCCTTGTTCAGGTCTCTGTAATCTACACACATTCTGACCTTTCCGTCCTTTTTGGGAACGGGTACGATGTTAGCTAACCATTGAGGATATTCAGATGTAGCGAGGAAACCCGCATCAATCTGTTTCTGTACCTCCTCTTTGATTTTGATGGCCATGTCCGGGTGAGTGCGTCTCAACCTTTGCTTTACTGGCGGACATTCCGATCTTAATGGTAAGTGATGTTCCACGATGCTGGTATCCAACCTTGGCATATCCTGATAGGACCAAGCGAATACATCGGGGAATTCTTTGAGAAGCTTTATCAAACTTTCTTTGACAGTTGGATTGAGCAGTGCCCCAATCCTGATTTCTTTTGTCTCTTGCTCTGAACCCAAGTTTACTGTTTCCAACGGTTCTTTGTGAGGTTCAATGGACCTTTCCTCTTGTCTGACTAGTCGGGAGATCTCTTCTGGAATTTCGTTGTCATCTTCTTCTTCAGCCCCAAATACCGAGAACTCAAAGTCGGGAGAAGGCATCGGATCGTATGTTTCAACGGGGTGTAAAACAAGCAATCTGCATGACGTGATGATTCGTGTTTAGAAGAGATAGAGAAAATGCAAGTGTGTGCAGTGTATTTGTTTTACTGCTTGTTTTTATTTTTAAATTATTTTTTTAGGATTACCATTTTCTGAAAAAGCAAAAAGAGAAAACAACAATTAATGCAGAAATTACAGAGCGACGTTATTTTATTAATGAACAAGTCGATCCTTGAAACTACAGCCCTATAAAACAAAACTCTGTCGCTTTGGGCAAAGCGAAGAGGGAAATTTACAGAAAGCGAACCCTATCAAAACATCCGTTTCACCTGGGCAGGGTGAAAGGTTAAAGATGGTAATTACTTTGACTGGTGAACGGCCTTCGGAACCTCGACAGCAACCCATTGGCGGCGAACTCCTCGGTGAATCACAAAGTCTGGTACCTTCCTTGATTTGTCTTCAGAAATAACGCTGATTTATGGTGGAGCAGGATTGCTGGAATCTGTCTCCCAGGAAGAATTGTCGTAGGAGGATTCCTCTGTTGTATTTTGCAGAGTAGTTGTGCTCTCAGCTGTATCTACCCATCCAGTTGGTTGGATATCTTCGAGCCTGATACGAGAGCTTTTGGGCGCAGTGTACTTGACCATAAAGTCGTATTTTCCACTTGGTTCTCCTAGAGTGTCCCAAACTTCTTTGGAACTGGAGGAGTCATCCCTCTCGGTGACGTTGACCTCGGGAAAAGCATAGTTGATGAATTCAAGTCCTGCAAACGTTGCGAATTCATCGTCATGTTGAGTAGTTTCTGAATGACCTGAGTGTTGATCCCATGACATGGTGGGGACACAGGTATTCTGTTCAATGGTGCTCAGCTGAGTTTCATTACTTGGATGACTTTCTTGCCCCAAGTTTCCTGGATAAGGTTGCCACATTGGCAGACCATCCATTGGGCCATAGTAGGTGTAGTCAAAGTTGTCTTTCATCAGAGTGTCCTCTTCTAATGAATTTGGTGGTGCACGACATCCTTCCGGATCACAATCTCCATAGATCATTTCGACGTCTGATCTGGGTATAAATCTCAGACTTTTTGTAGGAAAGCAAAAAGGCATAGGCACCTCTTCCTGAGACATATAACCGTCCTTGTTAAGGTAGGACTTCCATTCTTCATCTGTGTCAGAGGGATCTTCCTCATTGATAGCATGGACTGCTTAAGACACTGGTTGAAGGAAACCTCCACTGTGGAAGAAGTTTTGAAGGGGATGAAGCCTTTCATCGTTGGCAACTGTCTGGGTACAGGTTGCAGAAAAACCAAGACCTTTCTTTGTTTTATTGTCAGTAGGAATGACAAGCTGTCCCCATCCGGTTGTATCGGTACTCTCGACCGCTTTGATAGCATCGTTGTATGAAGAAAGTGAAGTTCCTTCTTTGAACTGATTGTCCTTGCTTACCGACAGTGCTTGGAACTGCGTTCCAATAATCTCCTCGGGTTCTACACAAGTAGATGATGATAGGTTACTCACAAGCAAGGCTTGTTCCCCACAAACCGTGACAAGTTGATCATTCTGAACGAACTTTAGCTTTTGGTGGAGGGTTGAAGTAACCGCTCCAACTTGATGTATCCAAGGTCTTCCTAATAAACAACTGTATGTTGCCCGGATGTCCATGACCTGGAAAGTGACTTGGAAAGTATGAGGACCGATAGTTATGGGAAGATCAACTTCGCCGATAACCGTTTTTCTGGATCCGTCAAATGCTTTGACGATAACCTCGCTGATTCTCATCGGAGGGCCTTTGAATGATAATTGCATCAAAGTAGACTTCGGCATAACATTCAGGGCTGACCCTGTGTCTACCAGTACGCTGGCTAAAGCATCGTCCTGGCAGTTAACTGTGATATTGAGCGCCATGTTATGACGGCGACCCTCTTCAGGTAATTCCTCATCACTAAATCCCAAATTGTTGCAGGAAGTGATGTTAGAGACAATGCTATCGAACTGTCTGATGGTTACATCCTGTTCCACAAAGGCTTGCTGTAGAGCCTCCCTATGCACTTCTGAACTGAGTAACAGTGATAATACCGAGATCTTTGAAGGAGTCTGTAACAGTTGATCAACAATGTTGTATTCACTCCTTTGGATGAGCTTCAGCATCTCATCATCATTTTTCGAAAGGTCGGGATTACTGGATTGACCAACTGGTGGATCAGGAGTTTCCGTCTGAAGTTCCTTTTCCTTGTTAGGTTCTCCAACTCCTCGGTTGAAGATTCTACCACTCTGTGTTACACGACTGATGTCTGCAATATTCACGACGGAGGGTAATGGAATTTCCTTTCCATTTTCAACTGTCGTTGCACCGTATTTGTAAGGGATAGCCTTAGTTGATTCATACGGTAGTGGTCCCGGCAGATAGATGACTATGGGAACCTTCTGATTTTTCTGACCATCATAAGTGATCTCGATTCGTTCCCGGTTGGGAACTTTAGATTCGTCAAGTAGAGGAATAATGGCAAAAACATCCCTGGTCCTGTGATGACCAGAGATTGTGACAACATCCTCAACTTGATCGGCAAGGTAGTTCGGCGTCCAGTTGATGGGTCCGGAACCTGGATATGGACGAATCTCTCCACGATCCACCTGTCCCTGAAGAGTTGCTCGCACAAGGTAACACCCTTGGTTACTTTCCGAACAGACGCTACAACTGTCATAGTTGTGTGGTGGCACCTGACCACGTCCACTTTGAATACAATGTAACCTCACTTGGTTAGCTTCCACAGATCGGACATCCTGACTCTGACGCCGAGTAGGATTCCTGTTATTGATACTAATTTGCTGAGTATCTTCATCCATATAAATTGGCATCCACCAGTGATTTAACAAGTGCTGAAGTGCCTCCTGGACAAGGGTACAACCCTGATCGTTCTCGCAACCCGCTTTACAGCTTTGATAGTCATGTGATATTAAGAATCCGAGTCAGACCTGCTCAGCATGTAACTCTACCAGGTTGGTATTCATCACGCGAATATCAAAGATCTGAACCATGTTGATTTGATAGGAATTCCTATCATGGTAGTCTTGGATCCATCCAAGATCCATCTGACGCTGGAGGGCCTCTTGTATGAAAGAGCATCCCTGTTTGTTTACCGAGCAAGTCAGACAAGAACTGTAATCATGTCGCGGCAAATTATGATACTGGCTTTGCCTTGAGTGCATTGCCACCAAGTTGACATTCATTGCACGAATATCGTGGTTCTGAATGACGTTAGAATTCTTGTAGACCATGTTAACTCCATGAACTCGGTGCTCTTGGATCCATCCGAGATCCATTTATTCCTGTAGAGCTGATTGCACTACCGAACATCCTTGGTTATCTTTAGAGCAGATATCACACTGGTGATAATTATGAGGTGGCACATGGCCATATCCACTCTGTCTACAATGCATCTTAACCAGATTGGTCTTTAACAATAGTACATCGTGAATTTGATAGACATTGTTAGTCTCTTTATCAATCAGGTTGATTGCAACTTTCTCATGTTGAGGCAGCGGGTTCGTAAGAACATTGGGATTCGTATCCTTGAAAGATAAGAGCCCGCTCCTAACAAGCTTTTGCATGTCAGATTTGAAATTAAGACAGTTCTCTATGTTATGCCCTGACCCTCCTTGATGATATGGGCATGTCTGATCCACCTTAAACCAAAAAGGCGGATTTTCCGGTACTGTAAGAGGAGATTTAGTCTGAATGTGCCCCTTAGCTAACAGTAATGGAAACAGCTCTGCGTACGACATGGGTATAGGATCAAACCCTGGTGGCCGTGTTGCACGGTTGTTGTTATATGGAGGACGAGCCTGCTGAAGAGGCTGTTGTGTCCTTTGCTGATCAGGTTGGCTCTGCACAACCTGAGGTAGATACGTAGGAATAGGCGCAGGGTTGATAGCAGGAGTCACAGCTGCTACCGGTTGATAACGTCGCCTTTGCTTTCCAAGAGAGATATTCCCAATATCTTGCTATTTTTTCTTAGGGAGAGCACTACCGTATTTTTTTAGTACCGCTCGTCGATCCAGTGTCTTTTACCAAACGTCCTTCTCGGACGGCTTCCTCAAGACGTACGCCCATGCCGACCATCTCGGTGAAATCACTGGAAGCACTGGCAACCATTCGGTCATAGTAAAATGAGCTTAAGGTCTTTAAGAAGATCTTTGTCGTCTCTTTTTCCTCAAGAGGTGGACAAATTTGAGCGACAATTTCACGCCACCTTTGAGCATACTCCTTAAAGGTTTCCTTGTCCTTTTGCGACATTGATCTGAGTTGATCTCTGTCGGGTGCCATGTCCAAATTGTATTTGTATTGTTGGACGAAGGCAGTGCCAAGATCTCTGAATGTACTGATCGTAGTACGGTTTAAACCCATGTACCATTTGAGTGCGGCACCGGTTAAACTATCCTGGAAGTAGTGAATCAGTAGGTCCTGATTCTCCGTCTGAGATGACATCCGCCGAGCGTACATCACCAGATGGCTCTGAGGGCAAGAGTTACCCTTGTATTTTTCAAAGTAGGGCACTTGGAACTTGTGCAGGACTTTCACATTGGGGACCAAGCAGAGGTCTGCGGCGTCCTTTCCAAATAAATCCTGACCGTGAATGGCTTGTAATTCCTTCTGTATTTCCAAGAACTGCTCTTGGAATTCATCCATTCGGTCAGACATAGTTTCCTTTTTATCAGCAGGTATTGGTGGAATCTGTCCTTCCGGGACAGTGTGCACCACAAGGGGTGGTACCGTGACTACGGTAGCGAATCTTGGCATTTCCCGAAGTTTGTAACCTTCAGGAGTCTTCAGTATACCCCTGGCATCTTCGCTTTCCCGAAGTTTGTAACCTTCAGGCCCAGCGGCTTCTGTTGTGATTCCCTGATCCTCAGTGATCGGCGAAACATATCCTTCCGGGATATAGTTAACAGGCATGCCCCAAGGGCGATCTTTCGGCATCTGATACCTAGGATCATTCTTCTACACTATGGGCATTGAGGTGATCTCTGAGATCACTGTTCTTTGTAGCTGAGCTTCTGGCATGGCTTGCATGTCGTTACGAAGCTTTCTCATATCCTCTCTTAGAGCGTCGATCTCTTCTTTCAACTCTCTGTTCTCTTCCTCAAGATCATCCATCTTTTTCTGACGATTGGCCCGAGTATTGTACGAATGAGACAGTTTGACTCTAGAACCGAGACACAAATGTGAGATTCGTAGGTAAGAAGAATACGTGATGTGAGAATGATGAATGCAATGATTATATTAATTGTTTTTTGGTTTAATCAAAATAAACTTCGACAATTAGATTGCAAATATCAAACTGTGGGGAAACCCCTTTTTATTGAAATTCAAAGGATTACAGAAATGGAAATACAGTAGATTACAAAGTGCAGAAACAAAAGCCTAAGCTAATGGGTCCCGAGTCCTCTCTGAAGAGAAATCGGGTGCTGATTCTGATATCTTCCTTTTCTTTGACCGGGGCTCTTGGGCCGTTATCGGGTTGTCATTCCTTTGCCAAGTGAAAGGAGCGAGTAAATTCCTCTAGTCTTCTTGACTTTCTACAGCATGTTGCTCCAAAATTTCAATCAGAGCATCCTTCTTTTTCAGTAATTGCTGTATTCTGATGCACTCTACGTCGAGGGTGTGGTACTTGTTCTTCCAAGACCTCCTCTCCCGTTGAACTTTGTTGAGAGTAACCTGAAGCCTTTCAGTTTCCGTCATGAAGTACATGACAGATTCCTTTGGTGGAATAATTCCGTAACGAGGATAAGGCATCTTTAGCTTGAGAGCTCTAGTTTGTACCCAATGGAGATAAGGCTCCATTGAGACACAGTCCGATTTTCCTAGAGACTCCCGTCCTTTCTTATGAACGTGTTTCCAAGCGTGCACTATTTCCATCTTTAGTGCTCTGTCACTTTCTCCTTCCTTGAAAAAAAGACCTTCCAGATGAGCGTTGCGCGGAACAAGCCTCATCGGGTATCCAAATTGACGACGAACCAATACCGGGTGATAGTTGATTCCTCCTTTAGTTCCTATGAGGGGTACGTTGGGGACGTTTCCACAATGGTCAATGATCCTGATTCCCTCAAAAATCCTATTACACCAATCTATATCAGAGTTGGTGAGAGACATGATCTTCTGCGACCAACGTAAGGCACTCTTACAATCCCAAAAAGCAGCAGACTTGGGCAAGTGGGAAATAAACCATTTATAAAGCAGAGGTACACAACATGTGACCTCCCCTCCGCTGTACAAATTCCCCAAGTGTACAGAATGATATGCATTTGCGAGCAAAGTCGGCACAGGGTTTCCAATGAGAAAAACCTTAATGGCGTTGATATCGACGAAGTTATTGATGTTGGGAAACAAAAATAACCCGTAGGTGAGCAAGACAAAGATGCTTTCAAAAGCAGTCATGTTCCCAATACTGGTAAAATACAGGGCTTTCTTCGTCAAGAACTGGGCTGGCAAACCTTGGATGCCACCTTTAGTAGTCATGTGAGTCCTGACCTCAGACTCGTCCAAATGAATTGCTCTTGCAATGGTCTGATTCTTTGGAATTTCTTCCAGTCCAAAAAATGGAGCTCGATCAGTGATATGTAGATCGATCAGATGAGAATACTCCTCCAGCGTTGGTGCAAGCTGGTAATCCGGGAATGTGAAACAGTGATAAACCGGATCGTAAAACTGGATGAGCGCATCCATGATTCCCTCAATCACATGGACTCTTAACAGTGGTAGCAGACCTCCGTACTTGGCTCTGAAAGCCTCAGGGCTAGTGATCATCCTTGCTAACCTTCTCAAATCCCCTAGTTTTGGAACCTTGAAGGTGTACGTATGAGTTCTCCTTCTACCGAAATCCATTAGCGTAATCCTCTTCTCTGATATTTGTAATCACAGTCTTAGTTTAATTTGAAAAACAGAGAGACTAGAAGAGAAGTTTTTTGAATGTTTTAATGTTTTTTTAAATGAATGCATGAATGCAGCACACAAAAACATAGAAAAAACTTGGGGTCAAAGGGTCGTTGTCATGAAGTCAAGGCTCTACCCATCCCCAAAGGTTTATACTAAGGTGATTTTTGTACCTGTACTCATTATCATCAGCTCCTCCCAGGAAAGCAAAACAACAAGCGGATCGCCAGCGAGTTGTAGAGCAATCTTAGAGTAAGTGCCATTCACCGAGAATAGATCACCAGCCTCAAATGAGGGTAGTATCGCGTAACAACTATTTCCGATAGTTTCCGCACTACGAAAGGGTTTGGCTCCTCAGCTTCTCAGGCATCACAACCGACCCATTGTCTAGGTGAGAGAATGGTTACATTAGGATGCCTCCACTGAGGTTGATGGTCGACCTCGTCGCCATCACTTATCTTAAGTGTATACTCAATCTCACCACATGCGGCATCACACGCATTCCCAGTAGCAGAAAAATAAACACATATTCAATTAGGAAAAGAAGTATATATATTTGTCCTAATCATCCTAGACCTTTAAAGCTATGAATCCTAAGTTCCTGACAGAAATGGGTTCCCCGGCGGAAGCCCCAATCTGTGGTATTCACATAAGAGATGAAAAGGAAAAAGAGAACTACAGCCCCACGGTGAGCGCCATTTTTCTGTAGCGAGTGATTTTGGACGCGGTTCTTAAGCGCTGGTCGCTCTCTGCGGTTGAGCTTAAACTACAGGTCGATTCATTTTTTATCCTATTATGAGTTTAACCCTGCTTGCATACTGAGTTTAAACAGCGGTCTGTTAGGTTACGGATGTTATCAATGTTGGGGGGCCTTTGTACTGGTTATTTGTATTTTCGCCAATACGGTTTTCTTTCTTTTCATTTTGACAGAAGGTTTCTGGCGGGGAACAAGGATTAGGATGTTAGGACTGATGCTTTTGAATTAGTGCTTTTGATTGATGGAGATATGGGATTTGGATTTTTTATTGATTGTGCTCACTAAGATCTTTTATTTCGATCTTATGCCTACGTATTCCCGTTTACCAAAACAGGGAAATCAGAGCGTTCGTAGTTCCTCCTATTCTATGGGAGGAAATTGGTTTTTGGTGTCTTGTTCAAAGCCCAAGACGTGAAGCGAAAGGTGATTTGTATCTTGTTCAAAGCCCAAGATGTGAAGCTGAAAAGTCTATTTGTGTCTTGTTCAAAGCCCAAGACGTGAAGCTGAAGGACCTCGACTTTAGAGAGAATTTGTCATCTCTAAAGAAGGGTTTGTCTGTCACAACTGTTGGGTGACTGGTTTATAAAGGAGGATTACTTTAAGTGGGATACGCGGATCCTAGTAATGCCATAATTTCCTTTATAGGGGATTTTAACCTAAAGGAGAAGACTTTAACTCAGTTTAGAGCAATGCCATCTTTCCTTAGGAATTTCTCATGCTAAAAGAGGGACAGTGGCGTGGATGTAAATATCCAGAGGCTTGCCGCTTACAGCGATTAGATGAAGGGGAAAGGAGTTGTTGATGTTTGTGTACTGTGAACGAGGCACAACTTTGATGCTAAAAGGTTAATTGGATTAACCAGTGGTTTTCTTATACAAAGCCTAAGAGGAGGCTATTGGCCCAACAAGAGGGAGTTTTTATGTGTCTCGTACGAAGCCCGAGAGAGAGGCTAAAAGGGTTGACTCAACAGGAGAAACTTTTATACTCAACAAGAGAGCGTTTTTGTATCTCGTACGAAGCCCGAGATGGAGGCTAAAGATTTGTTTGGCTCAATAAGAACCTTTTTGTATCTCGTATAAAGCCCGAGATGGAGGCGAAATGGGTGATTGACTCAACGAGGGAGTCTCTTATGTGTCTCGTACAAAGCCCGAGAGAGAGGCTAAACGTTGTTTGACTCCGCTGGGGAGAATCATTATACAAAGCCCAAGAGGAGGCTATGGTGACTGTTTCAGTTGAGTGACAGGTCCAGTATACTGATTTTGAAATAGAAAATCAGTTCTTATATGAGCAACACTGTACTCAAGGATTTGATTCAAGGATCCGGGTTATTCTTGTTCTTTAAGGAAACGGGAAATCCGAAGGGTATTGAGACTGTCCGAGTCTGCGGGTTTCCTTCCTATTCTTGAAGGGGTCACTTGAGAATCTCTTTGAGACTCAAGGAGATTAGACTATCCAAGTCTGGAGTTTCATCTTTTGTACCATGTTTTGAGAAACAGTAGTAGACTCTTTGAAATGACTGTTCTATGAAGATGACTAGGTTCTGTTCCTATACCTTTAGGAGGTCGTCGGGACAATTTGTACGAAGCCCAAGAGGAGGCTGGAAACTTTTAAGAAGCCGAGAGGTCCTTGTACGAAGCCCAAGAGAAGGCTATCATTCCCGGAGGAAGAGATCATTATACGAAGCCTAAGAGGAGGCTGTGAATACTTCTAAGAAGTCGTAGGGTCCTTGTACTAAGCCCAAGAGGAGGCGGGGTTGCTTTTAGGAAGCCTGTGGGTCCTTGTACGATGCCCAAGAGGAGGCCGATGCTTTTAAGAAGCCCGTGGGTCCCCAAACCCCGAGAAATTCAAGGCAAGCTATTCACAAGGAATAGATCAAGTCAGGAAAGTTCAAGAATTTGGAAGAAACTCAAAGATGCCATTCACTGAGAATACATTCATCTTTGGGAGTAGAGTTTCTTGACAATTCCTAATGAGGACAGCCGAAGAGAAGACTGTATCTGGTGATCCTATTGGGGATCTAGTTGTCTATTTCTACGAATAACTGAAACGGCTTTACCTAGTGCTAGACGTAGTTGCCGGGGAAACTCTAAATATCTATACTATTATTACACAGTTGATATGAGTTTATGAAAGAAGACTTACAGCGAAACAGCCCCACAATACAGTTATATATATATGAGTTTATGAAAGGAGACTTACAGTGAAACAGCCTCACAATACAGTTATATACATATGAAAGCGGTAAATGAAAGCGGGTAAACACTTACTCAGTTGTAGAGCTTCCATGCTGTTTGGTTAGTTGTTCAACAAAGAAAGATTGAAAACAACAGCATATTCAAAATCAAAGGAGAAAGTGCTTTGAAATAAAAAGATTTGGGGCTTACAGCTCAAGGAGAGTCCCAGGGTTTTATCAGTGAGCGCACTGTTGAATTTGTACAGAGGGACTTATACAAGTGACTGAGGCCCAAAAAGGTTTTCTTTACAAAGGGATGGGTCTTACACTCTCTCAAGAGGCCCAAAGAGTTTTTAAGAAAGGAAATGGGTCTTACTACTCGAGGGTAGGCCCAATGGTTAATTTTGAAACTGGCGACGATCGCGTCGTTAATTTGAAAGTGTACAGAGGGACTTATACAACGAATGAGGCCCAAAAAGTTTTCTGTACACAAGGGGTTGGGTCTTACACTCTAATAGAGGCCCAAAGAGTTTAAAGAAAAGAAATGGGGCTTACAACACGAGTGGAGGCCCATAGGCTTTATTTTCAAGATGAATATTCACTTTTAAAATGCTTTAAAACAATTAAAAATGAATTTATTCACAAAAATACCAACTATATTAAATAAATAATATAAATTTTATTTTTTTGTAGAATAAAATATTCTACTATTTTTGTGATTTTTCAGAAAAAGAACCAATAAAAAATAATCAAAATTGAAGGAGTTATTAATTTTCCAAATCATTATAAAATAAAATGAAAAATGAGAAAAAGAGGGGTTGGGTCTTACACTCTATTAGAGGCCCAAAGTGTATTTTTGTACAAAAGATGGGGCTTACAACTCAGGGAGAGGCCCAAAATATTTTCAGTTTGAAAATGGCGATCGCGCCGAGATTTTTAACGTATCGGGACTTATACAATAACTGAGGCCCAAAATGTTTTGTTAAAAAAGGGTTGGGTCTTACACTCTAATAGAGGCCCAAAGTGTTTGAAAAAGATTTGTTATGTTGAAAATCAAAGAAAACCCCAATTTCATTTTTTTAGGCATTTTTCCAAGAAAAATTAAGTAAAAAATGATAAAAATATCAAATAAAATCATTAAATAATGATTAAAGTTTATGAAAAAAATATTTTATCCACATAAATATTTAAAATCATTTTGGTTTTAAAAATCAAGAAAAAAAAGAAATCATTTTAAAAGCATTTAAAACAATATAAAACACTATTTTTAAATATATTAAAAATAATACTTTTTTTTGTGATTTTTTTTGTGGATTAAAATATTATGGGGTATGAATTGGAAAATGATGATTTTTTGCTATGTAAAAAAAATTGGTTGAGTTTTGAAAATAAAAAGTAAGAAAAAGAGGAAAGATATCAAAATATCATCTCCGACATTTCTTTTGGGGTAAAAACGAGTACCGAAACTTTAATTTTCAACATATTTTTTTATCAAATTTCAAACACTCATAACTATCTCAATTTTTATCGGAATCAAAATCCGGAAGTACCTATCTTGACCGATTTTTCGCAAGGAATCTGATGGTATTACTCACGCACACGGAAAATCAACACACAAAACGCAGAAATTAAAACCAAAACTGCTATCGTTTTGAAAACATCGTTCCGCGTCGAATTTCCAACACGCGTAACTCTCTCGATTTTTATCCGAATTGAAATCCGAAAAAACCTATCTTGACCGATTTTTCGCAAGAAATCCAATGGTATCACACATGCATGCTGAAACTCAACGTACAAAACGCATCAATAAAAAAACCAGAGCTGCTACGTTGTGAAAACGTCGTTCCGCGTCGAATTTCCAACACACGTAACTCTCTCGATTTTTATTCGAATTGAAATCCGAAAAAACCTATCTCGACCGATTTTTTGCAAGGAATCCAATGGTATCGTACATGTATGCTGAAACTCAACGTACAAAACGCAGCAATAAAAAAACCCGAGCTGCTACGTTGTGAAAACGTCGTTCCGCGTCGAATTTCCAACACGCGTAACTCTCTCGATTTTTAACCGAATTAAGATCCGCAAGAGTCTATCTTGACCGATTTTTCGCAAGGAATCCAATGGTATCACTCACGCACACGGAAACTAAACACACAAAATGCAGAAATTAAAAAACCAAAACTGCACGTTGTTTTCGACGCTGTTTCGCGTCAAATTTCCAACGCGCGTAACTCTCTCAATTTTCATCGGAATTGAAATCCGTAAAAACCTATCTTGACCGATTTTTCGCGAGGAATCCAATGGTATTATTCACGCACTCGGAAACTCACTGTACAGAACACACAAAGCAAAAAAACAGAACCGCTATCGTTAATTCGACGTCGTTTCGCGTCAAATTTCAAACGCGCGTAACTCTCTCAATTTTCATCGGAATTGAAATTCGTAAAAACCTATCTTGACCTATTTTTCGCAAGGAATCCAATGGTGTTACTCATGCCCACTAAAACTTAATGTACGGAACACACGAATCAAAACAACCAGAATTGGACATGATTTTAAAACAACCAAAATTCCACATATAAACATGTTAAAATGCAAACAGTGGGAGGATCACAACATACACATTAAGGACTACATTTTTGCCTCAAGAATTGTTCAATATGATGCATGTATGTGGACAACAAAGGAAAGCATGATTCAAAGAATTCAAGTTGTGGATTTTACCTCTTTTTTGGAGATTTTGGGCAACCTACCAAGTGCTTTGTTCCAGAAATGATTTGATGCTTTGGACAACCTAAAATGACCTCTTAGAAGCTTTTAGGATGGTTGGAATCGACTGGAAACCTCTGGAGCAAGTTTGTGCACTTTCTCGCAAAATGGTCAAAAGTGGCCAAAATGCCAACTCTCTCAAATGGTGTTCCAGATATGTGGCACCATTTGGGACAGTTCAAGGATGATATTTAGAGTGTGTTTGAGGTTTTATCTGGTTTGGAAAGTGACTGAATCAAGACATGGCTTGAAAAATGCAAAAAAGTGTCATTTTGAGGTTTTGAGAGGTGACTTTGTGATGTTGTGATTACAGGTCACTTTTGATGGTTTGCACAACTTACATATGATATATATGAGGTGTGTGTGTGATTAGTTTGAGTGGAATTGCTCTCTAGCTCAAAAACTCAAAATTACTTGCTTTGGAAGGCAAATTTGAGGTGAAAGAAGAGATTTTGAGGAAAGCATCTGTTTGATGGCTTTGGTGTACTCAAACTGAACACAAATGAGCTCTATTTATAGTGGAGCAAGTTTGTTTTGGGATCCACAGTGAATGGCAACTGCAGCAGGTGTTTGTTCCATGTTGGCCAATGGAAATGCAAGTCTCCTCTAGCCATTGACTAGAGGTTAGGGCACAGGGCTGTGGTTCCCTTGGTCTTGGATAAGTCTTGACTGATTTCAGATGAGAATGGCTCAGTCCATGCCACCTCTAAGCATCCATTAAATGCTCCAAACCAAAATTGGAGTTTTGTCCCTCTTTTAGAGATTTCTAGGTTTTGGCATGCTTTTTTTTGTTCCTTGGACTTGGGAGGTTGATGGATCAGATCATCCCACTTGGATTTTATCCTTAGATGTGTCCAAACTGATGACAAGGCTTGAAAATTCGTGTGGCACAAAAAAAGTGCAAATCTGCCTTGAAAAATTCAGCTTCAGGAAGGCCTTTTGTAAGATCCATAACTCCCTGCTCGAGTATGCTACATGGACGTTCTAGGACTTTCCGGAAAGCTTAGATGACGTACTTTAACTTTGATGTTTGACATTAGACCTGGTTCAACTTGGATCATGGAGAAAAACAGCCTTGAAGTTGGGACATTGTGCTGAAATTACAAGGCAGATTTTTGACTAAGTGCTGAAAAATGTCAATTTTAGGTTTTTAGCCATTTTGATCCAACCATAACTCAAAATCCATGATGAATTGGGATGAAGTGTAGTTGACACTTTTGTAGAGGGCCATGAGGGCTACAAATCCATCTTTGGATGGGGAAAAATGGCTTTGTGGTTTAGGAGTTATGATCCTCCAAAGTTGGTACCCTTGCCACTTTTTTTCATAACTTAGAAAATTTTCTAAGTTTTTATGGTTACCCCTTTTACAAGTTATCCCACTTTCTTTGATTTTTCTTGATGAATGATGATTCCAATCACACATTAACATCATTTTAGGGTTAAAAAACCATTTTTATCAAAAATCTCAAAAAGTCAAAGTTTGACTTTTGTGCACAGTTGACTTTTTATCAGATGAATTCCAAACTGTGCGATCCTTTAGGAAATCATGTCCTTGACCTAAATCAAACTTGATGGACATGTTCCATGGGTGTTATAGGGTGTATTGAATCAAGTCCTAGGGTTTCGGAGCATGTCCTGGTCAAAAGTCAAAGCTACAGTTGACTTTTCTCGCAAAACCCTAACTGTGGTTCAGATGAAATTGAAACTTGTTGCTCAAGCTTCTTGGATCAATCCATTGTTGCAAATAGATCAATGTGGTGTGTTAGGGATCCTCAAATCCTCTCTTGAGGTCTTGGCTCGTGTTTTGTCCCAAAAGTCAACTTAGGGGTGAATTAGGTCAAGAAACCCTAATTCCTGATTTTTGATGTATGCATCCCCTGAGGCTAAATTGACTTGATGATGGGGTTTATGATGTTCCATGGAGCATTTTAGGTTATGCTTTGAGGCATTGGCTCATGCCCAGAGGAAAATTTCCATCTGGAGGCCCTAGTCGCCCAAACCCTAATTTGGTGACACTGGCGATCCTGAGGCTTGATCCACCTAGAAGGGAGCAGCCTTGTGCTTAATCCTTGAAGTGGGAGTCCTCTTGATACATTGTAGATATTTGAGAGGCTAGACAAGTTGAAGATCATGTCATTCCTTGATTGATCCTTTGTCTAAGAGCTCTGCGAGGGCTTGAAACCCTAAATCCTGTTTGTAGTGAATGCTCACCCACCTTTGGGGAGACTAATGAGGTACAAAGGTACATCCATATTGTGCTGATGATTTGCACAATGATGGGAAATCTTAGTGGTCAAAATTTGAGGTATGACACATTGGTCTCACCTTCTTTCTTCTTGGCAAGTCATCCCCCATATTTCTTGGAATTACTAGCATAATTACCATCTTTTGACAAACGTCCCTCACGGACACCTTCTTCTAATCTCATCCCCATATTAACCATCTCAGTGAAATCGCTCAGGGCACTAGCAATCATACGCTCATAATAGAAAGGACCCAGAGTTTTCAGAAAAATCTTAGTCGTCTCTTTTTCTTCCAAAGGAAGATTGATCTGAGCAGCAATTTTGCGCCACCTTTGCGCGTATTCTTTGAATGTCTCCTTATCTTTCTGAGCCATTGCTCGAAGCTGGTCACGGTCGGGAGCCATATCCACATTATACTTATACTGTTTCACAAACGCCTCGCCCAAATCTTCGAAAGTGGGAATTCGAGTGCTGTTGAGTCCCATATACCATTTCAAAGCCACACCAGACAAACTGTCTTGAAAGTAGTGAATGAGAAGCTGATTATTATCGGTCTGAGTCAACATCTTACGAGCATACATAGTCAAGTGACTCAACGGACAAGAGTTTCCCTTATACTTTTCAAAGTCAGGGACCTTGAACTTATGCGGGATCTTCACATTAGGAACCAAGCATAACTCATGAGCATTCTTTCCAAATGGTTCTTTACCTCTCAAAGCTTTGATTTCTTTCTGCATTTCAGCAAACTGGTCTTGAATCTCTTCCATTCTATCATAAGCATCAACACTCTCGCTTGGAGCAGTGTGGAAAATCTGTTCTTCCCCAAAAGGAACGGTATGAACCACAGGCGATGGCACAGACATCACAGGCTGGACAGTAGGAACAACTGGAACTTCAGGCGGTGGTGGTGGTGGTTGATAACCTTCAGGAACAAAGTTACGAGGCATGCCCCAGGGGAAACCAGGAGGCATGGAGTATTGAGGAACACTAGCAGGCGCCACAAAGATAGGCATAGAGACAATCTCAGAAATAGTTGTCCTTTGCTCAGGAGTTGAAAGTGGAGGAGGAGATGGCTGATTCTGAGCAGCCACCAAAGCTTCCATCATAGTAGTGAGTCTTTCCAAACCATCATTCAAAGTTGTCACTTCCTCACAAAGCTCACGGTTCTCTTGTTGCAACTGATCCATCTTTTTCTTCAGATTAGCCCGAGTATTATACTGGTGCGATAGCTTGGCTTAATGAAGACCAAAGGAAACATAAGACACCTGGAAAAGGCAAAGAAATAATGCAAGAGATGATGCTTGATATGCAAGATGCAAATACAAAGTTTCAAGGAATTATAAGGCATATTGCAAACATTGTTATTTGAAATACTAAAATCTCATTCATTAATGATGGAAAAGATTACATCTCGGGAGTACGAATTCAAGAATCCTAAAACAATAGAGAATAAAGAAAACTAGATCCCTAGAGAATTTCATGAGAAGAAGTCTCAGCTCTATCTTCCAGCTTCTTGATGTGAGCCTGCATCTGAGTCTTCTCAATCAGTAACTGATCAACGATCAACTTCCAAGGAGATTCTGAACTCTTCGGAATATCGGAAACTGGCTGAATGCAAGAGGAAAATAAATCCTCTTGCGCCTTTCTCTTCTTGTTGGCAACTTCATCTTCATTTTTCTTCTTGAAGTGCTCTTGGAATCTTGCATTCTCTAACTCAACAATCTGATACTTGTTCTTCCAAGCATCTCTCTCTTGTTGCATCTCGGCCAAAGCGATCTGAAACTTCTCTTTGTCTTCCATAAAGTAGAGGATAGGCTTCTTAGCAGTTAGAGACAAAGGCTCCTGACGCACATAAGGCATCTTCAAAGTAATAGCTCTATTTTTAACCCACTGGAGGTAAGGTTCTGAAGAGACACAATTCAGAATTCCCAAACTTTCCTTTCCTTTTCTACCAATGTTGCGCCAAGCTTCCACTATCTCTCTCTTGAGAGCAACCTGAGATTCATCTTCCTTGAAAAAGAGACTAGCCAAATGGATGTTCTCGGTACCTCTCGCAAAGGATATCCCAACTGATGAAGAGCCAACACTGGATTGTAGTTGATTCCTCCCTTTGTACCAAGAAGAGGTACGTTAGGAAAATCACCACAACTATCAATAATCATTGCTCCAGAAGGAACACGGCTACACCAATCAATATCAAAATGAGTGAGAGACATGATCTTCTGCGACCAATGTATACCATCCGTGAGGTTCCAGAAAGCTGCAGACTTCGGTAAGTGAGAAATAAACCACTTGTAAAGCAAAGGCGCACAACAGATAATCATCCCTTCACCATGGAAATTCCCGAGGTGAATAGAATGGTAAGCATCGGCAAGCAAACTAGGGACTGGATTCCCAATCACGAAGATCTGAATAGTGTTGATGTCGACAAAGTTCTCAACATTCGGGAAGAGGAACAGTCCATAAATGAGCAAGGCAAGAATAGCCTCAAAAGCAACTGTGTTCTTCACACTAGCAAAGTGATGAGCTCTATCCATCAAGAACTTAGCGGGTAACCCAAGAATCTTTCCTTTGGTATCCATGCGAGCCTTAATCTCAGAAACCTTCAAGTGAGTAGCCTTCGCAATAACATGATGCTCGGGAGCGGGATCCAAACCAGAGAAAATCCGACCATGAACAGGCAAACCAAGCAGGAGAGAATAATTCTCTAGTGTAGGTACCAACTGATAATCAGGAAACGTGAAATAATTAAGCAAAGGGTCATAGAGCTGAACCAAAGTAGCAAGCAATCCTTCGGCCATATCAACCTTCAAGAGAGATAAAAGCCTTCCATATCTGGACTCGAACTTCTTGGTATCAACAACCAAAGATCCTAGCTCTCTCAAACCCCCTAGATTAGGACTCTTGAAAGTGTACTTCTTTGTACTTATCCTTCCAAAATCCATACCAAAAGTATCTGCAATGTTTACAATAACACCTTTAAGTTCCTTGAAACCTTCTAGGAAAATGCTCATGAATGCATGAATGCAACAACCACAAACAAGATCACACAAAGCACACGGGTCAAGGTTCAAGTCACGAGCATGAAGCCAAGGGTAAGAACCAATCTAACAAAGGTATGTACTAAGGTTGTGTCTTCATTGTACCCGCAGAAAACAGCAGTTCTATCAGAGTGCCCAGGGTCCACAATCCACTATCAGACACACCAGTGCACCGATTTACTCGGAGGTTAGTAGTTATCCTCAAGAGAATCTAACCTGAGTGTGGCATCGCGTGACAGCTAAGTCAGATTTGCATCCTCATAGCTTCCACGCCACATTCCTAAAAAGGCTAAGATGGGTTAAGGGTTACTACGGTCCTCAGTGTTATAGGCTTCTATGGAAAAAGCAATGCCTTCAACGATCGCTCGATCGACATCAGTAATTCCAAAGAGGCAACCACCGAGTGGATGGATTCTCAAGTTCTGCTTTTTCGGGATTCGACTCCCTCAAAGCTCCCTTGACTATACCATCCTCCTATCTCAAAGTACACTCTAGTCCGGGTATAGGACCTATCTCTCACATAGAGGAACTCCCAAACAGAACAAACAAGTAACAAGCAAATAAAAAAAAAGCAGTAAATAAATCAAAGTAGGCTAAACCCCTCAAGGGAGATGGTTTTTCCCCTGCAGAGTCGCCACTTTTCTGTAGCGGGGAAATTTGTGAGTGTAAGCTATTGATTAACTTAACTCAAAAAAACAAGAGTCGCCACCGCACTTTTATTTTATCCAAAAAAGGAAAGGAAAAAGAGCGAACAAAACCTAAGGAGTTCTAAAAAACAAGAACAGACAGAGAATGGGTAAGGGGGGTTGGTTACGCAATGGGAAGGTATTAGCACCCAAAACGTCTATAGTACCCTATAGGAACCCTTTGAAATATCTACCGCTTTTTGGTTTGAAAAGGTTTGCTTGAAAAAAGATTGAGGAGATGAGAAGAGAAATTGTTTTTTAAGATTTCTGTGTTTGGAGAGACTTATCGCCTCATGCCTACGTACCCACGATGTGCAATGTATGATCAAAACCTCGTAGTTCGTGGTACAAAGGATGAAATTTGTTTGTTTTGGTTGATTTTAAGTGTAAAGACAAATCGTCATTTCCAAGCGAATAATTCCGCTTAAAGAAATGAATCATGTCTAAACTTATGAAAACATTTTAAAAGGAAAAGTGCATAAAGCACAAAAAAAAAGATTGATGAGTTTGGTGGTTTTCAAAGTCTTCTTGAAATGATCAAAATATGATTAACATGGATTGACATTTATTAAAGAAAAAGAAAGTTTAAAAATGGCTTGACCAAAGTCAAGGTTTTATTATGAAAACGATTTTAAGTTTGAAAACAAGAAAGTTTTGAAAAATAGAGAAGGTTTTGAAAATTTAAGAAGGGGGTGGAGAAGAAGTGACTATCCTAGTGCATAAAATAAGAGCTAAGGTAAGAAAGATCTAACCACATGGAGACACTCTTCAAAGCATAATAAGAAAAGAATTCCATCCTCTTGAGCCAATAAGCAAGCCAAATAAAGGCTAGGATACCAAACTCCATAATGATCAAAAGCACAAGGGAAAGAGTCCTAAGTCTAAGTCCATAAGTCCAAAATCAAAGCCAAGAAGATCCTCCAATGCAAGGGATAGTGGCCATAGTCCAACAATTAAGAGCACAAGTCTTTTAGTGGTTTAATCCTTTATTAATGTTTTGAGTCCAAATGGACAAAAGAAAAACAAAAGCACAAGATAATATGGTCCAAGTGGACAAAATAAAAATTACATAAACATAAACATGATATGATATATGACAATATAAAAGCATTAAAAAAATAAAGAGAGATAGGGAGCGAGAAGGAAACATAAAGAAAAAAAAGTTAGAAGTTAGTAATTAGTAGCACAAGGCTCTAGTGCGATAAGCCTTCACTGATTATTCCGTTTCTCATTTTGAACTATAGTGATTAAACAATGCACTTAGGTCAAGGTTAATGAACTTGACAGAAGATTGGTAGAACCAAAGCCTCTAAAACGCCAAGTTTCAAAGGTTATGGACCTAATACAAAAAATTAATCAACATTGGGTTGACGCGACCAATCAAGGTCCGGACCATGAAAGCTCAAATTCCGAATTGGATAAAGAGGGACAAATGTAGCGCTATGTTAAGCAATCGCCGAGTAATTTACGGAGTAATTACCCTACAATGAGGTCGGTCAATAGTGATCTTTATGCTAATGCATGCTAGATGAACGATATGTAAATCGTCATCCGAAAGCAATACCGCACGGAAAGAAAATAGGTAACGATCTAGTCTTGATCAAGAATTCAACAAAGAAATTCTAAGATCCATAAGACTTTCATCGATCAAAATAAAAAGAAATAGATGAAGAGAAAGCCAAATTGAATTACAATTTCAAGATCCTTTCATCTTCAAGTTCAATCACTTTTAATTGATAAGTTTAAGTGTGAAAACATATCACTAATTCAAAGCACCTCAAATGAATTCAACAATGCATTTCAAGGATAAAATAAGAAAGGGGAAGAAGGAGGAAGAAAAACCAAAACAGCCCCAAAAACAAGGCAAAATATGCATTCTGTTTCGAAGTAACCGGTTACTTAGTTCAAAATAAGCGCAGTTTTTCAAAATTAACACAGAGTAACCCGTTACTCACCAGAGGGTAACCGGTTACTCTGCACCAGAATGCAGAAATATGTGCAAAATTCAGCATGATCCACTTTCAAAACTTTTTACAAACACCTTATGATCATGGAACTGAAATTGCACGAAATTTAAAGTAAAACAACGGTGTAAACCAGCAAATAAACACAATTACAAGATCCAAAGGATCAAGTAACAAAGATCTCCAAAGATCTACATTATGGAAGATGAAGATGAAGCTTCAACAATGGTGAAAGATAAATTACCACTTCAAATATGAAAATTCCTTCAAATTGCTTCAAGATCCAAACACCAAAGCCTTCATCTATGAGAATTGATGAAGAAAACAAGTTTGGATGAAGGTTTAGCTCAAAGTTAAACAAGATTCAATGTGAATTCTTGTTAACTTTCAAAAGAAGAAAAGTGAGCTTTGAGTGAATTTTGTGGTTGAGGATAGAATTTGCAAGAGGTTTTTTTGGCTATCAAAAGCTTCTGAAATGAAGCCTCTATTTATAGAATTTAGGCTTGGAAAATTTGGTGGTTTGGAATTTGGTTTGGAAATGAAAATTAGGCTTGGAATTTGAATTTGAAGGGAAATTATCAAAAGAGTGGTGATTAGTGGGGGTATATGGTAGGAATTAATTATGATGATGTAGGGAATTAAAATGAGATGGTCTAGAATATTCCACATGTGATCAAAATGATGAAAATTGGTGCCAATTGTTGGATTTGAATTTGCTGCCATTTTTCAAATTTTCACGAGGGTAACCGGTTACTCACCACAGGGTAACCGGATACTCAGTGTAAATTTTGAAAAAAATGCCCTTTTTAAGTGCACTGCTGTGGTTTGGCTCGATTCTTTTGCTCGTCAAAGAAGGCATGGAAATAAACACACGAACCTTGGAATTACTTGAATAATAATCAATTAAAACTTGGGGAATCCTCGACCAGATAAATTTGACATGATTGCGGATCAACTTTGACTTTTCTCAGATGACATTCATTCGAGCCGAGGGGCTGTTGTTTTGGTATTTTTAGCCTGTTCTTCCCCTAAAAATGTTAGTGAAAGGAAACAAAATATTTTTGGATTTTAATTAATGGTTAGTAAACATAAACAAATTAAGTAATAAAACAACTAACAAACACACATATACTCAAAGATCCCCGCAAGGCACAATCGTACAAAAGAGGGAACCAATGTGTGATCTTGTTTGTGGTATGAAATGCGAAAAGACATGTGGGGTCTTAGGGGTAAAACTTAGGGTATTACAGGGGAATTATAAAAACCCTCTCATTTGAGAGGGCCAGGTATCCAAAAATCATCCTAAGAACCCATACTTTTGTACTTGCGTTTTTCTCCCCCCGATTCTTACTTTAGCATCGGAGTGCCTTGCAGGTACACCCCCTCCTCATCTCACGCACCCAGCATCACAGACGTTCTTCTTGACCCATTACAGGATCTGATCAGCCTTCACGATCAGACTTCATTAATATGAATATTCAAATTGTCAATTTTATTTCTTTTATTTTATTTTTCTTTGTTCAATAGTTAATCCTAATCAGTGGTGGCTTTAGAACCCATCAGCTACAACCACAACCTTTCAACAACTATGGAAATTAACTACCAAACCATCTCTATGTAGTTGAGTTAGCTAGAAAACAACAATCAAAACCTCTCTATGCAGTTGGGTCAGTTAGATAACATTATTGATGAACGCGTGGAAGTTAAGTTTACAACACTCACCTGTTTAAGAACTCAGCATTTTGCTACAATTCCAGCATCTTCGTCATAAAATAAAGTTTCTGTAGGTATATCATATTCACTTATGAACCTTAATAACCCTAAAGAATGTTGTAACCATCATCTCTTTCGTACTTATGCATATACCTCTACCAATTTCCTTTACCCACGCAAGGGAAAGCATACCCATTGTTAACTTATCCACTGCACAACCACAACCCGCGCTATCTTTTCCCCAAGCCTCGCTTACCATGCACTCTGCACACTCAACTTTTACAATTGTTCCACCCACCTCATTTCAACCACATTACACTCAAGAAAATCATGTTTCCCTCATTTCTACAAAATAACAATATCTCACAACCCTTTTTTAGAACCCCCAAATTAAGTTAGATATTTTTGATGGAATTGATGCTTTAGAGTGGTTATTTCAAGAAGAATGGTTTTTTTTTCTTTTTATAACATTCTCTTAGAAAAACGATTACTAATGGCTGCTTTTTATATGAAAGGGGAAGCACTAGGGTGGTATAAGTGGATGTTTCAAAATCACCAATTAACTTATTGGAACACTTTTTCTAGGTCTCTCAAATTGTGTTTTGGTCCTTCAACCTATGAAAACCACCAAGCTCAACTGATTGAGCTAAGACGGTATGGTTCTCTTTTAGAATACCATGCTCATTTAGAAAAATTGGAAAATCGAGTATTAGGGTTACCATCTGATGTAATTCTCAATTGCTTCATATTAGGTTTAAACCTAGACATTCCAAATGAAATAGTTATACAACGCTCTTACTCTATTTCACAAGCTATGGAACTTGCCAAACTAATTGAGGTCAAGTTGAAAGACTCAAAACTTAAATTTCCTAGACCCTCAAACCAAAACCTTAGCCCCTCTTATACCCGACATAATTATCAAAACCACTTTACCTTATTCTAAACACCACAACAACATATAAACCTACAACACACCTCCTTCAAACACAATCCCAAGTCATTTACATATACGACGTATTACCTCAGCCCAACGAGAAAAATGCAAAGATCAAGTTTTATGCTTTAATTTTGATGAGAAGTTTATTCCATGCCACAAATTTGCAGCATGAATTTCTCTTGCTCGTGACAGAAGATGATAATCTTATTAAAACTCAAGAGACTAATGAAATTTTTGATGTAGTGAAAGTTGAATTTGAATTTGAATTAGAGGAAACATATTTTCAACTTTCACTATAAGCTGTTAGTGGCTAATTTTCCCCAAAAACATTGAAGTTTAAAGGATTACTTGATGGCTTATTAGTTACTCTTTTTATCGATACTGCAGCATCCACAATATTCCACAACCACACATAGCTCAACATCTCAAAATTCCCACCAAACGCATACCCAATTTCCTCATAATGGTATGCAATGACTCTCACTTACTATGTTTTGGACTATGCCCTCAATTTAGTGGCAGATTCAAGCTACAAAGTTTGGGGTGGCCACCAAATTAAACTATACTTTATAAATCATATATTCATAACATAATATATATATATATATATATATATATATATATATATATATATATATATATATATATATATATATATATATATATATATATATATATATATATATATAATATCTAAATTGTATTAAACAAAAAGTTGATTAAAGAGTATTATTTTAAAAAAAAAAAACTTAAAATAATGTTCTATAGTCTTTGAGTAGCTTGAAATCATCAATAATAGACACATAATCAATACTTGTAGCAATTCTGTTTCAATGTTAACCGTCATTATATCTCCTAGAAAATCAGTTTCCGTTTTGCTTCTCAATCTTGTATTACTAATTTTAATTTCGGAAAAAGATCTTTCAGTAGTAACTACAGATACAAGGAGAGTCATGATAAGGCATAGCAGTATATCAATCAAATAGTAATTTTTCTTCTTTTCAATTGCCACCAAATATGAACATAATTCTTGAATAGTTGATAAATTGTTCAAACTCGATACTTGACGAGCATGAATAATAAAATGTCGAAGATGAAATTCCAAATTAATCCTCCCTTGCTCGTTGAAGTCCGTATGATAATATTTTTCAACTAGAGTACAAATAGTATCAAGGTTAAAAGCTTTGTAGTTATCCTTGGGAGGTAAAGTACAACTTAGAATTAACAAATCAATCACTTGCTCACTAAATTTGCTATTCAATTCTTATAATTGTTTGTCAGTGGTAGTGAAAAATATTTCAACTCTAAAATAATGCTCAATGGTTACCCAAATATCTTCAAGATGAGAACGCTCAAATCTTGTTGTTTAGTGAACATCATTAAGATTAGTGTTGTACCCCAAATTTTACCCTCATTTTTTTTTGCTAGTTGATGTTTTTATTTATTTTTCTCTATATTTTAATTTATTATTTATTTTAGTGTTTTATTTGTTTTTATCTTAATTTAATTTCAATCTGGCTTATTTTTTATTTTTAAATTGTTTTTTTATTAACCTCAATTTAATTTAATTTTGCATTAGTTTAATTAATTAGATTAATTGTTAATTTGGTTTATTGTTTTAATTATTTAATTAGAATATTAATTAATTGTTATTTATTATTGTTATTTAACATTCTAATTCATTAAAAAAAAGAAAAAAGAAGAAGAAGGATTTTATTCATTCCATTGCCAATTTATGAGTGGTCCACCGTGCTATTTATTTTGGTTTTGTTTGGAGGGATTGGTTTTTGTCATCAACCAATGAGAATCAAACTTATGGTCTTTGACTTTTCAACACTGCCTTCAACCAACGAGAGAGCGCCATGTGGCATTTGGAGAAGAAAAGCCACCAAACTTCTTCTTTCTCTTTGTTGTAACCTTGATTTGCAGAGGAATAGGAGAAATTCAAACAAGATCACTCAAATTCGTCTCAAATCCTCATCAACCTTGGCGCGTCTCATTTCAAATTCTGATTCCTTCAAGTTTGTTTCCTCTTTGAGCTTCCAGAATTTGGTTCAGCAAAAGCAATTCTGAGCATTTCCGTATTCGTCATTCTTTCTGATTCACCCTGTTTTCCCAGCAATTATCATGGCGACATCTCTATCAATTTCCTTCTTTCAATACCTATCTGCTTACCACTAGAAGTATAGCTAAGAAGCAATGCCCATTCTAGCATTTGACCCTGCGAATCCAGAGCATGGGTGCATCAAGGAGCGTATGTCTCCTAAGGTTGAGCATTTGATCAGTTTGCAAACCCTAGCCTCCAAGCATTTGGAATTTGAATTTAACCCGGCCCATAATGCTTCACATTAACCCAACACCTGGCCTATTTAAGGAGGAGGGATATTCAGTTCAAAGGGATCAACACCTATCAATAATACTTATACACACAAAATTCTTGAGAGGATCTCTGAGAGTGAAGTGGCAGCAAGGAAAGGAGAAGAGTAACCACGTTTGCATAGCTATAGAGCTTAAGGAAAGCAGTGGAACTGTTCCATAAGAAGGTAAGCTCACTAGTCCCTTATGTTTAAAGTCCATCATGCTCATTCATAGGTAACTGTTATATGCATACTTGTTTGTTTACCAATTGTGTGCCATGAGTTGTGTTTAAATGAGTATCTTTTATATTGTATGCTAGAGTTGAGAGATTGTTGAGTTCAAAACCCTCTCCTATCCCTAGAATAGACTTTAGGCTAAATGCTGATTGACTGTTAAAGTTATATTTTAAGCTCAATGTGACAACATGTGCAACTCAGTTTTGAATCATTTTCCCTGTATCTTTGTGGTGATAAATGCTTTAAATCATGGTGGCAAGAGTTTGTTCATATTTTCCTTTGACATGTGTGGCCTAACCTTGTATCTTTTGCTGTTTACATTTGAGATTGCTTGCAGTTGGTGTTTTTTTGCCCTACTATGATCAATTCATATATATCATGTCAAAGTTTTATATGTTAATATGTGTGTTGGACATTATTAGTGTTGAACTATTATAGATACTTTGATCTCAGTCCATCTGCTTGAGTACTTAGGTCTTTTATAATGTATTTGAGTGATTGATGTCTTGATACATTCATGTTGTCTATAGAACCAACTCTTGGTAGCAAACTCTTCTGATTTAAACTGTTGATCATACTACTCTCTACACACTTCTATTGATGATGTTTCTTATCTCATAATCATTTATAATGCATTAATCCTGCCCTATGTGATTGAATGTCATCTGTTATCCTTTCCTTGCTATGAGTCATCAGTTTTGGATTGCTATGATAATCATTTAACTGTATCCATGTTTAGACATATTTAGGTTTGCCATGATGATATGTGTTTTGTTTATGTGGATGGTTAGTTTGAATCCAGCTCCCTTCAGTCATACTACTTGTAGATTTTTGCATACAAACTGTTATACATCATACTCGATGCCCATTTTCAATGCTTGTCTGGTCTACATTTGGAAATCCATGAATTTATGCTTAAACCTTTTTTTGAGCTTTGAGAATTCTACCTGATTTGTATGTTAAGATAATGAGTTTGATGCCGTGCTATTTTGAACTTTGTGACTGGCCTGCTTAGTATATACCATGCTCATCTTTGTTTATCCTCAGCAATACAAACTCATATGCTTTGTGTCACTAACCACACACATATACCTCAGTAGCATATGCACCTCCACAACAATGATGTGTAGATTTTTGTCACATTAAGTTCTCAGTTTATAACTTGTCATAACTGCTCATGCCTTACCAAACCCTTTGTATGCACTAGCTTAAATGTTGATCAATTGCAAATGTGTTGAGGAGCCTGTGTTAACCACCTCAATATACTTCTATATGTGCTATACACGTTTTTTTCTTAAGATGCTAACCTTGATCACATAGCTTACCCCTGTCATGTCAAGTTCTTTTGTTGTCAAAGTTCTTGAGTTTGTTTAGTTGAAGTGCTAATTTGTTCATCTATTTTGCAAAGTCTTATGTTGGTCTTTAATCATAAGTCTCGCCATGCTACTGTTAGTGTATATACAGTTTATGCCTTTGGATATTCTAATAAGATATGTATGACCCTAAGTGTGCTTTGTCTCTACATGCTTTGTTATCATATTTTAACCTAATATGCCAAGTATTGCATGGTTTGTTTCTATCTTTGCTTAAATCCAAGGCTGCTATGTATGCTAGTAATGTTAGGGTCTTCTTCATCTTGTGAACTCTTTGTAGCATGATTGAATTGCCTTGGTTGATACCCCTGCTTGCCTTTGCATACTGTCATTTTGTCACTGTAGCGAGCGATTTTGGACGAGATTCTTAAGCGCTAGTCGCTCTCTGCGGTTGAGTTTACTACAGGTCGGTTCATTTTTTATCCTATTGTGATCTGAATAAGGAAGGGAAATAGATGTCTCCAATTAACCCTGCTTTGCATACTGAGTTTAAACAGCGGCCTGTTAGGTTGCGAATGCTATCAATGTGGGGGGGCCTTTGTACTGGTTATTTGTATTTTTGCCAATACGGTTTTCTTTTCTTTTTCTAGGACTTTATAGCGGGGAACAAGGATTAGGGATGTTAGGACTGATGCTTTTGATAGATACATGAGAGTATGGGATTTTGGGTTTTTGTTTAGTGTGCTCGCTAAGATTTTTCTTTCAATCTTATGCCTACGTATTCCCGTTTACCGAAACAGGGAAATCAGAGCGTTCGTAGTTCCTCCTATTCTATGGGAGGAAATGGTTGTTTTTTGGTGTCTTGTTCAAAGCCCAAGACGTGAAGCGAAAGGTGTTTTGTATCTTGTTCAAAGCCCAAGATATGAAGCTGAAAGTCCTGACTTTAGAGAGAATTTGTCATCCCTAAAGAGGTTTGTCTGTCACAACTGTTTATAAAGGAGAATTACTTTAACCGGGATACGCGGATCCGGTAATGCCATAATTTCCTTTATAGGGGGTTTTAACCTGAAGGAGAAGACTTTAACTCAGTGTAGAGCAATGCTATCTTTCCTTAGTAATTTCTCATACTAAAAGAGGGACATTGGCATGGATGTATATGATCTAGAGGCTTGCCGCTCACAGCGATTAGATGAAAGGGGAAGGAGTTATTGATGTTTGTGTACCGTGAACGAGGTACGGCTATGATGCTAAAAGGTTAATTGGATTAACCAGTGGTTTTCTTATATAAAGCCTAAGAGGAGGCTATTATGTGTCTCGTACAAAGCCCGAGAGAGAGGTTAAAAGGTTTTGACTCAACGAGGGAATCTTTTGGTATCTCGTATAAAGCCCGAGATGGAGGCTATTTGACTCAACAAGAGAGTTTTTGTATCTCGTACAAAGCCCGAGATGGAGGCTAAAATTTGTTTGGCTCAATAAGAACCTTTTTGTATCTCGTATAAAGCTCGAGATGGAGGCGAAAGAGGTGATTGACTCAACGAGGGAGTCTCTTATGTGTCTCGTACAAAGCCCGAGAGAGAGGCTAAATGTTGTTTCAGTTAACTGACAGGTCCAGTATACTGATGTTAAAGAGAAAATCAATTCTTATATGAGCAAAACTGTACTCATGGATTTGATTCAAGGATCCGGGTTATTCCTGTTCTTTAAGGAAGCGGGAAATCCGAAGGGTATTGAGACTGTCCGAGTCTACGGGTTTCCTTCCTATTTTAACGAAGGGGTCACTTGAGAATGTCTTTTAGACTCAAGGAGATTAGACTGTCCGAGTCTAGAGTTTTATCTTTTGTACTATGCTTTGAAAAACAGTAGTAGACTCTATGAAAGGACTGTTCTATGCAGATGACTAAGTTCTGTTCCTATACCTCTAAGAGGTCGTCGGGACAATTTGTACGAAGCCCAAGAGGAGGCTGGAAACTTTTAAGAAGCCGACGGGTCCTTGTACGATGCCCAAGAGGCGGCTATCATTCCCGGAGGAAGGGATCATTATACGAAGCCTAAGAGGAGGCTGTGAATGCTTCTAAGAAGCCGTAGGGTCCTTGTACTAAGCCCAAGAGGAGGCGGGGTTGCTTTTTAGGAAGCTCGTGGGTCCTTGTATGATGCCCAAGAGGAGGCCGATGCTTTTAAGAAGCCGATGGGTCCCCAAACCCCGAGAAATTCAAGGCAAGCTATCCACAAGGAATAGATCAAGTCAGGAAAGTTCGAGAATTTGGAAGAAACTCAAGAGATGCCATTCACGGAGAAAAGATCATCTCTTGGGAGTAGAGTTTCTTGACAAATGCTTTTAAGAAGCCTGTGGATACCCAAACCCCGAGAAGTTCAAGACATGCCATTTACCGAGAATAGATCAAGCCAGGAAAGTTCGAGAATTTGGAAGAAACTCAAGAGATGCAATTCACAGAGAAGAGATCATCTCTGGGGAATAGAGTTTCTTGACAACTTTTATGAGTGACAGTCTATGAAAGGGTTCATAGAGAATGTTGCCTTTCATGTCTCCATATTGTTTAACCCCAAGAGGAGGGAAGACTGTGTCTGGTAATCCTCTGGGGATCTAATTTTGACTATTTCTAAGAGTGATCAACGGGCTTAATGCTAGACGTAGTTGCTGGGGAAACGCTAAATATCTATACTATTATTACACAGTTGATATGAGTTTATGAAATAAGACTTACAGCGAAACAGCCCCACAATACAGTTATATGTATATGAAAGCGGTAAATGAAAGCATATAAACATTTACTCGGTTGTAGAGCTTCCATGCTGTTTGGTTAGTTGTTCAACAAAGAAAGATTGAAAATAACAGTATATTCAAAATCAAAGGAGAAAGTGCTTTGAAAAAGAAAGGTTTGGGGCTTACAGCTCAAGGAGAGGCCCAGGTTTTATCAGTGAGCGCACTGTTTGAATTTGTACAGAGGGACTTATACAAGTGACTGAGGCCCAAAAAGGTTTTCTGTACAAAGGGATGGGTCTTACACTCTCTCAAGAGGCCCAAAAAGTTTTAAGAAAGGAAATGGATCTTACTGCTCGAGGGTAGGCCCAATTGACTTTTCGTTTAAAGTGGCGATCGCGCCGAGATTTTCTTTTAACGCGAAGGGACTTATACAATAAGTGAGGCCCAAAATGTTTTGGTTAAAAAGGGGGTTGGGTCTTACACTCTAATAGAGGCCCAAAGAGTTTTGAATGGGTCTTATAGCTCGAGGAGAGGCCCAAGGTTATTTTTCAAAAGGGCGATGATCGCGCCGTTTGTTTTTTACGGTATCGGGACTTATACAATACACTGAGGCCCAAAAATGATTTGGTCAAAAAAGGATTGGGTCTTACACTCTATTAGAGGCCCAAAGTGTTTTGAAAATGATTTATGAGGGTTGAATTAATCCAAAAACCCTAATTTGTTTTCAAAAATGTATTTAATTGAATAAAAATTCAATTAAAATGATCAAAATTGTTTAACATATGAAAAACAAATTGTGATCTTGGATTAATGCTTCAAAAATTAAGTATTGACCTACAAAATAATTAGAAAGCATTAAAAGTTGCAAAATCAATGTGGAAAAAATATTTAAAATGTCAAAAACAATTAAAATATTAATTCTTAGCAAAAATATCAATTATATGAAATAAATAATATTTTTGGGATTTTTTTATAAAATAAAATATTTTAACATTTTTGTGAATTATTAAAAAAAGAATAAACTCAAAATCATTAAAACTCAGAGAGAAATTAATTTTTGAATCAATTAAACAAAAATCACAAAATTCAAATATTCAAATTTCTGAAAATGGCGCCAAGAACACGCGCGTGTTCTGAGTTTCCCAGATTTGCGTTTTCCATCCAATCTCACTGAATACTTAACCATATCATGCAATCCACATACCAATAAACTCGTTTCAACCTCACGATCATGTCTATAACACTTAATTTCATTTAAATTAAACATAAAACATTAAATCACGAAGAAACCTCAAGAACCCTAATTTTTGCATGAAGGCTAGGATTTTTGATACACGATTCAAACAAAGCAATTAATTGAGGGAAAACATTCCATGCATGGTTATGAACATATGGCCAAATTATTGTTCAGCAAAAATTGCATGGATCATAGAGTTAGAAGAGCTCATGCTTACCACTTGCAGCTGGTGATCGTGATTTGTGTAGGAGGTATTACAGTTGTGTTGTGATGATCTGAACAGCTTCCCTAGGTGCTATGGAGTGTGTTTGAATGCTTGGACTTGATGGAAATTGGCTGGATCACTTCATGGCATCTCAACTGCACTTTGGTTAAAACCTTGAGAAATTGACTAGTGATTCTGAGAAATCAATGTTCCAGTTGTTGTTTAAGTGTTTGATCAGCTCATATGTGATGTATATAAGGTGTGTGAGTGATTGGTTTGAGTGGAATTGCCCTCTAGCTCAAAACCCGATAGTTACCTTGCTAAGAAAGACATTTTTGCCAAGAGAAAGAGATTTTGAGAAAGGCAAGTGTTGTAGGCTTTTGGTGTACTTAAACTGATCACAATTGAGCTCTATTTATAGTAGAGCAAGTTTGTTTTGCAAGGAATAGTGAATGGCAACTGCTAAGTAGGTTTGTTCAATGTTGGCCAATGGAAATCCAAGTCTCCTCTAGCCATTGACTAGAGGTTAGGGAACAGAGCTTTGGTTCCCTTGGTCTTGGATAAGTCTTGACTGATTTCAGATGAGAATGGCTCAGTCCATGCCACCTTGATGCTTCCATTGAATGCTTTAATCCAAATTTGGAGTCTTGTCCCTATTTTGGCCATTCTATGTTCAACATGTTATTTCTTGTTCCATGGACCTTGGAGGCTTGGCTCAGTGATTGTCCCCTTTAGATTCAATCCTCAGATGTGTCCAAGTGGATAGGAGCATTTGAATTTGGCTGATTTTGGCAAATCGAACAAAAATGCAAATTCTGCCTTGCCTTGGCAGATTTCAGCAAGGCAACTTGCCAATGTCATATCTCATGGTATAAGTTGAATTTGGTAATGTTCTTGACCATTTTGGAAAGCCCTTACATGATACAACAACTGTTTGAACATGTTTGGTTTTGATCTCTTCTGAATCCAAGTGAAAAATCCCCCTACATTTGGCAAAAAGTAAGGCAAAATCTGACTTAGTGAAATTTTCACTAAGTGTTGGAACAAAGTGTTTTCTCTTGATTTTGATCACTCCATAACTCAAAATCCTTAATGAATTGGACTTAGGTCTAGTTGAAGTTTTTGTAGAGGGCAATGAGATCTACAAATCAAGCTTTGAATGGGGCACAATGGCCTTGTGGTTTAGGAGTTATGGTCCTCCAAAGTTGGTGCATTAGTGGCACTTTTTCATGACTTAGAAAAATTTCTAAGTTTTATGGTTACCCCTTTTACAAGTTATCCAACTTTTCTTGATTTTTCTTGATGAATGATGATTCAAATCATACATTAACATCATTTTAGGGTTAAAAATCCATTTTGGTGAAAAATCTCAAAAAGTCAAAGTTGACTTTTGTGCACAGTTGACTTTTTATCTGATGAATTCCAAACTGTGCAATTCTTCAGGAAATCATGTCCTTGACCTAAATCAAACTTGATGGACATGTTCCATGGGTGTTATAGGATATATTGAGGCATGTCCTAGGGCTTGGGAGCATGTCCTGGTCAAAAGTCAAAGTTACAGTTGACTTTTTCCTTAAAACCCTAATTGTGGTGCAAATGAAATTGAGACTTGTTTCTCAAGCTTCTTGGATTAATCCATTGTTCCAAGTGGATCAATATAGTTCATTAGAGACCCTCAAACCCTCTCTTGAGGTCTTGGCTTATGATTTGTCTCAAAAGTCAACTTAGGGGTGAATTAGGTCAAGAAACCCTAATTCCTGATTTTTGATGAATGCATCCCTTGAGGTCAAATTGACTTGATGATAGGGTCCATGAGGTCCCATGGAGTATATTAGGTTATGTTTTGAATCATTAGCTCATGCCCAGATGAAAATTTCCATCTGGAGGCCCTAGTAGACCAAAACCCTAATTTGGTGATACTGGCGATCTTGAGGCTTGATCCGCCTAGAAGGGAGCATCCTTGTGCTTAATCCTTGAAGTGGGAGTCCTTTTGATCCATTGTGGATGTTTGAGAGGTTAGACAAGTTGAAGATCATGTCATTCCTTGATTGATCCTTTGTCTAAGCACTCAGAGAGGGCTTGAAACCCTAATTTTGATTGTAGTGGATACTCACCCATCTTTGGGGAGACTGATGAAGTATGATGGTTCCTCCATATTGTAATGATGATTTTCACAATGATGGGAAATCTTAGTGGTCAAAATTTGGGGTATGACAGATGCCCCTATTTAATCTTCTTGGACCCGAAGGTGTGAATGACAAAGGTATTCGGGCATTCGGGGTGCAAGAGGATTAAATATCGGAATACCCGAAATTTTGATGGCTATGAATGGCAGCTTGCGCATTCATCTTATTTTGCTAAGCAATGATGCTTAGAAAAGGTAAACTTCCCCTTGATCCTGGTATTCAGCCAAGGAGCTGGTCTCAGTTTTCTTTTGAAATAAACCTCCCCTCGATCCTGGTTTCCTACCAATGAACTGGTCTTAGTTTCTGAAATAAACTTCCCCCCGATCCTGGTTTCCTACCAAGGAACTGGTCTTAGTTTCCTTTGTAAACTTCCCCTCGATCCTGGCTTCCTACACAAGAACTGGTCTTAGTTTCTGAAATAAACTTCCCCTCGATCCTGGTTTCCTACCAAGGAACTGGTCTTAGTTTCTTTTGTCAATAAACTTAATTGACAAGGGACGCTATGCGTAGCGGTTTTCCTCAAACTTCTCGCCGAATTTTCCTGGGGAGATGCCATTTGACGGAAAAAGTTTTGATGTCAGACTTGCTAGGGAACCCAACCGTCTGAGTTGTAGAGGTATACAAACTTCTCTGTTTGGAGACGCCATTTGTCGATTCTACTGGGGAAAGCGAGTCTCTTGAGAGACTGCATTCGTTTGGGGTCTTTACATCGTACTTTTCTCGGAGAACTTCTCGGAGAAATGCCATATGATGTGATCCAATTTTGAGGTATCGATGACCTTTTCATCAGTGGGTTTTTCGGAGAAAAACTGCCGTACTACCGAATCTCCGATTTAGGAGGCTTTCTCTCGGGATTTTCTTTAATCCGGGAAAACAAGGATATCATCTTCAATGGCGAAGAGTGATGTTAACTGAGGGCTCTCTGGTCTTTCATAGGTTCAAGTTATCAAAGTGGTCAAGGGCCAACTTCATTGCAGAAATAAACTGGAGGAGAGAGAATGTTCAGACGTAACACTTCCTGAAGAGGAAAGGGCTGACAACTCGATTGAGAGGACTTTTATCAGTAGGGGACAAGACCGACTAGAGTGATAGTGATGCAATATGAAATGTGAATGCAAATCAATAATGTATAATGTGTGTATGTTTATGTTGACAAAACTGACGCGACATACAAACTGACAGGTGAACACGACTGGATACTCGGGCATCGCGGGGCGAAAAAGTATCGCTGGTTCAGAATAACAATTCCACCTTGCTTAGGAGAGATAGTCCCTGTTGGGATCTATGTTGGTCGGGCTTAGGAGATGATAACTCGGCCGAGGCGTTTCAAACGAAACAAGGTCTCTGACACAGTTGATCCCTTCATTCAGGCGTACTGGGGTAGAAGGAGTACTTTGATTCTGCACTTTGAAGTTTGCTTACTTTTGAAGAAGCGACCGATGTTCTTCTGATATTCAACAGTCAAAAGAAATTACCGTCTTTATTAAAAAGCAGAAAAAATTTTAACAAGTAAATTCATTTTTGTTTTATTTCAAGAATCGCTAATCATGTTAACAACGTCGTTCTGTAAAGCTAAAACAAATAAGAATTACAAACAAAAGCACAAGGGCTCAAATTTTATTGATAAAATAGAGATCAGCCAAACGCATGATTCCAAGGAGTATTTACAAAGTTAGAAAATGGTAATTTACAAGGAAAAGCGCTACGTTGAAACATAACGACCACTATCCTTCTACCAACTTTGAATTCGGGGCATCCTGAGCTTCTGTCGAAGATGACCTTGACTGGAGTTTTCCTCCGATGGATGGTGTAACTGCTGCTGCTGAGGGACCTACCTCTGTTGAATAGAGTTACTTGCCATTATCCCTAATTTTTGCCTGGATTGTACTATGAGATTTCCAATCCATCGGGATGATTTTTTTTTCATGTCTCTAACTTTTGCCTGGACCGCCCTTTCGGGTTTTCAATCCACCGAGACATTTTTTTTTAGTTTAGGCGAAGTATTTCTTGACTACATCAATATTCGTGGGGTAGGCAAATTCCTCTCCGTCCATGGTTGCAAGTCTCAAGGGGCCGCCTGAGAAAGCTTTCGTGACCACATAGGGGCCATCATAATTCGGAGTCCATTTACCTCGCGAATCAGTGAGAAATGATTGAATTTTCTTGAGCACGAGGTCTCCTTTTCTGAAGACACGAGGTCGGACCTTTTTGTCAAACGCCCTTTTCAGTTTCTGTTGATACAACTGACCATGGTATAGTGTCGTGATTCGCATTTCTTCGATCAGATTCAATTCGTCGTGTCGGCTTTGACACCATTCGTCGTAAGAACATTAGGATTCGTATCTTTGAAAGATAAGAGCCCGCTCCTAACAAGCTTTTGCACGTCGGACTTGAAATTGAGATAGTTCTCTATGTTATGCCATGATCCTCCTTGATGATAAGGGCATGTCTGATCCACCTTAAACCAAAAGGGCAGATTTTCCGGTACTGTAAGAGGAGACTTAGTCTGAATGTGCTCCTTAGCCAGTAGTAATGGAAATAGTTCTGCGTACAACATGGGTATAGGATCAAACCCTGATGGTCGCGTTGTACGGTTGTCGTTATATGGAGGACGAGCCTGCTGAAGAGGCTGTTGTGTCCTTTGTTGGTTAGGTTGGCTCTGCGCAACCTGAGGTTGATACGTAGGAATAGGCGCAGGGCCGATAGCAGGAGTTACAGCTGCTACTGGTTGATAACGTCGCCTTGGCTTTCCAAGAGAGATATTCCCAATATCTTGCTTTTTTTTCTTAGGGAGAGCACTACCGTATTTTTTAGTACCGCTCGTCGATTCAGCGTCTTTTACCAAACGTCCTTTTCTGACGGCTTCCTCAAGACGTACTCCCATGCCCACCATCTCGGTGAAATCACTGGGTGCACTGGCAACCATTCGGTCATAGTAAAATGAGCTTAAGGTTTTTAAGAAGATCTTTGTCATCTCTTTTTCCTCAAGAGGTGGAAAAATCTGAGCGGCAATTTCGCGCCATCTCTGAGCGTACTCCTTAAAGGTTTCCTTGTCCTTTTGTGACATTGATTTGAGTTGATCTCTATCCGGTACCATGTCCAAATTGTATTTGTATTGTTGGACAAAGGCAGTGCCAAGATCTCTGAATGTGCTAATCGTAGCACGGTTTAAACCCATGTACTATTTTAATACGGCATCGGTTAAACTATCCTGGAAGTAGTGAATCAGTAGGTCCTGATTCTCCGTCTGAGCTGACATTCGCCGAGCGTACATCACCAGATGGCTTTGAGGGCAGGAGTCACCCTTGTACTTTTCAAAGTCGGGCACTTAGAATTTGTACGGGACTTTCACATTGGGGACCAAGCAGAGGTCTGCAGCGTCCTTTCCAAATAGACCCTGACCGCGAATAGCTTGCAGTTTCTTCTGCATTTCCAAGAACTGTTCCTGGAATTCATCCATTCGGTCAAACATAGTTTCCTTTTTACCAGAAGGTATTGGTGGAATCTGTCCTTCCGGGACAGTGTGCACCACAGGGGGTGGTACCGTGACTACGGCAGTGAATCTTGGCGTTTCCCGAAGTTTGTAACCTTCAGGAGTCTTCAATATGCCCCTGGCATCTTCGCTTTCCCGAAGTTTGTAACCTTCAGGCCCAGCGGCTTCTGTTATGATTCCCTGATCCTCAGTGATCGGCGGAACATATCCTTCCGGGATATAGTTTGCAGGCATCTGATACCTAGGATCAAACTTCTCCACTATGGGCGCTGAGGTGATCTCTCAGATCACAGTCCTTTGTAGCTGAGCTTCTACCATGACTTGCATGTCGTTACGAAGCTTTCTCATATCCTCTCTCAGAGCGTCGATCTCTTCTTTCAACTCTCTGTTTTCTTCCTCAAGATCATCCATCTTTTTCTGACGATTGGCCCGAGTATTATACGAATGAGACAGTTTGACTCTAGAACCGAGACACAAACGTGAGATTCATAGGTAAGAAGAATACGCGATGTGAGAATGATGAATGCAATGATTTATTAATTGTTTTTTGGTTTAATCAAAATAAACTTCGACAATTAGATTGCAAATATCAAACAGTGGGGAAACCCTTTTTTATTGAAATTCAAAGGATTACAGAAATGGAAGTACAGTAGATTACAAGGTGCAGAAACAAAAACCTAAGCTAATGGGTTCCGAGTCCTCTCTGAAGAGAAATCGGGTGCTGACTCCGGTACTTTCCTTTTCTTTGACCGGGGCTCTTGGGCCGTTGTCGGGTTGTCATTCCTTTGCCATGTGAAAGGAGTGAGCAAATTCCTTTGGTCATCTTGATTCTCTACAGCATGTTGCTCCAAAATTTCAATCAGAGCATCTTTCTCTTTCAGTAGTTGCTGTATTTTGATGCACTCTACGTTGAGGGTGCGGTATTTGTTCTTCCAAGACCTTCTCTCCTTTTGAACTTTGTTGAGAGTAACCTGAAGCTTTTCAGTTTCCATCATGAAATACATGACAGATTCCCTCGGCGGAATAATTCCGTAACGAGGATAAGGCATTTTTAGCTTGAGAGCTCTAGTTTGTACCCAATGGAGATAAGGCTTCACCGAGACACAGTCTGGTTTTCCCAGAGACTCCCATCCTTTCTTATGAACATGTTTCCAAGCATGCACTATTTCCATCTTTAGTGCTCTGTCATTTTCTCCTTCCTTGAAGAAAAGACATTCCAGATGAACACCCCGTGGGACGTGTCTCATCGGGTATCCAAATTGACGATGAACGAGAACTGGATGGTAATTGATTCCTCCCTTAGTTCCTATAAGGGGTACGTTGGGGAAGTTTCCACAACGATCAATGATTCTGATTCCATCATAGATCCTATTACACCAATCTATATCAGAGTTGGTAAGAGACATGATCTTCTGCGACCAACGTAAGGCACTCTTGCAATCCCAAAAAGCAGCAGACTTGGGCAAGTGGGAGATAAACCATTTGTAAAGCAAAGGTACACAGCATGTGATCTCCCCTCCACTGTACAAATTTCCCAAGTGTACAGAATGATACGCATCTGCGAGCAAAGTCAGCACAGGGTTTCCATTGAGAAAAACCTTAATAGAGTTGATATCGACGAAGTTATTGATGTTGGGAAACAAAAATAACCCGTAGGTGAGCAAGACAAAGATGCTTTCAAAATTAGTCACGTTCCCGATACTAGCGAACTACAGGGCTTTCTTCATCAAGAACTGGGCTGGAAAACCTTGTATGCCACCCTTGGTAGTCATGTGAGTCCTGACCTCAGACTCGTCCAAATGAATTGCTCTTGCAATGGTCTGATTCTTTGGAATTTCTTCCAGTCCAGAAAATGGAGCTCGATCAGTGATATGTAAATCGATCATATGAGAATACTCCTCCAGCGTTGGTGCGAGCTGGTAATCCGGGAATGTAAGGCAGTGATAAACCGGATCGTAGAATTGGACGAGCGCGTCCATGATTCCCTCAATCACATGGAATCTTAGCAGAGACAGCAAACCTCTGTACTTGGCTCTGAAAGCCTTTTGGTTTGTGATCATCCTCTCCAAACCTCTTAAATCCTCTAGTTTTGGAATCCTGAAGGTATACCTATGGGTTCTCCTTCTACCGAAATCCATGAGTGCAATCCTTTTTTCTGACATTTGCAATCATTGTCTTAGTTTATTTTGAAAAACAGAAAGACTAGAAGAGAAGATTTTTTTTCTTGTTTTGATGTTTTTTAAATGAATGCATGAATGCAGCACACAAAAACATAGAAAAAACATGGGGTCAAAGGGTCGTTGTCATGAAGTCAAGGCTCTACCCATCCCCAAAGGTTTATACTAGGGTGATTTTTGAGCCTGTACTCATTATCATCAGCTTCTCCCAGGAAAGCAAAACAACAAGCGGATCGCCAGCAAGTTGTAGAGCAATCTTAGAGTAAGTGTCATTCACCGAGAATAGATCACCATCCTCAAATGAGGGTAGTATCGCGTGACAACTATTTCCGATAGTTTCCGCACTACAAAAGGGTTGGCTCCTTAGCTTCTCAGACATCACAATTGGCCCATTGCCTAAGAGAGGGAATGGGTTGCATTGGTCAGCCTCCACTGAGGTTGATGGTCGGCCTCGTCGCCATCACTTATCTTAAGTGTATACTCAATATTTCCACATGCGGCATCACACGCATTCCCATTAGCAGAAAAATAAACACGTATAGCAATTAGGAAAAGTAGTATATATATTTGTCCTAATCATCCTAGACCTTTAAAGGCTAAGAATCTTAAGTTCCTGACAGAAAATGGTTTCCCGACGGAGTCACCATCCTGTGGTTTCATTCCAAATTAACGGCGTTTTGACCTAAGATCCTAGTGACGTCAAGGTTTCTACTTAGGGGACAAGAAGAGAACGAGATCCCTAAAGATCGTCCCCAGCAGAGTTGCCATTTTTCTGTAGCGAGTGATTTTTGGATGTGGTTGCGAAGCACGATCGCTCTGGTACTACAGCTCGATTCATTTTTTATCCTATTAAAGCTGATGAAGGAAGGGAAATAGATGTCTCTAATTAACCCTGCTTGCATACTGAGGTTAAACAGTCAAAACTGTTGGTTTACAGATGCTACAAAGATTCGGGGTTTCTCCTAGGTTATTTTGTTGAAAAGGGGTGCTTTAGGCTATCGGTTAGGATGTTAGGACAGATATATGAAAGTATGGGATTTTGGGTTTTTGTTTAGTGTGCTCGCTAAGATCTTTTCTTTCGATCTTATGCCTACGTATTCCCGTTTACCGAAACAGGGAAATCAGAGCATTTGTAGTTCCTCCTATTTTACGGGAGGAAATGGGTGTTTTTGGTGTCTTGTTCAAAGCCCAAGACATGAAGCGAAAGGTGATCTATATCTTGTTCAAAGCCCAAGATGTGAAGCTGAAGGTGGTTTGTATCTTGTTCAAAGCCTAAGATGTGAAGCTGAAGGGGGTTTGTATCTTGTTCAAAGCCCAAGATGTGAAGCTGAAAGGTTTATTTGTATCTTGTTCAAAGCCCAAGAGGTGAAGCTGAAGGTCCTGACTGTAGAGAGAATTTGTCATCTCTAAAGAAGGGTGTGTCACAACTGTTGGGTGACTGATTATAAAGGAGAATTACTTTAACCGGGATATGTGAATCCGGCAATGCCATAATTTCCTTTAAAGGGAATTTTAACCTGAAGGATAAGACTTTAACTCAGTGTAGAGCAATGCTATCTTTCCTTAGGAATTTCTCATGCTAAAAGAGGGACAGTGGCATGGATGTATATGATCCAGAGACTTTCCGCTTACAGCAATTAGATGAAGGGGAAGGAGTTGTTGATGTTTGTGTACTGTGAACGAGACACAGCTTTGATGCTAAAAGGTTGATTGGATCAACCAGTGGTTTTCTTATATAAAGCCTAAGAGGAGGCTAATATGTGTCTCGTACAAAGCCCGAGAGAGAGGCTAAAAGGTTTTGACTCAACGCGGGAATCTTTTGGTATCTCGTATAAAGCCCGAGATGGAGGCTATTTGACTCAACAAGAGAGTCTTTTGTATCTCGTACAAAGCCCGAGAGGGAGGCTAAAATTTGTTTGGCTCAATAAGAACCTTTTTATATCTCGTATAAAGCCCGAGATGGAGGCGAAAGGTGATTGACTCAACGAGGGAGTTTCTTATGTGTCTCGTACAAAGCCCGAAAGAGAGGCTAAACGTTGTTTGACTCCGCTGGGGGGAATTATTGTACAAAGCCCAAGAGGAGGCTATGGTGACTGTTTCAGTTGAGTGACAGGTCCAGTATACTGATTTTGAAAGAGAAAATCAATTCTTATATGAGCAATACTGTACTCAAGGATTTGATTCGAGGATCTGGGTTATTCATGTTCTTTAAGGAAGAGGGAAATCCGAAGGGTATTGAGATTGTCCGAGTCTACGGGTTTTCTTCCTATTTAACGAAGGGGTCACTTGAGAATGTCTTTGAGACTCAAGGAAATTAGACTGTCCAAGTCTAGAGTTTATGCTTTGAGAAACAGTAGTAGACTCTTTGAAAGAACTGTTCTATGCAGATGACCAAGTTCTGTTCCTATACCTCTAGGAGGTCGTCGGGACAATTTGTACGAAGCCCAAGAGGAGGCTGGAAGCTTTTAAGAAGCCGATCGGTCCTTGTATGAATCCCAAGAGGAGGCTATCATTCCCGTAGGAAGAAATCATTATACGAAGCCTAAGAGGAGGCTGTGAATACTTCTAAGAAGCCGGCGGGACCTTGTACTAAACCCAAGAGGAGGCGGGGTTTCTTTTAGGAAGTCGGTGGGTCCTTGTACGATGCCCAAGAGGAGGCCGATGCTTTTAAGAAACCCGTGGGTCCCCAAACCCCGAGAAATTCAAGGCAAGCTATTCACAAGGAATAGATCAAGTCAGGAAAGTTCGAGAATTTGGAAGAAACTCAAAGATGCCATTCACGGAGAATACATTCATCTCTGGGAGTAGAGTTTCTTGACAATTCCTAATGAGGACAGCCGAAGAGAAGACTGTATCTGGTGATCCTATTGGGGATCTACGTGTCTATTTCTACGAATAAACGAAACGGCGTCACCTAGTTCTAGACGTAGTTTCCGGGGAAACTCTAAATATCTATACTATTATTACACAGTTGATATGAGTTTATGAAAGAAGACTTACAGCGAAACAGCCCCACAATACAGTTATATGTATATGAAAGCGGTAAATGAAAGCATATAAACACTTACTCGGTTGTAGAGCTTCCATGCTGTTTGGTTAGTGGTTCAACAAAGACAGATTGAACAAAACAGTATATTTCAAAATCAAAGGAGAAAGTGCTTTGAAAAAGAAAGATTTGGGGCTTACAGCTCAAGGAGAGGCCCAGGGTTTTATCAGTGAGCGCACTGTTTGAATTTGTACATAGGGACTTATACAAGTGACTGTGGCCCAAAAAATTGTTTTTTGTACAAAGGGATGGGTCTTACACTCTCTCAAGAGGCCCAAAAGGTTTAAAGAAAAAGAGTGGGGCTTATAACACGAGGGTAGGCCCAGAGTTTTTCCGTTTGAAATGGCGATCGCGCCGAGGTTTTCTTTTAACACAGAGGGACTTATACAATATCTGAGGCCCAAAATGTTTTGGTTAAAAGGGGATTGGGTCTTACACTCTATTAGAGGCCCAAAAGTTTTGAATGGGTCTTATAGCTCAAGGAGAGGCCCAGATGCTTTGTTTTTAAACTGGCGACGATCGTGCCGAATTTAAAAATGTATAGAGGGACTTATACAATAAGTGAGGCCCAAAGTATTTCTGTACAAGTGGGTTGGGTCTTACACTCTAATAGAGGCCCAAAGTTTTAAAAGAAAAAAAAGAGTGGGGCTTATAACACGAGGGTAGGCCCAGAGTTTTTCTTGTTTGAAAACGGCGACGACCGTGCCGTTTATTTTGACGGTATCGGGACTTATACAATATACTGAGGCCCAAAATTGATTTGGTCAAAAAAGGATTGGGTCTTACACTCTATTAGAGGCCCAAAGAGTTTTGAAAATGATTTATGAGGGATGAATTAATCCAAAAACCCTAATTTTTTTTCAAAATGTATTTTAATTGAATAAAAGTTCAATTAAAATGATCAAAATTGTTTAACATATGGAAAACAAATTGTGATCTTGGATTAATGCTTCAAAAATTAAGTATTGACCTACAAAATAATTAGAAGGCATTAAAAGTTGCAAAATCAAGGTGGAAAAAAATATTCAAAATGTCAAAAATAATTAAAATATTAATTCTTTGCAAAAATATCAATTATATGAAATAAATAATATTTTTGGGATTTTTTGGGAAAATAAAATATTTTAACATTTTTGTAAATTATTAAAAAAAGAATCAACTCAAAATCATTAAAACTCGGAGAGAAATTAATTTTTGAATCAATTAAACAAAATCACAAAATTCAAATATTTGAATTTATGAAATTGGCGCCAAGAACATGGACCAAGAACACGCGCGTTTTCTGCCTTGCCCAGATTTTCATTTTCTATCCAATCTCACTGAATACTTGATTATATCATGCAATCCACATACCAATCAACTCGTTTCAACCTCACGATCATGTCTATGGAAATTAATTTCATTTAAATTAAGCATAAAACAAGAAATCACGAAAAATCCTCAAGAACCCTAAATTCTGCATGAAGGCTGGGATTTTTAATACACGATTCAAACAAAGCAATTACTTGAGGGGAAACATTTCATGCATGATTATGAACATTTGGCAAAAGTATTGTGCGAGGAAATATGCATAGATTGAGAGATGACCAAGTTTAGGCTTACCTCTAGGTCGTGACAGCAAGAGCAAATTGATTTCTGAATTGGAGGTGTTACAGATGAGTTGTGATAATCTGAACAGCTTCCCTACACCCTATGGAGTGTGTTTGAATGCTTGGGCTTGATGGAAATTGGTTGGATCACTTCATGGCATCTCAACTACAACTTGGTTAAAACCTTGAGCAATTGACTGGTGATTCTGAGAAATCAGTGTTCCAGTTGTTGTTTAAGTGTTTGATCAGCTCATATGTGATGTATATGAGGTGTGTGTGTGTGATTGGTTTAAAGCTCTCAAACTCAAAACCCGATTGTGACTTGCCTTAGAAGGAAAAATTGGAGTGAAAGAAGAGATTTTGAGGAAAGCATCTGTTTGATGGCTTTGGTGTACTCAAACTGATCACAATTGAGCTCTATTTATAGTAGAGCAAGTTTGTTTTGCAAGGAATAGTGAATGGCAACTGCTGAGTAGGTTTGGCCAATGTTGGCAAATGAAAATCCAAGTCTCCTCTAGCCATTGACTAGCCATTGACTAGAGGTTAGGGCACAGGCTGCTGGTTCCCTTGGTCTTGGATAAGTCTTGACTGAATTCAGTTGAGAATGGCTCAGTCCATGCCACCTTGATGCTTCCATTGAATGCTCCAATCCAAAATTGGAGTCTTGTCCCTATTTTGGCAATTTTAGGTTCAACATGCTATTTCTTGTTCCAAAGACTTTGGAGGCTTGGCTCAGTGATTGCCCCCTTTAGATTCAATCCTCAGATGTGTCCAAGTGGATAGGAGCATTTGGATTTGGCTGATTTTGACAAATCGACCAAAAGTGTAAAAATCTGCCTTGCCTTGGCAGATTTCAGCAAGGCGACTTGCCAATGTCATATCTCATGACTCAAATTGAATTTGGTAATGTTCTTGGCCATTTTGGAAAGCCCTTACATGATACAACAACTGTTAGAACATGTTTGGTTTTGATCTCTTTTGAATCCAAGTGAAAAATCCCCCTACATTTGGCAAAAAGTAAGGTAAAATCTGACTTAGTGAAATTTTCACTAAGTGTTGGAACAAAGTGACTTTGCTTGATTTTGATCACTCCATAACTCAAAATCCATGAGGAATTTGGACATAGGTCAGTATGAAGCTTTTGTAGAGGGCAATGAGATCTACAAATCAAGCTTTGAATGGGGAACAATGGCCTTGTGGTTTAGGAGTTATTGTCCTCCAAAGTTGGCACATTAGTGTCACTTTTTCCATAACTTAGAAATTTTTCTAAGTTTTTATGGTTACCCCTTTTACAAGTTATCCCACTTTCTTTGATTTTTCTTGATGAATGATGATTCAAATCATACATTAACATCATTTTAGGGTTAAAGACCCATTTTGGTGAAAAATCTCAAAAAGTCAAAGTTGACTTTTGTGCACAGTAGACTTTTTATCAGATGAATTCCAAACTGTGCAATTCTTCATGAAATCATGTCCTTGACCTAAATCAAACTTGATGGACATGTTCCATGGGTGTCATAGGGTATATTGATTCATGTCCTAGGGCTTGGGAGCATGTCCAGGTCAAAAGTCAAAGTTACAGTTGACTTTTCCTGCGAAACCCTAATTGTGGTGCAGATGAAATTGAGACTTGTTGCTCACACTTCTTGGATTAATCCATTGTTCCAAATGGATCAATATAGTTCATTAGAGACCCTCAAATCCTCTCTTGAGGTCTTGGCTCATGAATTTCCTTAAAAGTCAACTTAGGGGTGAATTAGGTCAAGAAACCCTAATTCTTGATTTTTGATGAATGCATCCCCTGAGGCAAAATTGACTTGATGATTGGGTCCATGAGGTCCCATGAAGTATATTAGGTTATGTTTTGGATCATTGGCTTATGCCCAGATGAAAAATTTCCATCTGGAGGCCCTGGTAGACCAAAACCCTAATTTGGTGACACTGTCGATCTTGAGACTTGATCCACCTAGAAGGGAGCATCCTTGTGCTTAATCCTTGAGGTGGGAGTCCTCTTGATCCTTTGTGGATGTTTGAGAGGTTAGACAAGTTGAAGATCATGTCATTTCTTGATTGATCCTTTGTCTAAAAGCTCTGAGAGGGCTTGAAACCCTAATTTTGATTGTAATGGATGCTCACCCATCTTTGGGGAGACTGGTGAAGTATGATGGTTCCTCCATATTGTGATGATGATTTGCACAATGATGGGACATCTTAGTGGTCAAAATTTGGGGTATGACAGAAATCACATGGATTTGTCTATGCTATCATTGACAATCTGCACAGGATGTGGTGTGCCAACATATGAAGGGTAGAACAGAAATTAGTGGTGTGTGAAAAACTTTACATAAACCTCCAATATCTTCCTCTTGAATGCAAGATAAACAACATGAAACCAAACTAGATTTTCTATTTAAACTTAAGACATCATCAAGCAGTTTCACAAGTGGCTCCTACTATTCAAGCCAAACAGCATGGCCATCAAAGATATTATAACACAGGCTGTGCAAGAGAAAGGAAAACCAAGCAGCTGCTTTGTCAAAACTTTTAAACATTCAGTGAGATAAAACAGTTAGCATATGTTTCATAGTTCCTAGTATGACAGTGCAAAGGTTTCACACTATCCAACATACTCACTGATGCACCAAAACATCCCTACTAAGTTTATACTAACATTCTGATATAGTAGGAAAACACCTTGTAGGCATGTTAACAATAACTCAAACAAGACTCCTAACTACAATAATAACCACCAGGGACATGGGCAGGTGATCAAGGTAGAAAATAAAGGATGATAACAAACCAACTCATGTCAATACAAGAACTGTCAGTGCAATAAAGTGTCACATAAACTTATCATATATTCTTTACAAAACAAATCAATGGTAGCATGATCATGATATATAGAGCATGAGATAAAAAAGAAAAGAAGATACCTAGTGGAATAAGTCCACTGCACCCTCAAGTATGAACTCCTCCTTGCTCTTTCTACTAGCACCAAGCTTCCAAAATGATTCTTTCCCTCTCCTTTTTTGCAAAACTAGAACTTACAGATATATTGGGGTCTTTGTGTGAAAATGTTGGTGTCTAAACTGAGTAGAAAAGCCTGTTATTTATAGGGAAAGCATGAGAGCTCAAAGGCATGGTCACATATACACATTATGCCAACATTACCCTTTTTCCATCGTGTGAAGTCTTGCACTCGCTGAACCACAATCTTTCCATATCTCTGCACATCTGAGCAATGCTGGTGAGAAGTGATTAGTGAGAGGCTCAAGGAATAAACAATAGTTGTTTCTTGCTTTGTAAAGTTTCTCTTTCCTCCTCCCACTTGCACAACTATGGCAAAACCCAATATTTTAATGCTAACCAAGTTGAAATTCGTGGCCAAGCTTGGATTAAGGTTAAACTCAACATTAGAACTCAGAAACAAGTGGTTTTGGTGATTAGAGAATGGTTTGAGCAAATACAAAAAAGTTGGTTTCTTGGGTTTTAAGAAATGGAACCTCCAACTTTAAAACCTCGAAACTCCCAGCTCACTCAATGGATTGAGGAGTTCTAGTACTTTTTGGAAATCCCTCAATGCCCTCTACAACTTTCATGTTGGACCCAAATTCTGAATCACAAGGGAACTTAGTGAAAAATGTGGTTAAAGTCAGTTGTTTAATAAGGCAAAAGGTGTTGAAATTTCTCTAAGTCTTTGGGCAGTCTGACTTATAAGCTTCATAACTCACAAACCATGCATTTTTTTGGAGAAAAGTCATACTTAACACTTTAAAGATCATGGAAAGAGCTTCCATTTGGGCTTTGAGTCACTCAATTTGGATGTGTGGTTTGGAAGTTATGACCATTTCAATTTGGCACAAGAGGGGAAAATTCCACATATGAGAAGTTTCATGAACCAAACCTTGCTTCCTTTGCAAGAAAACTCTTGAGACTTGATTTCTCATACCCTAAATCATCAATGAGACATACTATGATGAATTAAGGCCCTGGAGATTCCCTTTTGGATCAAAATATCAAAGATTGGGGTTTCAGTCAAAACCCTAATTTTAACTGTGAATGCACTGGGATAATCTCTTAGGATCTTGCTTCTCCCATCACATATAAGACTCATAGGTGGTCTCCAGGGATGTCTCTTATCATATGGAGTCAAGTCTTAGGGTTTGATAATAACTCTTGGTCAAGATCAAGTGCAATGATCCATTTGTCTTAACTGAAACCCTAATTTGGAGGCAGGGTGAAACTGAGGCTCAAACTACTCATGATGAGAGCCAGATGACCTTGAATTCTTGTTGAGTGAGACCTCTTGGATGTAGGTAAACTCAAATGGTTGATGAACCAAGCAAATCTTGACTTGATAGGGCAAAATCCTTCAGTGATCCCTCAGATTGAAACCCTAATTCCACATTCTGGTCTGTTGATCCTTTGTTGACTTGACTTGATTCAAAGTCATGAGATTTTGGTTCCAAACAACTAGTGAGGCTTTGTGATGATTGTACGGAGCCAGAGAATACCTTAGGAGGCCTTGAATTTCTCTCTGTAAACCCTAATTCCAAACATAAGGAAAACAAACTGCAAGATATAGGTTAGTTAAAATAGTTCACATATGATTGATCCTAAATGTCTATGCCAGATGATATGCCATCTAAAGGGTAAAATTTGGAGTACAACAGTTGCCCCTATTTAAATAGCTTTACCGGATGGCACGGGGAAAGAAAATCCTCGGGACATCAAGGTGGAAAGGTATTTAAATATAGCAAACCAAAAATTTTTCCCTTAGATGGAATGCAGATGCTAAGGACAAGCGACGGACATGCAAATGCTGACATGCCATGAACTTCTAGTATGACGATATGATGTCATGATAGTGCAAAGATGCAGACAGACCAGATGCCAGAGATAAGGAGCAAACAAACACAGGTGAGTAAAACTGGGAAGGATGGAGGTTAGTATCCATGAGGAAAACTCACTGGGGATACAGGATGGCCAACAAGAGAGACTCACTGGGGGGCTCTAAGGCAACACTGGGGATAACAAAGTAAAGGGGAAAACCCTACAAGTCCTCACTGGAGATAGGAGTCAGAGAGGTATTCTCCACTGGGGGAAAATCCAGGGAGATGGATGACAAGTTCATAGGTGACCGGACGACACTAGGGAAAAACACATTCTTACTGGGCATGAAACCAGAAAGAAGATATGATCTCCACTGGGGATCAACTTGAAATAAAAGGATAGACATCCTACCAAGATTTTCTGGGGATTTCTTATACTGAAGAGTTCAAACGGGATCTTCAAGAAAAACCATAAAAGACATAGACAAACTCTTCGTGTGCCAAATGATGATCAATCATAAGGACTTTCAAAGAGATATTGATAATGACTGAACCTCTGTTGGGAACCAGATTAAAGTGCCAACAAGGATTGGACTCATAAGTGACATGTCAGTATACACCAATTTGAGTTGGACTTTGGGTACCAGTATGAGCTGGATTTTTGAATGCCAGTATGAGCTGGACTTTTGAATGCCAGTATGAGCTGGACTTTTGAATGCCAGTAAGAGCTGGACTTTGAATTAAGGTTCACAACTGACCAAAGTTCACATCGTCAAAAAGGCTGACGGCAAGGAACAAGACCTATAACATCATCCATGTCAAAGGATTGACAGAATGAAGAAATTGACTTTATCGAAGATCATCAACGTCAAAGGATTGACGGAATGATGAAATTGACTTCATCGAACATCATCCACGTCAAAGGATTGACGGAATGAAGAAATTGACTTTATCGAACATCATCCACGTCAAAGGATTGTTGGAATGAAGAAATTGACTTCATCGAACATCATCCACGTCAAAGGATTGATGAAATGAATAAATTGACCTCATCGAACATCATCCACGTCAAAGGATTGACGAAATGAAGAAATTGACTTTATCGAACATCATCCACGTCAAAGGATTGACGGAATGAAGAAATTGACTTCATCAAACATCATCCACGTCAAAGGATTGACGGAATGAAGAAATTGACTTCATCAAACATCATCCACATCAAAGGATTGACGGAATGAAGAAATTGACTTTATCGAACATCATCCACGTCAAAGGATTGACGGAATGAAGAAATTGACTTCATCGAACATCATCCACATCAAAGGATTGACGGAATGAAGAAATTGACTTTATCGAACAACATCCACGTCAGAGGATTGACGGAATGAAGAAATTGACTTCATCAAACATCATCCACGTCAAAGGAATAACTGAATGAAGAAATTGACTTCATCGAACATCATCCACGTCAAAGGAATAACTGAATGAAGAAATTGACTTCATCGAACATCATCCACGTCAAAGGATTGACGGAATGAAGAAATTGACCTCATCGAACATCATCCACGTCAAAGGATTGACGGAATGAAGAAATTGACTTTATCAAACATCATCCACGTCAAAGGATTGACGGAATGAAGAAATTGACCTCATCGAACATCATCCACGTCAAAGGATTGACGGGATGAAGAAATTGACCTCATCGAACATCATCCATGTCAAAGGATTGACGGAATGAAGAAATTGACTTCATCGAACATCATCCATGTCAAAGGATTGACGAAATGAAGAAATTGACCTCATCAAAGAGACACCTCGTCAAATAATTGACGGAAAGAAGACCAGCACCAAACATCATCCACGTCAAAGGATTGACGAAATGAAAACCAATTGACATTGTCAAAAATGGTTGGCAGAAAGAATACCTTGAACAGGGATCACATCAAATGGGTTGATGGAAAGCGACTGACTGAAGGTAACATCATTTGTAATTGTATAAGTATGAATAAAACCAAGGACAGATAAGCTTCTCGTGAGAGAGATTGCCACTTATCGTTGTAAAGGTGATGATAGCAAAACAAGCTTCTCAAGGAGATTGCCACTTGTTGTTGGGGTATAATTATAAAGATATGTTGATATTACGATATTGCTGGAGAAATAAATGTCTTCAATAAGGGTCTGCAAAAGATTCTTCCTGCGAGACACAGTGCAAAATAAATGCACGTTCAAAGATAGGTTTGAAAACCACACCTTCCAGAGACCAAAGTTCAATCTAGGAACAAGCCAGAAAGAAACGGTCAAACAAGATCCCAATTGAGGAATGAACTCAAATGGGGATTTATCTTATCCAAATGTGGAAAAGATAACTGAACCAACCATCATCCACGAGAATCAAACTCTATAGGGAATTCCAGAAAGGATGGGCACTTTATGCATAGGGCTGACAACTCTATTGGAGATAATAGACAAACCCAGTCACTTTGGGAGATAAACGCCAAAGTGAACAAAAACATGTAAGCACCAGAAAGGGAAGCAAAAATGCTAAGATAATATGCACATGAATGCTTATGCCATGCTCATGCCATGCTTATGCTTATGCTAACAAAACAGACAAAGATAAGCGGGAACGCAGATAAATAAACATCTCGGCAAGGATACCCAGCCAAACTCATCATATTGGACCATTACTGGGGATGAATCTGCAGAAATTAGTGGTTCTACTGCAAGGTTACAACTTTCTCTGGTGAGAAGAGTACTCCACTCGGTATAGCATCATGACTTCACTAGGATTGCCATCACGAGCCTCATCCTTTTGTTGGAGGAAGACCCAAGGAGAATTACAAAAATTAGTGGGAATAACAACTTACTGGGGAGCTGGCAAAGGATATCATAAAAACAAAATAGTTCTGCATAACTCATCTGCCCCAGATTACATGGTCCATCAGAAGAAAGTACCAAGAGGATTTTACAGAAGAATTGGCATACAAGAGGCTTCAATATCTTCAAACTCTTGGAGAGATTCATGAGTTTTGGCATAACTGCCCCATATTAGCTGCATTTATACAACAATGTCCTTGAACTTGTGCTTCAAACTGGTTGTTAACAACTGGGGAACAAACTTGCCCCTGTCAGTTTAGTTGATTTGTGAAGGAAATGTCGTTGACCTTTTAGAGATTTACCGAATCTCGACTTGATTGCTTCTGATTGACGGGTCTGTGGGAACAGGTCATCAAAAGGATTTTACAGAATATTTGGCATACAAGATGTTTCAATATCTTCAAACTCTTGGAGAAATTCATGAATTTTGGCATAACTGCCCCAGATTAACTGCCTTTGAACAACAAAGTCTTCGAACTTGTTCTTCAGACTGACTGATCTGTGAAAGAGATGCCCCAGACTGATTGTCCCTTTAGAGATTTACCGAATCTTGACCTGACTGCCTCTGATTAACTGGTCTGTGAGGATAAGTCATCAAAAGGATTTTACAGAAGAATTGGCATACCATATGCTTCAATATCTTCAAACTTTTGAAAAGGAATGATCCTCGGCATAACTGCCCCTGATTAACCGTATTCCCAATACAAAGGACTCAGACTATGGTAGAAATAACCAGGGAACAAGTTTACCCCTGCTGATGGGTCACTGAAGTCCACACTTATCATAAGATGACCTCAAGAAAACTCGCCCCAATATTCTGATCTTGAAGAGTTCTGCCCATGATTCAATGACTCTTGGAATGGTGGATTGGTAAATCCTTCCGCTTGGTTGTCTCTGATTGGGCTTCCTTGATCAAGTTGAATCCCCTAGCTAGCTGCATTTGTTGGGAGTTCTTTGATATTGAATTGTCTTTGCAAACAAGTATTGTTCATTTTAAAATTGACAATTTCAACGCAAAATTCATGCAAGCTTTTGAAATCAAGTTTATTGATGAAACACACACGGTGGAATGATACAGTAAAAAAATAAAGCTGGGTCTAGTCATTTATAGAATGAGAGATAAAGTGATCAACACACGCAATTTAGCAAAGATCATTAGGAGTCAGGTTAATTAACCTTGCTGTAGTATACTTTCAAAACAACCTTACCTCAATTAGGTCTTTTAAGGGTTGTAACGTGGCTTGGTTCACGGTCTATGAAACAAAAGATAAAGGCTCAAAGTTTATTTGTCCCTGCCCCATCTTCGTGATGAACTCCAATCCTACACTCAGTTAACTCAAGCTATACATTCAGGTTCCTCTAAGTTAGAAATGAATTGATGATAGTTGACGATGATTCAGACACCTTTGTAGTCATTACTCCCTTACAAAATTTGGTTGTCCTTTATTGCTGAGGTTTTTAAGACCTCTTCTTGTCTTTGTTTGAGGTTTTGAGACCTCTTCTTTGGTTGAGGTTATGAGACCTCTTTTTCTTTGTTGAGGTTATGAGACCTCTTTTTCCCTTCACTGAGGTTTTGAGACCTCTTTGTAGTGAGCGATTTTGGACACGGTTCTTAAGCGCTGTCACTCTTTGGGTTTGTTTTACTACAGGTCGATTCATTTTTTATCCTATTGAAGCTGATGAAGGAAAGGAAATAGATGTCTCCAATTAACCCTGCTTGCATACTGAGGTTAAACAGCGGTCTGTTAGGTTACGGATGCTATGTGGTCGTGGGGCCTTGCTTGTGTTATTTTGACAGAATGACAGGTTTCTGGCGGGGAACAAGGATTAGGATGTTAGGACTGGTGCTTTCTGATAGATAAGTGAGAGTATGGGATTTAGGGTTGTTTTTAGTGTGCTCGCTAAGATCTTTTCTTTCGATCTTATGCCTACGTATTCCCGTTTACCGAAACAGGGAAATCAGAGCGTTCGTAGTTCCTCCTATTCTATGGGAGGAAATGGTGTTTTGGTGTCTTGTTCAAAGCCCAAGACGTGAAGCTGAAAAGTGGTTTGTATCTTGTTCAAAGCCCAAGATATGAAGCTGAAGGGTCTATTTGTATCTTGTTCAAAGCCCAAGATGTGAAGCTAAAAGGGTGTTGACTTTAGAGAGAATTTGTCAGCTCTAAAGAGGGGGCTTTATGTCACAACTGTTTATAAAGGAGAATTACTTTAACTGGGATATGTGAATCCGGCAATGCCATAATTTCCTTTAAAGGGGATTTTAACCTGAAGGAGAAGACTTTAACTCAGTGTAGAGCAATGCTATCTTTCTTTAGGAATTTCTCATGCTAAAAGAGGGACAGTGGCATGGATGTAGATGATCCAGAGGCTTGCCGCTTATAGCAATTAGATGAAGGGGAAGGAGTTGTTGATGTTTGTGTACTGTGAACGAGGCACATCTTTAACGCTAAAAGGTTGATTGGGTCAACCAGTGGTTTTCTTATACAAAGCCTAAGAGGAGGATAATATGTGTCTCGTACAAAGCCCGACAGAGAGGCTAAAAGGTTTTGACTCAACGAGGGAATCTTTTGGTATCTCGTATGAAGCCCGAGATGGAGGCTATTTGACTCAACAAGAGAGTCTTTTATATCTCGTACAAAGCACGAGAGAGAGGCTAAAATTTGTTTGGCTCAATAAGAACCATTTTATATCTCGTATAAAGCCCGAGATGGAGGCGAAAGGGGTGATTGACTCAACGAGGGAGTCTCTTTTGTGTCTCGTACAAGGCCCGAGAGAGAGGCTAAACGTTGTTTGACTCTGCTGGGGAGAATCATTGTACAAAGCCCAAGAGGAGGCTATGGTGACTGTTTCAGTTGAGTGACAGGTCCAGTATACTGATTTTGAAAGAGAAAATCAGTTCTTATATGAGCAATGATGTACTCAAGGATTTGATTTGAGGATCCGGGTTATTCCTGTTTTTTAAGGATGTGGGAAATCTGAAGGGTATTGAGACTGTCTGAGTCTACGGGTTTTCTTCCTATTTTTGAAGGGGTCACATGAGAATGTCTTTGAGACTCAAGGAAATTAGACTGTCCGTGTCCAGAGTTTTATCTTTTGTACTATGCTTTAAGAAACAGTAGTAGATTCTTTGAAAGGACTGTTCTATGCAGATGACTAAGTTTTGTTCCTATACCTCTAGGAGGTCGTCGGGACAATTTGCACGAAGCCCAAGAGGAGGCTGGAAGCTTTTAAGAAGCCGATCGGTCCTTGTATGAAGCCCAAGAGGAGGCTATCATTCTCGGAGGAAGAGATCATTATACGAAGCCTAAGAGGAGGCTGTGAATACTTCTAAGAAGCCGGCGGGTCCTTGTACTAAGCCCAAGAGGAGGCGGGGTTGCTTTTAGGAAGCCTGTGGGTCCTCGTACGATGCCCAAGAGGAGGCCGATGCTTTTAAGAAGCCCGTGGGTCCCCAAACCCCGAGAAATTCAAGACAGGCTATTCACAAAGAATAGATCAAGCCAGGAAGGTTCGAGAATTTGGAAGAAACTCAAAGATGCCATTCACGGATAATACATTCATCTCTGGGAGTAGAGTTTCTTGACAATTCCTAATGAGGACAGCCGAAGAGAAGACTGTATCTGGTGATCCTATTGGGGATCTAGGTGTCTATTTCTACGAATAAACGAAATGACGTCACATAGTTCTAGACGTAGTTGCCGGGGAAACTCTAAATATCTATACTATTATTACACAGTTGGTATGAGTTTATGAAAGAAGACTTACAGCGAAACAGCCCCACAATACAGTTATATGTATATGAAAGCGATAAATGAAAGCATATAAACACTTACTCGGTTGTAGAGCTTCCATGTTGTTTGGTTAGTTGTTCAACAAAGACAGATTGAAAACAACAGTATATTCAAAATCAAAGGAGAAATTGCTTTGAAAAAAAGAAAGATTTGGGGCTTACAGCTCAAGGAGAGGCCCATGGTTTTATTTTTAAACTGGCGATGATCGTGTCGAGGTTTTCTTTTAACGCAGAGGGACTTATACAATATCTGAGGCCCAAAATGTTTTGGTTAAAAGGGGATTGGGTCTTACACTCTAATAGAGGCCCAAAAGTTTTGAATGGGTCTTATAGCTCAAGGAGAGGCCCAGATGGTTTATTTTTAAACTGGCGACGATCGTGCCGAATTTAAAAAATGTATAGAGGGACTTATACAATAAGTGAGGCCCAAAATATTTATGTACAAGTGGGTTGGGTCTTACACTCTAATAGAGGCCCAAAAGAGTTTTAAGAAAAGAAATGGGTCTTACTACTCGAGGGTAGGCCCAAGTTTTTTGTTTTGAAAAGGCGACAATCGCGCCGTTTGTTTTTTACGGTACCAGGACTTATACAATATACTGAGGCCCAAAAATGATTTGGTAAAAAAAAAGATTGGGTCTTACACTCTATTAGAGGCCCAAAAGAGTTTGAAAATGATTTATGAGGGTTGAATTAATCCAAAAACCCTAATTTGTTTTCAAAATGTGTTTTAATTAAATAAAAATTCAATTAAACTGATCAAAATTGTTTAACATATGGAAAACAAATTGTGATCTTGGATTAATGCTTCAAAAATTAAGTATTGACCTACAAAATAATTAGAAAGCATTAAAAGTTGCAAAATCAAGGTGGAAAAAATATTTTAAATGTTAAAAACAATTAAAACATTAATTCTTTGAAAAAATATCAATTATATAAAATAAATAATATTTTTGGGATTTTTTTGGGAAAATAAAATATTTTAACATTTTTGTGAATTGTTAAAAAAAGAATCAACTCAAAATCATTAAAACTCAGAGAGAAATTAATTTTTGAATCAATTAAATAAAATCACAAAATTCAAATATTCAAATTTTCAAAAAATGGCGCCAAGAACACACCAAGAACACGCGCGTGTTCTGGGTTTGCCCAGATTTGCATTTTCTCTTCAATCTCACTGAATACTTAATTATATGATGCAATCCACATACCAATCAACTCGTTTTAACCTTACGATCATGTCAATGGCAATTAATTTCATTTAAATTAAGCATATAACAAGAAATCACGAAAAATCCTCAAGAACCCTAGATTCTGCATGAAGACTAGGATTTTTGATACACGATTCAAACAATGCAATTAATTGAGGGGAAACATTCCATGCATGATTATGAACATATGGCCAAATTATTGTGCGAGGAAATATGCATAGATTGAGAGATGACCAAGTTTATGCTTACCTCTAGGCCGTGACAGCAAGTGCAATGTGATTTTTGATTTGGAGGTGTTACAGATGAGTGGTGATGATTTGAAAAGCTTCCCTACACCCTATGGAATGTGTTTGAATGCTTGGACTTGATTGAAATTGGTTGAATCACTTCATGGCATCTCAACTGCATTTTGGTTAAAACCTTGAGCAATTGACTGGTGATTCTGAGAAATCAGTGTTCTAGTTCTTGTTTAAGTGTTTGATCAGCTCATATATGATGTATATGAGGTGTCTGTGTGTGTGATTCGTTTGGTTGGAAAAGCTCTCAAACTCAAAACCCGATAGTGACTTGCCTTAGAAGGCAAAATTGGAGTGAAAGAAGAGATTTTGAGGAAAGCATTTGTTTGATGGCTTTGGTGTACTCAAACTGATCATAATTTAACTCTATTTATAGTAGAGCAAGTTTGTTTTCGCAGCAATAGTGAATGGCAACTGCAGCAGATGTTTGTTTAATGTTGGCCAATGAGAATTCAAGTATCCTCTAGCCATTGACTAGAGGTTAGGGCACAGGGTTGTGGTTCCCTTGGTCTTGGATAAGTCTTGACTGAATTCAGTTGAGAATGGCTCAGTCCATGCCACCTTGATGCTTCCATTGAATGCTCCAATCCAAAATTGGAGTCTTGTCCCTATTTTGGCAATTCTAGGTTCAACATGCTATTTCTTGTTCCAAAGACTTTGGAGGCTTGGCTCAGTGATTGTCTCCTTTAGATTCAATCCTCAGAGGTGTCCAAGTGGATAGGAGTGTTTGGATTTGCGCAATTTTGGAAAATCGAGCAAAAGTGCAAAATCTATCTTGCCTTGACAGATTTCAACAAGGCAACTTGCCAATGTCATAACTCATGGCTCAAATTGAATTTGGTAATGTTCTTGGTCATTTTGGAAAGTCCTTACATGATACAACAACTATTTGAACATGTTTGGTTTTGATCTCTTTTGAATCCAAGTGAAAAATCCCTCTACATTTGGCAAAAAGTAAGGTAAAATCTGACTTAGTGAAATTTTCACTAAGTGTTGGAACAAAGTGACTTTTCTTGATTTTGATCACTCCATAACTCAAAATCCATGAGGAATTTGGACATAGGTCAGTATGAAGCTTTTGTAGAGGGTAATGTGATCTACAAATCAAGCTTTGAATGGGGAACAATGGCCTTGTGGTTTAGGAGTTATGGTCCTCCAAAGTTGGCACATTAGTGTCACTTTTCCATAACTTAGAAATTTTTCTAAGTTTTTATGGTTACCCCTTTTACAAGTTATCCCACTTTCTTTGATTTTTCTTTATGAATGATGATTCAAATCATACATTAACATCATTTTAGGGTTAAAAATCCATTTTGGTGATAAATCTCAAAAAGTCAAAGTTGACTTTTGTGCACAGTTGACTTTTTATCAGATGAATTCCAAACTGTGCAATTCTTCATGAAATCATGTCCTTGACCTAAATCAAACTTGATGGACATGTTCCATGGGTGTCATAGGGTATATTGATTCATGTCCTAGGGCTTGGGAGCATGTCCAGGTCAAAAGTCAAAGTTACAGTTGACTTTTCCCACGAAACCCTAATTGTGGTGCAGATGAAATTGAGACTTGTTGCTCACACTTATTGGATTAATCCATTGTTCCAAATGGATCAATATAGTTCATTAGAGACCCTTAAACCCTCTCTTGAGGTCTTGGCTCATGATTTTCCCTAAAAGTCAACTTAGGGGTGAATTAGGTCAAGAAACCCTAATTCCTGATTTTTGATGAATGCATCCCCTAAGGCAAAATTAACTTGATGATTGGGTCCATGAGGTTCCATGGAGTATTTTAGGATATGTTTTGGATCATTGGCTTGTTCCCAGAGGAAAATTTTCCATCTGGAGGCCCTGGTCGACCAAAATCCTAATTTGGTGACACTGTCGATCTTGAGACTTGATCCACCTAGAAGGGAGCAACTTTGTGCTTAATCCTTGAAGTGGGAGTCGTCTTGATCCATTGTAGATATTTGAGAGGTTAAACAAGTTGAAGATCATGTCATTCCTTGATTGATCCTTTGTCTAAGGCTCTGAGAGGGCTTGAAACCCTAATTTTGATTGTAGTGGATGCTCACCCATCTTTAGGGAGACTGATGAAGTATGATGGTTCCTCCATATTGTGATGATGATTTGCACAATGATGGGACATCTTAGTGGTCAAAATTTGGGGTATGACAGATGCCCGTATTTAATCTTCTTGGACCCGAAGGTGCGAATGACGAAGGTATTCGGGCATTCGGGGTGCAAGAGGATTAAATATCGGAATACCCGAAATTTTGATGGTGGTTATGAATGTTAATTCACGCATTCAACTTCTTTCACTAAGCAATGATGCTTAGAAAAGGTAAACTTCCCCTCGATCTTGGTCTTCAGCCAAGGAGCTGGTCTCAGTTTTCTTTTGAAATAAACCTCCCCTCGATCCTGGTTTCCTACCAAGGAACTGGTGTTAGTTTCTTTTGTCAACTTCCCCTCGATCCTGGTTTCCTACCAAGGAACTGGTCTCAGTTTCTGATTTAAATTTCCCCTCGATCCTGGTTTCCTACCAAGGAACTGGTCTTAGTTGCTGGAATAAACCTCCCCTCGTTCTTGGTTTCCTACCAAGGAACTGGTCTCAGTTTCTGAAATAAACTTCCCCTCGATCCTGGTTTCCTACCAAGGAACTAGTCTTAGTTTCTTTTGTCAATAAACTTTATTGACAAGGGACGTTATTCGTAGCGATTTTCCTCAAACTTCTCGCCGAATTTTCCTGGAGAGATGTCATTTGACGAAAAAAAATTGATGTCAGAGTTGCTGGGAGGACCCAGTCGTCTGAGTTGTAGAGGTGTACAAACTTCTCTGTTGGAGATGCCATTTGTTGACTCTACTGGGGAAAACGAGTCACTTTGAGAGACTGTTTCTTGCTTGGGGATATTACATCATACTTTTCCTCGAGATCTTCTCGGAGGAAATGCCATATGATGGGATCCAATTTTGAGGTGCCGATGACCTTTTCATCAGCGGTTCTTTCGGAGAAAAACTGTCGTATTGCCGAAGTTCCGATTAAGGGGCTTTCTCTAGGGATTTTCCTTAATCCGGCAAAGCAAGGATATCATCTTCAATGGCGAAGAGTGACATCGGTTGAAGGTTCTCTGGTCTTTCAGAGGTTCAAGTTATCAAAGTGGTCAAAGGCCAACTTCCTTCCAGAAATAAACTGGAGGCGAGGTTGTTCAAACGCAGCGTTTCCTGACGAGGCAAGAACTGACAACTCGATTGGAGAACTTCTATCACTAGGGGACAATACCGACTAGAGCGATAGTGATGCAATATGAAATGTGAATGCAAATCAATAATGCATGATGTATGTATGTATATGCTGACAAAACCGACACAACATACAGACTAAAAGATGAACATGACGGGATACTCGGCCATCGCGGGGCGAAGTCGTACCGTTGATCCAAGAGTAGCAATTCCACCTTGCTTAGGAGAGATAGTCCCTGTTGGGAACTATGTTGGTCGGGCTTAGGAGATAAGAACTCGGCTGAGGGTGTCAGACGAAACAAGGTCTCTAACACAGTTGATCCCTTTATTCAGGCGTACTGGTTTAGAAGGAGTACTTTTATTCTGCACTTTGAGGTTCGATTACTTTTGGAGAAGCGACCGATGTTCTTCTGATGTTCAACAGTCAAAAGAAATTTCCGTCTTTATTAAAAAGCAGAAAAAGTTTTAACAAGTAAATTCATTTTTGTTTTATTTCAAGAATCGTTAATCATGTTAAAACGTCGTTCTGTAAAGCTAAAACAAATAAGAATTACAAACAAAAGCTCAAGGGCTCAAATTTTATTGATAAGATGGAGATCAGCCAAACGCGTGATTCCAAAGAGTATTTACAAAGTTAGAAAATGGTAATTTACAGGGAAAAGGGCTACATTGAAACATAACGACCATTATCCTTCTACCAACTTTGAATTTAGGGCATCCTGAGCTTCTATCGAAGATGACCTTGACTGGAGTTTTCCTCCGATGATGTAACTGCTGCTGCTGAGGGACTCACCTCCGTTGAACATAGTTACTTGCCATTATCCCTAATTTTTTCCTGGATTGTACTTTGATGTTTCCAATCCATCGGGATGATTTTTTTCATGTCTCTAACTTTTGCCTGGACCGCCCTTTCGGGTTTTCAATCCACCGAGACGTTTTTTTTTTTTTTTTAGTTTAGGCGAAGTATTTCTTGACTACATCAACATTCGTGGGGTAGGAAAATTCCTCTCCGTCCATGGTTACAAGTCTCAAGGAGCCGCCTGAGAAAGCTTTCGTGACCACATAGGGGCCATCATAATTTGGGGTCCACTTGCCTCGAGAATCAGTGAGAAATGATTGTATCTTCTTGAGCACGAGGTCTCCTTTCCTGAAGATGCGGGGTCGAACCTTTTTGTCGAACGCCTTCTTCATTCTCTGTTGATACAATTGACCCTGGCATAGTGCCGTTATTCTCTTTTCTTCGATCAGATTCATTTCTTCGTGTCGGCTTTGACACCATTAAGCTTCGGTGAGCTTAGCTTCCATCAATACCCGGATTGATGGGATCTCTACTTCTATGGGAAGAACTACCTCCATGCCATATACTAGAGAGAAAGGGGTAGCCCCTGTTGAAGTACGGACAGATGTTCGATAACCATGAAGATCAAAGGGTAACATCTCGTGCCAGTCTTTGTAGGTTACAACCATCTTTTGAACGATCTTCTTGATGTTCTTATTGGTCGTTTCTACCGCTCCGTTCATCTTGGGTCGGTAGGGAGATGAGTTATGGTGTTCAATCTTGAACTCTACGCACAACTCTTTCATCATCTTGTTGTTCAAGTTGGATCCATTATCAGTAATGATCTCGCTTGGAACACCATAACGGAAGATGAGATTGTTTTTGATAAATCGGACCACCACTTGTCGGGTTACATTAGCGTACGATGCTGCTTCGACCCACTTGGTGAAATAGTCAATGGCTACCAGGATGAACCGATGTCTGTTTGAAGCCTTAGGTTCGATCAATCTAATTATGTCGATTCCCCATATGGAGAAAGGCCATGGGGAAGAGAGAACTTTGAGATGCGTTGGCGGTACATGAATTTTGTCGGAGTATATCTGACACTTGTGACACTTCCTCATGTACTTGTAGCAGTCGGATTCCATGGTCAACCAGTAGTACCAGGCCTTCAGAATTTTTCTCTCCATTGTGTGTCCATTGGCATGAGTGCCAAAGGATCCTTCATGAATTTCTTTCATAAGCATGTCTGCTTCTGGTCTGTCGACGTATCGGAGCAAGACCATGTCAAAATTCCTCTTATAAAGAGTGTCACCGCTCAGGAAGAAGCTTCCAGCTAGCCTTCTAAGGGTCTTTCTATCTTTTTTGAGTGCCCCAGGTGGGTACTCTTGTTTCTGAAGGAAGCATTTGATATCGTGATACCAAGGTCTGTCATCTAGGACTGCTTCAATCGTGAAGATGTAAGCAGGCCGTTCAAGGCACATTATGTCGATCTTAGGTAGGTCGTTCCATTGACCTACACTAATCATAGAAGAGAGAGTGGCTAATGCATCAGCCATATGATTCTCCTCTCGAGGGATGTGATGAAACTCAACTCTGTTGAAGAAGGGTAACAACCTTCTTGCATAGTCCTTGTAAGGAATCAGTCCTGATTGGCATGTGTTCCAATCTCCTTTTATCTGATTGATAACCAAGGCTGAGTCGCCGTATACGTCCAAGTTTTTGATCCTTAAATCAATCGCTTCTTCGAGACCCATAATACAAGCTTCGTATTCGGCCTCGTTGTTCATACATTTGAACGTAAGTCTGGCGGTGAAAGGAATGTGGTTACCTTGAGGGGTAACAATGATTGCCCCAATTCCATTTCCGTAATGATTGACTGCTCTGTCAAAGATTAGTCCCCATAGGGAACCTGGTTCTGGCCCTTCACTGGGTAACGGTTCATCGCAGTCTTTCATTTTTAGATACATGACATCTTCGTCTGGGAAGTCAAACCCGACTGATTCCTGATTGTCAATCGGTTGATGAGCCAAATGATCGGCTAAAATACCTCTCTTAACGGCTTTCTGAGCGTGGTACTCTATGTCATATTCTGATAACAGCATCTGCCAACAGGCAATTCTTCCCGTGAGAGCAGGCTTTTCGAAGACATACTTGATCGGATCCATTTTTGAGATTAACCAAGTAGTATGACGAATCATGTATTGCCGAAGACGTTTGGCTGCCCAAGCCAAAGCGCAACAAGTTTTCTCAAGCATCGTGTACCGAGTTTCGCAGTCGGTGAATTTCTTGCTCAAATAGTAGATGGCAGACTCTTTCCTTTTGGTTTCGTCTTGTTGGCCAAGTACACACCCCATTGAGTCTTCCAAGACTATGAGGTAGATGATCAGTGGTCTTCCTTCCACTGGAGGTGATAGAATCGGAGGATTCAACAGATATTCCTTGATACTGTCGAAGGCGGTTTGGCAATCTTCTGACCAAACGCAATCCTGGTTCTTTTTGAGTAATTTGAAAATCGGCGCACAGGTCGCGGTCATAAAGAATATGAATCTGGAGATGTAGTTCAAACGTCCCAGGAATCCTCTGACTTGTTTTTCAGTTTTCGGAGAAGGCATTTCTTGAATGGCCTTGACCTTGTCAGGATCAACCTCAATTCCTTTCTGGCTGACGATGAACCCTAAGAGTTTCCCTGAACGGACACCGAAGGTGCACTTGTTGGGATTCAAGCGGAGTTTGTACTTTCGCAAACACTCGAACAATTTTGACAGGTGGGTCACATGCTCCTCTTCTGTCTTAGATTTTGCAATCATGTCATCGACATATACCTCTATCTCTTTGTGTATCATGTCATGAAACAGAGTAGTCATGGCCCTTTGATAGGTTGCCCCGGTGTTCTTCAAACCGAACGCCATTACCTTGTAACAAAAGGTACCCCAGGGGGTAATGAACGATGTTTTCTCCATGTCTTTCGGCGTCATTTTGATCTGATTATAGCCCGAGAATCCATCCATGAAGGAGAAAACTTTGAACTATGTTGTACTGTCCACCAGCATGTCAATGTGTAGTAAAGGAAAGTCGTCCTTTGGACTAGCCTTGTTCAAGTCTCGGTAGTCGACACACATTCTGACCTTTCCACCCTTTTTGGGAATGGGTACAATGTTGGCTAACCATTGAGGATATTCTGACGTGGCGAGGAAACCCGCGTCAATCTGTTTCTGTACCTCCTCTTTGATTTTGATGGCCATGTCCAGGTGAGTGCGTCTCAACCTTTGCTTTACTGGCGGACATTCCGATCTCAACGGTAAATGATGTTCCACGATGCTGGTATCCAACCCTGGCATATCCTGATAGGACCAGGTGAATACATCGGGGAATTCTTTGAGAAGCTTTACCAAACTCTCTTTGGCAGTTGGACTGAGCAGTGCCCCAATCCTGATTTCTTTTTTCTCTTTTTCCGAACCCATGTTTACCGTTTCCAACGGCTCTTTGTGAGGTTCAATGGACCTTTCCTCTTGTCTAAGTAGTCGGGAGATCTCTTCTGGAATTTCGTTGTCATCTTCTTCTTCAGCCTCGAATATCGGGAACTCAAAGTTGGGAGAAGGCATTGGGTCCTATATTTCAACGGGGTTTAAAACAAGCAATCTGCATGACATGATGATTCGTGTTTAGAAGAGATAGAGAAAATGCATGTGTGTGTAGTGTTTTATTTTACTGCTTGTTTTTATTTTTAAATTGTTTTTTAGGATTACCATTTTCTGAAAAGGCAAAAAAAGAAAACAGCGATTAATGCGGAAATTACAGAACGGCGTTATTTTATTAATGAACAAGTCGATTCTTGAAACTACAGCCCTATAAAACAACACTCTGTCGCTTTGGGCAAAGCAAAGAGGGAAAATTTACAAAAAGCGAGCCCTATCAAAACATCCGTTTCACCTGGGCAGGGTGAAAGGTTAAAGATGGCAATTACTTTGACTGATGAACGATCTTCGGAACCTCGATAGCAACCCATTGGCGGCGAACTCCTCGGTGAATCACAAAGTCTGGCACCTTCCTTGATATGTCTTCAGAAATGACGCTGATTTCTGGCGGAGTAGGATCATTGGAATCTGTCTCCCAGGTAGAATTGTCGTAGGAGGATTCCTCAGTTGTATTTGGCAGAGTATTTATACTCTCAGCTGTATCTCCTCATCCAGTTGACTAGATATCTTCGCGCCTGATACGAGAGCTTTCGGGAGCGGTGTACTTGACCATGAAGTCATATTTTCCACTCGGTTGTCCCAAGGTGTCCCACACTTATTTCGAACTGGAGAAGTCATCCCTCTCGATGACGTTGACCTCGGGAAAAGCATAATTGATGAATTCCAGTCCTGCAAACGTTGCAAATTCATCGTCATGTTGTGTAGTTTCTGAATGACCTGAGTGTTGATCCCATGACATAGTGGGGGGGGGGGGGGGTACAGGCATTCTGTTCAATGAGGCTCAACTGATTTTCATTGTTTGGCTGACTTTCTTGTCCCAAATCTCCTGGATAAGGTTGCCACATTGGCAGACCATCCATTGGGCCATAGTAGTTGTAGTCAAAGTTGTCTTTCATCAGAGTGTCTTCCTCTAATGAATTTGGCGGAGCACGACATCCTTCCGGATCACAATCTCCATATATCATTTTGACATCTGACCGTGGTATAAATCTCGGACTCTGTGCGGGATAGCAAAATGGTATAGGCACCTCTTCCTGAGACATATACCCGTCCTCGTTAAGGTAGGACTTTCATTCTTCATCTGTGTCAGAGGTATCTTCCTCATTGATAGCATGTACTGCTTAGGACACTGGGTGAAGGAAACCTCCACTGTGGAAGAAGTTTTGAAGGGGATGAAGACTTTCATCGTTGGCAGCTGTCTGGGTACAGGTTGCAGAAAAACCAAGACCCTTCTTTATTTTATTGTCAATAGGAATGACAACCTGTCCCCATCCCGTTGTATCGGTACTCTCGACCGCTTTGATAGCATCTTTGTATGAGGAAATTGAGGTTCCTCGTTGGGATTGATTGTCCTTGCTCACCGACAGTGCTTGGAACTGAGTTCCAATAACCTCCTCGGGTTCTATACCAGTAGATGATGATAAGCTACTCACGAGCAAGGCTTGTTCCCCACAGACTGTGACAAGTTGATCGTTTTGAACGAACTTTAGCTTTTGGTGGGGGGTTGAAGTAACCGGTCCTGCCTGATGTATCCAAGGTCTTCCTAATAAACAACTGTACGTTGCCCGGATGTCCATGACCTGGAAAGTGACTTGGAAAGTGTGAGGACTAATAGTTATGGGAAGATCAACTTCGCCGATAACCGTTTTTCTGGATCCGTCGAACGCTTTGACGACGACCTCGCTGATTCTCATCGGATGGCCTTTGAATGATAATTGCATCAAAGTGGACTTCGGCATAACATTCAGGGCTGACCCTGTGTCTACCAGTACACTGGTTAAAGCATCGTCTTGGCAGTTAACTGTGATATTGAGCGCCATGTTATGACGGCGACCCTCTTCGGGTAATTCCTCATCACTAAATCCCAAATTATTGCAGGAAGTGATGTTAGAGACAATGCTATCGAACTGTCTGATTGTTACATCCTGTTCCACAAAGGCTTGCTCCAAGACTTTCTGTAGAACCTCCTTGTGAGCTTCTGAACTAAGTAACAGTGATAATACCGAGATCTTTGAAGGAGTTTGTAACAGTTGATCGACAATGTTGTATTCACTCCTTTGGATGAGCTTCAGCATCTCATCATTGTTTTTCGAAAGGTCGGGATTACTGGATTAACCGACTGATGGAACGGGAGCTTCTGTCTGAAGTTCCTTTTCCTTGTTAGGTTCTCCAACTCCTCGGTTGAAGATTCGACCACTCCGTGTTACACGACTGATGTCTGCAATATTCACGATGGAGGGAAATGGAATTTCCTTTCCATTTTTAACTATTATTGCACCGTATTTGTAAGGGATCGCCTTAGCTGATTCATACGGTAATGGTCCCGGTAGATAGATAACTATGGGAACCTTCTGATTTTTTTGACCATCATAAGTAATCTCGATCCGTTCCCGGTTGGGAACTTTAGATTCGTCAAGTAGAGGGATGTTGGCAAAAACATCCCTGGTCTGGTGACGACCAGAGATTGTGACGACATCCTCAACTTGATCGGCAAGGTAGTCCGGCGCCCAGTTGGTGGGTCCAGAACCCGGATATGGACGAATCTCTCCACGATCCACCTGACCCTGAAGAGCTGCTCTCACAAGGTAACACCCTTGGTTACTTTCCGAACAGATGCTACAACGGTCATAATTGTGTGGTGGCACCTGGCCACGCCCACTTTGAATACAATGTAACCTTACTAGGTTAGCTTCCATTGATCGGACATCCTGACTCTGACGCCGAGTAGGATTTCAGTTATTGATACTAATCTGCTGAGTATCTTCATCCATATAGATTGGCATCCACCAGTGATTTAACAAGTGCTGAAGTGCCTCCTGGACAAGGGTACAACCTCGATCATTTTCGTAACCCACTTCACAGCTTTGATAGTCATGTGATATCAGGAATCCGAGTCGGACCTGCTCAGTATGTAACTCTACCAAATTGGTATTCATCACGCGAATATCGAAGATCTGAACCATGTTGATCTGATAAGGGTTCCTATCATGGTAGTCTTGGATCCATCCAAGATCCATCTGACGCTGGAGCGCCTCTTGTATGAAAGAGCATCCCTGTTTGTTTACCGAGCAAGTCAGACAGGAACTGTAATCGTGCCGTGGCAGATTATGATACTGGCTTTGCCTTGAGTGCATCGCCACCAAGTTGACATTCATTGCATAGATATCGTGGTTCTGAATGATGTTAGAATTCGTTTAGACCATGTTAACTCCACGAACTCGGTGCTCTTGGATCCATCCAAGATCCATTTGTTCCTGTAGAGCTGCTTGCACCACAGAACATCCCTGATTGTCTTTAGAGCAGATATCACACTGGTGATAGTTATGAGGTGGCACATGGCCATATCCACTCTGTCTACAATGCATCTTGATTAGATTGGTCTTAAACAAGAGTACATCGTGAATTTGATAGACATTGTTGGATTCTCCTTCTATCAAATTGATTGCAGCCTTCTCGTGTTGAGGCAGCGGGTTCGTAAGAACATTGGGATTCGTATCTTTGAAAGATAAGAGCCCGCTCCTAAGAAGCTTTTGCACGTCGGACTTGAAATTGAGACAGTTCTCTATGTTATGCCCTGATCCTCCTTGATGATAAGGGCATGTTTGATCCACTTTAAACCAAAAAGGCGTATTTTCCGGTACTGTAAGAGGAGACTTAGTCTGAATATGCCCCTTAGCCAGTAGTAACGGAAATAGTTCTGCGTACAACATGGGTATAGGATCAAACCCTGATGGTCGTGTTGTACGGTTGTTGTTATATGGAGGACGAGCCTGCTGAAGCGGCCGTTGTGTCCTTTGTTGGTTAGGTTGGCTCTGTGCAACCTGAGGTTGATACGTAGGAATAGGCGCAGGGCCGATAGCAGGAGTTACAGCTGCTACTGGTTGATAACGTCGCCTTTGCTTTCCGAGAGAGATATTCCCAATATCTTGCTCTTTTTTCTTAGGGAGAGCACTACCGTATTTTTTAGTACCGCTCGTCGATCCAGCGTCTTTTACCAAACGTCCTTCTCGGATGGCTTCCTCAAGACGTACGCCCATGCCCACCATCTCAGTGAAATCACTGGGTGCACTGGCAACCATTCGGTCATAGTAAAATGAGCTTAAGGCTTTCAAGGAGATCTTTGTCATCTCTTTTTCCTCAAGAGGTGGACAAATCTGAGCAGAAATTTTGCGCCATCTCTGAGCGTACTCCTCAAAAGGTTTCCTTGTCCTTTTGAGACATCGATCTGAGTTGATCTCTCTCGGGTGCCATGTCCAAATTGTATTTGTATTGTTGGACGAAGGCAGTGCCAAGATCTCTGAATGTGCTAATCGTAGCATGGTTTAAACCCATGTACCATTTTAATGCGGCACCGGTTAAACTATCCTGGAAGTAGTGAATCAGTAGGTCCTGATTCTCCATCTTAGCTGACATTCGCCGAGCGTACATCACCAGATGGCTTTGAGGGCTAGAGTTACCCTTGTACTTTTCAAAGTCGGGCACTTGGAATTTGTGCGGAACTTTCACATTGGGGACCAAACAGAGGTCTGCGGCGTCCTTTCCAAATAGATCCTGACCGTGAATGGCTTGCAGTTCCTTCTGCATTTCCAAGAACTGTTCCTGGAATTCATCCATTCGGTCAAACATAGTTTCCTTTTTACCAGAAGGTATTTGTGGAATCTGTCCTTCCGGGACAGTGTGCACCACAGGGGGTGGTACCATGACTACGACAGTGAATCTTGGCGCTTCCCAAAGTTTGTAACCTTCATGAGTCTTCAGTATGCCCCTGGCATCTTCACTTTCCCGAAGTTTGTAACCTTCAGGCCCAGCGGCTTCTGTTATGATTCCCTGATCCTCAGCGATCGGCGGAACATATCCTTCCGGGATATAGTTTGCAGGCACGCCCCAAGCACGATCTTTCGGCATCTGATACCTAGGATCAAACTTCTCCACTATGGGTGCTGAGGTGATCTCTGAGATCACAGTTCTTTGTAGCTAAGCTTCTGCCATGGCTTGCATGTCGTTACGAAGCTTTCTCATATCCTCTCTCAGAGCGTCAATCTCTTCTTTCAACTCTCTGTTTTCTTCCTCAAGATCATCCATCTTTTTCTGACGATTGGCCCGAGTATTATACGAATGAGACAGTTTGACTCTAGAACCGAGACACAAACGTAAGATTCGTAGGTAAGAAGAATACGCGATGTGAGAATGATGAATGCAATGATTATAGTAGTTATTTTTTTGGTTTAATCAAAATAAACTTCAACAATTAGATTGCAAATATCAAACGGTGGGGAAACCCCTTTTTATTGAAATTCAAAGGATTACAGAAATGGAAATACAGTAGATTACAAGGTGTTGAAACAGAAACCTAAGCTAATGGGTCCTGAGAGAACTCGGGTGCTGATTCTGGTATCTTCCTTTTCTTTGACCGGGGCTCTTGGGCCGTTGTCGGGTTGTCATTCCTTTGCCAGGTGAAAGGAATGAGCATATTCCTTTGGTCATCTTGATTCTCTACAGCATGTTGCTCCAAAATTTCAATCAGAGCATCTTTCTCTTTCAGTAGTTGTTGTATTTGGGTACACTCCACATTGAGGGTGCAGTACTTGTTCTCCCAAGACCTTCTCTCCTTTTGAACTTTGTTGAGAGTAACCTGAAGCTTTTCAGTTTCCGTCATGAAATACATGACAGATTCCCTCGGCGGAAGAATTCCGTGACGAGGATACGGCATTTTTAGCTTGAGAGCTCTAGTTTGTACCCAATGGAGATAAGGCTCCAACGAGACACAGTCTGGTTTTCCCAGAGACTCTCGTCCTTTCTTATGAACATGCTTCCACGCGTGCACTATTTCCATCTTTAGTGCTCTGTCACTTTCTCCTTCCTTGAAGAAAAGACCTTCCAGATGAGCATTACGCAGGACATGCCTCATTGGGTATCCAAATTGACGGAGAACCAATACCGGATGGTAGTTGATTCCTCCCTTAGTTCCTATAAGGTGTACGTTGGGGAAGTTTCCACAACGGTCAATGATTCTGATTCCATCATAAATCCTATTGCACCAATCTATATCAGAGTTGGTAAGAGACATGATCTTCTGCGACCAACGTAAGGCACTCTTGCCATCCCAAAAAGTAGCAGACTTGGGCAAGTGGGAGATAAACCATTTGTAAAGCAAAGGTACACAGCATGTGATCTCCCCTCCGCTGTACAAATTTCCCAAGTGTACAGAATGATACGCATCTGCGAGCAAAGTCGGCACAGGGTTTCCAATGAGAAAAACCTTAATGGAGTCGATATCGACGAAGTTATTGATGTTGGGAAACAAAAATAACCCGTAGGTGAGAAAGACAAAGATGCTTTCAAAAGCAGTCACGTTCCCGATACTAGTGAAGTACATGGCTTTCTTTGTAAATAATTGGGCTGGCAAACCTTGTATGCCACCCTTGGTAGTCATGTGAGTCCTGACCTCAGACTCGTCCAAATTAATTGCTCTTGCAATGGTCTGATTCTTTGGAATTTCTTCCAGTCCGGAAAATGGAGCTCAATCAGTGATATGTAAATCGATCAGATGAGAATACTCCTCCAGCATTGGTGCGAGCTGGTAATCCAGGAATGTAAAGCAGTGATAAACCGGATCGTAGAATTGGACGAGCGCGTCCATGATTCCCTCAATCACATGGACTCTTAGCAGAGATAGCAAACCTCCGTACTTGGCTCTGAAAGCCTCTTGGTTTGTGATCATCCTCGCCAAACCTCTTAAATCCTCTAGTTTTGGAATCCTGAAGGTACACCTATGGGTTCTCCTTCTACCGAAATTCATGAGCGCAATCCTTTTCTCTGACATTTGCAAACATTGTCATAGTTTATTTTGAAAAACAGAAAGACTAGAAGAGAAGATTTTTTTTCTTGTTTTAATGTTTTTTTAAATGAATGCATGAATGCAGCACACAAAAACATAGAAAAAACATGGGGTCAAAGGGTCGTTGTCATGAAGTCAAGGCTCTACCCATCCCCAAAGGTTTATACTAGGGTGATTTTTGTACCTGTACTCATTATCATCAGCTCCTCCCAGGAAAGCAAAACAACAAGCGGATCGCCAACGAGTTGTAGAGCAATTTTAGAGTAAGTGCCATTCACCGAGAATAGATCACCAGCCTCAAATGAGGGTAGTATCGCGTGACAACTATTTCCGATAGTTTCCGCACTACAAAAGGGTTGGCTCCTCAGCTTCTTAGACATCACAATCGGCCCATTGCCTAAGAGAGGGAATGGGTTGCATTGGCCAGCCTCCACTGAGGTTGATGGTCGACCTCGTCGCCATCACTTATTATAAGTGTATACTCAATCTTTCCACATGCGGCATCACACGCATTCCCATTAGCAGAAAAATAAACACGCATAGCAATTAGGAAGAGCAGTATATATATTTGTCGTAATCATCCTAGACCTTTAAAGCTATGAATCTTAAGTTCCTGACAGAAAATGGGTTCCCCGGCGGAAGCCCCAATCTGTGGTATTCACACAAGTGAAGAGAGAAAAAAAGACAAGAACGGCCCCACGGTGGGCGCCATTTTTCTGTAGCGAGCGATTTTGGACACGGTTCTTAAGCACTGTCGCTCTTTGGGTTTGTTTTACTACAGGTCGATTCATTTTTTATCCTATTGAAGCTGATGAAGGAAAGGAAATAGATGTCTCCAATTAACCCTGCTTGCATACTGAGGTTAAACAGCGGTCTGTTAGGTTACGGATGCTATGTGGTCGTGGGGCCTTGCTTGTGTTATTTTGACAGAATGACAGGTTTCTGGCGGGGAACAAGGATTAGGATGTTAGGACTGATGCTTTCTGATAGATAAGTGAGAGTATGGGATTTAGGGTTTTTGTTTAGTGTGCTCGCTAAGATCTTTTCTTTCGATCTTATGCCTACGTATTCCCGTTTACCGAAACAGGGAAATCAGAGCGTTCGTAGTTCCTCCTATTCTATGGGAGGAAATGGTGTTTTGGTGTCTTGTTCAAAGCCCAAGACGTGAAGCTGAAAAGTGGTTTGTATCTTGTTCAAAGCCCAAGATATGAAGCTGAAGGGTCTATTTGTATCTTGTTCAAAGCCCAAGATGTGAAGCTAAAAGGGTGTTGACTTTAGAGAGAATTTGTCACCTCTAAAGAGGGGGCTTTATGTCACAACTGTTTATAAAGGAGAATTACTTTAACCGGGATATGTGAATTCGGCAATGCCATAATTTCCTTTAAAGGGGATTTTAACCTGAAGGAGAAGACTTTAACTCAGTGTAGAGCAATGCTATATTTCCTTAGGAATTTCTCATGCTAAAAGAGGGACAGTGGCATGGATGTAGATGATCCAGAGGCTTGCCGCTTACAGCAATTAGATGAAGGGGAAGGAGTTATTGATGTTTGTGTACTGTGAACGAGGCACAGCTTTGACGCTAAAAGGTTGATTGGATCAACCAGTGGTTTTCTTATACAAAGCCTAAGAGGAGGCTAATATGTGTCTCGTACAAAGCCCGAGAGAGAGGCTAAAAGGTTTTGACTCAACGAGGGAATCTTTTGGTATCTCGTATGAAGCCCAAGATGGAGGCTATTTGACTCAACAAGAGAATCTTTTGTATCTCGTACAAAGCCCGAGAGAGAGGCTAAAATTTGTTTGGCTCAATAAGAACCTTTTTATATCTCGTATAAAGCCCGAGATGGAGGCGAAAGGGGTGATTGACTCAACGAGGGAGTCTCTTTTGTGTCTCGTACAAGGCCCGAGAGAGAGAGGCTAAACGTTGTTTGACTCTGCTGGGGAGAATCATTGTACAAAGCCCAAGAGGAGGCTATGGTGACTGTTTCAGTTGAGTGACAGGTCCAGTATACTGATTTTGAAAGAGAAAATCAGTTCTTATATGAGCAATGATGTACTCAAGGATTTGATTCGAGGATCCGGGTTATTCCTGTTTTTTAAGGAAGTGGGAAATCTGAAGGGTATTGAGACTGTCCGAGTCTACGGGTTTTCTTCCTATTTTTGAAGGGGTCACTTGAGAATGTCTTTGAGACTCAAGGAAATTAGATTGTCCATGTCCGGAGTTTTATCTTTTGTACTATGCTTTGAGAAACAGTAGTAGACTCTTTGAAAGGACTGTTCTATGCAGATGACTAAGTTTTGTTCCTATACCTCTTGGAGGTCGTCGAGACAATTTGTACGAAGCCCAAGAGGAGGCTGGAAGCTTTTAAGAAGTCGATCGGTCCTTGTATGAAGCCCAAGAGGAGGCTATCATTCCCGGAGGAAGAGATCATTATACGAAGCCTAAGAGGAGGCTGTGAATACTTCTAAGAAGCCAGCGGTTCCTTGTACTAAGCCCAAGAGGAGGCGGGGTTGCTTTTAGGAAGTCTGTGGGTCCTTGTACGATGCCCAATGTAACGCCCCGATTCCGATTATTCCCATTTTGTTGAGTCTTTTATTTAAATTGAGTGATAAATTATTTTATTTGTGAAATTGGTGTGTTAATATGCTATGTTGACATGTTTTGATATTTTACCGTTTTTGAGAGTTTTCGGGGAAATTAGAATGGAGGGTATTTTGGACATTTCTCAATTAATGTTAAGTTAGAAATTTAGTGGAAATAGAATTATGTGAGAAAATGAATTAATTGAATTTGAGTAGAAAATAAGAAAAGAAAATGAGAAAAAAGAAAGTAGGAAAAGAAATAGAAAAGAAAAAGAGATAAGAAGAAGAAATAGGAGAGAAAGAGAAAGAAAAGAAAAATAGAGAGAAAAAGGAGAGAAAGAAAGAGGAAGAAGAGAAAAGAGAAGAAAACTTGGAAAAACCTAGAAAACCATCAAGAACAATCATCTAGCAAGCTTGGAATCCGGGTAAGGGTGTGAAATCTTATTATCTCATCAATGTATATCATTATGTATGATTGTGTTGTTGTTGTTGTTGATTTTTATGAGTTTTTGTAAAAATCCTAATGTTTAGAAATTGGTAGAGATTGATTTCAAATGTGTTTAAACTCATCTTGATTGTGTTCTTTGTTGTTTATACAAGTTGGAGATGTATTGTTATACCTCAAATGGGTGTTTTTCTGAATTTGGATGATGATTTGGAGAATTTTGGGTGTGAAACCCGTAACAGCAAAACCTGCAGAATTTCTGATTTCGCCCTGGTCATACGTGTATGGGGCATGTTCATACGCGTATGGGCCTTGGCGATACGCGTATCATGGGCGTGTTTTGGGGCCAATACGCGTATGAGATGTTATTTTTCCCGGCCTTCTGGTGATACGCGTATGGTACGTGTATGAGGGTTGGTCGTACGCGTATGAGAAGGGCCATACGCGTATGGTCAGGACAATTGTAAAATGGGACTTTTTCAAAATATCGTTTTCGTTTTTCTTTCGTAACTTGAGTTCCGTTTACCCGATTTTTACATTCTTGGTATCGCTGGATAGCTATTGAGCTGTAGTTTCTTATGGTGAGGAGTTTGGGGCTGTTAGCTGATTGAATGTGTGTTTTGGATGTGAATCATACAATAGTGCATTAATGTGAATGTATATAGATTGTATGTGATTGTATGAGATGAATGCATGAATATATTGTGAATATGTATGCATTTCAAGAATGTCTTGAGTCATTTTGTATGTGAAGCATAATGATGTACATTCTTGTGTTGAGTGATTCTAATGAGAATCTGTTGTAACGTCGTGTGCCTATGTGAGGTGTGAGCGACGATTACAAACGATTGTGTGCCTAGGTGAGGTGTGAGCAATCGAATTGTGTGCCTATGTGAGGTGTGAGCAATGGGTGAACATCGTAGGCCCGACGGGGAGTTACATTGGTAACGAGCGATGGTTCCAATAAGTTCCTGAGTGAACTTGAGATGATTGAGTCGGTACCGCATTGCATTTGCATAGAGTCGTGAGTCGGTCTCTATGATTTGCATTTATCATCTTTATAATTGTGCATTAATGAATAAACATGAATATGTATGTTTATGTGGAATGATAAGAATTGTGAAAGTATGCATGATGAATATGCTTGGTTTTGTATATATATACATTGTGATGTATATGAGTGTGTTGTGATGAAATGTGGTGAGAATGTAGAATATGTGTATTTTTATGCTAAGATATATAATTATATGCATTGTTATTATGATAATATTTCTCACCCTTCTGCTGTTTTATGATGCTCTATGAGGCATTGCAGAGTAGGTATGCTGGTGGTCTTTTGTGAAGCGTGTCTTCATTCTTTTGGTCGGTCGGCTCTGATATGTAGCACCGGGTAGCTAGGATGATTATGATTCTTTTGTGATACATTTGTACATGTGTCTTGTTGATGAATGTTTATGTAAACATGAATTATGTTGGTGGATAATACTTGATGATATATATATATATATATATATATATATATATGTATATATGTTTGATGTTATTCAATGTTTAGATTTTCCACTTTTATTCTAAATATTGAGATGTGGGTGTAAGGACTAAGTTCCTCTGTTGCAAAGTTACCCCACTGTTGCATATCAATTGTTGAGCAGGTGTTGAATGTTTTAATTTCATGTATAATGTGACATACCTCTTTTATACTATGTTTATAATTATACTCTGACGGAATTTTTAATATGTGCCTAAATGATTATGTGATTATTTGGGGGTATAGAAAGGGGGTGTTACATTAAGTGGTATCAGAGCCAGTGTTGAGTCAGTTGTGTCTGTCTTGTTGTTGTGATGGTTGAACTGTTGTTTAACCTTGTTGTCATTTTTGGGAATGATCAGAATATGGCTGGTAGAAACGACAATGCGATGGCTGCTGCTTTGGAAGCAATGGCTAGGGCGGTGCAAGGTGCGCCGAACGTGAATGCTAATGATGAGTTCAGGAAGAATCAACCATCGGTATTCAAAGGAAGATTTGATCCCGATGGTGCTCAAATTTGGTTGAAAGAGATTGAAAGGATCTTCAGAGTCATGGGCTGTGCGGAGGAGAATAAGGTGAGGCTTGGGTCTCACATGCTGAAGGAAGAAGCCGACGATTGGTGGGTCGGTATGCGTCAAGTTCTTGAGGTGGATGATGAAGAGATAACTTGGGATTTATTTCGTACCGAGTTCTTGAGGAAGTATTACCCTGAAAGTGTGAAAGGGAAGAAGGAAATGGAGTTCCTTGAATTGAAACAAGGTAGTATGTCCGTGGTGGACTATACTGCTAAGTTTATGGAGTTGGTTCAATTCCAACCTCACTATGCTGCAATTACTGCTGAGTTCTCAAAGTGTATTAAGTATGAGAATGGTTTGCGTCCCGAGATTAAACAAGCTGTGGGATATCAAAGGATAAGAAGGTTTAAGGATTTGACGGAATGTTGTAGAATCTTCGAAGAAGATAGCAAGGCTCGTTCTACACATTACAAAAGTTTGAATGAGAGGAAGGGAAAGCAACAAGCTAGAAGTGGACCTTATGTGACATCCGTTGATAAAGGCAAGCATAGGGGAAACTTTGAGAAGAGATCTGGAGAAGGAGGTCCCGGTTCCGTTAAGTGTTACAAGTGTGGTGAAATGGGTCATAAATCATTTGAGTGTGGGAAGACCGTGGTGAAATGTTCTAACTGTGGAGGCCTTGGGCATGCTACTACCGATTATAGAAGGAATATGGTGAAGTGCTATAATTGTGGAGAAGTGGGTCACATTAGTACTAAGTGTACTATGCCGAAACAAGCTTAAGCGGGCGGAAAGGTGTTTGCATTAGCGGGGACAGACACTACTAGTGCAGACCGTTTGATTAAAGGTACATGCTTTATAAATAGTACGCCTTTAGTTGCTATTATTGATACGGGAGCGACTTATTCATTCATTTCTCATGAGTGCGCTAAGCGTTTGAATTTGTTTATGACTTCTTGGGGTGGTGAGATGGTTATTAAGACTCCTGCTTCAGGGTCGGTAACTACGTCTTTGGTGTGTGTAAGTTGTCCTTTGACCATGTATGGTAAAGACTTCATTATGGATTTAGTGTGTTTGCCGTTAGAGGGATTGGACGTAATCTTGGGTATGAACTGGTTGCAATTTAGTCGAGTTCATATAGATTGCTATCACAAGTTAGTGAGGTTTCCTTCTTTGGAAGATGATGAAGATGAGAGTTTCCTATCCACTAAAGAGTTGAAGAAACTTTTAGCGGACGAAGCTCAATTGTTCGGTTTGTTTGCATCATTGTCGGTGGAGAGTACAGTTGAGCTCGATGTGTTCCCAGTGGTGTGTGATTTTCCAGAAGTGTTTCCGGAGGATATTACGGATGTACCGCCGGAAAGAGAAGTTGAGTTTTCTATTGATCTAGTTCCGGGTACTAGACCGGTTTCGATGGCACCGTATCGTATGTCGGCATCGGAGTTGGTAGAATTGAAGAAGCAATTGAATGACTTGTTGGACAAGAGATTTGTAAGACCAAGTGTTTCTCCTTGGGGTGCTCCGGTATTGTTGGTAAAGAAGAAGGATGGGAGTATGCGGTTATGCATTGATTATTGACAATTGAACAAGGTGACAATTAAGAACAAGTATCTGCTTCCAAGGATCGATGATTTGATGGACCAATTAGTTGGTGCGCGTGTTTTTAGCAAGATTGATTTGAGATCGGGATATCACCAGATTCGTGTGAAAGGAGAGGATATTCAAAAGACAGCCTTTAGGACACGGTATGGCCATTACGAATATTCTGTGATGCCATTCGGGGTTTCTAATGCGCCGGGTGTGTTTATGGAATACATGAATCGTATTTTTCATGAACAGTTAGATCGTTTTGTGGTTGTGTTCATCGACGATATTTTGATTTATTCTAAGTCTCAAGAGGAGCATGAAGAGCATTTGAGGATTGTGTTACAAATTTTGAAAGAGAAACAATTGTGTGCTAAGTTGTCGAAATGTGAATTTTGGTTGTCGGAAGTAATTTTTCTTGGACATGTTATTTTCGGTAGTGGTATTAGTGTTGATCCATCCAAGATTTATGCGGTGATGCAATGGGAGGCTCCTAAATTGGTTACGGAGATTCGAAGCTTTTTAGGCTTGGCGGGTTACTATCAGAGGTTTATTGAGGGATTTTCGAAGTTGGCACTTCCGTTAACGCAATTGACTTGTAAAGGAAAGGCTTTCATTTGGGATATTCATTGTGAAGAGAGTTTCAATGAGCTAAAAAGAAGGTTGACAACGACTCCGATCTTGATTTTGCCAAATCCGACGGAACCATTTGTTGTGTATTGTGATGCTTCATTGGCTGGTTTAGGTGGTGTTTTGATGCAAGATGGAAAAGTTGTGGCTTATGCTTCAAGACAATTGAGAGTGCATGAAAAGAATTATCCTACACATGACTTGGAGTTAGCGGCCGTGGTGTTTGTTTTGAAAATTTGGAGGCACTATCTTTATGGTGCAAGGTTTGAAGTTTTTAGTGATCACAAGAGCTTGAAATATTTATTTGATCAAAAAGAATTGAACATGAGACAAAGAAGGTGGTTAGAGCTTTTGAAGGATTATGATTTTGGTTTGAATTACCATCCGGGTAAGGCAAACGTGGTGGCCGATGCTTTGAGTCGGAAGTCGTTACATATGTCCGCATTGATGATGAGAGAATGGGAACTTTTGGAGAATTTTAGAGACTTGAGTTTGGTTTGTGAAATGACGCCGAGAAGTGTGAGACTTGGTATGCTACATGTTACGAATGATTTTCTGGCAACCGTATGTGAAAAACAAAAGTTGGATTTGAAGTTCGTTGATTTGATGATGAGTGAGAATGAGGATTTCAAGGTTGATAATTTTGGAGTTTTGAGATTCCGTGGTCGTATTTGTATTCCCGATGATGCGGAGTTGAAAAAGATGATATTGGAAGAAGGACACCGAAGTAACTTAAGTATTCATCCGGGAGCGAATAAAATGTATCAAGATTTGAAGAAAATCTTTTGGTGGTCCGGATTAAAGAGGGAGGTGGCTCAATTTGTGTATGCGTGCTTAACTTGTCAAAAGTCTAAGGTGGAACATCAAAAGCGTAGTGGATTGATGCAACCGTTGGACATTCCGGAGTGGAAATGGGATAGTATATCGATGGATTTTGTTACGGGATTTCCGAATACACAAAGAGGTCATAATGTTATTTGGGTAATCGTTGATAGGCTTACTAAATCTGCTCACTTCATTCCAATTGATATTAGTTATCCTTTGGAGAAGTTAGCCGAGATTTATGTTTTTGCGGTTGTGAAGTTACATGGAGTTCCTAAGAGTATTGTATCGGATAGAGATCCTAGATTCACATCGAGGTTTTGGGAGAGTTTACAAAAGGCTTTGGGTTCTAAGATAAGATTGAGTTCAGCTTATCATCCGCAAACGGATGGTCAAACCGAGAGGACAATTCAATCTTTGGAGGATTTATTGCGTGCTTGTGTGCTCGAGCAAGGTGGTGCTTGGGATAGTTATTTGGCATTGATTGAGTTCACCTACAATAATAGTTTTCATTCAAGTATAAGCATGGCACCATTTGAGGCTTTGTATGGTCGGAGATGTCGAACACCTTTGTGTTGGCATGAAACCGGTGAGAGGACGATAGTTGGATCGGAGATGGTACAACAAACGACGGAGAAAGTGAAGTTTATTCGTGAGAAGATGAAAGCTTCTCAAAGTAGACAAAAGAGCTATCATGACAAAAGAAGGAAAGATCTTGAGTTTCAAGAAGGCGACCATGTGTTTTTGAGAGTTACGCCGGTTACGGGTGTGGGTCGTGCTTTGAAGTCAAAGAGGTTGACTTCTCATTTTATTGGTCCGTATCAGATTTCTGCACGAGTTGGTGTTGTGGCTTACCATGTGGCGTTGCCTCCGAATCTTTCGAATTTGCATGATGTATTCCATGTTTCGCAACTTTGGAAGTATGTTCCGATCCGTCACATGTTATCCCTATGGACAAGGTTGAAGTGAGAGATAACCTTACGGTTGAAGCCTTACCGATTAGGATTTTGGACCGTGAAGTTAAGAAGCTAAGAGGCAAGGATATTGCGCTTGTGAAAGTAGCGTGGGGAGGCGCTGCGGAAGGCAATATGACTTGGGAACTAGAGAGTGGGATGCGAGAGTCGTATCCGGAGTTATTTGAATCAGGTAATATTTTCGAGGACGAAAATTTCTAAAGTGGGGGAGAGTTGTAACGCCCCGATTCCGATTATTCCCATTTTGTTGAGTCTTTTATTTAAATTGAGTGATAAATTATTTTATTTGTGAAACTGGTGTGTTAATATGCTATGTTGACATGTTATGATATTTTACCGTTTTTGAGAGTTTTCGGGGAAATTAGAATGGAGGGTATTTTGGACATTTCTCAATTAATGTTAAGTTAGAAATTTAGTGGAAATAGAATTATGTGAGAAAATGAATTAATTGAATTTGAGTAGAAAATAAGAAAAGAAAATGAGAAAAAAGAAAGTAGGAAAAGAAATAGAAAAGAAAAAGAGATAAGAAGAAGAAATAGGAGAGAAAGAGAAAGAAAAGAAAAATAGAGAGAAAAATGAGAGAAAGAAAGAGGAAGAAGAGAAAAGAGAAGAAAACTTGGAAAAACCTAGAAAACCATCAAGAACAATCATCTAGCAAGCTTGGAATCTGGGTAAGGGTGTGAAATCTTATTATCTCATCAATGTATATCATTATGTATGATTGTGTTGTTGTTGTTGTTGATTTTTATGAGTTTTTGTAAAAATCCTAATGTTTAGAAATTGGTAGAGATTGATTTCAAATGTGTTTAAACTCATCTTGATTGTGTTCTTTGTTGTTTATACATGTTGGAGATGTATTGTTATACCTCAAATGGGTGTTTTTCTGAATTTGGATGATGATTTGGAGAATTTTGGGTGTGAAACCCGTAACAGCAAAACCTGCAGAATTTCTGATTTCGCCCTGGTCATACGCGTATGGGGCATGTTCATACGCGTATGGGCCTTGGCGATACGCGTATCATGGGCGTGTTTTGGGGCCAATACGCGTATGAGATGTTATTTTTCCCGGCCTTCTGGTGATACGCGTATGGTACGTGTATGAGGGTTGGTCGTACGCGTATGAGAAGGGCCATACGCGTATGGTCAGGACAATTGTAAAATGGGACTTTTTCAAAATATCGTTTTCGTTTTTCTTTCGTAACTTGAGTTCCGTTTACCCGATTTTTACATTCTTGGTATCGTTGGATAGCTATTGAGCTGTAGTTTCTTATGGTGAGAAGTTTGGGGCTATTAGCCAATTAAATAAGTCAGAAAGTCGAGAATAGTGTTATTTAGAGATTTTTACCGTTTTGAATGTGTGTTTTGGATGTGAATCATACAATAGTGCATTAATATGAATGTATATAGATTGTATGTGATTGTATGAGATGAATGAATGAATATATTGTGAATATGTATGCATTTCAAGAATGTCTTGAGTCATTTTGTATGTGAAGCATAATGATGTACATTCTTGTGTTGAGTGATTCTAATGAGAATCCGTTGTAACGTCGTGTGCCTATGTGAGGTGTGAGCGACGATTACAAACGATTGTATGCCTAGGTGAGGTGTGAGCAATCGGATTGTGTGCCTATGTGAGGTGTGAGCAATCCATAAACATTGTGTGCCTATGTGAGGTGTGAGCAATGGGTGAACATCGTAGGCCCGACGGGGAGTTACATTGGTAACGAGCGATGGTTCCAATAAGTTTCTGAGTGAACTTGAGATGATTGAGTCGGTACTGCATTGCATTTGCATAGAGTCGTGAGTCGGTCTCTATGATTTGCATTTATCATCTTTATAATTGTGCATTGATGAATAAACATGAATATGTATGTTTATGTGGAATGATAAGAATTGTGAAAGTATGCATGATGAATATGCTTGGTTTTGTATATATATATATATATATATATATATATATACATTGTGATGTATATGAGTGTGTTGTGATGAAATGTGGTGAGAATGTAGAATATGTGTATTTTTATGCTAAGATATATAATTATGTGCATTGTTATTATGATAATATTTCTCACCCTTCTGCTGTTTTATGATGCTCTATGAGGCATTGCAAAGTAGGTATGCTGGTGGTCTTTTGTGAAGCGTGTCTTCATTCTTTTGGTCGGTCGGCTCTGATATGTAGCACCGGGTAGCTAGAATGATTATGATTATTTTGTGATACATTTGTACATGTGTCTTGTTGATGAATGTTTATGTAAACATGAATTATGTTGGTGGATAATACTTGATGATGATATATATATATATATATATATATATATATATATATATATATATATATATATATATGTTTGATGTTATTCAATGTTTAAATTTTCCGCTTTTATTCTAAATATTGAGATGTGGGTGTAAGGACTAAATTCCTCTATTGCAAAGTTACCCCACTGTTGCATATCAATTGTTGAGAAGGTGTTGAATGTTTTAATTTCATGTATAATGTGACATACCTCTTTTATACTATGTTTATAATTATACTCTGACGGAATTTTTAATATGTGCCTAAATGATTATGTGATTATTTGGGGGTATAGAAAGGGGGTGTTGCACCCAAGAGGAGGCCGATGCTTTTAAGAAGCCCATGGGTCCCCAAACCCCGAGAAATTTAAGACAGGCTATTCACAAAGAATAGATCATGCCGGGAAGGTTCGAGAATTTGAAAGAAACTCAAAGATGCCATTCACGGAGAATACGTTCATCTCTGGGAGTAGAGTTTCTTGACAATTCCTAATGAGGACAGCCGAAGAGAAGACTGTATCTGGTGATCCTATTGGGGATCTAGGTGTCTATTTCTACAAATAAACGAAACGACGTCACCTAGTTCTAGACGTAGTTGCCGGGGAAACTCTAAATATCTATACTATTATTACACAGTTGATATGAGTTTATGAAAGAAGACTTACAGCGAAATAGCCCCACAATACAGTTATATGTATATGAAAGCGGTAAATGAAAGCATATAAACACTTACTCGGTTGTAGAGCTTCCATGTTGTTTGGTTAGTTGCTCAACAAAGACAGATTGAAAACAACCGTATATTCAAAATCAAAGGAGAAATTGCTTTGAAAAAAAGAAAGATTTGGGGCTTACAGCTCAAGGAGAGGCCCATGGTTTTATTTTTAAACTGGCGATGATCGTGCCGAGGTTTTCTTTTAACGCAGAGGGACTTATACAATATCTGAGGCCCAAAATGTTTTGGTTAAAAGGGGATTGGGTCTTACACTCTAATCTAGGCCCAAAAGTTTTGAATGAGTCTTATAGCTCAAGGAGAGGCCCAAATGGTTTATTTTTAAACTGACGACGATCGTGCCAAATTTAAAAAATGTACAGAGGGACTTATACAATAAGTGAGGCCCAAAATATTTCTGTACAAGTGGGTTGGGTCTTACACTCTAATAGAGGCCCAAAAGAGTTTTAAGAAAAGAAATGGGTCTTACTACTCGAGGGTAGGCCCAAGTTTTTTGTTTTGAAAAGGCGACGATCGCGCCGTTTGTTTTTGACGGTATCGGGACTTATACAATATACTGAGGCCCAAAAATGATTTGGTCAAAAAAATATTGGGTCTTACACTCTATTAGAGGCCCAAAAGAGTTTGAAAATGATTTATGAGGGTTGAATTAATCCAAAAACCCTAATTTGTTTTCAAAATGTGTTTTAATTGAATAAAAATTCAATTAAAATGATCAAAATTGTTTAACATATGGAAAACAAATTGTGATCTTGGTTTAATGCTTCAAAAATTAAGTATTGACCTACAAAATAATTAGAAAGCATTAAAAGTTGCAAAATCAAGGTGGAAACAATATTTTAAATGTTAAAAACAATTAAAACATTAATTCTTTGCAAAAATATCAATTATATAAAATAAATAATTTTTTTGGGATTTTTTTGGGAAAATAAAATATTTTAACATTTTTGTGAATTGTTAAAAAAAGAATCAACTCAAAATCATTAAAACTCAGAGAGAAATTAATTTTTGAATCAATTAAATAAAATCACAAAATTCAAATATTCAAATTTTCAAAAAATGGCGCCAAGAACACACGCGTGTTCTGGGTTTGCCCAGATTTGCATTTTCTCTTCAATCTCACTGAATACTTAATCATATCATGCAATCCACATACCAATCAACTCGTTTTAACCTCACGATCATGTCTATGGCAATTAATTTCATTTAAATTAAGCATATAACAAGAAATCACGAAAAATCCTCAAGAACCCTAGATTCTGCATGAAGGCTACGATTTTTGATACACTATTCAAACAATGCAATTAATTGAGGGGAAACATTCCATGCATGATTATGAACATATGGCCAAATTATTATGCGAGAAAATATGCATAGATTGAGAGATGACCAAGTTTATGCTTACCTCTAGGCCGTGACAGCAAGTGCAATGTGATTTTTGATTTGGAGATGTTACAGATGAGTGGTGATGATCTGAACAGCTTCCCTACACCCTATGGAATGTGTTTGAATGCTTGGACTTGATTGAAATTGGCTGGATCACTTCATGGCATCTCAACTGCATTTTGGTTAAAAACCTTGAGCAATTGACTGGTGATTCTGAGAAATCAGTGTTCCAGTTGTTGTTTAAGTGTTTGATCAGCTCATATGTGATGTATATGAGGTGTGTGTGTGATTGGTTTGGTTGGAAAAGCTCTCAAACTCAAAACCCGATAGTGACTTGCCTTAGAAGGCAAAATTGGAGTGAAAGAAGAGATTTTGAGGAAAGCATCTGTTTGATGGCTTTGGTGTACTCAAACTGATCACAATTGAGCTCTATTTATAGTAAAGCAAGTTTGTTTTCGCAGCAATAGTGAATGGCAACTGCAGCAGATGTTTGTTCAATGTTGGCCAATGAGAATTCAAGTCTCTTCTAGCCATTGACTAGAGGTTAGGGCACAGGGCTGTGGTTCCCTTGGTCTTGGATAAGTCTTGACTGAATTCAGTTGAGAATGGCTCAGTCTATGCCACCTTGATGCTTCCATTGAATGCTCCAATCCAAAATTGGAGTCTTGTCCCTATTTTGGCAATTCTAGGTTCAACATGCTATTTCTTGTTCCAAAGACTTTGGAGGCTTGGCTCAGTGATTGTCCCCTTTAGATTCAATCCTCAGAGGTGTCCAAGTGGATAGGAGTGTTTGGATTTGCACAATTTTGGTAAATCGAGCAAAAGTGCAAAATCTGTCTTGCCTTGACAGATTTCAACAAGGCAACTTGCCAATGTCATAACTCATGGCTCAAATTGAATTTGGTAATGTTCTTGGTCATTTTGGAAAGCCCTTACATGATACAACAACTGTTTGAACATGTTTGGTTTTGATCTCTTTTGAATCCAAGTGAAAAATCCCTCTACATTTGGCAAAAAGTAAGGTAAAATCTGACTTAGTGAAATTTTCACTAAGTGTTTGAACAAAGTGACTTTTCTTGATTTTGATCACTCCATAACTCAAAATCCATGAGGAATTTGGACATAGGTCAGTATGAAGCTTTTGTAGAGGGTAATATGATCTACAAATCAATTTTTGAATGGGAAACAATGGCCTTGTGGTTTAGGAGTTATGGTCCTCCAAAGTTGGCACATTAGTGTCACTTTTCCATAACTTAGAAATTTTTCTAAGTTTTTATGGTTACCCCTTTTACAAGTTATCCCACTTTCTTTGATTTTTCTTGATGAATGATGATTCAAATCATACATTAACATCATTTTAGGGTTAAAAATCCATTTTGGTGAAAAATCTCAAAAAGTCAAAGTTGACTTTTGTGCACAGTTGACTTTTTATCAGATGAATTCCAAACTGTGCAATTCTTCATGAAATCATGTCCTTGACCTAAATCAAACTTGATGGACATGTTCCATGGGTGTCATAGGGTATATTGATTCATGTCCTAGGGCTTGGGAGCATGTCCAGGTCAAAAGTCAAAGTTACAGTTGACTTTTCCCGCAAAACCCTAATTGTGGTGCAGATGAAATTGAGACTTGTTGCTCACACTTCTTGGATTAATCCATTGTTCCAAATGGATCAATATAGTTCATTAGAGACCCTCAAACCCTATCTTGAGGTCTTGGCTCATGATTTGCCCTAAAAGTCAACTTAGGGGTGAATTAGGTCAAGAAACTCTAATTCCTGATTTTTGATGAATGCATCCCCTGAGGCAAAATTGACTTGATGATTGGGTCCATGAGGTTCCATGGAGTATTTTAGGATATGTTTTGGATCATTGGCTTGTACCCAGAGGAAAAATTTCCATCTGGAGGCCCTGGTCGACCAAAACCCTAATTTGGTGACACTGTCGATCTTGAGACTTGATCCACCTAGAAGGGAGTAACTTTGTGCTTAATCCTTGAAGTGGGAGTCCTCTTGATCCATTGTAGATATTTGAGAGGTTAGACAAGTTGAAGATCATGTCATTCCTTGATTGATCCTTTGTCTAAGGCTCTGAGAGGGCTTGAAACCCTAATTTTGATTGTAGTGGATGCTCACCCATCTTTGGGGAGACTGATGAAGTATGATGGTTCCTCCATATTGTGATGATGATTTGCACAATGATGGGACATATTAGTGGTCAAAATTTGGGGGATGACACTCTTCTTGTCTTTGTTGAGGTTTTGAGACCTCTTCTTTTCTTTGTTGAGGTTTTGAGACCTCTTCTTTTCTTTGTTGAGGTTTTGAGACCTCTTCTTGTCTTCATTGAGGTTATGAGACCTCCTCTTTTTTATTGTCATTTTATTTGAGAGAGTTGAGTGGTATCTTGCATGAAGTGCTTACATTCGAATGTATAACTAAGTTGAACTGAGAACTACCCTGCCCCAACCAAGGTTGAGATTTAAGGGTTTTTTGTGTAAGGAAAGAAAAACCCCTACTTCTAGGCTCGAAGGGTTAATGAGGGATTATCTTCCTTATTTCTCAAGTGTTTGGGAATTGAAACAATGCTTTACATCATTGGCAAGGTTTAATCGAAAGCATACCACAACAATTATGGATAATATTTTCATCATCCTCCCCAATCTTTGCTTGAACAATAGTTTGGAAAAAATTTGTCTGTTTTTTTGTTTTGTTTTATGACAGTAAAAGAAAGAGAATGAGTGAATACGAATGGACTTAATCAAAAGATGCATAAACACTTCATTAATCTTGCCAATTTGAAAGTACAACAAAGCTCATAAGCAAAACAGATTCAAACATGCAAAGAAAAAACAACAAAATGCTAAACAGCCAAGAGTTTGTTGGCTTCGGGGAACTGGAACTTCCTTCTTGATTTGCCAAGCTGAGATGGCCATCTTCAGAGTCGACTGTCGAGATCAGTCTGAGAATCATCTTCACATCCACTCCCAGTAATTTTTTCCACTTCAGAGTCTGATGAATCCGTTTGATTAGGTGAAGGGTTGTTGATTTGAATGCCTTGAGGCGTGAATGAGATTATATTGGAGTCAACCAGAGCCTGATCCTTGTTTCTGAGCACTCTACAATCTTCAGTTGAATGCCTCTGTGCCCCCGCATGGTAGTCACATCGGGCGTCGGCGTCAGAGCCTGGTGGGTACAGAAAAGGCACTGGATCTATCTCCTCTGGCACTATCAATCCACCTTTGATTAAATCCGGCAAAAACTGACGGTATGGTATTGCCAATGGAGTGAAATTCCTTTTTGGGTTTCTTGGCCTTTGTCGTGCATGCTGCCGCAGCTGACGGCGGTAGGACCGTTGATACTGAGGAGGTCCTTGAGTTAGAGGAACCATAAGAGATGATGAACTAACAACTTCTCTGGGAGTAACAGGGTGAGCATACTCCTCTTTCTTCATTAGAGCTTGCAAAGTTTCTAGAACACAATTCATCTGGCATTTGAGGATTCTGACCTCCTCTTTCAAGTCTTCTTGGTTCTTCAGAATTTCATTCATTGTCGCCATTGGTCTTGAATAGGTGCTAAGTATCCTTCAGACATAGGAGAAGAGGAGACACTCAAGACTGAGAAATGCAAATGTGATGCGAATGCGCATGAAATGCAAATGTAAGCCAAGTGGTTTCAAGGAACTCGAAGGCAAGTTGCAAAAAAATTTTTTTGGGAAAAATTGAAGAAGTTTTTGTTTTTAAGATCCAAGCTCTGTTGATCTTTTGAAAAGGAAATGAATGTCTGATTTCCTTGAAACCAACAATGGATGCAATGAGATGTATGCAATGCACAAACACGGGTACACATAAACACAGGCATATGTACATACAATGAAGCACACAGGTCCTAGATTTAGAGGTCTCATGAATGGAGCCATGGTCTACCCATCCCAACAAGGTGTGGACTATAGGTTCATTAACTATAGAACAAGGTTCTAAAAGTTCTCAGAGTATACGTAAATCCTTCAGATATTATCGGCCCAGGTGACTACTCACGCGGGTTAATAATATTCTCAAGATAAACTCGTCTGAGTGTAGTATCGCGTAACAACTACTTGGGACTTACTCCCTCATAGTCACCGCACTACATTCTACAAGGCCAAGTGGGGTGAAGGTAACTACGGTCCTCAGAATCCCTGGCTCCCAATTGGGAAGAGTGACATCAATGCGACTGCTCACATCAGACATCAACAATCCTAAAGGGCCTCATCTGAGTGTGGTCATCATATGCCATAAATTGTTAGGACTACTCCCAACAACCAACTATTGATTACACCACGATCCTATCATACGTGCTCTCAAGTTCGGGTTAGGACTTATCTCACCACTCAATAGCACCATGCCAACCAATGATCTTAAGCAAAACAGGTATACAAGCATATATACAAATATGTACAATCAAGCACGCAAAACATATAACAAACACAAGCATAAACAAGGTGGGCTTAACCCTCAAATTTCGTATCCCCGGTGAAGTCTCCATTTCTGTTGCGGTGAGAATCGGATAACAAGTTATTAATTAACTTGCATCACAAAACTTTGAAATTCACCACTGAGCTTTAATTTATCCAAAGGAAAGGGTAAAGATCGAGAAAAAACCCTAAGAGGATCTAGGTTCGGGGGTTGGTTATACTAAGGGAAGGTATTAGCACCCTAAGTATCTGTAGTACTCTACAGGAACCTCTTGTTTAGTTTGTGTTATGTTATGTTTGCTTGCTAAGAATCTGCTAAGGTAAAGGTAAAGACCTAGGGGTATGTACACTAAGTTTGCTCGCCAAGACATCGCATCTTGTGCCTACGTATCTGACTAAAGAATTAGAGCAACCGTAGTTCACCTAACTAAGGGTGAGGAACTATTGACTATGGCCAAAGTTCCAAGGGGAATGAGTATGAGCTCATATAGAGTTTAAGAAACTCTCTAAGTCTAAGTTATAGGGGAAGTGAATACTCAAGGTGATGAGTTCACATAGAGTCCAAGAACTCTATCCTAATTCTAAGTTGTGAGATTGAATGGCTATGAGTCCAAAGAGAAAGGCTATGACTATGAGGTTAAAGCTGGTAATCCTATGACTATGAGGTCAAGGAGAAGGTGTGGCCATGACTATGAGGTCAAGGCTGGTAAGTGGCAATGACTATGAGGTCAAAGCTAGTAATGAGTTATTTATGATCTTAAGGTCAATAGAAAGACTTTCCCTTGGAATGAGGGGAAATAACAACTTATGATCAAGAGTTAAATGAGGATTAAAGTGAGTGATAAGCAATAAAATTCAAGGACTCAAAGGGGATATCATTAATCAAACATGAACACTATATGAATAACATCACAATGTTGAGACAAAAATATTCAGGTATGAGCAAGATTAAGTATAAACAATCATAATGAAATGATGCACAGTAACTTTAAACATGAATAAATGAACAAGCAAATCCTAGACCAAAGTTTAAATTCAACATCAAGCATTCAAGAAGATACGTGTGAAGTGTCATAAAAAGATGGGCAAAATAACTATCTCAAAGCAAATCTTCAAAGTGAAGTACCAAAGAATCGAGCAGAGAATCGAGGATCAAACAAAAAACCTTATAAAAATACCTCATCAAGGTCAAAAATCAAACACAGAATAACCTCCTAATGTGTCCTAAGACACTCTAGGAAATCAATCTAAGCGGAAATGGTTCTCTTGAAAGATATTTACAAACTAAGTTTTAAAAAGATACCCCTAATCTTATAAAATCAGAAATAAATATAAAATTAAAATTAAAATTAAAATAAAAAATTAGAAAATTAAATTAAACCTCAAAAGGTTAGTGTGAATTTTATGGGAATTTTTATGTAGAAGAAACTATTTTTAATAAGATAAAATTGAAAGTGAAAATAAAATAAAATAAAAAATGAAATGAACCAAACAGGGGGTGCATTAGTAAAGTGAGAATGAACTAAAGTTGTGTTTTTTATGCCTGGGCCCCTGGCAGTAAGGGTGTTAATAGCAAAAAGTGAAGGCCCAAGCCCAAGCGAACATAGGTGGAAAAAAACTGAAGCGAAAAATAAAAAGGGAAACTGGGGCAAAGGGGATTCGAACCCCAGTTCCCTTGGTTACAGAGCGCCATTCTCGCCACTGGGGTGGCCATACATCCATTGTATGTGCCACCCCTAAAACAAAATAAACCAATGCAGGCGAAAGGATAGGCTACTAAAACCAATGTGATCAAATCCCTTCATGCTCCTTTTCATCAGCTGATTAAAACACTAATAACCAACAAATGAATTCTGGCCAAATGATAGAGCCATGCTTCTCATGTGATTCACATAAACCTATAACAAAACTACCACTCTAACATGACAGTAAAGAAGGAAAAGCAACATTGTGGCTTCTTGCACTTCCAATATGATCCTCAAGTCTTGACCAAAATTGATGAGACAAAACACTGGCCATGCTATCCAAAGTAAGAAAGATTAATGGGCTTTCTTTTGTTTAAATCAAGAGTATGATTAATGGTGAAACAAAATGAAACAGGCTGTAGGGACATGAAGCCAACATTCTATTATGCCAAACAAAATAACACGCAAATCTATAATGAATCAAGCTGAAGTGTGTTTAACATTTAAACCTAATATATTCAGAAAAGAAAAGAATGAATTTTCATCATATTCTTATCAGTGTAGATTCAAACCAAAGTCATCATACTGCATTACCAATTTATTCAGACCATTTGCATGGAGGCAAATGAACAACATAAGGAAGCAATATCATCTGATCCTGGTGTATGACAGTATCATGACAGCAACAGACTTTTGATATACTAAACATGGGGTTGTGAATTTAACAGATATTGAAAGCAAATCTCATCATGCCAACCATCAATCAGAGTCTGTTAACCACTGCTAATGTGAAGTGAGCTAACTAGGATTAGTTAGACATGAAAAGTCTTGCATGCTCCAAACAAAATCATCATGGTGTCAAGCTTAGTGCACATGGTCTAGGAACATACAAAACCAAAACAACAGCATATTCATCATGTTAATCAGTGTCATACCAATTCTTTCACAGATAATTATTTGTTTATTCAAATGTTGGCATACAGACATGAACAAAATGCTTTCAAGAACCAGTGTCATCATCATCACATGAACCTAAACTATCCTATCCACATAGTCATTTGATTAAATGCAAAAGGAGACAAATAGACCATACTTATGATATTGTAGGACATGATTATGATATATGGAGAGACAAAGTCAACCTATCATGACATCTACAAAACAGTCCTCATGCCAATCAAATCGACATAACAAAATGAACATCCTCCAACCAACAAACTAAAAAAAGCATTAACATCATAATACCAAAACTGGCAGCTCCAAAAGGTATCAACTGGGCATCAATATCATTTAAAATTTTAACATCAAAATCAATATAGAAATCACATGGATTTGTCTATGCTATCATTGACAATCTGCACAGGATGTGGTGTGCCAACATATGAAGGGTAGAACAGAAATTAGTGGTGTGTGAAAAACTTTACATAAACCTCCAATATCTTCCTCTTGAATGCAAGATAAACAACATGAAACCAAACTAGATTTTCTATTTAAACTTAAGACATCATCAAGCAGTTTCACAAGTGGCTCCTACTATTCATGCCAAACAGCATGGCCATCAAAGATTTTATAACACAGGTTGTGCAAGAGAAAGGAAAACCAAGAACCTAACATGCTGAACCATCTGAACTTAACACAGCTGCTTTGTCAAAACTTTTAAACATTCAGTGAGATAATCCAGTTAGCATATGTATCATAGTTCCTAGTATGACAGTGCAAAGGTTTCACACATATCCAACATACTCACTGATGCACCAAAACATCCCTACTAAGTTTATACTAACATTCTGATACAGTAGGAAAACATCTTGTAGGCATGTTAACAATAGCTCAAACAAGACTCCTAACTACAATAATAACCACCAGGGACATGGGCAGATGATCAAGGTGGAAAATAAAGGATGAGAACAAACCAACTCATGTCAATACAAGAATTGTCAGTGCAATAAAGTGTCACATAAACTTATCATATATTCTTTACAAAATGAATCAATGGTAGCATGATCATGATATATAGAGCATGAGATAAAAAAGAAAAGAAGATACCTAGTGGAATAAGTCCACTGCACCCTCAAGTATGAACTTCTCCTTGCTCTTTCTACTAGCACCAAGCTTCCAAAATGATTCTTTCCCTCTCCTCTTTTGCAAAACCAGAACTTACAGATATATTGGGGTCTTTGTGTGAAAATGTTGGTGTCTAAACTGAGTAGAAAAGCCTGCTATTTATAGGGAAAGCATGAGAGCTCAAAGGCATGGTCACATTTACACATTATGCCAACATTACCCTTTTTCCATCGTATGAAGTCTTGCACTTGCTGAACCACAATCTTCCCATATCTCTGCACATCTGAGCAATGCTGGTGAGAAGTGATTGGTGAGAGGCTCAAGGAATAAACAATAGTTGTTTCTTGCTTTGTAAAGTTTCTCTTTCCTCCTCCCACTTGCACAACTATGGTAAAAACCAATATTTTAATGCTAACCAAGTTGAAATTCGTGGCCAAGCTTGGATTAAGGTTAAACTCAACATTAGAACTCAGAAACAAGTGGTTTTGGTGATTAGAGAATGGTTTGAGCAAATACAAAAAAGTTGGTTTCTGGGGTTTTAAGAAATGGAACCTCCAACTTTGAAACCTCGAAACTCCCAGCTCACTCAATGGATTGAGGAGTTCTAGTACTTTTTGGAAAGCCCTCAATGCCCTCTACAACTTTCATGATGGACCCATATTCTGAATCACAAGGGAACTTAGCAAAAAATGAGGTTAAAGTCAGCTGGTTAATAAGGCAAAAAGTGTTGAAATTTCTCCAAGTCTTTGGGCAGTCTGCCTTATAAGCTTCATAACTCACAAACCATGCATTTTTTGGAGAAAAGTCATATTTAACACTTTGAAGATCATGGAAAGAGCTTCCATTTGGGCTTTGAGTCACTCAATTTGGATGTGTGATTTGGAAGTTATGACCATTTCAATTTGGCACAAGAGGGGAAAATTCCACATATGAGAAGTTTCATGAACCAAACCTTGCTTCCTTTGCAAGAAAACTCTTGAGACTTAATTTCTCATACCCTAAATCATCAATGAGACATACTATGATGAATTGAGGCCTTGGAGATTCCCTTTTGGATCAAAATCTCAAAGATTAGGGTTTCAGTCAAAACCCTAATTTTAACTGTGAATGCACTGGGATAATCTCTTAGGATCTTACTTCTCCCATCACATATAAGACTCATAGGTGGTCTCTAGGGATGTCTCTTATCATATGGAGTCAAGTCTTAGGGTTTGATAATAACTCTTGGTCAAGATCAAGTGTAATGATCCATTTGTCTTAACTGAAACCCTAATTTGGAGGCAGGGTGAAACTGAGGCTCAAACTACTCATGATGAGAGCCAGATGACCTTTAATTCTTGTTGAGTGAGACCTCTTGGATGTAGGTAAACTCAAATGGTTGATGAACCAAGCAAATCTTGACTTGATAGGGCAAAATTCTCCAGTGATCCCTCAGATTGAAACCCTAATTCCACATTTTAGTCTGGTGATCCTTTGTTGACTTGACTTGATTCAAAGTCTTGAGATTTTGGTTCCAAACAACTAGTGAGGCTTTGTGATGATTGTACGGAGCCAGAGAATACCTTAGGAGGCCTTGAATTTCTCTGTGTAAACCCTAATTCCAAACATAAGGAAAACAAACTGCAAGATATGGGTTAGTTAAAATAGTTCACATATGATTGATCATAAATGTCTATGCCAGATGATATGACATCTAAAGGGTAAAATTTGGGGTACAACAATCATCAATAAATGTGACAAAACATTTATAGTGAGATTGAGAAACTACAGGAGACATACCCCATACATCACTATGAATCATTTCAAAACAAGAGGAAGCACGATAAGCACCAGTCGAAAAAGGAAGTGTTTTACTCTTAACCAATTTGCAAACAGAACATGAAATAGAGGCATTAGAAACATTTTTATTTCCCAACAAACCATTTTTAAATAAATGGGACAAAACAACAGAGTTTGGATGACCTAATTTTCTATGCCAATCCTCATAAGAGTTCAAAACATTATTACAAGCAAGAGATATATGATTAGAAATAAACTGGAGCGGAAACAGTCTTCCCACTTTAGGCCCCTTCGCGATCACCTTCCCCAACACCTTCTCCTGCACAAGACAACCATCACGAGAAAAGTTAACATCATAATTTTTATCTACCAATTGACCAACAGATAATAAATTAGACGCAAGTCCAGGTGATACAAGCACGTCCCGAAAATCAGAGTTTATGTCGCCAATATCAGTAATAGATAAAGTATTACCATCAGCTATTTGTATTTTCTGATTACCATGATAAGAATGTAAATTGTGCAAATACTCTGAAGAACCTGTCATGTGATTGGATGCACCCGAATCAAGAAACCATGGGCGAGAAACATTAGAAGACTTACCCTGAATTCCCAATGCCGAAAGAGCGGAAAATACCATTTGTTGAATCAATTCAGGTTGTATAGCACTATTATTTGATGCCCCATTAGTGGATGGACCAACCGCATGATTTGTAGTTGCATGGAATGCATGTACTGAACGTTGTGTTGGTCGTGGAGGACGTGTGGGACACTCAGAGATAATATGACCATGTTGCTTGCAGTAATTACAAAATTTCTTATTGCAGCTACGAGCAATATGACCAAATTGTTTGCAAGAGAAGCACTGAACCTGTCTTATATCACAACTTTTACCTTTACTTTGAGCAGCATATGCAACCGTCACGGGCTCGGAAATGGTAGCATCATGAGACATGGCTCCTTGAGTAATAAGACGTTGTTCCTCCCTTAGAAGTTCTCCAACAAATGTATCTAAAGAAGGAACATGATTCCTATTCAGCAAGGCGCCTCTGACAACCTCAAATTCTGGACGTAATTTCATGAGAAATTGATCTCGCCCACTTGTGTTGTAAACCTCTTGAATAGCCACGAGAGAGGTCTTGGGAACATTAGCATGTATAATAGAAGAGTGTTCTGCCCGGAGATTTAAAAAACCAGAATAGTATTCTTGAATAGACAAAGCACCTTGTTTGTAGTTGGCTATTTCTAACTCCAACTGAAAACGTTTTGCCGAATTGTCCTGGTTGTAAATGCGCTTCAAATAATTCCACATTTCTTGAGCAGTTGAAAAAGAGCGTAAATTATTGATCATCTGAGGATCAATACTGTTGAGAATACAAGTGATTATTTGAGCATCTTTAGTTTCTCACGCATCTAAAGCAGTTTTCTCCATCGGTGCCTTAGAAACATCATCTAGATGACTCCATAATCCCTTTCCTTTAACATACATCTTGAACTGAAATTCCCTTGCAGAATAATTTTTGCCGGTAAAACGGACACAAAAATTCTTTTCATTTTCCATGGCCATTATATTATAACCCCTTGTATTGTTAAATAACAAGATAAATCCAAATCCAATGTGCACGTGCAACAAATAAGTTGGCTTTTTTTTAATTAAAAATAATAATGGTAAGCAAACCAGGAAACCCCACGCAGTGGCTAACGAACGGTGAAGAAACACCCACGATCGAGAAATATCAACAATCCACCAATGAAACCACGATCGAGAATCACCAACAATCCAACAATGAAATCACGATCACTGAACAGAATCACCAAAAACAACCATTACCAAGCAGAATCGCCAAATCGCAAATCACAATATGCTAGCAGCATCAAATGATTAGCGATCACCAAAACAACTTGCGATAAACACGAAATCAAGATCACGAAGCAACAATAATGAAGAAATCACGAAACGGCAATTGAAAAATTTCAAGAGCCACCCAGTGGGGTGTCGCTATTTCAGCCAAGAGAATAAGGATTCACAGGTTAGATCGAACCTTCTGATACCATGTCAGAAATTCTGGCTCGATGCCTTTCTCATTGCATTTGATACTATATATAATAGTGTCGGTAATAACAACTCATAATGACTAATTACAACTAATTACAACTCATAATGACTAATTTCCTATTCTATAAATGTAAATTATTTACAATAAATGCGTTTGATTATTTCCTGATTAACACTTATATCCCGCCGTGGCCAATAATTAATAACACTGATCTCTTATACAAGATTTTCAATCTTTAAAAAATGTCTACATGACAAAAAGAAACCTTCTACGTTTTCCCTTGAGCAATTAAACAAATTCAGCCAATTTCACTATCATCCACAACACATTGACATACACATTTTCAACTAAAACTTACTAAATCAATAAAAAAACCATTGAGAATATTAATGTTCTAACCAGCAGTAATGCAACGTTCACATTGTTGAATCAAATTGGTGAACCTAGAATCTTGAGGTGCAAACGAGGTACCTTTTTCAAGTGCTACCTTAGCAGTATGATATTCTTCAAGATTAATACAAGCAGTCCTACATAACACAAAAATAATTCAATTCAAAAAAACAGCATAGAGAAACAAGTTCAAATTATCCTATCATTAAAATTATATAGTAGGGTTTGATAAAGTGCATACATACCCCTTGCACTTTATTAGCATCAGAAACATCTTCTGCACAAGATAGAATAGTTAGTAAGTGAATGAATGAATGCGATAAAAAAAATAAAGAAAGGGTTTTGGTTATTATGGACCAGTGAAAGCATTGAGTTTGATATGTGCTTGAGCTCTATCGGCGAAGAGATTAGCGTTGGTAGGATCAAGTTGAATGGTCTGAGAATGGAGATCAACTGCTAGGGAAAATCGTTATCGATAGAAAGAGAGACGTTTTGCACAAGTTCATAATTGATTTGGTTTATTATCGAAGTAGCCCATAGACTGTCCAGAGTGGAGGTCACAAGCAAGAACACGATTTGCACCTGCTTCTGTAATTAAATTTGCTAGAAGCTTAGCAGCAAATGATTCACGCCTTTGAGTCTGAAACAGTGAGCCACGGCCATGTTTAACTAAACTGAACTTGAATGTCTGATCTTTTCAAAATTTTCATAAAATAAACTCGATAGTTAACATTTGTAAAGCTGGAAATATATGACTTCAGAAGTTGTATTCATGAAGATGCATGTTGAATATGAATGGTCTAATTACTTGGATATTGTCATTTTACATTTAAACTATGATACACATATGAGATATGACAATATAAATGAAGCTGACATAAAGACCTTTCTATCAGCTCTAGCATATCCAAAATACGGAATGACTGCAGTAATATTCTTGGTTGAAGCTCTCCTACAAGCATCAATCATTACGAGAATCTCCATAAGATTCTCATTCGCATGAGGACATGTGGGCTGCACAAGAAACACATCACACCCCCCGACACTCTCTTGCAGTTGGACATATATCTCGCCATCGGCAAAACGTTTTATCATCAATACGCTTTTGAAGATAACTAATGAAAACAACTTATAGCTTACATAAATTGTTTACCATATTTAATTTTTCACTATAGAAACAGCTTAAATGTAAGTACTTATTTGATTAGTGTTTATCCTATAAGCGTTCAATTAGATTTTTTTAATCAAAAACAAACTCTAAAACATTCTTAAGTTAACTATGAGACTTTTGTTTACAATTACTTTGAAAAACTTTAAACAACAGATTTTAAGTATGAGTCGGAATTAGCTTTTTCGCCTCAATTTATTCAAAAAAACTCTTTCAATCAACTTCTTTAAAGTTTCCTATAAGTTTATGAAGAATTTTTCATCGTAAAGAACCATAAACTTATTTCATTTAATTAAGAAGTTGTGTCCAGCTAAGGGTTGGTCTAGTGGTGGAGGTTTGGGTCTTGAGAGTGTGCTCATCTCAAGGTCTCAGGTTCGAATCCTACTAGGTGCAATCAACTCTTGTGTGGGCCAGCTCCATACGGAGTTTTGCTCTGGCTTAAAACGGAGCTCCGCTAGTAGACGGTGGGTAAAGATTTCCTAAAAAAAAAAAAAAAAAAAAGTTGTGTCCCGCTAGAAAATAATCCAGACTCAAATTATTTGGTGCTTCATAGTAAATTGCATCTCAATTTAATTTAATTTGTTAGATATCCAAATTTTTCCTAGAATCAAAATTGTGACTAGGAGCTTGCAACTTATAAAACAACTTATTTGTGTGCTTTGCTACCCATAAGGTGAAACAACATTAGGAGCCTGGGCCTTTTCTATTTAATAAAAAATATTGGTCTGGCCTGAGCCTGTGTAGGCTAGCCTGTAGGCCCCTGTTATCGGTCTGTCCTATTTCCACCCCTAATTATTATATATGAAAAATACATATCTTTTACAATTGTATTTTTTTGGAAGGTCTCGGTCGTGTTAAACACAATTCTTCAGGACTTTAAAACTTATTGTGCACTAATGAAAAAGGGGATGAGGGCTGTGTGTTTCGACTATGACACTGGTTCCGCTGAGCGAGTTAGTTGTGCTACGGTAAATGCATTTATTTGCTAAGTAAATTTTAGGAAAGTTACTACTGGTAGAGATGAGCGAGATGAGGCCGAGCGCTTTAATTTTCAGAGCTTTTGATGGTTCCAGAAGGCAAGTTATTGGCGAGGTAGATTTGCCCATTAAGATCGGGCTGCATATGTTTACCATTACTTTTCAGTTGATGGATATCAATCCAGCGTATAGTTGCTTATTGGGTCGACCCTGGATCTATGCCGCAGGGGCAGTTACTTCCACATTGCATCAGAAACTGAAATTCATGTACGACGGTCAATTAGTCATTGTTTGTGGTGAAGAGGTTTTGCTAGTAAGCGAGTTATCATCCTTCCGATATGTCGAGACTGATGAAGGCATAGCTGAGGTGTCGTTGTAATGTCTTGAATTCGATGATGTCTGCTTCGCTTATACCAATCAAAGTAGATCACCAAAAATTACTATGTCATCTACCAAGAGTGCTAAAGAGACCATTGAGAAAGGTGTCATGCCTGGTTGGGGGCATGTGTTGGACGTGGTAGAGAAGCATGATCGCTTTGGACTAGGTTACCGTCCTAATAAATAGGATAGCTCGCACGGTTAGAAGAAGTGCAACCTGATCAAGTTCAATAGCGTTGGTTTCTAGAAGGGTGATCTTGTGGCAGCCATTGATGATGCTGGTCCTAGCAACCGGAGTGCAAGCTTTGTACGCAAGTGTCCGCCTGGCTTCAAGCTCAACAATTGGACATCTATTGTGGTTCCCGTGGTTTTTTCTACAAACATGTAATGCATTTTGCTTTCATGTTCCCTCGTCCTCGTCCGAGACGAGTGGATAGCTTGTAAAGGGCCTCTCGCTTTTGAAATATTATGTGCTCAATAAATTAAAAAAAATTTGCATTCAAATCATGCTCTATTTTCTTTCTTTATTTTACCTTTTTCACAAATAACAAATGGAAAAAGTTTCTTTTACTTTCACCTTTCAAAATAACTCATTCTAAACAAAATTCATAAACTTGCAGAACAAATAAATGCATTGATAACAACATGGCAAACATTCATTGTAATTCTGCGATTCCAATTAACCAAGTCGAATGAGACTGTGAGGAGGATTTTGAATTACCGGTTAAACTAGCAAGGCTGCTTGAGCACGAGCAGAAAGAGATTCAGCCACACAAAGAGCCTGTGGAAGTTATCAATCTTGGCACTGATGATGCCAGAAAAGAAGCCTAAACGATGATTTTCCTTTGCCTCATATTGATGTCTTGGTAGACAACACTGCGCAGTTCTCTGTCTTTTCATTCATGGACGGTTTCTCAGGGTATAATCAGATCAAGATGTCCTCAGCTGATATGGAGAAGACCACCTTCATCACGCCTTGGGGTACATATTGCTACAAAGTCACGCCATTCGGTTTGAAAAATGCAAGGGCAACATACCAACGTGCCATGACAACCCTCTTTCACGATATGATCCACAAAGGGATTGAGGTTTATGTGGATGATATGATTGCCAAGTCCAAGACTGGAGAAGATCACTTGAACCATCTGAGGAAATTGTTTGACAGACTCTAGAAATTCAGACTTCGGTTGAATCCTGCGAAATGCACCTTTGGAGTTTGATCTGGTAAATTGTTGGGCTTTATTGTGAGCCAGAAGGGCATTGAAGTTGATTCTGACAAGGTTCGAGCAATTCAAAACATGTCGCCTCCCAAAACTGAAAAGGAAGTCTGTGGCTTTCTGGGTAGACTTAATTACATCTCCAAATTCATTTCTCACTTGACGTCTACCTGTGAATCGATATTCAAATTACTAAGAAAAAATCAATCGGTTGATTGGAACAATGATTGTCAAGAAGCTTTTGACAAAATAAAAAAATATTTGCAAGAACCACAGATCTTAGTACCGCCGGTTCCTGGTAGGCCTTTAATCATGTATCTCACTATTATCGATGCATCTATGGGATGTGTATTGGGTCAGCATGACGACACTGGCAGGAAAGAACATGCAATTTACTATCTGAGCAAGAAGTTCACCGATTGTGAGACCAGATACTCACTCTTGGAGAAAACTTGTTATGCTCTGGTATGGGCTGCTCGACGTCTAAGACAATATATGATTTGCCATACTACTTTATTGATATCCAAAATGGATCTGATAAAGTACATATTCGAAAAGCCTGCTGTCTCTGGAAAAATTGCTCGGTGGAAAATGTTGTTAACTGAGTATGACATCCAACATGTTACCCAGAAAGCGATAAAAGGGAGCGTCTTGTTTGACTACCTTGCTAATCAACCTGTGGAGGGTTATCAACAAATGAAGTTTGAATTTCCCGATGAGGACATTCCGTTTATCAGAGATTATGAAACTTCAGACCCTGACATAGGACCCGAACTAAGGGCGCGATGGACGCTCGTGTTCGATGGTTCCTTCAATGCTTAAGGTCATGGAATTAGTGATATCCTCATTTCTCCGACAGGTTTTCATCTTCCCTTTACCGCCAAATTATGCTTTGAATGCACCAAAATATGGCTGAGTACGAAGATGTATCTACGGAATTGAAGCGGCAATCGACATGAGAATCAAGATTCTTGAGGTCTACGGAGATTCTGCTTTGGTGATTGGCCAAGTCAGAGGAAACTTTGTAACTCGGGAGTCCAAGTTGGTTCTGTACCAAAAGCACATCGCGAAATTGATTCCTTATTTTGATGAAATCTCTTTTCATCATGTTCCTAGAGAAAAAAATCAACTAGCTGATGCTCTTGCCACCCTGGCGTCCATGTTCAAAGTCAAGTGGACGAATGAAGCTCTTGCTATCCGCATTGGTCATTGAACGAACCAGCACATTGTTTAGCAATCGAGGACGAGTAAGATGACAAACCTTAGTTCTACGACATCAAAAGATATCTGGAAAAACAGGAATATCTCAAGGGTACCACTATCACTGACAAGAAAGCTCTTAGACGGCTTTGTGCCAAGTTCTTCTTAAGTGGCGGTGTACTGTACAAAAGGAATTATGACTCTGTGTTGCTCAGATACGTGGATAGACACGAAGCAAACACGATCATAAGATCCATACATGAGGGTTATGAGGGTGTACATGTAAAAGGTCCTGCCATGGCTAAAAAAATCCTTCGAGCTGGTTATTACTGGACAACAATGGAGGTCAACTATTACAACTTTTCCAAAAGATGTCACAAATGCCAAATCTATGGTGACGAGATCCATGTGCCACCAACTACATTGAATGTTTTGACTTCTCCTTGGCCCTTCTCTATGTGGGGTATCGATATGATTGGGATGATCGAGCCGAAGGCTTCCAACGGTCACCGCTTCATTCTAGTTGCTATCGACTACTTCACCAAGTCGGTTGAAGCTGCTTCTTACACAAACGTCACACGACAAGTGGTTGCCAGATTTATCAAGATAGAGATAATTTGTCGCTACGATATTCCTAGTAGTATCATCACTGACAACGCAAGCAACTTGAATAACAAGATGATGAAGGAGTTGTGTCAAGAATTCAAGATCGAGCACTATAACTTTTCACCATATCGTCCCAAAATGAATGGTGTCGTCAAAGCAGCAAACAAAAACATCAAGAGGATTGTCCAAAAAATGGTTAAAACTTACAAAGATTGGCATGAAATACTTCCCTTTGCATTGCATGGCTACGGAACTTCAGTTCGTACTTCCACTAGGGCAACTCTGTATTCGCTTGTGTATGGTATGGAGGTTGTTCTACCCATTGAAGTCGGAATTCCATCGCTCAGAGTCATCATGGAAGCAGATCTTGATGAAGCTGAATGGGTCCAATCCAGATACAACCAGCTGAATCTCATCGAAGAGAAACGTCTGACAGCCGTTTGCCATGGTCAATTGTATCAGAGACGCCTCAAGCGAGCTTTTGACAAGAGAGTTCTCCCTCGAGCGTTCCATAAAGGTGAACTCGTGCTCAAGAGATATTCTCATGTTCACTCGGATCCGCGGGGAAAGTGGACTCCCAATTATGAAGGACCCTTTGTTGTCAAGAAGGCCTTCTCAAGCGGATCCCTGATCCTCACCACCATGGATGAGGAGGAGTTACCATCACCCGTGAACTCCGACGTAGTCAAAAAATATTATGCCTGAAAAATATGATGAATAAAAAACCCGCTAAATTGACATCCGCAAGGACAATCTAGGAAAAAATGGGTGTCCTGATGGACTAAAAAAAGAAATGTTCATGCAAAAGTTAGGGACGAAGCAAAAATAATACCCCGCTAAGTTGAAAACTCGAAAGGGCGACTTAGGTAAAAATGGGTATCCCGGTGGACGAAAAAAAAAGGAAAATGTCCAGGAAAAAATTAGGGATAAAGGCATTTGATTGTGAACACTTGAGCCTATCTTCATCATAGCTGGACCTCAGACGGTAAAGATCAATCAAGTCATCATCAACTGGTGCAAAGTGTTGGAACCTAGACTTATGGTGGATGGTAGCCAATGTTGTAATCAATGCAAAATCTAATTTCCCATTGCCATTTACCTTTGTTTTTCAATTTATTGTGAATTTCCTCATCAAGGATTTTTGCATCCTTGTACACACCTTATATACAAATGTTGTCATATTCAATAAAATTTATCATTTGATTTCTCAATTATCTCTTTTCAGTATTTTGTTTGCAAAATAAAACGATTATTTGTGATCACATAATACTATAAAGCGTTGAGAATAACAAAAAGATAAATCAACAAAGAAATCATTATGCATTGCATGCCTTACCGGAAATCCCTAGAGGATGATCGGTAGTTTCCGTTGCGAGCTTAATTCCCAGCGAGCACCATCATGGTTGTTTGGGAAGGTTGTTTGCTTTCCATTTCCCCAGCAGAGTCGTGATTGGTCCCCAAGCAGAGACATGTTTGCCCTATTTTTCCCCAGCAAGAGCGAGACCCTCGCAACATCCCTAACAAGTTGGAGTCGTCATTCCCTAGCTGCGGTAATGTCGCAATTTTCCATTTTCCCCAAGCAGTAAGGATCATTCTGACCGTATTCTTCTCCAAGCAGAGTCAGTCATGATTTGAAGGTCCTCTAAGTTCCTTCATCCCCAGAAACAATAATGGTAGTAGCTTGGAAATCTAAGATTCTAGGCTCTCTCCTCAGCGGAGTTGTCACCATCCGTGGATTTCTCTCCCCAACTGAGGATGTTGAGTCTGTTTTTCTACAATCCTTACCTACCTACAACACAGTATCTTGACCTATAGTGTTGTATAACATGATATCAAGCATCATGTAGGACAAAGCATACATAGCATATGCATCGAGCATACTCCCCGTTGACTGATTAATCTCCACAGCAGATATTCAGCCAAATTTCTCCCTCAATCAACTTCTCTACATATTCACCTTTTCATCTTTTGTCGCTGTCGGCCAAATTTTTGAGCTACGCTTTTATTTAATCCCCTTACACCTTGAATAATCGAAAAGCGGGCGTAATTCGAACATTCAGGTCCAAGAGGATTAAATATGGGCAGTAGTCGTAACCCGAAATCTGACCTTCCCTTTTGCTTTTTGCATAAGCATGTGCATTCGCATTGCCGGTATACGCACTAGCATTTTTTTCTTTTTGGTTTTGTTGTTGGAATATTCAGAATTTCAGAAGGTTTAAAAGCATGATTAATCACATCTTTACAAAGTCATCACAACATCAATACAAGCAAAATACAAGGGTTCCATGCCTATTTATCAAAGCAAAGAGTTAAAAATCGGAGCCATGGCCATAGCACCTTATTTCAAAGCAAATTGGGCAAGCTTTAGCTGTGTTAATCGATTAACCATTTGTAGGCCAAAATGGTTAATCGATTAACCCTTGTATTTTGGCAGATTTCTGCTATTTCATGACAGCATCTTTTCTTCTACTTCTTTGGGGTTTACTTGGTTCTAGCATCATGTGAAATGTTCTAGACACTTCAAAACACTTCAAGAATCCACTTGCATTTGCTACAATGCATCATTTTCAATCAAGACCACCATGTAACTTCATTTTCAAGCATGTGAACCATTGGATTTTAGACTTGCATTGGGATGTTCCCACCGAGTTAACAAATAACTAACTAAGTTAACTTCCAACTCAGTGAGTTATATGTAACTAACTCTAAAGCTAGCTCCAAAGCAAGCTCCAAAGCATACTCCAAAGCAAACTCCAAGCCTATCTCACTCCAAACCTAGCCCACTCCAAACCTCCACTCTATATAAAGAAACCTTCACATTTGTGAAAGGGGACTTTTGAAACCTTCAACCATTTTTCACTATTTTCACTTGATCATTCTCTCATTTTCTCTCAATTCTCTCTGAATTTTCTGCAACTCTCTCACATTCATCTTCATCTTTTTCCCAAACCACACACAAAAGCTCAATTTCTACCATTAGAGTGTAATAATCTTCACATCGAAATTGTTATTCTCTTGAGCTAAACCTCCATTCCACTAGATTTCTACTTGGATTTTTGGATTTACAGCAGCTTCTACTTCAATTCAAGTAATCATCTCAAGCGTTTTGGTGCATATTCGTATTTGGAGCATTTATCGCGTTTTTATCGGTTTCACTACAATTTGATCTCAAGCTTGGAATTCTCTAGTTTTCTTTGCTTATTCTCACTACATTTTACTTACAACAATTACCAGGGCAATCCTCCGCCTTGTAGGTTGGTAATTCTTGCTCGATTTACTGTTTTCGATCATTTTCGCATGTTCGCAATGTAGATCTTTTGGCTTTTTGAGGTGAATTAATCATTCAATTGTTTGATTGTTGATATTGATGTTTAATGGATTTAATTGATGATTAATTGCTTTTATTTGATGTAATTTTCGTGAACAATTGCATGCTATAATATGTGGATGATTGGAGAAGTGATGAATTGCTGGAAGTGCTTTTGAAAACTATTTTTTTCAGCCACTGTCTCAGTGTTAATCGATTATCCATTTGATGGTTAATCGATTAATACCTCTGTTTTCAGCTTTTTCTGCTATTTTTAAGGGGTTAATCGATTAACCATTTTTGCCTAGCAAATGGTTAACCGATTAACACTGAACCAGAATGTGATTTTTGAGCTTTTTCATGCTTGTTTGATTTTTTTTCCTCATTTAGCTTACATGGCTTGATATGCTTGATATTTGTGGATGTTTTATGAGCTGTTTAACCTCTATTTGAAGCATGTATGCAAACCTTGGTGCACAATTTATCTATTATTGGATTTGTTTGCATTATTGAAGTTGAATAATCATGTTGCTTTTGGCATACTTTTGTTTACATGATAACATGATTAACGATGCATGCTAATTGATGTTTTTTTACTGTCTTGCAATTCATTCTTGATTGCATTAAATTTGTTCTTTATTGAACACATTTAATTTTGTATAATCTTTACTTCACACGCTTGCTTTGACGATCTTTCGACTCGTTTGAAAGATGGTTGGCTTGTTTTTTCCCTTTGATAGATTGATTGAAACCTTGTTTCAATTAGTTAATCCTCCCTCTCTTTCCTCCTTAGGATCTCTTTAGATCTTTTCTTTCTTGGTCCCCTGCGGAGTCGGAGGTTTGCAAAATGCGTTGGAGCACTGTACAAATTTGCGCTGTTACTCTGTCGACTTCAATTTTCGCACTATACTCTGAGTGCTAGAGAAGGGATGAGAGTGGAGAATTCCTACACTCATTTTTATTATTTTGGATAGGGGACGAATGACCCTGTGCCTGGAATAATTGTCTCTATTTCCAGACTGTAGTGTCTCATTTTTCCCAACTGAGTCAATCTTTGATCACCCTTGCCCTTTCTAATCTTTCCTTTGATCCATTACCTTTTCCTTGGTTCAAGATCATTGTCTTCCTTGAAGGTGTGAAAAATACAAGAAATAGGGGGTTTGAATTGGTTTTCAATATAAAATCTTTTCTTTATAAACTAATCCCCTTAACAACACTTTCACTTATGAGTAATAATCTTAATAAAGCTAGAAAGAGATAACACAGTGTGTTTATACTAGTTCACTTGAGAAATCCTCAAGCTAATCTAGTCCACCCGCCAAGGTGATTTTGCCTCTCTCAATCGAGGTCTTAATCCACTAATCAATCAGATTAATATAATGCACAAGCCAAAATGCTGGTGACTAACAACAACCTCTACGACTCTCAAGTCCTAGACTTCTCATGAAATCCAACCTTACCGGTCTTTCTCAAGGACAACCTCTAAGACAACACGTCTTAGACTTCTCAAGAAATCCAACCTTACCAGTCTTTCTTAAGGAACCCAAACCTAAGTTTGAAAGAGTTTTGTTTATAGAATAGTGCTTCTTATACAAGCTGAGATGTAAACAGTTTTAAGATCTAAATGACTTAAGAAAGATATTAGTAAGAGAGTATTTTTGCAGTGAGATTTCTTGTATCTTTCTTCAAGTCTTCATGTCTTTATATAGCCGTGTAGAATGTGATCGTTGAAGAGTAATCATAGCGATTTTAGACTGACGGCGGCTTGATAGAGACTGGGGACAGACAATACTTTTGTGTACTATCTTGTCAATATATCTTCGTTTGTACTGTTGTACTGTTACCAAGATATCTTTGTTTGTACTGTTGTACAATTATACTTCCTTGCTTAGTCTTCTTATCTTCTTAACTTCAGAGGCTTCTGCGAGCATGAGTAAGAAGGGAAAACGTAGCTTGGTTCTTAAGATCTTCAAGTCTTGGAGTCCTCAGAACTGCGTATTTAGAGTCTTCAGCACTTGGTCTTCAGAACCCTTTATCTAGGGAGCGTAAGTCTTCAGCATCTGAACTTTGTTCATCAGAACCTCTGTCTTCTCAAGGTTTGAAGCACGAAACTTGGATTCCCAAAGATCTTTTTCTTCCTTCATCTTGGCCAAAGCATCTTGAAGAGTCTTCACATCATCAGAAGGAATAGGGAGCAGCGTAGCGAGCATTGTAGACATGGGTTTCTCAAAAGGATAGGGCATTTTGGCCTCCTTAGCTCTCTCCTTCACCCAAAGCGTATAAGGCTCCAAGGCAATGCAAACTTGACTTCCAAGCTGTCCTCTATCCATCCTATGAATCTTAATCCAAGCATGATCCATTCTTCCTCTCAAACCAAAATAGCCATCCCCTCCTTGGAAAAACAAAACCTCTAATAGAATATTTTTAGGCATATCCTTCAACATATAACCAAGTTGACGGTAAGCTAAACTTAGGTTATAGTTAATTCCACCTTGTGTTCCAAGAAGAGGCACATTGGAGAATTCCCCACAACTATCAATAATCTGGACATTCTCATAAACAGAAGAAGGCCAAGTAATGTCAGCATGAGTAAGGGACATGATCCTCTGAGACCACCTTAAACAACTCTTGTTCTCCTTGAAAGCAGATGATTATGGCAAGTGCGAAATAAACCACTTGTACAGCAGAGGTGTGCAACAAACAATGGTACTATTCCCTTTAGAAGTCCTATGATGGATGGAGAAGTAAGTATTACCAAGTAAAGTCAGAACAGGGTTCCCAATCAAGAAAATCCTAATAGCGTTAACATCCACAAAGTTGTAAACATTAGGGAATAATACTAGTCTATAGATAAGCAAAGCAAATATAGCCTCAAACGCCAATGTGTTACCAGCATTAGCAAATAAAGTGGCTTTCCCAATCAAGAACTTAGAATTCAAACCCTTGATGTCTCCCTTAACCATAAGGTTAGCATCTATATCAGATTTCATCAAATGGGTGGCTACAGCAATATCTTGGGGCTTAAGAACTTCCTCCAAATCAGTATAAGGAACCTTATCAGAAACTGGTATACCCAACAGATAAGCATATTCCTCCAAGGTAGGCATGACCTGATAATCAGGAAAAGTAAAGCATCGATAGACAGGATCATAGAATTACACAAGGGTGTTCAGAATTCCATCTTCAATATTGATAGAAAGAACAGATAGAAGTCTTCCATGACGAGATCTGAAGTCTGCACGATCAACTACCAAGGATGCTATCCTTTTCAAATTACTAAGATCAGGAGCTCGAAAACCGTACTTCTGAGTGTTTCTCCTTCCAATGTCCATGATCACAATATTTGTGATGTTTGCAGAGGAAAATCTCTAAGATCCTTGAAAACTGATTGAAACAAAATGTCTATGAATGCATGAGTGCATGCGTGCAGCAACCACAAACAAGATCACACAAATCACACGGGTTCAAAGGTTCGGTGCGAGCATGGAGACAAGGGCAAGAACCAACCCACAATGGTATGTACTAAGGTTATATCAGTACCTGTAGAACAAGGTTCTAAAAAGTTCCCAAAGTCATAATTCCATCTTTTAGATATATCGGCTTAAACGACTACTCGTCAGCCAACAATATTCTCAAGAGAAACTCGTTTGAGTGGGGTATCGCGTAACAACTAATTCAAGTCTACACCTGAACAGCCATTGCACCACGTCCTAATAAGCCCAAGATGGGTTAAAGGGTTCTAAGGTCTTCAGCTTCTCGGGCTCCCAGGTCAGAAAAAGTAATGCCAAATACGATTACTCGCATGACATCAGTAACCCCAAAAGGGCCTCCATTGAGCAGGGGATCTCAAGTCAGCTTAGTAAGGACTACTCCACGTAAGCCGAACAAGACTATACCACCTTCCTATCATAAGTGCACTCAAGTCCGGCTATAGGACTTATCTCACCACACAGAGATCACCAAGCACCCAAACAGAACAAGCAATAACAAACAAATAAGCACAAATAAATCAAAGTAGGTTGAACCCGCTAAGAACCATAATCCCCAGTAGAGTCGCCACTTTTCTGTACCGGGGAAATTTGTGAGTGTAAGTTATTGATTAACTTAACTCATAAATCAAGAGTCGCCACCGCACTTTTATTTTATCCAAAAGGAAAGGAAAAAGAGCGAACAAAACCTAAACAAGTTCTAAAAAAACAAGAACAAACAGAGAATGGGTAAGGGGGTGGTTTGGAGCCAAAATTAGGCTTGGAATTTGAATTTGGAGGCAAAATCAAGATCAATTGGTGATTAATGAGGGTGTATGGTGAGAATTAATTATGATTATGTAGGGGAATTAAAATGAGGTGATCTAGAATATTCTCATGATGAAACAAGTAAAATTTAGTGCCAAATGCTGCAGAATTTGAATTTGGCTCATTTTCACAATTTTGTGTGTGGTTAATCAATTAACCATATAGTATTAATCGATTAACACAGCAAAAAATGTGAAATTTTGCCTTTTTGTTGCACTGTTGTGGCTCTGGCTCGATTTGTTTGCTTTTCAAAGAAGGCATGGAAATAAACACATGAACCTTAGAGTCTCTTGAATAATAGTCAATTAAATCTTGGGAAACTCTTGATCAAATTGTTTGTAAATCAACTTTGACTTTGTTTAGATGAATTTCATTCGAGCTAAGGAATTGGTATTTGACATTCTTGATCCCAACCTCTTCCTGAAAAAATTAATAAAGGAAAAACAAACATATTTTTGGATTTTAATTAAGGGTTAGTAAACACAAACATAAACAAACATCAAGCAAACAAGAAAACAGGGGTGCTTGGTGATCTCCCTCAAAAAACAAACCTACTGAAGAGGGCAAGAGAACTAAAGCTTGTGATCTTGTTTATGGTATGAGATGCAAATGACATGTGGGATCTTAGGGGTAAAAATTAGGGTATTACAACCCAATTATGGATCCTTTTAGTCTAGGATCATTTTAGGAAATTTTTTATTGCACCCCTTGCATTTCTTTCCCACCGTGTGGTTTATCACAAATGCTCGCAGATTCTGGAGATATATCTCCGGACGCGCCCCATGGCTAACTAAACGTTAATAATTTTTTGGAGATATATCTCTGGAACAATTTAAACCTTAAATGACCAAAGCTTATCTCCCATAGCCAGTTTCCATTTGAATATTTCTGGAGATGCATCCACGGGAAATTTTCGGAGATACATCTCCGAAGTGTATCAGAACAGGGTTTTTTTTAAAACGCACTATGTATTTGTTCGCAGATGAATTATAAAATAACTTACATACCAAAATAACATAAAAATATAGTAATAGGATGTCATACGTCACGAAAATTCAAAATGTAGTAACAATGTCAGAAAAAACGTACAAATTATAGTACTGAAACAAAACAAATACAGACAACTACTGGGTGTGCCTGACTACCTCTCCTCTGTCTCCTCAGCCTGGTCTGCCTCCTCGACCATCGATCCCCCTTGTCCTCATGAGATGTCTACGGTCCAAAAGTGCCCCCTATGCCTCCGTAATAATGTCATCCAGTACTCGCCTGACAGCAGACCCATCAGGGAAGATACCCTCGTTAATGCCTGCCCGCGCCATCTCCATTATGTGACGACAAGGAGCCAAGACATCATCAATATGGTCCAACTAAGCCTGCTCCTCCTCTAGAATCTCTTGATGAGTGGGTCTCGGCGGATCTCTTAGAGCAATCGACACCATGTACAGATGTGAGACCCTGAAAATCCACCTGATATATTCGTCGACGTAGCTCCACTCATTCGGCGCTATGGTAGCCCGAGCCTCATCAGGTACCAAATGACTCTGATAATCAGAAAATATCTCATCTAATTGTATACGAGTCAAGGCAGGAGGATCAGAGACAGAATGGTGTCTAAGGATGGCCTGGGTGTACCCGAACTACCGCATGACGCGCTCGGGCAGATGAGAGCAGTGATACTCGATCTGCAGGCCAACCATCCGGAATATAGCAATATGTCATCAAATGGCCGTATCTGACGGTGATCCACGTAGCAGTTGAAGTGGATGTCCTCGGCAGCCAAGCGGTCAAGGTAGACTCTAAAAGGCTCGGTCGTCTGGTTCCCTCTCAGTGGGATAAAAGCACAGGCAAGGGGCATCTCCTTAGTGTACTCATCACAACACGGCCAGCCAGCGATGTGCGGGAAGTGCTGGAGGATCCAAGCCTGAAATTAAAATAAAAAGCATTCAGGGATCAAGAATTATCGCAAATATGAAATGAAAAAGACAAAAAAAAAACCATGATGGGATAAAAAATTATTACCACCAGTAGTGTCGTGCTGCCTGTGGTCTGCTTCGTCGTCCACCAATATCCATCTCTCAGCTTTGAATACAGATATGCGAGGCAAGTCGCCCCCAGTTGTACACATGAATCCGTGTGAGATCTAAGAAGTACCAGATGTATGCAACATCAGTGTAGGTGGCACTTGTGTCCACAAAAATCACAGTGCCAACTAAAAATAGAAAATATGCCCTCAAAGCATGAGTCATGTGTATGGCCACCTCCTGGTCATCACCATCAGCCTGCACTACAGCAACGAGCGCCTCATCAAATCTCGCCTTCAAGAACAAAAACCTAACATGAGCACCTCTGGTCCTATCCACCTCCTTGAGCGCATTCCCTGGATCATCCCCCAAATGCTCCACCATCATATCGACCGCCTCGTCTTTGGTCATCCTACCATGATGGAGGAATCTCCCCTTGATCGATTGATGCAACAAAGACGAGACACCGTTCAGTGTAATCGACATCTCACCATACGAAAGATGAAAGGAGAGGTCTCAGAGTGCCATCACTCCACGAATGCATTAAGCATCCCATGGTTGACCAGACTGTAACCAGTCAAGAATAGGTCACTCAACCCAAAAGCGGTCAGAACCGACTAAAACCACTGCTCATCCAGCTGATTCAATGCTAAAATCTTTCGCCCATGGTTCAAAAACTTCTAGGGATCACGCACTTGCGGATTTCCAAAAATAAAAAATGTCTATAAGAATCAATGTTATAAATATATAATGTTAGTAATTTAAATTAACGTAAAAAAATATATAGTAACAATGTGACTAATGTTACCTCTCCGTCCTAGATATGTCTGGCAGTGTGGTATGGGTATAGAGGAAGTAGGGACATATCATATGGACTAGGGGTGGAAAAATGGGCCTGGCCCGTTAGGCGTGCCCGTTTTACCCGCACTTCAGTGCGGGGTGGGCCAAGGATTTAGGCCCTCGTCCTCTAATGTGTTCACCCCGCCCCGCCCCGCCCCGTTTTCTTCGCGGGCTTTTGCGGGCACGAGCATTTACATAAAATTTTGCATTTTTAAGTTTAAAAGGTGCAGTGCCCGTGGGCTTTCCCCGCCCCGCACTCACTTTTTGCGGGGTGGGCCTAGGTTTTAGGTCCGCATCCTCAACTATGACCGCCCCGCACCGCCTTATTTTTTTGAGGGCATTTGTGGGACGGGCCTAAACGGGGCGGGCATGCCCGTTTGCCACCCATAATATGGACCCCCTCTGAAAGCCTCTGGCTCGGCATCAGCAACATCACTCTTCGGAGGTGGCGCTAGTGCATTAAGATCATCAACAACCTTACCCTCCGGAGGTGGCACCAGATCAACAGGAGGTGGTATTAAATCAACAAGAGGTGGCACAGGTGCATCCCGACGCCTGCGGAAGGATGAGGGAAGTGATCGTGGACTGCGGGAAGAAGAAGTTGAAGGTGTGTGGGTTGAGATGTAGATGGAGTGGCCTGAGGCGAAGGCCGATCCTCAGGAGTGGGCTGAGATGTAGATGGAGTCGCCTGAGGCGAAGGTCGAGCCCCAGGAGTGGACTGAATCTCAGGAGTAGACTGTACACTAGCAATCGACGACCAGAGGTACCTACTGCCTCTGGAACCTGCTGGCTCCGCTCCCGCCGAACAGATGCGTGTTAGGCAACCCGTCCATGCCTCAATCGGTCGGCTCTGTGAGCTATTATGCCTGCAAGGTATAATGAACCGTGTAACACCCCATTTCTACCTGGTAATTATCGATAAAATCAGAGTTACGAAATTCAACATAATCAAATAGGATGCCACATATCCGATTAAAAGCATGCTCATTTAATTTCATATAACATTGATACATAACACATTTACTCGGATGAAACCATAACAACATCATTTATTCTTTGAAACAAAACACTTTCATAAATAAGCAGCGGATTCACAAATTTCAACTTAATATAGTATAACATCTTGTTCAATTTAAAACAACTTTAAGACATCAAGTCTTTTAACCAAAACAACTTGAAACAACAGCAACATAATCAAATTCAACAATAAGGAAAACAAGTGTTCATCCCCTCGAGTGTTACGTATCAGAGCATCGACACCGACTCGAACTAATGAAGATAAACGACCTTCATCCTTGCTAACCTGCATGTTACCAACATAGGGGTAACATTCAAACAGAAGGGGTGAGATATCGAATAATATAAACAAGAGTATGATAATCAATACATTAGACTAGAATCATACAATTTCACTACTTTACAACAACAACAAAACAACAATCATCAACAACTCAACAACAACTTTATCAGCATAATACTACAACAACTTTATCAACATAATACAACATCAACTCTGTCAACATAAGTAATGCAACACAAAATGTGACTCAACTGTGTGTATGCATGTGGTACCATCAGAGTAGAACTCCCAACTTAGAAACCTGCCAATTAATATTACCGTTAACAAGGCATAAGCCTTCAACTTAAACTTTTTGCCAATCCAGGCCAACGTGGGTGAGCATTCGCTCCAACTTAGAAAATGCAATGTATGCGACTCAACATGAATGTCAGAATAACAACAATAATAGTTATATATCAATGCAACATCAATCCAACATCAATTCAACATTGGCCATAGGCCTGCAACTTATATATCAACACTGGTCATCCGACCTATAACTCAAATATGCCCATAAATCGGGACAAATCAACTTATTCAACTGTACCTGCAAATCCACGTATTCGACATGATTTCAACAAAATAAACCAACCAAAATTACCTACTAATTTATACGAACTATCTCGACAAATTTTGACTAATTCCAGACAACTAATTTTTCCGCTTAACTCGGCTAAGTCGGCTAAATCGATACTGTTTTACACACTACTATTACTACTAGTTAATTTTACTAATGCTGATAATTTTTAACTTACTAATACAAGCAGAATTATACTATCAATTATACTGTCATCAAAATTCAACTCTGATACAAAAAAACCAGTGTCTGCTAAACTCACATTTCCTGTTTTGTCAAAAACCTGCTACTGCTATTTCATACTTGCTGTTATTTTCCTGCTAATGTTAATTTTACTGGTTCTGATTCTAATTAATTTTGCTAACAAGTTAATTTTCCAAACACACACATGAGCAGTATTTTATTAAAGTATTACAAAATATGGTATTTCACAAAAACACACACACCCAGAATTAAGGTGGCTTGTGCCACTAATAATGGAAGGTGGCTTGCGCCACTCTTAGCCTTAAGAGAGGTGGCTTGCGCCATCCCCATCACCTGTTTCAGAGGTGGCTTGCGCCACCCAATATGTAACACACAGGGGTGGCTTGCGCCACCCCCCCCCCCCCCCCCTTATATATATTTTTTAAAAAAACAACCAGGATATATAGTTTCTGAACCCAGAAATCTCCATGTTCAATACCAGTTTCCAGTTCATAAAATCAATCACAATAATATGCCACAGCACATCAATTTTCACAAAAACACGAACAATTCATCAACACAATTCAACACTACTCAGTAGAAAATTTATATAAATCCCAATCCTACATATCAATTATCGTATCCCCGATTATAAAATTCGAACCCCACCCTTACCTTGGATTGAAGGTAGCTCGAATTTCCGATCGAAACTGAAACTTGACTTTGATAGCAAACTCTCGTATTCTCCCTTCTCCAACCTTTGTGTTTCCAAACCCTTGTTCTTAACTGCTTGATAAAGCTACGTGACTTAATCCCTTTTGTTTTGTTTGCTGACTATAACCTCTATCTCATTCTAATTACCTAATAAAATAATGGGTCTACTAATTATCTTAATGGGCCTACTACACGATAACCCCAACTTTGCTATTTCTCACACACAACTTAACCCAACCAAATTAATTAATATTTTACGAAAATAATTGTTATTTCTAATATTAATTCCTCCCGACTAAATCGACTAATTTCCCGATTATCAACTTATTAGCTCAAACAACAGATCCAACATATTCAACAATTATTCAGAAAATACTTAATACTATTAATTAAAAATATTTAATTAAATACGGGCGTTACAACTCACCCCCACTTAGAATATTTTCGTCCTCGAAAATTTACTCAATGCAACTACTCCAGCTACGTTACTACATCCGACTAATCAACCCTTATGCCATGAGAGGCAACCCCACGAATAACACATAGCAACAATCCACAACATCCATGACAACAGCAACACGGAACACTGCTCAAGCAATGCACTCAACGACGACGCAAAGAATAACCAACTTAAGAACACACAGGTTTATGAACCAGAACACAACACGATCGTGACCATCACCATAGGTAACGAGGCAACAACAAAGATAAGAACACAAAAGCTCAAACACGACATCAACGCGAACAACCCACCAACATCGTTGTTACCCATGTATGGATAACTGCACTACACCACGCTTTCGCTGCGCACTTTGATTACTTGTAAAGTATCAAATCTACCAAGTTTACCTCCAACTTCCCATCACCAAAACAGACATAATAAAGGACTTTCGACTTAACTCTTCGGAAACTCCGTTCCAACAGGTATTCTACACTCTCATAGTTACTGAATACTTCGAACCTAGATCCATAGAATAATACCTTCGAATATTCAATACCATTACAACCACAACCAATTTCAAATCTCGAATAGGATATATATATACTTCCATGAATCCCCAATCATCATAAAACATAACCTACAACTTTACCATCTTGCGTTAACACGTTCTCCAAAATCATCTTAAACACTTAACATCATTACAACAACATAGGATACATGTGTCTACTTAATTTCAACAAGATAAATCATCCTTTTCACTTCCAACTAATCCAATAAACCAAATCATCGATTCCGACTCATACTGACACAATTATTGATAAACTCTCATCTGAATTAACACAACCAAGTAAACTCATCTTTACCAACCAAAAATCACACTTTGACAATTAACATATAACTTCACTTCTTTCAATACTTGTAACTCAATTCTCAAACACTTTACGCACTCTTCTCCTGATTTAAAACAAATCAGAACATCTACCACGAACACCATATCTAAACAAGTGTGGAAGATACACTTCATACCTTCTACGTACACTTTAAGGCATACCAGCCACTACTATTCTCTATCCGACATCCTTGTCAAACCATGGTCTTACATTTCCATTACTTCCTCCTTGGATCATCTCTAGAAAGCTTCAAGTCTCATGTCACTCGATTCATCACAAAACAAAACTCAAGTTATCCAGAACTCAACTGTGAGTTTCCATACTACTCATCGATCAAATCGTAACCTCATGCTATCATCCTCAAATCCGCCTAATATTCCTATATAGGAATCTGCATCGACAAATCAAACAACCCGCAAGCACTTGGCTTGACTTCAACCAATTCGATGCACACACAATCCCAGTTGGCATGACACGTCTATTCCATCCAACATGGTTTCGTCCACTATTAACAAGAGATTAAGGGTGATCAGTTCCTCAATTTGTCAATAGACAGCTGGCAACCATAACGGTGGCATAAATCGTCATTACCTAACTACAATAGCGTCCTTTACCTTGTGCTCAAAATTACCTAAGCATAATGCTCCACCATCTCTCTAAGGCTTACAAAGGGTTTCTTAATTTTCTTATTTTCCACCTCGTCATAGATACAAAAAGTCCAAAATCCAGTACATATTCTCCTATACACACTCGTAGCACAACACATTTGCTGAATATTCTCCCAACACCGGAACTACTACGACACTAAGTACAATCCAAATCGGTTTGCTACAATCGAACCTTTATTCAAGTTAAGAACTTCAACAACACTAACCAATCCTTCGTCTTTCCTTTAATCTCAGAACCCCTATAATCCATGTAGTTTCACACTTGATTCTCATTCAAATCACACTCTCAATAGTACCACCTCATCATCTGGTTGGTGATACAAACTTCCAAAATTTTCCCGACACATGTCGACACCATATCAACAATAACACACAGTCCACTTTACTATTTAACCTTCCTCAAAGAAATCTATATCCTAATAATTCTCCACTGGCATACGCCGCATCTCTATGTGCCCCTTCGATATCCTTACCTCCTTCCTGTTTCCAAACATTTTACACTTGATCTTATCTTACTCGTCTCTAGTAAGAATCGTTCAACTTCTAACACAATTATCTCTTTCAATACAGACCTCCCAAACACAAAATTATATTCCAAAATAAAGGGAATTTCATGTAGATTTCAGAACTTCAAGAATCGCTTAAATCCGAGTTATGAGTAAAAAGTTATCGCCTGTGCAATGGCGGCTGATCCAGAAATCCCGTATACACACTTCCACCAAAATCAGCATTTTACCCAAATATTCAAACACATTTTTCTCTCTCTACAAAAACATGCTGAAGACAAAATTTATATGCAAACTGTAGGGAATTTCGTAAGCTTTCCAAAAAATCCAGATTCGCTTCCATCGGAGTTACGAGTGAAAAGTTATACCCCTTTTTCTGAATGCTGTTCCATAATTGCGAAAATGAAAATTGAAATTGGTGAACATGAGTTCTACCTCTCTCTCACTTGCTTCCGAGATCCCCTAACTATCCTTGCTTTTCACCCAACTCTGAAAATCATCCGACTTCAATCCAATTATACTCAAGACATACTAGTCTACCAGTTGATCCATCGAATTATCATTTTCTTTGGAGTGGATCCTTATTCTCAATCGTCTCTTTAATCCACCGTCGGTAGTCTACGCACCTCTCAAATAACCGTTATCACCCACATGCGCTCATATACGCTCTATTCTGTAAGATTTGTCTTACTCGCTTAGCAGGTAAAAACATCATCTCCTAACTGTCTCCAAACTCTGATCTACACTCCAGAGGCCAATCGCAATTATCGGCTCGTCCTCCCTCAAAGGCATCTCAAACTTGCCCGATAAGAATCATGAGTCCATACTCTCGTCGGTTCGCAACACAGTTCCAACAACATTTGCACTCTTGCAATCAATATCACCTTGATCCAACTTCACATACCATTAACATTTTCGGGAAGCAAGCTTCTCCCCCCACTTATTTCAAACCAACTCCTCCATACCATCGATTTGGAAAACAAACAAGTACCGACAGTGTTCCACACACTTGTCGCGTACTAAGGGATAAACAACATTAGACAACTTGGCCGGACAGACCGACCTGCTCTGATACCACTAATGTAACACTCCATTTCTACCCGATAATTATCGATAAAATCAGAGTTACGAAATTCAACATAATCAAATAGGATGCCACATTTCCGATTAAAAGCATGCTCATTTAATTTCATATAGCATTGATACATAACACATTTACTCGGATGAAACCATAACAACATCATTTATTCTTTGAAACAAAACACTTTCATAAATAAGCAGCGGATTCACAAATTTCAACTTAATATAGTATAACATCTTGTTCAATTTAAAACAACTTTAAGACATCAAGTCTTTTAACCAAAACAGCTTGAAACAACAGCAACATAATAAAATTCAACAATAAGGAAAACAAGTGTTCATCCCCCTAAGTGTTACGTATCAGAGCATCGACACCGACTCGAACTAATGAAGATAAACGACCTTCATCCTTGCTAACTTGCACGTTACCAACATAGGGGTAACATTCAAACAGAAGGGGTGAGATATCGAATAATATAAACAAGAGTATGATAATCAATACATTAGACTAGAATCATACAATTTCACTACTTTACAACAACAACAAAACAACAATCATCAACAACTCAACAACAACTTTATCAGCATAATACTACAACAACTTTATCAACATAATACAACATCAACTCTGTCAACATAAGTAATGCAACACAAAATGTGACTCAACTGTGCGTATGCATGTGGTACCATCGGAGTAGAACTCCCAATTTAGAAACCTGCCAATTAATATTGACGTTAACAAGGCATAAGCCTTCAACTTAAACTTTTTGCAAATCCAGGCCAACGTGGGTGAGCATTCGCTCCAACTTAGAAAATGCAATGTATGCGACTCAACATGAATGTCAGAATAACAACAATAATAGTTATATATCAATGCAACATCAATCCAACATCAATTCAACATTGGCCATAGGCCTGCAACTTATATATCAACACTGGTCATCTGACCTACAACTCAAATATGCCCATAAATCGGGACAAATCAACTTATTCAACTGTACCTGCAAATCCACGTATTCGACATGATTTCAACAAAATAAACCAACCAAAATTACCTACTAATTTATACGAACTACCTCGACAAATTTCGACTAATTCCGGACAACTAATTTTTCCGCTTAACTCGGCTAAGTCGGCTAAATCGGTACTGTTTTACACACTACTATTACTACTAGTTAATTTTACTGATGCTGATAATTTTTAACTTACTAATACAAGCACAATTATACTATCAATTATACTGTCATCAAAATTCAACTCTGATACAAAAATACCAGTGTCTGCTAAACTCACATTTCCTGTCAAAAACCTGCTACTGCTATTTCATACTTGCTGTTATTTTCCGGCTAATGTTAATTTTACTAGTTCTGATTCTAATTAATTTTGCTAACAAGTTAATTTTCCAAACACACACATAAGCAGTATTTTATTAAAGTATTACAAAATATGGTATTTCACAGAAACACACACACCCAGAATTAAGGTGGCTTGTGCCACCAAGTTTTATTTTCCTTCCAGGAGGTGGCTTGCACCATCCTTACTCTTAATGGAAGGTGGCTTGCGCCATCCTCATCACCTGTTTCAGAGGTGGCTTGCACCACCCAATATTTAACACACAGGGGTGGCTTGCGCCAACCCCCCCCCCCCCCCCCCTTATATTTTTTTTTTTTTTTAAAAACAACCAGGATATATAGTTTCCGAACCCAGAAATCTCCATGTTCAATACCAGTTTCCAATTCATAAAATCAATCACAATAATATGCCACAGCACATCAATTTCCACAAAAACACGAACAATTCATCAACACAATTCAACACTACTCAGTAGAAAAATTATATAAATCCCAATCCTACATATCAATTATCGTATCCCCGGTTATAAAATTCAAACCCCACCCTTACCTTGGATTGAAGGTAGCTCGAATTTCCGATCGAAACTGAAACTTGACTTTGATAGCAAACTCTCGTATTCTCCCTTCTCCAACCTTTGTGTTTCCAAACCCTTGTTCTTAACTGCTTGATAAAGCTACGTGACTTAATCCCTTTTGTTTTGTTTGCTGACTATAACCTCTATCTCATTCTAATTACCTAATAAAATAATGGGTCTACTAATTATCTTAATGGGCCTACTACACGATACCTCCAACTTTGCTATTTCTCACACACAACTTAACCCAACCAAATTAATTAATATTTTACGAAAATAATTGTTATTTCTAATATTAATTCCTCCCGACTAAATCGACTAATTTCCCGATTATCAACTTATTAGCTCAAACAACAGATTCAACATATTCAACAATTATTCGGAAAATACTCAATACTATTAATTAAAAATATTTAATTAAATACGGGCGTTACAAACCGTACAATGAGTTTACGCAAATGAATAGCACAAACAAGAAAATTATAAAACAAAAAGAAGAAAAAAAACATACTGAGAAAATTTCGGAGATACATCTCCCAAAAAATTCAACGTTTCATGTACTCTGGGTGATTTCGAAGATACAACTACGGAAACATTATGCATATGTATCTCTGAAATCACCCAGAGTACATGAATCATTGAATTTTTTCGGAGATGTATCTCTGAAATTTTCTGAAACTCAGAGGTCGCGACAATGGCGTCCTCTGCCCCTCAAAATGAGAAATTTGAAGCCCTGATCGTCCATTTGAGCCAACAAACAATATATACACTTACTTTAAACTATGTTTCAGCTGATTTATAAACATTTCTACACCAAACAATGCATTTTAACTCGTTTACAAAAACACTCGAATATTTATCGAAAACTCAAAAAACTTACCCGAATTATATGATTTGGAAGATGTTGAGTAATGTACTTGAAGCTGCTTGATGATTACTTGAGTCTCAGACAGATGAAATCAAATTTGGTGAAGTTGGAGATATTTGGGAACGAGAGAGATGAAGAGGTTTGTGAATGAAAAGGAAAAAGTGAGAGAGGAGAAGAGTCTGGTGCGATAATATGCTCCAAATTATTTCGGAGATATATCTCCGGAATATTTCAACGTTCACTTAAGTTTTTGTGCGTCCGAAGATATATCTCCGAAATATTTTAACGTTCAATTAAATTTTGATGCGTCCGGAGATATATCTCCGAAATTTATAGACATATAAAAAAAATCATATAGTGTGTAAAAAACCCATAGGGTGAAAAAAAAAATTTCTCATATTTTATATATGTATATGTATTTGGAGTCTTTTGGTGCGCTTGAAATCCGAATACCGGAGATATTTTCAAAAAATTGCAAGCTAGATAAATAAGACATGAAGGGTATGTTTGGTTGTGAAGAGAAAATAAGAAGAGAGAAATACGTGAGAGAGAATATGATAAGAAAGAAATATGTGAGAAATAAAGTAGATTTGAGGTATTGTTTGATTTAAGAGAAAGAGAAGAGAAATAGAAGAGAGAGAAGTGTTGATATTTTTAAAAGTACAAAAATACCCTTACTTTTTAGATTAAATAAAATAATTTATTAAATGACTTACTATTTAATTAATTAAATTAATCTCACTAATCCACCAAAAAAATCTCACTCATTACTAATTCAAATAATTTAAAATACTAATTTTAATTATTAATTAATTTAATACATTCACATTTTTGGTTTAATTTTAATTAACTAATCAATTTATATTACATTACTAAAAATTTATCTTTTCACATAAAAAAAGTTGTATTTCTTCATTATTTTCTTGCTATCTTACTCTATCAAATTCTACCGTTGTAGTTTTACTCAATCAAATTCTAATGTTGCAGGATTATATGCATGTTATCTTTAAATAAGTTATCATTAAAAAAAAATATTGTAAATAATTGGGGGTAAAAATGGAAGCACACGTTTTCATCTCCTTTCTTCTCAAATTGGAGAGAACAAGAAAAGATGTGGGTCCCACCATTATTTGGTCTCTCTTCCCTACTTCTCTTCAATCCCAAACAGAAAAAATCATCTATCTCTCCTTTACTTCTCTCTCACCTATTTCTCTCTTATGTGTTTCTCTTGTTCCAAACAGGCCGGAAGTGTAATGAAGAATACTCTCAAATATTGTCATGTTTAATCAGATTTCATTTAGTCTTACCATTCATTCAATACAACTTATTTCGTATTTTGTCATGTTTAATCACATTTCATTGAATCTTACCATACATTCAATTCAACTTGTTTTATTCTCGTATTTTGTCATGTTTAATTGCATTTCATTTAGTCTTGCCATACATTCAATTCTTTACTGTCCATCATTTTGTTTCATTCTTTACTTTGTCTCATACAATATTGCCTGTATGTCTTATGCCGTTGAGCAATATTTAGTAAACAAGTGTTGGATAATATTTAGTAAGCTAGAAACAAGAAGTATACTAAATCCCTCCTTAAATCAAATGTTAAATTAACAACAACAAAAAAATTAATTAAATACATAGGATAAAAAAATCAAGAATAAATGATTAAAAAAAAGTCTATACAATTATTATAATTTATCATCATCGGAGAATTATTTTCCTTAAAACTATTTTTTTAATTATGAACTTTTTATTTTAAAAAACCAAACCGAGTCTTTGTCACCAGCTTTTCTCGTTTTAGACGGATTCTTTGTATGACACTTCCAGATCTACTTGTCGGATCAGCCTAATATGTCAAGTTACCAGAACATTTACTGTTATGCATTCTCTAACAATGTACTTTTCAAACAAAATAATATTGTTCTATCTTTTTATAATTATATCATAATAATACGCGTTTTGTTTAGTGGTTTCTGTTTTTAATTGTCTTTTAAGACTTCTTCTACTAATAGAGTCAGGGACCAAGCAAGCTCAATGTAAGAATCAACATATCTTCAATAATCTTAACCCTTGATTTCATCGGCTAAATGTGAAGAATAAAACAAAATACGAGAATATGGTCGATTAATTAACAGATACAGAAATATCAAGAAATGGTTGGAATATATCTGAAAAATCTAAGATGAATTAGCAGGAGTGTGAGACCTAAATCCATGTAAGTTCGATAAACAGAAGCTGCCACTCATAAACAGCATCTTGATGCACATTGAAAACATCCTTTTTGCAAAGCAGAAAGAAATCTGCTGGAATAGAGTAAGATTATGGTTTCAAAAACATACCGACGAAGCAATCAATATGTTAAAAACCAATCTGGATATTGATTTGGTAAGACATATGGGTCATGGTTCAAAATTGAATTGGTACTACAAAGATGAAATAAATAAATGCAGAAAAAATAACAATTGTTGACCCAACCGGTACAGCCTGACTGCGGTACAGTCAGAATCAAACTATCCTGCAAACTAGTTTCATTTATATCTATCCGTTCGGTTATTAAAGCATTGGTAAGAATCCATAACATATAGTCATATACAATAACATGATACGAAAATCTATAGATCCAATCCAAAATAGTGAACATATGAATTATACATTTCAAACAAATCAGGTAAAATCTTTATAAAAAAAATGCAATTGGAAGACAGTGATAGGCTGCCTTAACCGAATAATTTCAATATTAACTAGCAATGAAATAATTCAGAATCAAAATGAAACTAAACACAAAACAAGAAAATTAACATGAGGGAATACCTCACATACAGCTATATGCATTAATCAACTAACATCCCTTAGTCTTTTTATCAATGTATCCAGTGATTTCTTTTTTGGATTCTGCCTGGACCCTCGGCTACCAAATGTTCCGAAGAGTCGGTCTGAAGGATCCTTTAACTTCTCTGAAACAATCACCACTTTCTTGTGGTCCAGAGCACTATAACTCCTCTCCCTGATCACTGGATTCAGGAAATTCTCCGGGTGATTGCTTACCAGCAAATTGACCATTTGTCTCGACTCCGCAAGGGATGCTTTCAACTGATCAGCATCTCCATCAAAGAAAAGGGTGGCCTGATTTTCAGCAAATGATTCTAAGAGCTTGATGTCAATGTCAATTCCAGTAATCGCACTGACACTAAATCTCTTAACGGAATCACTAACTAAAGTCCCAACAATCGTCTCCGATATGTGAGAAAGAACTTCCGGTATAACTCTTTTAAGGACTTGCGTTGGCAATATCTGTGATGCATTTGAAAACGAAGTTTCCAAATAAATTATGACCTCATTTACATATTCATTTCCGCCTTGAGGTGGATCATCAGTCATCCAATTTACATTCTCAATCAATGTCATATATCCATCAACTTTGGATTTTAGTAACCGAGAGAGAGTCTCTTCCGCAGCATCACGGGCTTTTCTCAGAGGGAACTGCCTCCTGCTTCTCTCCACCATTCTCAACGGAACCCCTGAAAGCTGTGCTGCGTGGCGAAAGAAAAAATCACATGCACGCTCCATAACAGCCATATTTGCTGCCATTTGCATTGCCTGGAAAACACCACTAACTGTGGTATTAATTAGCTTTAATAAAGATTCATCTAAAACCTCACCCAAAAGCTTATCTAAATACTTCTTAACAACATCATAAAACTCAAGCTGCCCGCCGTATGACATGAAACTAACAGAATCCTCAATGAATGACCGCACAATACGACAACAATCCGGCACCGTGGAAGAAAACGGTGCTACATAAGGAAAAGCAGGCATGATATGCGATGTTTGAATCTGAAAAGAAAGCACATTCATCGAATACTCATACTCTTTCTTCATCACCATCTGCCCAAACTTATCACCAGCTACAGCCTCAGCTATCTGCTGCCTACAATCTGACAAGAGCAATTCATGATACTTATCTCTATGTTTGCTTAAAACATCAAGCAATGCATCAATAGGGTAACCGAATCTCCTCAGCGTTACTCCTAATAGACTCACATAATCCTTAATCAACAAAAGATGATTCGCAGTTTGCATTCTCGAGAATTGATCCTCCAACACAGAACACATTTTGCTAACGGCAATCTCCCACAGATTCTCAACTTCCATTTTCGATATCAAACCACCACCAGTCCTATACACACGATCCTCCACCACGAAGAAACCTGCAATCTGCGCAAAGAACGTTTGATGCGATTCAAGAAAAGGCGTCATCGATGATACCTGAAAATCAGAAGTCAACTGAAGCTTCCGATTCTCGAAATAATATTGCTTAAACCCATCCTCTAATCCTAACGTTTGGTGAATATGGTAAGCTCTATACAACGGAGTCAAATCAAATCCCAAAACTCCACCACCGTTACCATTACCGTTACTGTGAGCTTCATCGCCGATCCCAGCCGCGATTCCGTCTTCATCTTCTTCCTCCAGCGCATAAATACAATCCCTAACGCTGAGTCTACTCTGTTCCTCCGCTTGCCGCTGTTTGATTCTAAGATCCTCTTCTCTCTGTCTCGCCGATGAAGCTTGACCAATTGCTAATTGACCTAAATTGCGACTCACCACTCGGATCTCAACCAACCAGTCACCGAACTCTTTGTTCACTTTTCTCTCTATGTAAGAACGAATCTCCGGAATCTTCTTCTCAAGCATCTTCTTCAGAATCGACGACGACGTCTTATCCAAGTAATCTCTCTCGATTGTGTCAACACACTTTAACGCCATGTAGAAGTTATCACCGGAGAGGTGACTGTTAGCGCGTGAGCAAACTTCCATTAACTGAACACACGCTCCGACTGATTCAATAGCGAGGTTGACGTTCCTCGAAACGTTTCGTGTCTCGACAAAGGAGTCAAGCGAGGTGAGGAGAGGACGCGCGACGGATTGGAGCTTGGAGTTGGAATCGGAGAGGGAAGACTTGAGAGATTCGACTTCGGAGAGGAGGGATCGGAGGTCATCGACGGCGAGGATGAAGTCCTGGTAGTGCGCTTTGCATACTTCTTCGATCTCTGACTCTTTGGAACGCGCGAAGTGCTTGAGGTGGTGTTGGAGAGTCTCCGGCTTGCCAGAAGCGAAAGCTTTGCGGATGAAGGGACCTAAGTCTTCGTTGTTGCATATGGCGGAGGAGAGAAGGAGCTGGTCCTGTTTGTCTCCGGAGTCGTCGCCGTTTGACTGGATAACTTTCCGGCGCGGAGGTTTTGAGGGGTTCATCGTCGGAGTAACCGTGGCAGGTGGAGGAAATTTAGGGATTTATATCAGAAATTTAATTTAATTGAATTGAATTGTCGTATAAGTCTTTTTCGGACACATCATAAGGGTCGTCGTCGAAAACTCAACTTGTATTCTTTCGGCTTTTTAATCAAAATAAGAGGGCATAATTGTTATTAAAAAATTACACTTTATTTTTGTAGCATTTTTATAATAATTTCATATTACATTATACATTTTTTGTATAAATATATTACACTTTTCTATCTTTAATTTCTTAAATTATAGGTTTTTATAATATAAACTCTCTTTTAAAAAATATTATCTAAAATTTTTAAACACAAGTAAAATTATGAATTAGAATTTATATAAAAATGCTTTTCTTAACAATATCAAAATTTTAACTTGTATTTTTTGGGGTTTTAATTAAAATATGAAGGCATGTTTATTATAAAAACTTTTGGTTTAAATGCTTTTTTTTGTGTCACTTATGATAAGAGTGTTTGAAGTCTTTGGTTTAGAAGGGTAATTATAATTGAACTTGTATTCAATTTGTGTCCGAACAAAATATTTACAATTGGTTGGATAAAATCAGTACGAATAAGAGTATCAGTGATTACACATTAAATAAGTAGATATAGATGCGGATATGAGTACTTTAGTACTTACTCTGCTTTATACTCGCACAATATACATTTTAACTTATATTATTATAAAAAAACTATTATGTATATTAATTTTTAAAATAAATCACTATTAAACATTTTAATATAAATGTTTGTACATATTCCGTTCGTGAACTAAAAATGGATGTTTCAGCTTCTCGAAGGAATTAGAAATGATGAAAGTTGGGTAATTGTTGATTTTGAACGGTGACTTCGATCTTCTTTATGGTAGCGTGGGGTAGAATTGCATGGTTTGTACTTCAATACCCAAGTCAATTCAAGATTCGAGATGAGTAAAGTGAAATTGGAGATCGGAGATTTTGTGTCTTCTCATAACATGTAAACTGTTTATATATATTGGGTCGAGTAGAGTGGGCTTGAGATGTATTGAGCCTTTGGTCAATTAGGCCTTTGGCCGGTTCAAAACAATTTATTTCACAACTTAATAATAAAATCTTTGATTTTTTTCTAATATTGATAAAAAAATTAAATATATAAATTTGTTTTTACTTGAAATGCAGGTAACGGGTATGTGTATGAGTATTGATATATCAATAAGTTACGGTTACAAACGTAGGTACCCACGTTGGTACGGGCTCGGGTACAATATATTTTTTAAACTGTAACTATGGGGGCATGTACTACTATATCTACCCAAATTCTACTCATTGTCATCTCTAATTCCGACTCATTTTCTTGAAAATAGTATGGAAGAATATTGAGGATGATATTTGGAATATTGTGAGGTCTACTTTTTACAAAGGTTACATGGATTCTCAATTGGTTGAGTCTCTTATGATCTTGATTCTGAAATTTGATAACCAAACTTATTAAATTGTGTTGCGTGACTTGTAAGTTAGTCTTAAAAGTTTTAGTAAACAACCTTAGATCGATGTTTAGTGAGACTGTGAGCCCTCTGTCTAATAGTTTCATTCCAAATAGAGGTAAAATTGATAATTTTGTTATTCTCCGTGAATTTATTTATATTACGTGTTATTCTAAGAAGCAACATTGTATGTTATTTATGAGCTTGATCTTGAGAAGACTTGTGGTATAGTGGATTAGGTGTTTCTTTGTAACGCCATCCATTTTTTTGGATTTCCTTCTGGGGTTATTGTTAGACGAAGGCTACTTATCTAAAGGGGGAGAATAGATCCCTAATAAAAAATTTGATTGACAAAAACTATTTTTCAAAACAATTGCTAGCGAAAGTAACTTAGATCGATTGGTCTAAACTGAACTGCTATCAAAAAGCTCATATATACGTATGAGAAAATAAATCAGAGATGATGATAAGCAACTTTAATCAATATGCTTTAATCACAAGTACTGGAAGGCTACTTAACAAACAATTCTATTTCCAATGGTAAATCAAACAAAAACACTATTGAGACAAATTATCGAACACCTTGTGTAAAATCGGTTTAGTTTGGAAAATTGTATAGTTTTGTTGATCTTAAAATCCAACCACTATCAAAATAAATGTGAATAACTCAATAAAATGTTTTCAAACAATTTTCAAAATAATTTGCCAAACGGATTAATCGCACAAATGATGAACACAATAATTTGCTAATGAAATGTAAGAGAGAAAGAGAAAGAGAAAGAGAAAGAGAAAGAGAAGAGAGAGAGAGAGAGAGAGAGAGAGAGAGAGAGAGAGAGAGAGAAAGAGAGAGAGAGAGAGAGAGAGAGAGATAGAGAGAGAGAGGGAGAGAGTACACAAGGATTTGTTTGGGTTGTTCCCAAATTGGCCTTGCTATGGGTACGTCTGCCCTCAATTCGAATTCGAATTGAGATCATGAAATTAACCTTACTTTGCAAAAGTAGTTTATAAGAACCCTACAAATCCTAAGTTTGATGTTGGTCCTAGAAATTTCTCTTCTCTTAATCTGGGCTTGATCAAGTCACCCAACAATGTCAATTTGATTCACTGTCTCACGCTACTCCTTTGCAAGAACTGCAACCCTTCAAAGCCTTCACTTGATCGAATCCAAATTGCAAATTGTTGTAACCCAAGATTTACCAAGATGATCCACCGTCTCATGCTACTCCTTTGCAAGAATCGCGGCCCTTCAAAGCCTTCACTCGATCGAATCCAAACTTGAGTAATCTTGTCCAAAACCTTCAAATCCACACTTTGATCTTGAAGGAAAACCCCACATTGGTTTTCTTATTTGAAACTCCCTTAAGATCTCAACCCAATTTATAATACTATAAGTTAAATTGGACCTTACCAACTTGATTCTAGATAGCACTTAAATAATGAATGATTATGTGTACTTTGTTTGTGTGTATGCATAAAACCAAGGTTGAAGATGATGACGACTCTTAGTATGTTGTAGGTTTCGTTTGTGACTTTACCAAAATCATTGAAAAGAAATGATGCATGTATGAAGTATATATGTGTGTGTGTGTGCAAGTTAGAAGCAAAAAGGAATGCAGTAGGTTTGGAAAACAATGCAAATTTTCAAGATTTTTTATGCATGTGTCGACTTATGTAAGTCATGTGTCGACCTATAAAGGTCTTCTGCCGACCTGAAAAGGCCATGTGTCAACCTGCAGCGGTGACACGTCTAATGGATCCTACGGGCTTTAAAAATGCAGTACATGTGTCGACCTGAAAATCGTATGTGCGGGCCTCTAAAGGTCATGTGATAACCTATGCAGTCAGCACATTAAACAGGTTTTAAAAATGCGTACATGTGTTGACCTGAAAATCGTATGTGTTGACCTGTAAAAGTCATGTGTCAACCTATGCAGTCAGAACATAAAACAAGATTTAAAAATGTGTCACATGTGTCAATACATAATGTTGTTTTTCACAAAAAAAAAACTTATTTTTAATGCATGACACCTTTTCTAAATCGTTTCCAAATGCATGAACCTTTTCTAAATTATTTCTAAAAAAAATTATGCTTCCTAATGCTAAGATATGCATGAATATTTTCTAAATGATTTCTAAAAAGTTTTATGCTTCCTAGTGCTAAGATGCACATCAAGACTCAAAGGATTCTGTCCAATATACATAAACGCTAAAATATCCTAGTTTTGACATCATGCAAAATTATCTAATAGAAAGTAGCACTCACAATTATCTCTTTGGGAATAAGTAGTATTTTTGCTACTTACGTCTCTTTAATCTGGAATAAGAGGAGAACTTAGCAATTTCAACATGTTTATGGCCTCCGACAAGGAGATCTTTTTATATTCTTGTCATTTTGTTCTTTGCATGGAAAAACTTTGTGGTTTGATTATAAAGAAGTTCATGAGGGTTTATGGCAACCTCTATATATTACTCATGATCGTCCCAAAATATCTCACTTGTTCTTTGTAGATGACGTGTTCCTATTTGCGAAGGGAAAAAAACATTTCAAGTAGGGTTCATTGCTAAAATCGTGGAATATAGAGGCAAAATATGATCTTGGGTAGCTCGTTAGTATCAAATTTACGAATAGGTTAGAAAAATACTTGGGATTCAAAAAGAAATACTGACGCGCAACGCTTCAAAATGAGTTTCTTATAAAGGTGGATTCCTGAACAAGTCAGGTGTATAACTATTACCAAAAATGTTTACTTTTTTACCTACATATAGTATGCAAAATTGTTGGTTTCCTCAATATGTTTGTAAGACACTAAATAAAACTCCAAGAAATTTTATTTGGCATGGTATGACAGATCAATCCATGTGTATGATTGGTTGTAACAAGCTTATTAAGCTTAGAAATTTAGGTGGTTTAGGAATTTGTTTGCCTCGTTTGCAAAACACTACTTTGTTAATTAGATAAACATGTTTGGATTTTAGTGCAATCAGACAAGAAATGTTGGGTATCACTTTTCACATATAAACATTTCTCCAAAAATCATATGTTCCTAGATTTAAAAAAAAGTTGGTTGACCTACATGAAAATTTATTCTCATGGATTTTGATGAGATGTAAGATGGTTTCATTTTTAATATAGGAGGTAAAGATGCCAAATTTTAGTTTCAACCATGGTTCTTAAAACATCATCTTTTTTAGAGTATCCAATATATCTCGCCTCAACTTATGGAGTTGAAGATAAACGACCTATAGATTATTGGTAAAAATGTAATTTCGGACTTAAATATTCTCATGCCCTAGAAATTACTACTTTGATTTATAGATTGCAACTAACTTTTATTGTTGAAGAATGTTGATCGTGGAGTAAAGATCTTAATGGTGAATATATATATATATATATATATAGGGTTCATATCTTATGAGAATGTAATTTTTATGTAAGAACATAAGAATGAATCTGAATCATTAGATTTTAAAATAAATGGTGGAGATTATATGTGGTTTTTGTTTTCTCTCTCCTCCATTAATAAAATAAATGATGGGGGAGAGAGAAAAAAAACTGACACATAATCTCCACCATTTATTTTAAAATATAATGGTTCAGATTCATTCTCATGTTCTTACATAAAAATGTCATTCTCATATGATACGTTCCCTATATATATATATATATATTATTTCACATGTTTGCCATGACTTTCTTCCAACTAGGTTTGCCATGTGACATCTAGGTGTTAATGTTTATCATGTATGTCCTTATTGTATTGGAAATGTTAAAAATGATATTCACTATTTACTTCTTTTCACGGGAGTTGTGTCTATTTAGTGTGAGTGTGGCTTTCTGGATATACATATAATATAATGTGTGGTTTTTTTGTATAAACTGAGTATCCTCTTTCTGCAACTGCAGAGACTAACCCTCGAGTCGGGTAGGACCATAATAGACAGCAAAGATATTTCTCAATAGATTTAATATTGTTGCATACTCAAGGCTGAAATCAAACCCGAAACCTCTAGTTAAGCTGGATGGGACCCTTACCATCTCAACCAAGTGTTCTTGGGTATACAAAATATGATTGTCAAGGTAGGTAATATAACTCCTTTAATTAGGTAAAACATGTGGTGTACAAGGAATAAACTTGTCTTGGAAGAGATACATTATGCGGTTGCGCCTACAATTGCTTTAGTTTTCGCAATATCATATATCACAATGAGTATTCGATAACTTGAAGCATTATCCTCTTTGCAATCTGCAATGGAAGTGTGTTGGCAAAATTATGACAATACACGGGTCCTAAATATTGATGGCAGTGCATTAATGAGCTCAGAACAAACAAATTATGGTGGTCTAGTGTGTAACTCGAACAACCAATTTCAATTTGGTTATTATGGTGGTGTGGTCTTGTGAAACATTTTACATGTTGTAATTAAAGCTTTGTTAACATATATTCTCTTTGTTTTTTTTATTATATGTCGCTTTGGAAAAAATTATACCACATTATAATTCATTTTACAACGTCAACAAATCATTAACACTACTTTTCTTATCATACCAATAATTATTTATTAATCTTTCTTCTTCTAACCATTAAAAAAAAAATTCTTACTTTTAAAAAAAAAATTATTTTCCATTTACCATCACTACAAAAATCTTGTTATAAATTTTTATTTTCATTCAAGAACTATTAAAAAAATTTACTCAATCATTACATTTTGTAATACCTATAAAAATGTCGAAACAACTTAAGCATTCACATCCAAACAACTCACTTTGGTTCTTTAAATAGACCCCGCTAAAAATTTATATTATTTAACATTTCTCAATTATTTAAACAACTCATCTATATTTTATAAATATTCATTAATCTGTCAAAAACTAAAATAAGTCTCGTTAGACACTAATTTATGATTTATAATATTCTATAAAAACATGTAACTAAAATACGATAATTCAAATATATCTATCAATATAATATAAAAATAAAATAACATATATTTCAAATAAACCAAAATATATTTTAAATATATTAAAATTACATAATACGTGACATAAATATATTATAAATACAACAAAAAAAATCATTAACATTGAAATAAACTATTATCACAAAATACACACACACACAAATATATATATATATATATATATATATATATATATATATATATATATATATATATATATATATATATATATATATATATATATATATATATATATAAATTTTCAATTGTGACCATTCTCCGACTAGAACACTGTCAGGCCTGTTCTATCAAGTCTTGTGGAATTTACAAATAAGTTTTATTAGCACAGACACCAAATATTCTATGTAGAAACTCTTGAAAATCAATTTTAAAAACATGTGGTTGCACTACTAAAAAAATAGTATTTATCGTCGGTCAAAATTCGACATTATAAGCCAAAAAAATGACGCTACATTAGAATTAGCATCGACATAGTGTCGGTGTCGGGGCAAACTAAAATGTTAGAAGCAAAACTTTAGCGAGGGCTAAAAAGAGTCGGTCTAAGTTAGCCTCGGCCAAGCCGAGTCTACCTAGACGATAACTTGTAACTTACGCTAAAAAACAAGCCCTTAAAAGTCAATAAAATAGTTAGTTCGACCTAACCAACGCTAAATTCAAACTATAAAAGTCAACAAAATTGTATATATAGATTGCACCTAGGAGGGGTGAACTAGGTACTTCGAAAATTTTCCAATTTTTATCTTATGTTATGATTACTTTCCTAATTAATTACTAAGTGATGAAAGCAATAAAGTGCGGAAAGTAAAGAACACCGAGAGATATCCAGATTCCCTTCACAGTCCGAGAATACTCCAGTCTCCTTTCAACATGAAAGAGATTTTTACTAGTGTTAGATCTTATGGACAAGACAACCTTATCTTCCTATACAGACTCTAACAACAATTACCAAGAACGATCCTCTTGGATTTTTACAAAAGTTCATTAAGAGAACAATCATCTACTTAATGAACCTCTTGCTTCCAACAATCCTGGACATCAAAGAATTTACAACAAAATCTGGAAATTATTTAAGTAACAGAAGATGATGAATATATATCAATCACTAAGATTGGTCTTCTCTTTCAAGTAGTTAATTCACAATGATATAGTAGTGCTCAAGTGTTTATAAATGTGAGAGAAATATTTTCTGAATTGATATGAAAATAGTATGCAGAAATTTCTTAATGAAAATTCAAGTATCAAGAACACTTGTTTGAAAATGAGTGAGTAATTTGATGTGAAATTGTTATAAAAAAAAGGTGTTATGAAATTTGAAAATGACAGTATTTATAAGTGCATTACACCTGTTGGAAAAGGTATAAAATGACTAAGAAATGCAATGATTCAAGGTGTAAAAATACAGCATGTTTAAATCATTATTTTTCTGAAAATGTGGCACTGGTTCAGTGATGTAACTGGTTACCTCATGGATGTAACCGGTTACCTCAAAGGCAGCATACATATTTTTCAAAAGATATGTTCATGTAACTGGTTACTTCACCATGTAACCGGTTACTTCAATGAAAATTTGCTCAGAAACGTAACAAGCAGGTTCTGTCAAAGCTCATGTAACCGGTTACATTACTGAAGGTTGAGAAAAATACATTTTGAAAACATATAAAAGCCAATGCCAGATGATTTAAAATAATAGGATGCATATGAATAAATGTTTAGGTGAATTTTGAGCACTTAAAATATATCAATTCTGAATTAAAGACTTGTACCAATAATTAAAGATCACTTAAAATAATCAAAGCTTATTCTTCATGAAAATTGAAATATCAATCCATAGCCTTTATGATCTTTTTCTCATCCTTTCTTGATCCAATGCATATTTGTTGACTTCATCAAAACAAAGACTTTGAAGAGGCTTGACTTCACATTCTCCCCCTTTTTTATGATGTCAACCATTTAAAGTTTGAAGTGCTTGTGTCTTTGTAGAACCAGTCACGAAAATTCTCCCCCTAAGTTCAATATCCCTTTGAAAAAGTGTTATTTCTTGATGCAAATGGTTTGGACAGATTTGATGCAATAGGTTGAGATTACTTGTTTGCAGCAAAAGTTAGATACACGATATACGAGACACATGCAATCACACCAACAATCTTCTTCCCCTTTGGCATTATCGAAAAGGATGGGGAAAAGATACAAAGTAACATATATGAATTCATAAAATATTCATCGCATTATGTAACGAAGATAATGATGAAAATAACATAGATATAACATTAGAACATAACATGCATATTTGTCTAAACATGAAAATAGAGAACAAGGACTAAACATGAAACATAGAACAACATAAGCAACATAAAGTACAATGACATAATTTAAACATAGACAAAAATAGACACTCTAATCTTCTTCTTCTTCCATATCATCCTCCTCATACTCTTGGGTTTGGTTGGATTTCCTAATTTCCTCAAGAAGTGTTTCGTGGAGGTCGTCGATACGAGTATTAATCTGGTTTTCCATCGAACACATAGAGTGATATAGAAATTCATTTGTATAACCACCTTCCGGAATCTCAATCAGATCCGGAGTTAGAGCTGGAGTAGGATTTGGAGCTGGAGTTGGAGTTTGTTTAATATGTTTAAATTTTCCATCAACATCTTGGAAGATCCCCCATGTTTTTATTAGCCGTATTGGAGCTTATTTCACAAGTTTTGGGTATCATCTCCAACTTTGGTTCTCTTTTCAAATCAACCTCACATTGTTCCAAAATCTTTGAAATTGCTCGACCGTAGGGAAGACCACCTATGCGTTTCTTTTGGTGTGACATGTTGTGAACAAATAAAAACGCCCAATTCACAGGAATTTTGTTCTTCAAAACACACATAAGTTGCATATCGATATCACTAATTTGAGAGTGGTTTGAATGCTTCGGTAACAAAATATAAGCAATCAAGTAGTGAAGCATACAGTCACTGACCGATAGTGTGGACGAGAAGATGTGAACTCGGTTGGACGCGGAAGACTTGCTCAAAAACTCCGCTTTCGATACACGACTTATGTTGTAGTAAAATTTCCATTTATCATAATCTTTGAATTGAGAAGCGGCACATGAAAAATTGTGTTTCAAAATAACACCTTGAGAGGGAATACCTATACAATTTCCAAATTCCTCTAATGATAGCAAAATATCTTTGTTCTTAACAAGATATGAAACCATATAGTCACTAGAAATCTCCAAGTTTCCATAAAATTCCTTAACTAAATTCGGGTATACATTTTCAGCATCTTCAATGAAATTTTTTATATTTTGAAATGTCAACAAGGGATGAAACTTAAAGCTTGAAGAGGGAAAAGAATCAAGATTACCATATTTTGGAGGAGTCAAAGGTCTTGTACTGAAGTTGAAGAGCAATCCCCTTGATTTCAAACTTCTATGAGCAACTTCAGTGTTAGAATCAAAATTTGGATTAGAGGATCCTTCACCATCTTTAGCATTTCTTGTATTTCTCTTTGGAGGAGCCATTGAAGAAGCTTGAGGATGAAGAGGAACTAGGGTTTTTGAAGGTGATTTTCGTTTTGGCTTTAAGGTGCAAGAATCAACGCTTTTTGAGAATGACTTATTTGGTTTATGGGAGAGAAATTTGTAACTTATAATGATTTGATAAAATGGGATTTTAATGAGATAATGTTGGTAAAAGGAGAGTTATGAGTGGACAATAATGAGGTTTGAATGAGTTTAATTGACCAAGAAAGTAGGTGGAAGAGTACGGAAGATTGACCAACATTTAACATAAAAAGGATAAAATATATTTAAGCACGTACAGTGATGTAACCGGTTACTTCAACAAACAGAATCAAAAACATGTTTCTGGAACACAAAAACGCAGCCATGTAACTGGTTACTTCACCTTGTAACCGGTTACCTGAAGTAAAAATTGAAAAAAAAAGCTTAAAAACAGTGTCTATATTACTTACAGCATGCATTGATTTTATACCAACTACCATTTTAACATGTTATTATATATTATAATGCAATTATGTATCAATCAAACATGTCATAAAAATAATTTGAACATGTAAAATGATTTTTTTTTTATTTTATGAAAAACTCACATACTTATAAATTTAATAAATTTTTGAAAAAGAAAATTTAAGTGTACCTTTGATTCATTATAGAGTATAATGAATAATTGTTGAAGAATCATACATCACATTCATCTAAGATTCCAAGTTCTCGCCGAATTTTGAAAAATGATTCCTTTGGGAGAGGTTTTGTGAATATGTCCGCTAGTTGGTTATGAGTATCTACGAATGAGACTTCAATATCGCCTTTAAGCACGTGATCTTGGAGAAAATGATGTTGAATGTCTATGTGTTTAGTACGGGAATGCATGACTGGATTCTTTGTAATATTTATTGCACTTGTGTTGTCGCATCGAAGTGGTATGGATCCGAGATTTAGTCTGTAATCACTCAGTTGTTGCTTTATCCAAAGAATCTGAGCACAACAACTTCCCGTTGCTATGTATTCTGCTTTTGCGATGCTAAGAGCAACACATGCTTGTTTCTTACAAAACCAATTAACTAATGCATTTCCTAGGATGTGACAGGTTCCACTTGTACTTTTCTATTAGTTTTGTAACCTGCATAATCCGAGTCAGAATAACCAACTAAATCACATATACTACCTTTTGGATACCATAAGTCGACGTTCGTTGTTCCCTTTAAGTACTTCATGATTCTCTTTACCGAGGCAATATGTGATTTCTTTGGATTGGCTTGAAACCCTGCGCACAAAGATAAACACTAAACATAATGTTAGGACGACTTACCGTCAAATATAATAGTGAACCAATCATACCTCGATATTTTGTGATATCAACTGAAACACCTGATTCATCTTGATCCACATAAGTTTCAGATCCCATAGGTGTAAATATTGCTTTGCAACCATCCATGTCGAATTTCTTCAACAACTCTTTGCAATACTTGGATTGGTTGATGAAGATGTCATCCTTTAGTTGCTTGATTTGTAATCCTATAAAATAATTCATCTTACCCATCATGGACATCTCAAATTATCCTTGCATCATCAATGAGAATTCTCCACAAAGTTCTTTGTTTTTTGAACCGAATATGATGTCATCAACATAGACTTGAACCAATAAAGTGTTACCTTTTATTCTCTTAATAAACAAGGTCTTGTCAACTTTACCTTTTTCAAATCCTTTGTCACAAAGAAAGTTGCTAATACGATCATACCACGCCCTAGGTGCTTGCTTTAAGCCATAAAGAGCCTTCTTCAACTTGAAGACATGTGAAGGATTCTTGAAGTCTTCAAAGTCTGGGGGGTTGTTTGACATAGACTTCTTCATTGATGTAGCCATTCAAGAATGCGCTCTTGACATCCATTTGGTATAACTGAAAATTTAATGAACATGCATAAGCAAGTAATAAACGGATAGCTTCTAACCTTGCAACCGGAGCGAATGTTTCTTCAAAATCAATGTCTTCCTCTTGATCGTATCCTTGGGCCACTAACCTTGCTTTGTTTCGAATAATTATTCCATTCTCTCAAGTTTGTTCTTAAACACCTATTTGGTACCTATGATGTGTTTACCACTTGGCCTCCAAACTTGATTCATTTCGAATTGGTTTAACTCTTCTTGCATAACAATTATCCATTGGTCGTCTCCTAAGGCTTCATCAACTTTCGAAGGTTTAATTTGTGAAATAAACGCCATATTCAAGCATGCATATTTGAGATTTAGTCTAGTTGTAACGCCTTGACTACTATCACCAATGAATTTATCAATTAGATGATCTCTATGAGTTCTCCATTCCTTAGGTAGATCATTGTCATTTGACTCTTGTTGAATTGGTTCTTCTTGATGCTTCGGTTGATTATCATTGTTTGCTTTGGAAGTATCTTCTTTAGGAATATCTATAATATAATCATCATCACACAAAACAATTTCCTCCTTGGAGGGGTTAGATTCATCAAATGAAACATGCATAGATTCTTCAATTGTTAAAGGTCGTTTGTTATATACTCTATATGCTTTACTATTAAGAGAATAGCCAAGAAAAATACCTTCATCGGATTTCTCATCAAACTTACCGAGATTGTCTTTGTCATTGTTTAAGACAAAGCACTTGCATCCAAAAATGTGAAAGTAAGCAATGTTTGGTTTCCTTCCTTTGAAGAGTTCATATGGGGTCTTTTTTCAAAATAGGTCTAATAATTACTCTATTACTTACATAGTATGTCGTGCTCACCGCATCCGCCCAAAAATACTTTGGAAGATTTGAGTCGCTTAGTATTGTTCTTGTAAGTTCCACAAATGACCTATTATTTCTTTCCACCACTTCATTTTGTTGTGGAGTTCTTGGTGCTGAAAAATTATGAGTGATTCATTGTTCTTCGCAAAATTCTTCAAAGGAGGCATTTTGGAATTCTCCACCATGGTCACTCCTTATGGAGGCAATTTTTAGTGATTTCTCATTTTCAATTTGCTTTGCATACTTCTTAAATGCTTTGAACGCGTCACTTTTCTGCATTAAAAAGAATGTCCAGCAAAATCTAGAAAAATCGTCAATAATAACTAATGCATAAACATTACCTCCAAAGCTTCTTGTTCTTGATGGACCAAATAAGTCCATATGCAACAATTGTAGTGGTCTTGTAGTGGACACCACATTCTTAGATTTGAAAGTTGATTTTGTTTGTTTTCCCTTTTGACAAGCATCACATAATTTATCTTTGACAAACTTTATCTTAGGCAATCCAATGACAAGATCATTCTTGACTAGTTTATTCAAATATTCCATATGAATATGAGCAAATCTTTTATGCCATAGCCATGAGTCATTATTGTTTGTCATGAGATATTTTACCTTCAAAGACAAATCATCAAGGGAAATCATAAATATATTATTGATTCTTTTACCTTTGAGTTTTACCTCATGTGTGACTTCATATTCTATCAAGCATTCATCCTTGGTGAACTTGATCTTGAAGCCTTTATCACAAAGTTGGCTAATACTTAGAAGATTGTGCTTTAGTCCTTCAACATAAAGAACATCTTCAATGGATGTGAAAGGTGGTGCTCCAACTTTGCCTATGCCAAGAATCTTTCCTTTGTTGTTATCTTCATAAGTAACATAACCCTTGGCCTTAAGCACTAGATTTGAAAATTTGTCAATATCTCCCGTCATATGCTTCGAACAACCACTATCAAGATATCACAAATAAGAAGTGGTCTTCAAGCATACCCACAAAACAAATTAAGTTTTGTTAGTGTCATACCCCAAATTTTGACCACCAAGATTTCCCATCATTGTAAGGATCATTACCACAATATGGATATACTTCCATGCCTCATCAATCTCCTCAAAGATGGTTGAGCATTCACCACAACCAAGAATTAGGGTTTTAAGCCCTCTCAGAGCACTTAGACAAAGGATCAATCAAGAAATGACATGATCTTCAACTTGTATAACCTCTTAAACACCCATAAGGGATCAAGAGGACTCCCACATCAAGAATCAAGCACAAAGTTGCAACATTCCAAGTGGATCAAGCCTCAAGATCTCCAGTGTCACCAAATTAGGGTTTTCGTCGACTGAGGCCTCCAGATGGAATCTTTCCTCTGGGAATGAGCCAATGCTTCAAAGCACAACCCAAGATACTCTAAGGGACCTCATAAACCCAATCATCAAGTCAATTTAACCTTAGGGGATGCATTCACCAAAAATAAGGAATTAGGGTTTCTTGACCTAATTCACGCCTAAGTTGACTTTTGGTGCAATACATGAGCCAAGACCTCAAGACATGATTTGAGGGCCTCAAATACACCATATTGATCCATTTATAACAAGGGATTGATCCAAGAAGCTTGATTCACAAGTTTCAATTTCATCTGGACCACAATTAGGGTTTCGAGGGAAAAGTCAACTGTATCTTTGACTTTTGACCAAAACATACTCCCAAACCTTGGGATATGACGCAAAAGTGATGGTAGCAACTCCTGAAGGTTACAAACTTTGGGGCATAGAAGAACCAAGAGTCACCGCCGTAATAACTGTACCACAACCCGTGGTACACACTGTCCCGGAAGGACAGATTCCATAAGTAATCTCTGGTGGAAACGCAGAGATGTACGACAGGATGAATGAGTTCCAGGATCAATTCCTGGAGATGCAGAAGGAACTGCATGCCATTTGCGGTCAGGATTTATTCGGAAAGGACGCCGCAGACCTTTGTTTGGTCCTTAATGTGAAAATCCCGCAAAAATTCAAGGTACCTGACTTTGAAAAATACAAGGGCAACTCTTTACCTCGAAGTCATTTGATGATGTACGCTCGAAAGATGTCAACTCAGACTGAAAATCAATAGCTACTGATCCGTTACTTTCAAGATAGTTTAACCGGTGTCGCACTCAAATGGTACATGGGTTTAAACCGCACCAAGATCATTACTTTCAGAGATCTTGGGGCATCCTTCGTTTAACAATATAAATATAACCTAGACATGGCACCAGACAGAGATCAACTCAGATCAATGTCGTAGAAGGACAAAGAAACCTTTAAGGAATATGCTCAGAGATGGCGTGAAATTGCCGCCCAGATCTGTCCCCCTCTTGAGGAAAAAGAGATGACCAAGATCTTCTTGAAAACCTTAAGCTCATTCTATTACGACCGAATGGTCGCCAGTGCGCCCAGTGACTTCACTGAGATGGTGAACATGGGGGTACGTCTTGAGGAAGCAGTCCGAGAAGGACGTCTGGCCAAAGATACAGGACCATCAAGCAGTACTAAAAGATACGGTAGTGCTTTCCCTAAGAAAAAAGAGCAAGATATTGTTAATATCTCTCTCGGAAAGCAAAGGCGAAGGTATCAACCAGTAGCAGCGGTAACTCCCGCTATCAACCCTGCGCCTGTTCCAACGTATCAACCACAGGTTGCTCAGAGCCAACCGAATCAACAATAGTATCAGCAAAGGACACAACAGCCTCTTCAGCAGGCTCGTCCTCAGTACAACAACAACAACCGTACAACGCGATCACCAGGGTTTGACCCTATACCGATGTTGTATGAAAAACTATTTCCACTACAACTGGTCAAGGAACTCATCCAAACTAGGACCCCTCTTACAATACCGGAAAATCCGCCTTTCTGGTTCAAAGCGGATCAAACTTGCCCTTACCATCAAGGAGGACTGAGGCACAACATTGAAAACTGTCTCAGCTTCAAATCTGATGTACAAAAGCTTGTCAGGAACGGGGTCTTATCCTTCAAGGATACAAATCCAAATGTTCAGACAAACCCGTTGCCTCAACACGAGAAGGCTGCAGTAAATTTGATAGAGAAAGAATCTAACCACCGCTATCAAATTCATGATGTACTCCTATTAGGAACCAACCTGGTCAAGATGCATTGCAGACAAAGCCAGTACGGTCATGTTCCGTCTCACAATTATCACCAGTGTGATATTTGCTTAAAGAATAATCAAGGATGTTACGTAGTGCAATCAGCTCTACGCGAACAGATGGATCTCAGATGGATCCAAGATCACCGAATCCGTGAGGTCAATATGGCCCATGCAAATCCTAACATTGTCTAGAACCACAACATTCTGGCAATGAATGTCAACTTGGTGGCAATTCACTCAAGGCAAAGCCAACATCATGATCTGCCACGGCACGATTACAATTCCTGTCCGATCTGTTCAATAAACAACCAGGGATGCTCTTTTGTACAAGAGGCCCTCTAGCGTTAGATGGATCTCGGATGGATCCAGGATTACCGTGATAGAAGTAGCCATCAAGTTAATATGATTCAAATATTTGATATTTGCTTGATGAATACCAGTCTGGTAGGATTACACGCTAAGCAGGTCAGGCTCGGTTTTCTGGCTTCACATGATTATCAAGCTTCTAAGGTGTGTCGTAAAGACGACCAAGGATGTGTACTTGTTCAAAGAACACTTCAACACTTGTTGAACCACTGGTGGCTTTCGATCTATCTCGATGAAGACACACAATAAGTCAGTATGACTGACGGGAATCCTACTAGGCTGCCTACGATGGTCAGAAAAATCGAAAGGCTCCTGTGGTTATCTATCTGCCGGGACCAATACCGTACAAATCGAATAAGGCTATCCCTTACAAGTACGGTGCAACAACAATCGAAAATGGAAAGGAAACTCCATTACCCTCCGTCGTAAACATTGTCGACATCAGTCGAGTAACACGGAGCGGTCGGATCTTCAACAGAGGAGTTGGAGAACCCGCCAAGGAAAAGGAACCTCAAACAAAAGGTCCTAATCAACCAGTCGGGCAATCCAGTAATCCTAAACTTACGAAAAACAACGATGAGATGTTGAAGCTCATCCAGAAGAGCGAGTACAACATTGTAGACCAACTGTTGCAAACTCCTTCGAGAATCTCTGTGCTATCTCTCTTGCTCAGTTCCGAAGCTCACAGGGAAGCTTTGCAGAAAGTCTTGGAGCAAGCTTTCATCGGACAAGATGTACGATAAGACAATTTGACAGCATCATCTCTAACATCACTTTCTGCAACAACTTAGGATTCAGTGATGAAGAACTGCCAGAAGAAGGCAAAAGTCACAACATGGCGCTTAACATTACAGTCAACTGCCAGGACGATGCTTTTGCCAGCATATTGGTGGATACCGGATCAGCTCTAAATGTTATGCCAAAATTAACTCTGATGCGACTCTCATTTCAAGGATCTCCGATGAGAGGCGGTGAGGTCATCGTCAAAGCCTTTGACAGATCCAGAAATACAGTTATCAGCGAAGTCGACTTTCCCATAACTATCGGTCCTCACACTTTCCAAGTCAATTTCTAGGTCATGGACATCCGGGCAACATACAAATGTTTGTTAGGAAGACCTTGGATACACGAGGCTGGGATAGTCACTTCGACACTTCATCAGAAGCTGAAGTTCGTCAAGAATGACAAGCTAGTCACAGTCTGTGGAGAGCAGACCTTAACCGTAAGTAACTTATCATCATCATCCTATGTAGAACCCGAGGAGGTTGTTGGAACTCAGCTTCAAGCACTGTCATTAAGCAATGAGAATCGATCAGAAAAAGGGACGTCGATTTCCTCATACAAAGATGCTCTCGAAGCAATCGAGAGTAACGACGTAAAAGGATGAGGACAGCTTGTCATTCCTACTGATAACAAGAAGAAGAAAGGTCTTGGTTTCTCCTTAGCTTGTACCCAGACTGCCAAGAAAGATGAAAGTTTTCATCCCATTCAGGACTTCTTCCACAGTGGAGGTTTCCTTCACCCAGTGTCTCAAGAAGTACACACCATCAATGAGGGTGACTCCTCTGATACAGATGAAGAGTGGAAGTCCTATCTCAACGAGGACGGTTATATGTCTCAGGGAGAGGCGCATACGCCATTTTGCTACCCCATGCAGAGTCCGAGATATATACCAAGATCATACGTCAAGATGATGTACGGAGATTGTGATCTGAAAGGATGTCGTGCTCCTCCTAACTCATTAGAGGAGGACACTCTGATGAAAGACAACTTCGACTATGACTATTTTGATCCCCTAGATGACTTGCCTATTTGGTAGTCGTACCCGAAAGACTTGGGGCAAAAGAGTCAGCCTAACGATGCATATCAGCTGAGCATCATTGAAAAGAATACCTACGTCCCCATCAAACCATGGGATCATTACTCAGGTCATTCCGAAGATATCCAGCACAACGATGAATCTGCAAAGATTGCAGGGCAAAAGTTCATCAACTATGCTTTTCCCGAGGTCAACGTCATCGAGAAGGATGACTCCTTCAGTTCCACAGAAGTATGGGACACTTTAGGACAACCGAGTGACAAGTACGACTTCTTGGTCAAATACACTGCTCCTGAAAGTTCTCGTATCAGGCTCGAAGACATCCAGCCAACTGGATGGGGAAATCCACCTGAGAGTGAAAACACTGTGCAAGATACAACAGAAGAGTTCGTCTACGACAACTCTGCCTGGGAGGAAGACTCCAACGATCCTGCTCCGCCAGAAATCAGCGTCATTTCTGAGGACAAACCAAGAAAGATGGTACCAGACATTGTGATTCACCGAGGAGTTCACCGCCAATGGGTTGTTGTCGATGTCCCAAAAGTCGCCCATAAGTCTAAGTAATTGTCGTCTTTGTTTTAACCTTTCGCCCTGCCCAGGTGAAACAGATGTTTTGATATGGCTTGCTTTCTGTAAATATCCCTCTTCGCTTTGGCCAAAGTGACAGAGTTTTGTTTTATGGGGCTGTAGTTTTAGGAATCGGCCAAATCATAAATAAAATGACGTCGTTCTGTAATTTTCGCATTTATTGATGTTTTCACTTTTCGCTTTTTCAGAAAATGGTAATCCTAAAAACAACTCAAAAATAAAAACAAGCATTTTTCAGAAAATACATTGCACACACGCTTGCATTCTCTCTATCTCTTCTAAAAATAAATCATCACGTCATGCAGATTGCTTGTTTTAAATCCCATTGAAACATACGATCCGATGCCTTCTCCCAACTTTGAATTCTCGGTATTTGAGGCTGAAGAAGAAGAAGACGAAGAAATTCTAGAAGAGATCTCCCGATTACTCAGACAAGGAGAAAGGTCCATTGAACCTCACAAAGAGTTGTTGGAAACAGTAAACTTGGGTTCAGAAGAAGAGAGAAAAGAAGTCAAGATTGGGGCACTGCTTAGTCTAACTGTCAAAAAAGACTTGATAAAACTTCTCAAAGAATTTCCCGATGTATTCGCTTGATCTTATCAGGACATGCCAGGGTTGGATCCCAGCATCGTGGAACATCATCTACCATTATGATCAGAATATCTGCTAGTGAAATAAAGACTAAGACGGACTCATCCAGACATGGCCATCAAAATCAAGGAGGAAGTACAGAAACAGATTGACGCAGGTTTCCTTCTCACATCAGAATATCCTCAATGGTTAGCCAACATAGTTCCAATTCTGAAAAAGGACGGAAAAGTCAAAATGTGTGTAGACTACAGGGATCTGAACAAAGCCAGTGCAAAGGATGACTTTCCCCTACCGCACATAGACATCCTGATAGATAGTACAACAAAGTTCAAAGTATTCTCCTTCATGGATGTATTCTCGGGCTATAATCAAATCAAAATGGCGCCGGAAGACATGGAGAAAACTTCATTTGTCACCCCATGGGGCATCTTTTGTTACAAAGTAATGTCGTTCGATTTGAAAAACGCCGGGGCAACCTATCAAAGGGCCATGACAACTCTGTTTCACGACATGATACACAAATAAATATAAGTATATGTCGATGACATGATTGCCAAATCTAAAATGGAAGATGAGCATGTGACCCACCTGTCAAAACTATTTGAGCGTCTGAGAAAGTACAAACTCCACTTGAATCCTAACAAGTGCACGTTCGGTGTCCGCTCAGGAAAACTGCTAGAGTTCATCGTTAGCCAGAAAGGAATTGAGGTTGATCATGACAAAGTCAAGGCCATTCAAGAAATTCCTTCTCCAAAGACTGAAAAATAAGTCAGAGGATTCTTGGGGAGTTTGAATTACATTTCCAGATTTATATTCCTAATGACCACGACATGCGCACCAATCTTTAAATTACTCAAAAAGAATCAAGACTGCGTATGGACAGAAGACTGCCAAACCGCCTTCGACAGTATCAAGGAATACCTATTGAACCCACCAATCTTGTCACTTCCAGTGGAGGGAAGACCATTGATCATCTACTTAACAGTCTTGGAAGACTCCATGGGCTGTGTACTTGGCCAACAAGACGAAACAAAAAGAAAAGAGTCTGCCATTTACTACTTAAGCAAGAAGTTTACCGGCTGTGAAACTCGGTACACTATGCTCGAGAAAACTTGTTGTGCTTTGGCTTGGGCAGCCAAACGTCTTCACCAATACATGATTTGTCATACTACTTGGTTAATCTCCGAAATGGATCTGATCAAGTACGTCTTTGAAAAACCTGCTCTCATGGAAAGGATCGCCCGTTGGCATATGTTGTTATCAGAATACGACATCGAGTACCATGCTCAGAAAGTTTTCAAAGAAAGTATTTTAGCCGATCATTTGGCTCATCAACCGATTGACGATCAGGAATCAGTCGGATTTGACTTCCCAGAAGAAGATGTTATGTATTTGAAAATGAAAGATTGCGATGAACCGCTACCCAGTGAAGGGCCAGAACCAGGTTCCCAATGGGGACTAATCTTTGACGGAGTTGTCAATCATTATGGAAACGGAATTGGGGCAATCATCATAACACCTCAGGGTACCCACATTCCTTTCACTGCCATATTAACATTCAAGTGCACAAACAACGAGGCCGAATACGAAGCTTGTATCATGGATCTCGAATAAGCAATTGACTTAAGGATTAAAAACTTGGATGTATATGGGGACGCAGCCCTGGTTATCAATCAGATCAAAGGAGATTGGAACACATACCAATCAGGACTGATTCCTTACAAAGATTACGCGAGAAGGTTGTTACCCTTCTTTAATAGAATCGAGTTTCGTCACATCCCTCGTGAAGAGAATCACATGGCTGATGCACTAGCCACTCTCTCTTCCATGATTAGTGTAGGTCAATGGAACGACATACCTAAGATTGACATAATGCACCTAGAACGGCCCGCTTACAACTTCGCGATCGAAGCAGTCATCGATGACAAACCTTGGTATCACGATATCAAGTGCTTCCTGCAGAAACAAGAGTACCCATCAGGGGCATCAAGAAAAGACAGAAAGACTCTCAGGAGACTGGCTGGCAGCTTTTTTCTGAGCGGTGATACACTCTATAAGAGAAACTTTGACATGTTCTTGCTTCGATGCATAGACAGACCAGAAGCAAAGATGCTGATGAAAGAAATTCACGAAGGATCCTTTGGCACTCATGCCAAAGGGCACACAATGGCGAGAAAAATTATGAGAGCAGGATATTACTGGCTGATAATGGAATCTGATTGCTACAAGTATATGAGGAGATGTCACAAATGTCAGATATACTCAGACAAAATCCATGTACCGCCAAGCATCTCAAAGTTATTTCTTCCCCATGGCCTTTTTCCATATGGGGAATCGACATTATTGGCATGATCGAACGGACATCGATTCATTCTAGTAACCATTGACTACTTCACCAAGTGGGTCGAAGCAGTGTCATACACCAATGTAACCCGACAATCGTGGTTCTCTTTATCAAAAACAATATCATCTGCCGTTATGGTGTTCCAAGCCAGATCATTACTGACAATGGATCCAACTTGAACAATAAGATGATGAAAGAGTTGTGCGCTGAGTTCAAGATCGAACACTATAACTCATCTCCCTACCGACCTAAGATGAACGGAGCAGTGGAGCCGGCTAACAAAAACATCAAGAAGATTGTTCAGAAGATGGTTGTAACCTATCATACCCCAAATTTTGACCACTAAGATTTTCCATCATTGTGAAAATCATCATCACAATATGGAGGAACCATCATACTTCATCAGTCTCCCCAAAGATGGGTGAGCATTCACTACAATCAAAATTAGGGTTTCAAGCCCTCTATGAGTGCTTAGACAAAGGATCAATCAAGGAATGACAAGATCTTCAACTTGTCTAACCTCTCAAACATCCACAATGGATCAAAAGGACTCCCACTTCAAGGATTAAGCACAAGGTTGCTCCCTTCTAGGTGGATTAAGTCTCAAGATCGACAGTGTCACCAAATTAGGGTTTTGGTCGACCAGGGCCTCCAGATGGAAATTTTTCATCTGGGCACAAGCCAGTGATCCAAAACCTAACCTAATATACTCCATGGAACCTCATGGACCCAATCATCAAGTCAATTTTTCCTCGGGGGATGCATTCATCAAAAATCAGGAATTAGGGTTTCTTGACCTAATTCACCCCTAAGTTGACTTTTAGGGAAAATCATGAGCCAAGACCTCAAGAGAGGGTTTGAGGGTCTCTAATGAACTATATTGATCCATTTGCAACAATGGATTAATCCAAGAAGCTTGAGCAACAAGTCTCAATTTCATCTGCACCACAGTTAGGGTTTTAAGGGAAAAGTCAACTGTAACTTTGAATTTTGACCAGGACATGCTCCCAAGCCCTATGACATGCATCAATATACCTTATGACACCCATGGAACATCTCCATCAAGTTTGATTTAGGTCAAGGATATGATTTCCTGAAGAATTGCACAGTTTGGAATTCATCTGATAAAAAGTCAACTGTGCACAAAAGTCAACTTTGACTTTTTGAGATTTTTCACCAAAATGGATTTTTAACCCTAAAATGATGTTAATGTATGATTTGAATCATCATTCATCAAGAAAAATCAAGAAAATTTGGGTAACTTGTAAAAGGGGTAACCATAAAAAACTTAGAAAATTTTCTAAGTTAAAAATAAAGTGACTAGGGTACCAACTTTGGAGGGTCATAACTCCTAAACCAGAAAGCCATTTTCTCCCATCCAAGGCTTGATTTGTAGATCTCATTGCCCTCTACAAAAACTTCAACTAGACCTAATTCCAACTCCTCATGGATTTTGAGTTATGGAGTGATCAAAATCAAGAAAAGTCACTTTGTTCCAACACTTAGTGAAAATTTCACTAAGTCAGATTTTACCCTACTTTTTGCCAAATGTAGGGGGATTTTTCACTTGGATTCAAAAGAGATCAAAACCAAATATGTTCAAACAGTTGTTGTATCATGTAAGGGCTTTCCAAAATGACCAAGAACATTACCAAATTCAATTTGAGTCATGAGATATGACATTGGAAAGTTGCCTTGCTGAAATCTGCCAAGGCAAGGCAGAATTTGCATTTTTGCTCGATTTGCCAAAATCAGCCAAATCCAAATGCTCCTATCCACTTGGACACCTCTGAGGATTGAATCTAAAGGGGACAACCACTGAGCCAAGCCTCCAAAGTCTTTGGAACAAGAAATAACATGTTGAACCTAGAATGGCCAAAATAGGGACAAGACTCCAATTTTGGATTGGAGCATTCAATGGAAGCATCAAGGTGGCATGGACTGAGCCATTTGCAACTGAATTCAGTCAAGACTTATCCAAGACCAAGGGAACCACAGCCCTGTGCCCTAACCTCTAGTCAATGGCTAGAGGAAACTTGCATTTCCATTGGCCAACATTGAACAAACACCTGCTGCAGTTGCCATTCACTGTGGATCCCAAAACAAACTTGCTCTACTATAAATAGAGCTCAATTGTGATCAGTTTGAGTACACCAAAGCCATTAAACAGATGCTTTCCTCAAAACCTCTTTCTCTTGGCAAAAATGCCTTCTTTAGCAAGGCAACTTTGAGTTTTTGAGCTTGAGAGCTTTTTCATCACAATCAATCACACGCACACCTCATATATATCATATGTAAGCTGTGCAAACTATCACAAGTGACTTGTAATCACAAAATCACAAAGTCACCTCTCAAAACCTCAAAATAGGCTTTGTTTGCATTTTTCAAGCCATGTCTTGATTCAGTCACTTTCCAAACCAGATAAAACCTCAAACACACTCCAAATACCATCCTTGAACTGTCCCAAATGGTTCCCCTCATCTGGAACACCATTTAAGGGAGTTGCTATTTTGGTCACTTTTAACCCCTTTTGCAAGAAAGGGACTGTTTGTGTTTTTGTAGGCACCAGTCAATTCCAATCATCCTAAAAGCTTCTAAGGGATCATTTGAGTGTGTCTAAAGCATCAAATCATTTCTGGAATAAGAGGTTTGACAGATTGCACAAAAGCTCCAAAATCTCAAAAAAGAGGTAAGCCTCACAACTTGGAATCTTTCAAACATGCAATGCTTTGAAGTCCATTGATCATAAACATCTCATACATGTTGTATATGTTGTGTTTGAGCTAATTCACCATGTAATCCATGCTTGTACCAAGTTGTAGCATAGAAAATGCATTTATAGGTCATTTTCAAAACCACTATCGGGTTTTGAGGAAGGAGTGTGATCTGAAAAAACTACCACCACCATTGGATTCCTTATGAAATTCTGGTCCAGATCCATATAAATTTTGTCTCAAACCATTAAGAATTGAGAAAGTTATGACCTTCACGTTTCTGAGCCAAAACTTGCCTTGGGCCAGGCCTAAAACCAAGTCATGCCTTGTATATTTGTTGTTTTGTTTCAAACAATGGATGTATCACCACCCCAGTGGTAAGGCACGCGCCTTGTAACCTTGAGGTCTTGGGTTCAAACCCCACCCATGCCATTTTGTGTTTTTTCACATTTTGCCATTTTTTCCAATATTTTCATGGTTTATTAATTAATTGGAAAATCAATAACTCTTTCAATTTTAATTATTTGTTATTGGTTCTTTTTGCAAAAAATCACAAAAATGTTGAAATATTTTATTCCACAAAAAAATTGAATTTATATTATTTATTTAATATAATTAGTATTTTTGTGAATAAATTCATTTTTATTTGTTTTTAAACATTTTAAAATGAATATTCATCTTGAAAAATCAAGACCAAATGAGTTTTAATATCTCTTGTGATTTATACCTCATTTTTCAAACCTTAAACAAAAATCACAAGTGGTTTATTCAAACCTATTTGGTATTTTTCATTGATTTTCTTTAAATATTTACTTTTAAAGAATAAAATTAGGGTTTCTTTTATTTTCACTCAAACAAATCATTGTCAAACACTCATGGGCCTCTAATAGAGTGTAAGACCCAACCCCCTTTTAACCAAAATCACTTTTAGCCTCCGATATTGTATAAGCCCCTCTGCGTTAAAAGAAAACCTCGGCGCGATCGCCATTTCAAACGGAAAAATCGTCTGGGCCTACCCTCGTGTTATAATCCCCACTCTTTTTCTTTAAAACTTTTTGGGCCTCTTGAGAGAGTGTAAGACCCATCCCTTTGTACAAAAAACAATTTTTGGGCCACAGTCACTTGTATAAGTCCCTCTGTACAAATTCAAACAGTGCGCTCACTGATAAAACCCTGGGCCTCTCCTTGAGCTGTAAGCCCCAAATCTTTCTTTTTCAAAGTACTTTCTCCTTTGATTTTGGAATATACTGTTGTTTTCAATCTTTCTTTGTTGAACAACTAACCAAACAGCATGGAAGCTCTACAACCGAGTAAGTGTTTATACGCTTTCATTTACCGCTTTCATATACATATAACTGTATTGTGGGGCTGTTTCACAGTAAGTCTTCTTTCATAAACTCATATCAACTGTGTAATAATAGTATAGATATTTAGAGTTGTCTCGGCCACTACGTCTAGAACTAGGTGACGCCGTTTCGTTTATTCGTAGAAATAGACAACTAGATCCCCAATAGGATCACCAGATACAGTCTTCTCTTCGCCTGTCCTCATTAGGAATTGTCAAGAAACTCTATTCCCAGAGATGAATGTATTCTCCGTGAATGGCATCTTTGAGTTTCTTCCAAATTCTCGAACTTTCCTGACTTGATCTATTCCTTGTGAATAGCTTGCCTTGAATTTCTCGGGGTTTGGGGACCCACGGGCTTCTTAAAAGCATCGGCCTCCTCTTGGGCATCGTACAAGGACCCACAGGCTTCCTAAAAGCAAGTGTGCCTCCTCTTGGGCTTAGTACAAGGACCCTTCGGCTTCTTAGAAGTATTCATAGCCTCCTCTTAGGCTTTGTATAATGATCTCTTCCTCCGAGAATGATAGCCTCCTCTTGGGCATCGTACAAGGACCCGTCGGCTTCTTAAAAGTTTCCAGCCTCCTCTTGAGCTTCATACAAACTGTCCCGACGACCTCCTAGAGGTATAGGAACAGAACTTAGTCATCTGCATAGAACAGTCCTTTCAAAGAGTCTACTACTGTTTCTCAAAGCATAGTACAAAAGATGAAACTCTAGGCTTGGACAGTCTAATTTCCTTGAGTCTTCATGACATTCTCAAGTGACCCCTTCGTTAAATAGGAAGAAAACCCATAGACTCGGACAGTCTCGATAACCTTCGGATTTCCCAATTCCTTAAAGAACAGGAAATATCCCGGATCCTCGAATCAAATCCTTGAGTACAGTGTTGCTCATATAAGAACTGATTTTCTCTTTAAATCAGTATACTGGACCTGTCACTCAACTGAAACAGTAACCATAGCCTCCTCTTAGGCTTTGTATAATGATCCTTCTCCAATAAAATTAGCCTCTCTCTTGGGCTTTATATAATGATTCTCCCCAGCGGAGTCAAACAACGTTTAGCCTCTTTCTCGGGCTTTGTACGAGACACTTAAGAGACTTCCTCATTGAGTCAATCACCCTTTCGCCTCCATCTCGGGCTTTATACGAGATACAAAAAGGTTCTTATTGAGCCAAACAAATTTTAGCCTCCATCTCGGGCTTCGTACGAGATACAAAAAACTCTTTTGTTGAGTCAATTAGCCTCCATCTCGGGCTTCATACGAGATACACAAACTCTCTTGTTGAGTCAAATAGCCTTCATCTCGGGCTTTATACGAGATACCAAAAGACTCCATCGTCGGGTCAAAAACCTTTTAGCCTCTCTCTCGGGCTTTATACGAGACACGTATTAGCCTCCTCTTAGGCTTTGTATAAGAAAATCACTGGTTGATCCAATTAACCTTTTAGCCTCAAAGTTGTGCGTTCACAGTACACAAACATCAACAACTCCTTCCCCTTCATCTAATCGCTGTAATCGGCAAGCCTCTGGATCATCTACATCCATGCCACTGTCCCTCTTTTAGCATGAGAAATTCCTAAGGAAAGATAGCATTGCTCTACACTGAGTTAAAGTCTTCTCCTTCAGGTTGGAAATCCCCTATAAAGGAAATTATGGCATTGCCGGATTCACAAATCCCGGTTAAAGTAATCCTCCCTTTATAACCAGTCACCCAACAGTTGTGACAAACAAACCCCTCATTAGAGATGACAAATTCTCTCTAAAGTCAAACACTTTTAGCTTCACATCTTGGGCTTTGAACAAGATACAAACCACCTTTTGCTTCACATCTTGGGCTTTAAACAAGACACCAAAACAACCATTTCCTCCCATAGAATAGGAGGAACTACGAACGCTCTGATTTCCCTGTTTCGGTAAACGGGAATACGTAGGCATAAGATTGAAAGAAAAATCTTAGCGAGCACACTAAACAAAAACCCAAAATCCCATACTTTCATATATATTCGTCCTAACATCTCAATCGATAGCCTAAAGCACCCCTCGTCAACAAAATAAACCTAGGATAAACCCCGAATCTTTGTAGCATCTGTAAACCAACAGTTTTGACTGTTTAATCTCAGTATGCAAGCAGGGTTAGTTGGAGACATCTATTTCCCTTCCTTCATCAGCTTTAATAGGATAAAAAATGAATCGAGTTATAGTACCAGAGCGATCGTTCTTCGCAACCACATACAAAAATCAATCGTTACATAACCTACAAAGACTGGCACAAAATGTTGCCTTTTTCTCTTCACGATTATCGCACATCTGTCCGCACTTCAACAGGGGCAACCCCTTTCTCTCTAGTATATGGCATGGAAGCAGTGCTTCCCATAGAAGTAGAGATCCCATCAATCAGGGTATTGATGGAAGCTAAGCCAACGAAGGCTGAATGGTGTCAAAGTCGACACGATGAGCTGAACCTAATTGAAGAAAAGCGAATAACGGAACTATGCCATGGTCAGTTGTATCAGCAAAGAATGAAGAAGGCATTCGATAAAAAGGTTCGACCCCGTGTCTTCAGGGAAGGAGACCTCGTGTTCAAGAAGATACAATCATTCCTCACTGATTCCCGGGGCAAATGGACTTCGAACTATGACGGCCCCCGTGTGGTCAAGAAAGCCTTCTCAGGCGGTGCCTTGAGACTCGCAACCATGGATGGAGAAGAATTTGCCTACCCCACAAATGTTGATATAGTCAAGAAATACTTCGCCTAAATAAAAAAAAACGTCTCGGTGGATTGAAAACCCGAAAGGGTGGTCCAGGCAAAAATTAGAGATATAAGCAAAAATCATCCCGATGGATCGGAAATCTCAAAGTACAATCCAGACAAAAGTAAGGGATTCATGGCAAGTAACTACGTCCGACGAGGTTAAATCCCCAGCGGTAACACTGTTCATAGAAAAACTTCCAGTCAAGGTCATCTTGGACAAAAGCTTAGGATGTCCAGAATTCAAAGTTGGTAGAAGGATAGCGGTTGTTATGTTTCAATGTAGCCCTTTTCCCTTAAATTACCATTTTCTAAACTTTGTAAATACTCTATGGGATCACGCGCTTGTCTAATTTCCATCCTATCAATAAAATTTGAGCTCTAGTGCTTTTGTTTGCAATTCTCATTTATTTTAGTTTTACAGAATGACATTTTTAACATGATCAACGATTCTTGAAATAAAACAAAAATGAATTTAATTGTCAAAAAAAATTTCTGCTTTTAAAATAAAGATGGCAATTCCTTTTGACTGTTGAGCATCGAAAGAACATGGACTGCTTCTCCGAAGGTGATTGAACCTCAAAGTGCAGAATCAAAGTACTTCTTCTAAACCAGTGCACCTGAATGAATGATCAACTGTGTCAGAGACCATGTTTCATCTGACATCCCCGGCAGAGTACGTACCTCTTAAGACCGATTGATCAATTCTTTCTCCCACAGGGACCGTTTTTCCTGAGCAAGGCAAGATTGCTATTTTGAACCAATGATACTTTGCATTCCCCGCCGTGGCCGAGTATCCAGTCGTGTTCATCTATTAGTCTATATGTCGCGTCTATTTTGTCAGCATAAACATACATACATCATGCATTATTGATTCATATTCGTATTCATATTGTATTACTATCACTCTGGTCAGTCTTATCCCCAAGTGATAAAGTCCTCTCAATCAAGTTGTCAGTCCTTTACGTGTTAGGAAATACAGCGTCTGAGCAGTTTCTCTCCAGTTTATTTCTGGATTGGAGACGGTCCTCGACCACTTTGATAACTTGAACCTCTGAGAAACAAGAAGACATTCGACAAACATCACTCTCTACTATCGAAGATGATGTTCTCGCTTTCCCGGATTAAGGAAAATCCCCAGAGAAAACCTCTCAACCAAAGACTCTCGACAACACATCAGTTATTCTCCTAAGAGATTCGATGTTAATGAAATCATCACACCTCAAAATTGGATTACATCACATGGCATTTCTCTGAGAAGATCTCAAAGAAAAGTATGATGTAATATCCCCAAGCAGGAAATAGCCTCTCAAGAGACTCATTTTCCCCAGTAGAGTTAATAAATGGTGTCTCTAACAGAGAGTTTGAACACCTCTACAACTCAAACAAATGGGTTCCCCAGCAAGTCGGACATCAAAACTTTTCCCTAACAAATGGCATCTCCCCAAGAAAATTTAGCGAGGAGTTTGAGGAAAACCGCTACACATATCATCCCTTGTCAAGAAAGGAACTTTACGGAAAAAAATTAAGACCAGTTCCTTGGCTGAAGACCAGGATCGAGGGGAAGTTTATTGACAAAAGAAACTGAGACCAGTTCCTTAGCTGAAGACCAGAATCGAGGGGAAGTTTATTGACAAAAGAAACTAAGACCAGTTCCATGGGTAAAAACCAGGATCGAGGGGAAGTTTTACCCTTTTCTAAGCATCATTACTTAGCAAAAGAAGATGGATGAGCAAACTGCCATTCATAACCACCATCAAAATTTTGGGTATTCTGATATTTAATCCTCTTGCACCCTAAATGCCCGAATACCTTCGATATTCACATCTTCGGGTCCAAGAAGATTAAATAAGAGCATCTGTCATACCCCAAATTTTGACCACCAAGATTTCCCATCATTGTAAGGATCATTACCACAATATGGATATACTTCCATGCCTCATCAATCTCCTTAAAGATGGTTGAGCATTCACCACAATCAAGAATTAGGGTTTTAAGCCCTCTCAGAGCACTTAGACAAAGGATCAATCAAGAAATGACATGATCTTCAACTTGTCTTACCTCTTAAACACCCATAAGGGATCAAGAGGACTCCCACATTAAGAATCAAGCACAAAGTTGCAACATTCCAAGTGGATCAAGCCTCAAGATCGCCAGTGTCACCAAATTAGGGTTTTGGTCGACTAAGGCCTCCAGATGGAATCTTTCCTCTAGGCATGAGCCAATGCTTCAAAGCACAACCCAAGATAATTTAAGGGGCCTCATAAACCCAATCATCAAGTCAATTTAACCTCAGGGGATGCATTCACCAAAAATTAGGAATTAGGGTTTCTTGACCTAATTCACCCCTAAGTTGACTTTTGGTGCAATACATGAGCCAAGACCTCAATACATGATTTGAGGGACTCAAATACACCATATTGATCCATTTATAACAAGGGATTGATCCAAGAAGCTTGATTCATAAGTTTCAATTTCATCTGGACCACAATTAGGGTTTCGAGGGAAAAGTCAATTGTATCTTTGACTTTTGATCAAGACATGCTCCCAAACCTTGGGACATGATTCAGTATACCCTATAACACCTATGGAATCCCTCCATTGGGTTTAATTTAGGGCAAGGACTTGATTTCACAAAGGATCGCACAGTTTGGATTTCATCCGATAAAAAGTCAACCGTGCACAAAATCAAGTTTGACTTTTTGGAATTTTTCACAAATATGGTTCCCCTAAGTCAAAAATAATGTTAATGTATGATATTGATCATCATCCATCAAGAAAAATCAAGAAAAGTGAGGTTTCTTGCAAAAGGGGCAACCTTGAGAAACCAAATTTTTTCTAAGTTATGGAACAAAAGTGATTTTGGTACCAACTTCCAAGGATCATAACTTGAGATCCAAGCAACCATTTTGGGTGATCCAAAGCTGGATTTGTAGGTCTTGTTACACTCTACAAAAGCTTTTACTACCTCCAACTCCAATTCTTTATGGATTTTAAGTTATGGAGTGATCAAAATCACAAAAACATGAAAATGACACTTTTTCCAACACTTAGTGAAAATCTGCCTAAGTTACCAGCCTTGAACATCAATGTTCATAATGATTTTTCAATGGGATCCAAATAGTTTCAAAACAAACTATGATCACACATGTTTTTTATCATATGAGGGCTTTCTAAAAAGCACAAGATCCTCCCATAACTCAACCTGAGCAAGGAGATATGAATCCCTCAAAATCACCATTTCCAACTGTCCTAAGCAAGGCAGATTTTGTACATTTGCTCGATTTGGAAAATTTGGACACCTCCAAGCCTTGTCATCCATTTGGACACATCTAAGAATAAAACAAAAGAAGAATGATATGATCCCCAAGCCTCCCAAGTCCAAGAATCTACATATAGCCATGCCAAACCTAAAAGAGCTAAAAAGTGCCAAGACTCCAATTTTGTTTCAATGCATTCAATGGATGCATCAAGGTGGCATGAACTGAGGCAAGCTTAACTGAATGAGTCAAGCCTTATCTCTGAACCAAAAGACCATAGGTCTATGCTCTAACCTCAAGTCAATGGCTAGAGGAGACTTGAGATTCCATTTGATCCACATTGGCCACAGACCTGCTGCAGTTGCCACACACTATTGCTGCGAAAACAAACTTGTTGCACTATAAATAGACCTTAATTGTGATCAGTTTGAGTACACCAAGCACCCAAACTGATGTTTTCCTCAAAATCTCCCTTTCACTCTAATTTTGCCTTCTAACTCAAGTTACTATTAGGTTTTGAGATTGAGAGTGATTCCAACCAAACCAATCACACACACACCTCATAAACATCATATATGAGTGATCCATAACACAAAATCACATCTGGAACATCAAATTCACAAAATCACCAGCTAGTTGCTCAAGTTCTTGACAGAGTTGCAGTTGAGGTACCACAACCAGTTCCAGCTCATTTCAATCCACTCCAAGCATTCAAACACACTCTTTGGCACCTAAGGAAGCTGTCCAGATCATTGGAACCTAGCTGCAATACCTCCATCATCAAACTCGATCACCAGCTGCAAGAGGTAGGCCGGAACCCTTAAAACTCTATGATCCATGCATCATGAATGAATTTTTGAGTTACCATCTTGTTTATGCATGTTTGTAGAGTAATAACCCTCAATCAATTGCCATGAATCCATCGTGTATGGAATTTCATTGTGTTCATGCTGAAATTAGGGTTCTTGAGGTTTTCTGTTGATTTCTTCCTCCATACTTAATATAAATGCATTTAATCTATATGGTTGTGATCCTTGTTCAAAAACGAACAAGATTGGTGTTTGAATCGTGCAAAACCATTGAGTAATCAGAGAGAAAAGTGAGAAAACGCAAATCAGCCATGGCGCGGTCACGAAGAAGAAGAAAGTGACAGTTGGCGCCTTTTTTCAAATATTTGAAATATTTGAATTTTTGATATTTTATTTAAATGATTTCAAAAATTAATTCTCACTCATTTTTTATCATTTTTTATTGGTTCTTTTTCTCAAAATTCATAAAAATGTTTAAATATTTTATTTTACAAAAAATTCCAATTTATATTATTTTTTAATATAGTTAGAATTTTCGTAATTAATTTCATTTTATTTGTTTTTAAACATTTTTAATGAAATTCCCACTTTGATCTTTCAAAACAAATTGAATTTCAAACTTTCATATGATTAAACATGATTTTTCAAAATATTATTCAAAGTGTACAACTTGTTTTTGAATATATTTGGTATTTTATATCTTTTTTTCATTTAATTTCCTTTGAAAAATGACATTTTAATTTAAAATTAGGGTTTCCTCTCGATTTTAAAATTTCAAACATCTTTGGGCCTCTAATAGAGTGTAAGACCCATTCCTTGTAAATATAAACTTTTTTTGGGCCTCAGTCATTGTATAAGTCCCACTGCGATTTTAAAATCTCGGCGCGATCGCCATTGTAAAACGAAAACCATCTGGGCCTACCCTTGTGTTGTAAGTCCAATTTCTTTTCTTTTTTCCAAACTTTTGGGCCTCTCCTTGAGTTGTAAGACCCATCCCTGTGTACAGAAAACTTTTTTTGGGCCTCAGTCATTGTATAAGCCCCAGTACAGTTTACGAAACAACGGTACGATTACTGTTTTTTTATCTGGACCTCTCTTTGAGTATAAGCCCCAATCTCTTCAAAATAACTTCCCTTTTGATTTAGGTTCAAACTCATAGTTATTATCACAACTTTCTTTAATTTCTTGAACAACTAACTATACAACTATTACAATAGAAGCTTGCTCACCTGTAAGTTTTATCAGCTTTCATTTACTTGCTTTCATATATATATAATTGTATTGCTGGAAGCTTGCTCACCTGTAAGCCCTTCTTTCATATCCTTTTAAATACTTGTCATATATCAACTGTATATATACTTGTATATCTGCTTAGAGTTTTCCCCGGCAACTAGGTCTAGAACTAGGTAAAGTCAGTCGGTCACTCATAAATACAGTCAAAACTAGATCCCCATAGGATTTCTAGATACAGTTTTGCCTTCTCTTGGGCTTAAACAATATGGAACAAAGAGAAAGGCATTATTCCTGGTGAGACTTTTCTCAGACTATCACTTTTAGAAATTTTTAAAGAAGTTCATTTCCCCAGAGAGGATTAATTCTCGGTGAAACCTCTCTTGAATTTCTTCAAACCCTAGAACTATTCACTAAAGAAAAGATTATTCTCGGTGAAACTTTTCTTGAAATCTTCTTAGGTTTGGGACCCACGGGCTTCCTAAAAGCATCCCTACCTCCTATTGGGCTTTGTACAAGGACCCTCCGACTTCTTAGAAGTTCTCATGCCTTCTCTTGGGCTTAGTACAAGGACCCTGAAGACCTCTTAAAGGTATAAGACAGAACTTAGTCATCCTTTGCGAAAGCAGTCTTTCCAGAGTCAAAACCTTGGACAATTTAGGGTTGATTTTCATCCCTTAAAACATTTGCCTCCTCTTGGGCATCATACAAAGATAAACTCTTCCATACTAGTAGACTTAGACAGTCTAATCCCCTCTTGGATCTCAAAGACATTCTCAGGTTTCTTACCAATACAGGAGAAACCCTGGTCATTTTAATAAATCTCTAACAGAGTTAAAACCCATGGGTTCTAAAACCCAGTCTTTCTCCTAAAATTCTCCAGCCAGGGTCAGCTTATTATCAGTATAACACTATCCCAAATCAGAACCTCAAGGCATCTGATATCTCAACTCTTCTGTAAACCCTCAGCAAGAGTTGATTCCTCATTTGGACCTGCCTCCGGATCTCAATAATCCTCAGCAGAAGTTAGCCTCCTCTTAGGCTTTGTATAATGATTCTTCCTTTCCTCAGCATAGTCAGCCTCCTCTTGGGCTTTTTACAATGATTTTCCCCAGCTGAGCTAACCTTTTCAGACTCTTTTGTTGAGTCAATCACCTTTCCACATTCTCTTGTTGAGTCAATGATACAAAACAAAAACACTATCTTATTGAGTCAACCCTTTTCAGCCTCAATCTTGGGCTTTGTACAAGACACCATATAAATTTCCTAGGCAGAGTTAATCCTCTTTTCCAGCCTCAATCTTGGGCATTGTACAAGACAGATAATACTCTCCAGCAGAGTCAAACTTCTTTCAGCCTCAATCTTGGGCTTTGTATAAGACACCTTAAAATCCTCAGTTGAGTCAGTCTCATTTTAGCCTCAATCTTGGGCTTTGTACAAGACAGATACATATTTTTTTTCCCACAGAGTCAGTCTTCTTTTCAGCCTCAATCTTGGGCTTCGTACAAGACACATACAAACCCTCCCCAGCGGAGTCAAAATCCCATTTAGCCTCAATCTTGGGCTTTATACAAGACATACATAATATTTTCCCCGGAAAAGCCAAACTTTTAGCCTCCTCTTAGGCTTTGTATAATGATATCCCCCAAAGAGCCAGGCTCTTTTTAGCCTCAATCTTGGGCTTTGTACAAGACAGATAAACACTCTCTTGTTGAATCAGCCTTTCCAGCCTCCTCTTAGGCTTTGTATAAGGACCTCCCCAGTGGAGTCAATCAACCTCTTAGCTTCAACCTTGTGCTTTGATCAAGGCACACAAAAATTAACATTCCCTTCAGGGGAAATCAAAATATCTCTGTAGGAAGACACTTCTCTATATATCACACAGACAATCAAACAAACCCTAAACCCTAGATAACTGCTATAAGTGGCACACTTGTTGATTCAAATATCCAAGCTGTCGTCCATCTCTTATCCTGGAAAACTTCCTCTTTCATCTAATTGCTATAAGCGGCAAGCCTCTGGATTATTTACATCCACGCCACTGTCCTTCTCTTAGCATGAAAGACTCCTAAGGAAAAATGGCATTACTCAACGCTGAGTTAAAGTTTTCTCCTTCAGGACAAATCCCCTATAAAGGAAATTATGGCATTGTTGGATTCTCATATCCAAGTTAAAGTAATTTTCCTTTATAAACAGTCACCCAATAGTTGTGATAAACAGACGAGATGTCTCCCTTTAGAGATGACAAGTTCTCTCTTAGTCAAACCTTTTAGCTTCAATCTTGGGCTTTGAACAAGACACAAATACCCTTTTAGCTTCAATCTTGGGCTTTAAACAAGACACCAAAACATCATCTTTTCCTCCCATAGAATAGGAGGAACTACGATTGCTCTGATTTCCCTGTTTCTTTAAACGGGAATACGTAGGCATAAGATCGCGGAATCTTAACGAGCATACCAATCAAAAACTCTAGGTCCAGTACCTTCATACCAATCAAAAACTCTAGGCCCAGTACCTTCACACCGATCAAAACTGAGGTCCAGTACCTCACCAAAATCATCAAAAAACTCTCTCCCATATCTCCCAAAGAAGAAACTTTCCCAACCCATCAACAGATAAACACCATCAAGTACAAAGCAGAACCTAAAACTAACAACCTGTGGATAAACACATATAGGATGGGTAATTGACAACCCCCCATTGTATTACCTGACCCTGAACTCCCTGAATCTCTTTAAGCATTTGTTCAGTTAAACATTCGCGTGCAATGTTAGTTTTAGATAGCTTACCTTTCCCTTCCATCTTCACGGGATAAATAAGAAATCAGAAAGTAGCACTCTTCCTCCTACCATTGCGGTGAGAAGGAACCCATTTTGCGATAAGATGGTCGCGTCACAGACATAAATCGCACGCTACAGTTAGGTACCCAAATTGCCTTGGGTCCTTCATAATTAATACATTTCTTTACCCACACATAATGCTCACTTACAACACTAAATTTTCTAACATAGCAAGCATTAGGTGTATGGCCAACAATACCACAATGAAAACATGTAGGAACAAAATTGCTTTTATATCTAGGAACATATGATTTCTTTTTCACAAATCTTTTCCTTTTAGGATAAGGATGCACAATTTTGGCTTTAACTTTCTCTTCTGGAGTTTGATCACTAGCTTTAACAATATAGTTTTACTTGAACTTGGTGTTAGAACAAGGTTTGATTCTGCAATAATACCTCTGAGTTTTGATGATAACAAACAAGTATGTTTGTATGAACAATTTTGGTATTCTAATTTTTGTTATTTTTGAGAATTTAACAAACAGGTTTTGCTTCTGATAAATAGCGTGCCTAAGTTATTAGAAGAGAATTGTTCTGCTTCTGCGCTACATTTGTTCTGTTGAATATTAGCATTTGCTTCAGAAGATTCTGAAGCTGTATGACTCTGATACGATGTCTAAAGAAAACAAGTTCTGAAGATCTAAAGACAGAAGTTCTGATGAACAAGTCCAGATGTTGAAGACTTATGCTTCTTAGACAACGGGTTCTGAAGGCCAAGTGTTGAAGACTCTGAAGATGTAGCTCTACAGACTCTGAAGGCTTGAAGCTCTTAAGACCCAAGTTACGTTTTCTCTTCTTCTAACTCATGCTCTCAGAAGCCTATGAAGTCAGGAAGTTGAAAAGACTAAGCAACGTAGTACAACAGTACAACGGTACGGTGAGGACGCTTTGCTCCACTCCGGATAGGGCGGACACAAATGTACTATTTGTCCCCCACGTTCTTTCAAGCTGCCATTAATTCTGAAATGTCAGAAATATCCTTCAACGGTCACATCATGCATGGCTATATAAAGGCTTGAAGACTTCAAGAATGAGTTGCTAATTTTTAAGGCTAATCTTCATTACTCATACACTCTATTGTTCATATCATTCTTAAGTCATTTTGTTCTTAAATCTGTTTACATATCAGCTTGTGTAGAAGCAGTTTTCTATAAACAAATTATTTTTCAAACTGTTGTTTGTTTTCCTTAAGAGACCGGTTAGGTCAGGATTCTTGAGAAGTCTAGGACTAGTGTGTCTTAGAGATTGTTTTCTTGAGAGACCGGTTAGGTCAGAATTCTTGAGAAGTCTAGGACTAGTCTGTCTTAGAGATTGTTGTTAGCCACTTGCAGTTTGGCTTGTGCATTGTATTAATCAATTTAATTAGTGGATTAAGACCTCTCTTGAGAGAGGCAAAATCACCTTGGCGGGTGGACTAGACTAGCTTGAGGGTTTCTCAAGTGAACTAATATAAACATACTGTGTTCTTTCTTTTTAGTTTCTCTTGCTTTATTATCAAGAAGTGAAGGTTATTTGTAAAGGGGATTATTTTTTAAGAATCATTTTTTATTGTAAATACCGAATTCAAACCCCCCCTTTCTTGTGTTTTTCACACCTTCAATTGGTATCAGAGCTCCGGTTCTGAGATGATAAAAAATTTGAATTTTTATCAAGCACCTAACAGTGTTCAGTACCGATCCAAAGTGTGAAAAACAATGGCTGCCGCAAGTGCTTCTAATGTCACTTCTGATAATAATGAAAGAGACTCATTTAGTGCAAAACCTCCTATCTTTGATAGCGAGATATTTGACTATTGGAAAGATAGAATCGAAAGTTACTTTCTAGGATTTGATTTAGATTTATGGGATCTGGTAGTTGATGGCTGCAGTTATCTAGTAGACTCTGAAGGTAAAAAGATTGCCAGAAGCTCATTTTCAGAGGCTCAAAAGAAAACCTACAAGAATCATCACAGAGCGAGAACGATTCTGCTAAATGTTATTTCATATACATAGTATGAAAAGATTGCAGATAGAGAGACTGAAAAGTTTATCTTTGACTCTCTTCGGATGACTCATGAAGGCAACGCTCAAGTCAAGGAGACAAAGGCTCTGGCCCTAATTCAGAATTATGAGGCCTTCAGAATGGAAGACAATGAATCTGGGGAAACTATGTTTTCAAGATTCCAGATGCTTGTTGCAGGACTCAGAGTTTTGGACAAAGGTTATTCTACTGCTGATCATGTCAAGAAGATTATCAGGAGTCTGCCTGTAAAATTGAGACCAATGGTAACTGCTTTGAAATTGGCAAAGGATCTGAACAACACGAGTCTTGAGGAACTGATTAGTTCTTTAAGAAGTCATGAGATAGAACTTCAAGAAGATGAACCTCAGAGAAGAGTTAAGTCTATTGCTCTGAAGTCTAAGTCTGAAAAGACAAAGGCTTACCAAGCAGAGGAGAACTCAGAAGAATTTGAAGAAGATTCAGACGAAGATGAAAGGTCTCTCATATCAAGAAAGATAAATCAGCCATGGAAACACAAAAAGAGCAAGTTCAGAGGGCCAAGAAGAAAAGGTAGACCTGAGTCTACATCTGGTCAAAGGAAAGCTTCTGAAAAAGAAGTTACTTGTTATGAATGCAAGGAGCCTGACATTATAAGAACGAGTGTCCAAAGCTCAAGAAAGATAGAAAACCTAAGAAGGTTTTCAAAGCTAAAAAGGGTCTTATGGCAACATGGGATGTTCAGAGTCAGAAGTAGAAGATTCTGATGAAGAACATGTGAGAGCGAGAATTGTCTCTACAAGTCAATCTATGTTTTGATGATAACAATAACTATTTGTGAAAGAACCATTCTATGGTCTAACGTGTGTTGTGTGCAGATCATAAGAACTAAAGACATCAGAACCAACATGCACCAGCTAGATGTACTATGATTGAATATATATATATATATATATATATATATATATATATATATATATATATATATATATATATATATATATATATATATATATATATATATATATATATATATATATATATATATATATATATATATATATATATATATATATATATATATATATATATGCGAAGTTACTATGTGTGACTAAAGTCGCGAGAAGCAAGAACGCTTCTTTATCTAGTCATGATCAGCCAGATCCAAGGATGCCAAGATTGCGGTAGCAATGCTCTTGTGGATGCTCTCTGAAAGTGATTGAGATTCTGAAGATAGTGAAGCTTCTGAAGAAGTACACCCTGAAAGAACCAAAGTGCGGAAGACTCCTATAACTTGAAGTTCTGATGGCTGAAGGCGCTGAAGACCAAGTGCAGAAAGAATCTGAAGACTTATGGGTTCTGAAGATCAAGGTTTCAAATATCAAGTTCTGAAGACAAGTTCTGAAGATTCGGAAGACTTGAAGCAGAAAAAAATAATGTTCTTAAAGACCAAGTGCTGAAGTTCTGAAGACTGATTCCTAATGGACTTCTTCAATCGACTGAAGACTTGAAGCATCAGATATTCTGCTAAGAAGACTCTACTCATGCTTCATCAAATTAACATCAGAAGCCACTGAAGTTTTGAAGTCTAAATATTACCGTTGTGAGTTAAATGTACACACTGCCCAAGAAAAGATGTCTGGTCACTTTTCCCTCCGCAAAAAGGAGAAGTGTCAGTACAACTCATTTTATCACAACGTCTCTTTTCCAAACAGCCAACAGTAGTCTCAAACGGCTATATCTCTACTGGCTATTTAATGGAAAGAGTTTTTGCTTCTGATGTGTCTATCACTTGTAGAATCACGAACTGAATGTTCATCTACAAAATTGACCAAGTCATTGTGAAGATAGCCACAACGATGAAGTTCTCGTTGTAACACTCAGAATATTCAAAAGCTATCATTATTTCACTAATGATAATTGTTGTTGAAACTCAAGAAGACAAATCAACACAGCAACAACAACAATTAAGAACAGAAGCTGTTGATGAAGAAGACAACATTGAAGATCTGTCAAGTCATCAACCTACCTTCTCGTCAGGACTACATTGAAGATCTGAAGCAAGGAGTTGTTGCTCAAAGCTTGCTCAACCAAGAAGACAATGAAGAAGAAGATCTACAAGATGTCAACAATTGCAATATCCAAATACATCTTTGTAGTTTCTTAGGAAAGCAAGGAGTTATTGCTCAAATCTTGCTTGAACACATGTATGTGTTCTTTGTACTTAAACTTAGGAGAAACTTGCTTATTAAGAAGCACAATTTGTAATCTCCAGTTTGCCAATTCAACTAAAGGAATTGAGACTCCTCCAGTGAACGTTATATCCTGAATGGATCCCTGAACGGTTCAGCTGTGAGTTGAGGCCCTTGAGTAGATCACGTGGTGATCAGATACTTGAGATGACAATGGTTGAGGGTCATTGTGGAAAATCCTGAAATATGGTCAGTAGCGTTATATTCATTGTGATGAATCCCTGAACGGCTAGCTGTGAAATCCCAGCAGTGGGTTTGCTCGGTCAATGAACGTTATATCCTGTTGGATCCCTGAACGGTTCATTGGGTTGTTAGTCACAGTGCGGCTGTGCAAGTAGTTAGTCACAATACGGCTGTGCAAATGGTTAGTCATCGGCGTTGCCCGTGCAAGTGTAATCATGATTTGGTTATAGTGGATTAAGTCCTTGTGCTCAAGGAAAAATCAGCTGAGGAGGGTGGACTGAATTAGCCCGCGTGGTGAACCAGGATATATCGTGTGTCCTTTACTCTCTTGCTTAGTATCTCTATTTATGTTTCTGTATTGAATATCAGAACCTCATATTAAGCAAAGTCAGAACCTTGCAGCCTATCTCTGATAAGCTTCCGCACTGCAAGTTCTGAGTATCGTATCTTATGATCAGAACCTATATGGTTCTCATGCTCCATAGTTAAGAGATCAGAATCTCTCAACAAACATTGAAGGTTCTTGAGCGTCTCTTTAACAAGATGCGAAAAGTTAACAAAAGAGTAAATTCACAATTCAAACCCCCCTTTCTTGTGTCTTTCTCGCACCTTCAGAACATGCCAACGTGGCACTCATGGCAAAGACCAGGATGAGCGAAGCCTTATCAGGGGATGAACTGACACTTGATGAAGAATCAGACTCTGATGACGACAAAGAGGTACTTTCTTCCTTATCTCGTTCTGAACTTGAATTAGGTTTATCAGAACTTATGAAAGGGCATCAACTTCTTCTAAGTAAACATAAAACTCTGAAAAAAACTTTTGTGGCTGTTTCTGAGAACTCTACTAAAAGCGAGCCAAATATTTCTGATTTAAATGAAAAAAAAAATCTCTAGAAAAATCTAATGCTGCTCTAAAAAGTAAAGTCTCTAAGCTAGAAGAAGAGATTACTTCTAACATATCTATTACTGATAAAGTAATCAAATATGATAGAGCTTTTCAGCACTTCCTTGCTAAAAGCATAGATAGAAGCAAGATGGCTTCAATGATCTATGGAGTTAGCAGAAACAGAAGTAGAGGCCTGGGATATTCAGGACCATCAAAACCATTTGATGAGACTCTGAGTATCAAACTAAAACCTCTGTCTGAACATTTTGTGCCTGCTGGCACCGAACTGAAATGTTCAGAACTAGAAGGTTCAGATTTTGTTGCACCACAAACACAGACACAGAAGGAAACTTCTAAGCCTAAATATCATGCACAAATTCCACTTAATTATCCTGTTGCACAGAAATCTAAAGGTGTCAGAACCTCTGGAAAGACTAACAAGAAAGGACCCCGAAAATGGGTACCTAAGAGTGAGATAATCTATGTTGCAGACATCCTTGATGGCGCCACTGAAACACCAGTCATGGTACCTGGACAGTGGATGTTCGCGACACATGACGGGAGAAAGGCATATGTTCCAAGATTTGGAAGTTAGGTCTGGAGGTGTCGTTGGTTTCGGAGGAAACCAGAAGGGAAAGATCATTGGCTCTGGAACTATTGGTAATGGTAAACTTCCTTCCATCAACAACATTCTTTTAGTTGAGGGTCTAATGCATAACTTATTGTCAATTAGGCAACTTAGTGATAATGGTTATGATGTTATCTTTAATCAAACGTCCTGTAAGGCTGTTAGTCAGAAGGATGGGTCAGTTCTGTTCAATGGTAAGAGGAAAAACAATACTTACAAAATTAGACTATCAGATTTGAAAAATCAGAATGTAAAATGTCTTATGTCCGTTAATGAAGAGCAATGGGTATGGCACAGACGTCTGAGTCATGTTAGCTTGAGAAGAATTTCTCAGCTGAACAAGCTAGGACTTGTCAGGGGCTTGCCCAATCTGAAGTATTCTTCAGATGCTCTTTGTGAAGCATGTCAGAAAGGCAAGTTTTCAAAAACTTCCTTTAAAGCAAAAACGATTGTTTCTACCTCTAAACCATTAGAACTTCTTCACATTGATTTATTTGGACCAGTGAAAACTGCTTCAGTCAATGGAAAGAAATATGGACTAGTCATCGTTAATGATTACAGTCGTTGGACATGGGTAAAATTCTTAAGACACAAGGATGAGTCACATTATGTGTTTGCTTCCTTCTGCACCCAAGTGCAAAATGAAAAGAATTGCAAAATTGTCAGAGTCAGAAGTGATCATGGTGGAGAATTTGAAAACAAAGATTTTGAAAAACTTTTTTATTCTTATGGCATATCCCATTATTTCTCCTGTCCTAGATCTCCACAATAGAATGGGGTTGTAGAAAGAAAGAATAGGACATTGCAAGAAATGACTCGCACCATGATCCAAGAAACTGACGTGGCTAGCACTTTTGGGCAGAGGCAGTTAACACAACATGTTATATTCAAAATAGAATCTCAATAAGACCTATTTTGGGTAAGACTCCTTATGAATTGTGGAAGAATAGAAAGCCCAACATTTCTTATTTTCATCCTTTTGGATGTGTTTGCTTTATGTTGAACACTAAAGAGAATCTGGGAAAGTTTGATTCCAAAGCACAAAAGTGTATGTTGTTAGGATATTCTGAACGCTCAAAAGGATACAGAGTCTATAACACAGAATCACGAATTGTGGAAGAATCAATTCATGTCAGATTCGAGGATAAGCTTGACTCTAAAAAGTCAAAGCTAGTTGAAAAGTTTGCAGATTTGGAGATTAATTTTTCAGAACCTAAGGAAAAGGCAGAAGAAATCAAAGATTCAGAAGCTCCTACTTCTGATATTGTTGTTGCTCCCACTGATCCTCCACAACAAAAGAAAAGGAGAGTTCCAACTTCACACCCTGAAGAATTGATTCTGGGAAATAAAGACGGTCCTATCAGAACTAGATCAGCCTTCAAACCTTCTAAAGAAACACTTCTGGGTTTGGTGTCTTTGATCGAGCCACCATCTATTGATGAAGCTCTACTGGACAAAGACTGGATTCTGGCGATGGAAGAAGAACTTAACCAGTTTTCAAAGAACGATGTTTGGGATCTTGTTCATAAGCCTAAAGGTGTCCATGTTATTGGAACTAAATGGGTATTCAGAAACAAGCTCAATGAGAAGGGTGAGGTTGTCAGAAACAAGGCACGACTGGTTGCACAAGGTTATAGTCAACAAGAAGGAATAGACTATACAGAAACCTTTGCTCCAGTCGCCAGGTTAGAAGCCATACGCCTATTAATTTCCTTTTCTATAAATCATAACATCATCTTATATCAGATGGATGTTAAGAGTGCATTTTTGAATGGTTATATTTCAGAAGAAGTTTATGTCAAACAACCTCCTGGATTTGAAAACTCTGAGAAGTTAGATTTTGTTTTTAAACTTAAAAAATCTCTCTATGGTCTGAAACAAGCTCCTAGAGCTTGGTATGACAGATTGAGTAATTTTCTTTTAGAAAATAACATCACCAGAGGCAAAGTTGACACCACCCTCTCCTGTAAAATGTTCAAAAATGATATGATTATAGTTCAGATTTACGTTGATGATATTATTTTTGGTTATGCTAATCCCTCTCTTTGTGAAGAGTTTTCTAAGCTAATGCAGGCAGAATTCGAGATGAGTCTGATGAGTGAATTGAAGTTCTTTCTGGGAATTCAAATTGACCAAAAATCAGAGGCTACTTACATTCATCAAAGTAATACACCAAAGAACTTCTGAAGAAATTCAACATGATGGATTGTACATCAGCTAAGACTTCAATGCATCCAACATGTATTCTGGAAAAGGAAGAGGTAAGTGGAAAGGTTTGTCAGAAGCTCTATCGTGGTATGATAGGCTCTCTTCTGTACTTAACTGCTTCTAGACCTGATATTCGTTTCAGTGTTCATTTGTGTGCTAGATTTCAATCAGATCCTAGAGAATCTCATTTAACTGCTGTTAAAAGAATTTTAAGGTATCTGAAAGGAACTACTAACCTTGGCTTGATGTATGAGAAAACATCAGAGTACTCTCTTTCTGGTTATTGTAATGCAGATTACGCAGGAGACAGATTGGAAAGAAAAAACACCTCTGGAAATTGTCAGTTTCTCAGGAAGAATCTGATCTCATGGTCAAGCAAGAGGCAATCAACAATTGCTCTCTCAACAGCAGAAGCAGAGTACATATCCACGTCTCTATGTAGTACGCAGATGCTGTGGATGAAGAACCAGCTAGAAGATTATCAAATACATGAGAGTAACATTCCTATCTTTTGTGATAATACTGTTGCTATCTGTTTAAGTAAGAATCCAATCTTACATTCTAGGGCTAAGCACATAGAAATTAAACATCATTTTATTAGAGACTATGTTCAGAAGGGACTCTTATGTTTAAAATTTATAGATACATACCATTAATGGGCTGATATTTTTACAAAACCCTTGGCTGAAGATAGATTTCTATTTATTCTGAAGCATCTGAAAATGGACTACTGTCCAGAGTAAGATTTCATCAGAATCAGATGTGTTTAGCCAGAGTCTGAAGAAATCAGATTTTCATTTAAACTAAGAAGCATTTTTTTAACCTTAGTCATCAGAAGATGCTTTTGTCAGAAGTTTCTCTGATCAGAAGGAAACCTTTTGGTTTTCCAGACTCTGAGGATATCAAAACGTGTCACTTAATTAAAAGGTGATTAACACGTGTAACCGCTGTTACATCTTCTACTTAGAGTACACAATGAGCATTATTTTTCTTGGAATTGGTTAAATCATGATTACATTCATTTATTAATCCCCATTATTATGTTTAATTCTTCACTCCACTCACACGTTATATACCCGCTCACACCATTTCACTCCACTTTACACTTTAGAAACCCTAAAACCTCTTTTTCTCTAAACCGCTTTTTGTGCTTTCTTCGTCTTCAACAACAATCCTCAACAATCAGCATGATGACTACCTCTCAACAAGAAGCTGTTCGTTTTGCCGCTGAAATGGAAAAATACTTGAATCCCTCCATTGGGTTTTCACCCTCATCAGTTCCTCCGTCTACAACTTCTACAACCACTGCAACTGTCACTTCAACTTCATCGTCACTTCCTGTGATTGATGAAAATCATATCACTCAAAGGAATGCTTCAGTTAACTGTATTATTGATGTAGATAATCTGGTTGTTCTAAAAGAACTAGATGTTGATTTCAAAAATCTTGCCTTGAATGGACACGGTCTCTCTGCTGAACTAACATTTCAAGGTTGGAATCACTATTTTCAAAGGCTTAAAGGTCCTATTTTTGAGGCACTTGTGAAAGACTTCTGGAGACATGCAGATTGCGACCGTTTTCATGTAGTTTCTCATGTTCTGGGAAAGAAGATAGTCATTAATGAGAAATCAATCTCAGATCTTCTGGGGATGAAACTCTTGGAAAACAAGCGAATTTATGGAATGAAAGGAAACTCCAAGTTTGTGAAAGAGACCATCGACAAAGCTATCTTCTCTACTTACTCTCCTGAGAAATCTAAGTACAAGAGTAAGGATTTACTTGATAATCTGAGAATTTGGCACAAGATCATTCTTAGTTGCATCAATCCAAGACCTTCAACGAGTTCTTCTGACTACTTTAATGCAAATCAGAAGTATATGTTGTACTATCTGCTTATAAATCAGAAGATGTGTTTGCCCTCCATTCTGTTTTACTATTTACCGGATATGGTGAGCAAGACAAGGACAACAACTTCGCCAAATAAGATTGTCCCCACTTACATTCCTTTTGGAAGGTTGCTTTCTAATATTTTAGTTGAAAGTGGTCTGGTGCAATATCTAACTGATGAAGCCAAATATACAGAAGATTTGACACCGAGCATTAGAGAAGCTTTCAATGCCACGACACTTAAGAATATGAGATTGATTAAGGAATTAAGTGCGAAACCTCCTTCTGTATCCCATGATTATGTGATTGGTCACAAGATTTCGGTGGATAACTATCCTCTCTTTCACAAAGGCGACAGTCCTGAAATAATCGATGCTTTTGTTACTATGATGATGGAAGAAGGACATGACATGTCTGGGTTCAGATATGAAGACCTTGCTCCTGCACCAACTCTTGCTGATCCTACCAGAGGCAAAAGAAAGCAAGTTGAAGAGGCCTCTGAGCCTAAGAGGAGAAAGAAGGATGACAAGTCTAAAACTTCCAAGAATCCAGCTCTGGCTTCTCACTCTGAGAAATCTAGTAAGTCTGTTTCTGCTCCCTCTGTTTCAATAGCTGTTATAAAGCCGATTAATGCTTCATCATCATCACAAACCACTTCTGATCCAAACATTTTTCATATCCCCACTTCCACTTCTCAAGTCATTTTTAAACCACCTTTATTGTCGGTTCCACCCCCAACAACCTCTATATCTGACACTACTATTCCACCAACTCCCTTCCCATTAATCACCACATCCGTTTCATCTGAAAGCATTCATACTTTCACTTCATCATTAATCGCCTCACTTCCTCAACTCAATACACCTATTTCACCACTTTCTTAAGATCTATTACAATTTGCTTTCAATCAACTTCGAACAAACACTTTTGAGTCTGCGTCTCAACACTCTGATCCTTGTTCCCCCAACCTCTCTGATGAAACAATTTCTGGTACTTTTGAAATTGTCACCTCTTAGCCTTATACAGTCTCAGATCTTCTTGAGCAATCAACACCTACTTCTCAACCAACATCTGAATTAATTCCACCTGAAATCACTTCATCTGAACCAATACCTTCTGAAACAAATTCTGCTGAACCTAACCTTGCCTTGGTTATTTACGAAAAGCCCTTTCCTAAAACCCTTGATGAATGCATTAATTTGTTTCGTAACAAGGCCTTGAAAAGGGTAATTAAATTAAGAGCAGAAGCTAGCACAAGCACCAAGCCTCTGGAGCTTTAGTGTTCTTGGGAAGATTTTTAGAAATGGTTAGACTCTGAGTTCAAAAGGATCTCAAATTTCTCGGAAGCCTCCAAAGTTGCTACAGTTCAACTGGTCAAGGATAAAGAAGAAGAGAAAGAAATGATAAGGCAATTCAAGCTTCTTGCTGCAAAGCAAAAAGAAGCTGAAGAAAAAGTCGCTGAAGCAGCAAGGCTTCTAGCAAAAGAAGAAGCTAGAAATGCTAAAGCTGTCAGGTTGGCACAAGAAGCTAAAGATGCAGAGAAAGCTAAGCAAGCCGCTCTAGTTGCTTCCTCCTCTAAATCTACTTTTGTGCATTAAGAACGTGCAATTGAGGAAATCTAAGAAGATCATCAGGCAATGAAAGAAGAACAAAAGATCTTCAGAGAAAGCATTACTGAACAGAAGGTTGTCAACACTGCTCTTCAGGATACGCTTCAACTGATTCTGAACAAGCTGTTTACAAATCCTTCATCCTCTGGAACTTAGGCACTTAGGCTTTTCTTTTTCCTTTTGGCTCTAAACATTAGGATTCTTATTTGTTTTGATCTTCTTATCTTTTTTATTTAATGGAATTTCACCTTTTTGATTTTGACAAAAAGGGGGAGAAGTATAATGAACGTGATATTTTGATTCTCATAATCAATTTCTGAAAAACAAGCTGCTTACATTCTAACCAACAAACTTCTGTTTCTGTTAGATTTGTCTTCTTGTTTTCTTTTTCAGGAGATATGGAATCCGAATGTTTTTGGCTCTGATATTTCAAGATCTCAATTGGTACAATTGACTTCTGGAAACTGAATCAAGACTCTAAAGATCTCAATATCTAACCTATTACAACCAGGGGGAGTTCACCCAGAAGGTTCACAAGTCAGGATATTTGATCTTCATCCAGTCTGAGATTCAGGGGGAGATTCTCATCTGAAGGATAAGTATTCCTTAACCTTCTTATTTTGGTTACCTTTTTATGTTATATACAAAATTGTGTCATCAAAATACATAGTTTTGTCATCATAAAAAATGGGGAGATTATTATAACAAGGTTTGGTTCTGCAATAATACCTCTGAGCTTTGATGATAACAAACAAGTATATTTGTATGAACAATTTTGGTATTCTAATGTTTTTTATTTTTTAGAATTTAACAAACAGGTTCTGCTTCTGATAAATAGCGTGGCTAAGTTATTGGAAGAGAATTGTTCCGCTTCTGCGCTACATTTGTTCTGCTGAACAGTAGCATTTGCTTCAGAAGATTTTGAAGCTGTATGACTCTGATACGATGTCTAAAGAAAACAAGTTTTGAAGATCTGAAGACAGAAGTTCTGATGAACAAGTCCAGATGCTGAAGACTTATGCTTCTTAGACAACGGGTTCTGAAGACCAAGTGCTGAAGACTCTGAAGATGTAGCTCTGCAGACTTTGAAGGCTTGAAGCTCTTAAGACCCAAGTTACATTTTCCCTTCTTCTAACTCATGCTCTTAGAAGCCTCTAAAGTCAGGAAGTTGAGAAGACTAAGCAACGTGGTACAACAGTACAACGGTACGGTGAGGACGCTTTGATCCACTCCGGATAGGGCGGACGCAAATGTACTATTTGTCCCCCACGTTCTTTCAAGTTGCCATAATTCTGAAATGTCAGAAATATCCTTCAACGGTCACATCATGCATGGCTATATAAAGGCTTGAAGACTTCAAGAATGAGTTGCTAATTTTTAAGGCTAATCTTCACTGCTCATACACTCTATTGTTCATATCATTTTTAAGTCATTTTGTTCTTAAATCTGTTTACATATCAGCTTGTGTAGAAGCAACTTTCTGTAAACAAATTATTTTTCAAACAGTTGTTTGATTTCCTTAAGAGACCGGTTAAGTCAGGATTCTTGAGAAGTCTAGGACTAGTGTGTCTTAGAGATTGTTTCCTTGAGAGACCGGTTAGGTCATAATTCTTGAGAAGTCTAGGACTAGTGTGTCTTAGAGATTGTTGTTAGTCACTTGCAGTTTGGCTTGTGCATTGTATTAATTAGTTTGATTAGTGGATTAAGACTTCGCTTGAGAGAGGCAAAATCACCTTGGCAGGTGGACTAGACTAGCTTGAGGGTTTCTCAAGTGAACTAGTATAAACATACTGTGTTCTTTCTTTTCAGTTTCTCTTGCTTTATTATCAAGAAGTGAAGGTTATTTGTAAAGGGGATTATTTTTAAAGAATCGTTTTTTATTGTAAAAACCCAATTCAAACCCCCCCTTTCTTGTGTTTTTCACACCTTCACTTGGTTTACTAAATTTTGAATAACTAAGACCGCTTTTATCGTTAGAATATCTTTGTTGACTAAGAACACCCTCCAAACCAATTTGTCCTTTTTCATATCTTTCTAAAACTCTTTTTAGTTGGACAATTTAAAAAGAAAGAGATTCACATTCTTTGCATACAAAATTCTGTTTTTGTTCACTAATTATCTTTAGTTTTTCATCTTTGTGATCTTTTTCCATAGTCTCAATTTTATTTTCAAGAGATGATCGAAAAAATAGCAAGTGTACTATTTTTACCGATGTAGTTTTAGTAGGGGTTATCCCCATAATCGATCTCTCGAGGACTACGTGTAATTATAAGTGCAGATGTTATTTCAATTAAACAAAAATTCCTTAAGGGTTTGTTTGTTTTAGAAATTGTAATAACACTTAAAAAAAATAAGCAGAATGAATAAAATGACTTAAACAAATTTGAGAAAATATGCTAGGAGGAGTGTATAAATTGCTCTGCAAGAAACCCAATTATCATTCAAAGAGACATGCCTCAAACCTTAGCTTACCAAATCTCAAGAATATTTTTCCTTAATTCCTTAACAGAAAAACCTTTGATATTCTCCCTTGACCCTAATTCCTTAGAGGTCTTGGAAGAAAATCAAGCAATAGTTTTAACAAGATTTTGTATAGGTTATTACAGGGTATCCCCATTCCTGAGCGATATCTACCGTAATATTATTTTGTAAAAGCGTTAGGTTGGTTTGTCCGACCTAATCCTAACCGTGAATCAATTTCAATTGGTCCGATCAAAAAAGCATTAAGAACATTGCAAAATTAAAGCTTAAAGAGAAAATCATAATCTCATAGAATAATTCAAAATAGGTTCATTACATTGCAATTTAGGGACACCCCCCTAACATTAGGGGGTTTAGCTATTCATGATACTAAAAAGAAATATAATATAAAAAGTAGACATTACAATGGTAATCGGATGAATTTGATCTTTAATTGTTGGAACTCATAAAGAATCTCCCTCCTCCCGATCACTTAATCGCATGAAAAACTCTAATGTAAAAAATTATACGTAAAAGCAAAAGTATTCTCTCTTATCTCCCCAAACGATCCTAAGTAACCACAATCCACTTAACAGCGATGGAAAATACCCAGAATGCCCTTAGGAGGACCACAAACATAAAAATGATAAAAATCAACAATTCCTCGCCCAGTCCAACATGGGTCGTGTCAGGCAACACGACCGGCCGTGTTGGCTTTCTGCCTCGAGGGAAGAAAATTATTATGCTCCAGACCTGCTGACACGGGCACCCGTGTCAGCCCCCTGCCATATTTCCAATATCGCCTCTTCTAGGTACTCTCCTGACACGGGCCGTGTCAGGCGACACGGGTGGCCGTGTTAGGCTACTGTCTTCATACTTAAAACTCTTCCGAAACTTGCGATTTTTATCGTTTTTTCGCTTCGATTCCTCTTGAGTGCTTGTATGAACCTGAAAACACTAAAGGACACAACCAAGGCATAAAATATGGTAAAAGAGATGTAAAACAAATAAACAATGACAAAATATTAACTAAAACAAATGATGAAATAATGTATGAAAACCACCGATCAAGAGACGTAATTTCTTTCTTTTGAGATGATATTGTTTTGTACATAATTTTGCATTCATTAAGAAGTTCATCAATAGCCCCTTGAGCATTGTTATCTTAAATGGAAAATTCAGTACTAACCTCTTCTTCATCATCAGAATGGTGTGAAGCCGTCAATGCTAGATTTGCACATTCGTCGCTATCTGAATCTGATGAAGAACTTATCTCATTATCATCAGAGCCGACCCTATGGCAAAGCAAGTGAGGCCTTTGCCTAGGGCCTCAAAAATATTTCCTTTATAGGGTAGGTTTTCCTATGTATTTAGTAGGCTGAACTTAATAGCATTATGATGAATTGAATGTAGGCTAATTTGAAACGTAGCAAAAATAGCACTATGATTAATTGAATGGAAAGCATGCTCAATTGTAATATTAGGCATTATTATGACTATTAGAATTATAGGTTACCGTTAAAAATTTTTACTAGTAAACTATATTATAATTATTACTTGTAAGGCACAATTAATTACAAGTAAACTATAAAAATATAAATATAGTTACCGTTAAAATTTTTTACAATTACAAGTAAACTATATTATAATTATTACTTGAAAGGCACAATTAATAAATACAAATATAATTTTTTATTTTTATTAATAGTATAATCACACATTAAAACCTTTTAAATAACAACATTTTTTAATTCTATTCTCTCTCTCAAACTCAAAGCATAATTCTACACCCACAAAATTCTCAAGTCTTTGTTTTTTTTCCTCTTTCTCTCTAATCTATTCATCACTTTAATTTTGCCTCTTACCTCTCTCACACATTTTTATCTCTTGCAAGTATTATAAAAATAATTGTAAAGAAAGAGATAAAAGGAAGAACAACAAAGGCATCTCAAAAAACAGGTTTTATTTATTTAATATTTTATTATTAATTTTTAATTTTTATTTTTAATCATTTTATATGTTTTAATTTTATTAGTAGTGAATTTTATTTATTTTATATTATTATATACTGCAAAATATTTATTATTTTATTTTAGAATAAAACAACGTCAACTCGAAAATTTGAATCAGGAGCTTCAAAATTGAAGAAAAAAAAAAGAATTGAATCTTTAGTTGAATCACAAAAGGGGGCTTTAGATAAATTTATCAAAACAAACAAAAAAAGTAAATTTGAAAATTTAGGTGATTATTTATTGAATGAACAAGTTACTAACAATGTAGAAGCTAACATCGTAGAGGTGCACGAAAGTGAAAATGTAGATTTAGTAGAAGAACTTAACAATGTAGATGAAGTTAAGTTAGTTAACAACTTAGATAATGATGAAAATACAAATAATAATTTGTTAATAGAAGAACTTGATAGTGTAGACACGACTAAAAATATACGTGATCCAAGTCAATGGACAAATATTAGTGCAAATTTGAGAGATTTAATAGTAGAAAAAGGTCCCCTTAAAGTTGTCGATATAGATTTTCCTAAAGATGAATCCTCAAGACATTTTTCTTCCTCATTTTATATTAAAAAGTTATCCAACGGAGAAAAGCGTGAAAGAAGATGGTTAGTATATTCTCAAGATTTGGATAAAGTATTTTGTTTTTGTTGTAAATTGTTTAATACTCTTTCTAGTACAAGCAAATTAGCAAGTTGTGGTATTAAGGATTGGAAAATTTTGAGTTCTAAGTTGAGGAGCCATGAGATGACTAATGAACACATCGTTAATATGAGTTCATGGGTTGATCTAGAAACAAGATTGTTAAAAAATAAGACAATTGACATACATGCTCAAGAACAAATAAATAGAGATAGAGAACATTGGAGAAATGTTTTATTTAGAATAATTGCAGTTGTTAAAACTCTAGGAAAAAACAACTTAGCCTTTCGCGGAACAAATGAAAAGATTTACCAAGAACATAATGGAAATTTCTTAAGTCTTGTTGAAATGATTTCTGAATTTGATCCTATAATGCAAGAACATATTCGTCGAATTAAAGATAAAGAAATTCATAATCATTACCTTGGACATAAGATACAAAATGAATTAATAAATTTGACGGCAAATGAAATCAAAACAAAAATTGTTCAAAAAATTAAAAATGCAAAGTATTTTTCAATTATACTTGACTGCACTCCTGATATAAGCCATCAAGAGCAAATGACTTTTGTCTTACGATGTGTTGATATTTCTTCTAGTCCAATACAAATTTATGAACATTTTGTAGAATTTTTAGAAGTAAATGATACAACTAGAAAAGGTCTTTTTGATGCAATTGTAAATGAGATAAATATTATTGGACTTGATATTAGTAACTTAAGAGGACAAGGTTATGATAATGGGTCTAATATGAAAGGAAAACATCAAGGAGTGCAAAAAAGATTTTTAGATATTAATCCTAGATCATTTTATACTCCATGTGGTTGTCATAGTTTAAATTTATTACTTTGTGATATGGCTAATTGTTGTTCTAAAGCTACATCTTTTTTTGGAGTGCTACAACGTATATACACACTATTTTCTTCTTCTACTAAAAGATGGAAAATTTTGCCATTGAAGTTGAAAATTTAAAAAAGAATTGTATTAACCTTGAACATTCATTAAAACATAATGATAAAACAGATATTGATGGATTAGATTTATTTATGGAACTACAAGTTTTAAAAGAAATAATAAAAGTAGAAAATGATACACCAATTGATATACTTAATTATATAAAGAGACTCGATTCTTTTCCAAATGCGTATATTGCTTATAGAATATTGTTAACAATTCCTATAACTGTTGCATCGGCCGAGAGAAGTTTTTCAAAATTAAAGTTAATAAAATCTTATTTAAGATCAACAATGTCTCAACAAAGATTGAATGGATTGGCTTTATTATCAATTGAAAAAGAAATGTTAAATGAAATAGATTACAATAATTTAATAAATGATTTTGCATCTCAAAAAACTCGCAAAATAAAATTTTAAATAAAAAATATTATTGACTTAAAAAGGCCTCATTTTAAGATCTGCCTTAGGCCTCAATATCTGTTGGGCCGGCCCTGATTATCATCCCATGCTATATAGGTTTTCTTGTTCTTATTTTCCTTTTTATTCTTAAAGCAGCCTTTCTTGAGAAGTTTCGGACAATCCGTCTTAATATGGTCTTGTTTACCACATTTATAACAAGTGACATCAGATGTTAAAGTAGAAGCCTCCTTTTTCCTGAAATGTTTCTTCCATTTTGCATAATTGAAAAATTTATCATTTTTATTAAAGAATTTACCAAGTCTCTTTACAAGAAGCATGAAGTTATCATCTTCTTCAGGAGCATCATCTGATTCTTCTTTTAATTTGACTTTTAAAGCGATACCCTTGGATTTCTTTTCTTGATGTTCATGTTTTTCTAGTCGTCCAAGTTCTAATTCATGTTCTTGAAGTTTTCCGAACAATAATGCAGAATTCATAGTTGAAAGGCTTTTTTTTCCGAATGTTGTTATCACTTTAGATTGCCATTCTCTGGTTAATGATGTAAGAACTTTAAGATTCAATTCATCATTAGAAAATGTCTTAACAAGAGAGATCAAATAATTTGTTAAATGCACGAATCTTTTCTACAAAGCCATGATGGATTCTCCGGGATGCATTCAGAACATTTCGTATTCTTGACTTAATGTATTCAATCTTGACCTTTTAACTTCAGTGGTTCCTTCATGAGTCTCCACCAAAGTGTCCCAAATTTCTTTTGTGGATTTACATTGAGAGATGCGGAAGAATTCATCCATACTTAGTGCGCTTTGTAGTATGTTAATGACTTTCTTTTCATTAAGAATTTTCTTTATATCATCTTCATCATAAGAACTTTTAGTCTTTGGAGTTTCGACACCATTTACGACATTAACTGGTTCATGTGGGCCATTTTTTATGGTTTCCCAAATTCCTTCTAACTGGTTCATGTGGGCCATTTTTTATGGTTTCCCAAATTCCTTCTCCTTGTGCTTCTAAATGTGCCTTCATGCGTATTTTCCATAAATCAAAATACTCGTCAGAAAGAAGTGGGGGTTTGTTGCTACTACCACCATCCTTGAAAACCAGATTAGCGCTTGTGAAAGCCATACTGGATTTGTAGGAACAGGTTACCTATAACCTGTTATGATGCCAATTATAAATATAGATTGCACCTAAGAGGGGGGTGAATTAGGTACTTTGAAATTTTTACGGTTTTTATCTTATGTTATGATTACTTTCCTAATTAATTACTAAGTGATGAAAGCAATAAAGTGCGGAAAGTAAAGAACACAATGAGATATCCTGGTTTCCCTCACAGTCCGAGAGTACTCCAGTCCCCTTTCAACATGAAAGAGATTTTTACTAGTGTTAGATCTTATGGACAAGACAACCTTATCTTCCTATTCAGACTCTAACAACAATTACCAAGAACAATCCTCTTGGATTTTTACAAAAGTTCATTAAGAGAATAATCCTCTACTTAATGAACCTCTTGCTTCCAACAATCCTGGACAGGAAGGAATTTACAACAAAATCTAGGAATTATTTAAGTAACAGAAGATGATGAATATATATCAATCACTAAGATTGGTCTTCTCTTTCAAGTAGTTAATTCACAATGATATAGTAATGCTCAAGTGTTTATGGATGTGAGAAAAATATTTTATGAATTGATATGAAAATAGTATGCAGAAATTTCTCAATGAAAATTCAAGTATCAAGAACACTTGTTTGAAAATGAGTGAGTAATTTGATGTGAAATTGTTATGAAATCTGAAAATGACAGTATTTATAAGTGCATTATGTAACACCTTTTTAATTCCCGCAGAAAACATATAATAAATCAGAGTAAATAATCATGCCATTCACAAAAGGGTGTCACACATATTTTAAAAACACCATATAACACCTGTCATGCTCATTAACACTTAAGTAATTTCATGCTTTTCAAAAACTACCACATTAGCATGTAGCAACGGATTCAAGTTAATCATATTTGACATAAAGAAAGTTTCATGCTCACCACATTCATAATCAACACTTAGGCATGAAAGTCAAACTTCATACAAGTCGAATAAACATAAAAGCATAAAGTAGAGTACATAGTGTATCTCTAAAACATAAACTGAAACGATCCCAGTGTTACATGATCAGAGCATGACTCGACCCAACATAAATAAAGATTCTAATACAGCTACTCCAACGGCTACCTCGCGCAACGAGCAACTCTACTCCTCGGTACCCGAGCAATGTCGTACAAAACATCATTCCAACAGAAGGGTGATAATTCACATCAATATTGAAATCATAAGATAATAATTAATTTAAAGGCTTACAAACATAATTATAATCATTCTCGCACTTCAAAGATTCATCAACAAAGTATCACTCAAGTAACCATTCCATTCACAATTTTGCCAACTCAACAAGTAACATACGTACACATACTTTCATATAACAAATATATATGCTATGTGACTCGATGCAAGACTCAATGCAATTCATGCCATGTGGTACCAACACTTGTTATTATTTTTCAGTTTTTACACTTAAACCGGGTCCGTTCTCTAGACCAATAACACACAAAGCTCGTTCTTTAAGCTTTCAAACTCCGCTCTAGGTTTGGGACAAGTCACGAGCTCCCACGGAACTAGCAAGCATTGCCTCTTGACACAAATGATGCGTATGCAATCAACCATCATATGCAATTAAGACTGTTCTCTAATCTTAATATCATGCATATCTCAAATAATTCATCACACTTGAATTATCACACAATTGCACACACAAACACATTTTCATAATTAAGGTACTCATACTTTAAACATCATCACCACAATTAGCAATTAATACACAAGGACCGGCTCGATCCAATCACAATTCACAAAACACAAATTACCGATTAAATACGGAATAATTAATCAATCACTAATAATTGAATCCAATATTCAATAAAATTCCACTATTCAATAAATATTAATCAATATTTAAATAAACAATCAATATTTAAATAAATAATTAATATTTAAATAAATAATTAATATTTAATAAATATTGAATATTTAATAAGTAATCAACAATTAAATAAATAATTAATATTTAATTTAAATAGCCAATGTTTCTAATTAAGTAATTAGTATGTAATTAGAACACTTAATGTTTAATTAAAATAGAAGTATCATAATATATATAATTTATGCGTATGGCTACAGGAAGGTTAACTTCATTTCCACAATTTCATTATTGGCCACCAATTAAAACAATATTTATTCTACTATTTATAATATCATGCGTAGTAATGGAATAAAGAAGGAGTGCCACTTAATTAAGGCGCAGCAGTATAGAAAAGAAAGCTACATCAATTGCTAATAATATACTTCCTCCGTTCTAAATTATAAGTCACTTTGTCAAAAAAAAATTATCTCAAATTATAAGTCACTTTGTCAAAAAAAATTATCCCAAATTATAAGTCACCTTATATTCTCAATGCAATATAAATGATATCTTTTCTAATATATCCTCAAATATTTATTATTATTTATTCTTTCAACTCTTTTAATTTTTCTCTCCTATATAATTATAAAGGAAATTACTGTAAAGTTATATATAATTTATTTTTCCTATAAAATAATAATTAAATTTTTTAATTTGTGTGAAAAATTTAAAACGGCTTATAATCTAGGACGGAGAGAATATTAGTATCGCCTACCATGCCTCACTATCACATCTTCTACTCTCTTAAAACCATGCGCGGTAACCGATGGGAAGGGTGGGGCCACATGCCACTACTATTAAAACTTAATTATCTTGTTTCATCAATTACTTTCATTGCCAAGTGAAATTACTAACATTTTAGAATGCTCCTGCGCATAATTAACGGGAAAAGGTGAAGAAAATTCCATTGCTAACTACTTATTTCCATTGCCCAATTTAATTAATGCTACTATGAATCATTTATTGGCTACAGGAAACATAAGGAAAACTCCACCTATCTTGTTCTTTGGCTTATTTAGTCCTAAAGTCCCTTAAATTAATTTCAGTTTTCAGTTTGATCTTTTATGTAATAAACGTTACGATGAAGTCCCTCAAAAATCGTTCTGTTCAACAATTTGATCTATTCCGTTAGTTTTGTTGTAAAAACGTTAAGTTTGCTGATGTGGCATGTCAGCAAGGATTTTAGTTCCTTTGTGAGTCAGTAATTAGCAATTTATAAACGAAAAGGTTGATGAATGTTTAGGGTTCTTCATTCTTCCTCCTTCCTTCATTATTTCACGATACTATTCATCATCTTCTTCCATCATCTTCTTCCTTCATCTTCATTCTTCATCCTATTTCCTGCATATGTGAAAATGTCAATAAACTCCAGCAACAAATCGAAATCAAACCCCCAAAGTTATGGGTCATTTGGATCTGTTATGATAAGAAAGAAAAAGATGGAGTGTTGGTGTGAAGAAGAGTGTGTGATGCGTACTTTTACGGATTTGCATAGTATTAATGTTGGGAAAAAGTTTTGGGGTTGTAGAAATTACATAAATCAAGTGGATAAAGGATGCAATTTTTTCAAGTGGGTAGGAGATGAAGTTGTTGATGGAAGGGATTTGAAGATTGATAGGCAAAGGAAGAAGATATTCAAGTCGAAGAAAGAGGTTTTGAGCACAAGAGGAATGTTGAAAAATGCAATTTTGTTTTGCATTATTAGTTTAGGGTTTAACATAGTTTTTGTAACAAGCTATTTGAAATAGCTCAGTTGGCAAATGTAATAATGTGTTTAAGTTATGAATGTAATGAAGTGTTTAAGTTATGAATGTAAGAATTGTTATCAAATGTTTATTGAATTGTGTTATGTAATTGTGTTATGTAGTGGTCTGTAATCTTGTTTTGATATTGTTTTGTCTAGGACATGATGAATCAATTTATTATTTACAATATTGCTGAGTCAAAATTGTTTAGAATATCTTGCTAATGCATTACATAACCAATAACATGTTGATAAAATATTACTGAAACATGTAAATAACATGTTGACAAAATGATATAGATATTGGTATAACAAAAACATTAAAGCATTTGTTCTTGAAAATGCTACAAAAAAACATTTGTTCTTAGCACTGATACAAAAAGAGAGCACTGATACAAAAGTTAAGTGGTACATCAGTGAATTTGTTCTTAGCCATCAATACAACAATGCCTAAATTAGGTTTTCACAAAAGCCTAAATAAAGTGTTCATATGAGTTGTTGCAGGAAGAGTTGCTTCAGGTTGAGTTGATGCTAGCTGACTTGGTTCAGGTTGAGTTGTCTGAGTTGGACCTGGATGTTTGCAGGTTGCCTTGTTGTGCCCCATCATGTGGCATCTACTGCACTTGATGCCAAAGTTTGCCCTCTTTAGCTGAGTGTCATCCCTTATGCTCTCTAAAGCATCTCTAGTCATCTTCTTCTTTGGCCGTCCTGGTTGTTACTGATCACTTTGAAGAAAGCAACGATATGCATTCCAAGAAAGGGCCAAGAGAAGTAACAAATTATATATAATTTGCTTTTCTAGTATCTGCACCTGAAATATAAAAAAAAAATCTTATCATTCTACAATCTAAAAATTTATTATAAATTTTTAAAGACACATAACAATAAAAAAAAATAATGTCAATATACTAACAACACTTTGTTTTAGCTGAAATTTTTATAATAAAATAAGATGACTTTTCATATTATGAGGGTGTGATTTAAGTTCTCATCCCAAACCATAACAAGTACTTCCCAAATGTTAGAAATATTTGGCTTCAAAATTATCATCATTACCTGAAAGCTTGTCCTTTCCCTCTTCAAATTTACCAAATGACTCTTTTGAAGAACATCCTATATTCAACAAATCATTGAGTTTAAAACTTAAATAATAATTCTATCATTAATCTTGTTTGCAATTGGTATAATTGGAGAATTAAAACTCAAGTTGTTAAATAATACATCAATCCATGGTGTGGTAATTAGAAAACCAAATTCACCAACTCATATAACAATGTCCTTGTGGATTTAAGGATTTTATGTTATAGTCAACCACCCTGATAACTTTTATTTCAATCGTAATACACAGTGTGATAGCTGTATTTCTAAATTTCCAACAACTACCATGTATCAATATATCCCTGCAGTCAATAATTTCAGTTTGATAAATATTGTTTATGAGCCCAATACATCATAGTAGGATTGAGAAAGGTTCGTCAATCACCATTAGTTTAAGGATTCCAATTTCTAATTAAAATGAAAAGTAATTTGACAACAAAGAAAAACAATACTTTTCATGGAATTTGATCTAAACAGAACAACGGTATTCCTTCCAGGATATCTTTACAATTTAATATTTTTTCCCCAATAACATATTAAGCAATAATATTTTAATATCAAGCATTGCTTCCTTGTAAAGTATTGACATTCCTTTTAAAGTATTGACATTCTTTGAGCAACCATGTGCATCACAGAGAACTTTCCTAACAATAATAGAATTCAAAAAAATGTTCAAAATAAAATCGTCCTACTCCCATTTTACATACTCAGTGCCTTTCTGTCTCAGAATTTGAAATTGATGCAAGGAAGAGAATAACTTATCATTATTCTTCTGATTTGTGGGCAAATTTGGGTCCAGGTGCAGCCATGGCTATAATTTCAACGAAGAAAGAACGATTTGGGTGACGGATGGAAACAGTGGGAGTTAGAGAGTTGGTTGGAGTAAAATTGAATTGGATGTTGACGAAAACGGTGGGATAAGAACAAAGGAAGCGATTTTGAAGCCTATCGTCTGGTTGATTTGAGGTGGCGTAGGTGCGGCGAGGCTAGGGTGTAGAGAAAAGTGTTGTTTCGGCACTAGGTTTAGAGGAAAAGAAAAGTTGTTTCAGCTTGAGAGAAATAAGTGGATCTCACGTAGGGCTGGAACAGATGAAAATCCCTAACTGAGAACAAAAAGAAACGAAGGATAAGTCGTACCTGAAAACAGATGCTTGAACTTGTTCCTCTTTCACGCCGTATCAAATAATCCACGAACCCTAAAATGGAGAAGAAAATGTGCGAATGAAACTAAACTGAAGACGAACGTGGATGAATAAAATCATATGATTACCAATACCTTGAGACGAACGAAGATAATAGCCAGACGAACGATGATGAACGGGGATAATGCCCAAGCGAACGAAGAAGACGATGGATGCAGTTATTGTTTCGTTAAGGTTTCAGGTTTGTAGACATGAACAGACAATACAATGAACTGAAATGAAATCAAATGAAACGAAAATAGGAGAAATATGAAACGTTGAAAAATAATGAGTTTTTTTAATCAGAATGTCAAACGTTACTTCCATGTCACCTTATAAAAGCCAGCTGGAATGTCACCCTATCAAAATCTAACGGAAAACTCACAATTTAACAAAATGGACCACATTCGTTAACGGAATCACAATTAAAGGATCTTACACTAACATTTATTAACTAAGGGACCAAACTGAAAACTTAAATTAAGTTAAGGGACCAAAGCATGCATTAAGCCTTGTTCTTTTATGTCGCTACAGTGGAAAGAAAAGATAAGGCATATACTACCTATTCTAATGCGCATGGTTATATATATATATATATATATATATATATATATATATAGAGAGAGAGAGAGAGAGAGAGAGAGAGGTTATGCTAATACACATCTATGTAGGTGTGCATTAGCAACATACACCTTAGTGTACTTTTGTGTGGGACCCACCAATTTTAGGTGGGACCCACATTAAAAAGATGAAGAAAAAAAATAGAAAAAAAAATAGATGTAGTGTATTTTTGTGTGAGACCCACCAATTTTGAGTGTATATTACCATTTATATATATATATATATATATATATATATATATATATATATATATATATATATATATATATATATATATATCATCATGCTATTTCGTTGCCTTAATGTTCATGAAGTGGCAATGAATAAAAAAAACTAAACAAATAATGGAACCTCGAGCGCTACTGTTTCAACAACATAAACATATATTCTAATTTTCCAACTCAAATGAATACTCTAAATATTAAGTGGGTCTCTCAAATATTACCAAAATCAATTCTAAACACACCAAAAATTAATAATTTGTAGAATTTCATATCAACCTAATAATTTCAATCTCAAATAAGATTTTGGGGATTTTACTCTAACCTTATTTCTAGCCACTAATTATCATCCAATAATCCCAATAATAAATGAAAACCCACACTTACCTTAGTTTGGATGATTTCTTGAGTTTGATTTGATTTCCTCTTCTTCTCCACTCTTCTTCTTCTCTTCTATTTTTCTCTTTTGTTCCCAATTTCTTCTTCTTATTAACTTTCTACACTATTTATTAAACCCTAACTTGTCTTAAAGTTGTTGGGCCTAAACCAACTCATCACACTTAATATTAACACACCACCTTAAGCTCAACTAATATCTAGTAAATCTATATTATTCTACCAAATAGAATCAATTAAATAAATTACTTAATTTAAATAATCCAAATAAATCAAGTAATTAAATAAATCAATTATTTCAAATGATTCAATAAATCAAATTTCCAATTAAATCAATTAAATCAATTAATTCACATAAATTAAATAAATCAATTAATTTACATAAACCCAATAATTTATATAAATCAAACAATTCATATAAATTCAATAAATCGAGAAAATCAAATAAATCACATAAATCAAATAATTCACAAAATCACCCAATTAACTAATATAAATAAATTACTAAAAATTGAGGTGTTACACATTACACCTATTAGAAAGGGTATAAAATTACTAGGCAATGCAATGATTCAAGATGTAAAAATACAACATGTTTAAATCATTATTGTTCTAAAAATGTGGCACTGGTTCACTGATGTAACCGGTTACCTCAGAGATGTAACCGGTTACCTCAAAGGCAACATACAGATTTTTCAAAAGATATGTTCATGTAACCGTTTACCTCACCATGTAACCGGTTACTTCAATGAAAATTTGCCCAGAAACGTAACAAGTAGATTCTGTCAAAGCTCATGTAACTGGTTATATCACCAGGTAATTGGTTACATTACTGAAGGTTGAGAAAAATGCATTTTGAAAACATATAAAAGCCAATGCCAGATGATTTAAAATGATAGGATGCATATGAATAAATGTTTAGGTGAATTTTGAGCACTTAAAATATATCAAAGCTGAATTAAAGACCTATACCAATAATTGAAGATCACTTAAAATAATCAAAGCTTATTCTTCATGAAAGTTGAAATATTAATCCATAACCTTTATGAATTTTTTTCTCATCCTTTCTTGATCCAATGCATATTTGTTGACTTCATCAAAACAAAGACTTTGAAGAGGCTTGACTTCACAAAAATAACTTCGCTTCAGCCTAACCTACGCTAAAGAAAAACTAAAAGTCAACAAATTATATTATCTCATGCCTAATCGATGCTAAAGTCACTTTAAAAGTCAACAAATAACTGAAGCTAAATTTAGGCTTTGTAAAGTAATTATATTATAAAAGAAGCTAGACCTACAACAAATGTAACATATTCTGACTGCATCCAACTAGCAACTCATAAAAGAAGCTAGACTTTAAAATTAAAAGCCTTCAAACAACTAAGAAGCAAATTGACTAGAGAAGAAAAAGACTTGAAAGTTTGATTTTATTTTCCAACTCAATTGAAAAAGAAAAAACAATCATCATAGGCCACTATATTCTAACTACCAAGCACAACTAACTTCTAGATGAATAAAAATAAAGCAAACATATCAATTGCCAAAAAATACAATTGACAAATTATTGAATTACATGGAAAGGTTAAAGGACTTCGACACTTTTCCGACAACTTAATGAGACACGTCAATAAAATGTAAGTAAACACATCCAAGGGAATAATATATGATGTGTGTCATGCATCCTCATTTCTACCTGCTGCGATTGGATTGGAATTTGATATTGAGGTATTTGTGTGCTAAGAATAAGATACACAAGTTGTAAGTAAATGTGTATGCTTCTTCCATCAAGTGCATTCCTAGCCGAAGAAGTAGTCTCTGCATCAATGAATTGAATCAGAGTCTACCCAAAAATAACAAAGTGAATACATATAAGATACCTTGAAAAAAGTTTAAATCACTATGTTACTGACTTGAAAACCTGCAGTTTTTTCAAATGTATCAATTTTGTGTACAAAGCCAAGTGTTATCTTGAGAAGCAACAACCTACAATATCACATGTATTATTTTAATCTTGAGTTGCTTTAAACTAAAAATAACTCAAATATAAAAAAAAAATTAACACATTATATGACAATGATTCATGTGATTAGCTGAAAATAGAGCGATCCATGGCCTTTTGGTTTAACACAATATAAAAATTTAATATATTATATGACAATGATTCAGCTGAAAATAGAGCGAGCCATTTGTCTTGTTTGATATGACAAGGAGCATACCACATATCATGAGCCAAAGCTCTCTCAAATTAAAGAAAATTGCCATTCTTCCCAATGCTTTATCTAGCAGCTCATAACATTTATCACAAATTTAGTATTGTCAATAGAAAAACACAATTTGTAAATGGTGTTAAAGCTAAAACTCAAAGGCAAAATGATCATTTCAATCACAAAAAATCTTGCACACTTGCAATGAAGAGCCAAAAATCAGCACCTATTCAACACTTGACAAAGCAAAAAGGTAGAGTATTATGAAATAGCTTTCTTTCTACCTATGAATTTTATCCTTTGATCCACTCCATTGAAGTCGTCTATAAATCCTTCAGAGTCAATTTTATGACTAATCTAACCATCTACAATGTTGCACCATAAAATTGACTATGATTAATATATACATTTCTTCAGGCGTATAACTATTTTAGAAGAAAAAAAATGTATATTTATGTTTATTAACTTAGTATGAACTTCAAATTTTTAATGATGTGTTTCTTTTTTTTCTTATATAATTTTTTGTGTTTATAAACTTTTCAACCCAAGCCCACCAAACCCATTTTAAATTGAAATCCTAAATATATAATTTGAAATAAGCAACTCTCTCTCTCTCTCTCTCTCTCTCTCTCTCTCTCTCTCTCTCTCTCTCTCTCTCTCTCTCTCTCTCTCTCTCTCTCTCTCTCTCTCTCTCTCTCTCTCTCTCTCTCTCTCTCTCTCTCTCTGTATACTTTTATGAACTAAAAACTTTTTCTTTCATCTTGAACTAATTTTGTCATACTCTTATTTCTTATGTATCTTATTTCTTCTAGACCCCTTACTAATTCATTCCATTATTGTCTCAAATCTCCCTTCTCTCATTCTTTTTTTCCCTATTATTTTATAAACATGAGATTTAATTTATTTTCATTTTATAACTTTAAATATATTGTGAAGGAATATGACATAAAAACCTAAGACGCAACCTAACCAAGGAAACCCGCCTGAATTGTCAATTATGGTCGGCTACACCGGTTTTCTGCCAATTTCTCAAATTGTTATATAGTTTTCTAATATTATGGTTTTTAGAGTTGAAGGGATCGGAAACAGATTCGTTTCCCTATCCAACTGGTTGAATCGGTTGGTCTAGTCCAACTTTTATTACACTGATTTTTACATGAAGAAATAAACTACCAAAATTCTAACCATATAAACCTCTAAACATAGTAAAAGAAAAAAGATAAAATAAATAACTATACCTTCTGAATCGATTAGAATATTGTTGACATTCATGGCACAAAACCATTTTTTATGCCACTGTCAAATATTCTCTCCAAAACAATTGAAATGTTTTTTCAATCCAATCATATTGTATAAGCTAAGCATTTTACTTGATAAGAAATTAGTTTAGCAATTAAGAAACAAGGATTTTACGTTCTCTGAAAGGTTTACACCAAATAGTAGATGTTGAGTATGACTTGTGTCATTCGCAAGTAGCTCGTATTTGACACATTTATGAGTTATGTGGTTTCACCAAAAAGCCTTTTTTACATCTATATAGGGAAGTTTGCATACACCTTTAATACAAAAACAAAATATTCCAGATAGTGAAAGTTTTTTAAGAGACTTGATTAAAACTTAATACTTATTTCCTTTTTAGCTCCAAGTTGGTGGAACCATCCACAGAAAAATTTATCTTTATAATATCTTTCTTTTAAGGCAACAATTCCCAATTTTATCAATAATTAATTGTAACAATACTTGCATATCAATCATATGTTGAATGTTAACAAAAGTTAACTTCATTTCCATTTATTTGAGAAAAAATCAAGAAGAAAAACAAAATTTTAAAGGTCTTTTTTTTTTGTGGGGGGGGGGGGGGGGGGGGGGGGGGGGGGGGGTGGTGGTGTATACCTTGTCAATCACTAAATCTCCAATCTTAAATAAGTCCCCTTTCACTTTAATGCATATTTTTAACTCCTCTTTTAAATCTTTTGTAGTTTGAAGAGTTATAACTTCAAACCCTGAAAAAACAGAACGATAATGTTATTCAAACTAAAACAAAATGCAAATATGTTTCAAAATCCAACGTTATCATAATCAATAAGATAAGAAACAACAACAAAAAAAGTATAGAAAATATGCAACAATATAATCGAATCCAAAAGAAAAAAAATTAGGGTTTTCAGATTAAAACATCATAAAAAAGCGAAATTAGGGTTTTCGAGTTAGAACATCAACAAAGGGGGGAATTATGGGTTTAGCATACCTCACTTCAATCTCTAGTACTTCAATTCCAACTCTATTATGAATTAAAGAGAGACGGAGAAAGGAGAAGAGTACTAAGAAGAAGTAGTAAATTATGGATTTTGGTTGAAAATGGTTCAATGATTTGGAAATAAGGGTTGATTCAATGATTGGAAATGTTTTGATTGATTTGCAAATTTTAATTCCATGAAAGTTTGCTTGGGAATTATGGTTTGAAATTTTGGGAAACAAAAGAAAAAGAGTGAAGATGAAGAACACATGAATAGAGAAAAGAAGAGGGATGATGGAAAAAGAAAAGAGGGAAAAGAAAAAGAAAAAAAAAAAGGGAAAATTTTGGGAAAATATTGGAAAATTTATCATATAAGAAGATAATATGTTTTGGAATTTACCCATTTCCCTTTTGCCTTCTAATGCCTCCGCGTCTCTTATTTTCTTATTTGTAATCTCCTCTCTCATTTCTCTTTCTTCTTGTTTTCTCTTTCTTTTTGTTTTCTCTCTCTTCGTTTCTTCTTCTTCTTTTTCTTCCTTCACTGAAACTGTATTTTTTCGTTTACCTTATCCACGATGATGGCTCGACCTTTTGAGATGATAAAGGACATCACGGACAAGAAGGATTTGTGGAAAGTTGTAGTTAGGGTTCATCACAAATGGATGTAATGAAAAAGGGATAAATTGTGGCTAGGGTTTTTAGAATATAAATTAATTTTGTTGAGTTTTTAATGTTGTTTCTTTTATTATTTTTTTCAGGTCGTACATCTACCCATATCTAACGAAGACCTACACAGATCAAATGAATGCATCCTTAGAAACTCATTTTTAGATTAGATTTGTTGTCTTCGGTTACCTGCATCGTCATGCTTCAACGTCGGTAAGTGCTTTTGAAGAGAATAACATGTTTAATCTATAAGTTTTTGCTCTTATTTTGCAGCAAGTATGTATGAGATTTGAAGCTGAAAATTACTGGAAAGGTCTGGGGTTGTTAAATTTTTTAGATTTAATTGTTTTGCATGTTCATTCTCTGTCATATAACTTCGCATTAATTTTGAATTTTGAATTGATGTGTAATTAGGTATATGCAAAAGCCAAGGAATGTTCGGAGATACTTTTTGTGGAGGATTTTTCCATTTTACTTGCCAAACATTTCACTTCATTTTATAAGCAGGTTGGTGACTTAAAATTCACAATTTAATATCAATTTCAATATTTTTTATACTTTATTTATTTATTATTATTATTTTGCTTTGTGCCTTTTCTTTTACAATCATTACTTAGAAGAACAAAAGGAAACTCTTAGTTTTTATGCAGGTTACAACTGCTATTGTAAAGATTGTGGAGAAATCGTAGGAGCGAGTTAGTGTTGATGGTCAATCTCATCAACATGGCTAGTTAAACTATTATACGCTTGAATATTTCTTGTTTCAAAAGGAGTATGTAGATATTTCATTCTGTGTAGAGGTTCTTTGTTAGCTATTGTAATTAAATTTTGTTACACTTACAAATAAAGTTTCTATTGTTATAGAATCTGAAATATTTTGTTGATAGTTTGAGCACTTTTTAACAATATTCGGAGGTTTGAGCACTTTTGAGCATCCACTTAATGAATTGAAGCTTCGTTATGTGGTGCAATTTACAGTTTCAGACAAGTATGTGTGTCATACCTCAAATTTTGACCACTAAGATTCCCATCATTGTGTAAATCATCATCATAATATGGATGAACCATTAGTCTCCCCAAAGATGGGTGAGCATCCACTACAATAAAAAATTAGGGTTCAAGCCCTCTCAGAGCTCTTAGACAAATGATCAATCAAGGAATGACATGATCTTCAACTTGTCTAAACCTCTCCAACATCTACAATGGATCAAGAGGACTCCTACTTCAAGGATTAAGCACAAGGCTGCTCCCTTCTAAGTGGATCAAGCCCTAAGATCGCCAGTGTCACCAAATTAGGGTTTTGGTCGACCAGGGCCTCTAGATAGAAATTCTCCTCTGGGAATTAGCCAATTCTTCAAGGCATAACCTATGATGCTCCAAGGGACATCATAAACCCAATCACCAAGTCAATTAGCCTCAGGGGATGCATACATCAAAAATCAGGAATTAGGGTTTCTTGACCTAATTCACCCCTAAGTTGACTTTTGGGACAAATCATGAGCCAAGACCTCAAGGGAGGATTTGAGGGTCTCTAACACACTACATTTATCCATTTGCAACAATGGATTAATCCAAGAATCTTGGGCAACAAGTTTCAATTTCATCTGAACCACAGTTAGGGTTTCGCGAGAAAAGTCAACTGTAGCTTTGACTTTTGACCAGGACATGCTCCTAAACCCTAGGACATGAATCAATATACCCTATAACACCCATGGAACATGTCCATTAAGTTTGATTTAGGTCAAGGACATGATTTCCTAAAGGATTGCACAGTTTGGAATTCATCTGATTAAAAGTCAACTGTGCACAAAAGTCAAACTTTGACTTTTTGAGATTTTTCACAAAAATGGTTTTTAACCCTAAAATGATGTTAAGGTATGATTTGAATCATCATTCATCAAGAAAAATCAAGAAAAGTGGGATAACTTATAAAAGGGGTAACCATAAAAACTTAGAAAATTTTCTAAGTTATGAACAAAGTGGCAAGGGTACCAACTTTGGAGGATCATAACTCCTAAACCACAAGGACATTCTTCCCCATCCAAAGCTGGATTTATAGCTCTTATTACCCTATACAAAAGCTCCAACTACACCTCATTCCAATTCATTGTGGATTCTGAGTTATGATTGGGCCAAAATGACTAAAACATGAAAATACATCATTTTCCAACACTTAGAAATATTCTGGCCAAGACAGATTTTGTTGGAAACACCAAAACTTGTGAGATCTTTTCACGTAGTTGCAAGATGAATCAAGTCCAAAGGTAAACATCAATGTTGTTGCAAATGTTGCCAAGAATCCAAAGAGCTTATCAGCATGAATTAATTCAACTTGAGCCAAGAGAAATCCATGCCCAAAGTCATGCTGCTACAAGCTGTTTTGGAAAAATTAGTTTGCATGTTTGCTTGCTACACATGATTTCTGAATCAAAACTGAGGATCATCATGCCATATATACTCAAACCAATCACAATGCATCTGATCCAACCTACAAAGCTGAGTCACAAAGCCAAGGAATCTTCCAACTTGAAGTTCATGCATTTTGGCACATTTTACCTTGAATTCAAAGGGCATTAATGTAGAATAGTGCATTGTCAAGATTCTCACTCTCCTCAATCAAGTTATTTGATTAAACAACAATTAAAATGACTGAGGAATGTGATTTCAGTCAAGGCATAGCTGATCTATTTGGAGCAGCTGTTACACCTAATGCAAGAGGCATTTATGTCCAACCAATCCCTTTGAAGGTGATCTAATCCAGCAGCCATTCACTATTCCTCCAAGGCAAGAGTTGATCACCTATAAATAGAGGTTCCAATGGATCATTCAAGGCACACCAAAGCACCTTATAGCACTACTTTCTCTTATTCTCTCTTAAGTGCGAAATTTCCTTGTTTTTGAGCAACCACTATCGGGTTTTGAGTTGCAGCCCAAAGCAATTCATTCCAATTGCTCAGACACATCACATATGATGTATTTGAGGTGTCCAAACACTTAAACACCAACTGTAACACCCCTAGCTCAAAATCACCCTTCAACCAAGCCATTATGCCTCAATTATGCAGTTGGAGTTCTCCAACTTGATCCAAAGGTTTTCAGAGTGTTCCAAAGCTTGCAACATACTCCACTACATCCATTGAAGTTGTAGGGATCATCAAATTTCTTCTGGAACACCATCTGTGCAGAGTTCCATTTCAGCTTGCATCAAGGTAAGCCTCAAAACTTCAACTTCATGATCCATGCATATTTCCTCGCATGATATTTTTGCCAATTGATTGCCATCATATGCTGAGTATTTCCCCTAAAAAAATTTGATTATACCACTCATAATCATGTCTGCTTGATTGCTTTTGCAAAATTAGGGTTCATACGACCACAAAGATATAACTTGCTATACACTGAAAATAAATAAAATTGAGTATTGCCATCTTATTCCTTGTGAAAAAACGCATGAGTTTGGTGTTTGAATCATGTCAAATGGTGGAGAAACGAGAGAGATAGAGGGCTTCATGCACGAGCTGGAGGAAGAAGATGGCCATGGCTCCATTCTTCAGGTTTTCCAACCAAGTTCTCTATATATTTATCATTTGCCATACTATATTTGAATTGGCATTGCGCCCCAGTGGTTGATCAGCTGGTTTTGTGTGTATTGGCAAGCGAGAGGTCTGGAGTTCGAATCCCCCTCGCCCCAGATCTCTTTTTTTACCACTTTTTCTTTTTTTTGTTATTTTTCATATTTATTTTAAATGATTTGAAAAATTAATAACTCACTCAATTTTAATTATTTTTTATTGGTTCTTTTTGCAAAAAATCACAAAAATGTTAAAATATTTTATTCCACAAAAAAATTAGATTTATATTATTTATTTAAAATAATTAGTATTTTTGTGAATAAATACCTTTTTATTTGTTTTTAAACCCTTTTAAAAATAAATATTCATGTTGGAAAATCAACACCAAATAGGTTTTAATTCATCTTATGATTAAAACCTCATTTTTCAAACCTAAAACCAAAATCACAAGTTGTTTATTCAAACTTATTTGGAATTTGTATCATTTTAACTAATTTTCTTTGAATAATTACTTTAAAAATTGTGAAATTAGGGTTTTTGTTGATTTTCTCCCTAACAAACTTTTCAAACTTTGGGCCTCTAATGGAGTGTAAGACCCAATCCTTTGTAAGTAAAAACCTATTTTGGGCCTCAGATATTGTATAAGTCCCATTGTATTTTCAAAAATCCCGGCGCGATCGCCGTTTTCAAAACAAAAAACATTTGGGCTTCTCCTTGAGCTGTAAGGCCCATCACTTGTACAAAAATAAATTATTGGGCCTCTAATGGAGCGTAAAGACCCAATCCTTTGTAAATACAAACCTATTTTGGGCCTCAGATATTGTATAAGTTCCACTGTATTTTCAAAAAAACCCTGCACGATCGCCAGTTCAAAAATCAAATCATCTGGGCCTACCCTCGTGTTATAAGCCTCATTCCTCTTCTTGAAACAACTTTGGGCCTCTTGAGAGAGTGTAAAACCCATCCCTTTGTACAAAAAACCTTTCTTGGGCCTCAGTCACTTGTATAAGTCCCTGTACAAAACCCTGGGCCTCTCCTTGAGCTGTAAGCCCCAATTTTCCTTTTAAAAGCACTTTCTCCTTTGATTTTGTAATATACTGTTTTCAACTTTTCTTTGTTGAACAACTAACCATACAACATGGAAGCTCTACAACCGAGTAAGTGTTTACCTGCTTTCATTTACCACTTTCATATGTATATAACTGTACTGTGGGGCTGTTTCGCTGTAAGTCTTCTTTCATAAACTCATATCAACTGTGTAATAATAGTATAGATATTTAGAGTTTCCTCGGTAACTACGTCTAGAACTAGACAAAACCTCGTCTCCTTACAATAATTTTAGATAACTAGATCTAAGATCTTCCCCCCTTTTGAACAGTTCATATACAGAATGCCAGTGTTCCAAGTGAAACCCCTCCTGGAACTGTTCATCAGCCTCCTCTTGGGCTTAGTGCAAGGACCCACAGGCTTCCTAAAAGCGTCCCCGCCTCCTCTTGGGTGTTGTACAAGGACCCGTCGGCTTCTTAGAAGTTTTCACAGCCTCCTCTTAGGCTTCGTATAATGATTCTTCCTCCGGGAAGATAGCCTCCTCTTGGGCTTCGTACAAGTTATCCCTCAGCTTCTTAAAAGCTTCCAGCCTCCTCTTGGGCTTCGTACAAATTATCCCGACGACCTCTTAGAGGTATAGGAACAGAAATTAGTCATCTTAATAGAACAGTCTTTCAAAGAGTCTAGATCTTGCCACCGTAACTGTACTGTCCCTTAATTTCTCTTAAGTATAGTACAAAAGATAAAACTCTAGACTTGGATAGTCTAAGACCCTTGAGTCTCAAAGACATTCTCAAGCCCTTTTCAAGAATGGGAAGAACACCTGCAAACTCAGACAGTCTTAATACCCTTTGGATTTCCTATTTCCTTAAAGAACAGGAAATAACCCTGATCCTCCGATCAGTGCCAAAGCACAACCTTACCTTTAATCTTCATAAGAACTGATTTTCTCTTTTAACCAACATATTGGACCTGTCACTCAACTGAAAGAGTTACCATAGCCTCCACTTGGGCTTTGTACAATGATTCTCCCCAGCGGAGCTAACTTTTAGCCTTCATCTCGGGCTTCATACGAGATACAAAAACACTCTCTTGTTGAGTATAAAAGACTCTCTTGTTGAGTCGATCCCTTTTAGCCTCCATCTCGGGCTTCGTACGAGATACAAAAACACTCTCTTGTTAAGTATAAAAAAGACTCTCTTGTTGAGTCACTACCCTTTTAGCCTCCATCTCGGGCTTCGTACGAGATACAAAATCACTCTCTTGTTGAGTATAAAAAGACTATCTTGTTGAGTCGATCACCTTTAGCCTCCATCTCGGGCTTCGTACAAGATACAAAATCACTCTCTTATTGAGTACAAAAGATTCTCTTGTTGAGTCGACCCCTTTAGCCTCCGTCTTGGGCCTCGTACAAGACACATATAAAAACACTCTCTTGTTGAGTCAACCCTTTTAGCCTTTATCTCGGGCTTCGTACGAGACACATAAAAACACCCTCTTGTTGGGCCAATAGCCTCCTCTTAGGCTTTGTATAAGAAAACCCCGGTTAAGTCAATCAACCTTTTAGCATCAAAACTGTGCCTCGTTCACAGTATACAAACATCAACACCTCCTTTCCCCTTCATCTATTTGCTGTAAGCGGCAAGCCTCTTGATTATTTACATCCACGCCACTGTCCCTCTTTTAGCATGAGAAATTCCTAAGGGAAGATAACATTGCTCTAAACTGAGTTAAAGTCCTCTCCTTCAGGTTGAAAATCCCCTATAAAGGAAATTATGGCATTGTTGGATTCACATATCGCAGTTAAAGTAATTCTCCTTTATAATCAGTCACCCAACAGTTGTGACAAACAGAACCCCTTTAGAGATGACAAATTCTCTCTAAAGTCAAAACCCTTTAGCTTCACATCTTGGGCTTCAAACAAGATACAAATAGACCCTTCAGCTTCACATCTTGGGCTTTGAACAAGATACAAACCACCTTTAGCTTCACGTCTTGGGCTTTGAACAAGACACCAAAACACCATTTCCTCCCATAGAATAGGAGGAACTACGATCGCTTTGATTTCCCTGTTTTGGTAAACGGGAATACGTAGGCATAAGATTGAAAGAGAAATCTTAGCGAGCACACCACATCGAAAACCTCAGGTCACAAACCCTCATATATCAATCAAAACATCCAAGTCTGTATTCCATACCAAAAGTCTAAACTCGATCAAAATAACCCAAGAGAGGCCCCTCCACATTGATCGCATCTGTAAACTAACAGTTTTGTCTGTTTAACCTCAGTTTGCAAAGCAGGGTTAGTTGGAGACATCTATTTCCCTTCCTTCATCAGCTTCAATAGGATAAAAAATGAATCGACCTGTAGTCCCCCCCAAAGAGAGGTAATGCTTAAGAACCACGTCCAAAATCGCTCGCTACAGAAAAATGGCGCCCACCGTGGGGCTCTACATTTAATCTCTTAGGTAGGAACCAAGAAGTGGGGACCTCACTGGGGATAAGACTTTTTTTTGACTTCACTAGGATCTTAGGTTAAAACCTTTAAATTGGGAAAGTACCACAGATTGGCGACTCCGTCGGGGAGCCATTTTCTGTCAGAAACATAGGATTCCCAGCTCTTAAAAAATCTAGGACATTAGGACAAATATATATACTGCTTTTACTAGTTGATATCTATGTTTATTTTTTTGTTAATGGGAATGTGTGTGATGCTGCATGTGGAAAGATTGAGTATACACCTAGGAAAAGCCTCTTTTAGTAGTGTGGAAGCTATCGGAAATAGCTGTTACGCGATACTACCCTCTTCTAAGGTTCTTCGAAATAACATCACCTAGCACGGTTCCCGGCCCGCTGGTGTTATCTCGACAAGAACTAATGATTTTGACAGACAGGTACAAAAATCACTAGTATAAACCTTTGGGATGGGTAGAGCCTTGACTTCATGACACCGACCCTTTGACCCCATGTTTTTCTATGTTTTTGTGTGCTGCATTCATGCATTCATTTAAAAAAAACATTAAAAACAAAGAAAATTTTCTCTTCTAGTCTCTCTTTTTCAAATTAAACTAAAACAATGATTGCAAATGTCAGAGAAAGGAGATTGCGCTAATGGATTTCGGTAGAAGGAAAACTCACAAGTATACCTTCAAGGTTCCAAAACTAGAGGATTTAAGAGGATTAGCAAGGATGATCACTAACCCTGATGCTTTCAGAGCCAAGTACGGAGGTCTGCTACCTCTGTTAAGGGTCCGTGTAATTGAAAGAATCATGGAGGCACTCATTCAGTTTTACGATCCGGTTTATCACTGTTTCACATTCCCGGATTATCAACTTGCACCAACACTAGAGGAGTACTCTCACCTGACTGATTTACATATCAATGATCAAGCTCCATTTTCTGGACTGGAAGAAATTCCAAAGGATCAAATCATTGCAAGAGCAATCTATTTGGACGAGTCAGAAGTCAAGACTCACATGACCACCAAGGGAGGAATCCCAAGTTTACCAGCCAAGTTTCTGGTAAAGAAAGCCCTGTACTTTGCCAGTATAGGGAACGTGGCCGCTTTCGAGAGCATCTTTGTTTTACTCACCTACGGGTTATTTTTGTTTCCTAACATCGATAACTTTGTAGATATCAACGCCATTAAGGTTTTTCACATTGGAAACCCTGTATCAACCTTGGTCGCAGATGCGTATCATTCTGTACACTTAGGGAATTTGTACAGCGGAGGAATGATCACGTGCTGTGTACCCCTGCTATATAAATGGTTTATCTCCTATTTACCTAAGTCTGCTGCTTTTTGGGATCATAAGAGTGCCTTACGTTGGTCGCAGAAAATCATGTCTCTTACCAACTCTGACATAGATTGGTGCAATAGGATTTATGACGGGATCAGGATCATTGACCGTTGTGGAAACTTCCCCAACGCACCCCTCATAGGAACTAAAGGAGGAATCAATTACCATCCAGTTCTTGTTCGTCGTCAATTTGGATACCCGGTGAGGCATGTCCCGCGTAATGCTCATCTAGAAGGTCTTTTCTTCAAGGAAGGAGAAAATGACAGGGCACTAAAGATGGAAATAGTGCATGCTTGGAAACATGTTCATAAGAAAGGACGGGAGTCTCTAGGAAAACCGGACTGTGTCTCGGTGGAGCCTTATCTCCAATGGGTACAAACTAGAGCTCTCAAGCTAAAGATGCCTTATCCTCGTCACGGAGTTCTTCCACCGAGGGAATCTATCATGTACTTCATGACTGAAACGGAAAAACTTCAGGTTACTCTCAACAAAGTTCAACAGGAGAGGAGGTCTTGGAAGAACAAATACCGCATTCTTAATGTAGAGTGTACCAAAATACAGCAACTGCTGAAGGATAAGGATGCTCTAATAGAGATTTTGGAGTAGCATGTTGTAGAAAATTAGGATGACCAAAGGAATTTGCTCGCTCCTTTCACTTGGCAAAGGAATGACAACCCGACAACGGCCCAAGAGCCCCGGTCCAAGAAAAGGAAAGTACCAGAATCAGCACCCGAGCTCTCCTCAGAGAGGACTCGGGACCCATTAGCTTAGGTTTCTGTTTTCGAACCTTGTAATTTACTGTATTTCCATTTCCGCAATCCTTTGAATTCAATAAAATGGGGGTTTCCCCACTGTTTGATATTTGCAATCTAATTGTCAAAGTTTATTTTGATTAAACAAAAAAAAAAAATTAATCATTGCATTCATCATTATCACGTAACGCATTCTTCTTACCTACGAATCTCACGTTTGTGTCTCAGTTCTAGAGTCAAACTGTCTCATTTGTACAATACTCGGGCCAATCGTCAGAAAAATATGGATGATCTCGAGGAAGAGAATAGAGAGTTGAAAGAAGAGATCGACGCTCTAAGAGAGGATATGAGAAAGCTTCGTAACGACATGCAAGCCATGGCAGAAGCTCAGCTACAAAGAACTGTGATCTCCGAGACCGAGATCACCTCAACGCCCATAGTGGAGAAGTATGATCCTAGGTATCAGATGCCGAAAGATCGTCCCTGGGGCATGCCTGTTAACTATATCCCAGAAGGATATGTTCCGCCGATCACTGAAGATCAGGGAACTTCAACAAGAGTCGCTGGGCCTGAAGGTTACAAACTTCGGGAAAGCGAAGATGCCAGAGGCATACCAACAACTCCTGAAGGTTACAAACTTCGGGAAACGCCAAGATTCACTGTCGTAGTAACGGTACCACCCCCTGTGGTGCACACTGTCCCGGAAAGACAGATTCCACAGATACCTTATGGTAGAAAGGAAACTATATTTGACAGAATGGATGAATTCCAGGAGCAGTTCCTGGAAATGCAGAAAGAACTGCAAGCTATTCGCGGTCAGGATTTATTTGGAAAGGACGTCGCAGACCTTTGCTTGGTCCCTATTGTGAAAGTTCCGCACAAGTTCCAGGTGCCCGACTTTGAAAAGTACAAGGGTAACTCTTGCCCTCAGAGCCACTTGGTGATGTACGCTTGGCGAATGTCAGCTCAGATAGAGAATCAGGATGTACTGATTCACTACTTTCAGGATAGTTTAACCGGTGCCGCCTTAAAATGGTACATGGGTTTAAACCGCGCTGAGATCAGCACTTTCAGAGATCTTGGCACTGCCTTCGTCCAACAATATAAATACAATCTGGACATGGCACCAGACAGAGATCAACTCAGATCAATGTCACAAAAGGACAAGGAAACCTTTAAGGAATACGCTCAGAGATGGCGTGAAATTGCCGCTCAAATTTGTCCACCTCTTGAGGAAAAAGAGATGACAAAGATTTTCTTAAAGACCTTGAGCTCATTTTACTACGACAGAATGGTTGCCAGTGCGCCCAGCGACTTCACCGAAATGGTCGGTATGGGAGTGCGTCTTGAGGAAGCCGTTCGAGAAGGACGTTTAGTTAAAGACGCTGGATCATCAAGTAGTACAAAATGATACGGAAGTGCTCTCCCTAAGAAAAAAGAGCAGGATATTGGGAATATCTCTGTCGGAAAGCAAAGGTGACGGTATCAACCGGTAGCAACTGTAACTCCTGCTATCAACCTTGCGCCTACGTATCAACCTCAGGTTGCGCAGAGCCAACCTAATCAACAACAACTTCAGCAAAGGACACAACAGTCTCTTCAGCAAGCTCGTCCTCGATACAACAACAATCGTACAACGCGGCCACTAGGATTTGATCCTATACCCGTATCGTACGCAAAACTATTTCCGTTACTACTGACTAAGGGGCATGTCCAGACTAAGTCTCCTCTTACAGTACCGGAAAATCCACCTTTTTGGTTTAAGGTGGATCAGACTTGCCCTTACCATCAAGGAGGACCAGGGCATAACATAGAGAACTGTCTCAGTTTCAAATCTGACGTGCAAAAGCTTGTTAGGAGCGGGGTTTTATCTTTCAAAGATACGAATCTGAATGTTCTCACGAACCCGCTGCCTCAACATGAGAAAGTTGCAGTCAATCTGATAGAGGGAGAGTCTAACAACGTCTATCAAATTCATGATGTACTCTTATTGAGGGCCAACTTGGTCAAGATGCATTGTAGACAGAGTGGATATGGCCATGTGCCACCTCATAATTATCACCAGTGTGATATCTGCTCTAAAAATAATCAGGGATATTCTGTGGTGCAATCAGCTCTACAGGAACAGATGGATCTCGGATGGATCCAAGAGCACCGAGTTCGTGGAGTTAACATGGTTTATGCGAATTCCAACATCATACAAAACCACGATATTCATGCGATGAATGTCAACCTGGTGGCAATACACTCAAGGCAAAGCCAGTATCATAATCTGCCGTGTCACGATCATAATTCCTGCCTGACTTGCTCGGTAAACAAATAGGGATGCTCTTTTATACAAGAGGCCCTCCAACGTCAGATGGATCTTGGATGGATTCAAGACTACCATGATAGGAATCATTATCAAATTAACATGGTTCAAATCTTCGATGTTCGCTTGATGAATACCAGCCTGGTGGAGTTACATGCTAAATAGGTCCGGCTCGGGTTCCTGGTACAACATGATTATCAGAACTGTAAAGCGGGTTGCGAAAACGATCAGGGTTGTGCCCTTGTCCAGGAAACACTTCAACACTTGTTGAACCACTGGTGGCTTCCAATCTATATGGATGAAGACACCCAGCAAATTAGTATCACTAACGGGAATCCTACTAGATATCAAAGTCAGGATGTTCGGTCAATGGAAACAGACCTAGTAAGGATACACTATATTCAGAGCGGACATGGCCAGGTGCCACTACACAACTATGAGCGGTGTGGAGTTTGCTCAGTGGATAATCAAGGATGCTACTTCGTACGAGCAGCCCTTCAAAGTCAGTTGGACCACAAAGAGATTCAACCATGGTCAAGTTCTGGAGCAGTCAACTATTTCGCTGATCAAATCGAGGACATTGTCATAATCTCTGATCATGAGAGGAACAAGGATGTTTATACCATCATCCCTCTACTCGACGAATCGAGAGTTCCCAATCGGGAACGGATCGAAATTACTTACGATGGTCAGAAAAATCAGAAGGCTTCCATAGTCATCTATCTACCGGGAGCCCTACCATATAAATCAACTAAGGTTACCCCTTACAAATACGATGCAACAACAGTTGAGAATGGAAAGGAAATTCCATTACCCTTCATCGTGAATATTGCAGACATCAGTCGAGTAACACGGAGCGATAGAATCTTCAACAGAGGAGTTGGAGAACCCAGCAAAGAAAAGGAACCTCAGACAGAAGTTCCTAATCCACCAGTCGGTCAGTCCAATAATCCCGACCTTTTGAAAAATAATGATGAGATGCTAAAGCTCATCCAAAGGAGTGAATACAACATTGTTGATCAGCTGTTACAAACTACTTCAAAGATCTCGATATTATCACTGTTACTTAGTTCAGAAGCGCACAGGGAGGCTCTACAGAAAGTCTTAGAGCAGACCTTTGTGGAACAGGATGTGTCAATACGACAATTCGATAGCATTGTCTCTAACATCACTTCCTGCAATAACTTAAGATTCAGTGATGAGGATTTGCCAGAGGGGGGCAAAAGTCACAACATGGCGCTCAATATCACAGTTAACTGCCAGGACAATGCTTTTGCCAGCGTACTGGTAGACACAGGGTCAGCCCTGAATGTTATGCCGAAATCCACTTTGATGCAATTATCATTCAAAGGACCTCCGATGAGAGCCAGCGAGGTCGTCGTCAAAGCATTCGACGGATCCAGAAAAATGGTTATCGGCGAAGTCGACCTTCCCATAACTATCGGTCCTCATACTTTCCAAGTCACTTTTCAGGTCATGGACATCTGGGCAACATACAGTTGTTTATTAGGAAGACCTTGGATACATCAGGCTGGGGCGGTCACCTCGACCCTCCACCAAAAGCTAAAGTTTGTCCAGAATGACCAACTCGTCACAGTCTATGGAGAACAGGCCTTGCTCGTAAGCAACTTATCGTCATCCACTTATGTGGAACTGGAAGGGATAATCGAAACCCAGTTCCAAATGCTTTCGCTACACAAGGACGGTCAATTCGAGGGGGGAACTTCCATTTCCTCATACAAAGATGCCATCAAAGCGGCCGAGGGTGCCAATACAACAGGATGGGGACAGCTTGTCATTCCTACTGACAATAAAATAAAGAAGGGTCTTGGTTTTTCTGCGACCTATACCCAGACAGCTGCTACCGATGAAAGTCTTCATCCCATTCAGGATTTCTTCCACAGTGGAGGTTTCCTTCGCCCAGTGTCTCAAGAAGTACATACCATCAATGAGGGAGACTCCACCGACATGGATGAAAAATGGGAGTCCTATCTTAATAAGGACGACTATATGTCTCAGGAAGAGGTGCCTACGCCATTTTGCTATCCCGCACAGAGTCCGAGATTTATACCCAGGTCAGACGTCGAAATGATATATGGAGATTATGATCCGGAAGGATGTCGTGCTCCACCAAACTCATTAGAGGAAGACACTCTGATGAAAGACAACTTTGACCACGACTATTATGGCCCAATGGATGGCCTGCCAATGTGGCAGCCGTACCCAGGAAACTTGGGGCAAGAAAATCAGTCGAACATTGAAAATCAGCTGAGCATCATTGAGAAGAATACTTGCGTCCCCACTATGTTATGGGATCAACACCCAGGTTATCCTGAAAATACTCAGCACGACGATGAATTTGCAAAGTTTGTAGGACTAGAATTCATTAACTATGTTTTTCCCGAGGTCAACGTCATCGAGAGAGATGACTCCTCCAGTCCCAAAGAAGTATGGGACACCTTGGGATAATCGAGTGGAAAATACGACTATTTGGTCAAGTACACCGCTCCCGAAAGCTCTCGTATCAGGCTCGAAGATATCCAGCCAACTGGGTGGGGAGATATACCCGAGAGCATAAATACTATGCAAAATACAACAGAGGAATCCTCCTACGACAACTCTGCCTGGGAGACAGATTCCAATGATCCTGCTCCGCCAGAAATCAGTGTCATTTCTGAAGACAAATCAAGGAAGGTACCAGACTTTGTGATTCACCGAGGAGTTCGCCGCTAATGGGTTGCTGTTGATGTTCCGAAGATTGTTCATAAGTCTAAGTAATTGTCGTCTTTACTTTAACCTTTCACCCTGCCCAGGTGAAACGGATGTTTTGATAGGGCTCACTTTCTGTAAATTTCCCTCTTCGCTTCGCCCAAAGCGACAGAGTTTTGTTTTATAGGGCTGTAGTTTCAAGAACCGACTTGTTCATTAATAAAATAACGTCGTTCTGTAATTTCCGCATTAGTTGCTGTTTTCTCTTTTTGCTTTTCTCAGAAAATGGTAATCCTAAAAAACAACTCAATAATAAAAACAAGCAGTAAAAGAAATACACTGCACACACTTGCATTTCTCTCTATCTCTTCTAAACATAAATCATCACGTCATACATATTGCTAGTTTTAAACCCCGTCGAAACATACGATCCGATGCCTTCTCCCAACTTTGAATTCCCGGTATTTGGGGCTGAAGAAGAAGTGGACGACGAAGTTCCAGAAGAAATCTCCCGATTACTCAGACAAGAGGAAAGGTCCATCGAACCTCACAAAGAGCTATTAGAAATGGTCAACTTGGGTTCAGAAAAAGAGAGAAAAGAGATCAGGATTGGGGCACTGCTCAGTCCAACTGCCAAAGAGAGTTTAACAAAGCTTCTCAGAGAGTTTCCCGATGTGTTCGCTTGGTCCTATCAGGATATGCCAGGGTTGGATACCAGCATCGTGGAACATCACTTACCATTGCGGCCAGAATGTTCGCCAGTAAAACAGAGGATGAGACGGACTCACCCGGACATGGCCATCAAAATCAAAGAGGAGGTACAGAAACAGATTGACGCGGGTTTCCTCGCCACGTCAGAATATCCTCAATGGTTAGCCAACATAGTACCAGTTCCGAAAAAGGACGGAAAAATCATAATGTGTGTCAATTACAGAGATCTGAACAAGACTAGTCCAAAGGACGACTTTCCTTTACCACACATTGACATGTTAGTAGATAGTACAGCAAAATTCAAAGTTTTTTCCTTCATGGATGGATTCTCGGGCTATAATTAGATAAAAATGGCGCCGAAAGACATGGACAAAACTTCTTTCATCACCCCATGGGGCACCTTTTGTTACAAGGTAATGTCGTTCGGTTTGAAGAACGTCGGGGCAACCTATCAAAGAGCCATGACTACTCTGTTTCATGACATGATACACAAGGAAATCGAGGTATATGTCGATGATATGATTGCCAAATCTAGAACAAAGGAGGAGCATGTGACCCACCTGCTAAAACTATTCAAGCGGTTGAGGAAGTACAAACTCCGCTTGAATCCCAACAAGTGCACCTTCGGTGTCCGTTCAGGGAAACTCTTAGGGTTCATCGTCATCCAGAAAGGAATTGAGGTTGATCCTGACAAGGTCAAGGCCATTCAAGAAATGCCTTCTCCGAAAACTGAAAAACAAGTCAGAGGATTCCTGGGACGTTTGAACTACATCTCCAGATTCATATTCCTCATGACCGCAACATGTTCGCCGATTTTCAAATTACTCAAAAAGAACCAGGAATGCGTTTGGACAGAAGACTGCCAAACCGCCTTCGACAGTATCAAGGAATACCTGTTGAATCCGCCGATTCTGTCACCTCCAGTGGAAGGAAGACCGTTGATCATCTACTTAACAGTCCTAGAGGACTCAATGGGATGTGTACTTGGCCAACAAGACGAAACCAAAAGAAAAGAGTTCGCCATCTATTATTTAAGCAAGAAATTCACCGACTGTGAAACTCGGTACACGATGCTTGAGAAAACTTGCTGCGCTATGGCTTGGGCAGCCAAACATTTTCGCCAGTACATGATTCGTCACACTACTTGGTTAATCTCTGAAATGGATCCAATCAAGTACGTATTTGAAAAGCCTGCTCTCACGGGAAGGATTGCCCGTTGGCAGATGTTGTTATCAGAATATGACATAGAATACCACGCTCAGAAAGCCGTTAAAGGAAGTGTTTTAGCCGATCATTTGGCTCATCAACCGATTGACGATCAGGAATCAATCAGGTTTGACTTCCCAGACGAAGAAGTCATGTATTTGAAAATGAAAGATTGCAATGAACCGCTACCCAGTGAAGGGCCAGAACCAGGTTCTCAATGGGGACTTATCTTTGACAGAGTTGTCAATCATTACGAAAACGGAATTGGGGCAATCATCATAACACCTTAGGGTACCCACATTCCTTTCACCTCCAGATTGACATTCAAGTGCACAAACAATGAGGCCGAATACGAAGCTTGTATCATGGGTCTCGAGGAAGCGATCGACATAAGGATCAAGAACTTGGATGTATATGGCGACTCGGCCCTGGTTATCAATCAGATTAAAGGAGATTGGAACACATACCAATCAGGACTGATTCCTTACCAAGATTATGCAAGAAGGTTGTTACCTTTCTTCAATAGAGTCGAGTTTCATCATATCCCTCGTGATGAGAATCACATGGCTGATGCATTAGCCACCCTCTCTTCCATGATTAGCGTAGGTCAATGGAATGACTTACCTAAGATCGACATAATGCGCCTTAAACGGCCCGCTTACATCTTCACGATTGAAGCAGTCATAAACAACAAACCTTGGTATCACGATATCAAATGCTTCCTTCAGAAACAAGAGTACCCACCTGGGGCATCCAAAAAGGATAGAAAAACTCTCAGAAGGCTGGCTGGCAGTTTCTTCCTGAGCGGTGATACACTCTATAAGAGAAATTTTGACATGGTCTTGCTCCGATGTGTAGACAGACCAGAAGCAGACATGCTGATAAAAGAAATTCACGAAGGGTCCTTTGGCAATCATGTCAACAGACATACAATGGCGAGAAAAATTCTAAGAGCAGGGTACTATTGGTTGACAATGGAATCTGACTACTACAAGTACATGAGGAAGTGTCACAAGTGTCAGATATACTCCGACAAAATCCATGTACCGTCAACACATCTCAAAGTTCATTATTCCCCATGGCCTTTTTCCATATGGGGAATCGACATGATTGGCATGATTGAGCCTAAGGCTTCGAACAGACATCGGTTCATCCTGGTAGCCATTGATTACTTCACCAAGTGGGTCGAAGCAGCGTCATACGCCAATGTAACCCGACAAGTGGTGGTCCGATTTATCAAAAACAAACTCATCTGCCGTTATGGTGTTCCAAGCCAGATCATTACTGATAATGGATCTAACTTGAACAATAAGATGATGAAAGAGTTGTGCGCAGAGTTTAAGATCGAACACCATAACTCATCCCCCTACCGACCCAAGATAAACGGAGCGGTAGAAGCGGCTAACAAGAACATCAAAAGGATTGTTCAGAGGATGGTTGTAACCTACAAAGACTGGCATGAAATGCTACCCTTTGCTCTTCATGGTTATCGCAGATCTGTCCGCACTTCAACAGGGGCAACCCCTTTCTCTCTAGTATATGGCATGGAAGCAGTGCTCCCCATAGAAGTAGAGATCCCATCAATCCGGGTATTGATGGAAGCTAAGCTTACAGAAGCTGAATGGTGTCAAAGCCGACATGACGAACTCAATCTGATCGAAGAAAGGCGAATAAAGGCACTATGCCACAGTCAGTTGTATCAACAAATAATGAAGAAGGTGTTTGACAAAAAGGTCCGACCTCACATCTTCAGAAAAGGAGACCTTGTGCTCAAGAAAATACAATCATTTTTCACTGATTCTAGGGGAAAATGGACTCCGAATTATGACGGCCCCTATGTGGTCAAGAAAGCTTTCTCAGGCGGCGCCTTGAGACTCGCAACCATGGATGGAGAAGAGTTTTCCTACCCCACAAATGTTGATGTAGTCAAGAAATACTTCGCCTAAACTAAAAAAAAAACGTCTCGGTGGATTGAAAACCCAAAAGGGCGGTCCAGGCAAAAATTAGAGACATAATCAAAAATCATCCCGGTGGATTGGAAATCTCAAAGTACAATCCAGGCAAAAATTAGGGATTAATGGCAAGTAACTATGTTCAACAGAGGCAAGTCCCTCAGCAGCAGTCATGCGATCCATCAGAAAACTCCAGTCAAGGTCATCTTCGACAGAAGCTCAGGATGCCCAGAATTTAAAGTTGGTAGAAGGATAGTGGTCGTTATGTTTCAACGTAGACCTTTTTCCCTGTAAATTATCATTTTCTAGCTTTGTAAATACTCTATGGAATCACGCGTTTGGCTGATTTCCATCCTATCAATACAATTGGAGCCCTTGTGCTTTTGTTTGCAATTCTTATTTGTTTTAGCCTTACAGAACGACATTGTAACATTATCAACGATTCTTGAAATAAAAAAAATGAATTTACTTGTTAAAATTTCTCTGCTTTTAAAATAAAGATGGCAATTTCTTTTGACTGTTGAACATCATAAGAACATCGATCACTTCTCCAGAAGTAAGCGGACCTCAAAGTGCAGAATCAAGTACTCCTTCTACATCAGTGCGCTTGAATGAAGGATCAGTTATGTCAGATACGAATACTCCATCTGACATCTTCGGCCGAGTTCTTGCCTCCTAAGCCCGACCAACGGTTGTTCCCCGCAGGGACTACTTCTCCTAAGCAAGGCAGAATTGCTACTTTTGGACCAGCGGTACTTCTTCGCCCCTCGATGGCCGAGTATCCAGTCGTGTTCATCCATTAGTCTGTATGTCACGTCAGTTTTGTCAGCATATACATACATACATCATGCATTATTGATTTACATTCATATTCATATTGCATCACTATCTCTCTAGTCGGTTTTGTCCCCTAGTGATAGACAGTCCTCTTAATCGAGTTGTCAGTCCTTTCCTCGTCAGGGAACGTTACGTCTGAACAATATCTCTCCTCTAGTGTATTTCTGGGATAAAGTTGGTCCTTGACCACTTTGATAACTTGAACCTTTGAAAAACCAGAGAACTTTCAACCAACATCACTCTTCGTCATTGAAGATGATATCTTCGCTTTCCCGGATTAAGGAAAAATCCCAGAGAAAGCCTCTCAACCGAAGACTCTCAGCAGCACATTGATTCTTCTCTCCAGAAAGTCAATGTTAAAAAAGTCATCGGCACCTCAAAATTGGATCACATCATATGGCATTTCTTCGGGAAGATCTCGAGGAAAAGTATGATGTAATATCCCCAAGCGACAACAGTCTCTCAAGAGACCTGCTTTCCCCTGTAGAGCCGACAAATGGCGTCTCCAACAGAGAAGTTTGTGCACCTCTACAACTCAGACGATTGGGTTCCCCAGCAAGTCTGACATCAAAAGTTTTTTCCATCAAATGGCATCTCCCCGAGAAAATTCGGCGAGAAGTTTGAGGAAAACCGCTACGAACAGCGTCCCTTGTCAAGAAAGTTTATTGGCAAAAGAAACTTAGACCAGTTCCTTGGTAGGAAACCAGGATCGAGGGGAAGTTTATTTTAAAAACTGAGACCAGTTCCTCGGTAGGAAACCAGGATCGAGGGGAAGTTTGAATCAGAAACTGAGACTAGTTCCTCTGTAGGAAACCAAGATCGAGGGGAAGTTTGAATCAGAAACTGAGACCAGTTCCTTGGTAGGAAACCAGGATCGAGGGGAAGTTTATTTTGGAAACTAAGACCAGATCCTTGGTAGGAAACCAGGATCGAGGGGAAGTTTTTACCTTTTTTGAGCATCATTGCTTAGCAAAAGAAGAAGGATGCATAAACTACCATTCTTAGTCACCATCAAAATTTTGGGTATTCCGATATTTAATCCTCTTGCACCCCGAATACCCGAATACCTTCGTCATTCACACCTTCGGGTCCAAGAAGATTAAATAGGGGCATCTGTCATACCCCAAATTTTGACCACTAAGATTCCCATCATTGTGCTAATCATCATCACAATATGGATGAACCATGAGTCTCCCCAAAGATGGGTGAGCATCCACTACAATCAAAAGTTAGGGTTCAAGCTCTCTCAGAGCTCTTAGACAAAGGATCAATCAAGGAATGACATGATCTTCAACTTGTCTAAACCTCTCCAACATCTACAATGGATCAAGAGGACTCCCACTTCAAGGATTAAGCACAAGGCTGCTCCCTTCTAAGTGGATCAAGCCCCAAGATCGCCAGTGTCACCCAATTAGGGTTTTGGTCGACCAGGGCCTCCAGATGGAAATTCTCCTCTGGGCATGAGCCAATGCTTCAAGGCATAACCTATGATGCTCCAAGGGATATCATAAACCCAATCACCAAGTCAATTTAGCCTCAGGGGATGCATACATCAAAAATTAGGAATTAGGGTTTCTTGACCTAATCACCCCTAAGTTGACTTTTGGGACAAATCATGAGCCAAGACCTTAAGGGAGGATTTGAGGGTCTCTAATACACTACATTTATCCATTTGCAACAATGGATTAATCCAAGAAGATTGGGCAACAAGTTTCAATTTCATCTGAACCACAGTTAGGGTTTTGCGAGAAAAGTCAACTGTAGCTTTGACTTTTGACCAGGACATGCTCCCAAACACTAGGACATGAATCAATATACCCTATAACACCCATGGAACATGTCCATCAAGTTTGATTTAGGTCAAAGACATGATTTCCTAAAGGATTGCACAGTTTGGAATTCATCTGATAAAAAGTCAACTGTGCACAAAAGTCAAACTTTGACTTTTTGAGATTTTTCACAAAAATGTTTTTTTAACCCTAAAATGATGTTAAGGTGTAATTTGAATCATCATTCATCAATAAAAATCAAGAAAAGTGGGATAACTTATAAAAGGGGTAACCATAAAAACTTAGAAAATTTTCTAAGTTATGAACAAAGTGGCAAGGGTGCCAACTTTGGAGGATCATAACTCCTAAACCACAAGGCCATTCTTCCCCATCCAAAGCTGGATTTATAGCTCTCATTACCCTCTACAAAATCTCCAACTACACATCATTCCAATTCATTGTGGATTCTGAGTTATGATTGGGCCAAAATGACTAAAACATGAAAATACATCATTTTCCAACACTTAGAAAAATTCTGGCCAAGGCAGATTTTGTTGGAAACACCAAAACTTGTGAGATCTTTTCACATAGTTGCAAGCTGAATCAAGTCCAAAGGTAAACATCAATGTTGTTGCAAATGTTGCCAAGAATCCAAAGAGCTTATCAGCATGAATTAATTCAACTTGAGCCAAGAGAAATCCATGCCCAAAGTCATGCTGCTACAAGCTGTTTTGGAAAAATCAATTTGCATGTTTGCTTGCTACACACGATTTCTGAATCAAAACTGAGGATCATCATGCCACATGTACTCAAACCAATCACAATGCATCTGATCCAACCTACAAAGCTGAGTCACAAAGCCAAGGAATCTTCCAACTTGAAGTTCATGCATTTTGGCACATTTTGCCTTGAATTCAAAGGGCATTAATGTGGAATAGTGCATTGTCAAGATTCTCACTCTCCTCAGTCAAGTTCTCTGATTAAACAACAATTAAAATGACTGAGGAATGTGATTTCAGTCAAGGCATAGTTGATTTATTTGGAGCAGCTGTTACACCTAATGCAAGAGGCATTTATGTCCAACCAATCCCTTTGAAGGTGATCTGATCCAGCAGCCATTCACTATTCCTCCAAGACAAGAGTTGATCACCTATAAATAGAGGTTCCAATGGATCATTCAAGGCACACCAAAGCACCTTATAGCACTGCTTTCTCTCATTCTCTCTTAAGTACCAAATTTCCTTGTTTTTGAGCAACCACCATCGGGTTTTGAGTTGCAGCCCTAAGCAATTCATTCCAATTGCTCAGACACATCACATATGATGTATTTGAGGTGTCCAAACACTAAAACGCCAACTGTAACACCCCTAGCTCAAAATCACCCTTCAACCAAGCCATTATGCCTCAATTATGCAGTTGGAGTTCTCCAACTTGATCCAAAGGTTTTCAGAGTGTTCCAAAGCTTGCAACACACTCAACTACATCCATTGAAGCTGTATGGATCATCAAATTTCTTCTGGAACACCATCTGTGCAGAGTTCTATTTCAGCTTGCATCAAGGTAAGCCTCAAAACTTCATCTTCATGATCCATGCATATTTCCTCGCATGATATTTTTGCCAATTGATTGCCATCACAAGCTGAGTATTTCCCCTCAAAAAATTTGATCATAGCACTCATAATTATGTCTGCTCGATTACTTTTGCAAAATTAGGGTTCATACGACCACAAAGATATAACTTGCTATACACTGAAAATAAATAAAATTGAGTATTGCCATCTTATTCCATGTGAAAAAACGCATGAGTTTGGTGTTTGTATCATGTCAAATGGTGGAGAAACGAGAGAGATAGAGGGCTTCATGCACGAGCTGGAGGAAGAAGATGGCCATGGTGCCATTCTTCAGGTTTTCTAACCAAGTTCTCTATATATTTATCATTTGCCATACTATATTTGAATTGGCATTGCGCCCCAGTGGTTGATCAGCTGGTTTTGTGTGTATTGGCAAGCGAGAGGTCTGGGGTTCGAATCCCCCTCGCCCCAGATCTCTTTTTTACCACTTTTTCTTGTTTTTTGTTATTTTTCATATTTATTTTAAATGATTTGAAAAATTAATAACTCACTCAATTTTAATTATTTTTTATTGGTTCTTTTTGCAAAAAATCACAAAAATGTTGAAATATTTTATTCCACAAAAAAATTAGATTTATATTATTTATTTAATATAATTATTATTTTTGTGAATAAATACCTTTTTATTTGTTTTTAAACCCTTTTAAAAATAAATATTCATGTTGGAAAATCAACACCAAATAGGTTTTAATTCATCTTGTGATTAAAACCTCATTTTTCAAACCTAAAACCAAAATCACAAGTTGTTTATTCAAACTTATTTGGAATTTGTATCATTTTAATTCATTTTCTTTGAATAATTACTTTAAAAATGGTGAAATTAGGGTTTTTGTTGATTTTCACCCTAACAAACTTTTCGAACTTTGGGCCTCTAATAGAGTGTAAGACCCAATCCTTTGTATGTAAAAACCTATTTTGGGCCTCAAATATTATATAAGACCCACTATATTTTCAAAAATCCCGGCGCGATCACCGTTTTCAAAACAAAACATATTTGGGCCTCTCCTTGAGCTGTAAGCCCCATCACTTGTACAAAAATAAATTATTGGTCCTCTAATGGAGTGTAAAGACCCAATCCTTTGTAAATACAAACCTATTTTGGGCCTCAGATATTGTATAAGTCCCACTGTATTTTCAAAAAAACCCGACGCGATCGGCAGTTCAAAAATCAAATCATCTGGGCCTACCCTCGTGTTATAAGCCCCATTCCTCTTCTTGAAACAACTTTGGGCCTCTTGAGAGAGTGTAAGACCCATCCCTTTGTACAAAAACCCTTTCTTGGGGCTCAGTCACTTGTATAAGTCCCTGTACAAAACCCTGGGCCTCTCCTTGAGCTGTAAGCCCCAATTTTCCTTTTAAAAGCACTTTCTCCTTTGATTTTGTAATATATTGTTTTCAACTTTTCTTTATTGAACAACTAATCATACAGCATGGAAGCTCTACAACCGAGTAAGTGTTTACCTGCTTTCATTTACCGCTTTCATATGTATATAACTGTATTGTGGGGCTGTTTCGTTGTAAGTCTTCTTTCATAAACTCATATCAACTGTGTAATAATAGTATATATATTTAGAGTTTTCTCGGCAACTACGTCTAGAACTAGACAAAACCTCGTCTCCTTAGAACAATTTTAGATAACTAGATCTAAGATCTTCCCTCCTTTTGAACAGTTCATTTACAGAAGGCCAATGTTCCAAGTGAAACCCCTTCTGGAACTGTTCATCAGCCTCCTCTTGGGCTTAGTGCAAGGACCCACAGGCTTCCTAAAAGCATCCTCGCCTCCTCTTGGGCATTGTACAAGGACCCGTCAGCTTCTTAGAAGCTTTCACAGCCTCCTCTTAGGCTTCGTATAATGATTCTTCCTCCGGGAAGATAGCCTCCTCTTGGGCTTCGTACAAATTATCCCTCGGCTTCTTAAAAGTTTCCTGCCTCCTCTTGGGCTTCGTACAAATTGTCCCGATGACCTCCTAGAGGTATAGGAACATAAATTAGTCATCTTAATAGAACAGTGTTTCAAAGAGTCTAGATCTTGCCACCGCAACTGTATTGTCCCTTAATTTCTCTTAAGTATAGTACAAAAGGTAAAACTCTAGGCTTGGATAGTCTAAGACCCTTGAGTCTCAAAGACATTCTCAAGCCCCTTTCAAGTATGGGAAGAACACCTGCGACTCGGACAGTCTCAATACCTTTTGGATTTCCTATTTCCTTAAAGAACAGGAAATAACCCTGATCCTCCGATCAGTGCCAAAGCACAACCTTACCTTTAATCTTCATAAGAACTGATTTTCTCTTTTAACCAACATACTGGACCTGTCACTCAACTGAAACAGTTACCATAGCCTCCTCTTGGGCTTTGTACAATGATTCTCCCCAGCGGAGCTAACTTTTAGCCTTCATCTCGGGTTTCGTACGAGATACAAAAACACTCTCTTATTGAGTATAAAATACTCTCTTGTTGAGTCGATCCCTTTTAGCCTCCATCTCGAGCTTCGTACGAGATACAAAAACACTCTCTTGTTGAGTATAAAAAGACTCTCTTGTTGAGTCACTACCCTTTTAGCCTCCATCTCGGGCTACGTACGACATACAAAATCACTCTCTTGTTGAGTATAAATAGACTCTCTTGTTGAGTCGATCACCTTTAGCCTCCATCTCGGGCTTCGTACGAGATACAAAATCACTCTCTTATTGAGTACAAAAGACTCTCTTGTTGAGTCGACCCCTTTAGCCTCCGTCTTGGGCCTCGTACAAGACACATATAAAAACACTCTCTTGTTGAGTCAACCCTTTTAGCCTCTATCTCGGGCTTCGTACGAGACACATAAAACACCCTCTTGTTGGGCCAATAGCCACCTCTTAGGCTTTGTATAAGAAAACCCCGATTGAGTCAATCAACCTTTTAGCATCAAAGTTGTGCCTCGTTCACAGTATACAAACATCAATAACTCCTTTCCCCTTCATCTATTTGCTGTAAGCGGCAAGCCTCTGGATTATTTACATCCACACCACTGTCCCTCTTTTAGCATGAGGAATTCCTAAGGGAAGATAACATTGCTCTAAACAGAGTTAAAGTCCTCTCCTTCAGGTTGAAAATCCCCTATAAAGGAAATTATGGCATTGCTGGATTCACATATCCCAGTTAAAGTAATTCTCCTTTATAATCAGTCGCCCAACAGTTGTGACAAACAGAACCCGTTTAGAGATGACAAATTCTCTCTAAAGTCAAAACCCTTTAGCTTCACATCTTGGGCTTCAAACAAGATACAAATAGACCCTTCAGCTTCACATCTTGGGCTTTGAACAAGATACAAACCACCTTTAGCTTCACGTCTTGGGCTTTGAACAAGACACCAAAACACCATTTCCTCCCATAGAATAGGAGGAACTACGATCGCTCTGATTTCCCTGTTTCGGTAAACGGGAATACGTAGGCATAAGATTGAAAGAGAAATCTTAGCGAGCACACCACATCGAAAACCTCAGGTCACAAACCCTCATATATCAATCAAAACATCCAAGTCCGTATTCCCCACCAAAAGTCTAAACTCGATCAAAATAACCCAAGAGAGGCCCCTCCACATTGATCGCATCTGTAAACTAACAGTTTTGACTGTTTAACCTCAGTTTGCAAAGCAGGGTTAGTTGGAGACATCTATTTCCCTTCCTTCATCAGCTTCAATAGGATAAAAAATGAATCGACCTGTAGTCCCCCCCAAAGAGCGGCAGTGCTTAAGAACCACGTCCAAAATCGCTCGCTACAATGTGGTGCAACTTTCAATATGGATATAAATGCTAAGAAAGAACCTATTGACATAGTTTCATTGTTCGGTATTCTCCCAAATTTTACAGTTGTTGTCGGAGTGTTTGATTTATAGGCTTTGTAATCAAGGTCTGTTTGTTCAGCTAAATTTTGTTTCTGATGTTGCTTGCTGCTGTTAGCGGTGAGGGTGTTTCATCCTTCTTTTACAAAACAAAGATTGCTTATGGAATATAATCTCATTTGTACATATGCGTGTAACAATTTTGTTATTCTTTTTTACATTCTTATTATGTTTTAAAAACAAATGCGCGTGACACACCTGTACCCGTGAGAACGCACGAGTATCCCACTAGTTTTAAATATAAAATTATTAACTTGAAAAATTGTTACAACTTAGACAATTATCCCAGTTGGTTGCAGTGCGTAGATGTAATAAAAGATCTAAGGTTCAATACCCCTCAATACCAAATTTAAATTTTCTAAATAAATTAAATAATTTAACGAAACTAAAATACTCAGAGTCATTTAAGTCGTGTTTAACTTATAAAATAAATTAGAAAAAAAAATATTTAATGTCGATTTAGCCGTGTCTAACTCAACAAATAAAAAATATAAATAAAAATAAAAAATACCTTGTAGCGTGGGCATGGGCTTAGCAGATGCTAGTTAGGCTTTTTGGCGTCTGTGTCGGGAGCCGACGCTAATTCTGGGCAGCTAAATTGTATTTTTCTAGTGGTGTAGTGTTGTATGGTCATTGCCATGATGCTAATAAGAATATTCAAAATTGCCACCATACATGGCACATTGATCTTCAATAATCATGTTGGGAAATATGATATATGTATCCGTTATACATTTAAGAGCATTCAAATGCCAAGGTCGAGTCAGATTATATATATGATCGTAAATCGAGATTGGAGTACTCCAAATGCCCGGTCGATATGCTTTATTGTGTTTTCCTGGCGTTGAGCAAATAATTTTATTTTATCTCCTTGAAACATTGAAATGGTATTCACAAATGTGGCCCATTCAGAATAAAGTCATATGATTGATAGTAACGCATGTTGTATTCAATATAATTGATTGTATAATGGACCTGAGATCTAGCCCTCACAAAGCATTGTCGAAGACATCAGAGGTTTAGCATATTGATATTGTTATTTGAACCTGTTACCCAAAAGAAAGTGCGCCAAATCCATAGGTCTTTTGAAGTAAATATTTTGAGCATACAAGTGGGTTTACTATGTACACCTTGAGCATACTGCTATTTCAAACCAAAGACAATTTTTTTATTCCCATTGCATGCAATTAATGCTCCCTAACATCGAAAGCCACTTATATCTCTTACATGTAGTGATATATTCAATGTGTTCAATGTTTCGCTTTCATGGTATTCTGTTCTAAACACATCAATCACATCCCTTGTAAATTTATCAACGCATTTTTATGTCATAGTTTCACTAATACTTAAATATTCATCCATAATATTAGTATATATTCTATATGCCAACAAACAAAATAACAGAGATACATTTTTGTAGTATTGAAAGACTTTATCTATGAATTGGACCAATGCTCAGTCGGAAATACTCATCGTGGTAACATGAGAATTAACAATATGAATGAGAGCATGCTTATGCATTAAGTATCTTTGACAAAACTACTCGCATGTCCATATTGGAGCTTCTGAAAAATAATCATTGAATAATCATTTGTATCCCCATTCACAATTCCTCTATATATTCATTCTTCGACATCTATGACTACTAAAACTTATGACTTCTTCTTGTGATTGACTTTCAAAGAAAAGTCTCACAATTTCTTCATTCACATCATCATTCATATAGTCCATGAAGTATTTTTCAATGTGAGAAGGATTAGAAGGATTCGTGTAAAAATAAGTTTGATATTGAATAGACAATACTGACAAATTAGAGTGATGGGGAGAAATTGGAAAGAATTTTGAACTTTATTCTACATGTTAAGAGTATTTATAAGGTTGTCTATAACGGCTTGAAGGATCCAAGGTTAATGGTTTTCAAGCCACCTTGAGTGCAAAATTGTTGTTTTTCACACTCTTGATTATTTGATTGTGCATTGATACTGCACATTTAAACTCCATGATGAATAATGGGGTTAGTTGATTAAGATAGAAATTGTTGATATTGATATCTGTTGTGAAAATAATGATTTTAATCAAAATATAAAACTGGTTTCTTGAATTATCAAGAACCAAAACCAAGGGTTGATGGAAAACCAAGAAAGAGAACACACGAAGAAGAAGAAATAACAAGGATTGGGCAAATATAATTTTGTTTACTATTCACTTTCACATTAATGTTTACAAATGCTTACAAGTGAATATCACAATTTGCCACACTCAACAAACTGAGTGTACTAGCCTATTTATAGACTAACTAGGTAACTTGCAGCCCAAGAAACCTAAACAATTGGATCCTTAACACAAGGCCCAATTCGACAGAATATAAATATTTCGACAGAATACATATAAGAACAGACTTCGACTACTATATGTAACTAACAGGCACCAGCATGTGAACACGCTTCGATGGCATGCTTGCCTCCTGTCGAAATACATGAAAGCTCTCCTTCGACACAGATGAGTTCGACCCAAATCTCACAATATCGATATGGGGATGTATGACAAGGATAATTTTATAAGTGTGGGTTATTTTGTGGATTTGGAATAAAAATAAAATTTAAAATTTTGGACTATGGTACAAATTTGGGATAAGAGTTGTATTTATAAAGTATAAGTTATTTCTTTGATTCGGAATACGAGGATGACTGCTATCATTTTGCATAAAATTAGAAGAAGAAGAAATTATGGTGATTAGGATTTCATTGACAAATAAAATCTGTAGAATAAGAAAAATTAAAAAGACATAAATTTAGTACTTCAAATTTAGGGTATGTTTGGATGGATTGAATAAATTTTCATTAACAAATAAAATGTGTAGAATAATAAAAACTAAAAAGAGATCAATTAACACTTCAAATTTCGGGTATGTTTGGATTCATGGAATTGAATGGAATGAGATGTAATGAAATGGTATAATTTTATGTTTAATTGTTTCGATTAATTAAAAATGATTGAATTGAGCGGAACCAGATGAAATGCATTTCATCTCATTCCATCACTTTTCATCATTTTGTATACCCTCTTATTTAGGGAGAATAACAATTGTTTTGTTCCGTCATGAAAAATCCAGACAATAGAATGACATTTTTATTCTATTATGCTCCGATCCGCTCAATTCTACTTTATTTCTTTTACAATATTCAATCATAGGGTTAAACTACATGTAAATATAAAAAAAATTGTGATACAAAATTGATGGTCTTTTATTTATACTAAAAAAAGTTAGTGTCGCAAAAATATATAGTTGTTACTCCCTCTGTTCCATATTATAATCAATTTTTACCTTTCTAAATTAATTAAATAATTGATTTGTTTGGTATGTGTGTGTGTGTGTGTGTACATATATATATATATATATATATATATATATATATATATATATATATATGTACACACACACACACATATATAAAGTAGATATATTTATTAAATAATCAATCAATCTTGAAATTCTGGTAGCAGATCTCAGATGTCCTGAGAGATGTCGAGACACTTGATCTCTGCTTCAAACACAATGATAATAAGAAGCAGAATACAAATTGCAGAAAATAAACAAATACACAATGATTGTTAACCCAGTTCAGTGAACAACAACACCTACGTCTGGGGGCTACCAAGCCAAGAATGAAATCCACTAGATAGTATTAATTCTAAGCTAAATAACCTACGGTTTACAACTTATCACTTAATCACTACTCGTGCTTAATTTATACCTAAGACACTTCCTAGGTATGAGACCCTTCTCAATTCCCTTTCAATCACAGCAGTGACAGAAATTACAACTCAATGTAAATAGTCCAGCTCTAGTATCAACACAACACAAGAGAGGCTCACAAATACAAACCCTAAACTCTCTAGGAAACAATGTATTTTTTCCACACATTTCCTAGGTTAAATCCATCCTATTTATAACAATAAACAAGACTAGATTTGGGCTTCAAAACGCAGCATTTGTTACACAAAATCTGCAACTAATTCTCCTCTAGAATATTTTCTTCAATCCCAAGTTTCCTAAAGTGTCTCCTCACTTAGAAATAGCATCTTCAAATTATAATCAGAATATCTGATTCCTCAATCTTGAACCCCACCTAGGAAAAACAAATAATCTCAGAATAATCTGAAATCTAGAATTAAAAATAGCATTATTAAAAACTGAAAAGTAACAGACAAAGATGTCGAATCATTATGATAGGACATCTTGTCCAATAACTTGATCTTCAGTTAGTTCTTCATGTTAGGACATCTTGTCCAACATCTTGTTGTCAAGTTAGTTTTACCAAAATTGATGCCAACCTCAAAAGCTTTGACTCATCAAATCTAAAAAGTTAAAATTTGTTTATAATATGAAATTGAGGGAGTACATTTCTAAATTATAGTTATTGGATTTATTAATTGACTTTTTATATTATTTACTGGTGTTTCGTTTGGGAACCAGAAATGGATGTTGCACTTTCTCAAAAGGAATATGAAATTATGAGAGTTGGATAACTGTTGATCTCAAACGGTGGCTCTCATCTTCTTTACAGTGAGGCGGGGTGGACTTTCATGGTTAGCATTAAAACATCCAATTCAGTTCAAGATTTAAGATAAGTAAAGTGAAATTGGAGATCAGAGTTTGTGTAGATTCTCATAGCATGTAAATTGTTTTTATATTTTGGGTCGAATAGGGTAGGCATAGGATGAATTGGACCTTTGGTCAATTGGGTCTTTGGCCGGTCTAGAACAGTTACCCCAAGGCTTTGTCGGTCACTAGAGGAGTCGGGGGAAGCCTTAAGTATCATTGAGCAACCTCCAACTCATAGTCCGGTGTAAAATAGAACTGAATTGCTTGGGATTAGTTTTTGGAAAAATAATGGGGAACACACGCATTTTATATGGTTTCATCATTGAGACGATTTGTCACCCATTCCTTACACGTGTAATGATGTGACCAGTTAGGGTGTGACGCAGTTCATAGAGTGCACTTGAGTTCGGAGTGTTTCTATAAGTGGAATCTTAATCGTTGATCTTATGATTTCTGCTCATATTTGGTCTTAAGATAATGGATTGAATATTTGGAATTTTTCGTAACCTTTTAGCTTTCAGGTTTCAGTTACTCTTCCAAATAAACGTCTTTTCTCCTTTTCCCTGAGAACATCACTAGAAATGATTCAAAATTTTGATTTAAAGCTTTTTCTTTTTTTCATTCCTCTTACTCCATCAACCTCCTGTCACCATGTACCTTTCTAACTCAACCTTTCCCTTCAACATTCCTTGTTCCCTTCGTTAGGATAAGTGAGAACACTATTGATTTAGTGAGATTTTAAAGTGGAAGTTTCATCTAGATCGTCTTATGATTCTTATCATCTTCCTCTGAAATGGAAGTTTCATATGGGATAACAAGGGTGGCTGAGACTTCCTTGGAGGAAGAAACTTTTTCTTTTGGGTCTTTAAACGCCCTTATATCAAATATTGGTGGGAAAATAGCCCACGTCGAGGTCCTTATGCTCCCTCCTATCTTGTCGGAAGATAAGGTATAGGTCAATTTGCAAAGAAGGGATCTTGTTATAGATTTCATTCAGACCTATCTACATAATGTAGGTTGCGATCCAAACGATGCTGAGGTTTTGGAACAATTAAATTTTTTATGTTGGTCGGTGCACCGCTATCTGATTGGGTAGATAAAAAGGTAGATCACTTCTTCGACTCTGAGCAAGGAAGCCACCATGAGAGACGATGACATTGTGGTTGGTGATCCTTCGAAGTGGTTAAGACTTTCGATGCCAATAGAGAAAACGATATGCAACTATTTTGACGACTGCATGGTCCTATTTTATGAATGTTTATTCACAATAATAGGACTTCAACTGCTTTTTTTTCTAAATTTGAGGTAGTTGTCTTAAAACATTTAAAAATTTCTCCTTCCCATATTCATCTGGGGTCTTGGGCGTATATAAGGGTATTGCAACTGTGTGTCGAGTACAAATCTCATAACCCTTCTCTCAGCTTATTTTTGACCTTTTTTGTCCAAGGCATACGTCTCTGGATAACTTTCGTAACTAAGGGCTTCTTCAACTTCACCCGGTCATCCATTGGTTTGACCCTTTTACTCTAGATGGGGATGATTTTTTTTATACATTTTCTCTTGGTAAAGCCCATCACCCATACATCTCATTATACTTTCTACTATATCCATATTCATTCTTCTCAATACTGTTAGGTTTCATACCCAAAGTATTGGTCTAAGATCCACTTTAATCGAGGTGTCGGTTTCTATTGTACCTAGTCGGGTTCTCTCTCTGAACGAGGTGACAATGAAGGAGAAAATGAAATCTTGGTTTTAGGGACTTAGTTATGTAGAAGGGTGTTGGTTGCGGAATAGGGCAAGCAAGCAAAAAGATTTGGAAGTATTTTTCTGGGAATTTATCGTGTCCACAGAGATCGGTGCTACTGAAATGTCGTTCGACAATATCAATGTTAATGAGTTTGGTTTTAAAATGGTTTAAAGCGTAAAAACAGAAAAGTAAATAAAAACATAAAAACAATTCATTCTTCAACAAGACGAACTTATCAAGCATACATATAATCCACTCGTCACAAACATAAATTTACCGACCAATTATACTCCACCTGCAATACTCGTCAAAATCATCCAGCATCACTCACAACAGTGTCCATCTCTGGAACACTGAGCTGAGAGACAACCGTATTACTCTCGTCGTCACTCTCACGCACGACGCCTCAAAACACGGAAGACATTAAGTTCCGATACCCAAAAGATTATCATCTAAATCTATCTCTAACATCTAGATAATAGATATCCATCCCTAATCAAGATTCGTGATGTTTATCTCTAACACAACACAAATCCAAACTTAAATGCAAAAAGATCAAGGAAGACATCGATAATGATTTGTAAAGCAAGATTTACATATAATAATGATCAACAAAGATACATGAGTTCATAGTAACTATACAAACACCCAACAAAAAGGAATTACAAAGAGAAGAGAGAAGAGGAACCAAACATTTCTTGGTTTGTCAACACCAATCGACGAGAGATTCGACTCCGGATCATCCAAATGCAAGCTCGAATGATGTTTTCTAAGCTAATCTACAAGAAAAATGAAGTTTGATGGAGTTGGGAGCAAAAAAAACCCCAAAACCATCCCTAAAAATGTGTTTTTTACCCATATTTATTGTTGTCATCATCGCAGACCGCACTCAACGCGCTATGGGCACTCAGCGCGCTCTTTTTAAAGTTAAACCGCCTTACAAGCGCGCTCAGCGGGCTCAGAGCGTGCTTAGCGGGCTTGGAGCGCGCTCAGCGGGCTACCAGCTGACTTGAAAAATGTTTCAGCCATAACTTGTGAACCGTAACTCCGTTTTTCGCCCGGTTCGAAGCGTTGGAAAGCTTATTCAATTTCCTATCTAACAATGCATAAATATCAACCAAATTGGTGATTTATATTATCCTTATTTTGAGCCTTATTCGTTGATGAGTTGCTCAAAATCGCGCGTTTGAAGCTGTGTCTTCGACACTTTATTGCTCATGCTCCAAATACACCTCAATACCTACAAAATGAGTAGAAAACTGTCAAACGGTACACAAATACACTAAAACTTGATTATACACAAAATATACACATTTACATACAAAGTGGGGTTTATTCGAACAATATTTAACAAAAAGTATAGATAAGTGCAACAAAACTTATATACAAAAATAGGTACATTTTGCACTTATCAACTCTCCCCAACTTACATAATTGTTTGTCCTCAAACAAAGCCAAACAAACTTAAAAACACAAACGCAATAACCAAAGAATCATGAATCAACAAGTTTTGAAAACGGAAAACAAATGCAATGGTTCAATCGAAAATGGTACACACAAAGTAAATACTTACCACTAAACTACGACGATAACATAGTCACGGAACAAATGCAAAATACAAAAATCATGCTAAACATCCTAAAACAACACAAGTTCAAATGTGAATCACACCTAGCAAAAACAATCATCGGTAGATGAAAAACATAAAATGAGGTACTTTCACTCACACAACAATCTTGCAAACAAAAGACTAAATTATGCATCCATCCAAAAATTCACATTGAACATACAAAGGCAAGAATCACAAGGACTTTTCAAGGTTGTAACGTGGTCGGGTGAACAAACAAGGGGTAATTCCTAAAGCTAATCGAAACAAAAACTTGCCTAAACCTAAGGGAGTGATCAACTCACAAAAGTTCAAACACAAAATTTCAATCAAACTTCTTCCAAAATCCCAAGTGTTACACAAAACACAATACTTATTTAGCACAATTATTGGAACTCTTTTTGTTTCCTTTCTCAAGGATTTTTTTTTCTTTTTTATTTTTCTTTTCTCTTATCATATTTTTCTCTTTTTTCTTTTCTTTTTCAACCTCATAGCAACCAATAACATAAGTGAGAGAACATTGCTCTCCCCAACTTGAATTGAACCACATCATCATGTGAATACTCCCTACTTTCTAAGGCAAGGTAAAAATTCATACAACAACACAAAGTTGAGGGTTCAAGAAAAACAAAATCCATCAAAAATAAGTGAACTAAATACTCATAGACAAGCATTAAGTTTAAATAAAACATGGATCAAAAAGCTCAAAGGGGTTACAAATTCTCACACACTCACAAGGTGAATTGACTATTTGGCTAAGGTGGTTGTGCTCAAAATGAAAAAAAATGTCTTGATCCTTTTCATGCATTCATATAAGCAATACAAACAAAAGATTCAACATAATAAAATCCAGTAAAACAAAATTGTCGGTACTCCGAGCATATAGCAATGGAAGGCTTCCTCACAAAAAGGGTAGGAACTAAAGTGATTCACATACGAACAAGTATATAAAAGAATGAATGGCATAGAAGTTGTAAAAAACCTAAGTATCATGAATATGCTAAAGTCAAGAAAGCGATAAACACATACCTTGAACGTGTACAAAACTTTAAACAGTATCATTACCACGCATTCGCAAGTTGAAATGATCAAAAATGGACAAACACCGAATGCGACTTCAAGCAATCGGGCAAAAATTTGAGTCCAAACAACAACAAAAGAATTAGAAAAATTACTAATAATTACTAATATATAAGGCCTTGGTGGAAGTGGGGAAAAGGGGAAGCCAAGTGAACAATTAAAAGAAATCACTGGCTCAGCACAGCAGAGCGCGCTCAGCGCGCAGGCCCGTGCTGAGCGCGCTACACCAGAACCAGAAAAATCAATATAGCAACAAGGTTCTGGTGTAGGCCTCCACTTAACACCTACACAATCTCATATACAATGAAAAAGTAATAACGGAACAAAAAAGGATAAAACATGCTTGTTTTACGTCGTAAGCTCGACGCCTATTATTTATACACACTTCTCCAAGTTGCCTCTTTACACGGTTAGCGCTCACCGACGACGAAACCTAACCAAATACTTAGCAAACGTGAAGAGAAACAAATATATACACTATATTTACAATTATACAAAACATGTAAAATTCACAAATATGGTAAACATATACAAGTATCAATATAAACAAGTGAAAATAGACAATATATACGATATCTACAAAACTCAAAAACAAAAAAACTATCGCAATGCGATTCAATAAAAACACCAATCCCGGGCAACGACGCCATTTTGTTGGTTGCGGAATAGGGCAAGCAAGGAAAAAGATTTAGAAGTATTTTTCTGGGAATTTATCGTGTCCACAGAGATCGGTGCTACTGAACTGCCGTTCGACAATATCAATGTTAATGAGTTTGGTTTTAAAATGGTTTAAAGCGTAAAAACAGAAAAGTAAATAAAAACATAAAAACAATTCATTCTTCAACAAGACGAACTTATCAAGCATACATATAATCCACTCGTCACAAACATACAGTTACCGACCAATTATACTCCACCTGCAATACTCGTCAAAATCATCTAGCATCACTCACAACAGTGTCCATCTCTGGCACACTGAGCTGAGAGACAATCGTATTACTCTCGTCGTCACTCTCACGCACGACGCCTCGAAACATGGAAGACATTAAGTTCCGATACCCAAAAGATTATCATCTAAATCTATCTCTAGCATCTAGACAATAGATATCCATCCCTAATCAAGATTTGTGATGTTTATCTCTAACACAATACAAATCCAAACTTAAATGCAAAAAGATCAAGGAAGACATCGATAATGATTTGTAAAGCAAGATTTACATATAATAATGATCAACAAAGATACATGAGTTCATAGTAACTATACAAACACCCAACAAAAAGGAATTACAAAGAGAAGAGAGAAGAGGAACCAAACATTTCTTGGTTTGTCAACACCAATTGACGAGAGATTCGACTCCAGATCATCCAAATGCAAGCTCCAATGATGTTTTCTAAGCTAATCTACAAGAAAAATGAAGTTTGATGGAGTTGGGAGCAAAAAAACCCCAAAACCATCCCTAAAAATGTGTTTTTTACCCATATTTATTCTTGTCATCATCGCAGACCGCGCTCAGCGCGCTCTTTTTAAAGTTAAACCGCCTTACAAGCGCGCTCAGCGGGCTCGGAGCGCGCTCAGCAGGCTTGGAGCGCGCTCAGCGGGCTACCAGCTGACTTGAAAAATGTTCCAGCCATAACTTGTGAACCGTAACTCCGTTTTTCACCCGGTTCGAAGCGTTGGAAAGCTTATTCAATTTCCTATCTAACAATGCATAAATATAAAACAAATTGGTGATTTATATTATCCTCATTTTGAGCCTTATTCGTTGATGAGTTGCTCAAAATCGCGCGTTTGAAGCCGTGTCTTCGACACTTTATTGCTCATGCTCCAAATACACCTCAATACCTACAAAATGAGTAGAAAACTGTCAAACGATACACAAATAAACTAAAACTTGATTATACACTAAATATACATATTTACATACAAAGTGAGGTTTATTCGAACGATATTTAACAAAAAGTATAGATAAGTGCAACAAAACTTATATACAAAAATAGGTACATTTTGCACTTATCAAAGGGTTTGGCCCCGATGAGTTACCCTTTACCGAACTGGGGAAAATGCAAATTGATGCTCTTGATATCTTGAGTACAATTAATTTTGAGGAGAGGAGGGAAATATTTTTTGAGAACGGGGCCTTCATGTTTTATTTCATGAGTGATTGCATTTTGCATATAGTATGGACAAAGTAAGCAAGTTGAATATATTTTACTGTCTTGCGGATGCCCAAGGTATCCAGGATGCATTGAATACTGGTACTTCAAAATCTTCCTCGTCTCCTTTGGTGGCCAGCACTCCAACTCATGCTCTTTCTCCTACTCCGACTATAGAATCTTAGACTCATATGCTCGAGGTGGATCATCTTGTGGACAACGCAACCACTTTGATGGTGGGGGAATGAGCTTCACATCCAATTTTAACAAAGAGGACCCGAGAGGAGAAACAACCATCTCCTCGGATTGATTCTTCTCCAAAATAGACTTGTGTCGATGAGGATGATGCTTCTAGGGAGACGATCCTTTTTATAAAGATAATAAATATTTTTTTCTTCCCGGCTTCCACGCACTTCTTAAAGGTTGCTGTTATTGTCTCGACGTCTGATTTTATCTTTCATCCATAATCTTCCTAGGGGGAATAAAATGGAAATGGCTTATCAACTTGCTTATAGCATGTTGAAAGTTGCTTCTATTTTTTATCTAGTCTCTGTTGGACAGGGTGATGTCTTGGCCCCGGGTAGTCCCTTCAAGGAAAGGGATAATTGGAAGGGGAAAGACGAAGCCATAGAATTGAAATGCATTAATATTCAAAAGGAGCTCCTTGCACTACAGAAGGGAGTTAAAGTTGCTAACTCTTTGTAAAAGGCACCGAAAGTACATGGCTCCCATTCTACCTTGAAGGTTTGTGTGACTAAACTAGAGGGTTCCCTCTGGGATGTAGAGGAGTGATACAAGGCAACTTCTGATTCAATCGAGGAAAAGGCTCGCCAGGTTAAAAAGTATTAGAAATATATTTTACCTTGATGTTTAAAGTATCGTTATCTTTAGATCCTTATGTCAGTCTTTGCTTTATCATTATCGTTGTTTGTGAATCATTGTAATTTCAAGGCTATTTTTTCTACTCCGCTGAGTCTTTATTCACTTGAGAGTTTATGTTGGACCATCGGTGTTCATCGGAAATGGTGGGATATTTGTTGTGGTGGGTGAGAACCTTTGTTGCTTTTTGCTTTACGAAAGAAATAACACGTTTGGCTGTAATGAGATGGTGAAAGTTCCTTTGAAGTTTTCTTGCTTTTTGCAACTCGGTGCATTGAATGATGTCGTCTACTATTCTTAGTTATTGTGTTTGCTCACTATCTTTAGCATTTGTCGTAGTAGTGTATTTATTATATATTATATTTGGAAATTTGGTTGCTTTTCCCGGGTAATGCTTGGGACCGGTGAAATCAGATTTGTGTATTTATATATTGTACTATGCTCTGTGTCACGGGGGATTGTTCCCCTATAAAGGGTGTGATCTTTGTCCCTACCCCTGCGGCTTGGCTCGGGTCGAGCTAGACATCTCTATGCTCCATCGCCTAAGCCATGGGATTGGCTAGATTTGAGGGTGCGCCAGCTATGCATAAGTGTGTTTCAATAACCCTCAGAAGCGAGGTGTGCATTTGAGTCATATTAGAATCGCAGAAGTGCGCTAAGTGTGTATCAGATATGTAATAGGGCACATAATGTATTAAGTTGTATCATAATTATAAGAATGCGTTAAGTCTGTATCGGATAAATAATTGGACGTATAATGTGTTTTAAGTCGTATCAAAATTGGATAAAGGCGTTAAGTGCGTATCGGATACACAATAAGGTGTGGAATGTGCTTAAGCCGTTTCAGAATCTATAAACGCGTTAAGTTTGTATTGGATACACAGTCATGCAAACTGTGCATTTTAAGTCATATCTAAATCGCATAAATGCATTAAGTTTGTATCAGATATGCAGTAAGCTCGGAATATGTTGAAGTCATATCAGAACCGCATAAATGCATTAAGTTTGTATCAGATACATATTCACAGATTTTATCTTATTTTATTGTTCCAGACATTCAAGCATAAAGAGACAAAGAAATACACGACAAAGGAAGATATATGTGTGTGTGTGTGTGTGTGTTTGTGTTATATATATATATATATATATATATATATATATATATATATATATATATATATATATATATATATATATATATGTGTGTGTGTGTGTGTGTGTGTGTGTGTGTGTATGTGTGTGTGTTTGTGTGTGTGTGTGTTAATAATAAACGGAATTTATTACAAATAAGTAATTGAGATGGCAGGGTAGATAAACCTTCGACAGCGACTTCGACGTGGATGATATCTAGGGTCTTTAACCATTGCCCTTTGGTGGAGTTTCAGGTTGAACGTTCTTCGCGTTCCGAAGTATCCCCTTAGGTTGGACGACATCCAAGGTCTTAGGTATTGATGACTTCTTGGCAAGTGTACGATAATGTCGTAGTAATAATTAAGATCAAATCCACATGGACTACTTTTTAACAAGATAAATTTGTGCAACGCATAGAAAAATAGTAAATGGGGGTTTCGAGTTTGCAATGCGAAAAGTAAATAAGTGTTTAGACAAAATTACGAAGCGGTCAGGTTGTGTATATAATTTCATATTTCTCTATTATTGATGTTTGATTCCTTACATGAATAATCTTTTCACTATAATCCCATGTCAAATTAACAAGACTGCTATAACCAATCACTTGTGAAATAGCTAACTAATCACTACTCGGAGTTTCCTATCCCTAGTCCACCAATGTAAGCAGGATTAGGCGATGTAACAGAGCGTTAATTCATTATGCCACTACTCGGGGTCTCATATTCCTATTCAACCAAGGTAAGTACAACAATTGGCTTAGGTCCAACACATAGACTAATGGTCAGTATTCCATATATGCCCAAAATTAGATTAAAAGAGTATCTCACATAAAAAGCATTACGAATAATAAGCAATTGAATAGAATTATAGATCAAAGTATTCATGCGAAGTCAAATCAATATATGTCCCAACAATATAGAAAAAGGTTCATCAAACACAACCTAACCTAGAGGAGTTTAGCTACTCATAATTCATATTACAATACCAAAAACAATAAAGAATAATTGCATATGATATCCCTTGAAGTATTGGCCTGCAATGGCTTCAAATGCCCTCAAAAATCACCTTTGGTGCTATAAAAATCGTTCTTCCAATGCCAAATTTCGCAACCCTTGAAAAAGTGCAGAAAATCCCCTTAAAAGAGCTCATAATGGATCAGAACGCGACAGAAAAGCCCATAAAAAAGTTCGTCACACGCGTGATGAACTGCATCACGCACGCGATGTAGATTATACAGTCTTATCACGTGTGTGATGCTGCATGTGATTATTCTAGTAACTACATGCTTTTGCTCCCTTTTTCACCTGATTTTTCACTAAGTCCAGTTTCTTCAAACTTAGCTATTTTTTCCTCATTCTTTGGTCGTTCTTCTTCATTTTTGCTCCTGTTTAAAATTTTGTTGATCCGATTCTTTGACTAAATTCATGCAATAACGGACTGTCATCACAACCCAAAACTTGAATCGTTGCGTGTCCTTAAGTAACTCACCTGCAACTGCACATATCAACAAAACAAGTCACACAATAACAATTGAACATCATCTTATCATTTTTTCCTTACTGGAACATCATTCTAGCTTCCAACTTCTATCCAAAAAAATCAGAAAACATCCTCAAACATTGATGAGTACTCAACTTGTCTCTCAGCTCACTTTGACTCACTCATTGGATAAGATCATCTCTCAATTAACATGCAAAATATTTTATGTTTAGCTTGATCATGTTCTAATATAATTCATCATAGAAATCAAAATACACACCTTTAAGGTCTTTCGCGGTTGTATCTTCTTGGCTTATGTCCGGGTAGGATATTTTTGGGAAAGTAGGTTTAAACCTTTGGAGTTAGGTGTCTAGTTCTCCTTCTTTTATCACACCACTTTGTTCCTTCTTAATGGTACTAGAGATTTGGTCCTTATTGTGCACTTTTTCATTCTTTTACCCCTATTTTTTTTAAAGAAGTGTCTTTTTCCACTTCTTATTTTCTCAAAATTTTAAATTTTTTACCAATTTTCTCTAATACCCCAACCCCAAACTTAGAACTTTGCTCACTTCCAAGAGCAACTCCAAACTTAAATTTTTGCATACAACTTAAGAACTAAAATTCTACCTACCTCCAAATAGAGGATGGAAAAAAAGATCTTTCAAGTCATATGGCTAAGAATTTTAGGCTACGTCACCGAAAGAAAGGCTAAGCTCAAAGTGGTTAGTAAATGGATATACCTATTACTACATGGTGGTTACAAAGGCTCAAAGTTATAAACAAACAACTACCTCAATGTGTGTCAATCAAACCAGATAAACTTAATTGGAAATAGATCAAACCAGATAAGACAATAATGCATAGATACACTCAATAAGAAAGAAAAGTGAACACCGAAATTTATTTGGCCCAAACCTTACTAGTTGAGGTATCTAAAGGCTGAGTACAAGTCTTTTCTATGTTGCTTTCCGAATGATCAAGTTCTTTTTGGATCATGTGTTCAATGCTAAATGATAAACTTGTAAATCTAGAAAAAAAACACAGCTACAAACTTGTTTATTAAAGATCTTTTTTTGAATAATACAATGGGGAGGAAGAACACTTATAGTAGCTGAAAGCTCTGGTGTTTTGGTCAAATTTTGGTAAAACATAAATGATAGCTCAACATGGAGATCAAGCTAAATAATTCTGCTGAAGACGTGATGCCGAACGAGATGTCCTAGCATGTATCTTGACATCCTGGACTGAGTGGTTTAAATCTATTGCAACAATCAAGGAAGCAATCAGTGCATGGACTAAGGACAGACGATTGGAGCCAAAGACTGCAGAAGACACTATAAATAGAAGACTTAGACCTAGGATTTCACATGCCTTTTATACGCCTTTTGTAACCTTGTGTTCTTGCGTAAGAAATAAGGGTTTAGGGTTTAGAGAGTCGTTGGCTCTCTAGGTTGTAAGTCTCCCTTTGTATCAGTTGATGCATTGTGGCAGATATAGGTGTCGCACAAATCCAAAAGCCTTGAGGTATTAGATTGTGTATTGCTCTTGGATGAAGCTTTTAAGCAAATCCGAGTTAGCTTGTTTGTCAAGAAAGCTTGACAGATTTCTGTATTGACAGGGATGATGTAGAAATCACAGTTGGTGATTAAGGGAAGTGAGTGGGGTATCTCATATCAGAATTATAAACATTTGAGTTTAGCTTTGGTAAAGATGTTCATTGGGTAGATGTTAGGTATAAAGTTGTAAACGGGGGAGTTTAGCTTTGTAACAGTTCTACAGATAATGAAGTCTTCTTCCTGGATTGATATCCCCCAGATGTAGGTGAGTTACACGGAACTGGGTTAACAATTGTTGTGTTCTTTATCATTCTGGAGATTTACGTTTTTTGTTAGGGTTTATGATAAACATGTTATATCAGATGTCATGACATCTGTGAGTGTGCAGTTCTGATATTCAAGGTATCAGTCTGCTATTGCACCTCTGAGTTTAAATGATTATGTAGCACAATGTCTTGACATGTGTTAGGACATCTGCTGTCTGCATAGGCCAGAATTTCAATTGGTATCAGAGTAGGCATTCTGTCTAGTTCTGGATGAGATCTTTGGGAGATACTTTCTGGCGTTTAAACAAGGAGGAGTTTTGAAGATCAGATCAATCAACTCAGATATACTCAAGGGTAATAATGGATGAGATAGATGTTTTGGATTGAAGGGAATAACCCAGAGGTTGTTCATGTTACTGAGGAGGTTCTACAACAACTGCATGAGAAGTGGCTAGTTCTCTTGTTGGGGTGTCTTATAAGATGTTCTGACATCTTATTAGAGCAAGTAGGATTTGTTCCTTGGTGGTTCCGCTGCATGTGTTTCTGATGGAAGAGCTCTAGAATTATGGGATTCTGGAGTTGTTACTGAAGACAGTTGGTGGAAGATCTCAATCGTCAGCCTCTATATGTGAAGATATTTGTTTTCTTTTATTCCAAAGTCGGGAGTGATGGAATGAAGGGAGTTGTTGGTAGATATCTGGTATGGTGACTTGGTACTTGGAAGCTTGGTTTCTTGGTGCAGTTGAAGTCAGTTGAAGAGGAGAGGAGTTGAGTTTAAGTTTATCAAGTTCTTGCTCTGGGAGTTTGATAAATTATTGATCGGCTAGGTTGTCAAAGATACTTGAGATTTCTCTCAAGTCCACTCATAAAGGCATCTCAGTCGTGCATCTGGAGTCTTCTAGTTACTCTTTTAACTAGAAGGTGTTTCTTTGAAACACAATCTGAAGAAAGTGGAGGTGATTTATTTTCACCATCCAAAAATAGCAAGGAAGGATTCATTTCTCTTGACCCTAAGGGTGGATCTAATCTGATTGAAGCTTTCAGAATTGTTGAGGTAAATAAGGTTCGTTCAGAGAGAATCTTAGTTACTTGAGTCAAGGGTGGAAGCCTTTGTATCTCAACATTGTTCTTCAAAGAAGATACATGCAAAAGATTGAATACTTGATAAGTGTTCATGAAGTGATCTGGTGGAGCTTGGCTACAACAGTGAAGAAGGGTTATTAAACAAGGATTTAAGATCAATTGCCATTTGTGGAGTTCACAAGTATTTAATTGATTATCCTTGAAAGTCAAGATTGTCGATGTTTAACAAGATGTTGGAATATCTCATCATCAGAGTTTGTGCAGAATCATGGGAGGGGTACTGCATACGCTTTAGTATCTGTTTAGTCTTAGGTGTTGACCTAAGAATGTGCTTCAGTCAGGTGTGACAGAAGTATGTATTCTTTGGAGAGCTTCCTGAAAAAAAACTGGTCTGGACCTTGATTCTGTTGAAGATGAAGATGAAGACATCATGATCTTGATGGTTACAACTTGGATCAGTTTATTTCTGATCTAGGTGCTTTGGAGCATGGATCTTGCTCTTCTTGGAAGTCAAAGTTAAGTGGCAGTTATCTCTGACTTTCTACAGTCTGCTCTACTAAGGAAAGTTGCATTCTTTGGTATGGTTATGGTGTAGTCTTGGACTACTTATCTTCTGAAGATTCAGACGTGGCAGGTGTGAAGTCTTTGGAGTTGTAAAGCAGGATGGAGGTTGTCTACTCAAACTTGGTTGTTGAATCAAGTCTATGAGAGCATGTAACTCTTGTTCTGTAAAGGGAGGAGGTTCTTCTAAGTGGCAGAAGGAGGAGATGAATTCAGCATCTGGATGTCGTATCATATTATTTTGACATCTAGCTTAACATCAGAGTCTTAGCTGGTGATGTGGCACATCAGCTCAAGATAAGGTGATCTACAGGAGAATGGAAGTTATGGATGCTTCAAAAAGGTCTATCTCATGCAGTTTCCGGGAGCTGTGGATGGGAAGATGTTATATGTCTAAGAGGCTTGGTGAATCTAAGATGTCTTGCTATGGAGCAAGTATTTCATGTGACTTGAAGATCTGATTTCATTGGTGGATCAGTGTATCTTGTGGGAATTTTGAAGAAGATTAAGATTTGGTTGGTTTCACAGTGTGCATTCAAGCAGGATGCTTGAAACTGATTGCTCTTGTGCAGAGGGGTAGTTTGTTGAAAACGTAAGGAGGTTCTGGTTCTCTTGGAGCTTGTGGTATAAGTTCTGGGTTGAGGATAGAAGTATACCTTATTTTGGTGGATGAGAGTTTATTTCTCTCTGGGTTGCTGAAGTTCTCTTTGTTCAAGCTGGTGGCGCAGTGTTGTGTGAAGATCTTCAGTTTGGATTACTATGCTGATAGTAAGTCCAGTGGTGGAGCATATCAAAAACCATGGTGTGTGGTGTCTATGATGTGTGGAATATGTCCTAACTGATGTTAGAAGATTTTTGGCTTAGTTATCCTTGGTGGAGGATTCTTAAGTTCTGGTCTAGGAACGTGTTTGCTACACCATGTCTAAGGAGTATCTATCTTGTCATACGGGAGAATGATGAAGTAGAAGAACTGCTTGGGAGTATGGTGTGGAGAAGACTGGAGTGGATCACGGTTTGATTGCATGAAGGTCTGGTTTCTGATGCGTTCAGAAGGGGATATTCACTAGAAAATCAAAAGTATTCTAGGTTATCATATGGGAGAATGATAAGGAATGATTGTCTTAGATTATGAGGTGTCTATCTCTGTTGCTGGCCTTGGTAAGGTCAGTGGAAAATCTTGCGAAGGGGATACTGCCCCTGGCTGCAAGTCATGCTAGTAGTGGATCAGTTTGGCAGCTGTGAAGTTCTGGAGCATGCATACGATATCTGACATCGTTATAACAAACTAAGGGGCCCTGTGCATCTCTTTGAGGAATGTGAAGCATTATGACTCAATTGGTTTGTGCCTCAAGCAGCTGGAGGTCTATACATGAGAATTCAAGAGGAGTTCGTATGGTGTGTAGATTGGTACAGGAAGAAGGGGATGAATGGGACTTTGATCTTAATCCAAGAGTTTGTTATGGTAGGATGGTTATCCTGTTATTTCCTCACGGGTAGCATGATGGTGATCATGTGTGAGTGATTATTGGTTCTTGTCAGAAGAAGCAATAAGAGAGCTGATGATTGTGTTCAACAGGTGGTTTGAACTGAGGGTGCGCTCTTGAAGACATGAAGATGCATCTTGTGTTTTCCATTCATCAGCTAGGTGCTCTGTGGAGGAACACTGGTTATCCTAGATAGGGGGAGTTGCTCATTGATCTAAGATATTTTACTGCTAGGGTGCAGTTGGAATTCCACTTTGTATTGTGCGTTAAGCAAGCTGTGATTATGTGTCCATCCTGGGAGGATGAGATGTCGAGAAGGATGTCTTGACATTCTTGTATTGTTGCAAGTTGGGGGAGACTTGGCAGTGCAAGTTACATGGTTCTTATTGGATGCTTAAGAACCATTGGTTGAGTCTGGAGGAATTTATTTTTCTCTGCAGACTGTGATCACAAAACTGTGAAGATTTTGTTCAATACAGATATTTTTTTTAACCTTGTTGGGTATGACATGATCGAGGACGTCATCGCAGTAAAGAGTGTCTGAAGAATCTCTGATAGTCTGATGACAGAGGTATTGATTCCGTCTTGGGAAAATGCTTAGGGTGTATACTTGTCAGAAGGACGTGTAAAATCTTGTCCTTGAATATGCATTCATATGTGTTGGAACTTGTACTTCAAGAAGAATCAGTCCAAAAATGAATAAAGACATAAAGACTGGGTAATGGTTGATATAATTCAAATAAGGTGATCTCAAAGTTCATCTTACTCGTCGCTGTGTCACTCTTGCTATTGTCTTTATGGCTTATATAAGATTCTGGGTGAGCACTCTTTGGATTTGGATATACCTTGGTAATATTTGTCAAATTGTGTCTAAAAAGGGGGATAAATGCCCTGATCTTCTCATGAGAATCTCACGTTTGATAAAGCAACTTGGCAAAGATGCTCAACAGGATGCTACAACATTCTGGGTCTCAGTTCTCAAATGGACTTTTGTGTCCTGTGATATGAATTATGAACACATTCATGTCCTGTGTTCTGAGTTACCCAAGGAAGTACTTTGCTGCTAAGGGTATTGCTACTGCTTTTTCCTAATGTTTTTCTTATGCCTCTTAAGAGGAAGATTTATCCCTTCGTGACAAGTATTGGTTCATGGGTTGAGGGGGCGTTTTGCATCTTCTTTCTCATGTACTCCATCGTGGGTAAGGTATAGGCTTTGAAATTATTTGGAGTCCTCACTGCATGCACCATCGATCTGGAGTTTTACCGTGCATGTGTTTTAGCCAAGATTTGCCAAAAAGGGGGAGATTGAAAGCTCTAGTGTTTTGGAAAAATTTTGGTAAAACATAAATGATAGCTCAACATGGAGATCAAGCTAAATAATTCTGCTAAAGACGTGATATCGAACGAGATGTCCTAGCATGCATCTTGACATCCTGTACTGAGTGGTTTAAATCTGTTGCAACAATCAAGGAAGCAATCAGTGCATGGATTAAGGACAGAAGATTGAAGCCCAGGACTGCAGAAGACACTATAAATAGAATACTTAGACCTAGGATTTCACATGCCTTTTGTACGCCTTTTGTAACCTTGTGTTCTTGCGTAAGAAACAAGGGTTTAGGGTTTTGAGAGTCGTTGGCTCTCTAGGTTGTAAGTCTCCCTTTGTACCCGTTGATGCATTGTGGTAGATATAAGTGTCGCACAAATCCATAATCCTTGAGGTATTGTATTGTGTATTGTTCTTGGATGAAGCTTTTAAGCAAATCCGAATTAGCTTATTTGTCAAGAAAGCTTGACAGATTTCTGTATTGATAGGGATGATGTAGAAATCACAGTTGGTGATTAAGGGAAGTGAGTGGGGTATCTCATATCAGAGTTATAAACGTTTGAGTTTAGCTTTGGTAAAGATGTTCATTGGGTAGATGTTAGGTATAAAGTTGTAAACGGGGGAGTTTAGCTTTATAACAGTTCTACAGATAGTGAAGTCTTCTTCCTGGATTGGTATCCCCCAGATGTAGGTGAGTTGCACCGAACTTGGTTAACAATTGCTGTGTTCTTTATCATTTTGCAGATTTACGTTTTCTGTTAGGGTTTATGATAAACATGTTGGATCAGATGTCGCGACATCTGTGAGTGTACAGTTCTGATATTCAAGGTATCAGTCTGCTGTTACGCCTCTGAGTTTAAATGATTATGTAGCACAATGTCTTGACATGTGTTAGGACATCTGCTGTCTGCATAGGCCAGAATTTCAGTAGCTATTACTCTTCTCTAGGTATACATTTGAAAAAAAAAATCTAAAAATTAAAAAAAAACATGTTTTTTCATATGTTATCATTGTGGAAAAAGATCATGCATATCATTCACCGTGTTGTTGAATTCGTTGTTCTTCCTAGTCCATTCTGTGCGCATATGGTCTCTCATCCTTGCTTGCTCTTGATCTTGGCTAGTGAAGTAATTCTCTATCTCCTTAGCTTTTGCAAACCCACCTCTTAAGCTTTGAGTTGGCATATGGTCTTTTTGTTGATTATAGAAGTCTCAAAACACAAGAGTGAATCTCGGAGGTTCAGAATACAAAGTGGGTAAAACTTTTGTAATCCACCTTGTAACCCCCACTGTGTGAGCTTCCATTCTTCTTTGAAACTCTAAAGCTTGTTGACCTTGCATATGCTCTGGTTTCTTTTACATTTGTGGTTGGTAGAATCCTTCATCATTTCCAGCTTGATTGTCTTCTTGATCATTTTGGGCAACTTCTCCTTGATGCATGTGTTGCAGCCTCCTTATAGTTAAAGTGTTAGGTGCCTTTGGATTGATCATCTCATCATTGGGGTACTCGGGTACACATGCTCTCCTACATAGTTCATTTATAACACAAAAATTCCCATAAGTTCTTTGTGCAACATTAGCCATATATTTTATATTTTCAGCAATTAAACACCCCAAGTCAACATGTTCCCTCCTCAAAAGAGCAAAAAGTCCTAAACACTGCTTCATAATTAATTGTGATTGGTTAGATGTGGCTTCTAATTTTTTCACAATATATGATGCCCATGCCCTTAGAATTTGGCGGAATTCAGCGATTTTGAGTCGCGACATTAAGCCACGCTCCACCGCCCACTATGCCACAGGCCTACAAAAACCTTCTATAATCTCTTAGCCTAATTCCTCATTTATTACTTTATGCTCATGTCTATAATTCCTAAAGGCATATGCATGGAGAGGTTGTAAATTAAAAAGAGAATTTATAGCTGAAGGAGAATAATCTATATACTTACCTCGCACATAAGAAGTGTAGGTGCCTACCTCGCCAAATGCTGCATTAGCATAAAACTCCAGGCCTATTATTTTGTTTGCTTCACTAATTAGATTATTAAAACTTACCAATCGCCTTTGTTGAAGCATCTCAACCATCTCTCTAAAACCATGTAAATATTCACAAGCGAAGGCTCTTTCCCTCACAATGTGGTAATCCACCAACTTGAGGTATTTTTCAGCATGAGCCTCAAAAAGAAACTTGAGGTTAGGGGAGGTGGGAGCGTTTGGAGTAGGGGCAGCTCTTGAGGATGAACCTCTTGTCAATCTTCCTCTCTTTGAAGCCATTTGTACCTACAACAACACAACACAACAATAATACTGCACAAAGAAAAAGAAAAAAAATTATGCAAAGTGTGCTCGGATGAAATAGTGAAAACTAGAAAGAGAAGGAAAAGAGTTGTGAGAAAGTGAATTGAAACCATCTCTATTTATAGGCTAAGTAGCTGTTGCCCATCGTGCACATTATACATCCATCGCGCGTGATAGAAACGGTATTCTCCAACGTCTCTCTATAACATTCATATCGCGCACGTCATGTCATCATCGTGCACGCGATGTTAACGGTCCACTGATTCTCCCCAACGTCTCCATCGCACGCATTATGTACATATCGCATGCGATGGAGTCCTATCACGCGTGTGATAGCCTGCATGATTATTCCAGGGGGCTTCACTTTTTTTCTTCTTCTTTTCTTCTCCCTTGCTTTTTCTTTGTTCTCTTCTTTTACTTATTTTATCTTCTAACAAAATAACACACAAATTGACATGTTACAAAATAAACTTCAACGTAAAATTAAAATAAATTCTTATCGATGGGTTGCCTCCCATCAAGCGCTTCTTTTCCGTCACTAGTTTGACGGTTCATGCCTAAGGAACGTTAGGCGCAAGGGAAACCCTTAAACTGGTCAAATCGCTTATTTGCATTCCTATGTCAACTTTACTACCTTTTCCTTCTAGATGGTAGCATTTATCCAAGTTCTTCACATACGGTGTCCAGTCATACACCTTGAAAACCACTTTTTCTTTGTTGAACTTCAAGATAAGTTCACCAGTTTCCACATCTATCTTTGCTTTCCTGGTTGCCAAGAATGGGCGTCCGAGAATAACCGACCCTCCAAAATATTCTTTCATATCAAGTACCACAAAGTCTGATGAAAAAACTAAACCATCGACATGCATTAACATGTCTTGTAAGATACCAAGCAGATGAGTAACATATAAATCAGCTAAAGTAAGAGTCATATTACTCGGTATGATCTCGCCCAAGTTAAATTCTTTAACCTTATTTATTGGCATACCATTCATAATAGACCCTAAATCACATAAAGCATGTGGGATCTTTAATCCACCAATAGTATAAGAGATAGAAAACTTGACTGGATCCTTTAGCTTTGGTGGCAATGTTTGAGGCACTGTCGTTTCATCCTTCTCAGTCATGTTTAATTGTTCCTTGACAACCTTATGCTTCGTACCCTTTAATAATGCCTTCATAAATTTAGAAAACTTAGGCATTAGTTCTAAAACCTCATGGAACGAAATACTTACCTGAAGTGTATTTAGCATCTCCTTAAACTTTGCAAACATTCTGGCCTCATCTTCATGAATTGGTTTCTTCTTGATTATTGAATACGGTGGCTTGATGTGATTAGGTAGTTCTAGATTGGGATCATTTAGGATCCGCTTCTTAGTTCTTCCCCAAAGGGAGTTTTTATCTATTAATTATTCAATGGTGACTCCTCTCTCTTCTTGGTCACCTTTAATTTCACTATCCTCCTTTTTAGTCCTCACCTCCCCTTTTTCCATCAACATCTCTTCAACTATTTCATCTTCACCCTTGTTGGTGATCACCTCAAAACCTGTTTCCACAGCCTTGCAAGACTCATTCTTAGGATTATCTACCGTATTACCTGTGAATCCTCCACTCGAGCTTGGTAAAGTAGTTATTTGTCTGGATAGCTAACCAATTTGCATCCACAAAATTTTGATAGACGCGTCATGGTTTCTACTCATGGTCTCATGATTTTTGTTTACCCGATCAAAGCTACTCTAAATGACCTTGATGAAGTTTTGCAGGGTCTCTTCCAGTTGTGAAGGTTTTCTTTGGATGGGAGCTTATTGGTTTTGTTGCATACCTTGATTACCACTTGAATTTTGGTTATTGCTCCATCAAAAATTTGGGTGATCCTTCAATCTCAAATTGTAGTTGTTGGAGTAAGGATTATTCTTCTGAAAATTGGAAAATTTAGCTTCTTCACTTGATTCTTCCAATGAACATCTTTCCTTTACATCTTCTCCTCCACAAAATTCACACGCGAGTGCTTGTACCTTGCTCACGTTAGCTTTACTTAAATTGCTTTCAGCTAGCTACTTATTTAATAGTTCAATTTGAGCTAAAAGTGCATTTTGAGTATCACCAACTAACATACCTTTAAGTGTGCCTACAATTTCAATTTTTACTGACCTTTCTCTCTTTGAACGTTATTCATTCAAGCACTTCTTTTCAATCTGGTATTTGACATGTGGTTCAGTCATTGATCTGATCGTGCCTCCCACAGAAGCATCCAACAACATGCATGTTTAACTCTTATGGCCTTTGATAAAATTTTGCATTTGCTATATATTATTCATATTATGATTTGGGCACTTGCGTAATAAAAGTTTGAACCTTTCCCATGAGTCATACAGCGATTCAGTGTCTTGTTGCTCAAAATTCACAATTTCTGCTATTCGCTCAGTAAACTGGGTGGTGGTGAATAATCTTTCTAAGAACTTATCCTCTAGCTCCTTCAATGTTCAAATAGTTCCATTTGGAAGGCATGGTAACCAGTATTTATCCCTCCTAATTAATGAGAAACCAAACAACCGTAGCTTAACTTAGTCTTCCGTGACATCATCTTGTTTTCACATCGAAGCGGTTTCATAGAAACATGCAGATGAGCCCACGTGTCTCTGATAGTGTTCCCGTCGAATAAATTGTCTCTTAAACCTGAAAACACAAAATTCTTAATATCAAAGTTAGCGGGGTCTTTCAGTACAAACCCTCTAGAAACCTGTTCGTCGTTGGTTCTTTTACAGTAATCCCCCATGGTTTTGGGTGTTGGTGTTGCCATGATGTCTTCCTCTTCAGTGTCCGAAGAAAGTAGTAGTGGGTCTTCTACTGAGATCCCTTCATCCAGATTTGCTTCTATAACTGCTCTCCTGATAGCACAGACGATTCTTTTAATTTATGGATCAAATGGTATTAATGTTGATCCTGAGCTGCTCATACACAAACAGGAAATACCTCAGTAGGACTATGATAAACAATAAAATAAAGCAAAAATCAAAAACTAAAAACAAAACTTTGCGCAAGCATTGCCTTGTTTAAAAATTAACAATCCCCGGCAACGGCGCCAAAAACTTGATGACTTCTCGGCAAGTGTACCGATAATGTCGCAGTAATAATTAAGATTGAATCCATAGGGATTGCTTTTTAACAAGACAAATTTGTGCAACGCGTAGAAAAATAGTAAATGGGGGGGGATCGAGTTTGCAATGTGAAAAGTAATTAAGTGTTTTGACATAATTACGAAAGCGATCAGGTTGTGTATATAATCTCTTATTTCTCTATTGTTGATGTTCGATGCTTTACATGAATAATTTTCTCACTATAATCTCACGGCGAATTAACAAAACTGCCATAACCAATCCATTGTGAAATAGCTCACTAATCACTACTCGGAGTTTCCTATCCCTAATCCACTAGCGTAAGCAAGATTAGGTGATGCAACAAAGCATTAATTCACTATGCCACTACTCGGAGTCTCTTATTCCTATTCAACCAGTGTAAGAACAACAATTACCCTAGGTCCAACACATAGACTAATGGTCAGTATTCCCTATTTTCCCAAAATCAGATTAAAAGAGTATCACACATAAAAAGCATTACAAACAATATGTCCCAACAATATAGAAACAGGTTCATCAAACACAACATAACCTAAAGGAGTTTAGCTACTCATAATTCAGATTACAATACCAAAAACAATGAAGAATAATTGCATATGATATCCCTTGAAGGATTGGCCTCTAATGACTTCAAATGCCCTAAAAAATCACCTCTGGTGCTGTAAAAATTGTCCTTCCAATGCCAAATTTCATAACCCTTGAAAAAGTGCAGAAATTCCCTTTAAAAAGAGCTCAGAATGGATCAGAACGCGTCAGAAAAAGAGGTCATTGTGTGCGCGATGATTTGCATCGCACGCGCGATGTAGCTAATACAATCTTATAGCGCGCGCGATGTTGCGCGTGATTATTTCAGTAGTTGCATGCTTTTGCTCCCTTTTCACCTGATTTTTCACTAAGTCCAATTTCTTCACACTTAGCTATGTTTTCCTCATTCTTTGGTCTTTCTTCTTCATTTTTTATCCTATTTAACTTGTTTTGATCTGATTCTTGGACTAAATTCATGCAATGACGGTCTGTCATCAGGTATATGTCTCTTCTCGGGGCTCTAAGGTGGAATATCCTACTTAGGTGTCCAAGGTGAGACTCCTTTCTTAAAGGGGCCTCCCCGAGTTGGACAGGGGCAGAGGTACTCTGTCTTGTATTTTCCTGCTGATGTGTGTTGGAGGATTGGCTTTTCCAGAGTTGTAGCTTAAGGCCAACCATTGAATTTTGACCCCGTCGAATTGCTCTGTCCAATGCTTTAGAGAGGCGTTATCCAATTGTCGGGGTTAAGATTTCCTGGTTTCTTCCCTATTATAGACCAGGTATCTACATGAAGTTGATTCGGGGTCCAACCTGCGGTAGATCCGACCTAAGGGTTGAGTTTTCTCAATCCTGGAATAACGGTTGGGTATCGCTGATGCTCCTTGATAAGCCTCTGCATTCTTTCCTTTGAAACATAGACTCAGAGCGACGACTATAAATTGCTATCGACCGGTTTCCTTGCAGCTGAAGTCCAAGGTATCTTTCTTCGGGTGTGCTCGACGGACCTCTGCTCAGCGATCCGGTCGGTGGAGGTCGTGGTTCATCATGTATAAGTCTTGTGGCATCTTCATGATGCACCCCGATATTTGTTAGACACTCAGTGTTAACTACAAATTTTTAGTATTCGTGTGTCATTAATTACAAATTTGTGGTATCTTGAAAGTGTTTCCTCGGTAAGAGCTCCCGAAGAAGGGAAACACGAAGACATCGCTAGGTCGAGAGACGGGTTGTGAAATTTTGGCTCGTTCTTCACAAAAATTACCTTTAGACCTCGACGTAACCCTGGATCTGTGTCTAAAAATCTGCTTCTCGCTATTTTGCGGAGTTCTTGAGGAAACTAGAGATTTGGTCTATGGCTGACTAGAACGAAATGGGTAGTTGATCGGATCGACAACGATAGATTTTTGCGTTCGTCTCCGAACATTTCTCGATTCTAAAATCTGAGAAGGTCACAAAAGGTGAAGAATTAAAATGTAAGAATTAGAGGTTGATTCGCTCTCGATTCGACGACCCGATGAGGTTGTAAGATGGCATATTTGAGATTTGAATATGAACCACCAGAATCCCGATTGGGAATTTCTGAGTTTGTTCGATAACGTTTGCAAAGCGAACGTAATTCTTGTGAAAATTGTAGGAACCAGAAGGTGATTCCCACAAATGTGTTAGGGGAAGATTTCTACTAGGGAGCATTGAACATTGTGGGATTTCTTTTTTTTCTAGAGCAACACCTTCTTGAGAGACACACCACATACTCACCCAAAACCTTAAGGTGATAGGGGTGTGGGTTCTCCCACTTATAAATGCTCAAGTCACCACATTCCTATCAAATGTGAGACTATTGTCCACAATACTCACACTTGTTAATACTTAACACTCTCCCTCAAGTGTGAGTCAATCCACAATGCTTCCACAATGCTCCCCCTTAAGCGGAAGCTTCAACTATGCAACTGCACCCTTGTACCGCCGTTGACACTCTTCAACGGGACACCTCTTAACCACCACCTATGGGGAGTACTTTCGATACAAGTAAAATGGTCCTTCATTCGAACCAGACTCTGATACCACTGTTAGGGGAAGATTTCTACTAGGGAGCATTGAACATTATGAGATTTTTTTTTTCTAGAGCAACACCTTTTTGATAGACACACCACATACTCACCCAAAACCTTAAAGTGATAGGTGTGCGGGTTCTCCTACTTATAAATGCTCAAGTCACCACATTCCTATCCAATGTAAGACTATTATCCACAACACTCACACTTGTTAATACTTAACAAAATTGATGTTCCACCTTCTCTAAGAAACTATAAATGATGAAAGTTAGAAAATGACACGGGATGGACATGCATGGTTAGCACTCCAACACTCAAGTCAGTTTAATATTTAAGAAGAGTAAAGTGAAAATGGAGATCATAAATTGTGTACCTTCTAATAGCATGCGAACTATTATACGTTAGGTCGAGTAGAGTGGACTTGAGACAGCTTGAACCTCAATCACTTGGGTCTTGTGCCAGTTCAGAACAAAAACTAAATTAATTAATATATCCTATTTTTGGTTATCAGAATAATTTATGTTATAAAACTAAATTTAATTTGAAAAATAGTAATATTTACAACTTTTAAAACTCATTAAGTTAATCTATTTAGCATATAGTCCATTTACTTATATATTATTTATATAATCATATTTTAAGAAATTTAAGTACCAATATAAATAATTATTAATTTTATAATAAAAATAAAAGTTGGTATACAATTATATAAATCACTTCATTTGTAATAATGATGACTTTTTATTTGGTTTTCTGCCAATTATATTCAAGTCAAACGCAAAGTATGAAAATCTCTTTTAGTAAAAATTCAAAACTTAGGCATTAACTATATATAAATTTATTTTAGAATCCTTGGAAAAAAAGATAACACAAATATAAGTTATAAAAAAATTAAATATTAACAAGTGTCTTTGTTTATTTTGTAAGCCTACATGTGGTGGCATGGTGGGGGTGCATCAGCTCCACCAATTAAAAATATACTAACATAATCCCTACCTGTCTCTGTTGGATGTTTTGCTTGTCAACTAAGCATATATATAGTAAAAGATAAACATGTTAAAAGAACATGACAAAAATAATTGATGCATTTAGCAAAAGTTGCACCAATAAATAATTGTTTAAATTTTCTTTCGTACATGTGTGGTTTTTGAAGTTTGTTTCGTATTTTTTTATGACCATTTCTTAATACATCTTATAGTTTTTTTAGACATCACGCAAATTTTTTTTTTACCCCCAATTTTTAGATATTCACATCTGAACGCGCCATTTTTTTTAAAAATATTGATTTGTTCTGGATGTGCATATCAGGAATAATAGCAGAACTTTATTTTTAAAAAAAAATCAGTTTTGTTGGTTGATCGCAGATGTTAATATATCGTCGCAACTTAATATACATTTGAAAACATCCATATATAAAATAAAATGATATATATACATAATAATACTCCTGTCAAAATACAGTACATAAATGTAATAAAAATAAAATACATCAAACAAAAAACTATTGTGTATGCCGAAGAATCTCTCTTGGCTCCCCTGCTCCTCTGCCCCTACCCGCCGTCCTGGCTCGATGTCTGCGGTACTGAAGTGTCCCCCGAGTAATCTTAATAATCCTATTCATGGCAAGTCTGTCACCAGAGCCCTCAGGGAGGTGACCGTCCGCAATGGCCGCCCACGCTATCTCCTCTATCTCACGACAGCGAGGTAGGACATCCTGAGTATGGTCCAGCTGAGACTGCTGCTCCTCTAATATCTCCTGATGAGCAGGTCTGGGTGGCGATCCCTCAGCAGTGAGCACCATGCATGGGTGTGAGATGGTATAGAACCACATGATGTACCCGGCAGCAACGCTCCAGTCTCTCGGCGCTCTGGTCGCCCGAGCCTCTTTCGGTACCAAATGGGACTGGAAGTCAGCATAAGTCTCACCTATCTGCGTGCGGGTCAAGCCTAGAGGAGCATACTCATGAGGCATCTGGGGGATCGTCTGCGTGTAACCGAACTGACGCAAGACGCACTCCAGCAGGTATCGAGCAGTAATGGTCGAACTGCATGCCAACCATCCTGAGAACAGCGAAACCTCATCGAACGGGCGCGTCACACGGTTGTCGGCATAGGCGTCATAAAAAATATCCTCAACAGCCACCCGATCAAGATAAACTCTGTAGGGCTCGGGCACCTGGTTCCCTCTGAGCAGGAGAAATGCAGCAGCACGCGGCATATCCTCAGTGTACCCCCCGACACTTCCCCAACCAGTAATCTTTGGAAAGTGCTTTAATATCCGCGCCAGAAATGGAAAACATAACATCGGTGTCAAACATTATAATGAATATAGAAATAAAAGAAATGAAAAAAAACTTAGAATATAAGATTGTTACCACGTATAGTGTACAGCTGTCTGCCACAGTCTTGGCTTCCCAGAGGCAACCATCTTAGAGCTTAGAATAGGTGTATGCCAGCGTAGCCGCCCCCCAGTTGTACCCATGGATCTCTGTGGGATCCAAAAGGTACCTGAGGTAAATGATATCAACGTAAGTGGCGCTGGTGTCCACAAACAGCTGCGTGCTGAGCAAAAACAGATAGTAGCATCTCAGGGCACACTGCCTGTGGATCTCCACCTCAGCTGGATCACCTGTTGCCCGTCCTACCTCTGCAAGCTCCTCACGAAATATGCGTGTCAGAAAGGAGAACTGGACGTGTACGCCTCTCAACTGGGTCACCTCCGCAAGTGCATCATCTGGGGTAGCCCCCAAGCTCCTCAGTCAGCATCTCTATCACTTCCACCTTCGACATCTTACCGTGACGGAGAAGGGTACCCGTGATCGGTAGATGTAAAAGGCACGAGATGTCGTCGAGTGTGATCGTGAGCTCGCCGTACGGTAGATGGAATGAGGATGTCTCAGGATGCCATCTCTACAAAGGCCATCAGTATACCGTAGCTGATCTGGGGATACCCAATCCTAGAAAGGCCTCCGATACCAGAGGTAGCAAGTGCAGACTGGAACCACTCATCCTCTGGCAGCTCCGCAATCATGTTTATAACCTTGCCCCTATGGTTATAGAACTTCTGGGAATCCTTCTCCTGAAAACTGTGGTGTAGGATGCCCCTCAGCTGTGGGGGCTGCTGGAACTGCCTCTGCGCCGGAACCCTCGGTTGTAGACTGCGTCCGCTCACGTCGGACAGATGCATGTTGAGCTGTCTGTCCATGTATCATACGATCGTCTCTGGCAGCCATGTAATCTGCAAAGCATAATAAATAAATTAGAATTTTTTAAAAATAATTAAAAAATAATAATAAACAATAAACAAAAAAACAAAAATAGAAACCAAGTTGCTTCCGGATTTGCACATCAGGAAAACTTCCGTGGATGCACATCCGGAAGTACTCAGAATATTTAACGTTGGGTTTTTCCGGATGTGCACATCAAGAAAGCAATCAACGTTAAAATTTTTCCTAATCTGCATATCCGGTACGTATTTCAAGTTCTAAAAAATGCAGTCATGGCTACAGTACCATAGAAAAGGGCATTTTAATGCCCTAATCGTCCGTTTGAAGCAGCAAATAATACCTACATTGTCTCTAACCTATGTTATTCATACTACCTAACAATTTCTACACCTAACTTTCTACTCTAAATCGATTACTAAAAAATAACTCCGAAACTCTATTCGAAAACTTACCGATTAAATTGAGATACTGAGGATTTGGAGTGTCTTGATCGTTGTAGAAGTTGCTCTGCTCCGAACTCGAGTGAAAAAAGTCGGGATTTGTGGGAATGAGAAATTGAGAGTTTGAGAGAGTTTGATTGTTTGGAATGTGAAAAGCTAAAGAATAAGGGGGGAGAAGGGTCTGGCGCGAAGTTATAAGAATTTCTTCCGGATTTGCACATCAGGAATTATTCCGGATATGCACATCCAGAACAAATCAACATTTTTAAAAAAATGGTGCGTCCGGATGTGCACATCTGGAATCAGGGGGCAAAAAAGGAATTTCACGTGGTGCCTAAGAAACCCATGGGGTGTATTAAAAAATCCTCTTTTTTATTGGTCTTTTATGTTTTTTTAGATTTGGATCCATTCTGCTTTATTATCTCATGCTATCCCCATAAATTATTTATGATCTTTGGATAAATTCAACGGTTAAAAGAGAAAATGACAAAAAAAAATAACAAATACAAAAATGAAGCTGATTGAATATAAAAATAAAAATAAATGATTATAGAAGAATGCCACTACTCTTGTACTATCTTTCTAAGACACAACATTGACTAGATGATCTTAGAATGTGGAACCATGTTTAGTCGTGGTGGTGGGTTATCTTTCTAAAGAAAAGCACGAGTTTTTATGTCTCGTGTTCAACAATTGTGGTTGTTTACTGCTTGACCTTAAAATTGAGCACGCTAGCGATGATAGACTTTGTTTGAATTAATGGAATAAGATGAAGCGGAGTAAATTGTGATAGAATAGAATAATATTTTATTATTTGAATAATTTAAAATCAGATGAAGTATAGTAGAATTGAGTGATATGAATTCAAATCTATTCTATCACTTACCATCATATTTCCCCCTCTTTAATCTGGGCGAAATAAACAACTTCTTCTTGTTCCATCCTAAAATTTTCAAACAGTGAAATGATATCTTTGTTCGCTTCGCCCGCTTCATTCAACTTTGTTCTGCTCTATTCCACTTCGTTCATTTCATAATATCCAAACATAGACATAAAGTGTTGGATTAGTTTATTAATCCATTAATTAGAGATCAAGTAAATAAAAGTTATTTAAATAAAATATGTCTTTATGTGATAATTGTTTGAGGTTAATGGTAATTAAGGCAAATGAGGTTTTTATTTTGAAATTTAAATCTCGCTCCTCTCTCTTTTTGGCCGTTGAAAATATGACTATTTGAGAAAGTGCCTATAAAATAGGAACCTTTAGGAAAACAACGCATGATTTTTTATATTCATTCTTTTTCATTTTTGTTAGATATTGTGGTTGTTGGAAAGATGTCATAGCATTAGAACAGAGAAGATGTTGATAAAGACTGCACTTAGAAGATTCAAAGTGTGTGAATTCACACTGATCAATGTAGTGGTAGGCCTGAAAGAAAAAATATTTTTGTATGTTATCATAGACATATATATTGGATCACGTCAATAAATGTGTATTTCTCACACTTTGCCTGAGGTATGTGTTATGGGTAATCCACGAGGATGAAAATTTGAAGGCTGATATAAAATCCTTTATTATTAAAAGTATATATGTTTTAAGCATTATTATATTTGCCTCACCAATCTCATAATAATTCCCAAAGAGTGTGAATAAAGGAAAATGTAAGGCTTCTAATTAATGAACTAGGGTGACCAATACCTTTTAATGGGTTATTCAGAGAAAAGCCCACCTCAAGAGTTGATGAACCTACAAAATCATATAGAAGCATTAAAATTTGAATCTAGAGTATTTAACTACTTGTTTCCTTAAGATGGGAGTGAAGGTGATCACGTAGAACAAGAATCTCAAGATGATTTGAGCAAATATTTTAGGAATTATAACTCCGCATCACCTATTCAAATAAGTTTTTCAAAATTTCAGGCTTATAATCATATGGTGAAGGTCAACTTGGGGACTTCTGAAGAGCATACAATGATTAAGATCAATGAATTGTTTAAAGAGGTTGTGAGAAGTAGATTGGTGAAATTAATCAAGCTACAAAGACCGTCTTACAAGGGATTATCATGAGATGTCTGGTTTGGCCAGAGAATTATTTCAACACATGATACAAATTAAGGAAGTATATAAAACAACTTCCAAGAAAATACAAACCTCAATTGATGCCTTATTTTATTGATTTTTCACTATAAAGAAAGCTTCTGACATGATTTCTCTTAATTAAGTACAATTCGTCTGGCGAATTTTCTCTGTAACGTTTTCTATTACAAGTTGGTAAATTCTAATAAAAGTTTCCATTGATGTGCTGCAATGTGCAGAGGAAAAATTACCAAAGATGTTCTGCAAATGCAGAGCCTTCAAAACAGAAAAAGAAAAATGAAAACTAGTTCCCGCGCCCCAAAAGCGGCTCAACCACACTATATAAACCCTAAGACTAGCAGGCCCAAAGGCAAGCCCAATGAGCCCAAGAAGCTTATTTCTCTAATACCCCCCATAAGCTGGTGGACATATACAATGTAGACCAAGCTTACTAATATTAGGATGAAAAACATAAATGTCTAAAGGTTTGGTGAAGATATATGCGTTTTGTTGAGAAGATTTGACAGGAAGCAATTGAAATAGACCTTGTTGCAGTTTCTCACGAACAAAGTGGCAGTCAATGTCAATGTGTTTGGTTCTTTCGTGGAACGACGAATTGTTGGCAATATGAATAGCGGAAGCATTATCACAATATAGCAGAGCAGGATTTTTGAAAGGAAGTTTGAGTTAAGTAAGCATATTCGTGAGCCATTGTATTTCAGAAACCGTGGATGCCATTGCGTGATACTCGGCTTCAGTAGAGCTGCGAGATACTGTAGGTTGTTTCTTGGATTTCCATGATATTAAGGAGTCTCCTAGATAGATGCAAAAGCCAGTGATGGATTTGCGTGTTTTAGGGCATGTTGCCCAATCAGAATCAGAGAAAGCTTTCAATTTGATGGTTGAATGGCTGGGAAAAAAGAGACCTTGAGCAGGCGATGATTTGAGATAGCGAAGAACACGTATAGCAGATTTGTAGTGTACATCTGTGGGCTGGCTCATATGCTGACTTAGTTGTTGGACAGAATATGAAATGTATGGTCTAGTATTCAGCAAGTAGATGAGTTGGCCAATGAGTTTACGATATGTTGTGGGTTCCTTCATAGGAGTGCCATCAGTTGTGGTAAGTCTGGTGTCACGAGCCATGGGAGTGTTAGTAGGTTTGCAGCCAAGCAATCCAAGGTTGGAGAGAAGATCCAATGTGTATTTGCGCTGATTAATGCTGATTCCAGATTTAGTTCTAGCAATTTCGAGCCCTAAAAAGTATTTGAGTGTGCCCAGGTCTTTAATGTGCAAATGGCTATGCAGTAACTGTTTAGTTTTGTTGATGATGTCTAGATTATTACCTGCAAGAAGAATATCATCAACATAGATAAGGAGGAAAGTGAAATGAGAATGATGTTGATGTATGACAAGGGAATGATCTGAAGAACATTGAGTAAATTGATTAGCTGATAAAACTGTAGACAGTTTAGCAAACCATTGTCTGCTGGACTTTTTTAAGCCATATATGGATTTTAACAGTCTGCAAACTTGGTTAGGGAAAGAGGGAGTAATGCCTTTTGGGAGTGTCATGTACACTTCTTCAGTTAGGTCCCCATGTAAAAATGCGTTATGAACATCCAATTGATGGAGATGCATATTTAAACTAGATGCAATAGCAAGAATAAGTCTAACTGTGGTAAGTTTAGCAACAGGAGAATAAGTATCAAAAAAATCAATACCTTGCACTTGATTGAAACCCTGAGCAACTAACCTTGCTTTATACCTTTCCAATGAACCATCTGAGTGAAATTTGGATTTATAAATCCATTTACAACCAATAGCCTTCTTACCTGGGGGTAAAGTTGTGAACTGCCAAGTGTTGTTTTGAGTGAGTGCCTTGATTTCATCATTCATGGCTTGAACCCAATGAGGGGAAAGGTTGGCTTGTTTATATGATGTGGGATCACAAGCAGTAGTAATAGTAGAAATAAAAGTAAAATGCGCAGGAGAAAGAGCATGATAGGAAACATGTTTAGAAATGTCATGTGTAACATTATGATAAGTAGTATTGCAAACAAAATATTTCAAATAAGCAGGGGCAATTTTAGTTCTTGTGGATGTTCTAGGAATTGGTATAGGGGAAATGTCAGAATCAGCAGAGCTGTTAGTGGGGGATGGAGGGGATGCAGGAGTAGGTATAGGAGATGTATTGTGATTGGTAGGAGTATTAGGAGGATGTTGAGGGATGGGAGGATTTTGAGTGTCAGGAGTTGGTTTAGAGGGATTATGTATATAAAAAATAAAGGGAATGGTAGAGGGTTCAGTGTCTAAGTTGTTATAAATATGAGTGTTTAGCTGTGGATAAGGAGTATAAGGAAATGTATTTTCATAAAACACACAATTTCTAGATGTGAAGACAGCTCTTGTGGTGAGATCAAATAAAAGAAACCCTTTCATACCAGTAGGAAAACCTATGAAAATACATTTAGTGGCACGAGGATCTAATTTGTCTCTATGCCTAGTTAGTGTGGAAGCATAAACAAGGCATCCAAAGATTTTAAGATGACGAAAGTCAGGAGGAGTTTTAAAAAGAAGTTCACAAGGAGTGTTGTTTTGTATAGTAGGGCTGACAAGTCTATTGATCAAGAATGTAGCATGACAAAGGGAGTAAGACCAAAAACATTTTGGTAAGTTGGATTGAAACAACAAAGATCGAGTAACATTTAAAAGATGCCTATGTTTTTTTTCAACAACAGAGTTTTGTTGAGGAGTTTCAACACAACTCCTTTGGTGAATTATGCCAAGATCAGCATAGTAAGAAGACATGAGAAACTCACTACCATTATCAGTTCTAATAATTTTGATTTTGCACTGAAATTGAGTCTGTACATAAGCTATAAAATTTTTAACATGAGTTCTAGTATTAGCCTTGTTGTGCATTAGTATAGTCCATGTATATCTAGTGTAATCATCCACAATAGTAAAAAAATAATTGAAACCATCCAAGGAAGGGACCGAAATTGGGCCTCATATGTCTATGTGAACCAAATCAAAACAATTAGAAGTAACAGATGTGCTTAAAGGAAATGAAAGTTTACATTGTTTTGCTATATGGAAAGTATTACAAGGTGACATCTTGTTGTAAGAAATATCAGAGAATTTGTGAGACATATGATACAACACTTCATTAGATGGGTGACCTAGTCTATGATGCCACAAGGCAATTTTATGAGTAACATGTGTATTATCAGTGTGCTGAATCCTAGTACTAACAGCATTACAAGTAAGATTATGAGTTTCAGGTTGTATTGTATATTTGTGCAGAATGTAAAGATTACGAAGTTGTGTCATAGGTCCAATCGTCTCCATGGTAGACACATCCTGTATATGACAGGAAGTGAATGAGAAAGAGATGTTGTATGGAGAATTAGTGCACAATTTTGATATGGATATAAGATTAAATCTAAACTCTGGTAAGTAAAACACCTGATCAAGATGGAAATTAGAGTTAAATCTAATTGTGCCAGAAAATTTAGCATGAATACAAGTGCCATTTGGTAAATGTATAGGAACAGGATGTATATGATGAATATCATAGAAACAATGAATATAGGGGCAAACATGGTGTGAAGCACCAGAATCGAGTATCCAAGTAGAATGATCAAGAAGGATATTACCTGGTTGTACAATAACTGATATCAAAGCATTGTCAGAGGTTGCAACCTTGTCTGTCTTGGTTTGTTGATGGTCTTTCTTGGATTGTTGAAGGAGTGAAAGAAGATGTTGGAAATCTTCTTTAGAAATGACTCCTTCTTTGTCCTGAAATTGAGATGTCTTGACATCTGAAGCAGTTTTGGAATTCTTGGTTCTGTATCCTGGAGGGAAGCCATGCTTGAAGTAGCAATTGCCGACTGTGTGGTTGGTTTTCCTGCAATTGGTACATAGCATGGGTGTCTTGGAGGTTGTTTTACCCTTGGCCTTTGTGTTTGTATTGTTAGCATAGAGTATGGTCGAGGGCGATGTAGCCGTATTAGCATTTGTCGGATTGATTTGTTGTTGAACCACAAGAGAGTATGCACGACTTATACTAGGAAGCAGATCAAGAAGCAAATTTTGGGTGCGAATATTGTGGTAATTGTCATTCAAGCCTTTCAGAAAACAAGTAACGTATTCAAGATGTTTGTAAGTGCGTACCGCTTTAGACAAGTTACAGGTACATCGAGTAGGGCATGAACAAGAAGGAGTAGGGCGTAAGTCTTCCAATTCATCCCATAGGATCTTGAGATCAGTGAAATACGTAGATAACGAGCGATCCCCTTGTTGTATAGAATAAAGTTCGCGTAATAAATCGGAGAATCTGAAATGGTTACCTTTTGTGAACCGTTCACGGAGATCTTCCCAAAGATCGTATGCAGAATCGAAACAGATAGTACTCTGAGCAATATGCAGTGAAAAAGTGCGATTGATCCATGAAAGCACCATGCTATCAACACGTTCCCAGAGTTCATAATTGGAGTCAGAGGTTGAGGGTTTGGGTATAGAACCATTGATGAATGCAAGCTTATTCTTGGAGGTTAATGCACGACGCATCGATTTGCTCTAATTATGGTAATTGTTGTCATCTAAAGGTGGTGCTACAATGGTAGCACCAGGGTTTTCGCCAGGATGAAGGTAAAATGAATTCCGAGGGTTAAGAAGGGGATATGTGTTGTCATTCTTAGTAACATCGATCTTGATTGGGAATTTTGGTTGTGCGTCGTCTTCAAAAGCCATTGATGAGGGAATGGAGGTTTAACAAGAAGGTGAGTTGCAAAAAGAAAAAGAATGTGTTGCAAAGAGAAATTAGAAGGTTGTGGATGAAAAAGGTGATGGAAGCATGGATGCAGAAGAAGAGTAGGGAACAAAGTTGTAGTCTACTGATACCACATTACAAGTTGGTAAATTCTGATAAAAGTTTCCATTGATGTGTTGTAATGTGCAGAGGAAAAATTACCAAAGATGTTCTGCAAATGCAGAGCCTTCAAAACAGAAAAAGAAAAATGAAAACTAGTTCCCGCGCCCCAAAAGCGGCTCAACCACACTATATAAACCCTAAGACTAGCAGGCCCAATGAGCCAAAGAAGCTTATTTCTCTAATATTTTTTTCAATTCTACCCCAAATGATCTTTGTTGTTTAATTAGATAATTTTGTTAATCAATTTTAATTAACTTGATTATTTGATTACATTAATATTTCATCAAACAATTTTGATAATTAATTTTGATTAGCTTAATTAAGTGATTTAATCAAATTTTAATCAATTGATTTTATTAGTTAAATATTGATCGACTTATTTCATTATCATTTCAATAATAATTTTCAAACTAAGCCCATTCAATCTCATTCCATTTCAAAACCATTTTCATAACTCATTTCACCCCGATTCGATTCTACGCAAACAAAAACCTTGATCAACATCGAGTGCGTCTTTTCCAAATCAATTCAAAACTCATAATCATGATTAAACACCATTTCATTAAAGATAAAAAAGGGGATGATCTTGAGCCTTCAATTCCTCTCCTCAATTGTTTGGGTACGAGTTCCCTTACTCGACTAGTCAAACAATTGTCATCTCTTAAAAACTTCTAATATGATTCACCTTAAAACCTTTTCATAAATAAATCAAATCAAACTCATTTTCATAAAAAAATGGATGAAAAAGGGGGTGGTCTAGAGCCTTTTATTCCCTTCTCTAAATATTTGGATACGAGTTTTCTTACTCGTCCATTCGAGTATTTGTCATCCACTCAAAATACTTTAATTATATCAAACCCTTTTGCAATTAAGAATAAAAAGGGATATGGTCTAGAGCCTTCCATTCCCCTCCTTGATTATTAGGATACGAGTTGCCTTACTCGACTATCCGAGTAATTGTCATTCAAACAAAACAATTAACATATCAACTCAGCTTCTCGCCCCCGTGCGATCACAACCTTTTCTCAGAAGAACATTGTTTAGTCTGTTCTAATATAAATACAAACTAGTGCTAGAGCCTCTACCGCGAGTAGACAAGCCAAGGTTTAACTATTAGAATGCGATCTAAACACTTATTTAATAAAATAAACTAACAAACCGTAGACTTTATCCGAACTACGAAGCTTTGAGTTCCTTATTGCACCTGAGGATACGTAGGAGCGAGACGCGCAATCTCGTCAAGCACCCCAATAGAAGTCTTTTTACGCCCCCTTTCTTCATACCTTCCCCTTATGTAATCGACTCCCGAACCCGAATTTGGTTGCGATGACCATTTTCTTTTAAAGGTTTTATCGATATTTTTCTATTCTTTAATTGGAATAAATAAAGTTCGGTGGCGATTCTATTCGAATCATTTTTCCGCGCCATCGCGAAGGATCGTATTTTTCAAGGTGCGACAGGTTGAAACAACCAATGTATGTCAACACATGTCAAAATAAAACTATAAAACTAACAATATATCATAAAGGGATCCAATAGAAAAATACAACATCATTTTTCCTTTTTAACATCTTTGATTATTTTTGTTGAGGATGTCTAAATGAAGGAGTAGGACATGAACTTTCACCAGCAGGGTCATAATCAGCTGAGGTATAGAGATTCCTACATAAAGATAGATTAACAGAATGTAATAATATATGGCACAAATTGAAATATGTCATTGTTAATAACATATGATGTTAATTTGAAATATAAAAATGAAAGATATAGAAGGAGTATTGTTGTGAAAAACGATACCGGAATAACAAAGTATATTTGGTTTCTTGAACACCAAGAAATTCACAAGGGTAGAAAAGAAGGAAAAAAACTTGAACAAACACACGAAACCCTATTAGGGTTCACAAAGGAAGAGAAAAGAGGAAGAAGAATAAATAATTGGTTAAATTTGTTTTACTATTCACTTTCTCAATAGGGTTCAAAAATTGCAAGTGAATACCAACAATTAACCTCTCTCAACCTAATAAGGTTTTGTCACACCTTAGGAAGAGAGACTAGTATTCTATTTATAATAAACCTAACATACTAAACTAATGGGATTTTTAACAATTACCCATTACAAGCTAACTTAGGGTACAAGCTAACTTAAACAATTGGATCCATAACACAAGGCCCAATTTGATCTCCTACATACTAGAACACAATTCGACTACAACATGTAGGTCTTCGACAACAACATGTGAGCGGACTTCGACGACATGCTAAAGCTAGAGTTCGATCCAATATCTCACAAATCTCCACCTTGGATCTAACTCTATATCCTCAAGAAATAAACTAGCTTTCTTCATGCAGCTTTATCAACTGTATACAGTGGAAAAACTTGTAACTGGGCAACGTCTTGGTGATCATATCAGCAGCATTATGATTTGTCGAAACCTTCAACACTTGGACTTCTCCATGCTCGATTACCCCTCGAACGAAATGCAGCCTCACATCAATGTGCTTGGTTCGCTCATGATAGGTTGAATTGTTCGACAGGTGTATTGCACTTTGACTATCACATTTAACAGTGATAACTGGACCTTGAAGTTTCAGCTCCTTTGCAAAACCTTCAAGTCACAATGGTTCCTTTACAGCTTCAGTTAAGGCGATATATTCGGCTTCAGTGGTTGATAAGGTAACAACCTACTGAAGTGTTGCTTTCCAACTGATTGTTGTACCAAACACAGTGAACACATATCCAGAAATAGATTTTCTGGAATCCATACAACCTGCATAATCAGAGTCGACATATCCTTCGATTGCTACTTTACTATCTTCACCCAAGGCTCCGCCATAAATTAGGACTCTATTCAGAGACCCATTTATGTACCTTAAAATCCACTTCAATGCTTGCCAGTGAGCCTTTCCAGGATTCGCCATGTACCTGCTTACAAGACTTACTACATATGATATGTCAGGTCTAGTACAGACCATAGCATACATCAAGGAACCCACTATATTAGCATATGGAATACTATTCATATAAGCTCTTTCGACATCAGTACTGGGGCACTGATCTATACTCAGCTTGAATTGAGGATTTGTTAGAGCCACAACATGCTTTAAATTCGACATACCATACTTTTCAAGAATCTTCCGTAGGTATGCCTCTTGAGATAAGCATAATTTCGAATGCTTTCTATCTCTTCGGATGTCAATCCCAAGAATCCTGGACGTAGCTCCCAAATCCTTCATGTCGAACTCCTTATTGAGTTCAACCTTCACCCTCATTACATCTTCGATATTGTTGCTTGCTATTAGAATATCATCCACAAAAAGCAACAAAATAACAAATGAATTACCAGGTCAAAATCTGAAGTAAACACAATGGTCGAACTGACTTCTAATGAAACTTATGCGTGGCATGAACTTGTCGAATCTCCTATTCCACTGTCGAGGAGATTGTTTAAGTCCATATAAAGATCTCTTCAGTTTGCACACATAATCTTCCTTCCCCTTTTCGACATACCCTTCAGGTTGCCTCATCAGGATTGTTTCATCTAGATCACCATACAAGAACGCAGTCTTCATATCCATCTATTCCAGTTTAAGGTCGAACTGTGCCACCATGGCAAACAATATTCTAATTGACCTGTGCTTCACAACAGGAGGGAACACATCATTGAAATCGACACCTTCTTTCTGAGTGAACCCCCTAGCGACCAATCTTGCCTTGTATCTCTTCGACGCCACTCCTTTGATTCCTTCATTAACTTTGAAAATCCATTTACAGCCGACTAATATGGCTCTAGCAAGTTTCTTGACCAGTTCCCATGCGTTGTTATCATGAATATATTTCATCTCATCATCCATGACCTTCATCCATTCAGTCTTCTTTCGACTCGTCATAACTTCTTTATAGTCTCTAGGTTCTTCGTCGAGAACCTCACTTGCAGAGATTAAGGCATAAGTTATAAGATCTGCATACCCAAGTCTCTGAGGTGGCTTGATGACTCTCCTTGGCCTGTCTCTTGCTAGCAGATAGTCATTATCAGTCTCCTCATCTTCGACAACATTTCTTCTTCTTCTTCTTCGACTTCATCTGGGGTACGCAATTCAACATCAACATGCTCCACCTTAATAGGAATCTCTCCCTATTCCAGCTCTTCGTCAGCATCATCAATTTTCTTGAAAGCCATTTCAGCTTCATTAAAAACTACATCCCGACTAGTGATACATCTCTTGTGACCTGGCTATAGGCACCATAGCCTATAAGCTTTGACTCCTTCAGGGTATCCCATGAACATGCATTTCAGAGCTCTAGGTTCGACCTTGTCTTGCCTAATATGAGCATAAACCACACAACCAAATACTCTCAGTCTGTTGAGACTAGGTGGATGTCCCGACCAACATTCTTCAGGTGTCTTCATTCCCAAAGCAGTCGAGGGACATCTATTTATCAAATAAGCTGCTGTCGAAATAGCCTTTGCCCAAAACACCTTCTTCAATCCAGCACTAACCAACATGCATCTAACCCTTTCAAGGATTGTTCGATTGAATCTCTCAGCTAAGCCATTTTGTTGAGGAGTACCTACTACAGTCGTATGCCTTGCAATTCCAGACTCAACACAGTATCTGTCGAATGCTTTGTTGCAGAACTCAATGCCATTGTCGGTTCTCAACCTCTTAACCTTTCTGCCAGTTTGAGTTTCGACCAGAACCTTACAACTTTTGAAATTCTCAAAAGTTTCATCCTTCATCTTCTGAATGAATACCCATAACTTTCTGGAATAGTCATCAACGATGGATAGAAAATACCTTGCACCTGAGTGTGAAGGATTCCTTGCAGGCCCTCAAAGATCAGCATGAATGTAATCCAGGGATTCATGTGTTCTTTGCTTGCCTTTGTTAAACTTCGCCCTACAGGATTTACCAAATACACAAGATTCACAAAACTCCAACTTTTTGACTTTGTCACCACCTAGCAGGTTCTGCTTCCCCAATTCGACCAGGCCTCTTTCGCTGACATGGACCAATCTCATGTGCCATAATTCTGTCTTTGACACAGGTTTCATGGATGCTGTATTTGTCGAACCACTTACAACCTCAGCCTCAAGGGTATACAAGCCTTGTTTCTTCACGCCTCTCAAGACTTCCTTCGACCCCTTCATGACTCTTAAGATACTTTTTGTCTCCTTGGAAAACATATCCCTTCCTGTCAAATTCACAGAGAAATTAAATATCTCTTCAAATTAGGTACTACCTGACTTCATTCAATAACCTTATTGACTCATCATGGAGCTTGAATCTCATAGATTAAATACCTGCAATTTTGTAGGATTTGTTGTTTCCCAGCAGCACTGATCCACCATCTTGATCACATAGCTCCTCGAACAATTCTCTGTTTGGAGTCATGTGCCAAGTACAACATGAATCCATAATCCACTCTTTTCTTGAGCCGCCGCTTGAAACTACAAGGACATCAGATGAGTCGAAGTCATCTTGAACAATGGATGCGTTGCCATTATCCTTACCTCCATGATCTTTTAGGCGTTTAGGGCACACCTTTCTTGTGTGACCCTCCTTCTTACAGTGATAACATCGAATACCATATGTTTCGCCACTATAAGACTTCCGTTGACTTTTACCTTTCTTTTTGTCAAACTTACCGTCCTTTCGCAAGAATTTTCCCTTAACGGCCAAACCTTCACCAACCGTCGAAGGCTTATGCTCCTTTCGTTCGTTCAGGTCCTTAGAATACAAGGCTGATAGAACTTCTTCAAAGCTCAGGGACTCCTTTCCATACAAGAGAGTTTCTTTGAAGTGAGCATGTGTTATGGGCAAAGCACACAACAACAACAATAGTGCTTGATCTTCGTCATCGATCTTCACATCAATATTTTTAAGATCAAGAATCAGCTTGTTGAACATATCCAACTGCTCAGCCAAAACTTTGTCTTCACTCATCTTGAATGAATACAAAGCTTGCTTCAAGTAGAGTCGATTCACCAGAGATTTGGTCATGTACAAACTTTCAAGTTTCAACCATAACTCCGATGTCGTAGTCTCATTTGATACCTGTCGAAGAACCTTATCACCAAGGCTCAACAATATTGCGATGTGGGCTTTCTCTATCATGGTCGTCTTTTCTTTTACCGTTAACGCAACATCCATGGTTGCCTCTCCCTTCAACGCTTCCCAATAACCCTGTTGAACCAGTGGGGCTTTCATCTTCAAGCGCCACAGACCAAAATGGTTCACTCCGGTGAACTTTTCAATCTCATACTTTGTTGAAGGCATCTTCTCCATGTTCACCGCACCATTTTGTTGTGAAAAATGATACCCAAATAACAAAGTATATTTGGTTTCTTGAACACCAAGAAATCCACAAGGGTAGAAAAGAAGGAAATAAAAACTTGAACAAACACACGAAACCCTATTAGGGTTCACAAAGGAAGAGAAAAGAGGAAGAAGAATAGAGAATTGGTTAAATCGGTTTTACTATTCACTTTCTCAATAGGTTCAAAGATTACAAGTGAATACTAACAATTAACCTCTCTCAACCTAATAAGGTTTTGTCACACCTAAGGAAGAGAGACTAGTATGCTATTTATAATAAACCTAACATACTAAACTAATGGGCTTTTTAACAATTACCCATTACAAGCTAACTTAGGTGTCATACCTCAAATTTTGACCACTAAGATTTCCCATCATTGTAAGGATCATTACCACAATATGGATATACTTCCATGCCTCATCAATCTCCTCAAAGATGGTTGAGCATTCACCACAATCAAGAATTAGGGTTTTAAGCCCTCTCAGAGCACTTAGACAAAGGATCAATCAAGAAATGACATGATCTTCAACTTGTCTAACCTCTTAAACACCCATAAGGGATCAAGAGGACTCCCACATCAAGAATCAAGCACAAAGTTGCAACATTCCAAGTGGATCAAGCCTCAAGATCGCCAGTGTCACCAAATTAGGGTTTTGGTCGACTGAGGCCTCCAGATGGAATATTTCCTCTGGGCATGAGCCAATGCTTCAAAGCACAATCCAAGATACTCTAAGGGACCTCATAAACCTAATCATCAAGTTAATTTAACCTCAGGGAATGCATTCACCAAAAATCAGGAATTAGGGTTTCATGACCTAATTCACCCCTAAGTTGACTTTTGGTGCAATACATGAGCCAAGACCTCAAGACATGATTTGAGGGCCTCAAATACACCATATTGATCCATTTATAACAAGGTACTGATCCAAGAAGCTTGATTCACAAGTTTCAATTTCATCTGGACCACAATTAGGGTTTCGAGGGAAAAGTCAACTGTATCTTTGACTTTTGACCAAGATATGCTCCCAAACCTTGGGACATGATTCAATATACCCTATAACACCTATGGAATACCTCCATTAGGTTTAATTTAGGGTAAAGACTTGATTTCACAAAGGATCGCACAGTTTGGATTTCATCCGATAAAAAGTCAATCGTGCACAAAATCAAGTTTGACTTTTTGGATTTTTTCACAAATATGGTTCCCCTAAGTCAAAAATAATGTTAATGTATGATATTGATCATCATCCATCAAGAAAAATTAAGAAAAGTGAAGTTTCTTGCAAAATGGGCAACCTTGAGAAAGCAAAATTTTTCTAAGTTATGGAACAAAAGTGATTTTGGTACCAACTTCCAAGGATCATAACTTGAGATCCAAGCAACCATTTTGGGTGATCCAAAGCTGGATTTGTAGGTCTTGCTACACTCTACAAAAGCTTCAACTACCTCCAACTCCAATTCTTTATGGATTTTAAGTTATGGAGTGATCAAAATCACAAAAACATGAAAATGACACTTTTTCCAACACTTATTGAAAATCTGCCTAAGCTACCAGCCTTGAACATCAATGTTCATAATGATTTTTCAATGGGATCCAAATAGTTTCAAAACAAACTATGATCACACATGTTTTGTATCATATGAGGGCTTTCTAAAAATCACAAATTCCTCCCATAACTCAACCTGAGTAAGGAGATATGAATCCCTCAAAATCACCATTTCCAACTGTCCTAAGCAAGGCAGATTTTGTGCATTTGCTCGATTTGGAAAATTTGGACAAATCCAAGCCTTGTCATCCATTTGGACACATCTGAGGATAAAACAAAAGAAGAATGATCTGATCCCCAAGCCTCCCAAGTCCAAGAATCTACATATAGCCATGCCAAGCCTAAAAGAGCTAAAAAGTGCCAAGACTCCAATTTTGTTTCAATGCATTCAATGGATGCATCAAGGTGGCATGAACTGAGGCAAGCTTAACTGAATGAGTCAAGCCTTATCTCTGAACCAGAAGACCATAAGCTTGTGCTCTAACCTCAAGTCAATAGCTAGAGGAGACTTGAGATTCCATTTGATCCATATTGGCTACAGACCTGCTGCAGTTGCCATACACTATTGCTGCCAAAATAAACTTATTGCATTATAAATAGACCTCAATTATGATCAGTTTGAGTACACCAAAGCACCCAAACTGATGCTTTCCTCAAAATCTCCCTTTCACTCCAATTTTTCTTTCTAACTCAAGTCACTATCGGGTTTTGAGATTGAGAGTGATTCCAACCAAACCAATCACACATACACCTCATAAACATCATATATGAGTGATCCATAACACAAAATCACATCTGGAACATCAAATTCACAAAATCACTAGCCAATTGCTCAAGTTCTTGACAGAGTTGTAGTTGAGGTACCACAACTAGTTCCAGCTTATTTCAATCCACTCCAAGCATTCAAACACACTCCTTGGCACCTAAGGAAGCTGTCCAGACCATTGGAACCTAGCTGCAACACCTCAATCATCAAACTCGATCACCAGCTGCAAGAGGTAGGCCTGAACCCTTCAAACTCTATGATTCATGCATCATGAATGAATTTTTGAGTTACCATCTTGTTTATGCATGTTTGTAGAGTAATAACCCTCAATCAATTGCCATGAATCCATCGTGTATGGAATTTCATTGTGTTCATGCTGAAATTAGGGTTCTTGAGGTTTTCTGTTGATTTCTTCCTCCATACTTAATATGAATGCAATTAATCTATATGGTTGTGATCCTTGTTCAAAAACGAACAAGATTGGTGTTTGAATCGTGCAAAACCATTGAGTAATCAAAGAGAAAAGTGAGAAAACACAAATCAACCATAGCGCGGTCACGAGGAAGAAGAAAGTGACCGTTGGCGCCATTTTTCAAATATTTGAAATATTTGAATTTTTGATATTTTATTTAAATGATTTCAAAAGTTAATTTCTCACTCATTTTTTTATCATTTTTGATTGGTTCTTTTACTCAAAATTCACAAAAATGTTTAAATATTTTATTTTACAAAAAATTCCAATTTATATTATTTTTTTAATATAGTTAGAATTTTTGTAATTAATTTCATTTATTTGTTTTTAAACATTTTTAATGAAATTCCCACTTTGATCTTTCAAAGCCAATTGAATTTCAAACTTTCATGTGATTAAACATGATTTTTCAAAATATTTTTGAAAGTGTACAACTTGTTTTTTAATATATTTGGTATTTTATATCTTTTTTTCATTTAATTTCTTTTGAAAAATGACATTTTAATTTAAAATTAGGGTTTTCTCTCAATTTTAAATTTTCAAACACTTTTGGGCCTCTAATAGAGTGTAAGACCCATTCCTTGTAAATATAAACCTTTTTTGGGCCTCAGTCATTGTATAAGTCCCACTGTGTTTTCAAAATCTCGGCGCGATCGTCGCTTTTCAAAACAAAATCATCTGGGCCTCTACCTGAGTTGTAAGCCCCATTTCTTTTCTTTTTAAACACTTTTGGGCCTCTAATAGAGTGTAAGACCCAACCCCCTTTGTACATAAATAATTTTGGGACTCAGTCATTGTATAAGTCCCATTACAGTTTTCAAAATAACGGTGCGATCGTTGTTTTCAACTGAGCCTCTCCTCGAGTTGTAAGCCTTATCTCTTGTACAAAAATAAACATCTTTGGGCCTCTTTGTAGAGTGTAAGTCCCATCTATTTGTAAATAAATAAATTTGGGCCTCGGTAGTTGTATAAATCCCGATACAATTTTCAAAACAACGGTACGATTACTGTTTTTCATCTGGCCTCTCCTTGGGTATAAGCCCCAACAATCTGTTCAAAAATAACTGCCCTTTTGATTTAGGCTCAAATTCATAGTTGTTATCAAAACTTTCTTTAATTTCTTGAACAACTAACCATACAGTTGTTACAATGGAAGCTTGCTCACCTGTAAGTTTTATCAGCTTTCATATATATATAACTGTATTGCTGGAAGCTTGCTCACCTATAAGTCCCTCTTTCATATCCTTTTAAATACTTGTCATATATCAATTGTATATATACTTGTATATCTTCTTAGAGTTTTCCCCAATAATTAGGTCTAGAACTAGGTAAAGCCAGTTGGTCACTCTTAAATACAGTCAAAACTAGATCCCCATAGGATTTCTAGATATAGTCTTGCCTTCTCTTGGGCTTAAATAATATGGAACAAAGAGAAAGGCATTATTCCCGGTGAAACTTTTCTCAGACTGTCACTTTTAGAAATTGTCAAAGAAGTTCATTTCCCCAGAGAGGATTAATTCTCAGTGAAACCTCTCTTGAATTTCTTCAAACCCTAGAACTGTTCACTAAAGAAAAGATTATTCTCGGTGAAAATTTTCTTGAACTCTTCTTAGGTTTGGGACCCACAGGCTTCCTAAAAGCATCCCCGCCTCCTCTTGGGCTTTGTACAAGGACCCTCCGGCTTCTTAGAAGTTCTCATGCCTTCTCTTGGGCTTAATACAAGGACCCTGGAGACCTCTTTAAGGTATAAGACATAACTTAGTCATCCTTTGCTAAAGCAATCTTTCCAGAGTCAAAACCTTGGACAATTTAGGGTTGATTCTCATCCCTTAAAACATCTGCCTCCTCTAGGGCATCATACAAAGATAAACTCTTCCATACCAGTAGACTTGGACAGTCTAATCCCCTCTTGGATCTCAAAGACATTCTCAAGTTTCTTACCAATACAGGAGAAACCCTGGTCATTTTAATAAATCTCCAACAGAGTTAAAACCCATGGGTTCTAAAACCCAGTCTTTCTCCTCAAATTCGCCAGCCAGGGTCAGCTTATTATCAGTATAACACTATACCAAATCAGAACCTCAAGGCATCTGATATCTCAACTCTTCTGTAAACCCTCAGCAAGAGTTGATTCCCCATTTAGACCTGCCTCCGGATCTCAATAATCCTCAGCAGAAGTTAGCCTCCTCTTAGGCTTTGTATAATGATCCTTCATTTCCTCAGCATAGTCACCCTCCTCTTGGGCTTTGTACAATGATTTTCCCCAGCTGAGCTAACCTTTTCAGACTCTCTTGTTGAGTCAATCGCCTTTCCACACTCTCTTGTTGAGTCAATGGTACAAAACAAAAACACTCTCTTGTTGAGTCAACCCTTTTCAGCCTCAATCTTGGGCTTTGTATAAGACACCATATAAATTTCCTAAGCAGAGTCAATCGTCTTTTCCAGCCTCAATTTTGGGCTTTGTACAAGACAGATAATACTCTCCAGCAGAGTCAAACTTCTTTCAACCTCAATCTTGGGCTTTGTATAAGACACCTTAAAATCCTCAGTTGAGTCAGTCTCATTTTAGCCTCAATCTTGGGCTTTGTACAAGACAGATAAAGATTTCTTTCCCACAGAGTCAGTCTTCTTTTCAGCCTCAATCTTGGGCTTCGTACAAGACACATACAAACCCTCCCCAGTGGAGTCAAAATCCCTTTTAGCCTCAATCTTGGGCTTTATACAAGACAAATATAATATTTTCCCCAGAAAATTCAAACTTTTAGCCTCCTCTTAGGCTTTGTATAATGAAATCCCCCAAAGAGTCAGTCTCTTTTTAGCCTCAATCTTGGGCTTTGTACAAGACAGATAAACACTCTCTTGTTGAGTCAACCTTTCCAGCCTCCTCTTAGGCTTTGTATAAGGACCTCCCCAGTGGAGTTAATCAACCTCTTAGCTTCAACCTTGGGCTTTGATCAAGGCACAAAAAATCAACACTCCCTCCAAAGGAAATCAAAATATCTCTGTAGGAAGACACTTCTCTGTATATCACACAGACAATTAAACAAACCCTAAACCCCAGATAACTGCTGTAAGTGGCACACTTGTTGATTTAAATATCCAAGCTGTCATTCATCTCTTATCCTGGCAAACTTCCTCTTTCATCTAATTACTGTAAGCGGCAAGCCTCTGGATTATTTACATCCACGCCACTGTCCCTCTCTTAGCATGAAAGACTCCTAAGGAAAAATGACATTGCTCAAAGCTGAGTTAAAGTTTTCTCCTTCGGGACAAATCCCCTATAAAGGAAATTATGGCATTGCTGGATTCTCATATCCTAGTTAAAGTAATTTTCCTTTATAAACAGTCACCCAACAGTTGTGATAAACAGACGAGATGTCTCCCTTTAGAGATGACAAGTTCTCTCTCAGTCAAACCTTTTTGCTTCAATCTTGGGCTTTAAACAAGACACAAATACCCCTTTAGCTTCAATCTTGGGCTTTAAACAAGACACCAAAACATCATCTTTTCCTCCCATAGAATAGGAGGAACTATGATTGCTCTGATTTCCCTGTTTCTTTAAACGGGAATACGTAGGCACAATATCGCGAAATCTTAGCGAGCATACCAATCAAAAACTCTAGGTCCAGTACCTTCATACCAATAAAAAACTCTAGGTCCAGTACCTTCACACGATCAAAACTGAGGTCCAGTACCTCACCAGAATCATCAAAAAACTCTCTCCCATATCTCCCAAAGAAGAAACTTTCCCAACCCATCAACAGATAAACACCATCAAGTACAAAGCAGAACCTAAAACTAACAACCTGTGGATAACCATATATAGGATGGGTAATTGACAACTCCCTATTGTATAACCTGACCTCGAACTCCCCGAATCTCTTTAAGCGTTTGTTCAGTTAAACATTCGTGTGGAAGGTTAGTTTTAGATAGCTTCCCTTTCCCTTCCAGCTTCACGGGATAAATAAGAAATCAGAAAGTAGCACTCCTCCTCCTACCATTGCGGTGAGGAGGAACTCATTTTACGATAAGGTGGTCGCGTCACCGACAAAAATCGCACGCTACATTTGGGTACAAGCTAATTTAAACAATTAGATCCATAACACAAGTCCCAATTCGATCTCCTACATACTAGAACACAATTCGACTACAGCATGTAGGTCTTCGACAACAGCATGTGAGCGGACTTCAACGACATGCTAAAACTAGAGTTTGATCCAATATCTCACAAGTATTATAGAATTAACATAAAATTCCTCTTGTGTGGTAGGTTCAGAGATTTATAGCTTGGATATATGCTGGAAAAAAACTAATTGAATCAATTTATTCTAAATTATTTAAATATATAAGTATTTGCATTCAGACTGCCTCTTCACACTTGAATTGGTCTCTTATTTTCTGAATTTCTTCATCGCTGTCCCTGGATCCAATGACAAATAATTGACCAAACTTTAGTTGAAGCATCGCTATAATTGCTAACTCTTTCTTCAATATTGCATCTAGTGCATATGGATGTTCTAAAGGATTATCTTCACCAGCCTACAAGTATATAAAGCATTAAAATAATAAATATAGATACAATGTTAGAAAAAAGATACCTACGTACTTGAATCAACTCAGTCTTGAATTCAAGTGCAGTTTTTGCAATCATCTTGACACAATGACTGTCCCAAAAGACAAATTTTGCCTAGTTTTTGTTATCCACAATCCGAACTTCAAGTTTGTATCTATTTCAAAATCAAGTATTAAATAGTTTCGGACACAATATAATTTTGAATTCTATGAAAACTTACAACCGATAATCTAAATAACATACCTTAGAACCAGTTCAACAATTTCATGATTTGAGAAAAACTTCAAGTTTCCATCTTTAAGAGAAACATTCACGGCACACTGATCACAACCATCATAATACCACTTAGATTGTCCAACTTCACATTTATCTATTATGGCTACAGTGACACAGGTTGTCTCCTAATTTCAAGAAAAATTAAAAATATTTGACAATGTGAGAGTATAGTAGTTTGAAATGAAATTAAGAGGTACACTCATTATTATCATATCAACGCACACATACATATTGAAGATTGTTGATTTCAGCAAAAACCGCACATACACATACACATATACATATACATATTATCATATCAACACACATATTCAAGATTACAAGTGAGATGTAGATAAGAAAGGATTTTGCCTTTGAAGACTAGATATAAAAAAACAAAATAAATGTCAAACATTAATCCATATCAGATATATCATCTAAGTAACAAAAGGTTATAAAATTACGACACCTGTTTTGGAGCTTCTTGATTTCATGTGTTGTAACATCATTGATTAGTAACTTTGTGCCATTACATGCACTGGACACAATTAGGGGAAAGTTCTTAAAGACGTGTATATCAGTATAGTTGACACGCGTTAAATCAACAACATAAAATATATTGAAAAAGAGATTAAACAAATAGAACTCATCAATACCTCCAACTCCCTTGATCCTTGCATTTTGTAATACTATAATCACACAATCATGGTCATTTTTATTGTTGTAATGATTGCAAAATTGTGATACAAGTTCACCCCAAAGAGTACAGTGAACCAAAGACCCACTACAATGAAAGAATCAAGCCAACATGCCTTGATTTAAATAATGTAATGAAATATAACTTAAACTTTAATTATTATGAATAATATGGAAATACCTCATATTTGTAATGGTAAAGACAACTTTATTTTTGTTGTTTGATGCAGGCATCTGGGTCTGAATGATTTCATGCACTTCTCCAATATTATCTATAAATAAATGATATAGTTAAAGAAAGCAAAAGAGGATAATAACAAATAAGGAAAATTTAATATCAAGAATGTGATTACCAACTAAGAAATCAGGACGAAATTTTCTTGAAAGTATGTCAGTAAAACTAATCAAGTTCAAATGCGTTCAAGGAATGCCAGACAAATCTGCACTTTGAGCGGACGATGCACCAAAAAATATCAACTTAAAGTTATGAGTGGTTGTTTTGAAGGAGACATCATTTTTAGCAACCTTGAAGTTCTGCATTAGTATGTATTTCCTACAATAAGTTTAGACTTATGCTTCTGAACTAAATGTGTTGGTACGATAACTTGGATCATGTAACACTAAAAGATTAAACAAAAAATAAACAACATGAGATATGAAAGAAGAATTATGTTTGAAAAAATAACTTAGTAATTATCTAGAGAGATTAAAAAGATACTTTTGCATCCATTATAACCATTTCCAAGTGCTCTTTATTTGACATGTGTTGAAAAGTATTTCGGGGCGTGTTTTATCGTATCCACAGGGATTGTATAGATATTATCGTCGTTCTATAGTTGGAATCGTTTTAAACTTAAAGTAACAAAGATTTTTGGTTGCTTGGTAATAGATCGTTTGCATAAGAATTTAATAATAACGGTATAGAAATTGGTTTTAAAGGTTTGGCAAAAGCATGCCAAGATTAGGGTCTGATAATCCATTTCATACGTATTTACTCGATAAAGTATATGAACTTGTTAACAATGAATATAATCACATATCCTCTCAACAAGTTTATCTCTAACACTTGTTGTGGGATTTATCATATTGATCCTTAGATGATCTCTCACTCTAACTATCAATATGATAACATTCAAAGATCAATATTTATGAACATCAACTCTCAAAACTATCTCTAGCCTCATGATTGTTGATGGATTAAAACTTAGGTCAAGTCTTAGAACATATTTCTCAATCATGAACCAAAACAAATTATAAACCATACAAACAAAGTTTTTCACCATATATTAATCATCAACAAAGTTCACAAACTAAATATCAAGATCAATACATACAAAATAAAGGATTACCTACCACTAATCTTGACACAAGAGGTGTTTAGCTACACATTGTCATGGTAGCTTGTTTCACAAGTATTAGGAGGAGTGTTGAAGCTAGAATAGCAGCAAGCAAAAATATATAAGTAACCCACTTTTATCGTTCTCCACAGGGATCAGTGCGAGGGAAAGAATGCCATTCAACAGTATCTATATTTCTAAGCTTATGATTCAAAATTTCTGGTTTAAAGCGAACCAAAAGCAAATGCGGAAAATATAAAGTAAAGACTGAATTATAAACAGAGCCTTGTTGGAATTGGATCTCATCAATTGATAACACATGCATTCTTCTAATCAAGTAAACACAAATCAATCATTCGCCTAATATCCTCACGTATCACTCACAACAGAGGTTATGTCTAACGCAACGTCGAGAGGCCAACTGTATTGTCTTATCAGTGGTGTCTCACGCAACAAAACCAACACAGAGCTTTAAGAGCAGATACTCACGCAAGTGTTAGGCCTAAATCTATGTCTAGAGTTCAGTCCTAACAGATATTACTATAACGTCCATATCAGATAAATGATTTCTTCGTATTAAACAAAATCATAATACGTACACACGCTTAACCCTTTTTACATGTATTCAACTAATTTGCCCAATGAATGTGAATATCCTTCTTCATCCCTATTATCACGCATCCTCACGATACCGTATCGATCCTACTCATGCTACCCATGCTACATAATCAACACAATACAACAAAAGATAAAATGAATATCAACTCACAAAACCATGTCAAAAGCTTGCTCATTGATGGATGAAAATCTAAGATCAAAGATTTGTAAAGGTTTTGTCAAGACCACAAATAATTAACCAAAGACAACAAAAATAGAAAATCAGAATTCAATCCACAAACATACATTAGAGGAAATACATAAGGTATCAAAAGATTACATCCCTCTCCAACAAGAAATCTAAGATCCTACCTTTTCTCCCTTGGAAATGAAGAAATGCAAAGTTCTGATCTTTACTACAAGTTTCTCTATCTAAAATTACAACAACATAACCTAAAAAGTGTGAAAATTGTATTTATACAATTCAGGAATTTACACGTTCGCACTGCGAACCATTCATTCGCACAGCGAATGGTGAAAAATGGCACTTAAAGTGCCTTTGCTGATCAAACCGCCCCAGAAAATTCACGTTACTTCGCACTGCGAAGGATTTGTTCGCACTGCGAGCCTTCGCTTTCCCGTTCGCATTGCGAACTTTAGCTCATTTTTCCTCTGCCTCATTCTGGGACCATTCGCTGATTCCTTCGCCAGCATTCGCACAGCGAACCTTCACTAGGAGTTCGCCAGCATATTCGCACTGCGAACACCCTGCTATCATTCTTCTTCTCTTTGGCAGCTTGCACCGTTCTTGTGTCTTCCAACTTGGATGTATGAGTGCACTTTCCTGCACAATAGCACACATATTACAAGCCCCAAAGGTATTTTCAATGTTTAGAAGAACAATAATAATCATGGATAAAAACCAATGAAAACGTGAGAAAAAGTGGAAAAAATACAAAGAAAGATATGTCATTTTTAGGTCAAATCTGCACCTAACACTCTCCCCAACTAAACTTTTGCTTGTCCTCAGGCAAAGCACCCCTCATTGAAAACAAGAGGCTTTGCTCAAGTATAAGAATCAACCAAAGCAAGATAAATGCAGACAAGCATGAAAATGCGCACAAGCAACATTCACCACTCAATAGAATCGAACAATGACTAAGAATTAATTTCTTAAACAAATATCATAATTGGTTCAAAGAACAACTAAGTTTTCATACTTGAATCACTCTAACACTCCTCTTCAGAATAAGAATGAAGAAATTGACGCGTTTGCAACCGCGGGGAAATTTCACTCACCCGACAAATAATGCAAATAACAATCAATTCATACAACATCTAACAATCAAACATGAAAATATGGAAGCAAAAAGATCACCAAGGGCTTTAAAGGTTGCAGCATGGTCGGGTTAACAACAAAGGGACATTTCTAAAGGCCATTGAATCGAAATTGTCAATAAATGGTATTTACACATTACAACTTCATTCACCATTCTCATTCCTTTACCACCAACCTTCTCAAACTTCCTTATGCACAATTATTTCACTCTATTTTTCTCATCAAACAAGCATTCTTTTTCTTTTGTTTTTCACATTCATATTTACACTTTTTCATTTCATGCTTGTTTGAAATTTTCCAAAAGTTGAAAGCAACCTACCATCTTCTTTTTCATTCTCCCCAACTTAAACTCAACCAAACCTCAAGTGAATGAGCCTTACTTTTTAAGGAAAGGAAATCAAATTATACCAATGTTCAAAGGTTCAAGAAGAAATTTTTAGAAACTCACAAAATTCAATGATGAACCACACTTTCAAATTATGTACAGAAACAAGTTCATCACTAAAATGAGATCTAAACTGTTTAGGCTCAAAGGGGCTAACGAATTCTCACTACTCACGGGTAAGATACTTTTAGATATGGTTGTGCTCAATATAAACAAATGCCTTGATCATTTCTAATGCTTCCACAAAATCACAATAATCAAAAGATAAAGCATGAATCAAATGAATTAACAAAGTTATCAGTCATCCAAGCATTTAGCAAACAATGGAGGTTTCCTCACAATTTGTGGCTTTTGGACCTAAGTGAAACAAGCAATCCAACAAGTTGAAAAATGAAACAAGAATACACATTTGCACAAAGCACAAAATTCTTAAATCAATCTAACATTCTATAAAGCAGTACAATTTACCAAGCATACTTTCAACGCTCAAGCATCCATCCAGACTCGGGCGAAGCTTCATTGAATACTTTTATACACAAGCAACCAATCTAGAAGGAGTTCTCATCATTCCTGATCACACTAGAGAAAACATTAAAGGAACACAAATGCATATAATATTAACAAATGTACAAAGCTTAAAAATAAAGAAACTATGCGATGCGATTCAATATCTAAACACCGATCCCCGACAACGGCGCCATTTTGTTGAAACTAGAATAACAGCAAGCAAAAATATATAAGTAACCCACTTTTATCATTCTCCATAGGGATCAGTGCGAGGGAAAGAATGTCATTCAACAGTATCTATATTTCTAAGCTTATGATTTAAAAGTTCTGGTTTAAAGCGAACCAAAAGCAAATGCGGAAAATGTAAAGACGGAAAATGTAAAGACGGAAAATATAAAGTAAAGACTGAATTATAAACGGAGCCTTGTTGGAATTGGATCTCATCAATTGATAACACATGCATTCTTCTAATCAAGTAAACACAAATCAATCATTCGCCTAATATCCTCACGTATCACTCACAACAGAGGTTATGTCTAACACAACGTCGAGAGGCCAACTGTATTGTCTTATCAGTGATGTCTCACGCAACAAAACCAACACAGAGCTTTAAGAGCAGATACTCACGCAAGTGTTAGGCCTAAATCTATGTCTAGAGTTTAGTCCTAACAGATATTACTATAACGTCCATATCAGATAAATGATTTCTTCGTATTAAACAAAATCATAATACGTACACACTTTTAACCCTTTTTACATGTATTCAACTAATTTTCCCAATGAATGTGAATATCCTTCTTCATCCCTATTATCACGCATCCCGCGATACCGTATCGATCCTACTCATGCTACCCATGCTACATAATCAACACAATACAACAAAAGATAAAATGAATATCAACTCACAAAACCATGTCAAAAGCTTGCTCATTGATAGATGAAAATCTAAGATCAAATATTTGTAAAGGTTTTGTCAAGATCACAAATAATTAACCAAAGACAACAACAATAGAATATCAGAATTCAATCCACAAACATACATTAGAGGAAATACATAAGGTATCAAAAGATTACATCCCTCTCCAACAAGAAATCAAAGATCCTACCTTTTCTCCCTTGGAAATGAAGAAATGCAAAGTTCTGATCTTTACTACAAGTTTCTCTATCCAAAATTACAACAACATAACCTAAAAAGTGTGAAAATTGTATTTATACAATTCAGGAATTTACACGTTCGCACTGCGAACCATTCATTCGCACAGCGAATGGTGAAAAATGGCACTTCAAGTGCCTATGCTGATCAAACCGCCCTAGAAAATTCACGTTACTTCGCACTGTGAAGGATTTGTTCGTACTGCGAACCTTCGCTTTCCCGTTCGCACTGCGAACTTTAGCTCATTTTTCCTCTGCCTCATTCTGGGACCATTCGCTGATTCCTTCGCCAGCATTCGCACAGCGAACCTTCGCTAGGAGTTCGCCAGCATATTCGCACTGCGAACACCCTGCTATCATTCTTCTTCTCATTGGCAGCTTGCACCATTTCTTGTGTCTTCCAACTTGGATGTATGAGTGCACTTTCCTGTACAATAGCACACATATTACAAGCACCAAAAGTATTTTCAATGTTTAGAAGAACAACAATAATCATGGATAAAAACCAATGAAAACGTGAGAAAAAGTGGAAAAAATACAAAGAAAGATATGTCATTTTTAGGTCAAATCTGCACCTAACAAGGAGATGAAAAAGCATCCGCGTCGAATAATCGAGATCGGATACAAATCCAGTTTCTCTTGGTGAAATATCACTCTTGGATGAAGAAAAGTCTGAAACTTAGGTTATGGTGTGAGAAAAATAGGTTATGATCCCAATAAATAACAAAAAGTGCTTTTATACATCACTTTAAATCTGCCAAGTTCGCACTGCGAACTTTTTATTCGCCTAGCGAACTACCAAATAGGCACCTGATGTTCCTCTGCACAGTTAAACCGCCTCTAATATTTTGCATAAGTTCGCAATGCGAATAATTATTCGCAAAGCGAACTATTCGCCTACAAGTTCGCAAAGCGAACTTAGGTGCCTTTAGCTATTGCCTTATTCATGATGTCCTTCGCAAGGCCTTCGATGGGGCATTTGAAACAGCGAACATTCGCTGGAAGTTCCCACTACGAACTTAGTTGCCTTTTCTTACTGCCTCAAGTATGAGAGTGCTCGTTGGAGATTCGCTATATGTTCGCCCAACGAACATTCGCTGGCAAGTTTGCAAAACGAACTTACTGAAGTTTCTTCAATTCTTTAGCAACTTGAATCACTTTTCTTGTGTCTTAATTCTTTGATAACTTAATGGCTTTTTCTGCACAATAACACACAAATTACAAGCACCAAAGGTATTTTCACAATGTTTGAAGAATGACAACAATTCAAGAATAATATCCAACAATTCAACATAAAAGAGTTGAAAATGCCAAGTATTAATAAGAAATATAAGGCATGCTTGACATCTAACAAACTCTCCCCAGCTAACTCTTAGCCTGTCCTCAAGCAAAGTATGACTCTCATTGAAAACAAGAGTATTTGCTCAAGCATTTAACTCAACCAAGAAAAGATTTAAGGTTCATATAAACAACAAATACAAACAAGCAACAATTACAAATTCCTAGAATCGAACAATGCAAAAGAACTTGATTCTTAAACAAATATCAGACAATGTTTCAAGTAACAACTAAACTATCATGCTCATATCACTCTAACACTCCTCTTCAAAAAATAATTGAAGGAAAAACGCGCTTACAAACGCTGGGCAATTTCGCTCATCTGACAAATAATGCAAATACAAACCAATTCATACAATATCTAAACGATCAATAAAGAAATCATGGAAGCAAAAATATCACTAAGGGATTTTAAGGTTGTAGCTTGGTCAGGTTAACAATAAAGGGACATTTCTAAAGGCCATTGAATTGAAATTTCCAATGCAAAAGAACATTCACTATACAAGGTATTCACACAACTCAACTTCATTCACCATTTTCATTCCTTTACCACAAACCTTCTCAAACTTCCTTATGCACGATTATTTGGTCTCTATTTTTCTCTTTCAAGCAAGCATTCTTTTTCTTTGTTTTTCACATTCATATTCACATTTTCTTTTCTTTTCATGCTTGCTTGAAATTTTTCAAAAGTTTGAGCAATTTACCAATCTTCTTTTTCATTCTCCCCAACTTATTTTCAACTAAACCTTAAATGAATGCTCCTTGCTTTTTAAGGCAAGGAAACCAATAAAAACAATGCTCCAAGGTTCAAGAAGAAATTTTTTTAGAATCTCTCAAAATTCAATGATGAACTTAATTTTCAATTTATGTACATACACAAAGTTCATCACTAAGACGAGATTTAAATTGTTTAGGCTCAAAGGGCAAATGAATACTCACTACTCACAGGTAAATTACTGTTTGGAAATGGTTGTGCTCATTATCAACAAATGCCTTGATCATTTCTAATGCTTCCACAAAATCTCACAAATCATAAGATAAAGCATGAATTAAAAGTATAAAACAAAATTCATCAGCAATCCTATGCATTTAGTAGACCATGGAGGTTTCTCACCATTTTGGTTTTTGGACCTAAGTGACATAAGCAATCAATAAAGTTGCAACAAGAAACAAAATTACATTTGCATAATGACGAAAAGTTCTAACACGTTCTAAATTCTAGAAATGGGGAACCATGTACCTTGCCAACAATTACATGCTTAAGTACTATCATTGCCATCCAAACTTGGAAGAATCTTCCTTGATGAACAACAACACCAACCTAGAAATTCTTTCAATTCCACACCCAAAAATGGAAACATTAAATTTCCACAAGCATACCAACAATAACACAATAATAAGCATACCAGCATAATTTAAGAGTTAAACATTCTTTAACTGAAGGATTTAACTCTTAACAACAATAATAAAAAGAAACGAAATTAAAAAAAATATGAAAGCTGAACAATTCAACTGAATAACAAAATACTAATAATAATAGTGTCATGGTATAGAAACACCAACAAAAGTAATCAGTACCTCACAAAGGTACAAGTACATCAAATATCCAAAATATTCCACATAGTGGATGAAGTACAATAAAACTGATACAAAAAACATAATAATAAGAAAACTTCACTTTGAAGATCAAAGGAAGCACAAAATGTCATCAATCAAAAACTAGTCCTCCTCGGACTCAGAACCAGACTCCTCAACCTCCTCACCAGACTCGAAACCAGATACCTCCACAACCTCATCATCATCATCCACATCAGCATCAGCATCCTCAGGTTCAACTGCCTCTGCTCCCTCTTCAAAATCTGGTCTGGCCTCAGGCCAACCAGCATGGGCTAGGAATTGCTCCCTAATCATAATAGAGTGGTCCATGGAGGGATCTCGAATCTGCAGCTATAACACCTGTATAGAATCGTGCAAATCAAGTATGGCATGCTGAGATGTCGTCATCCAGTCCCAGTTGTATTGGCAAATCTCTTGCTGATACGGGTAAAATCCCTGAGATCCAGAACCACTAGACCCATCACCTATACCTGTGCCAACATCAGTACCAGCACCAAAAGACTCTCCTCCTAACCCCTTCGGCTTACGGAATTTGTCCACGTACCTATCATCAATAGCGGCTGGGATTGTAACCTGACGGCGAGTGGCAATATTTACCCCCGCATGCACACAAAGAGTCGTGATTAACCAAGGAAAGACAAGCGGACAATTCTTCTGTGAGGTCAAACCTAGTCCACTTTCCACAACAGCCCGCATCTCGTCAGCAATAATTCGGGCCACATCAATTTGAACATTCGTCATGATGCTATGGACCAAATGAGCAATGGGTATGGTAATAGTCGAAGAGTGCGACTTTGGCTTGATATTTTTTAAAACCAATAATAAAATCAACTGAGCCAAAGGACGCATGTCCTCTCGATGGTACTTGCGTGCAACCCCAGATGCATTCAATTAAACAGTTTTTCCTTCACGCAATAAGTCTCGAGTGATGGTATCGGTGTCTCTGTGAAATCTCAAGGTTTGGTGGTAGGCATCAATCTCATTCTCTCTCAAAGGCAACGGGTTCCCAAGAACCGTGTTTATTATCGCCCGATCAAACTTCATAACTTTTCCCAAAACCAAAGTCTCCCATGCAAATTCCTCACCATCATCCGGGAACGCATTTGCGTGAATTCCCGGATCATCTTAACATTATAACGGTCCACTGGAGTTATCAACCTCCCCCGCTTCTTACTTTCAATGAGTGACGCTACCACCTGGTAGACTCCTTGTGAGTTCAAGTTGAATCGCTTCTCAGGCAAGATACTCCTTCTCTCGAGTGTCAAGTAACGGGCAGCCTGCTTTGCCCCTCGAAAACGGACATTATCAAACTGGATAGGAACTGGTCGTGAAGAACTTCCGGTCTTTCTTTTCTTCGAAGGAATAACTTTTGGAGCCATCTGCAAAACCATCAGTAAAACAAGCGACCTGCCAACAAACAATTTCATTAGCAAAGGAACAAAACAGTAAAACCAGAATCCTAAAGAAAACAACAATTTTTTTTAAGAATTATGTTCTGTTCGCCCAGAAGTTCGCAAGTCGAAGCCCTGGCGAACATTCGCCCCAGATTTGCTAGGCGAATGCTCGCCCCAGATTCACAAAGCGAACTAGTGGCGAACCTGCGACTTTATAATTTAGCAGTTTTTGCCCACCTTTCCAAAATTAGTTTTTCTTCCACAACACAACCTCTACTCTTAATGTTTGATAAAAATCAACATGCAAAAACAAAGAAACCTTAAAAATAGAGGTGCATTGGTCCACTTCAACCTAGAATCTAATTGTTCTCTAAGATCAACCTAACCCTAACCACATATTCTATCAAGAATTAAAAGAGAGAAAGAGATCATACCTGAACTTGGTGAGAATGACTTGGAAAATTCGTGAGAAGATGCAGGAAATCAGAGAGCTCGTGAGAGATAGTGCAAGTGTGTTTGTTTGAGAGTGATAGTGGAAAGGGAAGGGTAGGGTTTCCCAAAGCCAAAGTCAGAAAACAAACTGGGTATTGGGCCCAGGTATCTGGCCTACAAACTTTTAACCCTTTTTTTAAGTGAATTGGCAGCAGACACCTTATGTCTGTCTCGCTACATTCGCATTGCGAACTGGCCAGCGAACATTCGCTCCAAGTTCGCAAAGTGAACTTCTTAGCGAACATGATAGCATTTTGAAAAATTTGGTACATGCTGCTACCACACTTCTTACACACTTTAAACAACTTAATACACAAAAATAGTAAGAAATACAAAAATACTTACAATGTTGGGGTGCCTCCCAACTAGAGCTTTGTTTAACGTCGTTCGAGCTCGACGCTCCAAGATGACCTCAATAATCATCTAGAAACATTGCGCAATTTTTACGATCAATCTCGCCTCCAAGATAGATTTTAAGTCGTTGGCCATTCACAGTCCAACTTTCCTTTTTCTGCAAGTCCTCTATCACAATAACACTGTAGTGCTTCACGTCTTTAATAAAAAACGGTCCAGACCACTTGGACTTTAATTTTCCCGGAAAAAAGCTTCAAACGGGAATTGAATAGAAGAACCATTTGGCCTACCCAAAATTCTTTCTGACAAACTTTCTTGTCATGATAACCCTTAACTTTTTCCTTATAAAGCTTGCTAGAATGATACGCATTATTCCTCATTTCATCCAACTCGTGTAATTGAACCTTTCTTTTCTCGCCGGCCAAGTTCAGATCAAAGTTTAACAATTTCAACGCCCAAAGACCTTTGTGCTCCAATTCAACTGGTAAATGACATGTTTTTCCATAAACCATTTGGAATGAAGTTAAACCTATTGGAGGCTTGTAAGCGGTGCGATACTCCCACAAAGTTTCATCAAGATTTTTCGACCAATCTTTTCGAGAGCTTGACACGGTCTTTTCAAGAATCCTTTTTACCTCCCTATTTGAAACTCCGGCTTGGCCATTGGTTTGCAGGTGGTAAGGGGTTGCAACCTTATGCTTTACACCATAGTGCTCTAAAACCTTTTCAAGCAGTGTATTGCAAAAGTGTGACCCTTCATCACTAATCAACACACGAGGGGTGCCAAAATGGGAAAATATATTTTTCTTTAGAAATTTGATCACCGTTTTGCCATTGTCCCTCGGTGATGCAATTGCTTCCACACACTTAGAAACATAGTCAACCGCAACCAAAATGTACTCATTTGAAAAAGATGGGGGAAATGGTCCAACAAATTCGATACCCAAACAATCGAAAACTTTAACTTCCAAAATAGTTTGTAAAGGCATTTCATCCTGTTTTCCAATCCCGCCACTTCTTTGGCATATGTCACAACTCTTCGCATGTAGGTTTGCATATTTAAACAACGACGACCAATAAAAGCCCGATTGGAGGACTTTTGTTGCCGTTCTCAAACCATTGTAATGCCCTCCATATGGCGAATTGTGATAATGCCAAAGGATACTTTTAGCTTTATCACTAGTGGCACACCTTCTCAACAAATTATCACCACCTAACTTAAAAAGATATGGTTCATACCAAACATAAAAATTGGCATCCGATAAGAATTTCCTTCTTTGGTTCCAAGTTAGATCTTCCGGTATAAATCCGGTTGCTTTGTGGTTAGCAAAATATGCAAACCAAGGTCTAACTTGTACCCTAAACAGTTTTTCATCCGGAAATTCTTCTCGGACCTCACTTTCTCGGTGTGTTACTTCTACATTGACCAAACGGGATAAATGACCCGCTACCAAGTTTTCAGACCCCTTCTTGTCATGAATTTCCAAATCAAATTATTGTAACAAAAGGATCCACCGGATTAGCCTTTGCTTTGAATCCGGCATGGTAAGAAAATATTTAATGGCCGAATGGTAAGTGTAGACCACAACTTTTGAACCAATCAAGTAAGACCGAAATTTCTCGAGAGCATACACTATAGCGAGTAATTCTTTTTCAGTGGTAGCATAATTCACTTGTGCCTCATTTTAAACTTTATTCGCGTAATGTATGGCATGAAAATTTTTGGTCTTCCTTTGCCTAAGCACCGCGCCAACCGCATAATCGCTTGCATCACACATTAATTCAAAATTTAAAGTCCAATTAGGAGCAATGATTATGGGTGCGGTGATGAGTTTTTCTTTTAAAATTTGAAAGGCATTTAAACATTCATCATCAAAGAGGAAAAACTTATCTTTGTTGAGCAAATTGCTCAAAGGTCTTGCAACTTTGGAGAAGTCTTCGATGAATCGCCTGTAAAATCCCGCATGGCCTAGAAAACTCCAGATTCCTTTAACATTTTTTGGTGGTGGCAACTTCTCGATCACTTCAATTTTTGCTTGATCCACTTCAAGGCCTTTAGAGGAGACTTTGTGGCCTAGCACAATCCCCTCCGTTACCATGAAGTTGCACTTCTCCCAATTTAGCACCAAGTTTGTTTCCACACACCGTTCGAGAACGGTCTCCAAATTTTTCAAACATAGATCAAAAGAAGCTCCGAACACGGAGAAGTCATCCATGAACACTTCCATTGTTTTCTCAATAAGGTCGGGAAAAATGGCTTGTACACACCGTTGACAAGTTGCCGACGCATTGCACAAGCCAAAAGGCATCTTCCGGTATGCACAAATTCCAAATGGACAAGTGAACGCCGTCTTCTCATGGTCTTCTAGATCAACTGAAATTTAGTTATACCCAGAATAGCCATCTTGGAAGCAATAAAACTTTTGACTCGACAATCTCTCAAGCATTTGATCCATAAATGGAAGTGGAAAGTGATCTTTTCTAGTAGCGGTATTAAGCCTCCTATAATCGATACACATTCTCCAACCCGTTACAGTTCTCGTAGGAATCAATTCATTTTTTTCATTTCTTAAAATGGCCATTCCTCCCTTCTTGGGAATAACTTGCACAGGACTCACCCACGGACTATCGGATATCGGATAAATCATTCTGGCATCCAATAGCTTAACAACTTCCCTTCTTACCACTTTCTTCATTGTAGGATTCAAACAGCGTTGAGGTTGAGCTACCGCTTTGAAGTCCTCTTCCATTAAGATTTTGTGCATGCAATAGGCCGTACTAATTCCTTTCAAATCAGAAAAAACCAACCTATAGCTTGTTAATGTTTCTTCAAAACTTGAATCAAACGGTCTTCCTCTTTGTTGGACAAAATGTTACTAATGATAACCGGTTTGTTACAACCTTCATCAAGGAACACATACTTCAAATTAGAAGGCAACACCTTCAATTCAAGTTGAGATTTATCTTCATTTGCTTCTTTCTTCAACACTTCCATTTCACTTTCCTATGGTTGTAATTCTTTTAAAGATCCAAGTTCCTTCAAGCATTCCTCAAGTTCCCTTTCTTTCTCATTGGTAAGTATTTCAAATGAGTCACCAAGAGCTCTTTCCAAGGGAGATGCTATGTGAACTTGCTTTGAGACTTCCATTATGGCTTCTTTCGTTGCATCAATATGGAAACTATCATGCTTATCTTTGGAATGCTTCATTGCTTCAAAAAGATTAAAGCACACCTCGTCATTTTGAACTCTTACTTTTATAAGGCCGTCGTCAACATCAATCATCATTCGAGCGGTCTTCATAAAAGGGCGTCCAAGAATCAATGGAGCATCCTCATCTTCCTCCATATCAATTACAACAAAGTCAACCGAAAAGAAAAATTTATCCACCTTAACCAATACATCTTGAGCCAATCCATGAGGATGAGTTATAAATTTGTCGGCCAATTGTAATGTCATTCGAATTGCTTTCATTTCAATGTTCCCAAGCCTCTTCACGATAAACAATAGAATTAAGTTGATGCTTAAGCCCAAATCAATTAAGCCTTTGCTAACATAAACATCACCAATTGTTACCGGCAAAGTAACACGCCCCGGATCGACTTCTTTCTTTGGTAGAGTTCTTTGAATTATTGCACTACAACTTGCATCAAGGATAATTGTTTCCGGCTTCGAATATCTTTACTTTTTTGTAAGAATATCTTTCATGAACTTAGCGTATTTGGACATTTGCTTAAGCGCTTCGAAAAATGGAATGTTGATTTGCAATTGTCGGAATATGTCCATGAAACGAGTGTAATGCCTAGCATTGTCTTTCTTGGTGGGTACATGAAGGTAAGGTAGATTTTGAATAGGAATAGGATTCACTTTCTCCTTCCATTTTTTGACTCTTCTTTTTTTTTTTCTTCTATCTTTTCTTTCTCAAGGTTCTCATTTTCAACTAACTTCTCATTTTCATTTTCAACTCCTTCCTCATCATTTTTTTCAACTTCTGCCTCATTATTTTTGTCTTCCTCCACAATCTCATCACTTCTCACATCAACATTTTTCTCATTTTTTTATCCTCCACCCAACTCTCTTCCATTCCTAGTCACAATGGCTTTGCAATGTTCCTTCGGGCTGGTTTGAGTATTTGCGGAAAAAGATGGGCCCGGTTGTTGATCGGCTAATTTTTTTGCAAGTTGCCCAACTTGGTTTTCAAGATTTTTGATTGATGCCTCATTAGTCTTTTGGTTGGCTATTGACATTTGAATGAATTGGTTGAGAGTTTCTTCTAACTTTGAACTTCCACCTTGAGGTTGTGTCGGTTGATAAGGATTTTGACGGTATCCTTGTTGATTTTGATAATTCCTTCTTTGTTGGTATCCTTGAGGGTTTTGATAAGGCTGTTGGGAATTGTTTTGATAAGGTTACTGTTGCCTTTGATTGCCTTGTTGTTAATTTTGATTTGCCATATAATTTGCTTCTTCATTCTCCGAAGGATAATAGCCGGTGGGGTGATCTCCTTTGCACAATTCACATACGGCTATTTGCACATTCTTGGTTGGAATGTCTTGCATCTCTTTAAGTTGTTGAGGGAGCTTTGACATTTGTTGTGTTAACAACTCCACTTGTTAAGCTAACAATTTATTTTGGGCAAGAATAACATCATTAGTCCCCAATTCAAGCATTCCCGGTTTCTTTTGAGTAGTGCCACAGTTATGATTCCCTTGATGGTCATTGAGTGCCATTTTATCAATGATAGTAATTGCTTCCTTGGCGCTTTTTGACATTAAAGACCCACCCGAAGTAGCATCCAACAAGGTATTGTGAACCGGTTGGAGACCATTTCTGAAAATATGAACTTGTGTGAGTTCATCAAAACCATGTCCTTTGCATTTTCTTAGCAAAGATTTGAATCTCTCCTAAGCTTCGTTGAGGGATTCATTTCCACTTTGTGAGAAAACTGCGGTCGTCGTTTTTGCTTCCATAAAACGATTATGTGGAAAAAATCGTTCTAGGAACTTCTCTTCCAACATGTTCCAATCCGTCGTAATAGCAGTCGATTGGTCAAGGTACCATTCCTTTGCCTTCCCAGTGAGGGAATGCGGAAAGAGTCTCTTAAACAACGACTCCTCTTCAGCTTCAGGCGCTCTAGTTGCACCCGCAATTTCATAAAATTTTGTCAAATGAGTGAAGGGATCCTCGTGATCCATACCGGTGAATGGATTTTGGTATAGAAGAGCAAAGATGCCTGTCTTCATTTTCGAGTGCCTACCGTTGTGGACATTACGTGCAAACTGAGTTGTGTGCCTCGGACTGTTAGTACATGGAACTGAAGCAGGTGGTGGTGGAGGTGGTGCTGCCATGGTTGGCGTTAACTGTGGTGTTGGTGTATAAATTGAACTTTCTCCTCTTTCTCGTCTTTCTTTAGCAAGTTGCCTCCTCCGTCTAGTTTTGCTATTTAACTTACGTGCAGTTCTCTCAATCTCAGGATCGAAAAGAAGTTGATTTGCAGGTAACTTTCATCGCATAAACAGAGTCTGCAAAACTTAACCAAACAAATTAAGAAGCTCAAGAAAAAGTTATAAAAGCTTAAAACTTAACAACTATCGCAATGCTTGCAATATCAAACAACAATCCCCGGCAACGGCGCCATTTTGTTGAAAAGTATTTCGGGGGGTGTTTTATCGTATCCATAGGGATTGTATAGATATTGTCGTTGTTCTGTAGTTGTAATCGTTTTAAACTTAAAGTAACAAAGATTTTTGGTTGCTTGGTAACAGATCGTTTGCACAAAAATTTAATAACAACGGTAAAGAAATTGGTTTTAAAGGTTTGGCAAAAGCATGCCAAGATAAGGGTCCGATAATCCGTTTCATACGTATTTACTCGATAAAGTATGTGAACTTGTTAACAATTAATATAATCACATATCCTCTCAACAAGTTTATCTATAACACTTGTTGTGGGATTTATCATATTGATCCTTAGATGATCTCTCACTCTAACTATCAATATGATAACATTCAAAGATCAATATTTATGAACATCAACTCTCAAAACTATCTCTAGCCTCATGATTGTTGATGGATTAAAACTTAGGTCAAGTCTTAGAACACATTTCTCAATCATGAACCAAAACAAATTATAAACCATACAAACAAAGTTTTTCACCATATATTAATCATCAACAAAGTTCACAAACTAAATATCAAGATCAATACATACAAAATAAAGGATTACCTACCACTAATCTTGACACAAGAGGTGTTTAGCTACACATTGTCATGGTAGCTTGTTTCACAAGTATCGAGAGGAGATGAAAAAACATTCGCGTCGAATAATCGAGATCGGATGCAAATCCAGCTTCTCTTGGTGAAATATCACTCTTGGATGAAGAAAAATCAGAAACTTAGGTTATGGTGTGAGAAAAATAGGTTATGATCCCAAGAAATAACAAGAAGTGCTTTTATACATCACTTGAAATCTGCCAAGTTCGCACTGCAAACTTTTTATTCGCCTAGAGAACTACCAAATAGGCACCTGATGTGCCTCTGCATAGTTAAACCGCCTATGATATTCTGCATAAGTTTGCAATGCGAATAATTATTCCCAAAGCGAACTATTCGCCTACAAGTTCACAAAGCGAACTTAGGTGCCTTTAGCTACTGCCTCATTCATGATGTCCTTCGCCAGGCCTTCGCTGGGGCGTTTGAAACAGCTAACATTCGCTAGAAGTTTGCATTGCGAACTTAGTTGCCTTTTCTTACTGCCTCAAGTCTGAGAGTGCTCGCTAGAGATTTGCCAGATATTCGCCCAACGAACATTCGCTGGCAAGTTCGCAAAGCGAACTTACTGAAGTTTCTTCAATTCTTTGGCAACTTGATTCACTTTTCTTGTGTCTTACTTCTTTGATAACTTAATGCCTTTTTCTGCACAATAACACACAAATTACAAGCACCAAAGGTATTTTCACAATGTTTGAAGAATGACAATAATTCAAGAATAAAATCCAACAATTCAACATAAAAGAGTTGAAAAATTCCAAGTATTAATAAGAAATATAAGGCATGCTTGACATCTAACAACATGCTTGTGACATACCACATATCTCTAATCCTAACAACAATTTTTTACAAATCTTTGGATGCCAAAGTTGAGGTAACCAAAGTTGATGAATGAGCGATCAAAGGAAAAATAATCGGCGCGAGGGTACCCTTTTTGCCTGATGAGCCTTAGGATGCAACAGTCAAGCTAATGACGGTAAAGAATAGCTTAATGAGAGGCAACCTATAGGGAAATTTTAATTTCAGTAATTTCTTGAATCCTAAATCCTAAACCATAAACCTTAAACCATAAACCCTTGTTTATTGGTTGAATAAATACACAATGAGGTAATTTTTGTTATAAAATCCGAGCCTTTTTAAGCTAACCCAATTTTAGTGTTATATCCTTTGTAAAACACTTGAGCCTTAACCCTTATTTCGGTGACATAACCAGATTAATTAGCCCATGACTTAAAAAGATTAAATCTTTTCACCCACTATTTTGAGTTAGGTAGAATTTTTAGTTCCATGTTGCAGAAAAAAAAAGTTTGGGGTTACTCTTGGAAGTGAGAAAAATTTAAGGTTAGGGTTAGGGTATTAGAGAAATTGGTCAAAAATAAATTTGTTGTGAAAAAAATAAAGAAGTTAAATAACTTCTTAAAAAAAGACAAAAATAAAAAATAATAAGAATGAAAAAGACCATCTCTAGTACCAATAGAACAAAGCAAAAAGTTATATGAAGAGGAATTTGATAAAATAAGGAAAACTAGATATCTAATTCCAAAGGTTTAAGTCTATTATCGCAAATTATCCTACCTTGATATAAACCCCGTTACAACTCGAAAAGACATAAAAAATGCGTGTTTAAAGGACTTTGATTTTCTTTTTTAGAAATCATTCAAATTCAATATAAAATGCTCTTGTATGCTGATTGAGAGATTACCCTATCATTACGAGTAAAATCATAGTGAGATGAGAGACATGTTGAGTATTGTTGTATTGAATGTATTTTTTCGAATTTTCTTAATTGAAGTCGAGAGCAGAAGTGATGATCAGATAATAAAAATTAAAAAATGTGATGTTCATTGGTCATAATTAGTATGTTGTTTTTCTATTAAAATTGTAATTGCTGAAAAATTACTTGAGAATAAACAACAAATTAAATTTTGTAATTTCAATATAATTTCAATCTTTTCAAGTGATTTTGATGAAGACAACAAATACTACTTGAACTTTAATCATGCTCAAAAAGGAAGTGGATCAAATGTCTTCATTCAAGAAGTTCAAAGTTTCAAATATCATTCAAGAATTGAAGACATTTCAAATAACATATCATCTCTTAATAAGGTTTATACAAGTGTTCTAAATAGTGTCTCATTTATGCATCATAAGTTTAAGAATGATTGGAAAAGAATGCCATGTGTTTGCTGCATTAAAAGTATGTTTTCTGCATTTTCTAATAGTGTTAACCGATTATCACCTTAGGTTAACCGGTTAACCAATGAAAATTTTGAAATATTTCTAACGTTGGAAAGGTGTTAACCGATTAACACTGAAACAATGTGAACAATTATGCAACTTTTCAGATTTCTTTTTAAATGTTTTTGTCATTGTTTCATGGCATCTCTTCATATTTTAACACTCATTTGTAGAGGTGTATTAGGGTTATATAAAGAGCATAAGTTCAGTTTTTCTATTCACCTCCTCTTGCCATAATTTTCAATCATCCAATCTCTTAAAAATTCTGCATTTTTACAAGAGTGTTCTTCAAACTTTTCAAACAAAAACTTCTGCACTTAAACCTTCATACTCATTGCATTAGTTTCATTTTTATTGAGTCGAACACTTGTATAATATCAATAAGAGTGATTGTTACAAAAGGAGAAGATCAATCTTTTGATTGATTCAAAGTTCAAAATCCAACTTTCATCACTTACTACAAAAATCAGAATTATATTACTTTGTCACATCTTATTCTTAGGATTGTTAGGAATAAAGTTGTGAAGTGTAATCCTTGTTATCCGGATTGTGGATACAAGAGGTCCATTTGTGAGAGGTTGATTCTCGGTTAGACTTTAAACTTGTAAAATCCAAGAGGGTGTTCTTGGTGGTTGATAGTTAGTGACTTGTATAGAAAGACTAGAAAGAGTCTTGTCTTGTCCAAAACTATAGTAAAATCTCTTTCATGTTGAAAGGGGAGTGGAGTACTCTCGACCTGTGAGGGGAACCACTATACGTCTTGGTGTTCTTTACTTTCCGCATTTACCGCTTTCCTCACTTAGAAACTTTTAGGAAAGTAAAATTCAAAAACCGTCAAAAATCCGGATAATTGTCTAAGAGCCTAATTCCTCCCTCTTAGGCACACATATAACTTACAATTGGCATCAGAGCAGGTTATAAGTAACCTGTTCCTACAAATCCAGTATGGCTTCTGCAAGCACAAACCCGGTATTCAAAGACGGTGGTAGTAACAAGCCCCCACTTTTCTCTGGAGAGTATTTTGACTTTTGGAAAATCTGCATGAAGGCACATCTTGAAGCACAAGGAGAATGTATATAGGAAGCCATTGAGAATGGTCTACATAATCTGGTTAATACGGTTGATGGTGTTGGTACTCCAAAGTTAAAAAATACATATGATGAAGATGACAAGAAAAGAATCTTGAATGAAAAGAAAGCTGTCAATATTCTTCAGAGTGCATTAAGTATGGATGAGTTCTTTTGTGTTTGTCAATGTAAATCGGCTAAAGAAATATGGGATACGTTGGTAGAAACACATGAAGGTACAGCTGAAGTAAAAAGATCCAGACTAAACACTTTAAGTCAAGAATATGAAATATTTCGAATGCAGCCCAGAGAATCCATTGTTGCATTACAGAAGAGATTTGTTCATTTGACTAACCACTTAATGGCACTTGGTAAAACATTCTTAAATGATGAATTAAATCTCAAAATTCTAAGATCATTGACTAGAGTATGGCAGCCAAAAGTAACAGCAATATCGGAAAAGAAAAGCCTCTCTACGATGACTTCTGCATCTCTATTTGGTAAACTTCAAGAGCATGAGTTAGAACTTGAAAGATTGGAGAAGCATGAAATACATGTAAAAGATTCAAAAGACGTTGCCTTAAATACAAAAGTAAAAAATTATGATAGCAATCAAGAGGATGAGTCCAATAGTGATGAAAATGATGATCTTATCAAAAAGTTTGAAAAGTTTCTAAGAAAAGAAAGGAAAAAGGAGATCACTAAAGGGGAAGCACCAACGAGAAAGATTAAATGCTTTGAATGTGGAGAAAGAGGACATGTTAAAAGTGAATGTCCTAGACTTCAAAAGAAAAATAAATTCATGAAAAAGAATCATAAAAAGGAAAGGAAAACATATGTAGACAATGAAATAAGTTCATCTTCAGATGAAGAACATGTAAATCTTGCATTGATAGCATCACACCACTTCGATGATGAAGAAGATGAGGTTAGTAATAATTCTTTTGATAGTGGTGCAGAAGGTGCCATAAATGAATTGTTAAATGAATGAAAAATTATGTATAAAACTATATCATCTCAAAAGAAACAAAATTCAAATTTAGAAGAAAAAAATGTTTCATTAGAAAAAGAGATCGAAAATGAGAAACAAAAGATGATTAGTGAAAAACAGAATTTTGTATGTAAAAATTGTGAATCTCTCTCTTTTCAAATTGTCCAATTAAAGAAAGTACTTGAAAGGTATGAGAAAGGACAAATTGGATTGGAAGAAGTCCTTAGTCAACAAAGATATTCAAATGATAAAAGTGGACTTGGCTATTCAAATTTTTCTAAGCCAAGTTCAAGTAAAACTATATTTGTTAAGGCTAAGGATCAAACTTCCAAAGAGAAAGTGAACAAACCTAGGAATGTGCATCCTAATCCTAAAAAGAAAAGATTTCCTAAAAAGAAATCTTATGTTCCAAGATATAAGAGCAACTTTGAACCTACTTATTTTTATTGTGGTATTGTTGGCCATACACCTAATGCTTGCTATGTAAGAAACTTTAGTGTTGCAAGTGGGCATTATGTGTGGGTAAAGAAATGTACTAACTATGATGGACCCAAAGCACATTGGGTATCAAATCAAACTTAATTTGTTTTGTAGGTTTGCTTGAGGACCACTTTAAATCTATGTTGTTTTGATAAGTGGTGGCTCTAAGCTTTTGGTGGGAGACATAAACTAACTTTCAAATCTAGTGCTTAGTCCAAGGGTTATTTCATATGGGGAATACCTTGAAAGGAAGAATTCTTGGCATTGGCAAAGTTGGAGCACTAACTTTCACATTCATTGAAGATGTACTGTATGTTAAAGGACTAAAGGAATATCTTCTAAACAAAAGCCAACTTTGTGACAAAGGCTTCAAGATCATGTTCACCAATGATGAATGTTTTGATGAAGTCAATCTTGAGGTAAAATCTCATAGGTAAAAATTGCTTTTATTGTTCATAATTTCTTTATATACTTCAAGTCATTTTCCCATCCTTTTTGTTAATGACAAAGGGGGAGAAGAATTGTGTATTATTGCTTGGTTTCTCTAACAAAATGTGCAGATTTCAAAACTCTTTTGATACTCATGAATTGAGGGGGAGCATCATCAAAGGGGGAGTTTTTTTTCTTTAGAGAAACATCATGAAAGCATCTTTCAAATTTGGTTGTCATCATCAAAAAGGGGGAGAATGTAATTTCAATATAATTTCAATCTTTTCAAGTGATTTTGATGAAGACAACAAATACTACTTGAACTTTAATCATGCTCAAAAAGGAAGTGGATCAAATGTCTTCGTTCAAGAAGTTCAAAGTTTCAAATATCATTCAAGAATTGAAGACATTTCAAATAACATTTCATCTCTTAATAATGTTTATACAAGTGTTCTAAATAGTGTCTCATTTATTCATCATAAGTTTAAGAATGATTAGAAAAGAATGCCATGTGTTTACTGCATTAAAAGTATGTTTTTCTGCATTTTCTAACAGTGTTAACCGATTAACACCTTAGGTTAACCGGTTAACCAGTGAAAATTTTGAAATATTTCTAACGTTGGAAAGGTGTTAACCGATTAACACTGAAACAATGTGAAAAATTCTGCAACTTTTCAGATTTCTTTTCAAATGTTTTTGTCATTGTTTCATGGCATCTTGTAATACCCCAAATTTTGACCACTCAGATTTCCCATCATTGTGAAAATCATCATCACAATATGGATGAACCATCATGCTTCATCAGTCTCCCCAAAGATGGGTGAGCATCTAATACAATCAAAATTAGGGTTTCAAGCCCTCTCTGAGTGCTTAGACAAAGGATCAATCAAGAAATGACATGATCTTCAACTTGTCTAATCTCTCAAACATCCACAATGGATCAAAAAGGACTCCCACTTCAAGGATTAAGCACAAAGCTGCTCCCTTCTAGGTGGATCAAGTCTCAAGATCGACAGTGTCACCAAATTAGAGTTTTGGTCGACCAGGGCCTCCAGATGGAAATTTTCATTTGGGCACAAGGCAATGATCCAAAACATGACCTAATATACTTCATGGAACCTCATGAACCCATGCATCAAGTCAATTTTGCCTCAGGGGATGCATTCATCAAAAATCAGGAATTAGGGTTTCTTGACCTAATTCACCCCTAAGTTGACTTTTGGGGCAAACCATGAGCCAAGACCTCAAGAGATGATTTGAGGGTCTCTAATACACCATATTGATCCATTTGGAACAATGGATTGATTCAAGAAACTTGAGCAACAAGTTTCATTTTCATCTGCACCACAATTAGGGTTTTAAGGGAAAAGTCAACTGTAACTTTGACTTTTGACCTGGACATGCTCCCAAACCCTAATACATGATTGAATATACCCTATGACACCCATGGAACATGTCCATCAAGTTTGATTTAGGTCAAGGACATGATTTCCTGAAGAATTACACAGTTTGGAATTCATCTGATAAAAAGTCAACTGTGCACAAAAGTCAACTTTGACTTTTTGAGATTTTTCACCAAAATGGATTTTTAACCCTAAAATGATGTTAATGTATGATTTGAATCATCATTCATCAAGAAAAATCAAGAAAAGTGAGATAACTTGTAAAAGGGGTAACCATAAAACTTAGAAATTTTTCTAAGTTAAAAATAAAGTGGCAAAGGTACCAACTTTGGAGGACCATAACTCCTAAACCACAAGGCCATTTTTTCTCATCCAAAGATGGATTTGTAGCCCTCATTATCACCTACAAAAACTTCAACTACTATTTATTCCAATTCATTAAGGATTTTGAGTTATGGAGTGATCAAAGTGGCTGAAAAGTGAAAATGTCACTTTTTCCAACACTTAGTGAAATTTTCACTAAGTCAGATTCTGCCTCACTTTTTGCCAAATGTAGGGGGATTTTTCACTTGGAATCAAAAGAGATCAAAACCAAACTTGTTCAAATAGTTGTTGTATCATGTTAGGGCTTTCCAAAATGGCCAAGAACATTGCCAAATTCAACCTACATCGTGAGATACAACATTGACAAGTTGCCTTGCTGAAATCTGTCAAAGCAAGGCAGAATTTGCATTTTGGCTCGATTTGCCAAAATCAGCCAATTAGAATTGCTCCAATCCACTTGGACACCTCAGAAGATTGAATCCAAAGGGGACAATCACTGAGCCAAGCCTCCAAGGTCCAAGGAACAAAGAATAACATGTTGAACCTAGAATGGCCAAAATAGGGACAAGACTTCAAATTTGGAATGAGGCATTCAATGGAACCATCAAGGTGGCATGGACTGAGCCATTCTCATCTGAAATCAGTCAAGACTTATCCAAGACCAAGGGGACCAAAGCTCTGTGCCCTAACCTCTAGTCAATGGCTAGAGGAGACTTTCATTTCCATTGGCCAACATTGAGGAAACCTACTTACCAGCTGCCATATACTATTCCTTGTAAAACAAACTTGCTCTACTATAAATAGAGCTCAATTGTGCTCAGTTTGAGTACACCAAAGCCATCTAACAAATGCTTTCCTCAAAATCTCTTTCTCTTGGCAAAAATGCCTTTCTTAGCAAGGTAGCTATCGGGTTTTGAGTTTGAGAGCAATTCTGCACAAACCAATCACTCACACACCTCACATACATCACATATGAGCTGATCAAACACTCACATAACATTTGAAACATCAAAATCTCAAAATCACTTGCCATCCACACAAGTTTGAAGTGAAGTTGCAGCTGAGATGCCATAAACTGATCCAGTCCATTTCAATTCAATCCAAGTGTTCAAACACACTCCATATGGTGTAGGGAAGCTGTCCAGATCATCACAACTTGTCTGTAACACCTCCAACTCAAAATCACATCTGCTCTTGCTGTCACGACTTGAAGGTAAGCCTAAACTTGGGCATCTCTCAATCTATGCATATTTCCTCGCACAATAATTTGGCCATATGTTCATAATCATGCATGGAATGTTTTCCCTCAATTAATTGCATTGTTTGAATCGTGTATAAAAAATCCTAGCCTTCATGCAGAAATTAGGGTTCTTGAGGTTTCTTCGTGATTTCTTGTTGTATGCTTAATTTAAATGAAATTAAAGTACATAGACATGATCGTGAGGTTGAGACGAGCATAATGATATGTGGATTGCATGATATGGTTACGTATTCATGGAGATTGGATAGAAAACGCAAATCTGAGAAACCAAGAACAAGCGCGTGTTCTTCAGCTGTTCTTGGCGCCATTTTTGAATAATTTGAATATTTGAATTTTGTGATTTTGTTTAATTGATTCAAAAATTAATTTCTCTCTGAGTTTTAATGATTTTGAGTTGATTCTTTTTTTAATAATTCACAAAAATGTTAAAATATTTTATTTTATCAAAAAATCTCAAAAATATTATTTATTTCATATAATTGATATTTTTGTAAAGAATTAATATTTTGATTGTTTTTGGCATTTTAAATATTTTTTCTACATTGATTTTGCAACTTTTAATGCTTTCTAATTATTTTATAGGTCAATACTTAATTTTTGAAGCATTAATCCAAGATCACAATTTGTTTTCCATGTGTTAAACAATTTTTGATCATTTTAATTGAATTTTTATTCAATTAAATACATTTTTGAAAACAAATTAGGGTTTTGGATTAATTCAACCCTCATAAATTATTTTCAAAACACTTTGGGCCTCTATTAGAGTGTAAGACCCAAATCTTTTTTTGACCAAATCATCTTTGGGCCTCACTTATTGTATAAGTCCCGATACCGTAAAAAAAACAAACGGCGCGATCGTCGCCTTTTCAAAAAACATCTGGGCCTCTCCTTGAGCTATAAGACCCATTCAAAACACTTTGGGCCTCTATTAGAGTGTAAGACCCAATCCCCCTTTTAACCAAAACATTTTGGGCCTCACTTATTGTATAAGTCCCTCTGCGTTAAAAGAAAACCTCGGCGCGATCGCCATTTTAAACGAAAAAATCATTTGGGCCTACCCTCGTGTTATAAGCCCCACACTTTTTTTCTTTAAACCTTTTTGGGCCTCTTGAGAGAGTGTAAGACCCATCCCTTTGTACAGAAAACCATTTTGGGCCCCAGTCACTTGTATAAGTCCCGCTGTACAAAGTCAAACAGTGCGCTCACTGATAAAACCCTGGGCCTCTCCTTGAGCTGTAAGCCCCAGATCTTTCTTTTTCAAAGCACTTTCTCCTTTGATTTTGAATATACTGTTGTTTTTAATCTTTCTTTGTTGAACAACTAACCAAACAGCATGGAAGCACTACAACCGAGTAAGTGGTTATCACTTTTATTTACTGCTTTCATATTATAAACTGTATTGTGGGGCTGCTCACTGTAAGTCTCCTTTCATAAACTCATATCTACTGTGTAATAATAGTATAGATATTTCGAGTTTCCCCGGCTACTACGTCTAGAACTAAGTGACGCCGTTTCATTTATTCGTAGAAATAGACGCCTAGATCCCCAATAGGAGCACCAGATACAGTCTTCTCTTCGGCTGTCCTCCTTAGGAATCGTCAAGAAATTCTATCCCCCAGAGATGAATTATTCTCGGTGAAACTTCTCTTGAATTTCTTTAAACCGCTGAACGGTTCGGACTCTCTCTAAAAGTTAAAGTCACTGGATAGTAAACCTCGCACGTTTACCAGTGGTTTTAACTCTAAAAGAGTTTTCCTGAACTTTTCTTTGGTTTGGGACCCACGGGCTTCTTAAAAGCATCGGCCTCCTCTTGGGCATCATACAAGGACCCACAGGCTTCCTAAAAGCAACCCGACCTACTCTTGGGCATTATTCAAGGACCCTACGACTTCTTAGAAGTATTCACAGCCTCCTCTTAGGCTTCGTATAGTGATCTCTTCCTCCGGGAATGATAGCCTCCTCTTGGGCTTCGTACAAGGACCCGTCGGCTTCTTAAAAGTTTCCAGCCTCCTCTTGGGCTTCGTACAAATTATCCCGACGACCTCCTAGAGGTATAGGAACAGAACCTAGTCATCTTCATAGAATAGTCCTTTCATAGAGTCTACTAATGTTTCTCGAAGCATAGTACAAAAGATAAAACTCTAGACTTGGACAGTCTAACTTCCTTGAGTTTCAAAGACATTCTCAAGCACCCTTTGTTAAATAGGAAGGAAACCCGCAGACTCAGACAGTCTCAATACCCTTTGGATTTCCCGTTTCCTCAAAGAAAAGGAAATATCCCTAATCCTCAAATTAAATCCCTGAGTACAGTGTTGCTCATATAAGAACTGATTTTCTCTTTTAAATCAGTATATTGGATCTGTTACTCAACTGAAACAGTTACAATAGCCTCCATCTCGGGCTTCGTACGAGATACCAAAATTCTCCCCAGTGGAGTCAAAACAACCTTTTAGCCTCTCTCTCAGGCTTTGCATGAGACACAAAAGATTCCCTCGTTGAGTCAATCACCCCCTTTTTTGCCTCCATCTCGGGCCTCGTACGAGATATAAATCCCTTAAGCAAGAGTCGAACTCTTTGTTAGCCTCCTCTTAGACTTTGTATAACGATATGCCCCACTGGGTCAAAAACTTTTAGCCTCTCTCTCGGGCTTTGTACGAGACACAAAATAGCCTCCTCTTAGGCTTTGTATAATGATTTTCCTAGCGGAAATTAGCCTCCTCTTAGGCTTTGTATAAGAAAACCACTGGTTGATCCAATCAACCTTTTAGCATCAAAGCTGTGCCTCGTTCACAGTACACAAACATCAACAACTCCTTTCCCTTCATCTAATCGCTGTAAGCGGCAAGCCTCTGGATCATCTACATCCATGCCACTGTCCCTCTTTTAGCATGAGAAATTCCTAAGGAAAGATGGCATTGCTCTACACTGAGTTAAAGTCTTCTCCTTCAGGTTAAAACCCTTTCTTCGGAAATTATGGCATTGCTCGGATCCGCGTATCCCAGTTAAAGTAATTCTCCTTCTCCCCTCTTTAGAGATGACAAATTCTCTCTAAAGCCGAGGTCTTTCAGCTTCACGTCTTGGGCTTTGAACAAGACACAAATAGACCTTTCAGCTTCACATCTTAGGCTTTGAACAAGATACAAACCACCTTTCGCTTCACGTCTTGGGCTTTGAACAAGACACCAAAACACCAAAAACACCCATTTCCTCCCATAGAATAGGAGGAACTACGAACGCTCTGATTTCCCTGTTTCGGTAAACGGGAATACGTAGGCATAAGATCGAAAGAAAAGATCTCAGCGAGCGCAATCAACAAAAAACCCAAATCCCATATCCCCATCAATCAAAAGCAGTAATTCAAAAGCACCAGTCCTAACATCCTAATCCTTATTCCCCGCCAGAAACCCTTTGCCTAGAAAAAAGAAAGAAAGAAACCTGTATTGGCGAAATACGAATAATCAGTACAAAGGCCCCCCACATTGATAGCATCCGTAACCTAACAGACCGCTGTTTAAACTCAGTATGCAAAGCAGGGTTAATTGGAGACATCTATTTCCCTTCCTTATTCAGCTCACAATAGGATAAAAAATGAATCGACCTGTAGTTTTAAGCTCAACCGCAGAGAGCGACCAGCGCTTAAGAACCGCATCCAAAATCGCTCGCTACACATCTCTTCATATTTTAACACTCATTTGTAGAGGTGTATTAGGGTTATATAAAGAGCATAAGTTCAGTTTTTCTATTCACCTCCTCTTGCCATAATTTTCAATCATTCAATCTCTTAAAAATTCTGCATTTTTACAAGAGTGTTCTTCAAACTTTTCAAACAGAAACTTCTGCACTTAAACCTTCATACTCATTGCATTAATTTCATTTTTATTGAGTCGAACACTTGTATAATATCATTAAGAGTGATTGTTACTGAAGATGGCTGGTTTCTACCTGAGTGAATCGCACACTCAAAGATAACAACAGAGTCGCCACCGAACTTTATTTAGTCCCAAAGCACAGGGAAAATATCGATAAAACCCAAGGGGAAGAGAAACGGGAACGAGGGGTCAGTTATGAGAAACGGGAACGAGGGGTCAGTTAGCACCTAACGTATCCGTCGTACTCGACGGGAACCATTTCGCTTGCTTCTAGGCTTGGATGGGTTATCTATCTAAAGGCTTCTAGCTAAAGAAAGAAGGAGAGAGAGAAAGGGGAAAAGAAAAGAAAGAAAGAAAGTGCTCGCGGAGGAACGAAGTCCTCGTGCCTACGTACCCTCATAGTGCAATGAGGAAATCAGAGCGCCGTAGTTCTTGGAACCAGGGGACGAAGAGAAAAGAAGAAAGGGAGAAGGAAAGAAGGGTGGAAGTGTGCTCGCCAAGACATTGCGTCTCGTGCCTACGTATCTGACATTCAGAAGAATGTAGAATCAGAGCTTCCGTAGTTCGGGGAACTGAACAGAAAAGGAAAACGGGAAAGAAACAAGGGGATGAAAAAGGTGGTGTCAAAACCAAGAGCAAAAGAAACTCCGCTGGGGATAACAAAGAAAATTGGTGTCGAACCAAGAAAGTAAGAGCAAAGGGCATAGAAAGGACTTCGCTGGGGATCCAACTAAAAGGATGGTGTCAAAACCAAGAGAAAAAGGAGATTCGGTATATTAACTGGTTGGCAGTGGTTAACCGAAGAAAGAGAGTAGACCCTGGCGGGGAAAAGAAGCTGGTGTCAACAGACAGACTGTGATAAACCAAGATAGAGAGTGCTGAACCGAGAGAAGGTGTTTGACTCTGAAGGGGCCTCGGTATATTAACTGGTAAACAGAAGTTAACCGAGGACACAAGGGTTGCAACTTTGTGGGAATAGAGAAGCATTGGTTTTAACAGAGAAAACTGTGATTAACCAGGAAAGCGGGTGTGGGACCGAATAAATATCATAACCCAAAGGACGGGTATAGGATCGAGCAAAGGTCGTGACCCAAAGGGGTTCGGTAAACTGACTGAACAAACAGTACCCAACCGAAGAAAGGGTATTTGAACCAAAGAAAGGTTACTAGCCCAAGGGTGCAAGTACTCGAACCAAGAGGAGGTTGCCAACTGCGGGGGATTCGGTATTTACAGACGGACTGTGATTAACCGAATAGAACAGTGAGTGATTAACCAAGAGAAGGTGATTAGCTCGAAAGGGTTCAGTGATTAACAGACAGACTGTGATTAACTGAAGAGACGAGTGATTAACCAAGAGAAGATGATTAACCCAAGAGATGCTCAGTGATTAACAGACAGACTGTGATTAACTGAAGAAACGGGTGATTAACCAAGAATAGGTGATTAACCCAAGGGGTGCTCAGTGATTAACAGACGGACTGTGATTAACTGAAGAGACGAGTGATTAACCAAGAGAAGGTGATTAACCCAAGAGATGCCCAGTGATTAACAGACGGATTGTGATTAACTGAAGAAACGGGTGATTAACCAAGAATAGGTGATTAACCCAAGAAATGAGAAGAACCACGTGAGGATTGCGAGCTCGAGGGGAAAATGGTCGTGACAGGAAAACTGTGCTGGACCAAAGAGCGAGAGTTGAAACTCTTCAGGGGGAATCAAAAGCAATGTTTGATTACAAGAAGAATACGGGGTATTAAAACGAAGAAAGCTTGCTAACCCAAGGAACAAAGGATCGTAACCAAGAAGAATGGTGATAGATCAAGAGAGAGATTGAGATAGGAGTGATCAAGGATCGAAAGAGAGCGCAAAGAGAGAAGAGTGATCAAGGATCGACTCGACTAGGGAAGGAAAACACATTACCGCCTGGAGATAGAGATGACTAAGCCAAGCACAGGGTCATTCGTCCCCTACCTGAAGTAGTCAGGATGAGAGTAGGAATTCTCCCTTCTCATCCCTTCCCTAACACACACAGGGTGTAATGCGGAAGTTGAACCGGACGGCCCAACAACTCCAAGTTGTACAGTGCTCCTGCGTAGAGAAACGGACGGCATAACGGCGTCAATTTGTACAGTGCTCCGATGCAAGGCGCAACGTAGAACTCCAACTCCACGGGGGGGGGGGGGGGGGGGGGGGAATGAGAGAGAAAGCTCTAAAGGAGGCCTAAAGAGAGGAAAAGGGAAGATCGATTAATCAAAACAAAGTTTTGATCAATTAATCAAGGGATAAACATGCTAACAACTTTCCAAAGAGGATGAAAAGTCATTAAAGCAAAGAGGAGTGAATTATTGATTATACAAGATTAAGTTTATCCATGAAGAATAAACTTAATGCAAACTGAAATGGAAGGTGCAAAACAGTGCCAAATGATCATTGAAATGCCACACAAACTCATGTATCATGTGAACAAAAATAGTGCAAGAATTGCTAGGTTCATACAATGCTAAGAACATGAAACGATTGAATAATCGAAAATGCGCATCGAAAGTTCATGAACATGCTTCAACCAGAAGTGAAATGACATTAAAAACATCCATAAAATCAAGCATGACAATCAATGGAAGTTAAAATGAAGAAAGCATGGCAAACACACTTGAAAATGCAAGAAAATGACCTTCTGGTTCAGTGTTAATCGATTAACATAATTGCACTGCAAAGTGTTAATCGATTAACACGTGAAAAAGTGCAAAAAAAACACTGGTTAATCGATTAACACAATTGCACTGCAATGTGTTAATCGATTAACACTGTACAGGAAGCAGAAAATCAGTTTTGAAAAGTGCTTTTGGCCAACTTTTTGATTGTGCAATCACTCCAATGCTAGGGCAAACAATTATGCACGAAAAATCAAGCTTAGAAACAGCAAATGATCAACAATAGAATCAATTAACAATCAAGATCATGGATCAAGCAAAAGTGTAATCAATTCACATGCAAGAATATCGAAATTACATCGCAAACGATACGAAAACGATTGAAATGATAAAATGAAGGAAATCCACCAACCTACAAGGCTGAGATGTGCCTTGGTAAATGTTGCAAACTGATCTTGGTGCATAAAATTAGAGAAAACCAGAGGATCCTTGAATTGTAGACAAAACGCGTCGAAACCGATCAAAAACGCGAAAATGCACCGTAATCGAACTTGCACCAAAATAAATGGTGTGAAACTCTTGGATTGAAGTAGAATGAGATGAAATTCCAGAAATCCAACCAAAGAATGCCTAATTATGAAGGTTAAGCTCAAGAATTAATCACTTTCACTATGAAAAGTGATTAATCTTCAAGAATAAGAGCTTTTGGTGAGGTTTGATGGAGGAGAATTGAGATGAAGATGAAGAATGAGTAGAGAAATCAGAGAAGAAGTGAGAGAATTGAGAGTGAAATGTGAGAAGTTTGTTGAAAAATGGTAGAGAATGGTTGAGGAATTGAAAAGTGAGTGGAGGTGTGTTTATATAGGCTTTAGGTTTGGAATGTGAGATGGTTAGGAATTTGGTTTGAAATTAGCTTTGGGTTTGGAGCTAGGTTAGGAGTTAGTTGGACTTGACTCACCGAGTCAAGGCGGTTAACTTGGTTAGTTAGAACCAACTCGGTAACCATCCCAAGGTGAATTCCAACATCCAAAGATGCACATTACTTGTAGAACAAGGAACATGGTACACTTGATTTGAAGTGAAGTATCATAGCAAATGCACTTGGAATGAATTGAGTAGCTTGGAAATATTTAGAGGTGTCTAGAATATTCCATATGCTGCTAGAATCCAAGACCAAAGTGTGTGCAAAGGTGCTGTCATGAAAAAGCAGCAAATTGTGCCTATTTTTGCCTGTGTTAATCGATTAACACAATTGCACTGCAAATGGTTAATCGATTAACCAGGCCAAAATATGCCCAATTTGCCCTGAAAAATGTGCTGTGGTCCCGACTTCGATTTTCCACCTCTTGTATTGATGAATAGGTATGGAAACCTTCATTTTGTGCTTGTTTTGATGAGGTGATGACCTTGTGAGGATATAATTAATCGGACTTGGAAAACCTGAATATCTTGCAATCAAAACACCAGAGGAAAAGATGCGAATGCGTGTGCCAGCGATGCGAATGCTTATGCTTATGCAAAAGGCAAAAGAGGGAGGTCAAATTTCGGGTTACGACAATTACAAAAGGAGAAGATCAATCTTTTGATTAATTCAAAGTTCAAAATCCAACTTTCATCACTTACTACAAAAATCAGAATTATATTACTTTGTCACATCTTATTCTTAGGATTGTTAGGAATAAAGTTGTGAAGTGTAATCCTTGTTATCCAGATTGTGGATACAAGAGGTCCATTTGTAAAAGGTTGATTCTCGGTTGGACTTTAAACTTGTAAAATCCAAGAGGGTGTTCTTGGTGGTTGATAGTTAGTGACTTGTATAGAAAGACTAGGAAGAGTCTTGTCTTGTCCAAAACTATAGTAAAATCTCTTTCATGTTGAAAGGGGGTGGAGTACTCTCGACCTGTGAGAGGAACCACTATACGTCTTGGTGTTCTTTACTTTCCGCATTTACCGCTTTCCTCACTTAGAAACTTTTAGGAAAGTAAAATTAAAAAACCGTCAAAAATCCGGATAATTGTCTAAAAGCCTAATTCCCCTCCTCTTAGACACATATATAACCTACAAATTTAAAATTGTAATGACACTCTGTCATTACATAATTTCGACAAAAAAATCTCTAAGGCAATTACTTTCTAAGATAGATATTAGATATTTAGCCATAATTAAACATAAAAATAATCATGCTCAAATAATATCTAATCTAATATAATACATATAAGAAGATAATTTTTGTCTATGAGTAGCCTTAAGAAAAGCGGGTCACTTTTATATTATTTAAAGAACGGGTCATGGATGTGATCCAAGATAACTCGGGCTTTGGATGAAATCCAAATCCATAAATAAATTCACTCAACCCTAATCAAAACCCTAGCACCCCTTCACTCGCAGCAGCCAGAAGCTCCATCCACAATGGTACGTTCGTCTATCATCTCCACCGCCGCCACCACCACCAGTTCTTCTAACTCCGACATCTTTTAATCTCATTTCATTCTTCTATCGTTTTGCAGGGTATCGATTTGAAAGCCGGGGGTAAGTCCAAGAAGACCAAACGAACCGCACCAAAATCTAATGATATCTATCTCAAGCTTCTCGTCAAGGTACTTTCCATCTCTACTACTATAACACTTGTTACTGTGATTGCGAATAATGGATCTATGTTTGAAGCGATTTCCTTGTTTGAAATTTTCAGCTTTACCGTTTCCTTGTTCGGAGGGCTCCCGGTAATTTCAATGCGGTTATCCTTAAGCGTCTTTTCATGAGCAAAGTCAATAGGCCACCGCTATCTCTCTCTAGGCTGATTCGCTTCATGAAGGGAAAGGTATATTAATTCATTGTCTTTGTTTGGATAAATTGTTTATGTTTAAGCTATTTCAATTTTTTAAAATTATTATGGAGGCTTGTGAAAATGATTTGTAAAAAGCTTATAGACATGTTATAACTGCTTAGACTGTTTTACAGGTTTTTATGTTATTAGAATAGTTTGAAGAAAGTAATCCAACATGCCCTTATTTTTTAGGAGAAAATTTGTTACTTTTGAAATAATTTTTAAATATATACATAATGCTTAATTTGGGTTTTCTGTTGTTGTTTCATTAGGAGGGTAAGATTGCTGTAGTTGTGGGGGCTGTGACCGATGATATTCGTGTTTATGACGTGCCTGCAATGAAGGTAACTGCTTTAAGGTTCACAGAAACTGCCAGAGCTAGAATTGTGAAGGCTGGTGGGGAGTGCCTTACTTTTGATCAGCTGGCTATTGAAGCTCCTCTAGGCCAGAACACGGTATGTGTTTTATTCTTGTATGTTTCATTATGGTTTATGGATATTGGCTAGCTCAAGTGAGCATACATTATAGATTCATGTTAGTTTTGATTACCAGCTTATCAAAATATTTATGTACCAGTGTTGATGTAAAAGTCCATTTTTTTACCATTGTTTTTGTATCTGAACATGAAGCAATTTTGTGTTTTCTCATGGCTTCTAACTAAAGGTTATTTAGCACCGCTTGTGTGGTATTGCGTTTTCGTTGCTATCTTGTTGTCACCTTTGTGAAAGGGGAAATCTTTAGAATGCTGAATGTGAATGTACCTCGTCTATTTTCCTTCGTTTAATATCTTTGTATGGTGAACTGTGATGGTGCTTCATGTTCTTTTATATTATTTGTTTGTCTACTTTCAGACCTATCTATTGTTATAGAGTTAGGTCAATTTCGGCAACGGATTCTTGTTTATATATAGTATTCACTTCTGTTTGAAAAGGTGAAGAAGGCATATATTTTATTAGTAACATTTTTTTCCATGAATTAATATTTCAGGTTCTTCTTAGAGGTCCCAAAAATGCCCGCGAGGCTGTCAAGCACTTTGGAAGAGCTCCTGGTGTGCCACACAGCCACACCAAGCCCTATGTCCGTTCTAAAGGACGCAAGTTTGAGAAAGCCAGAGGAAAGAGGAAGAGCAGAGGCTTTAGAGTTTAAGTTTTGGAGTTCAAACATGAAGGGCCTTTCCTTTTATCTCGTTATCCTAATGTACTGTTTTCTCCCTTTGTGGTGTTGGAACAATTTGTTTTGTTTTTATATTTCCTTCTCCCCAAGGGGAAAATGAATGAACCAGCTGCCCTACAATTTTGTTTAAGCACAAACTCTTCTGAATTTGAGAATTAATGAGTAGTAATTTGTTATTTTACAAATTATCTTGCATTCTGTTTTTACGTTCTGATCTTTCTGTGGTAAGATTAATATTTGTCGAGCATTTAACTCTAAAAGTTAACATTTCTCTATTTAACACAATTTTCACATATAGATTTTTCACCATGTTCTTCAGAGCTTTAGTGTCAGCTTGTCTTGCAAATATTTATTTGACAAGTGTTTTATGTGGAACATTCTAGAAATATGCCTTCATTAACCTGTGCGTCACAATTCCTGATATTATCTTCCTCGTTGTTGAGTCTGAAGCATTTGCTTTTGAAGTTATGTATGAGTAATATTCAGTTTTATTACTTTGTATAAATCAGTTAGATTTATAATTGGTCCTTAACTTGATTCTAGCGAGCAATACTTATTACATCAAACTATTTAGGAAGATTTGTCTGTAAGCATCTTTTTCGCAAGCTCTTATAGAAATTTATTTAGGAAGATTTGTCTCTAGCATCTATTTCGCAAGCTCTTCTAGAAATTTATTTAGGAAGATTTGTCTCTGAGCATCTTTCTCGCAAGCTCTTTTAGAAATTTATTTTTCCTCTCCACTGATCCATTTTGTCGGAGATTTCAGGGATTAGAAAATGTGATGAATATCATTTCCATTACATAAATTATCAAATTTTTCATTTTGAAGTTCATCAAAATTCTTTACCATGATCATTTCGGAAAGCTTTAATCCTTGTTTTACATGGATATTCCTGGCTAGTTTTTCGGAAGGCAAAAACATGTCTCTTTTTTGAAGTAAGAATGTCCAGGTATAATGAGAGTTATCATCTACAACTATAAGGTCAGAGAAATTTTTACCAAAATTTTTGGTTCTTGATGGACTAAAAAGTTCCATGTGCAGGAGTTGTAAGGGTTAATAATTTGTAGAAATGGTATTTTTTCTTTTTAAAAGAATCTTTTACTTATTTACTTATTTAGCACGCATCACATAATCAATTCTTTTCAAAATGTAAGTTTGATAGACCAATTACTAAGTCCTTATAGACCAACTTGTTTAAGTGGTCCATAAGAATATGATATACGCTTCTATGCCATGATTCATTCTTGTTATGCAAAAGACACATCATTTGAAGGAATTTTGTTTCAACTTACAGTGTCGGTATTTTCACTTTCTGAATTAATAAAAATGGTTTCATAAGAACGAAAGGTTATGCTTTGCATTCCACGTTACACACTTCCTTGTTGCCTTTCTTTCTAACAGAAACCCTAATTGATGTGTTGTTCATAACAGTAATCTTAATTGTTGACTGAGTTTGGCTTGCTTTTCGCTGTAACCATAATTATTGATTGGTTTTGCTTTGCATTCCACGTTACACACTTCCTTGCCGACCAAGTTCCATAACACACTTCCTTGCTGACCAAGTTCCATAACATCTAATTTTGGATCGAGCTCGTTCAATTCCTTCACGTTTTCTTCCATTCGGGACAGAATTTTGGCTATAAATAGAGGCCTTTCTATCTCACCCTCTTCGCTTCAGATTTCCGTATTCCAAAATCTTTCTCCTCTCTCACAACTCCGCTTCACCTATAGTTTTCTCTTCTGCTATTATTTTCTAGTGGTTTCTTGATGTCATCTACAACTAGTATAAAAATAAAATACTAAAACTGATAGTTATACCATATTTGATTGGTGTAATTCTAGACCAATTATATTCCATATACAAGTAGTAAACATACAATATAAAACTATTTTTTTTTTATTTTAAAGGTGTCCTGGTTGAGTGACTACTTCGCATACTGCACAAAACATCTTAAAAAGAACCACCTAACCTAGTCCACGGTTCGACTCGATAATTTGTTTGATAACAATTTTTCAAAATCCTGAAACAAACAACCTAAATAATACCTCAAAAATATTGCTTTTAAAATGACAATGAATCAAAGAAGCTTGAAAATTGTGTGCTCCCTTCTTTGGGAATATCATGATTCATTAAAGTGTGGAAGGCTCCAACTTAAGAGTTGAGAAAGAGAAACAATTGAATCCGAAATGGGTTACAAAGCATTCATAGATAATTCCTTTTTAAGTTAAAACGATAAGAGACGGGAGGTTCCATCGTCTTCCCAATAGCACAAACTCTGCCCAAAATTGATATTCATTCTTTCCACAAGAGTTTACATGTTGTTTTGCTTCCCATTACAAGCCTATACGATTTTCCCAGCTTACCAAAGCTAGCTAAGTTCATTCACGACACAACTACCAGCACATATAGAGATAAAATGAAATCTACCATTTTAGAATTGGAAAGGATTCAAGCACCAACTAGGGGTGTTCAGAAGATTTTTTAAAACCAAACTCTAATAGGTGAACCAAAATGAATGGAACCAAATTTTAAACCAAATCATTGCCTTATATTTTGAACACAACCACTTTCAGTCTCTTACATACAGCCTCATCTCCGACATGTGTGTTTTACACTGGTTCCAAATTGTGCAAATTCTTCATCTTGGCAGCGTGTGGGACAGTGCAATCCAAAACATGAATTATAAATAACTTTTACACAACATTCATGTGAAGAACGAAGCAGGTTAAAATTTCTTGATAAACTCGTATATGTGCGCGCTGATCTCTTCCGGCCTTTCCTGATTTATAAAGTGAGCTACTCCTTCCATCACAACCATTTCTTGCAAGTATGGCACTTCTCTCTTAAAGCCACCATTATGTATATACTCCTTAACGCCTGGCGTGTTATACGTAAGGTCCAGGTCTCCTACAATGAACTTGACAGGTACTTTTATCTGATCTCCAGTCCATGGTGCCATCAGTTCCCAGGTTCTGCATACAAATCAAAATTTACCCAAATTGTTCAATAAAATAAGCATTCAAAGCTTAATAACAATCCCCTCTTTGCAAATGAAAAGGGTTCTATTCTGAACTTTTATTGATACATAATGTAATGACTCCTAATGTAAAATAAGTTAGTAGTGATTATGTTGTTAAAGAAGAGGGTTTTGCTTAGTTAGAAACATTAGGAGTGTTTTGGCATTATTGATTAAATTGAGGGCATTAGGAGTTTTACTTACTACCTCACCATATTTATACCAAGATGCGAGGGATTTCTCACATAATTCACCTCACAATCAGAACCTGTAAGTGTGAGGAGAGGAGAGCCATGGTGGAGAGAAAGAATGAGACGGAAGGAGGTTTCAAGTCCACATCCATACACCTTGCATGTATAAGAGAGAAGTCTTACTAGAACAACAAGGAGCATCCAGGGTTTATCCACATCTCTCTTCAACCTCTTTGAGCTCAGAATCATCCTCAAGGTGAGTTCTCTTAGGCTTTGATTCTTGGGTAGTTTTTAAATAGGATTATTGCATGCTAGGTAGGAATGAATAATGATGGAAATGCATGAAATAACTCTTTGAGTATGTGTTAAATTGGATGCATGTGGCCTTATACTGTTATTACAGTGATTGATCATTAGTGGAGTGCAATGTATGGAAGAAAAGAGAGCTGGAAAACTGCCTGTTTGCAGGTACACATGACGAAGAAGATGAAATTTCGAGCTTGGTTACAGGCCGTAACGTGCATTACGGGTGGGCCGTAACGGCCCTGGGAAAAATGTGCCAGGGATGCTAGGGCACATTACGGGCCGTAGCCCGCATTACGGCCAGACCGTAATAGGCCCAGCTTCTCCATCCCTCTTGTGATGTTCATAATCTAAAGCTCCCGATTCTGTATGCGAGGTAGTATAGGCCATGCAAATAGGATAATGGTCTAGGAATGAAGTATAGCTTAGGATTTGATGGTATAACTTAGGGGAAATCAATAGGGTTAGTGATGATTTAGGATTAGGAAATGGAATTGATTACCATATTCGATCAAAGGAAGTCTCAAGTGTAAAGCTGAACGTCTCTAGAATAAATCGTTTAATGAATCTATACCTAGAGAACAAAACCGAGTAATAATTATAATATAACTCTAGTCCTATAGTATCTAATGTGTGCGCACGTAGGGAATGACATATCTCACTATATGTACCGGTTGTATGACTCAAAAACAGAACTGGAGTCTCACAGAGTCGTAGTAAAATGGTTATGATCCCAAGATCTAAGTCTGGGTTGTGGGGGATTGGAATGGTCATGATCTGTGAGTTCATATAGGTATATGGGATAGTATGCCATCGTTTCTGTAGTGCACGGGGGAATTATGTCCTGGTATCTTTCGAGATCATGAGTATCTCGGGTATCAGTGTAAATCCTGAGTGATACAAGCATAGGTTACGAATGAAGTAATCAAATTCAGAGTGATTTATGGTCGTAGTGAGGACTCACTGAGATTTGTCATCTCACCCCATGTTTATTTTCTTTACAGAGATGAGTAGGTGGCCGGTAAGGGCAAGGGCAAGGGCAAGATGGTGTGAAGCGTGTGATATGTCCGATTTGATTACCCTAGCCTTTCGTTTTTGTTGTGCGCATTTATTTTGTGTATGTTATGACATTTTATACTAGGATACAAAAATGATGGAGCACCATTTTGTTATCTTATGTGCTTCAGTTGTTTTCAGACTATTGTGCATGTATCAGTACCAAGTATGTATAATATTCCAGTTCATATTCTAGATATTTCAATTGGGGTGTTGCACATAATTACAGTAGTACAAGTTTAAATCAATGATTTTGTTGAAGATTTGTAATTAGAAGTAAAACAAAGAGAAAATGTTTTCTCAATCCTAGTTTCAAATGCATATAGAAGGTTCATTACAATATGTTTAGTTATGTTTCCAATAGTGGAATAGATGAAACTTACAGGTCAAGAGCGCGATAGTAATTTAGCCCACCAGTGAAGCCACTCTGTTCAAATTTGGTAGCATAATAATTCACATCTTCTTCGGAAAGCCATTTAGGTAAAGTAATAGGAGTGTTAGGGGAACCTCCAAATCCTATCTCCTTTGGCACACAAAGTGGACGTGGATCACGGATTGTAAGAAATGATTTTATTACTCTTGTGGCACCAGCACGTGCGAACTCTTCTTCAGCCTCCCCAGGTTTCTGCAGGACAACCAAATAGCAACTTGATATTAACTTGGTATACATATATCTTTGAGCTGTCAAACCATCATTACATATAAAATCATTTGAAACTTGTTAGCAACATTGAACATTGAACTTGTCTGGACAGCTACTGTTCATGAAAACCAGAAACTGATTCAGAAGCTTGTATTATGATGCAACATTTATTTTGATATTCAAAAAAGCAACGAGGAAGATAAGTGAGATGGGCTACACTAAGTATTGATTAACATTGTTGACTGAACACTGATCTCAAAAGGATCATAAGATAAATTTAGAGCACTGGGAGCAATAAAACATAACAGAATCCCTTGCCTTGAACACATATTGCCAAAGTATTATTCCTCTGATGTGGGACTTATCATTCTTCATAACCAAGTTTAGATCAAGCAAAGATCTGACTAGTACATATTTCACTCTCACGTACATGAAACTCCAACCAATATTATTTGTATAGTTAACATTTATGTTGGGTGTGGAGATCAAACATTCTCCTCCTTATTGCTCCACTCCACTCTATCACCCTAACCACCAAACCAACATTTGAACCAAAATTGATCTTGCATTGTTGTGAGGAACAAGTCTATCAATGAGTTATTCAAAAAAACTTTATGTTCAATTATCAAGGAGAGGACTCATTAAAACATAAAGTGATGCAATGTCTATACTCTATAACAAACATGGATTTGTGATTCAAACAATGGAGCAGTAAAGAGATGCTCACCTCACCACTTATGATGTAATCACTATGGAACTACTATCCTATTAGGCTAGTTGATTCAATTACCACCTTAAACAATTACCGCCATATCATACAAAATTTCAAAGAGCAATTACTATCCTACTAGGCTAGTTGATTCAATTAGCACCCTAATTTCAATAAACAATAAACTAAACCAAGTTAATTTACCTGAAACCTGCACATATAATAATCCTCACCCATCAAAGCCCTCAAAGTTTGAACAGGCTTTCTACTAGGGTTCCTAGACCGAAAAACAACGCTCATATTAACCAAAGCCTTAACACGGTCAGGCTTCAACAAACAAAAATACCACGCCATAGCAGCTCCCCAATCATGACCAACCAAAAACACTCGATCCACAGCCAGAGCATCGAGAAGACCGACGAGGTCACCGACGATGTGGTGAGGGGTGTAAGAAGAAGGAGAAGACGGTGCGTCGGTGTCACCGTAGCCGCGGAGGTCAGGTGCGACGGCGCGGTAACCGAGGGCGGAGAGGGAAAGAAGCTGATGACGCCATGAATACCAAAGCTCAGGGAAGCCGTGGAGAAAGAGTATGACTGGACCTGAACCGATTGATGCAACGTGCATTTTTATTCCGTTGGTGTGAACCGTTGTGTGCTCTATTTTTTCCATTTTTCCTGAAACCGAGTTTCAACCTTCGAGTGTATAAGAGAAAAATTAGAAGAAATTAAATATAAGGGATACAAGACTTTAAATAAGAATATAGATAAAATATTATGTATAATTGAATAAAAATATAATAAGATGAGATCAAGACAGCACAAATTATATCATGTATTTGATACTCATTATCATTAATCATAATGATACTATGAGATATATATCAAATTCAAATGACGAATTGGTACTTAAAGATATAGTTATATGGTTCTCTCTAAATTAATTAGTAAGATTTTTAATTAAATATTTTAAAAAGTTACTAAAAAGACTACATACACGTGAATGAGTGATAAAATGTTTTTTATTTAAAAATAATAATCAATTGACACTACAAATAACTTTTTAATATTTTAATTTTAATTTATTACTCATAATTTAATAACCAATATATACTTTGTTCGGATAGGGAAATGCAATAGTAAATATTTTGTTAAAATTATAGTGAACACATATCTAGAAATAAATTTTATGGAATCCATACAACCTCCATAATCAGAGTCGACATACCCTTTGATTTTTGCTTTACTATTTTCATCACATGTCCCACCGTAAATCAAGACTCTATTCAGAGATTCATTTATGTACCTTAGAATCCACTTCAATGCTTGCCAGTGAGCATTCGTCATGTACCTGTTTACAAGACTTACTGCATATGCTATGTCGAGTCTAGTACATACCATAACATATATAAAAAAAACCTACTATGTTAGCATATGTGATGTTATTCATATAAGCTCTTTCAACCTCAGTACTGGGACACTGATATGTACTCAGCTTAAATTGAGGGTTTGTCGGAGTCACAACAGGCTTTGAATTCGACATACCAAACTTGTCGAGAATCTTCCGTATGTATGTCACTTGAGATAAGCACAATTTCAACTACTATCTGTCTCTTCGCATGTCAATCCCAAGAATCCTGAATGCAGCTCACAGATCCTTCATATTGAACTCCTTATTGAGTTCAACCTTCACCTTCATTACAACCTCAACATTGTTGCTTGCTATGAGAATATCATCCACATAAAACAACAAAATAACAAATGAATTTCTAGGTCGAAATCTGAAGTACATACAGTAGTCGAACTGACTTCTAATGAAACCTATGTGTGCCATGAACTTGTCGAATCTCTTATTTAACTGTCAAGGAGATTGTTTTAGTCCATATAGAGATCTATTCAGCTTGCACAAATAATCTTCATTTCCCTTTTCTGCACACCCTTTAGGTTGCCTCATTAAGATTGTTTCATCTAGATCACCATAAGGAAGGATGTCTTCACATCCATCTGTTCAAGTTCTAGGTCAAACTTCGCCATCATGGCTAACAACATTCTAATGGATATATGTTTAAAAATAGGCGAGGACACGTCATTGAAGTCGATACCTTCTTTTTGAGTGAACTCCCTAGCAACCATCCTTTCTTTAAAACTCTTCGACATAAATCCTTCAATTCCTTCCTTAATCTTGAAGATCCACTTACAGGTGACTAACCTGGCCCTTGCAGGTTTCTCGATCATCTCCCAAGTGTTATTATCATGAAGAGATTTCATCTCATCATCCACGACTTTCAACCATTCAGTCTTGTCTCTAGGTTCTTCGTCCAAAACCTCACTTGCAGAGATTAAGGTATAAACTATAAGATCTACATAACCAAGTCTCTGAGGGGCTTGATGACTCTTTTCAACCTGTCGCTTTCTACTAGGTAGTAATTATCAGTCTCCTCAGCTTCGACAACATCTTCTTTGACTTCATCTGAGTCATGCAATTCAGCATCATTATGCTTCACCTTAACATGAATCTCTTCTTGTTCCAGCTATTCTTTAGAGATCTTCGAACTTCGGCCAATGTCATCAGTTTTCTTGAAAACCATCTCAGCTTCATTGAAAATTACATCTCGACTTGTGATACACCTCATGTGACCTGGCTCCAAGAACCACAACCTATAAGCTTTGACTTCTTCAGGGTATCCAAGAAACATACATCTCAGAGCTTTAGGTTCGACATTGTCTTGCCTAATATGAGCATAGGCTAAACAACCAAATACTCTAAGTCTGTCGAAACTAGGTGGATGTCATAACTAGACTTCTTCAGATGTCTTAATTCCCAAGGCTGTTGAGGGACACCTATTTATAAAATATGTTGTAGTTACAACAGCTTTTGCCCAAAACACCTTCTTCAATCATGCACTTACCAACATGCACCTCACTATTTCTTGAATGGTTCGATTAAACCTTTCAGCCATACCATTTTGTTGGGGAGTCCCTGCAGTAGTTTTGTGTCTTGCAATACCAGACGCATCACAATAAATGTCGAAAGCCTCATTGAAAAGTTCAAGACCATTGTCGATCCTCAACCTCTTGTCCTTCCTGCCAGTTTGGTTTTCGACCAGAGTCTTCCAACTTTTGAATTTTTCATAAGTTTCATCCTTAGTATTTTGGATGAGTACCAATAACTTTCTGGAGTAATCATCAACTATGGATATAAAACACTTTGCACCCGAGTGTGAAAGATTCCTTACATGTCCCCAAAGATCAGCATGAATGTAATCAAGGGTTCCATGTTTTCTTTGTTTACCTTTGTTAAACTTCATTTTACAGGATTTATCAAATACACAAGGTTCACAAAACTCCAGTTTTTCGACCTTATCACCACCCATCAGATTTTGTTTCGACAATTTGACCAGGCCTCTTTCACTGACATGGCCAAGTCTCTTATGCCATAACACAGTCTTCGACACAGGTTTCGTGGATGCCACATCTGCTGAACCACTTACAACCTCAACCTCAAGGGTATACAAGCATTGTTTCTTCACGCATCTCAAGACTTCCTTCGGCCCCTTCATTACCCTTAGGATGCTTTGCTCTCCTTTGAAAACATATCCTTTCTCGTCGAATTCATCAAGAGAAATCAAATTCCTCTTAAGATTAGGTACATACCTAACATCAGTCAATAGCCTTATTGACTCATCACAGAGCTTGAATCTCACAGACCCAATACCTGCAATTTTGCAAGCTTTGTTGTTTTCCAGCAGCAATGATCCACCTTGCATAATGGCTGCATTACCATTATCCTCTCCACCATGATTGTTTAGTCGATCAGGGTATACTTTTCTTGTATGACCCTCCTTATTACAATGATAACACTTAGTAGTAGGAATATTACCACCATAAGAATTATGTAGAACTTTACCTTTCTTCTTCTCAAACCTACCATCTTTCTTCAAGAATTTCCCCTAAACGGATAAACCTTCACCAACAGAAGATGACTTACGCTCCTTTCTTTAATTCAAATCCTTAGAGTACAAGGCATATTGAATATCTTTAAAGGTCAATGACTCTCTTCCATACAGGAGAGTTTCTTTGAAGTGAACATGAGACTTAGATAAAGAACACAACAACAGTAACGCTTGATCTTCATCATCAATATTGACCTCGATATTTTCAAGATCAATAACTAACTTATTGAACATATCCAGCTGTTCGGCCAAGGCTTTGTCTTCACTCATCTTGAATGAATATAAAGCTTGCTTAAGGTAGAGGCGATTTACCAATGATTTGGTCATGTTCAATCTTTAGAGTTTCACCCATAACCCCGACGTTGTCGTCTCCTTCGAAACCTGTTAAAGAACTTTGTCACCAAGGCTCAATAAGATGGAGTTATGGACTTTCTCAATCATAGTCGTTTTTCTTTGTCAGTTAACGCAGTGTCCATGGTTGCGGCTCCCTTAAACGCTTCTAAACAACTATGTTGAACCAGTAGGGCTTTAATCTTCAAGCGCTACAGACCGAAATCGTTCACTCCGGTGAACTTTTCAATCTCATACATTAAATTAGAATTTTAGTTGAAAAGAAGAGCGGTGGCTTACTCATGCCTTAGTCATTTTGGAAAAGAAGAGGGAGTATTTGCACATACTCTGGTGTACAAATCAATGATCGTCAGAGATGAGAGGTATAAAGTTGTTAATGAATTTTCGTGTGTACCTGATTTGACATATATAACTCCATTTTATAAGGATCCTCTTATGATTTTTATTGACCCTTATTCTTTGGGATGACACAATTTCAAGTAACAAGTTTCAAACACAATTTGAATACTCTCTCATCATTCACATACTGACTTGAGCGTCAGAGTGCTAACCTTGTAGGTACACCTCTGCTCCATCGCGCCAAAAGCTCTCCCCCGCTGCAGTTTCCGCAACTCTACACATTTTTGGTTCTGGAAAAGAGCAGTGGTGCCGTCTGTGAGAGTAGACTTGCGATTCTTGCATATCCATCAAGAACGACTCGCTCTCAAACTCTGATCTACCTTTGATTATCGCGATCGTTAGCACTTATCTAACTGTCATAGGACTCCTTGTAGATGACGAAATTTATTGTAACATTATTTACTAAGATACATTGGAATCGTTAGGTCTTCATCAGGCGGACCTGAGTCCTTTTAAGGGAGAAGACCTATTAGCCTTCAACAATTCAACCACTCATCCTTGTGGCACGATAGATTTGACGATTTCCATTGGAGAAGGGACATGTTAGAAAATGATAACTCTTCTGTTCCCCGTGATACAATGTAGAAGTTCCTTTAAAGACATTCTAGGGGGAGGTCCTTCCTATCTAAGATGTGCACAGCTGCTTCTAAGGTCCATATGAAGATATCCTACCATGACCAAAGAGGAGTATTAACCACTATAAACACGAATTTACAAGAAATAAAGAGAATTAGAAGAAGAGTCCAAGAAGACATTTTGAACTCGTCATCGAAGGACGGTGACAAGCTTGATATCAATACGCATGAAGGCGAAACCAGACCTACCCCGGACGGAGAATTCAAATTTGTGCAATTAGGAGATAATCCATCCAGATCCATCAAGATCGGATCCGAGCTTTCCCCAAAGGTAAGATCCATGGTTGTCTAATGTCTTCAAGCAAATGTCGACCTCTTTGTTATCTCACCATACGAAATGTTCAACATCGATCCGTAAATAACCTGTCACCAGTTGAACCTACACGTTGGGTACAAGTATGTATCATATTGATGAAGGAATCAATCTCGTGAAAAGGCCGAGGCTACTAAGAAAACCTAAAAGGTTTGTTAGGCGCCAAGTTTATTTTAAAAGAAAAGCATACCAGATGGTTCTCTAACATTGTTTTGGTTAAAAGGCCTCGAGTAAGTGGTTAATGAGCGTCAATTATACTGGCCTCAATCGCGTGTTCCCGGAAGATTCATATCCACTCCTAAACATCAAACAACTCGTTGACAACTCAGCTGACTACTAGCTTCTTTCTTCCATGTACACACATTCTGGATACAACCAGATTCTGATGTACGGGCCCGATTGGGTGAAAACTGCGCTCATGACCGAACAAGCTAACTATTAGTTAAATGTCATGCCATTAGGAATAAAGAATGCCAGGGAAACTTACCAAAGGATGATGGAAAAATATTTCAAGAAGAAATAGGAGAAACTCTAGAGGTATACATGGATGATATGACCGTGAAATCCAACACAGATGCCCACCATACTCAACACCTCAACCAAGTGTTTAAAAGGATCCGACAATACAACATGAGGCTTAATCCCGAGAAATATACCTTTACCATAAGGGCCGGAGAATTCCTGGGTTTCTACTTGACTAAACGAGGAATTGAAGCCAATCCCGACAAATGTAAAACAGTTATCCAGATGAAGTCTCTAACATCTAAGAAGGATATCCAAGAACAAAATGGGATACTGACAACCCTAAATAGGTTCATTCTGAGATCGACCTAATAAGCACTGCCTTTTTACAAGTTACTCAGGAAATTAGCAGAGTTCAACAGGAACGCCAAGTGTAACACTGCATTCGAGTCCTTGAAAAGAATCCTAGCTACTCTTTCAGTGCTCACCTGACCATCGTCAGGAGAGACATCGAACCTCTATCTGGCGGTCATCGACAAAGCGGTAAACGTCGTCCTTGTCAAATAAATAGATAACAGGAAAGATCTAGTATATTTTGTATCCAAAGCCCTAGTTGGAGCGGATACTCGATATCAAAAGATTGAGAAAGCTGCCTTGGCTGTGGTGATGGCTTTTCAAAAGCTCAGAAGGTTTTTTCTGGCGTATCCTATAATAGTTCGAACATATTTACCATTAAGGCATGTACTTTAACGACTGGACCTGGAAGGAATATTGACGAAGTGGGTGGTGGAGCTATCCGAATTCAAAATTTATTTTGAATCTAGGATAGCTATATAAGCTCAACTGTTTGGTGATGTATTAGCAGATATGACTGTGACATCATCAACTTTGGAACATATTTGGGTGGTTTTTACAGATGGATCATCTAAATGGATGGAAAGTGGAGCAGGGGTCATTCTAGAAAACAACTATGGGCTCATGATAGAGGTTTCGCCGAGATTTGAATTTTCGACCACCAATAATTAAGCCGAGTACGTGGCAGTTATTAGAGGAATATTATTGGCCAAAGAAATGGAGCAGAATGCCTCAAATTGAGTATGAATTCCTAATTGGTCTTCTCTCTAATCCGAGGGAAAGTGCAAGCCAAAGATTCGCCGTTACAAAAATATCTCATATTGGCTAAAGAGAAGTTAGCGAACTTCCAAAATTTTGAAATATCCCATGTTCCTTGGGAGGAGAACATTCGAGATGATGTGCTACCCTGACTAGCTAGCACTCGGAGCCTCGGAATCAGTCACTCATTCGTCTAGGAGACTAAAAGATACCAAGTATAAAACGAGTGGAGGAAACCATAATGGCTATAAACGTGCCAACCTGTATTGCGTAGATCACCCCAATCAAAAAACACACCGAACACAGGAATCTACCTTCAAACCAATCAGAGGCTACACTCATAAAGAAGAGGATTATTGGGTATATAATGGTTGGTGAAGTCCTATACAAGAGATGTCTTTCCACCCCCTTTTAAAATTCTTGGAAAAGGAGGAAGCCGATTACGCCCTCTTATAAGTACATAGGGGTATAGCCGGGAAACATTTGGGAGCTACCACTTTAACCAAAAATTTCCTAAGTACAAGATACTTCTGGCCGACCATGGCCCAAGACACCCGAGTGTACGTCAAGAAATGTGATCAATGCCAACAACACAGTGACGTCTTTAATGCCCCGTTGACCAAACTACACGTCATTACCTCACTGAGGTCTTTCATGCAATGGGGAATGAACATTATCGATTCCATCGCCCCTGCACCAGGCTAACTCAGGCACTTAATCGTATCTGTCGACTATTTCACAAAATGGATCAAAGCCAAAGCTCTATCAAAGATCAATTGGGCGAATGTTTTGAAAAATTTCAAGAAAAATGTACTGACACAATTCGTAGTTCCTCATCCCATGGTAACTGATAATGGAACATAATTCATAGACCGAAAATTTCAGAGACTGATGGAGGAATTAAGGATCAAACAACACTTCTCGTTGGTTGAATACCCCTAAACGAATGGCCAAGCAGAAGCCGCCAAGTGGGTATTGGTTAGAGGATTAGAGAAGAGGCTAGAGGAAGCCAAGGGAAATTAGGCAGATGAAATGCCGCACGTGCTATGGGCATATTGTACAACTCCTAATCTACAACAGGGGAAACTCCATATCAGCTTACATATGGGATAAAGATAGTTATCCAGTAGATATTGAAGAGTTAACATGGAGAACATTTCACCCCTCCCCGGGGTAACAAATGATGTCGTCCTCAGAGAAGAAATAGACCTTTTGGAAGAAAAAATACTGACGACCGCTTTCACAAGTGCAATCGTCCTGCAAACTATAGCTACCAAATACAAATTCCTCATAAAACACATGGAATTTTAGTCGGGGGATCCAGTCCTACAGAGAGGAAACATCGGCGGCAAGAATGCCCGAGACGGCAAGCTAGCAACAAACTAGGAAGAACCTTATAGAGTAAAAGAAAGCACCGGGCGAGGATCATATCACTTAGAATCTTTGGAAAAAGAACAAATACCAAGAACATGGAACGTCACCAAACTCAAACGATATTATAGTTAAAAATTAAAGTCTAAAGCTTTGTTTGTGTAAACCCCACTTATATGAAACTAATGAATGTTTTGAATAAGACCATTCTCTATTACTTTTAATTTGCCCTTCTTGTTTGTCCATATTCCCTCTTCAGGGTAGTAGAGCTTCAACACCCAGGAGTGTTGTCGGAAACAATTTGTACACCCAACTACAACAATATATTCCCCACTGCGCCCTACGTGTCTTCAGAATCTATGGGAGCTGTCAAAGACGCTTTGCACATTCGACTACAACAACCAATTTTTCCTAGGGGTTCTATAAAAGACGTTTTACACGTCCAAATACAACTTTCAAATACCCCCTTATCAAAGAAATACACATTTTTACATGTAGCTGGCGCACCCCCTGTCATACCCCAAATTTTGACCACTAAAATTTCCCATCATTGTGCAAATTATCATCACAATATAGAGGAACCATCATGTCTCATTAGTCTCCCCAAAGATGGGTGAGCATCCACTACAATCAAATTAGGGTTTCAAGCCCTCTCTGAGTGCTTAGACAAAGGATCAATCAAGAAATGACATGATATTCAACTTGTCTAACCTCTCAAACATCCACAATGGATCAAGAGGACTCCCACTTCAAGGATTAATCACAAGGTTGCTACCTTTTAGGTGGATCAAGCTTCAAGATCGCCAGTGTCACCAAATTAGGGTTTGGTCGACCAGGGCCTCCAGATGGAAATTGTCCTCTGGGCATGAGCCAATGCTTCAAAGCATATCCTAATATAGTCCATGGAACCTCATGGACCCAATCATCAAGTCAATTTGGCCTCAAGGGATGCATACATCAAAAATCAGGAATTAGGGTTTCTTGACCTAATTCACCCCTAAGTTGACTTTTGGGACAAATCATGAACCAAGACCTCAAGACGTGATTTGAGGGTCTCTAATATACCATATTGATCCATTTGGAACAATGGATTGATCCAAGAGGCTTGAGCAACAAGTTTCAATTTCATCTGAACCACAATTAGGGTTTTGCTAGAAAAGTCAACTGTAGCTTTGACTTTTGACCTGGACATGCTCCCAAACCCTAGGACATGAATCAATATACCCTATAACACCCATGGAACATGTCCATCAAGTTTGATTTAGGTCAAGGACATGATTTCCCAAAGGATTCGCACAGTTTGGAATTCATCTGACAAAAAGTCAACTGTGCACAAAAGTCAACTTTGACTTTTTGAGATTTTTCACAAAAATGGATTTTTAACCCTAAAATGATGTTAATGTATGATTTGAATCATCATTCATCAAGAAAAATCAAAGAAAGTGGGATAACTTGTAAAAGGGGTAACCATAAAAACTTAGAAAATTTTCTAAGTTATGAAATAAAGTGACAAAGGTACCAACTTTGGAGGATCATAACTCCTAAACCACAAAGCCATTTTTCCCCATCCAAATCTTGATTTGTAGATCTCATTGCCCTCTATAAAAGCTTCATACTGGTCTATGTCCAAATTCCTCATGGATTTTGAGCTATGGAGTGATCGAAATCAAGAAAAGTCACTTTGTTCCAACACTTAGTGAAAATTTCACTAAGTCAGAATCTGCCTTACTTTTTTCCAAATATAGGGGGATTTTTCACTTGGATCCAAAAGGTATCAAAACCAAATATGATCAGACAGTTGTTGTATCATATAAGGGCTTTCCAAAATGGCCAAGAACATCACCAAATTCAATTTGAGCTTTGATATATGGTAGTGGCAAGATGCCTTGCTGAAATCTGCCAAGGCAAGGCAGATTTTTGCACTTTTGGTCGATTTGCCAAAATCAGCCAATTCCAAGCCTTGTCATCACTTTGGACACATTTGAGGATTGAATCTAAAGGGGACAATCACTGAGCCAAGCCTCCAAAGTCCTTGGAACAAGAAATAGCATGCCAAACCTAGAATTGCCCAAAATAGGGACAAGACTCCAATTTTGGATTAAAGCATTCAATGGAAGCACCAAGGTGGCATGGACTGAGCTATTAGCAACTGAATTCAGTCAAGACTTATCCAAGACCAAGGGGACCAGCAGCCTGTGCCCTAACCTCTAGTCAATGGCTAGAGGAGACTTGGATTTTCATTTGCCAACATTGGCCAACCCTACTCAGCAGTTACCATTCACTATTCCTTGCAAAACAAACTTGCTCTACTATAAATAGAGCTCAATTGTGATCAGTTTAAGTACACCAAAGGCCTACAACACTTACCTTTCTCAAAATCCACTTCCCACTCTAAAAAATGTCTTTCTTAGCAAGTCACTATCGAGTTTTTCAGTAGAGAGCAATTCCACTCAAACCAATCACACACACACCTCACATACATCATATGTGAGCTGATCAAACACTTAAACAACATCTGGAACACTGATTTCTCAGAATCACCAGTCAATTGCTCAAGGTTTTAACCAAGTTGCAGTTGAGATGCCATGAAGTGATCCAGCCAATTTCCATCAAGTCCAAGCATTCAAACACACTCCATAGGGTGTAGGGAAGCTGTTCAGATCATCACAACTCATCTGTAACACCTCCAACTCAGAAATCACTTTGAACTTGCTGTCACGACCTAGAGGTAAGCCTAAACTTGGTCATCTCTCAATCTATGCATATTTCCTCGCACAATACTTTTGCCAAATGTTCATAATCATGCATGGAATGTTTCCCCTCAATTAATTGCTTTGTTTGAACCGTGTATCAAAATTCTCAGCCTTCATGCAGAAATTAGGGTTCTTGAGGTTTTGTCTTGATTTTTTATTCCATGTTTAATATAAATGAAATTAAATACCATAGATATGATCGTGAGGTTGAGACGAGCAGATTGGTATGTGGATTGCATGATATAATCAAGTATTCAGTGAGATTGGAGATAAAATGCAAATCTGGGCAAAACCCAGAACACGCGCGTGTTCTTGGGGTGTTCTTGGCGCCCTTTTTGAAAATTCAAATATTTGAATTTTGTGATTTTTATTTAATTGATTCAAAAATTAATTTCTCTCTGAGTTTTAATTATTTTGAGTTGATTCTTTTTTTAATAATTCACAAAAACTTTAAAATATTTTATTTTCCTAAAAAATCCCAAAAATATTATTTATTTCATATAATTGATATTTTTGCAAAGAATTAATGTTTTAATTGTTTTTGACATTTAAAATATTTTTTCCTTATTGATTTTGCAAATTTTAATGATTTATAATCATTTTGTAGGGTAAAACTTGATTTATGAAGCATTAATCCAAGATCACAATTTGTTTTCCACATGTTAAACAATTTTGATCATTTTAATTGAATATTTTATTCAATTAAAACACATTTTGAAAACAAATTAGGGTTTTTGATTAATTCAACCCTCATAAATCACTTTCAAAACTTTTTGGGCCTCTTGAGAGAGTGTAAGACCCAAACCCCCTTGTACAAACAATTTTGGGCCTCACTTATTGTATAAGTCCCTCTGTACAAGCAAACGGCGCGATCGTCGCCTTTTAAAAAATCAATTGGGCCTCTCCTCGAGCTATAAGACCAATTCAAAACTTTTTGGGCCTCTAATAGAGTGTAAGACCCAATCCCCTTTTAACCAAAACAACTTTGGGCCTCAGATATTGTATAAGCCCATTTGCGTTAAAAGAAAATCTCGGCGCGATCGCCATTTCAAACGAAAAATCATCTGGGCCTACCCTCGTGTTATAAGCCCCACTCTTGTTTTTTAAACCTTTTGGGCCTCTTGAGAGAGTGTAAGACCCATCCCTTTGTACAACAAATAATTTTTGGGCCTCAGTCACTCGTATAAGTCCCTCTGTACAAATTCAACAGTGCGATCACTGATAAAACCCTGGGCCTCTCCTTGAGCTGTAAGCCCCAAATCTTTCTCTTTCAAAGCAATTTCTCCTTTGATTTTTGAAATATACTGTTGTTTTCAATCTTTATTTGTTGAACAACTAACCAAACAGCATGGAAGCTCTACAACCGAGTAAATGTTTATCCGCTTTCATATACATATAACTGTATTGTGGGGCTGTTTCGCTGTAAGTCTTCTTTCATAAACTCATATCGACTGTGTAATAATAGTATAGATATTTAGAGTTTCCCCGACAACTACGTCTAGCACTAGGTTAAGCCCGTTGATCACTCTTAAATAGTCAAAACTAGATCCCCATAGGATTACCAGACACAGTCTTCCCTCCTCTTGGGGGTTAAACAATATGGAGATGTGAAAGGCAGATTCTGTTTGAACCCTTTCTCAGACTGTCACTCGTAGAAGTTGTCAAAGAAACTCTACTCCCCAGAGATGATCTCTTCTCCGTGAATTGCATCCCTTGAGTTTCTTCCAAATTCTCGAACTTTCCTGGCTTGATCTATTCTTTGTGAATAGCCTGTCTTGAACTTCTCGAGGTTTGGGGACCCACAGGCTTCTTAAAAGCACCCTTAGGAATTGTCAAGAAACTCTACTCCCTAGAGATGATCTCTTCTCCGTGAATTGCATCCCTTGAGTTTCTTCCAAATTCTCGAACTTTCCTGGCTTGATCTATTCTTCGTGAATAGCCTGTCTTGAACTTTTCGGGGTTTGGGGACCCACAGGCTTCCTAAAAGGATCCCCGCCTCCTCTTGGGCGTTGTACAAGGACCCGTCGACTTCTTAGAAGTATTCACAGCCTCCTCTTAGGCTTTGTATAAATGATTTCTTCCTCCGGGAATGATAGCCTCCTCTTGGGCTTCGTACAAATTGTCCCTCGGCTTCTTAAAAGTTTCCAGCCTCCTCTTGGGCTTCGTACAAATTGTCCCGACGACCTCCTAGAGGTATAGGAACAGAAATTAATCATCTTAATAGAACAGTCTTTCCAAGAGTCTACTATTGTTTCTCAAAGCATAGTACAAAAGATGAAACTCTAGACTTGGACAGTCTAATTTCCTTGAGTCTCAAAGACATTCTCAAGCACCCTTCAAGAATAGGAAGAAACCCCGTAGACTCGGACAGTCTCAATACCCTTTGGATTTCCCATTTCCTCAAAGAAAAGGAAATATCCCTGATCCTCGAATCAAAATCCCTGAGTACAGCGTTACTCATATAAGAACTGATTTTCTCTTTGAACCCATGTACCGGTCACTCAACTGAAATAGTACCATCTTTCGCCTCCATCTCGGGCTTTGTACGAGATACAAAAAGGTTCTTATTGAATCAACACTTCAGCCTCCATCTCGGGCTTCGTACGAGATACTAAAGCACTCTCCCGTTGAGGATAAAAGACTCTCTTGTTGAGTCAAACACCTTTTAGCCTCCGTCTTAGGCTTTGTACAAGACACAAATCACTCATTTGTTGAGTATAAAACAACCCTTTTAGCCTCTTTCTCGGGCTTCGTACGAGACACATAAAAAACACCCTCTTGTTGGGCCAATAGCCTCCTCTTAGGCTTTGTATAAGAAAACCACTGGTTGATCCAATCAACCTTTTAGCATCAAAACTTTGCCTCATTCACAGTACACAAACATCAACAACTCCTTCCCCTTCATCTAATCGCTGTAAGCGGCAAGCCTCTGGATCATCTACATCCATGCCACTGTCCCTCCTTTAGCATGAGAAATTCCTAAGGAAAGATGGCATTGCTCTACACTGAGTTAAAGTCTTCTCCTTCAGGCTGGAAATCCCCTATAAAGGAAATTATGGCATTACCGGATTCACACATCCCGGTTAAAGTAATTCTCCTTTATAAACAGTTGTGACAGACAAACCCCTCTTTAGAGATGCCAAATTCTCTCTAAAGTCAAACCCTTTTAGCTTCACATCTCGGAATTTGAACAAGATACAAACTACCTTTAGCTTCACATCTTGGGCTTTGAACAAGATATAGATCGCCTTTAAGCTTCACGTCTTGAGCTTTGAACAAGACACCAAAACACCATTTCCTCCCGTAGAATAGGAGGAACTACGATCGCTCTGATTTCCCTGTTTCGGAAAAACGGGAATACGTAGGCATAAGATTGAAAGAAAAATCTTAGCGAGCACACTAAACAAAAACCCAAAATCCCGTATATCAGTCAAAACATCCTAGTCCGTATTCCCCGCTAAAAGTTTGAATTCCCTGAAAATAACCTAAGAGAGGCCCCCCCAAATTGATAGCATCCGTAACCTAACAGACCGCTGTTTAAACTCAGTATGCAAGCAGGGTTAATTGGAGACATCTATTTCCCTTCCTTAGTCAGCTCACAATAGGATAAAAAATGAATCGACCTGTAGTAACCCCCAAGGAGTGACAGTGCTTAAGAAAAACGTCCAGTTTCGCTCGCTACACCCCCTCCTTCGGATCTAGCCAATCCAGGGACGAACATTGTGAAACCTGGAAACATCCACCTCGATCCGAGTCATATCTCGGAGGTAGGAATGGGGATCCTCTTCCTTTGGTCAGTAACGATCCTCTGTGACGCGAAACACTGTACAAATATAGAGGCATGACCACATCTTGCTAGACAAAAGCAAAACGCAAGCAATCAAAATGCTAAATACAATAAGGTATTTCAATATTATAAAACAACTACATATAAAATTATACATGTCGGTATGAGATACATGATAAAATAATTAAAGAAGGAAAAAGTAAGTGTAGAAAGCAAGAAGCTTCGAGGCTAAAGATTCCCATCGATACAAGACACTCTGATAAGCATCCTTTTTCAAAGAAATAATATTAGGATGTTCCTGGGTATAACCCCCGAGGTGGAATAATTGACTACTGCGACGACTTTCTTTTATGTTTGAATGATGTGTTAATATGTGCAAAGCATCTCCGATAGTACTCCTAAGGGAATTGGTTGCTGTAGTCAGACATGCTAAGCATTTCCAACAGCTCCCCTGAATTTTGAAGGCGCATAAGGCGTTATGGGGAATTGATTGTTATAGTTGGGTGTACAAAGCGTATCAGACAAAACCCCTGAACTTTGAAGGCGCGTTCTGCACTAAAAAAATTTAATTGCTTTAGTTAGACGTGAAAAGCTTCTCCGACAGCACCCCTGGACTTTGAAGGCGCACTCGACATTAAAGGGTATCAATTACTTTTTTCAAATGTGCAAAGCGTCTTGTTGTACCCCAAATTTTACCCCTTAGATGTCATAACATTTTGCACTTACATTTAGGTTTCATTCACCTATGCATGGTTAACTAACCTATATTTTTGCTAGTTTGTTTCTTGTGAAAGCCAGGTTTACACAGAAAAGAGAACAAAAGTCAATAAGCCAGACTCTCCCATGTTTCAAAGTCCCCTAAAGAAGAGAAGGCTCCAAATGCAACTATTGAGCTCATCTATATCCTAAAAGTCTCAATCAACAAGAATTCAAGTGTGATTGGCTCTCATTACCAAGTAACTTGAGCCACAAGTTCACCCTGCCTCCAAATTAGGGTTTTGTCAAGACAAGTTAATCATAACCTTTGATTTTGATCAAGATTTGTTCTCAAACCCTAGGAATTGACTCCACATGATAGAAGACATCCTCAGAGACTATCATTAAGCCTTAGATATGATTAAAGAAGCAAGATCATCAGAAATCATTCCAGTGCATTCACAGTTGAAATTAGGGTTTTGACTGAAGCCCTAATCCTTGAGATTTTGATCCAAAATGAAGCATCCAAGTCCTCAATCCATCATGACATGTCTCATTGATGATTTAAAGTATTTGAGATCAAGTTTTAAGAAGTTTCTTGCCAAGGAAACAAAGTTTGGTTCATGAAACTTTTCAAATGTGGAAATTTCACTACTGGGGCAAAAATTGAAACAATCATAACTTTCAAACCACACATCCAAATGGAGTGACTCAAAGCTCAAATGGAAGCTCTTTCCATGATCTTCCAAAACATATTAGAGGACCCTCTTTAAAAAATTGCATGGTTTTTGAGTTACAAGACTTGGAAGATTATCACCCTTGACGACTTAGTGAAATTTCAGCTTTTTCACCATTGTTTTCACACAACTTCAACTCAAATTTTCATACAGTTCCAAGCCTCAAATCACAAATCCTTGAACATGAAAGTTGTAGAGGGCATTGAGGGATTTCCAAAAAGTACAAAATCTCCTCATTCCACCCGTGCCTTCACTCTCAAACTCCACAAACCACTTCTAAATACTTCATTAAAGGCATCCAAACACCTGAAACATAACTGTAATCACTCTACCATTACATACCATTTCCACACCTCTATTTGCAAGAGCATTGCTGCAAGAGTTTCCACTCGAGCTTTCCATCATCCAACACCACAAACCCTCCATAAACACTTCATAGAGAACCTCTAAACACTCAAACACTAACTGTAGTACCTCTACCAACATCTGCCATTTTCAAGTTTCCATTGACACAAGGGCACGGGTTTGGAGTTCCAGCTTGCATCCAGCCATTCCAAGCATCCTGGTCAGTTCTCCGAGCATCAACAAACATAAAGGGAAGGAAAACACATTTCTGCAAAGTCCCTTGAAGAGGCCTTGGACCTACTCCAAGAGGTAAGCCTCTAAAATCTTGAAACTCATAAGCATTGCTGTGATTTTGTTGTTTCTTTGATGTTGTCATGTGCTTGTTATTGTGTTTGAGTTATGTGAGCCATTGCATCTTTGTTATGGCTTGTGTGTTTAAAGTTTTAAATCTCTGAACTTTGTTGTTGATTGCACTGGTTTTGGCTCTCGTGTGAGTTGTATGTTTAGTCTTAGGGCAAACAAATGGCATGGTTGAAATCCTTGATTTTTGCTGATCAGTTTAGGCTATTGGTTTGTAAAAAGGGATGGAGAAATGAGTTTGATATGGATGGAACAAAATGAGAGGAAGCCATGCGTATGGCTTTTCCATGGGAAATGTTTCAGGTTTGCTCACGTTGCATGAGGGAGTTAGGGGTGACCATGTGTGATTGGTGGGTTTCCGTTTTCATCATTTTGTGACTTAAACACAAGTGACTGTTTGATCTCATGTTATTAGCATGTAACATAACATTTTCCATGAATTTTATTAACCTGGCATTTTATTCACTTGGTTGGCATATATATTTATGGGGTGGGCTTATACAACGGATGTATAGCCACCCCATTGGTAGAGGAAGCGCGCGTGTACCAAGGGGTCTGGGGTTCGAATCCCCCTCGCCCTAGACACCCTTTTGCTTTTTTTCCTTCTTCAGTTTTCGCTTTTGGGCCTAACGAGATTGATTTTTGCACCCCCTGTTTCTGGCCCATGCGTACAACAACATAACCCTCAGTTCATTTTCTTTTACTAGTACACCCCCTCTTATTTTCTTTTCAAATGTTTTTAAATTTATTTTCACTTTCAATTCTGTTTTATTAAAAATAGTTGTTGTTGATTAAAATTTCCAAAAAATATTCATGTTGACATTTCAAGGTTTAATTTAATTTTCTAATATTTTTATTTTCATTTTTATTTAACTTTAGTAATTATTTCTTATTTTCTAAACTTAGAAGTAGTTTAAAACTTAATTTTTGAACCTATTTTGAAAAAGCCTTTTCTCCCTAGCTTCTTGAGCTAATTTTCTAAAGTGTCTTAGGACACATTAGAGGGATATTTGAGGACCAATTTGTGTCCTTGAATGAGGTCCTTTGCCTAGGTTTATGGCTCAATATTCAACCCTCGATTTTTAAACCTAAAACTTTTGGTACTCACCTTGAAATTCCAATTTTTGAGAGGACTATCTTTGCTACACTTGTATGACACTTCACACACATTCTTAAATATTATAACTTGAAGTAGGCCTTGCTTTTGGTCTTGTCTTGGTTTGTTTACCTTGATTTCTTTTGATATTATTCATGCTTAATTTTTGTACATCCCCTGAGTTTTTACACTCATTTTATTCGTGCAATTTCAATCCCTTGTAACTTTTTTGTACCTAAAAAGTTGTTATCTCCCCCCTCCTTCCAAAGGAAAGGCTTTCTATTGACCGCAAGGTCATAGATAGCTCATTACCCTTTTAACTTAGCCTTCCCAAGAGATAGCCATTAATCTCTTCTCCTTCACCAACCTTAAACCCTTCACAATCCTTTCCCAAGAGATAGCCATTAATCTCTTCTCCTTCACCAACCTTAAACCCTTCACAATCCTTTCCCAAGAGATAGCCATTAATCTCTTCTCCTTCACTAACCTTAAACCCTTCAAAATTCTTTCCCAAGAGATAACCATTAATCTCTTCTTCTAAACAATCAATTCTCACAAGTTTTGCCTTCAAGCTTTTCACCCTACTTTCCCTTGGAACCTTGACCACAGTCAAGAGTTCCTCACCCCATTGAGGGGAACTACGAATGCTCTGATTCCATTCCCGTTAGGATACGTAGGCACGAGATGTGATGTCTTGGCGAGCATACTCAGTGTACATACCCTTAGGTCTTTACCTTTACCTTAGCACATTTCCCTTTAGCAAGCTAACACAACATAACACAAAACACAAACAAGAGGCTCCTATAGAGTACTACAGATACTTAGGGTGCTAATACATTCCCTTAGTATAACCAACCCCCGAACCTTAGATCTCTGAGCTATGTCTCTACACAGTGTACTTAGGGTTTTTCGGACTTTACCCTTTCCTTTGGATAAATCAAAGCTCGGTGGTGAATTTCAAAGATGTGCGATTCAAGTTAATTAATAGCTGTTTATCCGATTCTCAGCGCAACAGAAATGGCGACTTCACTAGGGACTCAATCCCCCTAAGAGGGTTAAGCCCACTTTGTTTGCATTTATGTTATTTATATGTTTGCTTGCTTGTACATTTGCATATTCATATCTGTATATATGCCGGTCTGTGCTTGGGTTTTCTGTATGCAGGGTTGTTACCTTGAGTGGTGAGATAAGTCCTAACCCGGACTTGAGAGCACTTATGATAGGATTGTGGTGTAATCAATAGTCAGTTGTTGGGAGTAGTCCTAACAATTTATGGCATATGATGACCATGCTCAGTTGAGGCCCTTTCGGATTGTTGATGTCTGATGTGAGCCGTCGCATTAATGGCACTCTTCCCGATTTGAGCCAGTGATTCTGAGGACCGTAGTTACCTTCACCCCACTTGGCCTTTTAGGACGTAGTGCGGTGGCTATGAGGGAGTAGTCCCAAGTAGTTGTCACACGATACTACACTCAGACGAGTTTATCTTGAGAATATTATTAACCCGCGTGAGTAGTCATGCAGGCCGATAATATCCGAAGGATTTACGTAGACTCTGGGAACTTTTTGAACCCTGTTCTACAGTTGATAAACCCTAGTACACACCATGTGGTTGGTTATTTACCCAGACTCCATGCTATGATCTCGAACCCTTGATCCTGTTGCACATGTTTTGCATCCTGTTTGCATTGCATTGCATATCATTTGCATCTTTGCATGTTTCATTGCATATGCCTGTTTGTCCAGTGGCTTATTTCCAACTGTCTCTATCTTCCAGTGTCACCTGTGAGTCGTCAAGTTGATTCCTCGACACAAGTATCGGACCAGAGCTAACTAAAGACGCAATATGTCAGAGCAAGAGGCACACAATGCTGAAGTCCAAATGGAAATCGATGACCTTAAGTCGAGCATGACTAAACTCACTGAGATGCTTCAAGTTTTGATTGCTAGGGGAGAGCAACCCCAAAAGACTGTCATCCAGGAAGTTTCAAGTGCTAATCCTCCACCTGTTCAAATGCCACCATCAACTTGGCCCGAGTTTGGTTTGCCACACAACTATTCTCCGCCGATTGTATCTACTGCTATGCCTGTATTTCAAGCTCCTATTTTCGCCGAGCCCAGACCTGTGGTCCATGCTGTTCCATAGACTGTTCGAGCTTCTTTTGAGAATCCCCTCTTTGAGTAAAATGGTGCCAGTGCTCAGGGTGAAGACTGTGAAGACTTTGTTGAACCTGAAGTTGCCCGTGAGAAGTTTCAGACTTTAGACAAAAGACTCAAAGCTGTTAAGGGTACTGACTTCTTCAATGTGGATGCAGACAACCTGTGCTTAGTATCTGATCTTATCATGCCTGCTAAGTTCAAAACTCCAAAATTTGTGAAATATAAGGGCCATTCTTGTCCAAGGGCTCATTTGGTCATGTATCTTCGAAAGATGATTGCTTAAACCAAAAATCAAAAGCTGCTTATCCAAAGTTTTCATGACATCTTGAGTGGAGCATCACTCAAATGGTATATGAGTCTCTAGCAAAATTCTATTCACTGTTTCCAAGATCTCACAAATGCCTTCATGAAGCCGTATAAGTATAACCTCGACATGGCTCCTGATCACCGTCAACTGCAAAACATGTCTTAGAATGATAAGGAATCTTTTAAGGAGTATGCTCAGCACTGGAGAAAGTTAGCTTCCCAAGTTGAACCTCCTTTGGCTGAGAAAGAGTTGACTGGAGTGTTCATGGATACCCTGTCCCCATTCTATTGGGAAAAGATGATTGGAAGTGTTTCCTCCAATTTCACTGATTTGGTTACTATCGGCCAAAGACTCGAGGAAGGTCTTAAGAAAGGAAAAGTGTCAAAAGCTGCTGAATCTTCCAATGCTGCGAAGAAATCATATGGGAATTTTTAGAAGAAAAGGGAAGATCAGACTAACGCTGTAATGGTTGAAGTGAGAAGGCCTCGTCCACAACCTCAGTATGATATTCACCCCACTGTTGCTGCTGTCACTCCTGTGGTTACTGCTCCACGACCATCTCAAGCTTCCCAACGACCAACTGCAGGACATAACCAGTACCGTAATAGGAATCAATTTGATCCTATTCCCATGACTTACACCGAGCTTTATCCTGGTTTGGTTCAACAAGGTTTGATTACCACAAGGCCTCTGCCTCCTCCTCCAAATCCTCTTCCAGCCGGCTATAGGGCTGATCTTCATTGTGAATACCATCAAGGTGGTGCAGACATTAACTTGGAAGGTTGCTTTGCATTGAAGGCTAAAGTACAAGAATTGATGAGAAACAAAATCCTCTCCTTTAAGGACAATCCCAATGTTCAGAAAAATCCTCTGCCAGGGAACACCAAGTGAAGCTTCAATCGACTTCAGCTTAGCTACTTCTTAAAGACAGGACAACTCATCCTTGTGTTTGATTAGTCACTAGCCCTTGTTTCTGGTTATTTGCATATTCCTTATTTTGTAATGGTTGTTTGCCTTCAAATTATGTTTGTACTTTCGTAATCAATGAAATGAGCATAACAACTTTTGATTCAATTCATTTGTATTCGCTATTAACTTCTTAATGCTTTTTCTTTCAAGAAAAATAAAAGAATTCTCTTGTCCACTTTTGATTATGCAAAGATTGGAGGGAGGATGATGAAAACGTTATACCCATAATTGTTGTTGGTATGCTTTCAAATAAAAACTTTACTGACGATGTAAGGCATTGTTTCAATCCCCAAACACTGGAGAAATAAGGAAGATAATCCCTCGTCAACCCCTTTGAGCCTTGAAGTAGGAGTTTCTTTTCTTTACAAATAAAAAACCCGCAATCTTAACCTGGGACAGGGTAGTTCTCAGTTAACTTGAGTGTGCATTCAAATACAAGACACCTTTCAACAAAAAGTTGCACTCACAAGTTTTCCTTCGCACACAGCAAACAAGTGTCGAAGATGTCTTTCAAGTCAAATGCCAATGATGGTTCACTGTAATCATTAAGCCAGGCAGTCACTAAAAAAAAGAGAGAGTGAAAAAAAAAGAAAATCAAAATAAAACCTCGCTAAGTCAAAACCTATGAAGGAGACTTAGGCAAAAATTGGGGCATCCTGCTGGCTGTTAGCTCAAATGACACAGTTCCGACAAAAGTTAGGGATAACAAAAATCAATCAAGAGGTTACCAAAACCCTCAAAGACAAAACGAGTTGACTGAGGTCCTCACCAAAAACAACAAAATGTTGTAAGAAGCAGTGACTGCCATCTCAAGTCCCTTAACTTTTGAACCATCATCATTACTATCATCAGAGCAATTCCTAACCAGTGGGAACCTAAGTGCATAGTTTGTGTTAGCTGAGCATAGGACTGAAGTTCATCACGTAGATTGGGTGGGTCACAAATAAACTTTGAGCCTTTATCCTTTGTTTCTTAAACCATGAACCAGGCCACGATACAACCCTCAAAAGACCTAACTGAAGCAAGGTTATTTTGAAAGCATACTACAACAAGGTTGCGTAAACTGACTCCAAAAGATCTTTGCAGGTCATTACACTTGTGGTTCACCTTTAACTTTTAAATGTCTTGAACCGCCGTGTTCAGACCAGTGATTCATTTGTTTTGCATCTTTAAAAAATGATTTGATTTCAATAGTTGCATGAACTCTAAAAAATACCATGTTTGTACAAATACTTTTGTTTGCAAACTAACTTTCTTCTCAAGGAATTTTCAAACAATTAAGAAACTTGGTCGTTGATCCTATCAAGGACAAGTTCCTTCCATATCCTGCTGAAAATCAGTTCAAGATTTGTGGTTTAATGGCGACTTCTCAGAATTGGTTTATCCAGAAGATTTTTCAAGACTCAAACTGAGGCAAGCTTTCCAAGTGTTCAGTATAACAGTCATTTCAGCATCAATCCAATTGAAGCAATGATCAATTCATCTACAACAGTCAGCTAATCTGGGGCAGTTTGTTTGAAGAATCCCCAAATGGCTCTCCGTCCTTCCTACAAGGATCATCAATTTGGATACAGTTTACCAGTGTGGCAGAGGTGTGTTCAGCAGTAGCATCTCTAGTCCCCAAGCAGAATGGAAGTGATCTCCGTGTTGAGGAATCAGTCTTCCAGTCTTGTCTTCTCACCAAAAGAGTCGAGCTGTGTCGTCAGCATCTGCATCTGCATTTTATCATATATCATCTGCATAATCCATATACATATGCATAGCATGAGTGTTTCATCCTCATTTTCATTTCTCCCGAGGTCGTGTCGTTGCCCACGTCTTCCCTTACCAAAATGTTATCTGTCATTTCATTCAGTGCCATTCCTTAATGTTGTTGTTTCCTTGAGCATCTAGTCCTGTTGTTGGATGTTTGTCTTCTCTCATTCCAGTGCTATTCCTAGATCTTTATATTCTCCCACTCCAGTGCCATTCCTGGATGTCCGTCTCTTGTGATCTCCAGTGCCATTCCTGGATATCTTGTTCCTCTTGTTTCTCCCAGTGCTATTCCTAGAAGTTTTGCCTCTCTCCTGTAAACCCATCAAATTTGCTTATCTTTTAGTGCCATTCCTAAAAGTCTTATCTGTTCATTCAGTGCCATTCCTGGATAAGTCTTCTCCTTTGCATTCAGTGTCATTCCTGGATGTCTCTCTCATTATCATTCGATACCATTCCTGAATATAGTAATTTGCCTTTACTTTCAGTGCCATTCCTGAAAGTTCACAGTCATCCAATGCTTTCTTGGATTTTGTGATTTCTTTTCATCCAATGCCTTCTTGGATATCTCCTTGTTCATATTCATCCAATGCTTTCTTGGATTTTGTGATTTCTTTTCATCCAAAGCCTTCTTGGATATCTCCTTGTTCATATTCGTTCAATGCTTTCTTGGATGTTGTGGTTTCTCTTTATCCAATGCCTTCTTGGATTTCACCTTTTGTCTCATTTGCATCTGCTGCCTTCTTAGATAGTATGAGCATACCTTTCATTCAAAGCCATTATTGGATGTTTGGTTTCTTTACCATCCGATGCCTTTCGGGACGTGTTTCTCTTTCTGATGTTTTTCCAGATCGAGTCTTTATACCTTTATCTAAAGCCATTATTAGATATTGTAATTTGTACCTTTCGTTCAAAGCCATTATTGGATGTCTGGTTTCTTTACCATCTGATGCCTTACCGGATGTGTCTCTCTTTCTGATGTCTTTCCAGATCGAGTCTTTGTTCACTTTTATCTAAAGCCATTATTAGATATTGTGAGTTATACCTTTCATTCAAAGCCATTATTTGATGTCCGGTTTCTCTACCATCTGATGCCTTTTCGGATGTGTCTTTCTTTCTGATGTTTTTCCAGATCGAGTCTCTGTTCACATTCATCTAAAGCTATTATTAGATATTGTGATTTGTACCTTTCGTTCAACGCCATTATCGAACGTCTGGTGTCCTTTTATCCAATGCCTTCCTGGATTACTCTGCTTTGTTCACTTTCATCTGATGCCTTCTCAGATTTAACATTTTATTTTATTTTCGTCTGATGCTTTCTCAGATATTGTGATTTGTACCTTTCATTCAAAGCCATTATTGGATGTCTGGTTTCTTTTGCCATCTGATGTTTTTCCGGATGTGCCTTTCTCTGTCTTTTCTGGCTTTTCTTGAAGATCCCGTTTGAACTCTTCAGTATAAGAAAATCCCAAAAAATCTTTTGTTGATGTCTATCCTTTTTGATCCCCAGTCGAGATCATGTCTTCTTTCTGGGTCCATGCCCAGTAAAGAGTAAGCTTTTATTTCCCCCAGTTGTTTCCTCAGAGTCTCCCCGTTGAGTCTCTTATGTTGGTTAGTCTGTATCCCCAGTGAGTTTTCCTTATGGATACTAACCTTCACCCTTTCCTAGTAAGCTCTCTGTGGTGGTTCGCTCTTTATCTCTGGTGTCTGGTCTATCTGCGCCTTTGCATCTATCATGATATCATATTATCATACTATCATACTAGAAGTTCATGGCAAGTCTGCTGCTTGTCCTTAGCATCTGCATTCCATCTAAGGAGAAATTTTTCGGTTTGCTATATTTAAATACCTTTCACCTTGATGTCCCGAGGATTTCCATTCCTCATGTCATCCGGTAAAGCTATTTAAATAGGGGCAACTGTTGTACCCCAAATTTTACCCCTTAGATGTCATAACATTTTGCACTTACATTTAGGTTTCATTCACCTATGCATGATTAACTAACCTATATTTTTGCTAGTTTGTTTCTTGTGAAAGCCAGGTTTACACAGAAAAGAGAACAAAAGTCAATAAGCCATACTCTCCCATATTTCAAAGTCTCCTAAAGAAGAGAAGGCTCCAAATGCAACTATTGAGCTCATCTACATCCTAAAAGTCTCAATCAACAAGAATTCAAGTGTGACTGACTCTCATTACCAAGTAACTTGAGCCACAAGTTCACCCTGCCTCCAAATTAAGGTTTTGTCAAGACAAGTTAATCATAGCCTTTGATTTTGATCAAGATTTGTTCTCAAACCCTAGGACTTGACTCCACATGATAGAAGACATCCTCAGAGACTATCATTAAGCCTTAGATATGATTAAAGAAGCAAGATCATCAGAAATCATTCCAGTGCATTCACAGTTGAAATTAAGGTTTTGACTGAAGCCCTAATCCTTGAGATTTTGATCCAAAATGAAGCATCCAAGTCCTCAATCCATCATGACATGTCTCATTGATGATTTAAAGTATTTGAGATCAAGTTTTAAGAAGTTTCTTGCCATGGAAGCAAAGTTTGGTTCATGAAACTTTTCAAATGTGGAAATTTCATTACTAGGGCAAAAATTGAAACAATCATAACTTTCAAACCACACATCCAAATGGAGTAACTCAAATCTCAAATGGAAGCTATTTCCATGATCTTCAAAACATATTAGAGGACCTTCTTTCAAAAAGTGTATGGTTTTTGAGTTACAAGACTTGGAAGATAAATCACCCTTGGGGACTTGGTGAAATTTCAGCTTTTTCACCATTGTGTTCACACAACTTCAACTCAAATTTTCATACAGTTCCAAGCCTCAAATAAAAATCCTTGAACATGAAAGTGGTAGAGGACATTGAGGGCTTTACAAAAAGTACAAGAACTCCTCAATCCATTTAGTGAGCTGAGAGATTCAAAGCTCCAAAGTTTGAGGTCCATTTCTTGAATTTTAAGTTATCAACTTATGCATAATGGTGCATTACTCTTTTAATCACCCAAAACCTTCACTCTTATGATGTTCAAGTGCAAGATTACCACATTCAAACCTCTGCCACGATTTTTACCAAGCTGAGACATTAAAATACATTACTTTTATCAAGTTGAAGCAACTGGATCAAGTGGAAAGAGAAACTTTTCAACACAAAAGCATGGCAGCCTCTTTCTCCTTGAAACTTGGGCTCTGCCCCAATCCCATCAGAACACAACATCAAATCTAACCCTAGCTTGATCATACATCTGAACCTTTGAAGAATTTTGTGCCACAAACAACTCACACGATGGAAATCCCCAAAAGGGCAAAGTTGGCAAGTTGTGCCATTATGGCCATGCCTTGAACCCTCAACATCTCCTATAAATAGAGCCTCAATCTACTTCCCAAGGAACACCAGAATCACCCCAGGAGAAGGCTGATTACTCACTCTTTCCCTTCACTCAAAAGCTCTTGCAAAATTGCAAAATACTTGCTCCAGTCCATTTCACCCGTGCCTTCACTCTCAAACTCCACAAACCACTTCTAAATACTTCATTAAAGTCATCTAAACACCTGAAACATAGCTGTAATCACTCTACCATTACATACCATTTCCACACCTCCATTTGCAAGAGCATTGCTGCAAGAGTTTCCACTCGAGCTTTCCATCATCCAACACCATAAACCCTCCATAAACACTTCATAGAGAACCTCTAAACACTCAAACACTAACTGTAGTACCTCTACCAACATCTGCCATTTTCAAGTTTCCATTGACACAAGGGCACGAGTTTGGAGTTCCAGCTTGCATCTAGCCATTCCAAGCATCCTGGTCAGTTCTCCTAGCATCAACAAGCATAAAGGGAAGGAAAGCACATTTATGCAAAGTCCCTTGAAGAGGCCTTGGACCTACTCCAAGAGGTAAGCCTCTAAAATCTTGAAACTCATAAGCATTGCTGTGATTTTGTTGTTTCTTTGATGCTGTCATGTGCTTGTTATTGTGTTTGAGTTATGTGAACCATTGCATCTTTGTTATGGCTTGTGTGTTTAAAGTTTTAAATCTCTGAACTTTGTTGTTGATTGCACTGGTTTTGGCTCTCGTGTGAGTTGTATGTTTAGTCTTAGGACAAACAAATGGCATGGTTGAAATCCTTGATTTTTGCTGATCAGTTTAGGCTATTGGTTTGTAAAAAGGGATGCAGAAATGAGTTTGATATGGATGAAACAAAATGAGAGGAAGCCATGCGTGTGGCTATTCCACGGGAAATGTTTCAGGTTTGCTCAAGTTGCATGAGGGAGTTGGGGGTGGCCATGTGTGATTGGTGGGTTTCCGTTTTCGTCGTTTTGTGACTTAAACACAAGTGACTGTTTGATGTCATGTTATTAGCATGTAACATAACATTTTCCATGTATTTTCTTAACCTGGCATTTTATTCACTTGGTTGGCATATATATTTATGGGGTGGGCTTATGCAACGGATGTATAGCCACCCCAGTGGTAGAGGAAGCGCGCGTGTACCAAGGGGTCTGGGGTTCGAATCCCCCTCGCCCCAGACACCCTTTTACTTTTTTTCCTTCTTCAGTTTTCGCTTTTGGGCCTAACGAGATTGATTTTCGCACCCCCTGTTTCTGGCCCATGCGCACAACAACATAACCCTCAGTTCATTTTCTTTTACTAGTACACCCCCCTCTTATTTTCTTTTCAAATGTTTTTAATTTTATTTTCACTTTCAATTCTGTTTTATTAAAAATAGTTGTTGTTGATTAAAAATTCCAAAAAATATTCATGTTGACATTTCAAGGTTTAATTTAATTTTCTAATATTTTTATTTTCATTTTTATTTAACTTTAGTAATCATTTCTTATTTTCTAAACTTAGAAGTAGTTTAAAACTTAATTTTTGAACCTATTTTGAAGAAGCCTTTCTCCCTAGCTTCTTGAGCTAATTTTCCAAAGTGTCTTAGGACACATTAGAGGGATATTTGAGGACCAATTTGTGACCTTGAATGAGGTTATTTGCCTAGGTTTATGGCTCAATATTCAACCCTCGATTCTTAAACCTAAAACTTTTGGTACTCACCTTGAAATTCCAATTTTTGAGAGGACTATCTTTGCTACACTTGTATGACACTTCACACACATTCTTAAATATTATAACTTGAAGTAGGCCTTACTTTTGGTCTTGTCTTGGTTTGTTTACCTTGATTTATTTTGATATTATTCATGCTTAATTGTTGTACATCCCCTGAGTTCTTACACTCATTTTATTCATGCAATTTCATTCCCTTGTAACTTTCTTGTACCTAAGAAGTTGTTATCTTCCCCCTCATTCCAAAGGAAAGTCTTTCTATTGACCGTAAGTTCATAGATAGCTCATTACCCTTTTAACTTAGCCTTCCCAAGAGATAGCCATTAATCTCTTCTCCTTCACCAACCTTAAACTCTTCACAATCCTTTCCCAAGAGATAGCCATTAATCTATTCTCCTTCACCAACCTTAAAGCCTTCATAATCCTTTCCCAAGAGATAGCCATTAATCTCTTCTCCTTCACCAACCTTAAACCCTTCACAATTCTTTCCCAAGAGATAGCCATTAATCTCATCTTCTAAACAATCAATCCTCACAAGCTTTTCCTTCAAGTTTTCACCCTACTTTCCCTTGGAACCTTGACCACAGTCAAGAGTTCCTCACCCTATTGAGGGGAACTACGAATGCTCTGATTCCATTCCGTCAGGATACGTAGGCACGAGATGCGATGTCTTGGCGAGCATACTTAGTGTACATACCCTTAGGTCTTTACCTTTACCTTAACACATTTCCCTTTAGCAAGCAAACACAACATAACACAAAACACAAACAAGAGGCTCATGTAGAGTACTACAGATACTTAGGGTGCTAATACATTCCCTTAGTATAACCAACTCCCGAACCTTAGATCTCTGAGCTGTGTCTCTACACAGCGCACTTAGGGTTTTTCGGTCTTTACCCTTTCCTTTGGATAAATCAAAGCTCGGTGGTGAATTTCAAAGATGTACGATTCAAGTTAATTAATAGCTTGTTATCCGATTCTTACCGCAACATGTCTCCAACAATACCCTTGGGATCCAGAGTCAGGTGTCAACTGCACTGATTGTACCCCGGTTTGCTGCGATGTGTATTCGTGGTTTGGTACCCTGAAGAAGGGACAAGGCAGAAAACAGAGCAGCAAGAATTATATATATATATATATATATATATATATATTCCATTATTATATCAATAATTTACAAATACATTAATTAAAGCTTACGGTCGGTCGCAGGTGTGTACTGATCACTCATTTTCGACCGTGTTGTCCGGGTGGCTTGATGGTCGGCTGATCTTAAGGATTTGCCCTTCGCAACGGAAGATATATGGTCTCTGATGGATGCGTCCGACTCTGCTTCCCAGAGTTGATGTTAACAAGTGTCGTTGGACTCGAAGTGTTTTTGGTGTGTCTGATTGCTTTGTTGTACTTGGAGATGCCAGACTCTTTCCTCTCTGGATCTTTACCAACCATTCCAATTGGAAATCTCATAGACATGGCCAGAGGCTTCGTCCTGCAAAGGGGCTTGGGAGGGCCGGCTTGATTGTTGGGGAAGACTAGACTAATGGTGACAGGTGAATCTCTTCCGATGCTTTCCCATCTTTATAAGCTGTTTTAAGGACGCATGCCACACCTTTACCTCAGAACGCGACCGGTCTGTGACTTACACGCCGGCGTTAGGAGCGCGACTTGTGCCTCGGGCTTGCTAGCCTTCGCGTGTCGACCATCAACCAACTCCATAACTTTATTCTCTGTGACGGTGATGTGGTTGGCAGGGGTATTTACGATGATGAAATATCTGGACGAAATCAGTCAGGGAGATCCTTGAATAATAGTTTCTTCTGGACATGATTCTTGATACTATTCTCTGGGCATGAGCTGTACTTGAATCCGGTCGCAGCCCAATAATCCTACGCCTGGATACACAAATATCTACATCTGTCCTTTCACGACGGTTCGAACTCGGCATAACCATTCTATCTGAGTTGGATTAGAGCTTGGTGGATCCAAATGTTGTAGATATGAGATTTTGGCTTTTCGAGTCTTCAATTTCTTCGCCTAAGACGCTTTTAGATCTCAGATCTGAAAATTGAACGTGAAATCGTGAAAATCACTGGAATCGAAATTCGAGTACCACAGACTGCACCGCTGCTCCATTGCCGAACAAAAAATGGTTGAAATTGCGAAATTGCGGTGTAGCGGAGCTTCACAAGTGACTGTACAATATGACACCCTAAATCAAAGGTTGCGATCACGGCGCTTCTTGAACCATAAACGTTGATCTTAAGTCAGCGTTGCTAATCTCCAATATGACGGTTCAGGGAGGTACCTGTGTGGTTAGCACTCCAATACCAAGTTAGTTTAGAGTTTGAGATAACCATAATAAGAGTGGAGATTACAGATTGTGTACCTAAAAATCCTTTGTGAAGATATTAGGTTTGGTGGAATAGGTTGAACAATTGGACTTTGTGTTATTGGGTCTTTGGCCGACACAAAACAAATATAATAATCGTATTTAACAAAAAGATAAATTTTTTTTTAAGTACATGTAATTTTTTTCCCAAATATGTTCGCATATTTATTGCCACATCATAACAGGACAGGCCAAATATATAATTCTAGAGGAAAAAAATCAAAATAAATGGAAAAGAGGAACTAAAAATTAATTTTTTTAAGGGAACTTAAAAAAAAAAGTGAATTAAGCCAATAAATTTAAAAAATAATTTTTTTTTATTGGATAGAGTAATAATTAATAATTATTTAAAAAGTGTTCAAAATTTAAAATGACCACTTAAAAAAGAGACAGAGGGAAAATAAAAGTGCACTTGTTCTTATTTGTAGTTTGTCATAATCATCGTTGGGTTCCTCTTCCTCTAAACGCATCAGATGGAAAATATGAGCAATCAAATCACTTTTGAGTCGGTTTTTGTCAGAGTAACCTTTGAAGAAGATCCAATAGAGGTTCTTTCTTTTCAACTTTAATCTAATTTCTTCCCCCAAAATCTTTGAATTTTTGTGCCGTAATCCATTCTCAGCATTAAGTTTCGGTTACTTGTCTATTTTTCTGATTGTTGAATTCCGCTTGGAATATGTGGATTGATCAATGTTTGAGTTGAAATTCTGTTCATATTTGCATAGCAAGAATCAAAGTGTGATTCTGTTTATTATTAATAGTGAATTGTTAAAACCAGAATCATCTTACAAGTTATAGAATATCCAATTGTGTATTTTTTTCTTATTTATGGCAATGTGGTTAATTGAAATGTTTCTTGAAATGCTTTTGGGTTTGATTCTGATGACTAGTAATGAAACCCTAGTTTTAGGCCTTTGAAACTGAACAATCTTTGAATTTAGGGTATTTGTGATCAAGGTTTTAAACAGCGGTCGCATAAAGGGCTTTCGCAATTTCGGTCGGTACAGGTGTTGCGACACTGATTGCGATAGTTGCGGCGTAAATTAACCAAAATTTGTTCTTTATCACAAAGACGGCGAATAATGGCATCGGTATCGGCACATTCTGATACCGTTTTGTCGCGGCTGTTTTCGCATACCGTTTTTTAAAACCTTGTTTGTGATGTTAAAACGGGTTTTGTTGAGAGAACAATGTTTTGTTTCCTTCAATAAGTTCAGTAGTGTTAAAGATTACTGGCTGTGAGGTTGTTTATATTCTTTCCGGATAATTAATGTGAAAGAACTGAATTTTGTTTCAGCTACATTTCATACAACATGATGCTGCTGACATTTTGGACCTCTATTCAAAATTTGTGATTGAGAGGGTTGGAACTAGGACTCGATCGTGCGATTTGCGGTTACATTTGATGAAGGTTTGATACAAAATTCTGTGTCATTTGTCTTTGAAAACTAGCATGTCCATATTCTTATTGTTCCATGCTCTCTAACTTTACATAGTTATTATAATTATATTCAGGAGATTTCAGGTATGCCAACTTCTCTAAATAGTGAAGCATCATGTCCTGCAGTATCTCCTGAGACAACCAGCGAGTTGTCCAGCGGGTCGTCGTCCAGCGATGGAACAGAAGCAGTAGATATGGTAGACAGTTTTCTGGCTTGATAGTTGATACTTGACAGTGAATGGTGACTGTATATTTTTGTGTAGCAGCTACTCTCTTGCAATAAAGGTAGTTGTAGAATAAGGATTAGCAGGGTTCACCTTTGGTTTGAATCAGATGGCAATGCATGTGTTGATTCAATTCAAGTTGAATTTGTAAGAATTTCAGTGAATTTTTTTACAACATGAATCAAAGTGTGATTCTGTTTATTAATAGTGATTGTTAAAACCAGAATCAGCTTACAAGTTATAGAATATCCAAGTGTATTTTTTTCTTCTTCTTGGCAATGAGGTTGATTGAAATGTTTCTTGAAATGCTTATGAGTTTGATTCTGATGACAAGTAATTAAACCCTAGTTTTAGGCTTTGAAACCGGGCAATCTTTGAATTTATGGTATTTGTGATCAAGCTTTTAAATAACGTTCGCGGTCGCATACCGGTTTTGCGACGCTGATTGTGATAGTCGCAGTTTGAATTAACCAAAATTTGTTCTTTATCACAAAAACGGCGAATAATGATATTAATATCGGCACATTTCGATACCTTTTTGCCGACTGTTTTTGCGGACTGTCTCTAAAACCTTTTTTGAGATGTTAAAACCGGTATTTGTGAGTCTCTTTCTCTCTTGCTGGATCATTTTGGCAGCATACTGGTAGATTAAAGTCTAATTAGATTTTTCTAAATAGAGAAAACTTTTTTTTAAAAGTTTATTTAGGTTTAAAAAGTTCTATTATTACCATAAAGAAAGACTTTTTAGACTATTAGTGTTTTGTTTTGCTTTGCAATACCATATTTTTTGAGCTTATAACTAATAAACTCATGTTTTAAAAAGATCCTTTTGATAATCATATTTTTTTTTATGAACTTATAGCTTATTCTTATTGATTTATAATGATTTATGATATTTTTGACAAATTAATTTAAGGGTTTTTTTTAAATAGACTAAAATTTAATTAGATTTTTTTTATAAAAAAAAATAGAGAAAACCTTTTTGAAGAGTTTATTTAGCTTTAAAAAGTCGGATTAGCTTTAAATAGAGTTTGATCCTTATTTCAAAAAGAGATCATCTTAAGTGTTTATGCATTTTCTTAGTGTTGTAAAATAATTGATGCTTTCCTCATCAACATGATGGAGAATTCAGTTTCTCTTCTCAACTTATGATAATTATCTTTTTTCTACTTCTTCATTGTAAGAATAAAATTTGATTATGCATCTGTCATTTAGTTTTGATGATAACAATACATTGTTTCTTAGAGAACAATTTTGTATCCTAATGGTTTTGTCTAGTGCGTAGTTTTTGCTAACCGGTTTTGACTCTGAAGAATTGGCGTGTGACGTCATCAGACTATGAACTTAACACACTCTGCCTTTGAAAAGATACAAAAGTGCATTTTACAAAGTTATGTCAAGTTCTGAAATGCTCTTAGACAACGGTTCTGATGAACGTTTGTGCTAAACCTTCTGACTGTGACTTTGATAGAAGAGCCTCTGAAGGTTTATCAAGCTCTCAAGATTCTGTAGAACAAATTTTGAATACTCTGAAGAGCAGGTTCTAAGGAACTGTGTCAAGACTCTGAAGACAAGGTTCTTAAGCTTATCTCAATCAGTCTCTTGATCCTTCTAAACACGCTTCAACAACATTTATTCAGAAGCTTTTGAAGATTAGAAGATAAGATCAAAAGGTTTTATGTGAAAAAAATAGTACACAGTACAATATCATATATTCCTTCCACTATGTTGATTTCGCGGAGAAGGACTTAACTATTTGTACCATTTTGTCTCCCACCATGGCAGACCGTTATGCAAGGTGACAACTCATTTATGAAGATATCAATTCTACCCTCCAACAGATCTTTTCATGCCTATATAAAAGGTGATTTGGAAGAATGAATGAAGCTGCTAATTCTGCTACTCTATTCACGATACGACGCTTTTGCTGAACATACTATTATTGTGAATATAGATAGAAAACACACATAGAGCTTTTGTTCGTAATTGTGTGAATATTCTTTGTACTTAAACTTTGTGTAATCTGCTTTCTTGAAGCATCCATGTAAACACAAACACTTGTATCTCATTATATTGAGGTTGTTTCCTTGAGTGACTAGGGTTTAGTCAGTATACTCGAGAAGACAAAGACGGGTAGTCTTTGCGTGTCTGTAATCTGGTGATTATAGTGGATTAAGTCTTTATTGATAAGGTAAAATCACCTTGACGGGTGGACTGGATTAGCTTCATTAACAGTGATCTAGTATAAAAATAAATGTGTTCATTTATTTTTACTCTTGGTTCTATTTTGGGTGTTTGAGCAGTAAAAAGTTTTAATCTTGGAAACCCAATTCAAACCCCCATTTTTTTGTGTTTCTTGCCACCTTCAATTGACATCAGATCTCCAGTTCTGGTATTGATTTCATATCAAACACTTAACCGTGTCATATAAAGATCCAGTGTGAAACACAATGACAGCTATTCCACCACCTCCTCTTGTTGTTAATGATAGAGATCATTATAGCGCTAAACCTTTTGTCTTTGACAGAGAAAGATTTGATTATTGGAAAGACATGATAGAAAGGTTCTTTCTTGGTCATGACGTAGATATATGGGATATGGTAGTTGATGGCTATATACACCCAATAGATGCTAGTGGTAACAAGATAGAAAGAAGAGTGATTAAGGACCAACAAAAGAAAGATTATAAAAATCATCAGAAGGGTAGAACCATCTTTCTAAATGTCATATCGTATACTAAGTATGAGAAGATAACAAATAGAGACTCTGCCAAGTCAATATTTGATTCTTTGAGGATGACTCACGAAGGAAACACACAAGTCAAAGAAACCAAAGCTCCTGCTTTAATTAAAAAATATGAAGCGTTCAAGATGGAAGAGAATGAAATAGTTGAGAATATGTTCTCATGGCTTCAAACTCTTGTTGTAGGACTGAAGGTCCTAGACAAAGGGTATTATACTACTGATCATATGAAGAAGATCATCAGAAGTCTACCTAAAAGATGGAGACTTATGGTAGCTGCTTTGAAGTTATCAAAGGACTTGAACAACACCTCTCTTGAAGAACTTGTTAGTTCTTTAAGAAGTCACGAGATCGAGCTTGAAGAAGACGAGCCCCAAAGAAAGAGCAGGTCAGTTGCTCTGAAGTCATTGGGAAAGTCTGAAAAGACTAGAGCTTTTCAAGCAGAAGAAGAAGAAGAATCTTTAGAAGAGTATGAAGAAGAAGATGAGCTGTCTTTTGTGTCAAGATGAGTGAATCAACTTTGGAAGAAAAGACAAGGAAGATTAAGAGGACAAAGAAGGACATGTGGTCATTCTGAATCCATTCATGGATCTAAAAAAGCTGGAGCTAGCAAAGAAGTCATCTACTTTGAATGCAAAGAGCTAGGTCATTACAAGAGTGATTTCCCTAAGCTGAAGAAGGACAGACCAAAGAAGAAAGACTTCTGAGAGAAGAAGAAGTGTTTAATGGCTACCTGGGACGATTCAAAATCCTCAGAAGATGAATTTGAGGAAGAGCAAGCAAATGTGGCGCTGACGGCGTGTACTGAAACTCCTACTAAGAAAGATCCATCAAAATCTAAATCTGAGTCAGAATCAGAAGAGGTATTTGCTGAACTCTCTCGCTCTAAACTTGAATCCAGTTTAACAGAAGTTATGGATAAGTATCAGAAGCTTCTGGGCAAATACAAAGATCTGAAAAAGGTTCATGTATCTGAGTCAGAAGTGTACTGTAAGCTTAAAAAAGATTTCTCAAGTTTAAATGAAGAAAACTTTATTTTGAGAAACGAGTATTCTAAACTTGAGAAGGAAAGTCTTTCAGAAGCCTCTACAGATTCTGGTGATGTCATAAAAAAGTTTGACAAATCTTTCCTGAAATTTCTTGTTAGAAGCATAATGGCTTCAATGATTTATGGCCTTAGCAGGAACGAAACAAAAGGTATTGGTTATGATTCGAATGAAGAATATGATTATGAAAAAGATAATAAACCAAGTAATCTTTCTTATCATTTTGTTTCTTGTGGGAAACGAAATGTTCTTAGGCCTAAAGGAAGAGTTATCTCTAAACCTAAGGCTAAAGCAAAAGCTCATACCTATTTAAACTATGCATACAAGTATTCATATCCTGCACAGAAACCCAAAGTTGTTAAAAAATCTGGGAAGACTAACCCTAAAGAACCTAGAAAGATGTGGGTACCTAAGGATAAGATAATCTATGTTGCAGACATCCTTAACAGTAGAGTTAAGACACCAATCATGGTACCTGGACTATGAATTCTCGTGGCACATGACATGAAGAAAGCATATGTTCCAAATCCTAGAACTTAAGCCTGGAGGCGTCGTCTGTTTCAGAGGTGATCAGAAAGGAAATATCATTGACTCCAGAAAAGTTGGTAACAGTTCTCTCCCATCTATTACTAATGTTATGTAAGTTGAAGGATTAATGCATAATCTATTGTCCATGAGTCAATTAAGTGACAATGGTAATGATATAATGTTTAATAAAAAATCCTGTAAATGGACTAGTCATTGTAGATGAATACAACAGATGGACATGGGTAAAATTCTTAAGCAAGGATGAGTCACATTCTGTGTTTGCTACCTTATGCTCTCAAATGCAAAATGAGAAGGACTTAAAAATTGTTAAAGCCAAAAGTGATCATAGTGGTGCATTCGAAAACAAATATTTTGAGAAACTCTTTGATGAAAATGGCATTTCCCATGATTTCTCTTGCCCAAGAACTCCACAACAGAGTGGAGTTGTAGAGAGGAAGAATAGGACTTTGCAAGAAATTGAAAGGACCATGATCAACGAGACTAACGTGGCTAAACACGTTTGGGAAGAGACAATCAACACAACATGCTACATTTAGAACATGATCTCTATAAGACCTATTCTGCGTAAGACTCCCTATGAATTATGGAATAACATAAAACCCAACATTTCAAATTTTTATCCATTTGGTTGTGATTATTTTATGTTGAACACTAAAGACAATCTTAACAAGTTTGATTCTAAAGCATAGAAGTGTATTATGTTAGGATACTCTGAACGCTCTAAAGGCTATAAAGTATACAATACAGAAACACGAATTATTGAGGAATCAATTCATGTTAAATTTGATGATAAGCTTGACTCTGAAAAGTCAAAGCTAGTTGATAAGTTCACAGATCTGGAGATCACCTACTCTGGCTCTGAAGGTAAGACATCAGAAGCAAAATATGTTTAGGCAAAAGACTCTGAGACTGCTCAACCTGAAGCTGTTGAAGTTCATACTCCTCTGAGGAAACACATACAAAGATCCTCACATCCTGAAGAATTGATCCTAGGCGATAAGACTGAACCTGTCTGAACCAGATCCTGGTGTCTCTGATAGAGCCTATATCTGTTGATGAATACCTTCTGGACACAGAGTGGATTTTGGCCATGCAAGAAGAGTTGAACCAATTCTCTAAAATTTTTGTGTGACTCTTTTGCCAAGACCCAAGAGAACTCATATTACTGGAACAAAGCGGGTCTTTAGAAACAAGCTGAATGAACAAGGAGAGGTAGTAAGAAACAAGGCTCGACTGGTTGCACAAGGTTATAGTCAGCAAGAAGGGATTGACTATACTAAAACATTTGCACCAGTTTCCAGGTTAGAATCTATTTGTCTCTTAATTTTCTTTGCTTTTAATCATAACATCATCTTATATTAGATGAACGTTAAGAGTGCATTTCTGAATGGTTACATAACTGAAGAGGTGTATGTACACCAACCTCCTGGTTTTAAAAATCATAAAAAGTTAGATTTTGTTTTCAAGTTTAAGAAGTCATTGTATGGTCTTAAACAAGCTCCTAGAGCATGGTATGAAAGACTAAACAATTTTATTCTTGAAAATGATTTCACCAGAAGGAAGGTTGATACAACTCTGTTTTGTAAAACATTCAAAAATGACATTCTTGTTGTTCAAATTTATGTTGATAATATTATATTTGGTTACACTTTGTCTTTTTAGCTTTAAAAAAATTAGTTTTCTCTTTTTCTTTTTCTGAATTTTTTTCGTTAAAGAAAACCTTTCACTTTCTATACAAATCCTATTTGGCCATTTCATATTTAAGCTTCTTTTATATTTTAGACCTTACTTCAACAATTCCACCGTCCAACCAACGTGTGTCGCTCTTCGTCCATCCAACTAGTGTCTCCCTTCCTACTCCTCTGTCATCCGATCTTCCACCATAGCCACAATCATAATATTTTCATTTTTTGGTTAAAATGAAATGTATGAAATTTGTTGATAAATTTAGAGCAAATTGTAAGGATGCTATGTAACAATAACTTTGTGTCTTAAAAAGTAGTTGAAAATATATTTTTTTCAAAAAATAAATTTAGAAAAAATGTTATCCATGGATATTTATAAATATCCACGGATACCTTAAAATCCGCGGATTACCCCCACGGATATGGGGCGAATACGAATACCATATTTATCCAACAAGGCGAACACAAATACCATACTATCTGTATCCATGGATATTCATTTACATCTATACACGATGGAAGCTTAAGCGCTTGTTTGTATTTCGCGTCGAAAAGACTTATTCTATCCTTTTTATGAATTTTTTTGAATGATTTCACAAGGGCACAGAAAAGACTTGATGAGTTGTGTTGATTTTAGGTATTTTAAGTTTTGAATAATCGACCGATGTGGTGTACGCCAACCAATGAATTGCTCGGAGATAAAGTGGATGTGCATCCCCTCATCTACTTTATTTGCAAAACGTTGATTTAAGTTTGATCTATGAAAATAATGTTCGATTATGTGCACAACTAATTTACTAATGGAAATTTTTTTATTTATTTTTAATTTTAAATAAAAAGAAATATTTTGATATTTTTAGACTCTTCAGTAAAAAGAAATTATTTTTGAATTTTGATAAAATAAGGTACATTTTTTATTTTTGTTTTTGAATTAAAAGAAAAAAGAAAGTATTTTTGGATTCTTATCAATTTTATAAATAAACTAAATATTAAAATTAACTTATCAATTTAAATAACTAACTAAAGATAATTTGATAAAAAAATTAATTAAAATAATTACATAACTAATTTACATGATTAAATTATAAATTAACTAAATAATTTAATCAAGATAATAGGTTAATAACTAAGGGGTGTGTATAGTGTAAGGGTCTAGAGCCCAACCTAAACTCTAAAGTTCATTGAATAATAAAATTAAATATAATAATAATAATAAAAAGAAAGAGAAAATAATAATAATCAATCATAAAAAAATAAAAGACAACCAAGGGAGAGAGAGATATGCCGCCTACCTTTTTGCTCCTCTTTTCCACAATTTTCAAATGAAAAATTAGACCTCACCTATTACGGCATATGGCGGTTCATAAAAATAAAAAAAAATAGTAACTAAACACACATTACATAGAAACAAACCTTTTCACCTTTTTATCCCATTCATTCTTCTCTCTCTCGCGGTCATTTGATTATCTTCTTCTCTCTTTCATCTTCTTAAACAACAAACAACATAAAAAAATACATTAAAAAAAAATCAAAAACAAGAAAACAACACCGATCGAAAGCTATGATGAGGGGTGGCGTGGATGTAGGTTGTGACCAAATTGAAATATGATTTTTGTGAATGAATTAGGTGTTGGACTTGTGTATATGTGTTATTGCACACGTGAACAGAGGAGGGACTTGGGTAAGCAATGTTTTTTTGTGACTCATTTATTTAAGGATTTTCTATGTGGTGATGTGTAACTCTAGGGAAAATTGTGTAAGAATGTACAAAGACAAGACTAAATAAAAAGGATTGTATGGCTTTGTGTGTAGAATTAGGGATATGAGAGAAAACATGGTTATGGAAGAAAGTTGTGTTATAAATATGTATATAGTGTGTTAGAATGTTTGAGAATTTTTTTAGTGTAATGAAATTGGTTTTGGGATTTTTGGGAGAATTATAAGAATTGTGGTGTGAGAATTGTATGAAAGTTGTATTCTATTTATAGTGTAAGAAATTAGGTTAAAATGATAAAAAGAGCAAAAAATAAAGTCAAATAACCATCAGATATTATTTGATCTTTCTTGACCAGTAAGCTGACAAATTAGGATAAAAAAATCAAATTGGATATTATTTGCATGATAAAAATCATGGAAAAATAGGACCAAATCTGTTTCTTGATCACCAAGGTAAAATGAAATCAAAAGTAGATTATCTTTTTGTGTTTTTTTTATTTATTTTATAGTTTAAGTAAAAATCAAATAACATCAGACTAATTAAAGAATAAATTAAAACTGAATAAAATAAAATTATCCTAATGAAATCTAATAAAACTAATTCAAATCAAATTAAAATAATCAAATATAATTAAACTAATTCAAATCAAATCAAATTAAACTAATCAAATAAAATTAACTTAATCAAATATAATCAAACAAATTCAATCAAATATGCATTTAAAACAAGTCTTTTTTAAAATAAAAACTAATAATTTAATGAAAAGCCTAATTAAATAACAAAAATAATATTAAAATATACAAAAAAGTTAATTTTTGACTTTTTTGTTGACTTTTGACCTTTCAGATATAAGTATAACACAAAACAACCAATAAAAAAACAACTGTAACAAAAAGTGAAAAAAATTTGATATTTTTTTTATGCTAGTAAAAAAACGAAAAATTAAAAACAAAAATTCAATTTTTGATTTCTTTTTGTGATTTTGAATATAATGCAAGTAAAAATAGAAATAAAGGTAAAAAAGAGAGAGAGAGAAAAATGCACTAAAACTGGAAAATGTGGGATTTGAACGCGAACACTTGCACTTGTAACTCCTTGAACACTCTTTTTACTACCAAATGGGCTAATTCACATATTCGAAAGGAAATGCGAGAAAAAAATATGATAATAAAAGCTCCGAGAAAATTTGGGGTATGACACTAAGGGCCTTCACGCCATTGGAGAAGTCAGAAATAGACTTATGTTTCACTTGCTGGTCACTAATGTGGAAAGGACATTAACCACGGTTGGGAGAAGGATATTACCATGGATGGAGGTCCATGGTAAAGTAGGGTGTGGTAGTAAGCACGATCTTACCACCACGGACTGGAACCCATGGTAAAAACACAGTAGAGTTTTATGTATCACCAAAGTTGCTTATGATACCCGTAGTATAAAGTAGAGGACAGAGGTTCGATTCCCAGACATGCATTTTGGTTGTTTTCTCAACTTTCACCATGGTTGATCTTTCCCACTGTAGTGAAAGACTCAGCGCATAACTTTTCACTACAGTTGTATCTTTCAACCGTAGTGATATGTTCATTTGAGCTTATTATAACATACGTGGAATGCTTATTTCACCAACTACTCATTAAACATGTAACCTTTCAATTTGATATAGAAATTAATAATTTGAAAAATTAAGTTATATTAGAATAACAAGTTATAATGATTAATGTTTTCCTAATTTTTTTCCTTTCATTCTCCGCATCTCGCTTTTTGAGTGTTAGAATTAGGTTCAATGCTTGTGACTCTTCAACCAACACTTCATTCTCTACTAGTTCATTGAACTAATAAATAAGTAAATGATGATTGAAGAGCTATAAGCATCAAAACCAAATTCTAACTGTCAAAGAGGGAGATACGTAGAATGCAAGGAAGAAAGCTCAAAAAACATTAATCAATGTAAGTTGTTATCTAACCTAACTTAATTTTTTACATTATAAATTTCTAATTCAATTAGAAAGGTTATTTAATTAGTGACGGGTTGGTAAAACACTCAAACCACATATGGCATAATAAACTCATCTTATATGACATGTTGGTTTAACGTAGTGAAATCTACAATATACAAGGTATATCATTAAAAATCAACAACATACAACATATAAATCATCATCAACAACATACGTTAAACAAAGTACATATATAAAAAAAAATAAATAATCAACAACATACAACTTTGATCAACAACAACATACAACATATATCAACAAACACAAAATCATAAACAACATACAACTTTTATTAACAACAACATACCTTAAACAACATACAAAATATATCAACAAAAACTAAATCATCCACAACATACAACTTTTATCAATAACAACATACCTTAAACAACATACAACATAAACCATCATCATCTACATCAATAACATACCTTAAACAAAATACATATATCAACAAAAACTAAATCATCAACAACATACAACATTTATCAACAACAACATACAACACATATCAACAAACACCAATCGTCAACAACCTACAACTTTTATCAACAACAATGTACCTTAAACAACATACAACATATATGTTAATCTTGAGAGAGACAGTTGTTCTGTCCGGAAAGGCACACGTGCTTAAATATATGTTAATCTTTTCACCACAGTTGCTTAAAGCGACCATGATAAAATGTAGGTACTTTTCACAACGGTTTCTAATTTAGACTCTGGTGAAAGGTATTTTATTTTTAATATAAATATTAAGATTATATGTGACACGCCCATATTGTAAACAAAAAAAGGAAAACTGCTAGTGATGGGAATTAAAGCATGTAAGCCTTAAATAATTATTGTGGTTATTACTATGGATTGTAGTGAAAACTCTTTTAGTAAAAGAGATAAAAAAAAGCAGGTGCCTAAATAAGAGCTATTACCTCGGTTGGTTTAATAGTCGTGGTAATAGTATATTACGTTAGGTGTATTTTATAGTAGTGGGTGTTCCTCTTGATGAATGAATCCGACCTACGGGCAAACCCAATACCGATCAACAAAAATGAAAGATGACTCTCATATGTCAAAGAATTGCTCATATGGTTCTAAGAATTACTTGGGTAAAAAGTCCATGATAAGAAAACAATGAAGGAGGCACCAACAGAAGAAGAAAGCTGTTTTTGAGACTGAAGAGTCTAGTAACGTTGGCAAATTCTCGGTGCTGACAGGTGTTTAAGTGGAAAAGAGATCCCTGAAGGAAAGTTTGTTTCCCCTCTGTAAAAAATGGTTAAATCCAAGGGCAAGGGCTCCATGCCAGCTAAAGATGATGATATGCTTACTGAAAATTTTGAATCTGGGTCAGAAGACGAGCTTGACCTAATATGCAACATTATTTCTTTTCTACCTATAGAATTTGACAGAATTAGTGAGGTGACAGAGGAAGAAGATGATTGTCTTGCTGAAGAGGTATCAAATCATAAGTCTTTGTGCTATTATGTCATGAATAATGGTTGCGTGGAGGTAGAGAAGGTCATTTTTATATGTCTGGTGAAGAAATGAAACAACACATGAAATTGAACACTATATGGGCTAAGGTTAATGGCATAGGTTTTAATAAGGTCTACATGGACAGAGGAGTTGCAATCAATTAATTCTAAATTCCTGATTGAGGAGAATTGGCAAGAACGATACAAATTTGAGGACTCATAATATGGATTTTTTTTAATATGAAGGAAAAATGAGCAAGGCCTTAGGGGTTATTCAAGTTGAGATTACTCTGGGTACAATTATAATACCAGCATTGTTTATGGCCATTTCATCCAAAGAAAATTATCATTTATTGTTGGGTCCATAACGGATACATGGTGCAGGGGAAGTTCCTTCAACTCTACACCAGAAAATTTCATTTTGGAGGCCTGATGGCATCGTGGAAAATTTCGAAGTCGATCAAAGCTACTTCCTGGATGAAGTTGATCATATAGATAAGAGAACATTTGACAAAAATTTAGCAAACATTTCACCCTGTTTTCCTGGTGGAACGAGATTCTCTATTTAAGGAAGTGTTTTTTTATTAAATGAAGCTACATCCTACTCATGGGTTCATGTGGGAACACGAGGTCATGGGAAATGGGCCTAACGAAGGTGCCACCATAGGTATTGGGTTGCTAGTGACAGATAATACTGATGATTGAGTTTCTTAAAGAATTTAAAGACTGCTTTGCTTGATATTATGGCGAAATGCCAAGACTCAATCATGATTTTGTGGAGCTAAAATTTCCAATTAGACCTGATAAGAGGCCAGTAAAGCAAACACCAAGAAGATTTGTACTAAAGGTGATGTCGAAGATAAAAAAAGAGACTGAAAGGCTCTTAAGAAACAAATTCATACAAACTCCAAGGTATGTCGATTGGCTAGAAAATATAGTCCCTGTTATTAAAAATAATGGGACTATTAGGGTTTGTATCGACTTTAGAGATTTGAATGCTGCCACTACAAAAGACGAATACCCAACATCCGTTGTAGAAATGCTAGTTAATTTAGCACCAGGATTTGAATATTTAAGTCTTTTAGATTGCTACTTAGGATATAACCAAATGTTTATCGTAGAAGAAGATGTGGAGAAAAGGAATTTTGATGTCTTGGAGCCTTAGGAACTTATTAGTGGGTAGTGATGCCCTTTGGCCTAAAGAATGCTGGTGCAACATGGCAAATGGTAAGGAACACTATGTTTCATGATTTGATCGACACTATTATGCAGGTTTATATTGATGATTAAGTGATTAAATCTTAGCCAAAAAATGGTCATTTTGACCAACTTCGATAGCCATTCGAACGAATGAGGAAGTATGGATTAAAAATGAATCCATTAAAGTGTGCTTTTAGTGTTAACGCACACGATTTTATTGCATTTTTGGTCCATAAAAAGCGCATTGAGATTAATCATAACAAGACAAAGGCAATATTCAATACAAGCTCTCCGTCGACTAAAAAGCAACTCCAGTCTTTGTTGGGGAAATTTAATTTCCTAAGGAGATTTATTTCAAATATAAGTGTCAAGACAAAAGTATTTTCACCATTGTTGCTTTTAAAGAAAGAAGAAGGATTCAAGTGGGAACCAGAGCACCAAAAAGCTTTTGATGATATTAAGAGTTATTTGATGAACCCTCCGATCTTGTGTTTGCCTGGAAAATTTGCAAACAACCGCTGATCTCCTAATTTTTATGAAAATTAGTTTACTTACAGGACCGATCAAACAAATCCTAGGACAATGTGCTTTAACAATCTTGACAATTTGCGTTAAAATAAAACCTTTTGTTTATTGGATTTATCATCGTTTTCACCAACTAATATTTTTCGACAAAAAGTAATAAAACTTTTGTTTCTTGAAAGAAATGGCGAAATGTAAGTAAATTGTAAGAATAAAATGCAAGAATAAAAAGGAATTGTAAATGAATAACTTAAAATTTCATTAAAATGCAAGGAATAAAACTGGTGTTTCTCAAACGTACATTTTCTCAGTAACTACTCTTTTCTCTCACACGATTACTTTGAGTATTTTTGAGTAACTTGTACAAATTTTGGACACACCCGGAAATCTAATCACTATGACTCCCTATTTATATACATTCGAAATAACTGTCACTAACAACTATTTCTCCTAATGGTGACAAATGGCAATCTGCATGCATTCGTCAAGTAGATACATTCCACACGTCCTATTTCAAAACGGAATTCCCTCCTAAATTTAAATTTAAAAACATCCGTCGAACAAGGCCTTATCACCAATCTGTCGAAGCATTTATAATACTTAGAAAAATCTCCAAATATGCTCCTCCAATTAACATTGGTCTTCGACTGACCTTCTTCAAAACACGCTCCTGTCAAAATATCCTGGCAGATCTTCAAACTTATTTTCTGAACAAAATCCAGGCGTCGAAATTAGCAGCCTATAAATTGCCCCCCAGAAAATACATTTTCGACAAAGGGAGAAAAGCATTTTTTTCCAATAAAATTCGACGCCTTCAATAATTCGACATACGACTGTTCATATGACTAGACATTTGTGACGTCAGAGTCATCATTGCACTTTTCCTAAAACGTCTCTTCAGCCCACGTTTTAAGATTTTTCATCATCACTACCCTAGCCCCTAGCAGATCATGGGTAAAAAATTTAACTGCCACCGCCTGAACCATCCACTCGTAACTGCCACGTGTCCCACTATCTTTCCATTAAATGGAAAAATTTCTGAATTCCAACCGCTTCAGTCCCTTTTCCTCCTATAAATAAGTTGAAAATTTTTATTTTTTCACTTTTCACGCTCTTTTCCTTTAGGCAAGAACTCTCTTCAACATATCTTCATCTTCTTCATTTTCTCTACATTTTCTTCTACATCAACCATGGCATATTCCGCAACTCCCCAAATCATGAACAAAGATTCCAAGAGATCTAAAAACTTACCACCTGTCCACAAGATTCTCGGTCCAAAGGTGGTGGGGAACTAACAATATACCCCAGAGCCTCCAAATGAAGAGGAGAAACGACGTATTTACCAGTCTCAGGTACTAATTCCTATTTTAATTTCCGGTAAATCTCATGCAATGCTAGGCCCTGTCATACCCCAAATTTGTCCTACCTGTGTATAGATAACCTCTGTACATCTTTTTTTCTTCCAAACCATTTTTAATCCAAACTTTTAATCCATGTCCACTTCAAATTTATTTATCCATATCCATAAAAATCCACTTCATTTTTAATGTCCATAATTACCCATTCTCCATTATTATCCTTTTCCATTTTACCATTTTCTAAATCCATTTCATTTTATTCTATCCATTTTCTAAGCCAATTTACCAAGCCACTTGTCCATTTTTAAATTCAATCCATTATCTATCCATTATCCATAATTCTCCATTTTTCTAAACCAAATCCTATTAACCATTTTTTTCCATATCTAATTCTTTTCAATTCCCATTTTTTATTATCCATTCCAAACAAATTATCCAATTTTATTACATTATCCATTTTAATTTCATTTTCACAAGCCCATTTTTAATCATTTGTCCATTTGATTTTACATCATCATTATTCTACAAATTCAATAAAGCCCATAAATGTTCATCAAGGCCCATATGAAGCTACAATTGCCAAGCCCACCTTCATGAACTACACACCACTCACCACGCCAGACAACATCTGCAACACAACGAAACAAAATCTATCCACCAAGCACACCAGACCATAAGGTTGCAGCTTGTACAATCTGGCCAAAGGATTACCACAACAATACCTGCACAATTTGTACGAAAAAACTTCATCAACAAGTTTATCTTGTTTTAAAATGAGAAAGAAGAAAAAAAAGGGGGATCCTGTGTTGGAAAAAAACACGAGCAACCAAACCTTCAGACCTCTCAATACGATAACCTTGAACAATCTCACCACAACCAACTCACTGCTCAAGAACCAGACGCACTTCACACCACTCAGAACCCCCACCACCAAAAACCTCATCAACCGGACCCAAACCATTCTTCACCATTTCCTCGGCGGATCCACTCTCTCCCTCATCATCACCTCATCGAAATAACCACACCAACAACTCACCACTGAACCTCCCTTCATCTTTAAACCGCACACCCTCATTCTAGGCACAACATCATCCATCAGACCCTCATCGTCGCCGACACCTGCAACCGTCTCCCTCCGTGACTCAACTGCTCTCACTCCACCCTCTAACACCGTGAAATCCTTCCAACCTCCATAACTCTAACAATCAACTCACCATCATCAACTTAACTTTTCCTGAAACTCATAACAACAACCAAAAAAACTCTTCCTCTCAACAGCCCTCTTCGAACCTCCTTCATCTCTTTCAATACCCTTCGACCAAACCCGTAACCTTCCTCAAACCTTCAATAATATTCCACCCACAAACTCATTCTTTCAAACCCAGATTCAACTCAGCCTTATTTCTTCACCCATCGCTCCTCCTTCATTAACAACAACAACCCAAAATTGGTTCCGAATCGACCCAGAGTGAGAAGAGGAAGAAGATTTTGAGTCACCCAAACAAGCGTATCCAGAACCGCATCAGAGTAGAAATTGAGATGAAGAGTTGAAATAAGGTGAAATAGAACGACATCGAAACATCACACAAACCAGATTCGAGCGATTGGAGGCGAGACCGCGCGGCGTGAGGAAGGTTGGATACGAACCGTGACAACATTTTGAGCTTGTTGTTGACCGTGTTTCTGAAAGTGACGATGGTGATGAAATTGCTGAAATGGGTTATCGACCTTTCTTTTCCTTGCGTAGAGTATTGATGAAGGCGTTTTTTCTCCCCTTGTTGTTGACCGTGTGGACCAAGCTGGCTTTTAGCCACTGCTAGTTTTATTTCTAGTAGGTTTTGTGATGAAATTGATCCCTTAGATCACGGGCTTTGCAAGTTTTCATTCCACACCAGCCCTATATTCTGCACCGCCTGGTTTTAAGAGATGATGGGCTCCTAGGCCCACATGATTCTCATATGAGGACGTCCATGTGATCTCATATAACACACCCTCTCTTTAATTTATGTTCTTTCTTTTTTTTTTAAAACCCATTTGTTTTTTTTTATTCTTATTAATTTTTAGAACTTAATTATTTGCGATTAGCTTTTGATAAGATCTTGTCTAATTTTGTTGATTTTGTTTAATTCTGACTCTTTTTGATTAAATTCTTAATGACACTTTTGTTTAGTCTTTGGATTGTTTTGATTAGAAATTCTTGATAATTTTGATTAGAATGTTCTTTGAATAGAAGTTTTGGACTAGTGAGGTCTCTCGATGCAGATTGCGCTTAGTCCCTGATATCGTTTGGACCCATTCTTGGTGTTGGTTGCTTACATTTGATTCTTGTTAGATTCTGACATTGTTTTGAACTTGATGTTGATTTTATGACGTTGGACACTTAAGGATTAATCGGGTTGATCATGTGAAGCTTCTACAAGTCTCCTTGAGCTTTTAGCACGTGTTGAAGAGGCAACGGACCTTCTCCGTTAGGTACCCCTAGAATCTCGATTTTATTTTTCATGCCTCATTCTAGGGTTGTACCCTTATTAGAAGCATATTTCTTTCCCCCATTTTATTCATGATCTTTATATGAGGTGTATGATCTTCCCTTATGGATTTTTTTATGCCTTGATTATATTATGCTATGTCATTGCGTGTTTATTCAAATCAAAATATTTTTCAACTAATATCTGGACTTCGTGTCAATCATTTTCATACCTGATAAGTCGATCGTTTTCACGATCGCAACCGACCTCCCCTTTGCCTCCTCTTGGGCCTTATGCAACGATTATCCATTTTATTTTGATTTGTATGCATGTATGTGATTCGTTTATGTTTAATCATGGCTTAATTAATTCCATAAGATTAAAATCAACCCTTTTTATAAGAGTAAAACAAACTTGATCCAACATTAAGTATTTTCCAAATAAATTCTATCAATTCAATCATAAGCATTTACTTGATCCATATATCAAGTATTTCCAACCTTCACTTCACACCATAACTTCCTTTCCTTCCATTTCTTAACCTCCTCATACGTAAATTAAAACCTCGATCCAACGTCGAGTGCTTTTCTCAAATCAAACCAACATACGTAATAATACTTAAACATTTTCATAAAGGTAAAAAAGAGGGGGGCTAAGTCTTTGGTCTTTCTCTTCAATTGCTTGGGTGCGAGTTTCCTTACTCATGCGTGGGCAATTGACGCCTTTAAAACACTTGTAATCCGACAACACTCAAATTTCTTTTTCCATTATTAAAGCACGTAATCTCTACTTAAATATCGTTTCTTAAAAGGTGAAAAGGAGGGGGATCAAGTCTTTGGTCTTTCTCCTCAATTGTTTGGGTGCGAGTTCTCTTACTCGTGTGTGGACAATTGACGCCCCTAAAACACACGAACTCGACAAACATTCAAACCTTTTCAAATCAAATTATCAAAACACTTAATCCTTACTTAAACATTTTTTACCAAAGGTGAAGTGAGGGGGATCAAGTCTTTGGTCTTTCTCCTCAATTGTTTGGGTGCTAGTTCTCTTACTCGTGTGTGGGCAATTGTCACCTCTAAAAACATCCAACGCGATAAAAAATCATCCTTTCCTCACCCCCGTGCGACCGAGATTCTAAACACATTCGAATCAAGTGCTTTTCTCAATCAAACACTAAAACACTTAATCATATATTCAAACACAGTTTCCTAAAAGGTGATGTGAGGGGGATCAAGTCTTTGGTATTTCTCCTCGATTGTTTGGGTGCGAGTTCTCTTACTCGTGTGTGAACAATTGACACTTCTAAAAAACATAAACCTTAATTCGTCGATTGCTTGTGTGCGAGTTCTCTTACTCGTGTGTGAGCAATTGTCACCTATTGCTTGGGTGCGAGTTTTCTTACTCGTGTGTGAGCAATTGTCACCTCTATAACCTCCAATACGATCAAAACTATCCTTTCCTCGCCTCCGTGTGACCGAAACCCTAAAACACGTCCAAATTCAACTCTTTTTCTCAATCAAATTTTAACACACATAATTCATACTCAAACAACTTTTCACAAAAAGAACATTGTTTAGTCCATTCTCTCGCGCATACGAACTAATGCTTCAGCCTCCCCTGACGAGCAGACAAGCCAACGTTTAGCAGTTTGAATGCGAATTAAACACTCGTTCATTTAAAAAACACGAACCAACAACCGTAGTGCCCCGAACTACGAATGCTCTGACTTTCCCATTGCACGAGGGAATACGTAGGCTCGAGGATCTTAATCCTTGCCGAGCACACTAATAAAAAACCACGCCATTTTCCCTTTTAAAAACTAATCCTTTTACCTTAAAAGATAAACAAACACACCTAACTAACTTTCTCACGAATCGAATCAAGAGGTTCCCGTTGAGTACAACGGACGTAGAGGGTGCTAATACCTTCCCTCTTGCGTAACCGACTCCCGAACCCGAATTTGGTTGCGACGACCACGTTCTTATCTCCCTTTCAAAGGTTTTCTCGATATTTTCCTTTCCCTCTTTTGGGATAAATAAAGTTCGGTGGCGACTCTGTTTTGAATAGTTTTTTCCGCGTCCATCGCGAGGATCGTATTTTTCGAGGTACTACAGATGGCGACTCTGCTGGGGAATATCTAATAGCGCTATGCTAGAGAGAGTCAAGCCTAACTTGGCTCGATTTGCGAGTGTTAGATCTGCTTATGTGTTTATCTTCTCTTGTTTGTTTGCTTGCTTGTTTGACTATCTATTATCTACTTGCCCATTTATTGTTATTATATCCTATTATTATCTTGTATGACACTGTTGGGGTTCTCTGATCATTGGTGCTTTGTGAGATGGCTCTACACCCGAGTCCGAGTATAACCCTAGGATTAGGATGATGGTTGTGTAGTGGAGGCTTGCGTGGTTTCTTCCGCGTGAGCCAAAGCAAAGACCCCGCTTGGAGTAGATTCCCTTGGAAATGTTATTGTTTTGACGTTACTTCGTCACGATGATAATGTTTTCGAGCCTGAATCGTCGATCCCAAGGACTATTAACTCGTTTTACCACGGTGGTTAGTAGTGTTAATTCTATGTGAGTTAATGCGAACGCCACAATCATATGAGATCCCTCGAACGTATTACTTCCTGACAGTAATATTTTCGACCTCGATCTAGGATTCTGAGAACCCTACTTAGAACCCGTGTGTCGATGGTTGTGTAGTGGGCGCCTCCGAGGAGTCTTTCTCGTGGGGAAGAAACGAAGACCTCACCTAGACGAGATCCTTTCAAGGATATTATCGTCTGATGTTCCTTCGTCATGGCTATAATGTCTTTGAAAGATATCCATAACTCTAGGCACCTACCCGTTTAGAGCCTACCTATGGGGTCTTGTGATCAGAGATATCCTGTGTTTAATTCCTTCTTCAGAATCAGATGTTGTTTTGATCCTGGAACCTTGCATAAGCATTGCATACTTATGACATTAGCATATCATTTTCCAACAAACTCATCAGATCCTCTGTCCATTTCCTGCCAGCTGATTTCCCGACGCTCATACTGAACCGGTGGTAACCGCAAAACATTTAAAGCAAGTTCAAGCGGAGAGGAGGAGCATAGACAATTTGGAAGTTGTAATGGCTATGTCAGAGGATAGCTTTCAACATGTTGGGATGGAGGATTTTACCCTCTCATCAGGTTTTACTGTGACGACTAACCCATTGTATGATCGTCTACCTGGTGATCATCCTCCATAAGTGAACATCCCTGCTCAGTCTCAGATGATGTCGATGTCTGATTGCATGGAGAAAAGGTTTTATGCCCTTGAAGAGAAAGTTCAAGCTATGAAAGCACGCGATACTTCTGGGCCTGATGCTGTTGATATGTGCCTAGTGCCAGACTTGGTAGTTCCTCTGAAGTTCGAAGTACCCAACTTCGAGAAGTATACCGGTACCAGTTGTCCAAAGCGTCATTTGGTGATGTTCTGCCGAAAGATGACTTCTCATGTTCGCGACGACAAGTTGATGATTTACTGTTTTCAAGACAGTTTAAGTGGTGCATCTTTGAATTGGTACATGGATTTAGAAAGAAGCTGTATCCAATCATGGAAAGACTTATCTAATGCTTTCATAAAGCAATATGAGTACAATTTGGACATGGCTCCCAGTCGCACGCAGTTGGAAAGCCTATCTCAGAAGAGCGGCGAATCCGTTAAGGATTATGCACAACGGTGGAGAGAGTTGGCAGCTAGGGTACAACCACCGCTCTTGGATAAAGAATTGATTGACATGTTCTTGGATAGTCTTCATGGCGTCTACCTTGAAAGGATGGATGGCAGTTCATTCTTAAGCTTCTCTGACCTTATAATAGTAGGAGAACGCATTGAGAGTTACCTCAAAGCTAAACAAGTCCAAGACGTCTCAAGTAATCAAGCTGGTGAGACTGAATCCTTCAGCAAACCCCAAGAGGAAGAGGATAATGAAATTGATGCAGTCATATGAAATGTTGAGTATTCTCAAGGTGCACCAGCAAAATATTATGGTCCCTCAGCTTCTCGACAATTATCATTGTCAGCGCCATATCATCCTTATGGGCAACCTGTCAATCCTAGGGCGTCATACCAGAAACCCATGATTTCTCTTCGTGCAAATCAACGAGCTCGTGGTCAAGGATATCAGAATCATCGCCAGAATCAGCATAGGCCTCGAAACAACTTGGAAAGAAGGACTGCTCCTCTTCACCTAGTTCCCATGCCGTACAGTCAACTTTTACCGCATCTAGTCCGAAGCTCACTGGTGGAGCCCAAACCTATCAAGCCATTGCCAGAACCATACCCGCCGGGGTACGATCCCAATGCACATTGTGGATATCATGCTGAATCCATGGGGCATTCAATTGAGGATTGCAAAGCTTTTCAAGCCAAGGTGCAACAGTTGATTGACAAAAAGTACATATCATTTCCAGAAGGGAACTTGATTGTGCACGTCAGCTTCTCGCGCAAATGAGTTCCAAGACTTCAAGAGGCGTCCCCTAAAGCTAGTGGTTCAGACAGGAAGACTTCCTCAGATACTGGCAACCATTGGACATTTATCATTTGCATTTGTAATTTTGTTTTGTTAAACGCTACTTGTTTTTAATATTGTTGTTTTGAATGGTAATATTAATGATGTGATCATGTATTTTTTGAATTAATCATGTCGCATTCGCTCATTTTTCTTCACTTATATATAAAAATAAAAATACAAAACAAAAACAACAAAATTCTTCCATATACTTCTTGTCCACTCTCTTTATCAAACTTTTGTTTAGCAAAGATTGGAGGGAGGATGACGAAAACAAGGTACCCATAATTGCTTATGGTATGCTTTCGGATAAAATCCTGCCAAGGATGTACAGACATTGTTTCAAATCCCCAAACACTAGAGAGATAAGGAGTTATTCCCTAGTCAACCCCTTCGAGCCTAGAAGTAGGAGTTTCCTTCGGATTTCTAAACCCTTACGCTTAACCTGGGGCATAGGTAGTGTTCAGTTATCCTGATTACACATTCGAATTTCAAGATAAAACCTCTTGTTATGGCGATTATTCTTCAAAGACCAAAGACTTGGCAGTCACGACCCCTAAAAAAAAAGAAAAACAAAAGCCTGCTAAGTCGAGCACCTCAAAGGAGACTTAGGCAAAAATCAAGGCAACCCTGATGGACTCGAAAAGCAAAATCAGTCCATGCAAAAATAGGGATAAAAAAAAGCAAAAGAGGTCCTCGAATCCTCAACAAAAACAGAATAAGATTCAGTGGCCACCATAATCAAAACCAAAGGGTCGCCGACATCCATCAAAAATAAAATAAGGTGACTGCCATTTCAAGCAAATCCTGAATCCTCATCTTCACTCTTACACTGTCGAACTATCTTTGAGGATGAATGTGTGTCAATCTAACTGAATGTAGGACTGAAGAACATCACGAAGAAAGGGTCGGTACAAAACACACTTTGAGCCTTATATCCTTTGTTTCTATAACCGTGAACCAGACCACGTTACAACCCTCGAAAGACCTAATTGAGGCTGGGTTTATTCTGGAAGCATACTACAGCAAGGTTGCGTAAACTGACTCCTATAGATTTTATAATCTTCTGAATTGGTGTCATATTCTTACTATATCTTTCACACCAGCTAAATCAGCACCACATTTGGACTAATGGTCCATCCGTCACACACTATCACATCATTCTAATAATGAATGATTTTCAAAACTTGCATGAGCATCGCATTAAAATTACCATTTGTGAACGAACAATTTTGACTGCAAGTCAGTGTTTGACATCAAGGAAATTCCAACAAGGAGTAATCAAAGAGAGCTAGGTCATTCAACAATGTTGGCTGTGATTGACAACACCTCATAACCCTATGGAACAGGGGCATTGACATCCAATGATTATGGAATCAGTCTGTTTAAAGCAAGGCCCCGAAGCATTAGTTGATTATGGGGCAAATCATTCAAGAACAGGTTGATCATGGTGAATCATCTCAAGACTCTGCCAACCAGGGGCAGGCCACCCAGTGGTTCTTGTGACTAAAGGAAAACCCCTCCAATGTTCAATCAGCACAAGTTAAGTCGCTCCAACGCTCATTCTGGGGCAAGCTACCTCAAGGGTACTTTGAAGCCAAATACTTCAAGAGTCATTCAATGAAGGAAGAATCCTTTCATGATTTGGAATTCTGGGGCAAGCCATCTCGAGTTCATCTCATGGTACATCTGCTTCTGAATTTTCCTTTGAAGGAAGAATCCTTTCATGACTTGGAATTCTGGGGCAAGCCATCTCGAGTTCATCTCATGGTACGACTGCTTTCAACTTCCTTTCAAGGACAAATCCTTTCGCGACTTGGAATGCTGGGGCAAACCATCTCGAGATCATCTCATGGTACAACTGCTTCCAATTTCCTGTCAAGGAGAAATTCTTCATAGACCCAGACTTGGGCAAGATGAGCTACACAGGGGCAAATCTCTCTGTTGCTTTCAATATGCTCAAGCGAACACCATCAAGTGACCTTTGAGTTTAAAACGAGTGTTGGGGAATCATTCTATCACTCCACATAAATAACCTTTTGCCTTCCTTCTGACAAGAAACCTTGCTGCAAAAGAACCTACCCATACCTTATCCTCTACTGGGGCATCTTTGGAAACCTTCATATCATTGCATAAATCGCTCATATGCATTAGTCATGTCGCTTCGCTCATTGCATAGACATGTGCATCATACCTCAAGCTTAACCTTCCATCAAGATTCGACATCTCAAAGCCTGGTATCGTCAGACTTGACACCAAAAGTCCACCTCGTTGGCAACTTCAAATTTACCCTCCAAAGTCCAACTTAGCTTGGCAATCCAAAAGTCCAACTTAGCTTGGCAATCCGAAAGTCCAACTTAGCTTGGCAATCCAAAAGACCACACTCGTTGGCACCTCCAAATCTTTCAAGGTCCAGTTCCCGCCTGGCAAATATTTTAAGGTCCAGTTCCCGTCTGGCAAATCATTTTAAAGGCCCAGTTCTCGTCTGGAAAACCAATTCAAGGTCCAGTTCTCGTCTAGAAAATCATTTAAAGGTCAAGTTCTCGTCTGGAAAATTATTTTAAGGCCCAGTTCTCGTCTGGCAAACCATTAAGGTCCAGTTCTCGTCTGGCAAATCTTTTAAGGCCCAGTTCTCGTCTGGCGAATACCCTTTTCTCACCAATTCTCGTTTGGTAGGCTATCCAAAGGGCAGTTCTCGTCTGACAAACAAAAGCTTAAACACCAGTTCTCTTCTGGTAATCTATCCTCCAATCCAGTTTTAGTCTGGAAGTTTGACCCAAGGTCCAATTTTACTTGGCAACCACCAAATCCAATCCCTGGTGATACCCTCAACAAGAAAACTTATCCCCAGCGCGCCCGATCATTTGCATTGTCATACGCATGGCATGCAAGCGTAGTATTATAACCATATTGAGCATATTAGTCTTTTGCATTCATACGTGCATTAGATTCCCCAACCGTTGCATTTTAGCATGTGTTCCAGTGCATCCCGCATTGCATGGCATAGCCATCCCTAGCAACATAGCATAACAGGATCCAGGATCAGTTCACAAGCATCTTGGACAGTCCTCCATCAAAGCCGGAAGTTTTCCTCTAAAAGGAGTTGCTACCCCGCACGTGCTCATGGAATCCTATTCCCTAGCAAGTCATTCTTCAGCCAGGCAGTTGATATTGACAATCCCCAGCAACTCTTGCTATTCTTACTCCCCAAGCAGAGGATACCATAGAAAGTTTCTTGTGAGCTTGCCCCTGTAAAGCCAACACATTTCCTCCGACAGAAATCTTGCTCAACTATTCTTCAGCAAATTTACTTCAGAGATACTGCTTTGGTATCATCGAGGAACCTTAATGGATAAGGGGCTGCTTCGACGACCCAGAGAATCGTCTGCCTTCAGAGATACTGCTTTGGTATCATCGAGGAACCTTAATGGATAAGGGACTGCTTCGAAGACCCAGAGAATCTTTTACCTTTCAGAGATACTACTTTGGTATCATTGAGGACCCTTAATGGACAAGGGACTGCTTCGACGACCCAGAGAATCGTCTGCCTTCAGAGATACTGCTTTGGTATCATCGAGGAACCCTAATGGATAAGGGACTGCTTCGACGACCCAGAGAATCGTCTGCCTTCAGAGATACTGCTTTGGTATCATCGAGGAACCTTAATGGATAAGGGACTGCTTCGACAACCCAGAGAATCGTCTGCCTTCAGAGATACTGCTTTGGTATCATCGAGGAACCTTAATGGATAAGGGGCTGCTTTGACAACCCAGAGAATCGTCTACCTTCAGAGATACTGCTTTGGTATCATCGAGGAACCTTAATGGATAAGGGACTGCTTCGACAACCCAGAGAATCGTCTTCCTTCAGAGATACTGCTTTAGTATCATCGAGGAACCTTATGGATAAGGGACTGCTTCGACGACCCAGAGAATCGTCTGTATTCAGAGATACTGCTTTGGTATCATCGAGGAACCTTAATGGATAAGGGACTGCTTCGACGACCCAGAGAATCGTCTACCTTTAGAGATACTGCTTTGGTATCATCGAGGAACCTTAACGGACAAGGGACTGCTTCGACGACCCAGAGAATCGCCTGCCTTCAGAGATACTGCTTTGGTATCATCGGGGAACCTTAATGGATAAGGGACTGCTTCGACAACCCAGAGAATTGTCTGCCTTCAGAGATACTGCTTTGGTATCATCGAAGAACCTTAATGAACAAGGGACTGCTTCGACAACCCAGAGAATCGTCTGCCTACAGAGATACTGCTTTGGTATCATCGAGGAACCTTAATGGATAAGGGACTGTTTCGACCACCCAAAGGATCTCAGGTTATTTTGTTCAATTTGGAAGCTCGCTACCTCATTCTGTTAGCTCTTACACTTTACCTTTTGTGAGACAAATTTTGGGGCATTCTTATATCTAATTGACTTCTACCCTTAGAATGAACGCCGTAGCCGCTCATTCTCTTAGTTTAAGCCAATTAGATAGGGGCATCTGTCATACCCCAAATTTGTCCTACCTGTGTATAGATAACCTCTGTACATCTTTTTTTCTTCCAAACCATTTTTAATCCATGTCCACTTCAAGTTTATTTATCCATATCCATAAAAATCCACTTCATTTTTAATGTCCATAATTACCCATTCTCCATTATTATCCTTTTCCATTTTATCATTTTCTAAATCCATTTCATTTTATTCTAACCATTTTCTAAGCCAATTTACCAAGCCACTTGTCCATTTTTAAATTCAATCCATTATCCATAATTCTCCATTTTTCTAACCCAAATCCTATTAACCATTTTTTTCCATATCCAATTCTTTTCAATTCCCATTTTTTATTATCCATTCCAAAAAAATTATCCAATTTTATTCCATTATCCATTTTAATTTCATTTTCACAAGCCCATTTTTAATCATTTGTCCATTTGATTTTACATCATCATTATTCTACAAATTCAATAAAGCCCATAAATGTTCATCAAGGCCCACATGAAGCTACAATTGCCAAGCCCACCTTCATGAACTACACACCACTCACCACGCCAGACAACATCTGCAACACAACGAAACAAAATCTGTCCACCAAGCACACCAGACCATAAGGCTGCAGCTTGTTCAATCTTACCAAAGGATTTCCACAACAATACCTGCACAATTTGTACGAAAAAACTTCATCAACAAGATTATCATGTTTTAAAAAGAGAAAGAAGAAAAAAAAAGGGGGGATCCTATGTTGAAAAAAAACACGAGCAACTAAACCTTCAGACCTCTCAATACGATAACCTTGAACAATCTCACCACAACCAACTCATTGCTCAAGAACCAGATGCACTTCACACCACTCAGAACCCCCACCACCAAAAACCTCATCAACCGGACCCAAACCATTCTTCACCATTTCCTCGGCGGATCCACTTTCTCCGTCATCATCACCTCATCGAAACAACCACACCAACAACTCACCACCGAACCTCCCTTCATCTTCAAACCGCACACCCTCCTTCTACGCACAACATCATCCATCAGACCCTCATCGTCGCCGACACCTGCAACCGTCTCCCTCCGTGACTTAACTGCTCTCACTCCACCCTCTAACACCGTGAAACCCTTCCAACCTCCATAACTCCAATAATCAATTCACCATCATCAACTTAACTTTTCCTGAAAATCACAACAACAACAAAAAAAACTCTTCCTCTCAACAGCCCTCTTCGAACCTCCTTCATCTCTTTCAATACCCTTCGACCAAACCCGTAACCTTCCTCAAACCTTCAATAATATTCCACCCGCAAACTAATTCTTTCAAACCCAGATTCAACTCAGCCTTGTTTCTTCACCCATCGCTCCTCCTTCATTAACAACAACAACCCAAAATTGGTTCCGAATCGACCTAGAGTGAGAAGAGGAAGAAGATTTTGAGTCACCCAAACAAGCGTATCCAAAACCGCATCAGAGTAGAAATTGAGATGAAGAGTTGAAATAAGGTGAAATAGAATGACATCGAAACATCACACAAACCAGATTCGAGCGATTGGAGGCGAGACCGCGCGGCGTGAGGAAGGTTGGATTACGAACCGTGACAACATTTTGAGCTTGTTGTTGACCGTGTTTCTGAAAGTGACGATGGTGATGAAATTGCTGAAATGGGTTATCGACCTTTCTTTTCCTTGCGTAGAGTATTGATGAAGGCGTTTTTTCTCCCCTTGTTGTTGACCGTGTGGACCAAGCTGGCTTTTAGCCACTGCTAGTTTTATTTCTAGTAGGTTTTGTGATGAAATTGATCCCTTAGATCATGGGCTTTGCAAGTTTTCATTCCACACCAGCCCTATATTCTGCACCGCCTGGTTTTAAGAGATGATGGGCTCCTAGGCCCACATGATTCTCATATGAGGACATCCATGTGATCTCATATAACACACCCTCTCTTTAATTTATGTTCTTTCTTTTTTTTTTAAAACCCATTTGTTTTTTTTATTCTTATTAATTTTTAGAACTTAATTATTTGCGATTAGCTTTTGATAAGATCTTGTCTAATTTTGTTGATTTTGTTTAATTCTGACTCTTTTTGATTAAATTCTTAATGACACTTTTGTTTAGTCTTTGGATTGTTTTGATTAGAAATTCTTGATAATTTTGATTAGAATGTTCTTTGAATAGAAGTTTTGGACTGGTGATGTCTCTCGATGCAGATTGTGCTTAGTCCCTGATATCGTTTGGACCCATTCTTGGTGTTGGTTGCTTACATTTGATTCTTGTTAGATTATGACATTGTTTTGAACTTGATGTTGATTTTATGACGTTGGACACTTAAGGATTAATCGGGTTGATCATGTGAAGCTTCTACAAGTCTCCTTGAGCTTTTAGCACGTGTTGAAGAGGCAACAGACCTTCTCTGTTAGGTACCCCTAGAATCTCGATTTTATTTTTCATGCCTCATTCTAGGGTTGTACCCATATTAGAAGCATATTTCTTTCCCCCATTTTATTCATGATCTTTATATGAGGTGTATGATCTTCCCTTATGGATTTTTTTATGCCTTGATTATATTATGCTATGTCATTGCGTGTTTATTCAAATCAAAATATTTTTCAACTAATATCTGGACTTCGTGTCAATCATTTTCATACCTGATAAGTCGATCATTTTCACGATCGCAACCGACCTCCCCTTTGCCTCCTCTTGGGCCTTATGCAACGATTATCCATTTTATTTTGATTTGTATGCATGTATGTGATTAGTTTATGTTTAATCATGCCTTAATTAATTCCATAAGATTAAAATCAACCCTTTTTATAAGAGTAAAACAAACTTGATCCAACATAAAGTATTTTCCAAATAAATTCAATCAATTCAATCATAAGCATTTACTTGATCCATATATCAAGTATTTCCAACCTTCACTTCACACCATAACTTCCTTTCCTTCCATTTCTTAACCTCCTCATACGTAAATTAAAACCTCGATCCAACGTCGAGTGCTTTTCTCAAATCAAACCAACATACGTAATAATACTTAAACATTTTCATAAAGGTGAAAAAGAGGGGGACTAAGTCTTTGGTCTTTCTCTTCAATTGCTTGGGTGCGAGTTTCCTTACTTGTGTGTGGGCAATTGACGCCTTTAAAACACTTGTAATCCGACAACACTCAAATTTCTTTTTCCATTATTAAAGCACGTAATCTCTACTTAAATATCGTTTCTTAAAAGGTGAAAAGGAGGGGGATTAAGTCTTTGGTATTTCTCCTCAATTGTTTGGGTGCGAGTTCTCATACTCGTGTGTGGACAATTGACGCCCCTAAAACACACGAACTCGACAAACATTCAAACCTTTTCAAATCAAATTATCAAAACACTTAATCCTTACTTAAACATTTTTTACCAAAGGTGAAGTGAGGGGGATCAAGTCTTTGGTCTTTCTCCTCAATTGTTTGGGTGCGAGTTCTCTTACTCGTGTGTGGACAATTGTCACCTCTAAAAACATCCAATGCGATAAAAAATCATCCTTTCCTCGCCCCCGTGTGACCGAGATTCTAAACACATTCGAATCAAGTGTTTTTCTCAATCAAACACTAAAACACTTAATCATATATTCAAACACAATTTCCTAAAAGGTAATGTGAGGGGGATCAAGTCTTTGGTCTTTCTCCTCGATTGTTTGGGTGCGAGTTCTCTTACTCGTGTGTGAACAATTGACACTTCTAAAAGACACAAACCTTAATTCGTCGATTGCTTGTGTGCGAGTTCTCTTACTCGTGTGTGAGCAATTGTCACCTATTGCTTGGGTGCGAGTTTTCTTACTCGTGTGTGAGCAATTGTCACCTCTATAACCTCCAATACGATCAAAACTATCCTTTCCTCGCCTCCGTGCGACCGAAACCCTAAAACACTTCCAAATTCAACTCTTTTTCTCAATCAAATTTTAACACACTTAATTCATACTCAAACAACTTTTCACAAAAAGAACATTGTTTAGTCCATTCTCTCGCGTATACGAACTAATGCTTCAGCCTCCCCTGACGAGCAGACAAGCCAACGTTTAGCAGTTAGAATGCGAATTAAACACTCGTTCGTTTAAAAAACACGAACCAACAACCGTAATGCCCCGAACTACGAATGCTCTGACTTTCCCGTTGCACGAGGGAATACGTAGGCCCGAGGATCTTAATCCTTGCCGAGCACACTAATAAAAAACCACCCCATTTTCCCTTTTAAAAATTAATCCTTTTACCTTAGAAGATAAACAAACAAACCTAACTAACTTTCTCACGAATCGAATCAAGAGGTTCCCGTTGAGTACAACGGACGTAGAGGGTGCTAATACCTTCCCTCTTGCGTAACCGACTCCCGAACCTGAATTTGGTTGCGACGACCACGTTCTTATCTCCCTTTCAAAGGTTTTCTCGATATTTTCCTTTCCCTCTTTTGGGATAAATAAAGTTCGGTGGCGACTCTGTTTCGAATAGTTTTTTCAGCGTGCATCGCGAGGATCGTATTTTTCGAGGTACGACAGGCCCCTTACCCGATTTATCTCTAGACCCTATAAAAGTGAAAGAATTCTTTCCAGCTTACCACCTTTACAAACCCATAGCTAACGGGGTTAGGCCTAGAACTGATAAGGAGAAGATCATAGATGAGAAATCCACAGTAGATGGCCAAGGATCCCTTTCTGAGGAAGTCATAAATTTAGAGTACATGAACAACTTTAGAATTTTTAGGTCTTGTCCTTTGTCGAAAGACCCATCTGATTATCTAGCTTGGCTAAAGAAAATAAAGACGGTCAAAGCTGATACTTGGAAAACTATGGGCATTTTGGACCTTATTTAGTTGTCGAAAGTTGGGCCAGGATATTGCCCCTCTATGCATTTAGCTTCCCTTTACTTTTGGGACAGTACCTATAACAATTTCCACCTTCCTTGTGGAATGATCACCCCCACTCTTTTCGACGTAGCTGCCATAACTGGCCTTAGCCCACTGGGAGTGGATTATGATCCTACCCTACTGTCTGACGACTCCATAGGCTTCGACACAAATAAAGCCACCTTCACAGCCTATATTGCCAATTACCATGACAGAGAAACTAAAGAAGTCTCTGATCAAGAGCATGTAGAATTCTTAGCCCTCTGGCTATCGAGACGCGTTTTCTGCTCTAGATCTCTTCAAGTGGTGAAACGTTATATTACCATAGCAAATCAGCTCCATGCTGGACATCAATTGTGCCTCAGTGATATGATCTTGGTGAATCTATATGAATCTCTTGGCGAAGGGGTTACTTTCCTAAAGAATATTAAGGACAAAGGAAGTCTTCTGTTGTCAGGACCATTTTGGCTCTTACAACTGTGGCTCAATGCCACATTTGAAGCTTCCTTACCCAACAAACAAACTGTGGACGAAACTACTCTGAAGGACAGAAGAGTCGAAGGAACCAGACTGGCGCAGTTAACACCCAATGATGAAGGTCTGAGCCTTCAACAAACTTTTACTGGTTATGTTATGATGTTTGCTAAACGTCATAACTTCACTCCCAATATGGCTCATTTCGCCGATAGAAAAATTGGACCCGAGTGGTTCACCAGGAAACTCCCATTAGAGTCGAAAGCTCTAGAAGATGAATTCCTTAATGTCTAGGAATCTTTTCTTACCCCTAGACTTTTAGTTTCCAGACTCAATCCCTCAAAGCTGAAGATCTCCCTTGTTAATTACCAACCCAATCTGGTCTCTCGACAGTTTGGGTTAATACAAATAAAACCAAAACCCATCTTCTCAAGGAAAGGCTCTTTGATTCACTACAACATGACCCACACCGAAGATGAGTGTTCTGGGTTGCTGGAGAAGTATTCAAACCTGGTCAAAATTCAACCAGTGCCCTTTAAACCCAGTTTCCTCTGTACTCAAGAGTTTGACGAATGGTGGAGGGCTTATTATGATTCTCAGTTTTTCGACGTGCCTTCTTTCACTATCCAACTGACCAGAGCTTTCGCCCTTGTGCAGGATAAAACGAAGAAAGGTATTTCAAGACACATCAAAGAAATCCAAGCATTCCAGAAATACTTTGAAACTGCTTACAGGCCCAACGAACTTAGTCGAACCATAAGCGAAGCAGCTGTTACTTTGAAAGAAAAATTTACCCGAAAATTGGATAAGTTAAAACTACGTTCATACGTTCGACTAGAACAATGTTATGAGATAGCTTTAAACCTCTATCCACCAAAATTTCTTCCTCTACCATCTGCTGAATTTGGTGTGGCTTTTAGTCCTCCATTTCTAGATTGGTTCACTTGTGGGGATTCCATGAAACTTCTTCGCCAGGAATATAAAAAACGTGCTAAGCGAGTGGTTCCGACTAAGTATACCTTGGACAATTTCAAAGGCCACCTTCATATTGGCATAGAACACGTTCACGTGGAAACTCCTATATATGAAGGCGTGGAATGGGAAAATACTCGACACCACTTCTATTTATTTTCACATATATGTATCTTTTGATTTGTGTTTAACTTTTTCCTTTTTTCTTAGCCGCAAAAATTCCTGCCAAGAAGTCAGCAGCCGTCGAAGCATCAATTGTAGAGGACGTGGAAGCCCCAAAAACCACTACCCAGAAACCTTTGGCGAAGGTATGATTTTGCCTTGTTTTTCGATCAATACTTCTTTACTATTATTTTCTGAAATACTTAAGAAATCTTTTGCTATTTTTCCAGGGAAGTCGGAGACCTCCTTCAACGCCAAAGAAAAGAAAGGAAAAAGAACCTGAAGCTCCTGTCATTGAATCTGGTGATGAATCCCCAGATCAAGTCAAACCTTCAAGAAAAAAGAAGAAACCAACGAAGCCTCAACAACAAAAAACCCCTGCTTCCAGGATATTGGAGAGAACTCCTCGCAAAACTCCTGTCGAGCAAGTGACCACAGCTCCAGCAGAAAGTGAGAGTTCTAGTCTTAAGACTAAAATTCCCAAGGTAGGTTTTCTCTTCAAATTCGACAGTTAAAGGCGTTTTCCCTTATGATAAATTTGTTGACTTATTTATCTTTCAGGTCCTTGTCGACACCCATGGGCATCCTATTGTTCAAGTCCTTCCAAAAACCAGCAGCGATCCCACTTACAAGCCCACAAGCGCCTCAAAACCTTCCCCTAAAGATTCGACTAAAGAATCAGCCACTGAAGTGAATCACCCCACCGCCGTCTCTAAAAAACTTCAAGACATAATTGAAGAAGAGACTGGTCCTGAGGATGATTGTTGCGGTGAAAATCGGATAACAAGCCATTAATTAACTTGCATTATATTTCTTTTACAACCGACTTTGATTTATCTAAAGGAAAGGTTCAAGATTGAAGAAAACCTAAAAGGGGGAGATCTAAGGTTCGGGGGTTGGTTATACAAAGGGAAGGTATTAGCACCCTAAGTATCTATAGTACTCTACAGGAACCTCTTGTTAAGTATGTGTTATGTTATGTTTGCTTGCTAAGATAAATGCTAAAGGTAAAGACCTAAGGGTATGTACACTAAGCTTGCTCGCCAAGACGTCGCATCTTGTGCCTACGTATCTGACTAAAGAATCAGAGCAACCGTAGTTCACCTAACTAAGGGGTGAAATGAAAGAAACATGGACTATGGCCAACGTTCCAAAGGGAAATGAGTCTGAGCTCATTTTAGAGTTCACGGTAACTCTCTAAGTCTACGTTATGGGTGGAGAAAGTGGGTTCTCATGATAGTGAGAATCACATAGAGTTCTCGATAACTCTATAAGTCTAAGTAAAGGAAAGTGAGTTCTCGTGATGGGGAGAATCACATAGAGTTCACGATAACTCTATCCTATTACTAAACTATGAGGAAAATGACCCTTAGGAGGCCAAAGATGAAATGGGAGTGGACTGTGACTTAGGAGTCAAAGTGAAAAAACTTTCCTTTGGAAGGAGGGTCAAATGAGTCAAGTATGAACATGATAAATAATATAAACAAAATGAACAATAATATAATCAAGATAATATGAACAAAAATAAATCAAGATATATTGATTGAAAGTAAAGTTAGTGGTTAATGATTAATTTATTGGATCGATGAATCGGGTCCAATGTAGTGCTAAACCGTCGTAGCACGGTCTATGAGGAAGACCATGCTATAGGAGGATGCACAATTCGATCTTTGTGTTAAGACACGATGGAGAGGTGATATTGAGGATCATTCTCCAAGGAAATCGTGCCACACGAAAAGAAAAGGTGGAGATCTCGTCTTAATCACAAACTCTCGTTAATTTATCGAAGGTAACCTATCACGATCCCAAAGTATAGAAAGAGATCTCGATGATCACTCACTACAGATTTGGAACAGTGAAGGTTAATCGCCTTGACAAATAACGTTTGTGAACAGAAAGACTTCATTGATCGAAAATGAAAATGAAGATAAAAGAAAAATGCGAAAAGAAGATAAAGTTGGTCTCGTCTTAATCGAGGTTTGAATCGATAAATTGATAACCTTGATGTTTGACTTTCATTGACCAACAAACTAAAAAAAAATAGAATGGCCTCATATTTATCAAGACTTTAGTGATTTTGAATAAATTAACCAAGTCATGATTTTTGTGATATCATCGGCCCAAAAATAAAGAAGAATGGGCTCAAAGCGGAAATAAAGTCGGTCTCATCTAACTAAGGATTTAGATCGATAAATCGAAAACCTCTATATTAGATTTTCATTGACCAACAAAAATAAAACTGAGATCGAAATAGAACATAAAGTCGGTCTAGTATAAATCAAGATCTTAAATCGGTAAAACCGATAATATTTTAATTAAACTCTCATGGACCAACAAAAATAAAGAAATGGGCCTCATATTCATCACGATTTTATTGATTCAAATAACTCAACAAAAATAATGATTTTTCTATATCATAGGCCTAAACGAAATTGAAGTAAAATCAAAGTCAAACATTGCAAAGTGCGAAAATAAACCTTAAATTAATGAAAAGCAAATCAAAATCTAAATAGTAAAGGATCTCTTTAGTAAGAAAATAAAATGAAATAATAGGAACAAATTAAAAAAAGAATTAAAATAGAGGTGTAGTAAGAAGAAAGGGGGTGTGAGTATGGGAAAGAGGAATCATATGGGTTTGAAAACCCATCCTCTCTTACTCAACTAACACGGTCCAAAAACTTAGACAAAACAATTTATAATAGCATCACTTTGTATTAAGAACAATCAATTATAAACCAATAACACCATCAAGTTTAAGAAAAACGCAGGTCCATACTGTATCCCAACAAATCAATCAACAAATAAACAAATTAAAACAAGGTTTTGAGAAGAGAAAAAATAACACGAATTCATCCACACTTGAACGATACCCCAACCTTCTTCTTTGCAAATTCTCAAACTCGCACGACTCAACACGATCAATTCTCAGGTTCGTTTTACTCACTTTTCGCTTTAAGCTCTCTTTTCATCTCCCTCAATTTTCGGTTGGGTTTGTTTCGTTCTACCTCATCTCTCTTCTTTTTCTGGTTCTGCGTATGGGTATGGAAATGACTTGGGTTTTGGGGTTGAAGGGTTGTTTGGATTGTGATTTAATTTGAAGAAATGGATGTGTTGTTGTTTGGTTTCGAGTGGGTTTTAAGTTGAAGAAAGGGTGGGAGAATTCGTGAGGTGAAGAAGGTTGTGGACGAAAGGATGTGAAGGAGATTAGGCTGCTGTTGGTTTTTTGTTGATGGTGAATTGAAGAATGGAATAGTTAAATGTTTAAAGGAAGAAGATTGGGTTGAATCTGTATGAGCAAGGTTGGATTATTCTGGGTTGAAGGTTTTGTTTACGATTTTTGTGGGTCTGAAAAGAATTACGGGCTTATTGAGGTTGATGTTTGTGAAGAGACATGGGGACCTCGTTTTACCGGTCTCAGGTTTTGTATTTGAAGGAAGGAATTTTGAAGGAGCCAACTGAAGGTGGTGTTTCGGTTCAGAGAAGAAGAAAATTGCGAGGAGAGTTGTCTCTGGTTCCAAGATTGAAAAGAGAGTGTTCGAAGAACTCCTCCCGTTCAGATAAGCGCTCTCCCCTCCCTCAATCTATTCTCCTCTTCTTTTTAAGAACCAATTTAGACTTGTCGAATAAGTTTTCAAATGATCAGTCCTTCTCAAATCACATACTCTTTTTTGTTTTTTGATTGCTACAGGTTTTTTGTAGCTGTTGTTGTCCTTTTTGATGCAGGGTGTGGTACGGTTCGTCTCGACTAGTCGCTGTTGCGTGGTTTGTGTTGTTGCAAGCATAACTGGTTTTGTGTTGAAAGCTGTTTTGTTGTTGATGCAGAGCGTGGCATGCATGGTAGTCGTAGGATCTGTGGGTGTGGACTAGGGCGTACGATTTTGGAGTGGCTAGTGTGTAGTCACTTTCTTATGGAACAGAGAAAAGCGCATGGCTTTGTGGTCCTCTTCTTTGACTTTTTTTTTCTACTTTGTAACTCCAAAAAGAATCAATAGGCCTTTGGTTTTTTGAAAAAAAGAATTGAATGGGCCTTGAAATGTTTTGTACATGGTCTTCTGATGAAAGAAAAAAAGAAAAAAAAGTAAGTGGCGTGGGCCTTGGTGATGACTTTTGTAGAATTTTGATGTAAATGAAAATAGGGTTTTTGAATGAGATTGGATAGTTATTGAGATATTGAATTTGGATTAAATTGGAATGACCTTATTTGAATTAAAAAGGAAATTGGGAATTGGCAAATAAATGATTCAAATATTGAAACTTGAAACTTGGATGAAAAATTGGAATTAAATTGAAATTGAATTGAAATCTTGAAATTAATTAGAATTGAAACTTGAACTTGAAACACTTGAATTTGAAATTGGATTTTGAAGTTGATCTTGAAATTGGAAATTGATATTTGAAATTGGATGGTCACATGGATTTTGAAATGGATATCGCAAGGAATGAATGAATTGGAATATTGAAATAAATTATGGAAATTGATATGAATTGAAAGAAGTGGATTTGAGAATGGATTAGGATAATGAAATAGATGTGGAAATGGGTTTAGAAGTGGATAGTTTGAAAAATGGGTAAAGGTAACATGCCTCCACAAAACTTAAAAATTCCACCAATGCACTTGACTGCCACAAATCTTTCACAAGCTCAAATTCAACCTGAAATGACCTTGACTGAATAACCTGACGAATCCTCAGACCAAAAGTGAAAACTTTAACCACCCAATAAGTACTTGCATACACCTTGATCCTGCTAACCTTAAGAGACTCAACTGAACGACACTTATCAATCATAAACTCCAAGGGTGAGAAACCCTAATCCTCGTGCCTTGAGTGCACACTTATGAAACAAATGACTGGATGAGGACCAAAACCCTGATTCAGAATCTCTGCCACAACTTGATAACCTGATACTGATACAAGCCACTTGTTTGACCAAGATTAGGTCAAACTTCCATTGAATCTCAAACCACACCACACAGACCCTTGTCCTGAAATAAAACCTGAATTCACAAATGAAACAAAACAAACAAAAATTGATAAAATGGCTAGTTAACAATGCATGGGTGACTGATCTATGATGCTTATGCAAAAGATGTTATGACATCTAAGGGGTAAAATTTGGGGTACAACAATGATATCTTAGTTGACGGTGACGGAGACACTGTGATGCCTACTGCAGCACTCACAACAGCAGGTGATCCTGAAGACAATTCCCCCATCAATTTAAAGGATGCTGACAAAGAAAAAGATGGGGAGGTTGAAATAGATGACGAAGAGGAAGAAATGAGCGAAGGCGAAAAGGAAACCACTCTAAAGATTGCTGCTGATGAAGAGAAAGAAAACGACCAACAAAATCCCGCTGATCATCCCAGAGATGGCTCAGCCAACACAACTTCGACCAGCCTTTCTCATGAAGAACTTGAGAATCTGAAGGTGCAAAAACCATTGGAATATCTGAAGGCCATGCTCAGTACCCGTTATAACTTTACTGACACCACCACCAGTAGTTCGACTACTTCAGGGACCATTTCTGGCGCAAGATCCATGGACGAAATGATGGCCCAGATTCGGCAGAAAATCCTGAATATTGATTTGTTTCAACTTCTAGAGAAAGATTCATCTGCCCACTTTGACTTGAAAAAGATCTTGAAACAAATCAACATCCTGGAAGCTCCCCCCGAAGTGACTAATGTTGTTGTAGACTTGACTACTCTCATTGACCTTGTAGCGGAAGATTATAACCGGCTTAGGGGAGACTCTGAGGAAACGTTGGGGATAGAAAATGAAACTGAGGGGAAACCCTGCAAGTCCTTAATGGAGATGGGAGCCAGAAAGGTATTCTCCACTGGGGAAAGATCCAGGGAGATGGGCGACAGGTTCATGTGTGACCGGCCGACACTGGGGAAAGAAAGACGCATTCTTACTGGGCATGAAACCAGAAAGAAGACCTGATCTTCACTGGGGATTAGTATGAAATAAAAGGGTAGACATATTACAAATATTTTCTGGGGATTTCTTATATTAAAGAGTTCAAACGGGATCTTCAAGAAAATCCAGAAAAGACAGAGACAAACTCTGCGTGTGCCAAATGATGATTAATCACAAGGACTTTCAAAGTGATATTGATAATGACTGAACTTCTGCTGGGAACCAGATTAAAGTACCAACAAGGATTGGACTCAGAAGTGACATGTCAAGAGATACTGATATGAGTTGAATAAGATACCAAATTGAGTTAGTTTGGGTAACAAACGGTTCACGATAACCGGAAAGCTTAGGTTCACGATAACCTAAAGCAAGCAAAAGGGTTCACGATAACCAAAGGATAAACAACGAGTCACGATAACTCGAAGTTCAGGTTCAGGTTTGACTCGATTCAAACAAGAACGGTTTTAAACAACAGACTCATGATAATCTGGAGTTAACAATGTTTGACTCGATTCAAACAAAGACGGTTCACGATAACTAGGAATTAAACAACGAGCTCACAATAACTCGAAGTTTAGGTTCAGGTTTGACTCGATTCAAACAAGAACGGTTTAAAGCAACAAACTCAAAGATGGTCAGTGTTTGACTTGATTCAAACAAAGACTCGGTTCAGGTTCGACTCGATTCGAACAAGAACGGTTTAAACAAAAGACTCAGAGATGGTCAGTGTTTGACTCGATTCAAACAAAGACTCGGTTCAGGTTCGACTCGATTAGAACAAGAATGGTTTAAACAAAAGACTCAGAGATGGTCAGTGTTTGAATCGATTCAAACAAAGACTCGGTTCAGGTTCGACTCGATTCGAACAAGAACGGTTTAAACAAAAGACTCATAGATGGTTAGTGTTTGACTCGATTCAAACAAAGACTCGGTTCAGATTCGACTCGATTCGAACAAGAACGGTTTAAACAAAGACTCCAAGATGGTCAGTGTTTGAATCGATTCAAACAAAGACTCGGTTCAGGTTCGACTCGATTCGAACAAGAACGGTTAAAAAGACTCAAAGATGGTCAGTGTTTGACTCGATTCAAACAAAGACTCGGTTCAGGTTCGACTCAATTTGAACAAGAACGGTTTAAACAAAAAGACTCAAAGATGGTCAGTGTTTGACTCGATTCAAACAAAGACTCGGTTCAGGTTTGACTCGATTTGAACAAGAACGATTTAAACAAAAGACTCAGAGATGGTCAGTGTTTGACTCGATTCAAACAAAGACTCGGTTCAGGTTCGACTCGATTCAAACAAGAACAGTTTAAACAAAAGACTCAGAGATGGTCAGTGTTTGACTCGATTCAAATAAAGACTCGATTCAGGTTCGACTCGATTCGAACAAGAACGATTTAAACAAAAGACTCAGAGATGGTCAGTGTTTGACTCAATTCAAACAAAGACTCGGTTCAGGTTCGACTCGATTCAAACAAGAACGGTTTAAACAAAAGACTCAGAGATGGTCAGTGTTTGACTCGATTCAAACAAAGACTCGGTTCAGGTTCGACTCGATTCGAACAAGAACGGTTTAAACAAAAGACTCAAAGATGGTCAGTGTTTGACTCGAATCAAACAAAGACTCGGTTCAGGTTCGACTCGATTCGAACAAGAACGGTTTAAACAAAAGACTCAAAGATGGTCAGTGTTTGACTCGATTCAAACAAAAGACTCAAAGATGGTCAGGTTCGACTCTATTCAAACAAGAACGTTCAAAAGTTAACAATGCCAGCAGTTACTGGACTTTTATGTATCCAAATGAGATGATTAAGTACCATATAAGTCAGTACCAGGGTTGCAGGTTAGACTTTCTGGGGAATACTGCACCAAGAGTCAAAATCTGACACATGAGGGTGATGACTGGACATGAGCCTAACTTAGACAAAGGTTTTTAGAGATAAGTCGGGGATGTCTTTTACTTTACTGGGGAAATAAAGATTCACATTCTTACTGAACATGAAACCAGAAAGAAGATATGATCTCCACTTGGGGATCAGTGTGAAACAAAAGGATAAGCATCCAACAACAGATTTCCTGGGATTTTCTTATAATGAAGAGTTCAAACGGGATCTTCAAGAAAAGCCAGAAAGACAGAGACAAACTCTGCGTACTAGAATGAGTTGGATTTTTGAGTGCCAGTACAAACTGGACTTGGAACACCTCATCAACAGATTGACTGGAAGAAACACCTCAAATAGGGATCATGTCAAACGGGTTGATGGAAAGTGACTGATTGAAACACCACCGGTAATTGGGGAATTATGGATAAAACCAAAGACGGATAAGCTTCTCAAGAGAGAAATGGCCACTTATCGTCGTAGAGGTAATGATAACAAAACAAGCTTCTCAAGGAGGTTGCCACTTGTTGAGTATAATTTCCAAGGAGACATTGATATTACAACACTACTGGAAAATATTTTGTCTTTAATGAGGATCTGTAAAAGATTCTTCCTGCAAGACATGGTGCAAAATAAATGCACTTTCAAAGTGTTTTTTCAGAAACCACACTTGTCAGGGACCAAAGTTCAATCTAGGAACAAGCTAGAAAGAAACGGCCAAACAAGACTCCAATTGAGGAATGAACTCAAATGGGGATTTATCTTATCCAAATGTGGAAAAGATAACTGAAACAACCATCATCCATGAGGATATAACTCTGTGGGGATTTCAAGAATGGATGGGCACTTTATGCCTAGGGCTGACAACTCTATTGGAGAGAATAGACACACCCAGTCACTTGGGGAGATAAACACCAAAGTGAACACAATAAGTAAACACCAGAAAGAGAAAGTAAAATGCTAAGATGCTATGCTTATGCGATGCTTATGCTTATGCTGACAAAACAGACGGGAAGCGAGACTGGAGATGAAATAAACATCTCGACAAGGATACCCAGCCGACCTCATCAGATTGGACCATTACTGGGGATGAACTTGCAGATGAAGCAGCTCTACTTCAAGGTTATGACCTTCTCTGGGAAAAAGTACTCCACTTGGTATAGCATCATGACTTCATTAGGATTGTCATCATGAGCTTGATTTCTTCACTGGAGATAAGATATCCATTGAGAATTGCCAAGATTAGCTGAAGAGACAATTTTCTGGGGAGCTAGCAGAGACACCACAAAAGCTGAGTAATTCTGCATGACTCATCTGCCCTAGAGTACATGGTATGTCAGAAGAATACATCAAGAGGATTTTACAGAAGAATTGGCATACAAGGTGTTTCAATATATTCAAACTCTTGGAGAGATTCATGAATTTCAGCCTGACTGCCCCTGACTGACTGTCTTTGCACAACAAAGTCTCTGAACTTGTTCTTCAGACTGGCTGATCCGTGAAAGAGATGCCCCAAACTGATTGTCCTTTGAGAGATTTTTCGAATCTCGACCTGACTGCTTCTGATTAACTGGTCTGCTAGGATAAGTCATCAAAAGGATTTTACAGAAGAATTGGTATACCAGATGCTCCAATATCTTCAAACTTTTGAAGAGAAATGAACCTCGACAAAATTGCCCCAGTTCAACTGTATTAAAATATCAAGTCCTTTAGACTGTAGTAGGAACAACTGGGGAACAAACTTGCCCCTGCTAATGGGTCACTGGAGTCTACACTTGTCATAAGATGACCTCAAGGAGGCTTGCCCCAATATCCTGAAATTGGAAAGTTCTGCCCCTGATTCAATAGCTCTTGAACTGGTGGATTGGAAAATCCCTCCGCTTGGTTGCCCCTAACTGAGCGTCCTTTATCAAATTGAATTCCCTAGCTGGCTGCATTCGTTGGGATTTATTTGACATTTAATTGTCTTTGCAAACAAGTATTGTACATTAAAAATTGGCAATTTCAATGCAAAATTCATGCAAGCTTTTGAAAATAAAGTTTTATTGATGAAACACACACAGTGGAGTGATTAAATAATCAAAAACAAAGGTGGATCTAGTCATTTACAGAATGACATATGAAGTGATCAACACACGCAAATAGCAAAGATCATTAGGAGTCAGGTTAATCAACCTTACTGTAGTATGCCTTCAAAACAACCCTACCACAATTAGGTCTTTTAAGGGTTATAACGTGGCCTGGTTCACGGTTTATGAAACAAAAGATAAAGGCTCAAAGTTTATTTGGTGCCCACCTCATCTTCGTGATGAACTTCAGTCCTACACTCAGTTAACTCAAGTTATACATTCAAGTTCCCATAGACTAGGAACGAATTGATGATAGCTGACGATGATTCTGACACCTTTGTAGTCATTACTCCCTTGCAGAATTTGGTCACCTTTGAGGTTTTGATGTTATGAGGTCTCCTTTTTGTCTTCATTGAGATTTTGAGACCTCTTCTTTTTGGTTGAAGTTATGATACCTCTCCTTTTGATTTGGTTGAGGTTATGATACCTCTTCTTGTCTTTGATTGAGGTTTTGAGGCCTCTTCTTGGCTGTTGTACAAGTTCTTTTGTATAAGGTAAAGTTTTGGGCTTCCCATCTTTCTTGGCTTCTGCCTTGAAAGGGACTCGGCTCATTCTTTGATTAAGGATTTTTCAACGATCCTTCCTTATTTGTTGTTTGGAGGAATAACTTATACAAATGCTAACTCATTTGATTTGAGAGAGCTGACTGGTGTCTTGCATGAAGCGCTTGCATTCGAATGCATAACCAAGTTAAACTGAGAACTACCCTGTCCCAAGGTTGAGATTTAAGGGTTTTTTGTGTAAAGAAAGAAAACTCCTACTTCTAGGCTCGAAGGGTTAACGAGGGATTATCTTCCTTATTTCTCCAGTGTTTGGGAATTGAAACAATGCCTTACATCCTCGGCAAGGTTTAATCGAAAGCATACCACAACAATTATGGATATGACGTTTTCATCATCCTCCCCAATCTTTGCTTGAACAAAGAATTGATATGGGAAAAAATTTGTCTGTTTTTCTTTGTTTTTATGAACACAAAAGTAAATGAGTGAAACAAATGGACTTAATCAAAAGATGCACAAACCTTTTATTGATCTTGCCAATTTGAAAGTACAACGATGCTTATAAGCAAAAATAATTCAAACATGCAAAGAAAACTACAACAAAAATGCTGAAATAACCAAAAGATTGCCGGCTTCAGGGCACTGGGCTTTCCTTTCTTGATTTGCCAAACTGGTCTCAACAGGAACCTGCACAGGTTGAGCTTGGGCAGCATCGTTCACAGAAGTCCTTTGAATGTTGTCGTCTTTCTTTGCCAAGGCTGTCATAATCTGATCCAACTGGTTTCTCAACAAGTCAAAATCTGCTCTGGTCACAAACTGGTTCTGCTCTTTTGAGTCCATGGTCCTTCACAAGCTACTTCAAGTCCAATGATGGCTTCGGGAAGTCAACTGGGTTACAGATAAAGGAAGGATGAGACTCGAGGCTGAGAAATGCAAATGCAATGAAAATGCAATGTAATGCTAATGCAAGCCAAATGGTTTCAAGGAACTCAAAGGCGAGCTGCAAACATTTTGGAAAACTGAAGAGTTTTGTTTTAAAAATCCGTGATCTCTAAGGATCTTTGCAAAGAAAAGAACGTCTGAGTTCCTTGAAACCATCAATGGATGCGATGAGATGTATGCAATGTACAAAACACGGGCACACAAAAACATAGATATATATACACACAACAGCACACAAGCCCTAAATTTAGGGGTCTCATGCATGGATGAATGTATGCACAAACACACATATACAGATATTCACAGATATGCACACACAAATAAGAGAGGGCCTAGATTTGAAGATCACGAGCATGGAGCCATGATCTACCCATCCCAGAAGGTATGTACTATGGGTTTTCATCTGCAGAACAGGGTTCTAAAAAGGTTCCCAGAGTCGACAATCCATCTTTCAGATATTATCGACTTCCCAATTAACTTGGTAATCAATAATATTCTCAAGAGAATCTCGTCTGAGTGTAGTATCGCGTGACAACCATTTCAGAAATAGACTCCCTCATGGTCGCCGTACTACATCCTAAAATGCCAAGTGGGGGTAAGGGTAACTAAAGGTCATCAGTATCCCTGGCACCAAGGTCGAAGTGGCAACGCCTTCACGATTGCTCGTTCAACATATACCAACTCCGAGAGGGCCTCAACTGAGTGTGGAATCTTAAGTCAACTCTTTTGGGATTCGACTCCCTCAAAGTCTCCTTGACTATATCCACTATCCTATCATAAGTGCACTCAAGTCTGGGTTAAGACTTATCTCACCACTCAATAGTAGCACCCTGCACACAGAAGAAACCAAACAAAACAGGTATACAGATATATATAGATATATGTACAAGTATAGCACGCAATCATAAATAACATAAACGAAACAAGGTGGGCTTAACCCTCAAAAAGAATTATATCCCCAGTGAAGTCGCCATTTCTGTTGCGGTGAAAATCGGATAACAGGCTATTAATTAACTTGCATCATATTTCTTTTACAACCGACTTTGATTTATCCAAAGGAAAGGTTCAAGATCGAAGAAAACCTAAAAGGGGGAGATCTAAGGTTTGGGGGTTGGTTATACAAAGGGAAGGTATTAACACCCTAAGTATCTGTAGTACTCTACAGGAACCTCTTGTTAAGTTTGTGTTATGTTATGTTTGCTTGCTAAGATAAATGCTAAAGGTAAAGACCTAAGGGTATGTACACTAAGCTTGCTCGCCAAGACGTCGCATCTTGTGCCTATGTATCTGACTAAAGAATCAGAGCAACCGTAGTTCACCTAACTAAGGGGTGAAAGGAAAGAAACATTGACTATGGCCAACGTTCCAAAGGGAAAAAGAACCTGAAGCTCCTGCCATTGAATCTGGTGATGAATCCCCAGATCAAGTCAAACCTTCAAGAAAAAAGAAGAAACCAACGAAGCCTCAACAACAAAAAACCCCTGCTTCCAGGATATTGGAGAGAACTCCTCGCAAAACTCCTGTCGAGCAAGTGACCACAGCTCCAGCAGAAAGTGAGAGTTCTAGTCTTAAGACTAAAATTCCCAAGGTAGGTTTTCTCTTCAAATTCGACAGTTAAAGGCGTTTTCCCTTATGATAAATTTGTTGACTTATTTATCTTTCAGGTCCTTGTCGACACCCATGGGCATCCTATTGTTCAAGTCCTTCCAAAAACTAGCAGTGATCCCACTTACAAGCCCATAAGCACCTCAAAACCTTCCCCTAAAGATTCGACTAAAGAATCAGCCACTGAAGTGAATCACCCCACCGCCGTCTCTAAAAAACTTCAAGACATAATTGAAGAAGAGACTGGTCCTGAGGATGATTGTTGCGGTGAAAATCGGATAACAAGCCATTAATTAACTTGCATCATATTTCTTTTACAACCGACTTTGATTTATCCAAAGGAAAGGTTCAAGATTGAAGAAAACCTAAAAGGGGGAGATCTAAGGTTCGGGGGTTGGTTATACAAAGGGAAGGTATTAGTACCCTAAGTATCTATAGTACTCTACAGGAACCTCTTGTTAAGTTTGTGTTATGTTATGTTTGCTTGCTAAGATAAATGCTAAAGGTAAAGACCTAAGGGTATGTACACTAAGCTTGCTCGCCAAGACGTCGCATCTTGTGCCTACGTATCTGACTAAAGAATCAGAGCAACCGTAGTTCACCTAACTAAGGGGTGAAAGGAAAGAAACATTGACTATGGCCAACGTTCCAAAGGGAAATGAGTCTGAGCTCATTTTAGAGTTCACGGTAACTCTCTAAGTCTACGTTATGGGTGGAGAAAGTGGGTTCTCATGATAGTGAGAATCACATAGAGTTCTCGATAACTCTATAAGTCTAAGTAAAGGAAAGTGAGTTCTCGTGATGGGGAGAATCACATAGAGTTCACGATAACTCTATCCTATTACTAAACTATGAGGAAAATGGCCCTTAGGAGGCCAAAGATGAAATGGGAGTGGATTGTGACTTAGGAGTCAAAGTGAAAAAACTTTCCTTTGGAAGGAGGGTCAAATGAGTCAAGTATGAACATGATAAATAATATAAACAAAATGAACAATAATATAATCAAGATAATATGAACAAAAATAAATCAAGATATATTAACTGAAAGTAAAGTTAGTGGTTAATGATTAATTTATTGGATCGATGAATCGGGTCCAATGTAGTGCTAAACCGTCGTAGCACGGTCTATGAGGAAGACCATTGTATAGGAGGATGCACAATTCGATCTTTGTGTTAAGACACGATGGAGAGGTGATATTGAGGATCATTCTCCAAGGAAATCGTGCCACACGAAAAGAAAAGGTGGAGATCTCGTCTTAATCACAAACTCTCGTTAATTTATCGAAGGTAACCTATCACGATCCCAAAGTATAGAAAGTGATCTCGATGATCACTCTCTACAGATTTGGAACAGTGAAGGTTAATCGCCTTGACAAATAACGTTTGTGAACAGAAAGACTTCATTGATCGAAAATGAAAATGAAGATAAAAGAAAAATGCGAAAAGAAGATAAAGTTGGTCTCGTCTTAATCGAGGTTTGAATCGATAAATTGATAACCTTGATGTTTGACTTTCATTGACCAACAAACTAAAAAAAAATAGAATGGCCTCATATTTATCAAGACTTTAGTGATTTTGAATAAATTAACCAAGTCATGATTTTTGTGATATCACCGACCCAAAAATAAAGAAGAATGGGCTCAAAGCGGAAATAAAGTCGGTCTCATCTAACTAAGGATTTAGATCGATAAATCGAAAACCTCTATATTAGATTTTCATTGACCAACAAAAATAAAACTGAGATCGAAATAGAACATAAAGTCGGTCTAATATAAATCAAGATCTTAAATCGGTAAAATTGATAATCTTTTAATTAAACTCTCATGGACCAACAAAAATAAAGAAATGGGCCTCATATTCATCAGGATTTTATTGATTCAAATAACTCAACAAAAATCATGATTTTTCTATATCATAGGCCTAAACGAAATTAAAGTAAAATCAAAGTCAAACATCGCAAAGTACGAAAATAAACCTTAAATTAATGAAAAGCAAATCAAAATCTAAATAGTAAAGGATCTCTTTAGTAAGAAAATAAAATGAAATAATAGGAACAAATTAAAAAAAGAATTAAAATAGAGGTTTAGTAAGAAGAAAGGGGGTGTGAGCATGGGAAAGAGGAATCATATGGGTTTGAAAACCCATCCTCTCTTACTCAACTAACATGGTCCAAAAACTTAGACAAAACAATTTATAATAGCATCAGCTTTGTATTAAGAACAATCAATTATAAACCAATAACGCCATCAAGTTTAAGAAAAACGCAGGTCCATATTGTATCACAACAAATCAATCAACAAATAAACAAATTAAAACAAGGTTTTGAGAAGAGAAAAAATAGCACGAATTCATCCACACTTGAACGATACCCCAACCTTCTTCTTTGCAAATTCTCAAACTTGCATGACTCAACACGATCGATTCTCAGGTTGGTTTTTCTCACTTTTCGCTTCAAGCTCTCTTTTCGTCTCCCTCAATTTCCGGTTGGGTTTGTTTTGTTCTACCTCATCTCTCTTCTTTTTCTGGTTCTGCGTATGGGTATGGAAATGACTTGGGTTTTGGGGTTGAAGGCTTGTTTGGATTGTGATTTGATTTTAAGAAATGGATGTGTTGTTGTTTGGTTTCGAGTGGGTTTTGAGTTGAAGAAAGGGTGGGAGGATTCGTGAGGTGAAGAAGGTTGTGGACGAAAGGATGTGAAGGAGATTAGGTTGCTGTTGGTTTTTTGTTGAAGATGAATTGAAGAATGGAATAGTTAAATGTTTAAAGGAAGAAGATTGGGTTGAATCTGTATGAGGAAGGTTGGATTATTCTGGGTTAAAGGTTTTGTTTACGATTTTTGTGGGTCTGAAAAGAATTACGGGCTTATTGAGGTTGATGTTTGTGAAGAGACACGGGGACCTCGTTTTATCGGTCTCAGGTTTTGTATTTGAAGGAAGGAATTTTGAAAGAGCCAACTGAAGGTTGTGTTTCGGTTCAGAGAAGAAGAAAATTGCGAGGAGAGTTGTCTCTGGTTCCGAGATTGAAAAGAGAGTGTTCGAAGAACTCCTCCCGTTCAGATAAGCGCTCTCCCCTCCCTCAATCTATTCTCCTTTTCTTTTTAAGAACCAATTTAGACTTGTCGAATAAGTTTTCAAATGATCAGTCCTTCTCAAATCACATACTCTTTTTCGTTTTTTGATTGCTACAGGTTTTTTGTAGCTGTTGTTGTCCTTTTTGATGCAGGGTGTGGTACGGTTCGTCTCGACTAGTCGCTGTTGCGTGGCTTGTGTTGTTGCAAGCATAGCTGGTTTTGTGTTGAAAGCTGTTTTGTTGTTGATGCAGAGCGTGGCGTGCATGGCAGTCGCAGGATCTGTGGGTGTGGACTAGGGCGTATGATTTTGGAGTGGCTAGTGTGTAGTCACTTTCTTATGGAACATAGAAAAACGCATGGCTTTGTGGTCCTCTTCTTTGACTTTTTCTTTGTACTTTGTAACTCCAAAAAGAATCAATAGGCCTTTGGTGTTTTGAAAAAAAGAATTGAATGGGCCTTGAAATGTTTTGTACATGGTCTTCTGATGAAAGAAAAAAAGAAAAAAAAGTAAGTGGTGTGGGCCTTGGTGATTACTTTTGTAGAATTTTGATGTAAATGAAAATAGGGGTTTTTGAATGAGATTGGATAGTTATTGAGATATTGAATTTGGATTAAATTGGAATGACCTTATTTGAATTAAAAAGGAAATTGGGAATTGGCAAATAAATGATTCAAATATTGAAACTTGAAACTTGGATGAAAAATTGGAATTAAATTGAAATTGAATTGAAATCTTGAAATTAATTAGAATTGAAACTTGAACGTGAAACACTTGAATTTGAAATTGGATTTTGAAGTTGATCTTGAAATTGGAAATTGATATTTGAAATTGGATGGTCACATGGATTTTGAAATGGATATCGCAAGGAATGAATGAATTGGAATATTGAAATAAATTATGGAAATTGATATGAATTGAAATAAGTGGATTTGAGAATGGATTAGGATAATAAAATAGATGTGGAAATGGGTTTAGAAGTGGATAGTTTGAAAAATGGGTAAAGGTAACATGCCTCCACAAAACTTAAAAATTCCACCAATGCACTTGACTGCCACAAATCTTTCACAAACTCAAATTCAACCTGAAATGACCTTGACTGAACAACCTGATGAATCCTCAGACTAAAAGTGAAAACTTTAACTACCCAATAAGTACTTGCACACACCTTGATCCTGCTAACCTCAAGAGACTCAACTGAACGACACTTGTCAATCATAAACTCCAAGGGTGAGAACCCTTATCCTCGTGCCTTGAGTGCACACTTATGAAACAAATGACTGGATGAGGACCAAAACCCTGATTCAGAATCTCTGCCACAACTTGATAACCTGATACTGATACAAGCCACTTGTTTGACCAAGATTAGGTCAAACTTCCATTGAATCTCAAACCACACCACACAGACCCTTGTCCTGAAATAAAACCTGAATTCACAAATGAAACAAAACAAACAAAAATTAATAAAATGGTTAGTTAACAATGCATGGGTGACTGATCTATGATGCTTATGCAAAAGATGTTATGACATCTAAGGGGTAAAACTTGGGGTACAACAATGATATCTTAGTTGACGGTGATGGAGACACTATGATGCCTACTGCAGCACTCACAACAACAGGTGATCCTGAAGACAATTCCCCCATCAATTTAAAGGATGCTGACAAAGAAAAAGATGGGGAGGTTGAAATAGATGACGAACAGGAAGAAATGAGTGAAGGCGAAAAGGAAACCACTCCAAAGATTGCTGCTGATGAAGAGAAAGAAAGCGACCAACAAAATCCTGCTAATCATCCCAGAGCTGGCTCAGCCAACACAACTTCGACCAGCCTTTCTCATGAAGAACTTGAGAATCTGAAGGTGCAAAGACCATTGGAATATCTGAAGGCCATGCTCAGTACCCGTTATAACTTTGCTGACACCACCACCAGTAGTTCGACTACTTCAGGGACCATTTCTGGCGCAAGATCCATGGACGAAGTGATGGCCTAGATTCGGCAGAAAATCCTCAATATTGGTTTATTTCAACTTCTAGAGAAAGATTCATCAGCCCACTTTGACTTGAAAAAGATCTTGAAACAAATCAACGTCCTGGAAGCTCCCCCTGAAGTGACTAATGTTGTTGTAGACTTGACTACTCTCATTGACCTTGTAGAGGAAGATTATAACCGGCTTAGGGACTATTCGAAAAAGCTTGAGAACAAGTCGAAAACACAACTTGCTGAATGAGATGCTGCTACAAGTTCTACCAACAAGGTAACTGAACTGGAAAAGGCCTCTGAACAAAATCAAAAAGAGGTTGCCAGCTGTGATGAAAACATCCTCAAATGGGAGAAACAAATTGCTGCTCTTCAAAACAAAATTTCACAAGCTAAGAAATGCAAAGAAGAACTCCAACAAGTCAATCAAGATGAAATAGCCAAAGAGATTGAAGTTGGAGTGCATCATGTTGAAAGGGTTCAGAAGTTAGGCAAGGAGATTGAAGAGATTTCGACCAGTAAGGCCCTCTGTGAGCGTCGACTTCAGATTCAACGATCCAAGTTTGAAAAGTTGAAGAAATCTTTCCCTGTTTAAATTTGTAATGTTGCTTGGTCCTCTGAGGCCTATTTCTTTTTGTAATGACATTTAAGCCATTTGTTTGGCGAATTTCACCAATTTAGTTATTTCTTTTGAATGATTATTCGATTTCTATTTTAACTTCCTGCAATATGGGTTTATATTTTTTCAAACATTTCCCATTTATTTTCAGTATTCTCTTATCTTTATCTAATTCTTCGACTTCATACGCGCCATTGGAAAACACATTTGTGATTTGAAAAGGTCCTTCCCACTTAGGGGACCATTTTCCTATAAGTCTATCTTTCCGATCCATGGGAAGAATCACTTTCCACACAAGGTCACCAATCGAAAAGGCTTTGCCTTTCACCCTTTTATTGTAGAATTTCTCCACCCTTTCTTTTTGCCATTTCAATAAATCTAACGCGTTTAACCTCTCTTCATCTAAATCAACTAGTTCATCTATCATCATATTCCAATATGCATCTGATGGAATTTCATGATGTCTTTGAACTCTTGTTGACTGCAAGTATATCTCGACCGGTAAGAATGCATCATGGCATACGTTAGTCGAAAGGGCGTAGCATTTGTAGCTTCCTTAGGAGAGGTTCGACAAGCCCATAGAATTTGGTCTAAAGTTTTGTGCCAATTCTTTGGCTTTCTTCCCACGTGCTTCTTTATCAAACCAATTATAACCTTGTTTGCTGCTCCGACCTGTCCGTTGGCTTGAGCGTAGTAAGGCGTTGATGTGAGAAGTTTGAACCCCATTTCCTTCGCGAATGCTTGCATATTTTTACCAGTGAAAATAGATCCTTGATACGTCGTTATTGTCTCTGGGATGCCAAACCTGTAAATGATGTGTTTTCGAATGAATTCGATTACTGCTTCTTGATCCATATTTACAAAAGGTACGGCTTCAATCCATTTTAGAAAATAATCGAAACCAACCAAAATAAACTTCTGGATTTTCGAAGAGGCCGGTCGAATCTCTCCAATCAAATCCAAAGCCCAACCTCTAAAGGGCCAAGGCTTTATTATAGAATGTAACTCACTTGCAGGAACATGTGGTATCCTTGCGTGTACCTGGCAGTCTTGGCATTCTTTCGCGAATTTGACGCAATCTTTTAACATAGTTGGCCAATACATTCCCTGTCGGAATAATAACCACTTCATCTTATGGCCTGCTTGATGCGCACCACATGCCCCACTGTGTATATTCGACAAGGCTATGTATGCCTCATATTCGCCAAGACACTTAAGTAATATCCCTTCTGGAGTTTTCTTAAATAATTCATTCCCCAAATCATTTGCTTCCTGATTTTCTATTCGAGGGATGTGTCAAATCGTAACCATATCGAATCTTTTTAAGAGTTGATTAGCTATTACAAAGTACATGATTAAATTTTCTTTAACTCACTTGTACTCCTTTGCTATCTGCTTTATGACTAACTCAGAGTCACCCATTATTTCGACCCGAGTTGCCCCCAATTCCAACAAAATTTCAAGTCCTGCTATCAAAGCCTCATATTCTGCCTCATTATTTGAACAAAGGCCTTCGACTTTGTATTTAAATTTTGTTGGAATTTTGTTAGGAGAAATAATAAGAACTCATGTTCCAGTTCCATTTTTATGACTAGAACCGTCGAAGTACAACTTCCATGGTTCTATTTCTATATCGTTCAAAGACTTTTCATTTATGGCGTGGTCAACTATGAAATCAGCCACCACTTGTCCTTTGACAGCCTTTAAAGGTAGATATGTCAAAGAATACTCAGTTAATGCTAATGCCCACTTTCCAATTCGACTGTGCAAGATTGGTTTAAATAACATATATTTTATAACATCGAAATGAGAAGAAACGTAAACATCAACTGGTTTTATATAGTGTTTCTGTCGCGGCCGGCAAAAAATTTTGAGTCACCATAATATTTTTTAAGGAAAATAATGATAAACCTAAAAATCCTTAATCCCAAGGGTAGAGATTCCTAAGGTTCGGGAGCGATTAAGTGAGGGGAAGGTGTTAGACATCCCTCACCTCCATTGTACTCAATGGGATCCTCCTTAGATTTTAGGGTATGCTTATTTGTTTATCTAAATGATTTATTTACAAAAGAATCCTAAGTTTTTTATTATTGTACTCGCTAAGGTTTACAACCCTATGCCTACGTACCTTCATTTTGAAGGATCAGAGTAACCGTAGTTCACCTCCCCTATTTCTACCCCTTAATCCTATTCCTATACCTATTCCTAAACCCATTCCTAATCCTAAACCCAATCCACTATTTATACTCTTGGATAAAGAGTTCTATCCCTTGATCTATTGTTTACACTCCTAGATAAGGAGTTTTATCCCTTATCCATTATTTATACTCTCGGATGGAGAGTTCTATCCCTTATCTATTATTTATACTCTCAGACGGAGAGTTCTATCCCTAATCCATTTATTTATACTCTCGGATATCAAGAGTTTTATCCCTAATCCATTTATTTATACTCTCAGATATCAAGAGTTTTATCCCTAATCCATTTATTTGTACTCTCGGATATCAAGAGTTCTATCCCTATTCCATTTATTTATACTCTCGGATACAAGAGTTCTATCCCTAATCCATTTATTTATACTCTCGGATATCAAGAGTTTTATCCCTAATCCATTTATTTATACTCTCGGATATCAAGAGTTTTATCCCTTATCTCATCCCTTATTTAGGCTCTCGTACCAAGAGCATTATCTCAAATTTAAATCCCTTTTTGTATCCCTTAAGATGAATTTCCAAAATCCAAAAATTTTATATTGAAAATATCCAAACAACCCCTTTATTTCTCCCATTAAAATGTAATTTACCAAAAAAATGTTGAATAGTTCAGTTGATTAATTAAAAAAAATAAAACCTAATTTTATAATTAAGTTAAGGAATTAACTTAATTACAACAAAAACCTAAAAAAAAAATTAATATTTAGTTAAAAAATTAAGTTAAGGAATTAACTTAATTATCACAAAAAACCTAAATTTAAAAACCCAATTAAATAATTAAGTTAAGGAATTAACTTGATTATCTAAGAAGTCTAAATTAAAAATTTGTAACCTAATTAAGCTAAGGAATTAACTTAATTATATGAAGAAGAAAAAAACAAAATTAAGAGATAAATCCTAATTAAAAAAATTAATTTATTGCTTTATTTAAAAAACAGGGAGGGGTGCATTTCCTTTGAAAAAGAAGCAATTGGGCTTCTGGTGGGGATGCAAAAAGTAATCTGGGCGCAGGGCCCAGTTACTAGAGTCCAAAACATGCGAAAAAAATAAAAAAATTGGGAAACATGGGCAGTCAACGTTGAATCCCCTCAAGAGCGTCTGATGATGATCAGACGGTTCCCAAAGGCTTGAAATCCCAGCCTTAGATTCTGATTACTACCCCAGGTGTGCAAGATGAACGGCCCAGATGTGGAGTCAAATGAGACTCATGATGTGCGCGTGTGGAGAGGAACCCGTTGACTCCAACAGTCAAGCAATCTAGATGTCCCAAGAGAGGACACTTGGCGCGCATCCAAGACCCTACAGAGGGAGTACATAACCTCCCATCTCCTCAGAATCCCCCTCATTTTCCAATTCCTTTCTCTCTCTTACCCGCTCCTTCTCTCAGTAGTCTAATTCTCTCTCGCTTCTCTCTACCCTCTCTCTAAATAAACCACCGCCGGTGAGCCCTCCGGCCACCGCGCACCACCCTAAACCACCCTCTATTTCCAGAATCTGGTTGAGGATTCAACCGGAAAATTCAAGCATCAAGAACCCTAGCCCCAATTTTATGAACCCTAACCCCAAATTTCATGAACCCTAACCCACCTTCAACCAAACCCCAGAAAAAACCTAAGAACCCCAAGAACCCTAAGGGTTCTGGGATGAACCCTAACCTAAATCGCATGAACCCTAACCCTACATTCGTCCAAACCCAGAAACCCCAAGAACCCTAACCCTATACCCCATGAACCCTAACCCTAATTTTCCAAAAACACCCAAAACCGCAACCCCAAAACCGAGATTCAAAACAAACAAACACGAACAAGCAACAACGACTCAGAATCAAAAGCAAACAAAAAAGCTAAGTTCTATTTTGTTTTACCGTCCGTGCAGTGAAACTGGTCGTATGTGTGTTTATCCCTTCTTCTTCTAATATCCTTTTTCTTTTTGCAGGTGGGTTTGAGCTCAGAGGGATTAGGGTTCTGGTGATGAACCCTAAGTCTCTATTTGAAGATCGTGAGCTTTAGGTGAAGGGAGGGATTCGCGCAGCCGCAAGAGTTTCTTTACTTAGGGTTTTTTTCTCTTCAATCTGAATTTTCTTTTTGCTTTTTATAGGTAAAAATTAGGTTTAGGTTCAATTAGATTTAGATTTTGTTTAGGAAATCCTTGATCTGATAAATATACTTTTTGTGATTTGATTTGATTTTGTAAATTTGAGATTGTAACTTGTAATCCGATTGTAAAAATTAATGAAAAAGGATCCTGATTTGATTTCTCTGATTTTGCGCAAGTTAGGGTTAGCCGTTTGGGGAAGAAGATGACCGATTTGGGTCAACATTTTGACCAATAATAAAATAAATAAAACTAACATAAAAGAAATTATTAATATTGGTAACACCACAAATAATAAATCGTGTAAATCTTATACAACCAAATAAATAACCATAAAATTAATCCTAAGTATTAAAGTAAAAACCCATATTAGACGTTAATAATAACTATATATATATATATATATATATATATATATATATATATATATATATATATATATATATATATATATATATATATATAAGGAACGTATCATATGAGAATGTCATTTTTATGTGAGTACATGAGAATGAATCTGAACCATTAGATCTTAAAATAAATGGTGGAGATTATGTGTCCGTTTTTTTCTCTGTCCTCCATCATTTACTTTAATAATGGAGGAGAGAGAAAAACAAAAACCACACATAATCTCCACCATTTATTTTAAAATCTAATGATTCAGATTCATTCTCATGTTCTTACATAAAAATTGCATTCTCATAGGATATGAACCCTATATATATATATATATATATATATATATATATATATATATATATAAATGAAAACCAGATTTGCAATAAACGGAGCTTCTCTTATTATTAACAACAATCAATTTTGTTATTTCTTTGATTATGTGGTTGGCATTTATTTTGCTAAAACTATTCTAGCAGCAAGATGTTGAAACAAGATGTTCTAATTTTCTGCATTCAACATGTCAGATAAAGATGTCTCATCCTGGATCATAGGACATCGCGTCTGTTATTGATTTAAAAGGACGATTCTGTTAGTTGTTATTTGTTACTGAATATTCTGTGAATATTTAGTTATCCTATGTGGCATCCAAAGTAAATTGAGTTGAGTTTTTGTGTTGGTTTTCGAATTTTCACTACTTTCTAAATATGGAGACATATTAGGAAACTTTAGATTGAAGACCTATTTTCTTGGAGTTTATTTTGCAGAATTATGTGCAGTCTCTCTGCTGCATTTTGAAGCCCAACCCAGTCCAGATTTAATGCTATATATTGACTGGTGTAAACCTAATTTAGGTGTGGAACTTACGTGTGTTTTGTTAGGGTTTTGTGATTGTTAATTGTGAGCCTAACTGGTGTCATTCTGATAACAGTATAAGGACTGGTTTTGTGTTGTAAGTTCTGTCAGTTACTCATAAGCTTTTAAGCATTGAGTTTCTTGTGTGTCAGTTCTCATAAGCTTTGAAGTATTGAGAACTGTGTGTTTTGAAAGTGTGTCTTTCGTTTTGTTACCTGTGTTGAAAGGAACCAGTCACGGTTTGTGATTGAAGAGGGATTTGAGGAGGGCCTCATACCTAGGTGAGTCTTAGGTAGAAGTCATAGGAAGGGTAGTGATTAAGTGAGCGGATTATAACCGGGTGCGGTTGCTGTATGATCTGTGAATTGATACTATCATATATTGATTTCGTCCCTGGCTTGGTAGCCCCCAGAGTAGGATTGCTGATCCGAACTGGGTAAACATATCACTGTGTTCTTTACTTTATGCACTGTTATTTTTATTGTTATCTTGTTCATTGTGTTGGATATCCGTGTCTCAACATCTGTGTAGGACATTTGATATCTGTGCCAGAATTTAAATTGGCATCAAGAGCTTGCACCCTAGTCTGTTTCTGGGTGAGATTCAGGGAAGGTACTTTCTTGTGCAATGGACAAGGATGGAGGATTTTTGAACAAACCACCTCTGCTTGATGGTTCCAACTATGACTATTGGAAACCAAGGATGATAGCATTCATCAAATCTGGATGATCAAGCATGGAAAGCTATTATCAAAGGATGGGAACCCCCAAAGGTTAGAGATGGAGAAGGTAATCTTACTGATATGGTGAAGGAAGAGGAAGACTGGGATGATGCAGACTACAAAGGGTCTTTGGGAAATTCCAAAGCCATGAATGCCTTGTTTAATGGTGTTAACAAAAATATTTTCAGGTTGATTGAACATTGCACCATTGCAAAAGAGGCCTGTCAGGTCTTGAAGGTTGCTCATGAAGGAACTTCAAAGGTGAAGATGTCAAAACTTCAGCTCCTCACTACCAAGTTTGAGAATTTGAAGATGAAGGAAGATTAGAGCATTCATGATTTTCACATGAACATTATTGAGATAGCTAATGCTTCAAGTGCCCTAGGTGAAAAGATGTCTGATAGCAAACTGGTCAGAAAAATCCTCAGATCTCTACCTAAGAGATTTGACATGAAAGTGACTGCTATAGAGGAAGCTCGGGACATAGACAAGATGAAAGTGGATGAGCTTGTGGGATCTCTTCAAACGTTTGAATTGGGGATCAGTGAAAAGTTTGAAAAGAAGAAGAGTATAGCCTTTGTGTCAAATGCTGGTGATTCAAAAGATGAAAGTAATCTGGATAGAGATGAAGGCCTTTCAGAAGACCTGGTGTTACTTGGCAAACAATTCAACAAAGTGTTCAGGAGGATGGATTGGAAGTCAAGATCAAATGTTAGGGACAAGTCATTCGACATCAACAAAAACCAGAATGCTGGGAGAAATTCCAGAACTGTAGAAAATTTCAACCAAGGGAAAGGAGCTCAGTGTCATGAGTGTGAAGGTTTTGGGCACATAAAATCTGAATGTCCCACCTATCTCAAGAGACAAAAGAAGGGGTTATCAGTTTCATGGTCAGAAGATGACTCTGAAACTGAAATTGATGAGAAGTCTGGAAAGCTGGTTACAGCATTAACAGGTGTGTGTGAGTCTGATGAAGATTCAGTCAGTGAAGAACTTACCTTTGAAGAGCTGGCTGCTTTCTATAAGGATTTATGCATTAAAAGTGAAGAAGTATGTCAGCAGAGAGAAGAACAAAAGAGAGTTATTGCTCATTTAAAAGCTGAAAAGGTAGAGCATTTATCTATTATCTCCGAGCTGAAAAGTGAAGTGGTTGTACTGAATTCAAAATTGGACAATTTGATCAAGACTGTCAGAATGCTCAATAGTAGCTCTGATGTGCTTGATGAGATTCTTAAATCAGGGAGAGATGTTGGAAATGTTAGTGGTCTTGGGTTTGAAAGTTCAAGTGAGATAGACAAAGGAAAATGGCCTGAAGTCACACCTGCTCAATCTAAGAAAGAATGGAAGACGCCAAATAACATGTTACAACATCCTCACAGACATCAGAAGAATTTCACAAGAAGAAAGAATCAAAGATGGAGATGTCACTATTGTGGAAGGTTTGGCCATATAAAACCCTTTTGTTACAAATTATATGGCTACCCCAAAACTGGGTTACAGTCTAGTAGAGAACAGAATTGGGTTGGAGCAAAGAAGGGGTGGACTCCTAAGAATGCTGTGGAAGAACACATAGCTCATAAGTCTTTCAGAGTCTCTTCAAGGGAAAAGTGGTACTTTGATAGTGGTTGTTCTAGGCACATGACTGATGTCAAGGGATGTTTGTCAGATATTAAGTCTCATTCTATTAACTATGTGACCTTTGGTAATGGATCAAAAGGGAAAGTAATGGGTGTTGGAAAATTGAACTGTACAGGACAACCCAATCTGGAGGGGGTGTTACTTGTTGAAGGCTTAGATGCAAACTTGATAAGCATAAGTCAACTATGTGATCAGGGTCAACTTTACCAATTTTGAATGCCTGATAACAAACAAGAAGGGTAAGGTTGTCATGAGAGGCGAGAGAGCATCAGATAATTGTTATTTGTGGAGTTCTGAAAGCACTGCTATATGCTTGGAAACTAAGAAAGCTATTGGAAAGAGTACTGAGTTAAAACTGGTACTGATCAATTATAAAGCAACTCAAAATGTTAGAACCAATCCGAATAAAATTAAACTTAGTGAATATGTCAACACGGAAAATTTAAAAGGAAAGTTTGATAAATGCACATATGAGGTGTTAAAGCGATTCAAAGTTTGTGACTGCCGCGCTTCTCTGGGCCCACTTCTCAAAAATATAAATAGGCGGGCAAAAACACTCTACCCACATCAAACATATTGTACTAAAAATTCTCCTGCGCTTTCTCTCCAAAGTGTACGAGCTTTAGGGTTTTCTCTTAATTGTGATCAATCAAAAATGTCTCAACTACATGCATCAGAATCCGTGCATGGTTCTTCTGATAACTCAAGATCTCCTCGGACCAATGCTGGAGATGATGAACCACTTCGAATGATTGATCTCTCAGATATTGTGCTTGATATTGCTCCTTTGAACGTAGCACCTACTGATCCTAAAGGAAAACGACAAGTTTTTCCTTCAATGGATGTCAATATTCCTGGTAAGAAGTCTAAACCTTTTTCCTCTAGGAAGAAAGTTCACTCGATGACTAGTTTATATGTAGACCAAATAAGCCCTAGAAAAAATTTGTCTGAAAAAGGGTCTAAGTCTGGTTTGATAGAGAAGAAGAATGCTACTAAATCGTGTGGTATAAACAAGAATCCTACTGATGCTGATGTAATCAGAAAAGATAAGGAACTTAGGAAATTTGTTGCCATGGTTTTGAGTGAAGTTGATACAGATGTTGTGTCTGATGTTCCAACATCCTTGACAGGAAATGCCAATCCAAATGGCAGCCCTACAGATAGGACTGATGATGGTGTGCCTATTCATGTGGGTCACGAAAGAAGGAGTAATAAGAAAGCTGATGTAGTTATTAATGTTGATGATCTCCCTTCTGATGAGGAACCCATTGCAGGGATGTTAAGGAGAATTAAAAGAAGAAGAGAGAAAAATGTTATGATGGAAGGTTCAAATTCTGCAAAATTGCAGAGAGAGTCTGGAAATGTGGATAGTACCAAGGGAAAAGTTCGAGCTAGGCCTCCTAAATAATGGAGTAAGGTTGTTGTTCCAACAAAGAAGAAAAAAGTCACTGTTCATAGTGAGTCTGAATATGAGGTTGCAACAGATGTTCAAGATATCATTGGTGTGAAGAACTCTACATGCAAAAAGACCTATGCTGATGGTTCTATGAGGAATGCAGATAGATGGGGAGTTGTGGATCAAAGGAGGATTGCCTTGGAGAGAGAGCTAGGTAAGGATTTCCATAAATACAAAGAAATCATGGATCTTATTGCAGCTGCTGGGTTGATGAAAACTGTGTCCAAGATAGGACCCTGCTATGAAAAACTTGTCAAGGAGTTTGTTGTGAATATTCCTGAAGATTGTGATGATAACAGGAGTAAAAACTTCAAAAAAGTGTCTGTGAGAGGAAAAGTTGTCACTTTTTCTCCTGGAGTAATCAATAACTTTCTGGGCAGGTGTGATGAACCTCAGCCAGAGCTAGAGGTCACAGACAACGAAGTGTGTAAGGAGATTACAGGTGGATGTATTAAACACTGGCCAAATGAAGAAAAGCTGTCCTCTGGAAAACTGAGTGTTAAATATGCTATTCTCCATAGGATTGTTGTTGTGAATTGGGTACCTACCAATCATACATCTACTATTTACTCCATACTTGGTAGGTTCATTTATGCTATTGGTAAAAAGGCTTCTTTTGATTTTGGGACATACATCTTTGAAAAAATCTTGAAGCAAGCAAGTTCAACTGCTGTCAAGATGCCTATTTGCTTTCCATCCCTGATCTGTGCTGTTATCTTAGATCAGTTTCCTAATCTTTTGTTAAGCAGTGATAGTGCACTCAAAAGAAAACCTCACATGTCCCTACACTACAAGTTACTTGGTGGGGCACATGTTTCAGACATTGCTGAGACATCCTCTCAAACTTCTAACCCTGCTACCATTGATGATGAAGTTATTACACAACTGCAAGAAACGTGCAAGGAACTGGAAGATTCCATCAGAAAAGATACTGCTAGAAAGTCCAAACTTGAACAGTTAATTAAAACCTTCATGGAGAGAAAGAATGTTTCTGCTGGAACAGTTGGTACATACCAAGATAACAAGGAAACTGCTGAAGGTGATGCCTCTGGTGCTGACCACGGGATGTCTGAAGATAATACCTTTGTTGCTGATATTGAAACTAGTGGATCTGATAGAGAGAGTGCACAGGGTTCAAATGACTCTGTATCTGGGAGTGGTGATATTGATGCTGAGACTGATGGAGAAGGTGAAGAAATTGCGGAGTCTGGGTCAGATGAAGATGATGATGGTGCTGCAGAATAACGCATTTTTCTTCTTTTTTGTCTTTTCTGTTGTTGGTGCTGTAATGACCGAACGCCTAGGATGATTATATCTCTGTCTCTTCTTCTGAACATTATCTATTGCTATATTTTGTTTACAACTGTTCTACTTGCCTTTGTCATATTTATGGCTAAAAAGGGGGAGTAGTGTGCTTGTGGTGTGCTTGTGTTGGTGCTGCAGTTGAGGGGAAAATGTTGTGGTGTGCTTGTGTTGGTGCTGCAGTTGAGGGGGAGAATGTTGTGCTGGTGCTGCAGTTGAGGGGGAGAATGTTGTATGTTGCTGCAGTTGAGGGGGAGTTTTTTTTGTGGTTGTGAATTATTGCTGCCATGCTGTGTTTTTTTTGTTGCTGCTATGCTGTGGTTTTCGCTGTTGTCTCTGATATTTCTTTTGCAAGTTTGTTGTGTAGTTTTAGCCAAAATAAGCCAAAGGGGGGATTGTTATTTCTTTGATTATGTGGTTGGCATTTATTTTGCTAAAACTATTCTAGCAGCAAAATGTTGAAACAAGATGTTCTAATTTTCTGCATTCAACATGTCGTATAAAGATGTCCCATCCTGGATCATAGGACATCGCGTCTGTTATTGGTTTAAAAGGAATATTCTGTTAGTTGTTATTTGTTACTGAATATTCTGTGAATATTTAGTTATCCTATGTGGCATCCAAAGTAAATTAAGTTGAGTTTTTGTGTTGGTTTTCAGATTTTCACTACTTTCTAAATATGGAGACATATTAGGAAACTTTAGATTGAAGACCAATTTTCTTGGAGTTTATTTTGCAGAATTATGTGCAGTCTCTCTGCTGCGTTTTGAAGCCCAACCCAGTCCAGATTTAATGTTATATATTGACTGGTGTAAACCTAGTTTAGGTGTGGAACTTACGTGTGTTTTGTTAGGGTTTTGTGATTGTTAATTGTGAGCCTAACTGGTATCATTCTGATAACAGTATAAGGACTGGTTTTGTGTTGTAAGTTCTGTCAGTTACTCATAAGCTTTTAAGCATTGAGTTTCTTGTGTGTCAGTTCTCATAAGCTTTGAAGTATTGAGAACTGTGTGTTTTGAAAGTGTGTCTTTCGTTTTGTTACCTGTGTTGAAAGGAACTAGTCACGGTTTGTGATTGAAGAGGGATTTGAGGAGGGCCTCATACCTAGGTGAGTCTTAGATAGAAGTTATAGGAAGGGTAGTGATTAAGTGAGCGGATTGTAACCGGGTGTGGTTGCTGTATGATCTGTGAATTGATACTATCGTATATTGATTTCGTCCCTGGCTTGGTAGCCCCCAGAGTAGGATTGTTGATCCGAACTGGGTAAACATATCATTGTGTTCTTTACTTTCTGCACTGTTATTTTTATTGTTATCTTGTTCATTGTGTTGGATATCCGTGTCTCAACATCTGTGTAGGACATCTGATATTTGTGCCAGAATTTCAAATTTAAATAATAATAAAAAAAAGATGTATATAAAAGTTATATTAATAGATAAATAAACTAAAATAATAATGATAATCATAAAAATTGATGCCGTAATATATAATAAACCCTAAACAACCTTCCTAATTAATAATAAAATAAAAGGATATTAGTAAAATACTATAACTAATTAATATTAAAACAAGTCCTAACTATTTCCTAATTAAAACCAAAATTCTAAAATAATACCCACTTAATTTTCTATTAAAATAATAAACTCTAAAAAATAAAAGTCTAGAAAGCCCAAGTCTTTTTCTAATGAAATAAAAACTTAATCCATTCTACTCTAAAAATCTAAAATAAGTGAAATCCCCAATAATTTCTTATAATCAATAAAATCTCAAAATAAAACTTTACCTTAAAATAATGAGCAAAAATGAAATAGAAAATAAATATAAATCCTAGATGTAAAAACTTTATATAAACCCAAAAACCCAAAAATGGGCCCAAAAGTGATAGCACACCCCAAAACCCAAATGACACCCCCTAGTAACACCAAAAACCCCAAAAAGATGAAAAATCATTGGTCAAAATTTGGGGTACTACAGCTGCCCCTATTTTATCAGCTTCAACCTGGGATGATGATGACGGTGAGTCTTCATCTTCGCGAGGAGGAGATGATTAAATATAAAGGAACCCTAATTTTGACCGCGGAGTTTATAGGTTCAGCGTCCGTGTGGACCGATTCCAGATGCTCCGTTAGTATCTTAATATCCCTGTGCATAGTATCCCTGGTAATAAACCCTTGACAAAATACCCGATTGAACCCCTTTATCCCTGAGCGTAGGCTATAAGCCCTATGCCATGTATGTATGTTCAAAAGTATGCGTGCTTTTATGCATGATGCATTATTTGGGCTAACGCCTCTTTTATGGTATGCAATGCATGTTTTTACGGAAACCAATATCTTTTGTAACATTCCAACTTCCCGACCCTTGAACCCATGACTCCCTTGATGATTGTAACAAGTCTCATGCTCTCACTACCTGGAGATGTGTATTATTCTTCCATAGTGATTGAATCGTGACTGTTAACATGTAGACCCTGTGTTTAACTTGGGAGAAATATGATCCCTGTACTGTCTCCAAATCGAAGTGAAATACATTTTCCTTTTTCCCTTTTTTTTGAAAGCTTTTAATTTTGCCCAATGTTTCAATGCATTACTCTATAATTAATCGACATTTTGTAATCAAGCGGAGTAATTGGAAAGAAAAGAAAATTTTATTTATTGAAAAATGGCCCATAAACAGGCAACAATACATAAGGAAAGCAAACCTCATAAGGAGGAATTACTACAAATCTATAAGATGAAAAATGACAATACGAAAACAAATTTATCTATGTCCCAATTGAATTCGACACCAGCTAATATCCCTAAGTCTCCGAGGCCAGGACACTTCGCTTCTGAAGATGACGACTGGATTGATAATTCCTTTCTGAATTCCCATTGTGTGACCGTTAGTGTTATCAGTCATATGCCTTTTGGATATCCTTAATTTTGCCTGGACTGCTCTTTTTGAGTCTTAGTCCATCAGGATAATATACCATTTTTTAACTAGCCGCCCTTTAGGGTTTTCGACTTGTCGGGTATCATTTTTTATTTAAGTCTCTAATTTTTGCCTAAGCCGCCCTTTCGGGTTTTCGACTTAGTCGACTTTTATCCTCTTTTCTAGGCATAGTATTTTTTGACTGACTCGGAATTTATCGGTCGCGGTAAATCTGCTCCATCCATAGTAGTCAACATTAAAGCTCCACCGGAGAAAGCGCTGTTTACAACATATGGTCCTTCATAGTTTGGGGCCCATTTGCCACGAGGATCTTTATAGATGGGTAGCACTTTCCTTAATACCAGGTCTCCTTCTTCGAATAGGCGAGGATGAACTTTCTTGTCGAATGCCTTCTTGAGTCTCCGCTGGTATAACTGACCATGACATACAGCGGCCATGCGCTTCTCCTCTATGAGATTCAGTTGATCAAGTCTATTTTGTACCCACTCCGCTTCATCCAACTTAGTCTCCATTATGACCCTAAGTGAAGGAATTTCTACTTTAATAGGGAGTACTGCTTCTGTACCATATACTAAGGAAAAAGGCGTAGCTCCTGTCGAAGTACGAACTGAGGTTCTGTAGCCATGTAGTGCGAAAGGGAGCATTTCGTGCCAATCCTTGTAGGTCTTCACCATTTTTTGGATAATCTTCTTGATGTTCTTATTGGCTGCTTCTACCGCGCCGTTCATCTTCGGGCGATAAGGCGACGAGTTATGGTGATCGATTTTGAAGCTCTCGCATAGCTCATCCATCACTTTGTTGTTTAGATTGAGCCCATTATCCGTGATGATCTTGTTAGGAACCCCATAGCGACAAATTATCTTTTTCTTGATGAATCGTGCAATTACTTGTCTTGTCACATTGGTGTAGGAAGCAACTTCTACCCATTTGGTGAAGTAGTCGATAGCAACTAGAATAAACCAGTGTCTATTTGATGCTTTTGGCTCGATCATCCCTATTATGTCTATCCCCCACATAGAGAAAGGCCACGTGGCAGTTAAGACGTTCAAAGGAGTTGGCGGCACATGAATTTTATCCGCGTAGATTTGACACTTGTGGCACTTCTTGACATATTTAAAGCAGTCCGATTCCATAGTCAGCCAGTAGTACCCTGCTCGGAGAATCTTCTTAGCCATTGTATGCCCATTTGCATGAGTCCCGAAGGATCCTTCGTGTATTTCTCTGATGAGCATGTCCTGTTCATGTCCATCTAAACACCGGAGTAACACCATGTCATGATTCCTTTTATACAACATCTCTCCATCAAGGAAAAACTGGGCAGCCAGTCTTCTAAGTGTTTTCTTATCCCCACTTGAGGCATTTGCAGGATATTCTTGTTTCTGGAGGAACTGTTTGATATCGTAAAACAACGGTTTATTATCTACTTCGACCTCTACTGCTGCACAATACGATGGTTCATCTAGGCGATTAATCCTTATAGCCGGTGCTTCGTTATACCATTTGACTTTGAACATGGATGCCAAAGTTGCCAAAGCGTCTTCCAGTTGATTCTCATCTCTGGGGATATGACGGAAGGTGATCTCATCAAAGTACGCTATCCTTTTCCAGACACAATCTCGATATCGAGTCAGCTTGGCATTAAGTGTTCTACACTCTCCTTTGACTTGATTAATGACGAGAGCCGAATCTCTATATACTTCTAAGATCTTGATTCTGAGATTAATGGCTACGTTAATTCCCAAGATACACGCCTCGTACTCCGCCATATTGTTGGTACACGTGAAGCATATTCTTGCAGTAAAAGGTATGTGGAATCCTGTTGGAGAAGTTATAACAGCTCCTACCCCATGTCCTTCTGCATTCGAGGCTCCATCGAATATAAGCTTCCACCGGGATCCGGGCTCGGGTCCTTTGTAAGAATCCGGAATATCATCGTCCCTTACAGCCATTACATCCTCATCAGGGAAATCAAATTGCATAGGTTGATAGTCATCTACTGGCTGATGAGCGAGATGATCGGCTAACACACTCCCTTTTATGGCCTTTTGGGTAACATACAGGATGTCATATTCAGTCAGTAGCATCTGCCACCGAGCCACTCTCCCAGTCACTGCAGGCTTCTCGAATATATACTTGATGGGGTCCATTCTGGATATTAAGAGAGTAGTATGGCACACCATGTATTGTCTTAATTGTCGGGCGGCCCATACAAGAGCACAACAGGTCTTCTCTAAGAGTGAGTATCTGGATTCGCAATCCGTGAATTTCTTACTCAAGTAATAGATTGCGTGCTCTTTTCTTCCTGTATCGTCTTATTGTCCGAGTACGCAGCCCATCGAATTGTCAAGCACCGTTAGGTACATTATGAGTGGTCTTCCAGGTACGGGTGGTACCAATATGGGTGGCTCTTGTAAATATTCCTTGATTCGATCGAAGGCCTTTTGACAATTTTCACCCCACTGGATGATTTGACCTTTCCTTAACAGCTTGAAGATTGGCTCACAAGTAGCCGTAAGGTGTGAGATGAACCCGGCGATGTAATTTAATCTTCCCAGGAACCCACACACTTCTTTTTCAGTCCTTGGTGCTGGCATTTCTTGGATGGCCTTCACTTTGTCCGGATCAACTTCTATACCTCTTTGACTGACTATGAACCCCAATAATTTCCCAGATCTGACCCCAAAAGTACACTTCGCAGGATTTAGTCGTAGCTTGAACTTCCTTAGCCGTTCAAACAACTTCTGTAAATTGACTATGTGCTCTTCCTCGGTTTGTGATTTAGCAATCATATCATCAACGTAAACCTCTATTTCCTTGTGCATCATGTCGTGAAAGAGAGTTACCATTGCCCTTTGATAAGTTGCCCCAGCATTCTTTAACCCTAAGGGCATTACCTTGTAACAGAAGGTTCCCCATGGAGTAATGAAAGTGGTTTTTTCCATGTCGGAGGGAGCCATCTTGATCTGATTGTATCCGGAAAACCCATCCATGAATGAGAAGTCTGAGAATTGAGCAGTGTTATCTACCAACACATCAATGTGGGGTAGTGGAAAGTCATCTTTAGGACTTGCTCTATTGAGATCTTGATATTCTATGCATATTCTGACTTTTCCATCCTTTTTTGGCACGGGCACAATGTTGGCTACCCATTCTAGATACTTCACTGCGACTAAGAACCCTGCGTCAAACTGCTTTTTAACCTCTTCCTTGATTTTGAGAGTCTTGTCTGGTCTAGTCCGCCTTAGCTTTTGTTTGACCGGTGAATATTCGGGTTTAAGCGGTAGCTTATGTTCGACAATGTCCGTGTCCAAACCAGGCATATCTTGGTAAGACCAAGTGATCACATCCATATACTCTTGTAGTAACTTGATCAACTTCCCCTTGACGTCTTTGTTTAAGGAAGCACCGACTTTAACCTCCTTTTTGTCCTCTTCAGTTCCCAGATTGATCACATCCACTGGTTCTTGATGAGGTTGTATCACCTTATCCTCTTGCTTTAACAGTCTGGATAGCTCTTCAGGGAGCTCACAATCGTCCTCATCACCCTCTTCCGCTTGGTTAATCGGGAACTCGAAGTTGTAAGGTATTATAGCGGTGTCGTTTTCAATAGGTTCATTTTTAAATCTGCATGAGGGAGATTTTTATGCTTATTATTTTTTGAATTGGTGCAAATGAAAGTACTGAAAAGAAAGTGTATTGCCATTTGAAAAAAAGAATAATTAAGAAAGAAAAAAAGATCTTGATTGAAAACAAAATGCGATTTTATTATTAAATAATTTCAAAGAAATAAAAGGTGGCCCTAAAAAGCTTGTCCATTTGCCTTGGGCATAGCAAAGGATTTTTTTGTAAAAGAAAAGTAAATTACTTTGAAATAGAAATCATCTCAGGAATCTCGACGGCCCTCCAAATGTGGAGAACTGTATCTGGTGTGCAATGGCGCACCCAATCTGGTATCCCTCTATTTTCCTCTTCAATTGCAGTCACTTGATCTTCATCTCTGAATCCGGCACTATGGAAAGTTTCTTCAAGAGGAGGAAATATCATTTGTCGAGACTTCTGAACCCCTTTATTAGCTGGTTTGTAACCCAGCCCGAATTGATCATTCTTTTCATGTATCTCCATCACTTTGCCCCAGCCCCTAGTATCCCCATTCTGAATCAAGTCTGTGATCCTTTTCGGCCTTTCCTCCTGTCGAACGACTTGCTTACGGCTGACCGTCGTAACCTCCAAAGCTTGGAACGGTATTTCAAATGTCTCCCCATCCACTTCTATGTATCTGAATGATGAGAGATGGCTGACGAACATGTCTTCCTCCCCATCAACAATTATTAAATTATCCCCAGATATGAACTTTAACTTCTGATGAAGTGTGGAAGTAACTGCGCCCGCAACATGAATCAATGGACGTCCTAGAAGACAAGTGTATGAGGGATTGATGTCCATGACTTGGAAAGTAATCATGAAGGTATGTGATCCCACCACTGTAGGTATGTCTACTTCCCCAATTACCATTCTTTTCGAACCGTCGAAAGCCCTAACAACCAGGGAACTGGTCTTCATAAAGGTCCTTACAGAGGTTAATTTCATAAGGGTATCCTTAGGCATGACATTTAGAGCAGACCCTGTATCTACTAGTACCCTCGAGTGAATAGTGTCATGACATTTGACTGATATATGCAAGGCCTTATTATGTGCTTGCCCCTCGGGAGGTAATTCCTCACTACTGAAACCCAGGTAGGTGCTGGCGGCGATATTAGCTACTACCTCGTCGAACTGAATTACTGATATGTCTTTGGTGACATGGGCTTCATTTAGGACCTTCAACAGGGATTCCCTATGTGCCTCTGAGCATAGCAACAAGGATAGAATAGAGATTTTGGACGGTGTTTGATTTAGTTGGTCCATGTTAACCCTCATTTTCGACGCTAGAAAAATCAAAGCTATTTTAAGTTAAAAAATTATTTTTAACGTAATGAAGGCTTCGACCCAGTTTTGGTGAAGCCTGAGTCGAATAAGGGTTTTGGAAGCCTAAAAAATGGCTAAGTGTTGGGAAAGGTTTTGACCATGGGAATTTCGCGCTGCAGTTGTTATACTAAGGCTGGAGGGAATTTCCAATGTTTGAAATTCAAATAGGAGCAGTTGTGAACGTGGGAACAGTTGAGGCCAAGGAGAAGGAGCCAAAGGGACATGTTTGAAGCAATAACCACCATTTAGTAGTTATTTCTTAGCACTATAAATAGGAGTTAGTTCTATGTAATAGGGGTGTTCATATTTTTGTACAATTTACTTGAAGAAACTCAAAGTACCCGCGTGTAGAGAAACGAGTTCGTGAGAATGTACGTAATGTAACACCAATTTCTTTCATCAATGCAATTTATCTTCATCATATTTAACCTTCAAGCATTTACTTTCCATGTCTTTACGTTTTCCTGAATTTTACTTTTCATGTCAAATTTACTTAAAGTCTTGTTTTTAAACTTTCATTTAAACTTCCCGCATTTACTTTCGACCGCACCTTTATATTCAAGCATTTATCTTTAAAGTCTTTATTTTCAAGAACGTGGAGTTCATCTTTATTTCTTGTCTTTTATCTTCAAAGTCGTTTATTTTTAAAGTAATTTATCTTTCGACAGCATCTTTACACTTCAGTCTTTATTTTCAAGAACGTGGAGTTCATTGCATTTTATTTTCAAAAGCTTTTACATTCAAGAACGTGGAGTTCAAGCACTTTTACATTCCTTGTTGTTTACTTTCGACAGTTATTTATCTTCCTGCACTTTTATTTTTCAAAGTCATTTACCTTTTTGTCTTTTACATTCGACGCCTTTAAATTCTGCATCATTTATTTACAGCCCTTTACATTTCCCAGCCTTTACTTTATTTGCAAGTAGTCGAACATGGAGTTCATGTAGTTTTCTTTTACTGTCGAACGTGAAGTTCAATTTACATTCCTTGCATTTATCACTATCAGTTACATTTTCCCTTAAATTTAGCACATGTTCTAGGATTTGTGTGGTCGATCCTGCAAGTTAGTCAGTTTTATTTAAAATTGATAGACCAGAGGTTGTTTACCAAAATTCACAGTAAACAAATTGGCACGCCCAGTGGGACCTAGTGCTAAGTTTTATACTTTTTGTTAACCTTATCTTTCTTGGTGAAGAAATACTTTCGTTGTATGTTATTGAGAAGTGGGAAGTTAGCCACAACAAACGAAGGAATACCAAAGAAAAGATACACTAAGAGAATGACAACTAATGCCAACCAACAAGTTGATCCTCAAGGGAGTATTTCAAACACTCAGTCAAGTAGAAGTATGGGATCTCAAAGCACATCATCACCAGTGCCTTCGACAGGAGGACAAACGTCATCTTCATTAGTAGTGTCTGAACCAGGATCAACATACACAAAATCATATACTCAACCTGTGTTAGAATACATAGGACCACAAAGTCCTAATTCACCAACACCCCCAGGAGGAAATTCAATGTATCGGCATGCTCCTCCTCCAGGTTTTCCACATCCAGGGTCAAGGAGTCAACCCTATGGTATGCCTACATCAATGATGCAAAATCTGCAGAATGCTCCACCTGTATTTTCAGAGACTGTAGTGTCTTCACCATTACAAGGATCAGGGTCAGGGGGTCGAAACAATCAGAGTATAGGTGTTGGTTACTCCGTTCAAGCACCTAGTCTTACAAATACATCCATAAATTGCTTAAGACAGCAGATGGATGAAAGTAACATGCAAATGCTGCATACTTTGTCTCAAACAATGGGAGAAGTTTTTCAACCCTTGATTCAGAATACAACTCAAACTAACCAACAATTGGCTGCACAATTGGCACGTATGGCTGACTTTATGGGAGTACCAGCGGTGGATCGAATAGCAACTATTGTCGAAGATATCCCAAGACGTCATCCACGTCATATACCTGAGGTGAACTTGGAAGATCAAGAGATGATTGATCATTTTAGAGTCGAACCACCAAGAAACCAGATGCCAATCCAGATGGAGGAAGAGCCAGTAGTGATGGTGAACAGGAACCAAAATGCTGATAAGTTCCTTAGACAGGTTCGACATCAAGCAGAAGAAAATAATATTGCAGCCATGGTTGAAAGGATAATGACCAGAAATGGTGTGAATCTTGGCTTCACAAGGCTAAATTATACTTCGCCTATAGTGGATTATATTCTCCAAGCAGAATTACCCCCTAGGACGAAGGTTCCAAAGTTCAGCAAGTTTTTAGGAGATACTACTGAATCTACCGTCGAACATGTGGCTAGGTATTTGATTGAAGCAAGCGAAATTGCAGCTGACGAAAGCCTTAGGATCAAATACTTCCCAAGTTCCCTTACCAAGAATGCCTTCACATGGTTCACTACTTTGCCTCCAAATTCCATATACAATTGGACCCAACTAGAACGTTTGTTTCATGAACAGTTCTACATGGGGCAAACTAAGATTAGTTTGAAAGAATTGGCTAGCATCAAACGCAAAGTTACTGAGCCAATTGATGATTACCTGAATAGGTTTCGACTTCTTAAATTTAGGTGCTTTACACAAGTACCAGAACATGAGTTGGTCGAAATGGCTGCTGGGGGTCTTGATTATTCCATTAGGAAGAAATTAGATACCCAATATCTTAGAGATATGGCCCAGTTAGCTGATAGAGTCTGACAACTAGAAAGGCTAAAAGAGGAAAAAGGCTAAATTCAGCAGGGGTAAAAAAGTAGCCTTTGTCGAATGTAATGAAGATGTGGAGAATTTGTATGATGAAACATCTTATTTCGACGGAAATGAGGTTGACGTTGCTGAGTTAAAGCAAGGTCCACCTTATGCCTGCAAATTATTAGCTCCTTCAAATGGAAAAAATCCTGTCGAATCTAACGACAAATTTCCCAAGAAAACATACACTTTCGACGTCACTAAATGTGACAAAATTTTTGACTTGTTAGTTAAAGATGGGCAAATGATAGTGCCTGCTGGTGCTAAGATGCCACCTTTAGAACAAAGAAAGAAAAGAGGTTTTTGTAAGTACCATAATTTTTTGGGTCATAAAATTTCTCAATGTTTTCTTTTCAGGGATTTGGTGCAAAATGCTATCCAAGAAGGAAGGCTGAAATTTGGTGACAAAGGCAAAACCCAGATGAAAATTGACTCTGACCCATTGCAAGTTGCAGAGGCTAACTACACAGAGCTCATGAGGTTCAGATGGTCGAAGCCACAAAAGGATGTGATCAGTCAGTCAACATGGTGGAGGTTACTGAGGGCTTCACCACCAATCCTGTGATAACTAAAGGTTTTAGTAAGGCTGCAAATGGCTTGAATGTTGATGGTACCAGTCTAATGTTTGTGACCAAAGAAACTGCTGACAAGTTTGTTGAAATGGATAATGCTGCCAAGGTTTTGGATATGGCAGTGAGTGGATTGAAGATAAATGCCACTGAAGGCATTAACATGGTCGAATTGGTTGAAGAATCTGATTCTAGCTCAGATAGCATCAGCACCAATGAGGCTATGGGCAGGAATGCCCCCAAAGTCCAAGTTGTTAAAGAATTGGAAGATGACATGCTATTGGTAGGAGAGATGATTGACATGGATGGTTGCTTGGTGGAAAACTGGATATGTATGGCGGCTGAACAGTTTTTCAAGATGTCTCCTAATGTCGAAAAGGTTAATGCTGAAGAAATGGTTGAAGCTGAAAAAGCTGCTTGGCGAGAAGCTTCCCAAAAAGCTGCAAGAGCAGCAGCAAGTGGTGGTTGTCTGGCGAAGTTCACTGAAAGTCTTGAAGCTCATTTCTCCAAGACGTGCTTAAAGGATAAAATTGATGTCAATATGGTCGAAATTATAGATCAAAAAGCTGAATAAGTGAGTAAGGCAGATGAACAAGAAGAGCGCAACAAAATAGCTTATCCTAAGCAAGAGGAGACAATTGTGGATTTTCTGCACCGCTACCAGAAGAAAGGTTCTGGAGTAATGTTATGTCCTAGATGCAGCGCCATTTTTGATGAGAAAGCTTTCCACAAGTTAGAAGGTGTCAAAAAAGCTGGTGGAAGCTGGGGGCAGAAGGTAAATAATGGTCCCAGAGGTTTTGACCATAGACGACTTTCGACAGGGTTGAAAAACCAAGTACCAGGAGTTAGGCCAGGTACATTCAAACCAGCTGCGAATGTGCCAATAGGTAGTTGGATCAAGCCTATCGAAGGAAGAGGACAGAAGAAGAAGTGGGAGAAATTTGATGTGGAAAGAGGTTCTTCATTTGAGTATAGAAAAGAGAACTATACCACCAACAAGTCAGCATACATTTCTCAAAATTACAAGGGTAAAAATCCCATGTCTAGATCACAATGGCGAAGAGAGCAACATAGGCGAAAGGCTATCAGGGAGGCTCAGGTACAGGGAGAGTCAAGCACCAATATTGATAATCAAGTCGGGACAATTGAGAAGATGCCCATAAGGCAAAAGCTGTTCAATGTTCAGCCAGAGAAGAAAGTTGAAGATGATGAGAATATGACTGATAATTTCGACAATGAGTCAGTAACTTCTCTAGATATTCTTGTGAATGTAGTATCAGTGATGCCAAAAGAGTTTGGTCAAGTTTCAGAGGTCGAAGACTTAGATCAAACTGCTGAATTAGAAATGTTGGCACACAAGCCTGTGTGTTATTACATCATGAACAATGGGTGCGTCGAAGAACAGAATGCTTTTTTTGAACGCCCCACAGAGGCAATGAAGGGTCATCTGAAGCCTCTCTACATTACTGGCAAAGTAGAAAATGTTCTTGTTAACAAAATCTTGGTGGATTATGGTGCAACTGTTAATTTAATGCCAAGATTTTTGCTGAGCAAGATTGAGAAGTTTGAGACTGATACCAAACCTCACAACATGGTTCTGTCGAACTATGAAGGAAAAGTTAGTTCCACTCTAGGAGTGATTCAAGTGGATCTTACTGTGGGAACCATTACCAGACCAACAGTGTTTATGGTTGTTGAGACGAAAGCTAACTACAATCTACTCTTGGGTAGGGAGTGGATTCATGGAATAGGAGTTGTACCTTCATCTATGCATCAAAGAATCACCATTTGGAGACCAGATGGGATAGTTGAAAATATTGAAGCTGATCAAGGGTACTTTAAGGTGCCTATTAATCATGTGGATAGTAGACAGTTTGAGAAACATTTGGCGAACATTGCTCCATGTCCTCCAGCTGACTTTGAGTTTACGCCTGATGAAGAAACGTTTTATTCATTGTATTTACACCCTGTCGAAGGTTTCAGATGGGACAGGGAAGTACCAGGAGGAAGGTTACCATGCTTAGGCTCACCTCCAATAGAGCCTACAGGATGGGGAAATGAATTCAGTGATCATGACTGAGTTCGAAGCTTTAAAAAGAATTTCGGCCTATGTGGCTGAAACAAAACTACAAGCGGTTTTGGAAGCTGCCAATGACTATATGGCTGGCGAAGCCATTTCTGAATTTTATCAAGAAGGTGGTAAGGACTTCGACCCAAAACTTCCAGATAAGGTTGAAACTGGAGAGCAAAGCCAGAGGCTCGACGCCATCTATGAAGATGAGCCTTTGGGATTTGAGAAGGATCCGTTGGCGAATAATATTAAAATGCTAGCACAAGATTCTTTAGAAGAAGTTGAACTCAGTGAGGGGACAACCAAAAGGCCTACCTACATCAGTGCCAACCTTGATCCCCAGTTGAAGGTTGAAGTGATTCAGTTGTTGAAAAAATTCAAGGACTGTTTCTCCTGGGATTATGATGAGATGCCTGGTTTGAGCAGGGAGTTGGTCGAACACAGGTTACCTATGACACCTGGAAAAAAACCAGTCAAGCAGAACCCAAGACGGTTTGCACCAGAGATATTGTCAAAGATCAAAGAGGAAGTCGAAAGACTGCTTCGTTGCAAATTCATTTGCACGGCAATGTATGTTGAATGGTTGGCGAATATAGTACCTGTTATTAAAAAGAATGGGTCTTTGAGAGTTTGCATTGATTTTAGAGATTTAAACTCTGCAACTCCTAAAGATGAATATTCAATGCCAGTAGCAGAAATGTTAATAGATTCTGCAGCAGGACATGAATATCTTAGTATGCTGGATGGATATTCTGACTACAACCAAATATTCATTGCCGAGGAAGATGTTCATAAAACTGCTTTTAGATGCCCTGGAGCCTTAGGCACCTATGAATGGGTAGTGATGCCTTTTGGTCTCAAAAATGCTGGTGCCACTTATCAAAGGGCAATGAATTCAATCTTCCATGATTTAATAGACACATTCATGCAAATTTACATTGATGATATTGTTATAAAATCTATTTCTGGGAAGAGTCACATTGACTATCTTCGACAGTCCTTTGAAAGGATGAGAAAATATGGTCTTAAAATGAATCTTCTCAAATGTGCTTTTTGTGTGCAGGAAGGGGATTTCCTAGGCTTTGTGGTCCACAAGAAAGGGATCGAAATAAATCAGAATAAAACCAAAGCCATAATGGAGGCGAAAGCGCCATCAACTAAAAAGGAGTTGCAGTCGTTACTGGGCAAGATCAACTTCTTAAGAAGGTTTATATCCAACCTGGGTGGCAAAACACAAGCTTTTTCGCCATTGCTTCGTTTCAACAAAGATGGTTTTGAGTGGGGGCAATTACAGCAGGAAGCTTTCGACAAAATCAAGGAGTTCCTAAGCCACCTTCCAATTTTTTCACCACCTTGTATAAACAAGAGTATGAGATTGTATATAGCTGCATCAGATAAAACTATAGGGAGCATGTTAGCTCAGGAGGATGAAAATGGAGTCGAAAGAGCCATTTATTACCTTAGTCGAGTTTTAAATGATGCAGAAACTAGGTATAGCATGATTGAAAAGTTATGTTTATGCTTGTATTTATCTTGTACTAAATTGAAGCAATATATAAAGCCAGTTGATGTGTATGTTTCTTCTCACTTTGATGTTGTAAGACATATGTTATCTAAGCCTATTTTGCATAGTCGAATTGGCAAATGGGAATTAGCATTAACAGAATTTTCTCTAACATATCAACCTTTAAAAGCTGTGAAAGGGCAAATAGTTGCAGACTTTATAGTTGACCACTCCATAAATGAAAATGATTTGAATTATGTTGAATTAAAATCCTGGAAGTTATACTTTGATGGATCAAGTCATAAAAATGGAACAGGATTAGGAATATACATTATTTCTCCTGAAAAAATTCCAACAAAATTCAAGTACAAGGTCGAAGGACATTGCTCTAACAATGAGGATGAATATGAAGCATTAATTGCTGGCCTTGAAATTTTGTTAGAATTAGGGGCAACTAGAGTCGAAATAATGGGAGACTCAGAATTGGTTATAAAACAAATCACAAAGGAATATAAATGTGTTAAAGAAAATCTCATTATGTACTTTGTGATAGCCAATAGATTATTAAAGAAATTTGAGGTAGTGGCCATCCAACACATACCTAGAATAGAGAATCAAGTTGCTAATGACTTGGCTCAAATTGCCTCTGGATACAAGGTGTCGAAGGAAAACCTTCAAGAAGTAATTGATGCAAGAGGTAAAGTGGTGGCTGTTGGGTTGTGCCCATCAGACTTAGAAACAACTAAGCTTGGATGCATAGATGGCGAAAATTTTGAAATTTTTGCTATAGATAATTTGACAGATGAAGACTGGAAGAAGCCTATAGTTGAATATTTGCAAAATCCAACGGCTTCGACAGAGCGAGAAATCAGGTATCAAACTTTAAGCTACGTACTTTTGGGTAATGAATTGTTTAAAAAGACCCCAGAGGGAGTCTTATTGAAATGCCTTAGTGAAGCAGAGGCATATTTGGCTCTTTCGACAGTACATAGTGGGGCATGTGGAGCACACCAAGTTGGCCAGAAGATGAAATGGCTGTTGTTTCGACAAGGCATGTATTGGCCTACTATGCTGAAAGATTACATAGAATTTGCTAAGGGTTGCCAAGAATGTCAAATTCATGTTGGCATACAACATATCCCTGCAAGTGAATTACATTTCATAGTGAAACCATGGCCTTTCAGAGGATGGGCTTGGGATATAGTGGGAGAGATTCGACCAGCATCTTCAAAGAACCAAAGATATATTTTGGTGGGAATTGATTATTTCACCAAGTGGATTGAAGCAATACCACTGGCGAATATAGGTCAAGAAGATGTTGTTGAATTCATTCAAAATCACATTATTTATAGATTTGGTATTCCTGAAACAATCACTACGGATCAAGGATCAGTGTTTACTGGTCGAAAGATGCAGGAGTTTGCCAAAGAAATGGATTTTAAGTTATTGACTTCTACACCTTATTATGCTCAGGCCAATGGGCAAGTCGAAGCTGCCAATAAGGTAGTGATTGGACTAATTAAGAAGCATGTGGGAAAGAGGCCTAGAAATTGGCACAAGACATTAGACCAAGTTTTTTGGGCATGTCGAACATCCCCTAAAGAGGCTACTAATACTACCCCATTTCGACTTAATTTTGGTCATGATGCAGTATTGCCTGTTGAGATTTATTTACAATCTATAAGAGTTCAAAGACATCATGAGATTCCCTCTGAGGATTATTGGGAAATGATGATGAATGAATTAGTGGATTTGGATGAAGAAAGGCTTAGAGCCTTGGAGTTGTTAAGAAGACAAAAGAAAAGGGTCAAAGAATCCTACAACAAAAAGGTTAAGTCTAAATCTTTTGCATGTGGGGATTTAGTTTGGAAAGTGATTTTGCCTATGGATCGAAAGGATAGAACATTAGGCAAATGGTCTCCTAAGTGGGAGGGTCCATTCCAAGTCATACAAGTTTTCTCTAATGGAGCCTATGAAGTTATAAAAGAGTCTTGAAAGTAAATGGCAAGTATTTGAAAAAATATAAGCCTATTTTGCAAGAGATTCACATCAAAACTTAAGCTTTATTCAATAAAAAGAAAGCCAAAATAGGCCAACTCAGGCTAATATGGCATACAAAGCAAAGGAGAATCAATACAACAAATTTTTTTTAAGGAAAGGTTATTCATAATCTCTCCAATCAATGGATTTGAGGAAGTCCATATAATTTGCATCTGGTTCATCATCAAAGTCCTGGGTGTTAGAGCGTCCTTTCTTAGAGATCTTCATATTAGTTTCTTTCTTCTTGGCTTGAGAGGTTGCTCCAATAGAGGCTTCAGGTTTCTTTGTTGCCTCCATCTTTTTTGTTTCCTCAACTGTCTTTGCCTTTCCAGCCATTTTCTTGGCTGATGATTTCTCTGAATTGTTCATGTTTGCTTCTATGCAAAACTTGGTCATGTGGAAGAGAATTTATAGAGGCGAAGTATTGATTGGATTGGCCAGTCAAACGGTGGAAACACGTGAGTTATTATTGGAATTATGCCTGAGGGATGCCTGAGGGCTATGCTATAAATGTTACTTTAAAGCTAGAGGCTTATGCCTTGGAGTTTTAAAACTAAGAAAGTTTCGTTTTCCAAGAAAAAAAGGCAGAATGTCTTAATTGCAAATTTGACTTAGATGTGAGGCAATAAATAAATGCATCATAATATAATATGGGTCGAAAACAGTTAATGGCAAAATACTAACGATTAATTAATCAATTCCAAGGGCATAAAACTGTCATTACATAAAGGCTTGAAAAGGCCAAGAAACAAATTATTGGTTAAGCAAATAAAGGTCTTGAAAGCATCAGAAGGGAAGCCTCGACTCCAACTGGGCAAAGGTTTCTATGTGATGTTTGAGGCGAGCATTGCACAAGGATTCATCAAGTTTGGCTGTGGCAAGTTGTTTCTCAAGTTTTTGGGCTGCCTCAATACGATCCATGGCATGTTTCATTTCCCTGGCCATCTCAGTGGTGTCGAAATGCTGCAAATCACGATTGCGTTTTTCAGCATTCTCAATTTTAGCTTGTAGCTCAGTGATTTGCTGCTTCCATGCTTCAATATTCTTCTGATTGGAGGCTATTTCATTTTGTGTTTTCTTTTGTTCAGCCTTTATACTTTCGACCTTCTCATATGACTCCTTTGAACCACACCAAGCTGAACTCTCACGACCGGATGTTTCTTCTATGTTATTCCTGATAGATGGAAGCAGCTTTATCTCTGCAGCTATTTGGTTCACCACAGCAGTTAACTCTATCAAAAAACCAGAAACGTCTAGATTAAGAGTGGTGAGTTCAAACATTCCAAGGGTATCCTTCAGATAAGCGGTTGCAGATGGGTCTGAGGCCAAAACTCTCTGAATGTCCCCCCTGAAGAATTTTTTCTTTATGGCTTGGAGGATTGGTTTGGCAAAATCATCTGATACTGGAATCGAAGATCCAGAAGAAGAAGAACCATACTTCTGCCCGAGTATTAATTTGGAATACTCACGTGGGTTCGACCACTTGAGTGCTGTCAGTGAGTCTCCAGGAGGTGGAATGTTAGCCAGGGTTTTCTGGACCACATGCGAAGGAGTATGGTGGGGATTAGGATCAGTTTTTTCTTCTTCCTCCTATTCTTCTGATTCTTCTCCTTCTTCATCTTTTTCTTCTTCGACTACCATTTCTTCGTCAGGCTCTTCAGTAGTTGGTCGAATATTCTCCTGGTCATCAGCTGGTGTAGGAAGTGGTTCATTTGTCTCCTCAGGCATAGCTTGATCAGGATTGTCATTGTGTGTTTGAACTTCAGGTTCATTTCTTTCTTCTTCAACTAATTGATCATTATCCATGAAGTTAGCCAGGTTGAAAAGTGGTGGACTTGAGGCATCATCATCATCAGAATTGGCACCATCAGCTTGTGCGTTTTGAGTAGTGGTTTGAACTGGTGGTGTGGTGTATTCTGCAGCATATGGATTAGGTTGATTGATCTCACTCAAACCAGAGCCAATATCAGAAGATGGGTGATAAGTTGGCTCACCTTGGCTGTTGAGGAGCGTGGTGGTGAAGCTTCCTGCAGTCGGTTGAGGAGCGGGATTGTTAATTATGTTGGTGGCGAGGTTGCTTGGAGTTGGTTGGGGATCAGGATTATTGATTATGTTTGCCTAAAGAACACAAGTGGAGAAAATGAGATTGAAAGAATTTGGGTGAAAAACTCCAGTATAATGAAAAAATGGTGCACATACCTGAGCTTGTACAACAGCAGGACTTGAGTTATCACTCCCATGGTCACCAAGAGGGGTTCTCAAGGCCACCGTGGAAGGTTATTTTTCGACACCACTTGTTGTGGGTGCCTTTTCAAGTATTTTGGCCACCTTCGAAGGAGGTGGGCCAGTAGGTCCAAATGCCTTTATTGGTTTTCTTCTTTTCTTTGTAAGAACCTCCTCAGGAGATTCATCTGAGGCCTCTGAAGATATAATAACAGCTGGGGTCTCCTTTTTACCTCTCTTGGAAGGTGTTGGAGGTTTTCGACCAGTCTGAAGAGGAAATGCAAATATAAGAAAGGAATTCATATAGTAAAAGCGTAAGCAGGGGATGTGAAATATACTTGTGTACTCTCTGGTTCTTTGCCACTTTGTGAAGTGGCAACCCTAGTTGAAGCAGTTTTCCTAGGCACAGCTGAAAGACAGTAAAAATTGTTACAAGTTAGTGATTACGTGGTTAGTTATAAAGCCATGGATTAAGGATTTCGAACCTTCATATATTTTAGATTCGACACGAACGTCCTGAATTCCTATATGAAGGTGTCCTTTAAAACTGTCTAACATATGCTTAGTCGGAACCACTCGTTGGGCCTTTGGCTGAGACTGCTGTCGAAGAAGTTTTAAATGCTCCCCACAGACAAACCAATCTGGAAATGGAGGGGCAAGCGCCACTCCAAAATCAGCATTAGGCAGTCGAGGGAACTTTGGAGGAAAAAGTTTAAAAGCTACCTCATAACGTTTCTCACGAGGGACGTTGGGAGGAATTTTTAGTTGATCCAGCTTTTCTAGAAATTTTCTCTTTAGAGTAACAGTAGCCTTATGAATGGTTCGACTAAGATCATCTGGTCGATAGATAGTTTCAAAGTATTTTTGAAAAGCCTGTATTTCTTCGATGTGAGTAAACTTACTCTTTTTCGTCTTGTCCTGCACATTGAGAAAAGCTTGGTCAAGTATGAAGAAAATGTAGCCACATCAAGAAAGTGCTCACTATAGTGCTTCGACCACCATTGGTGGAATGATGAAGTGCATAGAAAAGAAGGCTAAAAAAACACAGGAGAGAGGACTCTTCTTTCCTCATTCCGGCTGTCGAGTGTAAGGGAGATATTTTCCTCGTCGAAGCAGGCGGTGTGAAGAATTACTTGGCCTTTTCTCTCATACAAGCATTGAGGAAAGCTCTGGGCCAGCCCAAACTGTCGAGAGACAAGGTTTGGTTGATAGGCAATCAGTGCTGATAAACCTCTCCCTAAGTTCAGCCTGTGGATAAAGAATCTGGGAATTAAAAAGGCTTCCCAGATAGCAACAGATTCTTGATCAAGAGTTTGGTGAGGATTTGGAAATGGCCTTTTAAACCACACATGGCCGTATCTTCTTTGAGCAAAAGGTGTCGTGCTAGGAGTGAACTCATAGCGCTTAGCAAACATCATAATATAACTGGTAAAGGCCCTTTGAAGGGTTTCACCATCATCATTGGGAATGAGTTTGGCCAGACGCATCCCTTCGACACTCCTTTCTTTGATTTCAGCAGAGGCTTCATCAACTAAGACTTTTCTGGGGAGGCTACCCTCAAATGTAGCATTAAGCCACAATTGAAGTAGCAAATATGCCCACTCAAGTGCATAGGACCTTGGGCCTCCAAATTTCTAAGTCGAGAAGCCCCTTCGCTGATAAACTCATAAAGGTTCGCCAGGATGAGTTCACTCAAGCAGGTTCCTCTATTGTTGTGAAGTTGATTCGCAAGGGGCAGGTATTTCTTAGCTACCTGCAAAGATTTTGTACAGAAAACATATCTTGACAGCCAGACTGTGAGAAAAGCAATATGTTCTTCATCAGACACTTTGTCATCTTCTTGTTTAAAGTGGTGTTTGATGAAGAGAGTGTATGTAAATTTAGAGCCTGAAATATTGATGGTGTCTTCAGCATCAACATCAGGGTTATAAGTAAGGCCATCTGGGCGAAGACCTGTGATGGCAGCTACGTCGAACAAGGTTTGGGTAACCATTCCACATGGTAGATGGAAGGTATAATGGGTGCTGTCCCAAAATTATAAGGACGCTGCCAACATGTTCAGACAGTATGGTATGCTAGTCTTCGACAGCATAAGAAGGTCATAAATCCCTATATTCTTCCAATGTTCAGCTTTGACCTTCTCCATCTTCGCCATCCATTGGTCAAATTCCTTTAAGGGATTGATAGCTCTCACCAGCCTGGTGCCATCAGTGAGATAGCCAACGCTGATTTTGGGCAAGGGGATTTCTTCAAGAGAAGTTTCAGCAGCAGCGTTGATTTTGGGAAAACTCTTTTGCCCTAACGGCCTTGTTTTCCGGTAAGAGGGGAGAAACTCACTTAGTTCTCATTAGAAATGTTAACATCAGCTAGAGGACCAGATAACGCATAAGGTTTATCAGAAACGATTAAAGGAATCATTACCTGAGACTTATATATGGCTCGTGTTTCTTCAGTGGTGGGTTCCGGCATGCAACGACGGTTATCTACTACTTGGGGGCCTGGGATATTAGCGAATGGAGGAATGGCTTGTTTAAATGGAGTAGCCTTGCCTGTTTGAGTTTTCTTTGGTTAAGGATTGGTTTGGGAAGACGCCATTGTTGAAGAAGACGAAAAGATGGTGTTTTTCTAGGTTTTGCGTAAGAGAAACTAAAGAGAAGATGTTCGCTTGAGAATATGAGAGTGTGGAAAGTTTACAAAGTGGTGGAAATGGGTATTTATAGACGTTTGAAACTCCCAAGAGCCTTGGATCTACCGTTGAAGTTGAGGAGTTAGTGGGACGCGTGTTCTTTTCCTGGAGACGTGATGAATGGTAGCAGTTATGTTCAGACTGCAAACATCTGTTTTCGAGAAAAGTGTTATGATGAATACGACTAAAGAGACGTTTAAGGATTTGTCATGATGGTATGAAGTCATAAGCGTGGGTTAGAGAAACTGAACAATTCAGCCACTAAGTAATTAGTGGGATATTCAGTTGAGGCCATGCAAACAAGCGTCGAAATGGTTATTATATCAAGAAATGACCTTCCTACCAATTCTGGCGAAAGGACATTCCTTGGGGGCAATTTGTTAACCCTCATTTTCGACGCTAGAAAAATCAAAGCTATTTTAAGTTAAAAAATTATTTTTAACGTAAAGAAGGCTTCGACCCAGTTTTGGTGAAGCCTGAGTCGAATAGGGGTTTTGGAAGCCTCAAAAATGGCTAAGTGTTGGGAAAGGTTTCGACCATGGGAATATTGAAACGCACGCTGCAGTTGTTATTCTCAGGCTGGAGGGAATTTCCAATGTTTGAAATTCAAATAGGAGCAGTTGTGAACGCGGGAACAGTTGAGGCCAAGGAGAAGGCGCCAAAGGGACACGTTTGAAGCAATAACCACCATTTAGTAGTTATTTCTTAGCACTATAAATAGGAGTTAGTTCTATGTAATAGGGGTGTTCATATTTTTGTACAAGTTACTCGAAGAAACTCAAAGTACCCGCGTGTAGAGAAACGAGTTCGTGAGAATGTACCTAATGTAACACCACTTTCTTTCATCAATGCAATTTATCTTCATCATGTTTAACCTTCAAGCATTTACTTTCCATGTCTTTACGTTTTCCTGAATTTTACTTTTCATGTCAAATTTACTTAAAGTCTTGTTTTTAAACTTTCATTTAAACTTCCTGCATTTACTTTCGACCGCACCTTTATATTCAAGCATTTACCTTTAAAGTCTTTATTTTCAAGAACGTGGAGTTCATCTTTATTTCTTGTCTTTTATCTTCAAAGTCTTTTATTTTTAAAGTCATTTATCTTTCGACAGCACCTTTACACTTCAGTCTTTATTTTCAAGAACGTGAGGTTCATTGCATTTTATTTTCAAAAGCTTTTACATTCAAGAACGTGGAGTTCAAGCACTTTTACATTCCTTGTTGTTTACTTTCGACAGTTATTTATCTTCCTGCACTTTTATTTTTCAAAGTCATTTACCTTTTTGTCTTTTACATTCGACGCCTTTAAATCCTGCATCATTTATTTACAGCCCTTTACATTTCCCAGCCTTTAGTTTATTTGCAAGTAGTCGAACGTGGAGTTCATGTAGTTTTCTTTTACTGTCGAACGTGAAGTTCAATTTAAATTCCTTGCATTTATCACTGTCAGTTACATTTTCCCTTAAATTTAGCACATGTTCTAGGATTTGTGTGGTCGATCCTGCAAGTTAGTCAGTTTTATTTAAAATTGATAGACCAGAGGTTGTTTACCAAAATTCACAATAAACAGTCCACCACCCTATAATCACTTTTCTTTATGATTCTCAAGAATTCCTCGGTGTCTTCTTGAGATACACCCTTCTTAGATGGTCCCTCACCTGTACTTGTGGTCTCCTTCCCTTTTGAGCTTTCGAGGATATCCTTCTTAGGTTGCTCTGAGGAGTATACTCTTCCACTACGGGTCATTCCACCAATACCGGCTATGTTAGTAACAGCTGGTGATGGTATTATAGTTTTTCCTCCCACGGATGCAGCGATGTCGTATTTCCAAGGTACAGTCTTGGTGCTTTCATAAGGAAATGGTGCTGGAACATGGAAAGTGATAGGGCCTTTTGACTTTGCAGGCACTGGGGCTTTGACTGGCGCATGAACAGGTATTTGAATTGGTGTTCGTGCAGGTACTGGAATTGATATCTGAATAGGAACCTGTGCAGGCCTTGAAACCGGTATTTGAATGGGTGCTTGTGCAGGCCTGGGAACTGGTATTTGGATAGGCACTTGTGCAGACCTTGGAACTGGTATTTGAATAGGAGTTGCAACTCCTATTTTCTGGTATGGAATCTCAGAAGGTACTTGCCCCTGGGATTCTAAGGCAGCTACCTCATTCATATTCCTTAAGTACCCAATTTGAACTATCCCTTGGTCCATTAATTGTTGGAGGACCTCCTTCATCTTCTTACAATTATTGGGATTAACCGTGCAGTCCTTGCAGTCACCGTGCAGCCTTTCGAACTCCTCGTACCCAATTAATACTTCCCTCACTTTTGGCATAGGGGTATTTACTTGTTCTACCCCTCTAATTAGGACATTCTCTCCCAGTCCCTCAATGGAGTTAACAGTTGGTCCAGCGTGCCCTGGGAAAGGGTTATCTCCTACATTTGGAGTGTCATAACTGAAGTTAATGACCTTCTGATCCAGCAAATCTTGCACCCTAAACTTGAGGGCTAAACACTTTTCAGTCGTATGCCCTGGCGATCCAGCATGGTAATCACATCTGGCATTAGCGTCATACCCTCGAGGAGGAGGCGTAGGAGGGGGCCCTAACGGCTTGATTTCTACCAATCCCTTTTGGATTAACATTGGCAGGATCTGAGTATATGTAGTGGGTATAAGTTCAAAGTCCTTCCATTGCCTCCTTTGTTCCCTTCGGGGGTACTTCTGTTGTTGTTGATTTTGAGGGGGTGGCGCCCTTGGCTGTTGGATCTGGAGCGTAGGAGACGCTTGACCAGAGACCGTGGCCGCCACGTAAGGGTTATAAGGTACTTGAGTATACCTATCACCAGAAATGGCGTTGGCCTCCTTCTTCGAACTGTTTCTGGAGTACCTTTTGTTGTTATGTTGATTGGAAGACGGTGTTCCAATCTTTCCGCTTTTTAATCCATTCTCGATCCTTTCCCCAATGATAACCAAATCCGCAAATCCTATTGAGACAGATCCAATCATCTTTTCATAGTATAATCCTTGAAGAGTTCCCATGAATGTATCCCCTAGCTCGCTTTCCCATAATGGAGGTTGCACACGAGAGGCTAGCTCCCTCCATCTCTGGGCACACTCCTTAAAAGATTCATTCCCTTTCTGAGACATGTTTTGCAATTGCATGCGATTAGGGGCCATGTCTACATTATATTGGTATTGCCTTATGAAAGCACTTGCCAAATCCTCCCAGTTCTTGATGTAGGTCCTTTCTAGTTGCATGTACCAGTCCAAGGATGCCCCACTAAGGCTGTCTTGGAAAACATGCATCATCAGCTTTTCATTCTTAGCGTGCGCCCCCATCTTTCGGGAAAACATCCGGATGTGATTTTTGGGACAACTAACTCCTTTATACATCTCGAAGTTAGGTGCCTTAAACTTAGGAGGCACGACCACGTCGGGTACCAAACACATTTCCAAGGCATCAATCCCAAAGACCTTGGATCCTTCCACAGCCCTTAACCGTTCCCCAATTATCTTGTACTTTTCATCCTCATTTCTTCCCTCCATGGCAGCTAGTTTGGTTTCACGAACTACTTGCCTTGAGTCTTCCTCTCCATATTGGAGGTGCCAGTCATCAGAGACCTCACGAGTGACAGGTATTTGTATAGGTCGTGATTCTCCATTGTGCTCGGGAGGAGGAACAGACCCTACAGGAGGTTGAGTGTTAGTCTTCCCTTTACTAGCCTCTAATGCCTCACGTTCCAAATCAGCCACAAATCCCAAAAGAGGATTGCTATCTTCATACTGGGGAGGAGGGGTAAGGACACTCCTACGGTTACTAGCCTCGGTGTCTCTTGCTATCATATTCTGAATAGCTCGAGTCAGCTGATCGATTTTGTCCTTCATTTCCTCCACATTTCCTTTGACAACGTCCACATCTCTCTTTAGAGCAGCGTGGTTCAACTCCATTTATTCCATAGCTTTCTTCTGGTGAGCACGGGTGTTGGGTCGAGACGTCAGACTGTTGCGGTGATTCTGAGAGAAGATATCAAAAGGTGATTTCCGTTTGATGCTTTTTTTGGAATTATGTTATGCATGCATGAATGAATGAGTATGCAAAAATTATTTTTATTTCAGGAATCTTAAACTCTCGTTTATTAAGATTAAAGCCAAGGATAATGGAAAACAAATACTTTTATTAATGGAAAGAAAGTACTAGGGTCAAAGTCCCATTTATTACACAAGGAAAACCAAACTAGGGATAAACCCTTAAATTATTCATAACAAAACCAAACGTAAGAAGTCATTACATAGGAAAGCTAAATCCTCCTCCTAATCCTAGCCCTAAACTCCTCTACCATCTCACGACAAAGTGCTAGAAAATTGGCAATCTCTTTGACCGGCTTGAAGATATCAGCCATGTACTCAGCCTTCTTCAAACTTTGAGGGATCTCGTGGATAAGATCGTTGGATAGTAAGACCAACTTCTGATACCTTTCTCGATAATATGCCTCGTCATCTCGTAACTTTGCCATGATCTCTAAATCCTCCCTAGTAGTTTGCTCTAGCTGTTGGTTATGTTCTTCAACATAAATGGCCCATGCCCTTAGATCTTCGTAGGAATCCTGAAGCTCCCCGTATAGCCTTCTAAGCTCCTGGTTCTCCTCTTGAGTTTCTAACCATCCTTCTAGCCGTAGGGCAAGAAGTTCTTCGGCTGATCTCAATTGCACAGTTGCATCTAGGGCTTGCCTTTTGCTCTCGAGAAGAGCGCTAGATAAGCTTTGGACTTCAGCTTCAAGGTTGTGGATATGCCTATCATATCCCTCTTTGAATTCTCTTTGCGTTGACGTCATCCAAATGTCCCTTCACTCGTCCCTTTGATGCCAGGATCTATCTAGTTGCACTTTGTGGTCTTTGAGGCGTGAACTCACAGCTTGAAGGTCGGCGTAAGCTTGTTCCTTCTTCTCTTCCTCCATCTAAGCTATCCCCTTATTGATCTTTGATTGCTTCACAACTTCATTGAGACTCCTTCTTAACTGACTACTTTCTCCAGTGGCTTGGTAATATTTACCTTCCCACTCTTCTTTTTCTTTTTGTAATTGTGCAATAGTCTCTCTGAGTCTTTCACTTTCCTCTATGGAGATTGTGGCAGGTGGGGGAACCCTTGGATTAATAGTACGATCCAGAGTAAAAGGCAACTTCACTATACTCACCCTTTCTTTCATACATTGCAGATATGGTACCCTAGATTCTTCCCTTGGTCTTTTAAGACTGCCCTTCCCTTTGAAACTTAACTTCCAAGCTTGAGCAATCTTTAGAACATCGGGATGATTTCCAGCTACATTTTGTAGGACAAAGCCTTCTAATAACCTATCCTCTGGCTTGTAGGCCAATGGATGCCCAAATTGCCTCATTGATAAGACCGGATTGTAACTTATGCACCCTCTTGATCCTATCAAAGGTACATTAGGGAAATCCCTACAGCTTAGGACCACGTCGTCTCGAAGGAGTATTTGAGGGAACCACAAGATGTCTTTATCACCAAGAGATACCAAGTATTGAGACCAATCATAGGCTTTCATTTTTTCCATATCCTTTAGATCCCTTACTAGATGAGAACACAACCATTTGTACAATAACTGAGAGCAACACAACATAGCCCCTCCCCTTCTTTCAAATTTCTGGTGAAGGGTAAAGTATATATATGCGAGGAGGGCCGACATAGGAGCTTCTTCTCCAATGGTCACAACCAAGAATAAATTAATGGCAACGACGTCTACAAAGTTCTTCGCGCTCGGGAATAGAACTAACCCAAAGATGAGGAGTACCATGATAACGTCCATGGCTGCCCAATTTTTGCAAGCAGCAAAATGATGGGCTTTCTTTTCCAAGAACCCTTTAGAGAACCCATGAAAATCTTCTTGAACTTTTAAGTTAGCTTGCAAGTCTTCCTCTCGGATATGAAAACCACTTGCCATTTCTTTGAAGGTAGGGCGATACCCTAAAGCCTTGAATGGACCTTTGTTGTTCTTGGGGAGACCCAACATCCTACGAACTTTTTCTAGGGTGGGGGCTATTTGAAAGTCTTGAAACTGGAAGCACCTTAACTCTGTGTCGTAAAACTGAGCCAAGGCGGTTAGACCCTCTTCTTGAATAGGAGTAGTGACCAGATCTAATATATCCCCATACTTATGAATTTAGGGCTTTCTCCTTTCCTGAGGCAACCCCCTAACATAAGCTTTTAAGCTCCCTATGTCAGACATTCTTACTTTAATCGTGATAGTTTTCTTCTTCCCGAATTCCATTGTCTTTGACTTTAACCCTTTTTTTTTTTTGAAAATATTTAAGATTCCTGTGACATGACCATGTAAAAAAAATTTATGAGGATGATGAATGCAAATTTTATGTACTTTGATTAGGGTAAGGTAATATGCAAGCACACCCTAGTAAAGGTAGGTTCCCTAGAATAGGTTGGATCTACGTTTTGTCTACCCAATCCCCTCACATGTAGGATATAAAGTTCGGACAGCATAACGACCCTATAAGGTACAAACTATACCCTTGTTTTACCATGAGAAGGAGCATGCCTTCCTACGGTAATCCTTCGGGATAAGTCTCATCTGGGTAGGACCCTAGTAACAACCCTTGAGGGTTGAATACGTAGGGTCTTCATGAGTTGGTAAGGGGTAGGCTAAAAGTTCTCAGAGTCTCGGACCACATCCAAATCATCCTCTACGTTAGGGGCTAGCCCTTTCATGAGGACACCTTTGGAAGGATCTATTCTGAGTGTGGCATCAATGAATTGTTGGGGATGTCGCATCCCCCCCAAAAACATTTCCGTTCCACGTCCTAATCTAGGGTTATACTCCAAGCTTGGGCTTTAGCTTCACACATTATTTGCCCTAATCCAATGCATGATGACAAAAATAAAAAAAATATTATAGACAAATATAATAAATAAAAACACAAAATAAATCATAATAATAATAAAAAAACAAAAAATTAAAAACAATAAACACCCAAAACAAACAAGGACCCTAGAACCTAAAGTTAGGAGGGACTCTCTTTAGGTTACCCCGTCCCCAGCAGAGTCACCAGCTGTCGCGGCCGGCAAAAGTTTTCGAGTCGCCATCATATTTTTTAAGGAAAATAATGATAAACCTAAAAATCCTTAACCCCAAGGGTAGAGATTCCTAAGGTTCGGGAGTCGGTTAAGTGAGGGGAAGATGTTAGGCACCCCTCACCTCCATTGTACTCAATGGGATCCTCCTTACATTTTAGGGTATGCTTATTTGTTTGTCTAAATGATTTATTTACAAAAGAATCCTAAGTTTTTTATTTTTGTACTCGCTAGGGTTTACAACCCTATGCCTACGTACCTTCATTTTGAAGGATCAGAGTAATCGTAGTTCACCTCCCCTATTTCTACCCCTTAATCCTATTCCTATACCTATTCCTAAACCCATTTCTAATCCTAAACCCAATCCACTATTTATACTCTTGGATAAAGAGTTCTATCCATTGTTCTATTGTTTACACTCCTAGATAAGGAGTTTTATCCCTTATCCATTATTTATACTCTCGGATGGAGAGTTCTATCCCTTATCCATTATTTATACTCTCGGACGGAGAGTTCTATCCCTAATCCATTTATTTATACTCTCGGATATCAAGAGTTTTATCCCTAATCCATTTATTTATACTCTCGGATATCAAGAGTTTTATCCCTAATCCATTTATTTATACTCTCGGATATCAAGAGTTTTATCCCTAATCCATTTATTTATACTCTCAGATATCAAGAGTTCTATCCCTAATCCATTTATTTATACTCTCGGATATCAAGAGTTCTATCCCTAATCCATTTATTTATACTCTCGGATATCAAGAGTTTTATCCCTAATCCATTTATATATACTCTCGGATATCAAGAGTTTTATCCCTTATCCCATCCCTTATTTAGGCTCTCGGACCAAGAGCATTATCCCAAATTTAAATCCCTTTTTGTATCCCTTAAGATGAATTTCCAAAATCCAAAAACTTTATATTGAAAATATCCAAACAACCCCTTTATTTCTCCCATTAAAATGTAATTTACCAAAAAAATGTTGAATAGTTAAGTTAATTAATTAAAAAAAATAAAACCTAATTTTATAATTAAGTTAAGGAATTAACTTAATTACAACAAAAACCTAAAAAAAAAATTAATATTTAGGTAAAAAATTAAGTTAAGGAATTAACTTAATTATCACAAAAAACCTAAATTTAAAAACCCAATTAAATAATTAAGTTAAGGAATTAACTTGATTATCTAAGAAGTCTAAATTAAAAATTTGTACCCTAATTAAGCTAAGGAATTAACTTAATTATATGAAGAAGAAAAAAACAAAATTAAGAGATAAATCCTAATTTAAAAAAATTAATTTATTTCTTTATTTAAAAAATAGGGAGGGGTGCATTTCCTTTGAAAAAGAAGCAATTGGGCTTCTGGTGGGGGTGCAAAAAGTAATCTGGGCGCAGGGCCCAGTTACTAGAGTCCAAAACATGCGGAAAAAAAATAAAAAAACTGGGAAACATGGGCAGTCAACGTTGAATCCCCTCAAGAGCGTCTGATGATGATCAGACGGTTCCCAAAGGCTTGAAATCCCAGCCTTAGATTCTGATTACTACCCCAGGTGTGCAAGATGAACGACCCAGCTGTGGAGTCAAATGAGACTCATGATGTGCGCGTGTGGAAAGGAATCCGTTGACTCCAACGGTCAAGCAATCTAGATGGCCCAAGAGAGGACACTTGGCGCGCATCCAAGACCCTACAGAGGGAGTACATAACCTCTCATCTCCTCAGAATCCCCCTCATTTTCCAATTCCTTTTTCTCTCTTACCCGCTCCTTCTCTCACTAGTCTAATTCTCTCTCGCTTCTCTCTACTCTCTCTCTAAACAAACCACCGCCGGTGAGCCCTCCGGCCACCGCGCACCACCCTAAACCACCCTCTATTTCCAGAATCCGGTTGAGGATTCAACCGGAAAATTCAAGCATCAAGAACCCTAACCCCAATTTTATGAACCCTAACCCCAAATTTCATGAACCCTAACCCACCTTCAACCAAACCCCATAAAAAACCTAGGAACCCCAAGAACCCTAAGGGTTCTGGGATGAACCCTAACCCTACATTCGTCCAAACCCAGAAACCCCAAGAACCCTAACCCTCTACCCCATGAACCTTAACCCTAATTTTACAGAAAAACCCAAAACCGTAACCCCAAAACCCATATTCAAAACAAACAAACACGAACAAGCAATAGTGACTCAGAATCAAAAGCAAACAAAAAAGCTAAGTTCTATTTTGTTTTACCGTCTGTGCAGTGAAACTGGTCGTATGTGTGTTTATCACTTCTTCTTCTAATCTTCTTTTTCTTTTTGCAGGTCGGTTTGAGCTCAGAGGGATTAGGGTTCTGGTGATGAACCCTAAGTCTCTATTTGAAGATCGCGAGCTTTAGGTGAAGGGAGGGATTCGCGCAGCCGCAAGAGTTTCTTTACTTAGGGTTTTTTTCTCTTTAATATGAATTTTATTTTTGCTTTTTATAGGTAAAATTAGGTTTAGATTCAATTAGATTTAGATTTTGTTTAGGAAATCCTTGATCTGATAAATGTACTTTTTGTGATTTGATTTGATTTTGTAAATTTGAGATTGTAACTTGTAATCCAATTGTAAAAATTAATGAAAAAAGATCCTGATTTGATTTCTCTGATTTTGCGCAAGTTAGGGTTAGCCGTTTGGCGAAGAAGATGACCGATTTGGGTCAACATTTTGACCAATAATAAAATAAATAAAATTAACATAAAAGAAATTATTAATATTGGTAACACCACAAATAATAAATCGTGTAAATCTTATACAACCAAATAAATAACCATAAAATTAATCCTAAGTATTAAAGTAAAAACTCATATTAGACGTTATATATATATATATATATATATATATATATATATATATATATATATATATATATATATATATATATATATATATATATATATATATATATATATATATAAATGAAAACAAGATTTGCAATAAACAGAGCTTCTCTTATTATTAACAACAATCAATTTAAATAATAATAAAAAAAAGATGTATATAAATAAACTAAAATAATAATGATAATCATAAAAATTGATGCCCTAATATATAATAAACCCTAAACAACCTCCTAATTAATAATAAAATAAAAGGATATTAGTAAAATACTATAACTAATTAATATTAAAACAAGTCCTAACTATTTCCTAATTAAAACCAAAATTCTAAAATAATATCCACTTAATTTTCTATTAAAATAATAAACTCTAAAAAATAAAAATCTAGAAAGCCCAGGTCTTTTTCTAATGAAATAAAAACTTAATCCATTCTACTCTAAAAATCTAAAATAAGTGAAATCCCTAATAATTTCTTATAATCAATAAAATCTCAAAATAAAACTTTACCTTAAAATAATGAGGAAAAATGAAATAGAAAATAAATCTAAATCCTAGATGTAAAAACTTTATATAAACCCAAAAATCCAAAAATGGACCCAAAAGTGATAGCACACCCCAAAACCCAAATGACACCCCCTAGTAACACCAAAAACCCCAAAAAGATGAAAAATCATTGGTCAAAATTTGGGGTACTACAGCTTCAATTTCATACATGAAAAGTATAAACATAAACACAACTTTTCAATTACACTATATCTAGTTTCCACATCGTTCAAGACCCTACTGAGGTAGTAAATGGCTCTTTCGACACCATTCTCATCCTCTTGAGCCAACATGCTCCCTAATGTCTTGTCCGACGCGGATATGTACAGTCTCATACTCCTACTTCTACAAGGTGACATTAAAATTGGAGGATGCGTCAGGTATTCCTTGATCTTGTCGAAGGCATCCTGCAGCTCTTGCCCCCATTCAAAGTCTTCATTCTTCAGTCGAATTAGAGGGGAAAAGGCTTGCATCTTCCCACTAAGGTTGGAGATACACCTTCTGAGAAAGTTGATCTTGCCAAGTAGAGACTGCAATTCCTTCTTTGTAGATGGCGCTTTCGCCTCCATTATTGCCTTGGCCTTGTTTTGGTTAATTTTGATCCCTTTCTTGTGGACCACAAAGCCTAGGAAGTCTCCCGCCTGCACACAAAACACACATTTAAGAGGATTCATCTTCAGACCAAACTTCCTCATCCGTTCAAAAGACTGTCGAAGGTGGTCTATATGACTTTTTCCTGAAACAGACTTAATAACAATATCGTCAATATAAATCGGCATAAAATCCTCAATGAAATCGTGAAAAATCAAATTCATCGCTCGCTGGTACGTTGCCCCGACATTCTTTAAGCCAAAAGGCATTACCACCCATTCGTAGGTGCCTAAGGCTCCAGGGCATCGAAACGCCGTTTTAGGAACATCCTCCTCAGCAATAAAAATTTGGTTATAACCAGAGTACCCATCAAGCATACTGAGGTACTCATGGCCTGCGGCGGAATCGACGAGCATTTCCGCCACTGGCATAGTATATTCATCCTTTGGGGCACTGCCCAAATTATCTTCGATTCCGAGGATGAGGACCAGTCTCCTCCTGAAGACTTGAAGCTCAAGAAGAGAAAAAGATCAAACCAAGAACCTAGTGCTGCTGGTGGCCACCCTGAACCTGCGATGGCTAAAGTCCCCAAAAAGACCACTACTCCAAGTAAAGCCGCAGAAGGCCCTTCTAGAACCACCTCCAAACCAGCTGCAGGTCACGCCGAAAGCAATAACTCTAGCCCTGATGCTGAAGGAGTCAAAGTAACTTGTCATACTTTTCTCTAGATAAAACTTATTTACCTCGTTTCCCCTTGATCTGACTTGCTTTGAACTGACTCAGGCTAATTCTAGTGGTTCAAAACCAACAGTGGATCACCCTCCTTCCCCCATCACTCTCCTGAATAGCCAAGGTGAGCCTACATATCACCCCATTTCTGACTTGGGCTCTGGAATGAGTTCACTAGGTGAATTTAACAAGCCTGGTTTTGAAACAGTCCCCCCTTCGCCAGTAAAGACTGCTACGCAGCAATCTCAAACAGATGGCTCCGACCATGAGGCAGATGACGCCGTTCAGCAGGATCCTGCCACAACGAATTTGAAAACTGCTGCCATGGGTGAAGACTCAACCCTGGTCGATGAAGAGGGATCCCCAACTGGCGAACCCATTGGGGATGCCAATATTAGCCCAGAAGGAGAGGAAGAGATGGAAGAAGATAATGATGAGACCATGCACCAATCTGAACTTGATGGCCACGATGATGACAATAAAGATGAAGACAAGATGGATAAAGATGAAGATGAGGAGAATAAAGGTGAGGAGGAGAAAGCTGACAAAGGACCTACCAGCGAGACAACCCATGTCGAAGCCATTGTTACCCCAACACCCACTACTGTGTATGGAGCAGGCCTTTCTGAAAAAGAGCTCGATGCATTGAAGGCTAGTAATCCTCGACAATACATAAAGATCCTTCTTGGGCGTCGAGGAAGCTCATTTGATAAAACTCCCAGTGCTTCGACTACCTCTGGGGATCAACCTTCGAGCAAACCTGAAGACAATATCCTTCTGAAGATCAAAAACAAGATCTTTAAGGGTGACTTTTTCACACTCTTGCAGATGGATGATGTCACTCATATCTCTCTAAAAAACCTCCTCCAACAAGTCGACATCCATGCCATTTCCCCAGAATCTGCCAACATCATCTTAGAGCTTGGCGCTATGATTGATCAAGTCCATGGTGCCCTGAAACGCCTGCCTCAAATTGAAAGGGCCATTTCAACCGCAGCTAGAAGTGAGGTTGTCGCTTGGACTGCTGCCACCGATTTTGAGAATAGAGTAGCAGAGTTGGAGGAAAAAAAAGAAAAGAACAAGCAAGAAATCATATCCAATGAAGAAATTATTGCTTCCTGGGAGCGAAAAATCAAGAAACTTCGAGCTAAGATCTCAAAGACCAAAAAACGTAACGCTGAATTGTCTACCTTCGATGAATCTGACTTGTCGAAAGAGCTTGAAAGTGCCATAAGTTTTGCTGAGAAAGCTCAACGACTGGAGAAGGAAGTTGCACATTTAAAATCTGACAAGGCCTTGTGTGAAAGGCGTCTTGATCTCCAGAAGTCAAAGTACTTGAAGATGAAGGATAATCTCCCCTTTTAGCTTGTTACTTCCTTTGTAATTTTCAATTTGATGCTCCCTGGCCCTTTGAGGCTTTTATATGTAATGACTACTAAGCCATTTTGGCATTCATAAATACCATTATTGGCTTTGCCCTTGTTACGTCGAATTACTCTTTACTAATTTTAATTTCTTGAAGTGCTGGTTTATATTTTTTCAAATACTTGCCATTTACTTTCAAGATTCTTTTATCCTCATTTAGTTCTTCAACTTCATAGGCTCCATTAGAAAATACTTGCGTAATTTGAAACGGACCCTCCCATTTAGGGGACCATTTGCCCAAGGCTCTAACCTTTCGATCCATAGGCAGGATTACCTTCCAAACTAAATCTCCCGGTGAGAAGGTCTTGATTCTGACCTTTTTATTATAAGACTTCTCCATTCTTTTCTTTTGTCTCTTTAAAAGTTCTAAGGCTTTAAGTCTTTCCTCGTCCAGATCTACCTGTTCGTCTAACATCATATTCCAATAAAGCTCAGAAGGAATTTCATGATGTCTCTGAATCCTAGTCGACTGGAGGTATATCTCAACGGGCAACACTGCATCGTGACCAAAAGTCAATCGAAAAGGAGTAGTGTTGGTTGCTTCCTTGGGAGAGGTTCGACATGCTGTCATACCCCAAATTTGTCCTACCTGTATCTAATTTCATCTGTACAATCCATACACTGACCATCATTCAGAAAATCCAAAAAATATGTTATTCCCTTAACCGTTTTATCCAGTCTTCAATCCACTTCATTCACATTTTGTTATCATCCATCTTAATTATCCAATTTTTCCTTTTATTTATTCATCCAATTAAATCCTTTTCAATTTCTTTTCAAATTTTGGTTTAAAATTCAATTTTCATGTTATTTTAATTCTTTTTCAAAATCAATCTCATTACCACATAAAACAAAAGTACAAAATTCCAAAAAAAACAAACACATTTCAAGTTCATGTCTAGCCTCCCTTTTACAATATCACAAGTCCGAAATTTACAAAAAAAAAACAATACAATAAAAGCCCATATCACTTCTTTTTTTTATTTTAAGTCAAAGTCCAAACTTATTACAATAAAATTACAAAAAAAGGGTCAGCTATGTCTCTCTTGCAAACCGTACCACCCTTTACAAACTTCTCCAACAAGCCTCCTTTCTCCCAACACAAAAGTCATGCGCAAAACTCTGCTACTAAACTCCAAAACATCTGCAACAGCAACAGCAACAACACACTGCACCCTGCAACACACAACAACCAACAACCTGCACTCGAAAGGGACTTATCAACAACAATATCAGACAAAACAAATTCAAGAATTAAGAGGCATGTTGGTTTTAAAAAGAGGAGGAAGAAAACATTAGCGGAGGGGATTCAAAAGAAAAATTCACAACCGAACCTTCATCTTCAATAACGAACCTTCTTCGATCCACCCAACGACCACGAAAATTCTCTCTTCATTCACCTCCACCTAAACTCCTTCAAACCCAAATCACCCACTGATACAAGTTCACACACACAACCTAAACAAAACTCATTCTATTTTATTTCCCATATCCTTCACCTCTCAGAACCTCCACAAAAATTAGTCAAACAAGTTTAAGCTTTCCCCCATTCCAAAACAGAACTCATTCTATTTTATTTCCCATATCCCTCACCTCTCAAACTTGTTTCTCTTCTACCGTTATCACCAAACAGCTCATAAACTTCATGAACATAACCCAATCTCCATCCCCTGTTCTCCATCAACGACAACCCATAACTCACCTTCGGACCACCACTCCATAAAAACTGTGCCTTCAACCACGACTCAACGACAACCGCAACATCGACAACTTCTGCACACGTCCGACGTCGTCCTCCACAACCTCCGCCCGCATCTTTCTCCGACCGAACATCACCACTGTGTTCACGAGGTACCACTGCGAAATCATCATCACCGCAATAGAACCCAAACCTCAAAACCCTTTTAAAACCGAAACAGAACCAGATTGCAAAAACCCCAACTCAGAAATCAGCAGAGAAGAGTGGGAACGGAACCGATTCAGAATGAGAAACTGAGATACTCACAAACCTGTAGCAAGAGAGACGGAACAAGACGATACCAGACGAGAGGGACTTATTCGATTCCGTCGCAAGGTGGTCAATTGCGTTTTTTTAGCTCTTTCTGGTTTGCGACCCTGTGGTGGTGGTTCTGATAAAGGATGTGTGATATATCTTTTATTCATACGGGTTAAATCAGTTCATTTCAATTTGCTTCATTTTTTTATTAAAAAAAACCTGATGGTGTTTTGTTTTTGGATAAGTGTTGTTGTTGGCTTTGTTCTTTTTGGATCCATGTATGGAATGACCCATTTGCTTTTCAAAACTCCCTGCATGCTACGCCTCTCCTGTTTTGTCTCTCACCCTACCTTTTTCTTGTCAAGTGCGATGAATGGGCTTAAAGCCCATGGTGATTCACACGCCCCCTCAAGATTCAAACCGCACCCTCCCTCTTCCTTTTTCTTTTCATTTTTTTAGAATGGTTTTCATTAATATAATAATAATCCTCTATTTATTTATCTTATTGTTGTTTTAATTTTCATTTCTTTTTGGCCAATGACATAAAGATATTCATAGTTTAATCAAAATGATTAAATTGTGATTTATTTGAGGCCCACCATTTTTATTCATTTTTATTTTGATTTATATAATATTTATCATTTTAGTTTATTTATTTCAATTTATTTTGTATTTATCATCTTATTAGATTTTTGTTAGTATTTTAGGTCGATGAAAACCAAATATCGATCGATTTATCGATTTCTCGATTAAATCTCGATAAAGGTGAGACCTTTATCCTTTATATTCATTTTCTCGATTTCGTTTCTTTTTCATTGTTGTTTACATTTATTTTAGGTAGATGAAAACCAAATATCGATCGATTTATCGAATTCTCGATTAAATCTCGATAAAGGTGAGACCTTTATGCCTTTATTCATATTTTCGATTTCATTTCCATTTCCATTTAATTCTCGCATATTCTTTTATTTGGTCAATGAAAGTCAAAAGATCGTCGATTATCAATTCACCGATTAAATCCAATTAAGACGAGACCAACTCTTGTTTTTCTATGCCAACTTCAACCTCCTGTCAATATTCTCTTGTTTATTGTACGTTGAATATTATCTCGATTATATTCATTCATATTCTTATCCATATTGTTCATATTATATTCGCATTCATATTTATCTAATATTTTTATTCGTTCAAACACTTAATTCCCGATTAAAATACTCAACACATATTCAAACCATTTTTCTTAATTAAATTGCGAAAGAATTGAATTCTTGAGGTCTAGCACTTCTCGGGTTCTTGGGTGATCGCTATTGAGGCGCACGCCTTAGGTGGTGATCATTCGACCTTTCGCTCCTAAAACACTCGTCTAAACTATTTGGACAAAAGAATGCCATTGGAATCTAGCATTCCACGTGGTACTTTTTTTGTTCATCAAACAATATTTCATAAATCAATCGAATGAAAAAGGTGTTGTTGGATCTAGCATTCCAATAATGCCCCGATCAATTGGTTGCGAGGCCGACGTCTCGTTTATCGAATAATCGTCGTTCTCCCTAAAACATTTAACAAACAGAATCATTTTCAAACCAATCCTCGACTCGTCGTCGAGCCACTCTTCAAAACATTCTCGTAAGTCGAGTACCTTTTGCCTCGTCGTCAAATGCACACTTGCACGTTTCATAGGTTTCGTTACTAGGAGCACCCCTAGGGACTAGTATCGATCCTAACCACTTTTCTCACCCAATTCGACTCAATCCTTTTCAAACGCTTTCTTAATCAACTAACGAGAGGAGGAGATTCTTGGAATCTAGCATTCCTTGGGTCTTCGAATGAATGGCTCTTAAGGCACGCCTTTGGGTTGTTATTCATTCACCCTTTCGTCTTAAAACACTTAACCATTATCAAACATTTTCGCAATCAACTCACGAAAGAGCTGAGTTCTTGGAGTCTAGCATTCCTTGAATTCTTGAGTGAATGCTCTCAAGGCACGCCCTTGGGTTGTATGTCATTCAATCTTTCGTCTCCTAAAATTCAAACCCTAACCCTTCCTTCCGTGGGCGTACCACGAACTACGACTGCTCTGATTCTTTATTCTCGTCCGAATAAAGATACGTAGGCACAAGATTGCGATGATCTTGGCGAGCTAACTTTTTTCTTTTTCCACACTACCATCTTTTTCGGTCAAACCCCGTAGTCGAACTACGATTGCTCTGATTCCTCATTCTCGTCCGAATGAGTATACCTAGGCCCGAGGGTTCACAATCCTTGTCGAGCAAACTAATAAAAAACCACCCCATTTCCCTTAGCAATCGAAACCTTTCACTTTACCTTTTCGCATATATCGTTGAGAAGAAAACAAGTAAGCTTAGATAACACTTTCCTCACAATTCAATCTAAGAGGTTCCCGTTGAGTACAACGGACGTGAGGGGGTACGCGTACCTTTCCCTCACGTAACCGACTCCCGAACCCAGAATATGGTTGCGATGACCACATTCTTATCTTTTTCCTTAAAGGTTTTCTCGATATTTTCCTTTCCCTCTTTTAGGATAAATAAAGTTCCGTGGCGACTCTGTTCGAACCGTTTTCCGCGCCTTTCGCGCGAGGGTCGTATTTCTCGATGAATTTTCGAGGTGCGACACATGCCCAAAGGATCTGGTCCAATGTCCTATGCCAATTTCTAGGCTTTTTTCCCACATGTTTCTTGATCAGACCAATCACCACTTTATTAGCTGCTTCGACTTGACCGTTGGCCTGAGCATAATAAGGTGTAGAGGTCAAGAGTTTGAAACCCATCTCTTTTGCAAACTCCTGCATCTTTTGACCATTAAAGACTGATCCTTGATCTATTGTGATCGTTTCTGGGATTCCAAACCTGTAAATGATGTATTTTTGAATGAACTCGATCACATCTTCTTGATCCACATTTGGTAAAGGTACCGCCTCGACCCACTTCGTAAAGTAGTTGATCCCTACCAAAATGTATCTCTGATTCTTGGAGGATGTCGGCCGAATCTCTCCAATCAGATCCAAAGCCCAACCTCTAAAAGGCCATGGCTTGACTATGGAAGGCAACTTACTTGCAGGGATATGTTGTATGCCAGCATGAACTTGACATTCTTGGCAACCCTTGGCGAATTCAATGCAATCTTTTAGCATCGTAGGCCAATATATGCCTTGTCGAAACAATAGCCACTTCATCTTATGGCCTATCTGATGCGCCCCGTATGCCCCACTATGGACAGTAGAAAGGGCCAGATATGCTTCTGTTTCACTAAGACACTTAAGTAAGACCCCCTCAGGGGTCTTTTTAAACAATTCATTGCCTAGAAGGACATAACTTAAGGCTTGATACCTAACCTTTCGCTCTGTGGATGCCGTCGGGTTTTTCAAATACTCGACTATAGGCTTCCTCCAGTCTTTATCCGTCAAGCTGTCTATTGCGAAAATCTCAAAATTTTCTTCGTCAACATATCCAAGCTTTGTCACTTCTAGGTCTGATGGGCATAATCCAACAGATACCACTTTACCTCTAGCTTCGATTGCCTCTTGTAACTTTTCCTTCGAAACCTTATACCCAGAAGCAACCTGAGCCAAGTCATTGGCCACTTGATTCTCTAGTCGAGGTATGTGTCGAATGCTCACTACTTCGAATCTCTTCAATAGTCTGTTGGCCACTACGAAGTACATGATAAGACTCTCCTTAACACATTTATACTCCTTTGTAATTTGCTTTATGACCAACTCTGAGTCTCCCATTATTTCAACTTGAGTTGCCCCCAATTCTAACAAAATTTCAAGTCCAGCTATTAAGGCTTCATACCCAGCCTCATTGTTGGAACAAAATCCTTCGACCCTGTACTTGAATTTTGTTGGAATTTTATCCGGAGAAATAATCAGCACACCTACACCTGTGCTATCTTTGTGGCTGGAGTCGTCGAAGTATAACTTCCAAGGTTCCAATTCGACATAATTCAACATGCTTTCGTTTATGGAGTGGTCGACTATAAAGTCTGCTACCACTTATCCCTTAACCACCTTCAGAGGCTTATACGTTAAAGAGTACTCAGTTAGTGCTAGTGCCCATTTACCGATTCGACTATGCAAGATAGGTTTTGACAACATGTGCTTAATAACATCGAAATGAGACGAAACATAAACATCAACTGGCTTTATATATTGCTTCAATTTTGTACAAGAGAAATACAAGCATAGGCATAATTTTTCTATCACGCTATACCTAGTTTCCGCATCATTCAAAACTCTACTGAGGTAGTAAATGGCTCTTTCGACACCATCCTCATCCTCTTGAGCCAACATGCTCCCTATGGTTTTGTCTGATGCAGCTATGTACAATCTCATACTCCTATCCCTACAAGGTGAGGAAAGAATTGGGGGATGATTCAGGTATTCCTTGATCTTGTCGAAGGTCGCCTGCTGCTTCTGCCCTCATTCGAATCCATCCTTATTGAATCGAAACAATGGTGAAAAGGCATGCGTTTTTCCGCTTAGGTTCGATGTGAATCTCCTCAAGAAATTGATCTTGCCCAGCAGCGACTGCAGCTCCTTTTTCGTTGATGGCGCTTTCGCTTCCATGATGGCCTTGGTCTTATTCTGGTTGATCAATCCCCTTTTTATGGACCACAAAGCCTAGAAAATCCCCTGCCTGCACACAAAATGCACATTTAAGAGGATTCATTTTCAGACCATGCCTTCTCATCCTTTCAAAGGAGTGTCGAAGATGGTCTAAGTGACTCTTCCCTGAAACAGACTTAACCACGATATCATCGATATATATTTGCATGAAAGTCTCTATATAATCATGGAAGATAGAGTTAATTGCTCGTTGATATGTTGCCCTAGCATTTTTAAGGCCGAAAGGCATCACCACCCACTCATAGGTGCCCAAGGCTCCAGGGCAACGAAAGGCTGTTTTGGGGACATCATCTTTAGCAATGAATATTTGGTTATAGCCAGAGTACCCATCTAGCATACTAAGATACTCATGCCATGCGGCAGAATCGACTAACATTTCTGCCACAGGCATGGAATACTCATCCTTAGGAGTTGCAGCATTTAAATCTCTAAAGTCTATGCACACTCCTAAGGAACCATTCTTTTTAATAACAGGTACAATGTTAGCTAACCATTCGACATACCTGGCAGTGCAGATAAATTTGCATCGAAGGAGTCTTTTGACTTCCTCCTTTATCTTCGAGAGAACTTCTGGGGCAAACCATCTTGGATTCTTTGACTAGCTTCTTCCCAGGCTTGATCGGCAACCTGTGTTCGACCAACTCTCTACTCAAACCGGGCATTTCATCGTAGTCCCGGGCGAAAGAGTCTTTAAATTCCTGCAACAACTGGGTAATTTCGACCTTAAGTTGCGGGTCAAGCTTGGCACTAACATATGTTGGCCTTCTGGTTGCCCCTTCACCTAGGTCGATTTCTTCTAACCGATCTTGCGCTAGCATCTTAACATTGTTTTCCAGCGGATCTTTTTCAAATCCCAAAGGCTCATCGTCATAAATAGCATCAAGCCTCTGGCCTCATTCTACATCCTGAACCTTATCAGGTGGTTGTGGGTCGAAGTCCTTACCAGGACCTTCTTGGTGGAATTCAGGATTGGCTTCGCCAGCCATGTATTCGTTAGCAGCCTCCAAAGCCGCTTATAGTCTGGTTTCAGCCACGTAGGCCGAAATTCTTCTCAATGCTTCAAACTCAGTCATTATCACTGAATTCACTTCCCCACCCTGTGGGGTCTACTGCAGGCTCACCAAGGTACGAAAGTCTTTCCCCTGGCACCTCCTTATCCCAACGGAAACCCTCGACGGGATGTAAGTATAATGAACAAAATGTCTCGTCGTCTGGGACAAACTCAAAATCTGTTGGACCACAGGGGGCAATGTGAGCCAAATGTTTGTCGAACTGACGTCTGTCCACATGATTGATTGGTGCTTTAAAATACCCCTGGTCAGCCTCAATGTTTTCGACTATGCCGTCTGGTCTCCAGATGGTGATGCGTTGATGCATCGAAGATGGCACTGCACCAATGCCATGTATCCACTCTCGTCCTAAAAGCAGATTGTAGTTGGCTTTTGTTTCTACTGCCATGAAGACAGTAGGCCTAGTGATTATTCCCACTGTTAAGTCGACTTGTATCACTCCCAAAGTAGAGCCAATTTTTCCTTCGTAATTCGAAAAAACCATGTTATGTGGCTTAGTGTCAGTATCATACTTTCTAATCTTGCTCAGTAAGAAGTGTGGCATCAAGTTCACTGTTGCACCACAATCGACTAATATTTTATTTATTGGCACATTCTCCCCCTTGCCAGTAATGTAGAGGGGCTTTAGGTGACTCCTCATTTCCTCTGTGGGTCGCTCGAAAAAAGCGTTCTGCTCTTCGACACACCCATTGTTCATAATATAGTAGCATACCGGCTTGTGTGTTGCCATCTCTGCCTCAGTGCAGGCATCTAAATCTTCGACTTCTGTGAGCTGGTCGAACTCTCTTGGTATCACAGATACCACATTGACTATGATATCAAGAGAAGCGTCAGATTCGGAATCGAAGTTATCTGTCATCTCGTCATCCTCTTTGACAGTCTTCTCAGGTTTATCCTCTTGAGAGGCAAACAGTTTTCGTCCTACAGGTATTTTTTTTCATCAACCCTCATTGGATTCCCTCCATTATTGTCAGTAGGGATATTAGTACTGGATTCTCCTTGATCCTTCGACTGGGCCTCCCTGAGAGCATTCCTTCGATGTTGCTCTCTCCTCCATTGAGATCGCGACATTGGGCTCTTCTCCTTATAGTTTTCAGAAACATATGCCGATTTGTTAGAGGTCTGAAACTCCTTTCAATACTCTATTGAAGAGCCTCTGCCCACATCAAACTTCTGCCACTTTTTCTGACCTTTTTCCTTTCCTTCGACAGGTTTCATCCAGCTCCCTATTGGTGTATTGCTTGTTGGTTTGAAGGTACTGGGTCTGGCCCCTGGGAACTGTGTTTTTCCTCCCAATTGTTTTGAAGAGGACCTTCTAGGGTCGAAACCCCTTTGACCATGAGATGATCGCTGCTCCCTTCTTTCTCTAGCCTTCCTAATCCCCTCAAGATTGTGAGCAGCCTTTTGATCGAAGATTGCACTGCATCTGGGGCATAACATGACGCCTGATCCCTTCTTTTGGCAGCGGTGAAGGAATTCAATGAGAGTTTCATCCTGTTTTGTATACGCCACTTTGTTACGCTCTTCTTGGCGGCTTGCTTTGTCCACCTCCACGGTCTGATGTTGCGTAATTTCGACCATATTGATGTCCATGTCGACATCAGCACTAAGGTCCAGATTGCAGAAGTCCACATCAAGGCCCTCAGCAGCCTTATCCATCTTAACGCAACTCTCAGCAGTCTCTTTAGTAACCAGCATCATGTTGGAACCCTCATTGATCCCATCATTTAAACCCTCAGTGGCCTCGTCGAAGCTATCAACGGCCTCTCTCATGAGTTTCTCCATAGCATAACTATCAAAGTCTTCAGTGACCTTGGCTAACACAGCTTTGTTAGCGAAGTCTTCAGTAATTTCCACCATATTGACTGAACGGTCAAAGTCATCAGCAACCGCAACCATATGTATCTTTGGCTCAGCATAATGAGCATCTTCTGTTTGTAATGGGTCGGAGTCAATTTTCATCTGACCTTTGCTCTTCTCTCTGAATTTCAGCCTACCCACCCGAATAGCATTCTGCACCAGATCCCTGAAAAGGAAACATTGAGAAGTTTAATGACCCAAAAAATTATGGTACTTACAAAATCCTCTCTTTTTTCTTTGTTCTAAAGGCGGCATTTTAGCGCCAGGAGGCACTGTCATCTGCCCATCTTTTACCAACAAATCAAAAATTTCGTCACATTTGGTGATATCGAAAGTGTATGTTTTCTTGGGAAACTTATCATTCTTTTCAGATTCGCCAGAATTTTTTCCAGTCGAAGGGGCTAACATTCTACAAGCATACGGAGGCCCTTCCTTTAACTCAACAATGTCTACCTCACTCTCGTCAAAGTATAATGGTTCGTCGTACAAACCTTCGACATCCTCATTATATTCAACATAAGCTACCTTTTTGCCCTTATTGAACTTAGCCTTTTCGTCTTTGAGACGTTCTAACTGTTGAACCCTATCAGCCAGTTGGGTCATGTCTCTCAGATACCGGGTATCCAATTTCTTTCTAATAGAGTAATCAAGGCCACCAGCGGCCATTTCGACCAGTTCATGCTCTGGCACTTGAGTAAAACACCTAGCCTTAAGTAATCGAAACCTGTTTAGGTAATCGTCTATTGGTTCAGTAAACTTTTGCTTTATGCTATCCAACTCCTTTAAACTAATCTTAGTTTGCCCCATATAGAATTGTTCATGGAACAAGCGCTCTAACTGGGTCCAATTACAGATTGAGTTAGGAGGTAAAGTTGTAAACCAAGTAAAAGCGTTTTTGGTGAGAGAACTTGGGAAATATTTCACCCTAAGACTTTTGTCATTTGCTATCTCTCCAGCCTCGATCATATACCGGGCTACGTGTTCGACTATAGATTCAGTTGTATCTCCTGAGAACTTGGTAAACTTTGGGACCTTCGTCCTAGGAGGTAATTCTGATTGTAGGATATAATCCACTATGGGTGAGGTATAGTTTGGCCTAGTAAAGCCAAAATTCACCCATTTCGAGCCATTATTCTTTCGACCATGGCTGCTAGGTTGTTATCCGCTGCTATGTTGTTACGTCGAACCTGTTATACAGCCTGATCAGCATCTTGGTTTCTATTCACTATCACTACCCCTTGTTCCCCTTCTTCTGGAACTGACCCTTGGTTCCTAGGTGGTTCGACTCTGGGGAGTTTGACTCTCGGGGGTTCCAGGTTGGCCTCAGGCATCGTCTCTAGGTTCCGCCGTGGGATATTCTCCACCACAGTCGCACCTCGTACAGGGGCCGGCACCCCCATAAATTCTGTCATGCATGCCAATTGTGCCGTTAGTTGTTGGTTGGTCTAGGTAGTGTTCCGAATCAAAGGCTGGAAAATTTCCCCCATAGTTTGAGACAAAGTTTGTAACATTTATAGATTACTCTCATCCATTTGTTGTCTTAAACATGCTATAGACGTGTTTGTTAGACTAGACCTTGAGTGGAATATCCTATACCTACACTTTGGCTTTTTCGACCCACATTTATCCCAGATCCCGACCCCTGTAATGGCAAAGACATTACATTGTCTGAGAATAGTGGGGGGGCATTTTGGAGGCTTTGCATTATTGACATTGGCATTCCATAAGTGGATTCCTTGGTAAGGGTTATGAAAATCCTGGAGGGGGAAGATGCCTAAATGTCGAAGTTCCTCCTGGTGGAGTTTGGGGATTAGATGCTTGTGGGCCTATGTACTCCAAAACAGGTTGAGTGTAAGCCCTTATATATGTCGACCCTGGTCCTGTCGTTGATGGGTCAGACATAACAGGAGGTGGGATCGGCTCTCCTGTCGAAGGAACTGGGGGTGGTACCACATCATTCCTAGACACATTTTGAGGGTTTGTGTTACTAGGCTGGGCATTCAGATTACTTGACTGTGGACTAGAACCACTCCCTTGAGGATTTGGATTATTTGGCTGACTAGTGTTTGTCGCCATTTTTCTAGTATATTTTCTTCTTGGTCTTTCTTTGTTTGTATTGGCTACCCTACCACTTCTTAATAACATGCAACGAAGCTTTTTAAGGAGAAAGAGATTGATGAATGGCGATTTTCAAAATTTAGAAAAAATCTTTACGCAGTTAGCACTGTCCCACTGGGCGTGCCAATTTGTTTACCGTGAAAATTGGTAAACAACCGCTGATCTTCCAAATCTGACTTTGGTGACTTACAGGATCGATCAGATTGATCCTAGGACATGTGCTAACAGTTGATCTAAGTTAAATTCTAAAGCAATGAATACTTCGACAATACTCAAGAAGGAAAGTTTGTTGAAAGTATAGTACAAGACAATATTTCAAAATGTAAAGTCAAAAGGCTGGAAATGTAAAAGGAAGGGTCGAACGTGTGCAATAAAGATCAAAAGGTATAAAACGAAAATAAGTGCAGAAACGTAACTGGCTTCAAATAAAAGATAACAATTTAAGTAAAGATCAAAGTAAATTGCATTGAAGGATAAATGGTGTTTACATCACGTGCATTCTCACAATACTTTTTTCTCAACACGCGGATACTTTTGAGTAAATTTAGAGTTACTTGTACAAAGTGAACACAACACCCCTAATCCTATTGCTAGGATCCTTATTTATAATACTAAAACTAACTGCTATAAACTGCCTGAAATAATCAACAAATGACAAGTGTCATATTGCATGCTTCCATTGCCCAAATATACGCCACTTGTCTTTCCTCAAGAGCGAACCAAAGTAACTACTCCCTCCTTTATTTGAATTTGAATTCCCGGCGTCAGACATCATCAATATTCTCGGTCGAAGGTTCCCCCTTTAACTCTTAGAAATATTTTCTAAGTTCCAAAAGATGTATTTTCCTCTTATGAGTACCTTCGACTCAAACCTATCACACAAATCCTGTCGAAAGCCTTTCTAACCTTCTTCAAGAGCCTAATATTCTCCTCAACACTTCCAACTTCATCTGGGCGTCGAATTTACGAGCTAACAGTACCACGCGCATTTTTTATGAAGGAGTTGGTTGCATTAGCATTTGCATCACTATTTAAGCTTTGATTGTGTTTTGTGTGAATGATGTATTTGTGATTTTCGATATTTACCATCTTGTTGCTAAATTTCACCGTTATTATTTGTAAGGTGTATTCTCACCCCTTTCTTGTTTGTTTTGTTGGCTTTATGCAATTGTTGTACAGATACTCAACAAGAGTAGTCACTTATGAGTGGAAGGGGAACTTGGATCATTCTTCATTTATTTTATATTTATCGCTATTTTAACATCGGGAACAGACACATTATTTGTTTTAAGTTTTCATATAGAGTTTATTTTTGTTAAGTGGTTACTTTAATTTATTATTTGATGTGTGGATTATTCGAGTTTCTGCTGCGAGTTTGAAATTTTTTCTTGAAGTGCATATTTTGTTTTTAGTAGCATCCTAATTAGTGAAAAATCTCTTTTATATTAAGAGTCGGGGTTTAGGGTGTTACATTAGGCAAGTTTATGACTTATTCCCTTGTTATGATTGGGTTTAGTTTAGTTGTTTTCTAGAATTGGAACTTGCCCCCATTTGTAGTAAGTTGTTTGGGTCTTCCCGGGATGGACCTGGCGTGAACTTTTTAACTCTTTGTCATATATTCTTTTGGTGAGAATTGGCATAATCGTCAAGATTTTCTATTACTTGTCCTAGTTGAGGGAAGTTTATGTAACTAATAAACTTCGTCATTACAATCTCTATTAAAGAAGTTGGTGTAACTTCCAAGCTTGTTGTTACCCGTCCCAGTCGAAGGGAGCTGGTCTAAGTCTTCAGCGTCACTAGGAACCGCTCCCGGTCAAGGGTGGGCTTCCCGTCCATGTCCCTGGGTTTTTATCCTGGTTCGGGGTGAACATCTTTTAGGATCCACCGCCTAGGCTCTTGAAGTGATTAGTTCCCAATAAGGGATGCGCTAGCTGCACTTAAGCGTGTTCCACCCGGTATGGTCCTGTTTCAAAAAGACAATCTATGGCTCATTACAGAGGGTTATACTATTATTTATATGTACAATATTTCTTTAGGAAAAATATCTATTTATTTAGTTTTGGAGGAGCCTTTAGAAATATTTATCTTACATTTTAGGTGGGTTTGCACTTTAACTTTAACGACCGACATTAGGGAATCCCTTCGTATTTGTAAGGAGAAGGTTTAGAGGTTGGAGCAAGTGAGTCGGTGATCAAACCTATACAAAAAGGCTAAACGAAGAGTAGTAAGAGGACGAAAAGTAACGGTTGCATGTGAATTTTGGAGTAGAAAAATGGTCTAGAGGGGGGGGGGGGGTGAATAGACCCTAATAAAATTCAACCTCCGTTTTAAAAATTTTATCTGAGTGTTTTCAAAAATTGTGAGTGGAAAGTTTGATGCAAATATATGAAAATTATACTATTCGAAAATTTGATCACGTTAACACTAAATCGCTTCACAAACACCAAAGATGAATATGATGAAAGACTAGGTATTCAATTGATTTGATTGTGTAATCCACGAGGTGTGTTTACACAATGATTCAATATAGAGAATTCTAACGTTAATTATTATCATAATTTTAATCACCAATTCAAGTTAATAAGGTATCCAATTCCAACAAAACCTAATGCTTACGTAATGAATCACTATCAATAGAATAAATGATAAACTACACTAGAATTGAAATACCTAAGCATTCAAATACTATAAAATTAAATGCAAGAGTAAGAGAGAGAGATGACAAAGAGATTTGTAATGCTTCGGCGTTTGTCCTTGTTTTGTCTACATGCACTCTTCAATGGTTTTCAATTGGAACCTGCATTGTTTCCTTTAATTTGAAAAATATTTCCAAGAGTTAATGCAATCACTAATCTATAATACAAATGAGAAAGTTAAAATATCCTATCTGGATCTTGACTTGTATACAACGCAATGCCAAATTCTTCTACGTAATCTTTACTCGATTTACGCATCTTAATCATCCAATATCATCAATCTTCTCCAATTCTTCGCGTGTAGTAATCAACCCCTTGATCCTACTAATTCCTTGAGCGATGAATTTTCTGAAGATTTGAGAAGAACTCTGCCTTATCCATAGCCTTCCACACAATCACTACTAAGGCAATTCTGGAGAGAAGAACCTACTTCTTTTCAATGGAATTTGTCATCACCATTGATAATCACCTCAATCTTGCAAACAACCTCAAAATCTCAACAAAATCTTTAAGAATAATTAGTTTCAAGAACGTGCCTCCTTCAATTAATTACAAATCTCTCATTATCAAAATTTGAATCATATTGAAGTTGACGATGCAAGAATTTCGTTGTAAGAACTTTTTAAAACAATGGAAATTGGTTTTTCACAGAATCATAATGTTGATTATTATACTCACTATGATTAGTTTTTTTATAGAAAATTGTGGCAAAAAGGTTTAATATGTGCTTGAGATTAAGCACAGAAAATGGTTGAAAAAATCGGTTAGACTAAAATCAAGAGCATTTCATGATTTGAATCAAATGAAAAGTGAAGCAAAATAAAAGAAAAATAGAGTTTTGACCAATTTTTCAGTTGATTCGAATCAAAAGGAAAATGTGATTCGAATCAAATAGCCCGTGATTTGAATCATGTGTTAAATTTGATTCGAATCAAACAGGCTGAACCAACTGAGAAAATGTGGAAAAATTGCATGATTCGAATCATGTGTAAAGTGTGATTCGAATCAATTGAGGCAGAGGTCACCCAGAGTTTGATGATTCAAATCATGTGTAAAATGTGATTCGAAACAAATGGTTTGAAATTTTTTGGTTTGGCTCTGTCCAAAATTATTCAAATCAGGATTTGTGTTTGATTCGAATTAAATACCCAATATCCCAATTTTTCAAAATTTTAAGGAGATTTTGAGATTTTTCTTTGGCAAAATACCCTTTTTGGTCCCTTAAGTTTAGCTCGGGTCCATTCTGGTCCCTTATCTTTAAAAAGTTCCAAAGTGGTCATTTAATTGTTCAAAAAGGTCCACGTTAGTCCTTTCCCTCTAATTATTTGAAACGACGTCAACTTTCGCTTGGGTGGCATCTGACGTGGCACTTGTTATACGCGTGGCACTTGACTTGACATACATTCATCTTCAAAGTCATTAAATTCCCAGAAAAATCCTAAAAAAATTTGTTGAACCTAGGATTCGAACACAGGTTCACTTATTTGCTACAAAACGTATCAAACCACTACACCACTTCACACTTGTTTGTATGTCTTACACAATGATTTAGCTTTGTTGTCTAAAATCTTTCTCTCACTGCACTATTTCTATCGTTCTCTCAAACTGAAGCAAATATATCAACACAAACAATCAAACATTTACCCATGAAATTTTCATTCCCAGAATCCATAGCCCGTCTTTTTTAATCAATTTACTAAAAAAGTCAAAGCTTAATACTCCACCTCTCTTAAACAATCATTCAAAACTAATCAAACATAAAAATAGTCAATAGTAGCAAATAATGAAAAGAAACTAACGGTAGCGGCGAATGACAAATCTGCGCGCTTCTGGCGAGACAACGTTCACGTATGGAAGCTTTGCGACGTTCAGAGGTTGTTTATGGGCAGTTGGCGGTTGTTCTGTTCGTGATGCTTGGCTAGTTGACGTGGTTCGCCGAAATCTCGCGCGCAGTGGCTATGGCGGTCATAATCGTGGAGCTTGGAGTTGCAACATGTCGGAAGCAACTCAATTTTGGTTTTGCTTTCATGTTTATGAGTTCCTCACTGATTATGCTTCTTCTTCTTTTGATTTTGATTTTTTTTTATGTTGTGTTTGTTGATGGATTTTGTGTGTGACTTTGTGCAGTTTTCAAGTTGTTGTGGTTTGATGGTTATTGAAAGAGGTTTAGGTGTGTTAGAGGTGAATGGTCGTGTGGTGTTGTACTGGTTCACATTTTTTACGTTTTTGTTTGTTGTGTATGGAGTGAGTGTGAATGGTTTATGTATGAAGAGTGGCTTAGTTGTATAAGGATGGGAAGTAGCAGGGAGTTGAAATGAGTATGTTAAGTGGAAGATGGAAAATAATATTGCTGTTGGTTTTACATGAAGTTGAAAGTTATGATATTTATTTTGTTATTTGGAAAGTTATGATGTTGGTTTTACATGGGTGTGAAATAATGCAGTGAAAGAAAGATTTTAGACAATTAAGCTAAATCAATGTGTAAAACATATAAACAAGTGTGAAGTGGTGTAGTGGTTTGATATGTTTTGTAGCAACCAAGTGAACCTGTGTTCGAATCCTAGGTTTAACAAAAAAATGTAGGATTTTTCTGGGAATTTAATGACCTTGGAGATGAATGTAAGCCAAGTCACGTGCCACGCGAATAACCAAGTGCCACGTCAGATGCCACCCAAGCGAAAGTTGATGTCGTTTCAAAAAATTGGACGGAAATGACTAACGTGGACCTTTTTGAACAATTAAAGGACCACTTGGAACTTTTTAAAGATAAGGGACCAGAATGGACCCCGAGCTAAACTTAAGGGACTAAAAAGGGTATTTTGTCTTTTTCTTTCCACCTAATTTGAATCAATATCATATATGGCTTTTATTCCGCTGACTCGTGCAAATGATTAAAAGCATCATGATCAAGTTCAAACCTAACCAATGGTTTATGCATGCTAAAAATGAATCATTTCAGAACTCGATTCAGAGACGTGCAATCATGAAGGAGACTCAATATCGAAAGTAAACTAAAGATGAAAGCGATAAGACAAGAAACAAAATAACCATATTGTGGTGCTCTCCCTAAATGTATTAGGGACATACAACTACATAAACTTGGGGGGGGGGGGGGGACTTGCCTTTTATAATGAAGTTGACTAGAAATCAACATATCAGATCAAAGGCGAGTTACATATCCAAAGGTTGTGAATACATCGTCCCATTAAGCAGAACGAAGAACCATAAATACTCAAGTACTATAAGTTGGGGAATCATTTTCTGGTCACATGTATACCTAGAATGACGCGCTAAAAGCAGATAATGAAACACTTCAGTGATAAGAAAACATTTAATACTTTTGCCCTACTACTTTTCCATTTGACTCAAAGCATTTCAGTTCTAGCTCCCATCAGACCACATCCTTGGAGTCCGACCAAATTCACTTAAGACTTTTCCAATGTCTGGAAAAGCCTTAGGGCAACTGTTCTGGATCGGCCAAAGGGCCAACTAGCTCAGACTTAATTCATCTAAAATCCACTCTACTTAACTCAAGATATAAAAGTCAGTTCACGCGAAAAACATAGTACATTCTCTGATCTTCACTTTTCACTATACTCATCTTGAATCTTAAACTAACTTGGACGTTGGAGTATTAACCTTGCAGGTCCACCCCGCACCACCGTTTTGAAGATCAACACCATCGATTAAAGATATTCAGTTCATCAACTACAACAAATTCAAGTTCCTGAACAAAATAATTTCCATTCCTTTTTAGTTGTTGTATTTATAAAAAAACTATTTTATTTACTTGTTATTTTTAAAATTTAATACAATATTAATTATTAATTTATCAATAATATTCTGATTATTTATTGTAGAGAAAAAAATAGTTATACTAAAGATAAAAACTTTATCATTACCAAAAAAGAAAAAACAAACTTTATTAATTATTTTTGTATGTATGAAAAAAGAAAAAATATTTTTTCTATTTTTTATTATACGTTAATAAATATTTAAAAATATAATAAAAATAAAATTAACGATCTATTAATATGATAAAATGACTAATTTAGTACCAAATATTTATTTAAAGTAAAAAATAATAAAAATAGAAAGAAAATAATTAAAAATAAACAGAGGTAAAAATAATGATGTAACATGAGCTAAGCCTATTGATACTCATCCAAAAATCAATAAAGACATGTATCTAAATGGGTTTTCAAAGGTAGGAAATCAAACTGGTGCCTCTTCATAATCTCTAACCATTAATGAATAACCAATTTAAAAGGATGAAAGGTGGACAATAAGTCAACAACAGTAATGAGAAATACTAATAAAAATCATAAGAAAATGTGGCTGATAAACATGGCTAATTATGACAATTTAATTAATTTCAGATTTATTAATATGTGAAAAACATGGGAATGGATTGGCTACTGTAGTAGTGCCTTTGTAACTTTAGGCAAATTTATTGATAAATTGATCATTATAATATATTATTTATAGAGAAAGAAATGTTTATTTAGAACAAAGTTATCGGAATCGAGTTTTTACCTTGACTCGTTTTGCCTAGGTAAAATTAAAACGTAAATACTTCATATTAAAATAATATTAAATATAAATTTAAATAATAAAAATAATCAAATTTATATAATAGTAAAATTTAACTAAAACAGTAAGACACTAAACAAATTTGTCAAAAATATGCACAATAAATCAAATCAACTTCTATTAAGTTGGTATATTAAAATAATAAAAATAGCAAAACACTATAACAATCACTTAAATTACAAACCATAGTAGCATTCAAAAATACAGAATTGCAAAACTAGAAACACTATAACAAACATAGTAACAAACCATGGTTACATACAATCACATAATAACATAGTAACATAACATTTTTCTGTTTTTTATTTGTGAAGAAGGCTTGCTTTTTAGATACTTACTAATCAAAAAATAAAACTCACAGAATATTGTCGCTGAAGTTCTGGTCTGACGTCGTACAAGTGAATTAGTAACGTTAAGGTTTAAAAGTTTTTAATTTTCATTTCTCTAGTAAATGAATAATCTAATGTCGAATGAAAAAAGAAGTTATTTAAAGTGAATAAAATAATAAAGTGAGAGAAGTTTTATTAGGCTGGATTTTTTAAAATTAAAAAAAAAAAAGGTAAAATCAAGTCAAAGAGTAAAATCATTTCAGTATAAGATTTTACTTTAAAACGATTTTACCTGCGATTTAGCACCAAATGCCGACCTGAAAACGTAAAATCTAAGAGTTTAGGTTTTAAATCGCGATTTTAACAACCGTGGTTTAGAGTGAGATAGACACAAAAATATCAAAGGTACCCAAAATCAAAGTTAGCAAATCTCTTCCCGAAAAATATAATGAAGAATCCATAAAATTTTAAAAAATACAAACAATTGTTACAAATATAATTACTCATTTGACGAAATTTTGTCTTAATCATAAATCAATTTTTAAATCATTAAATATATTTCTTGTTTTATTTAAATAATTTTTAATTAATAACTATGAATATATTTGAATATAAAAAACCATATTTACACAATCAAATGATAGTTTAAGTATATTTATATATAAAATGAGCTTATATTTAGAAACAAATGGAATATTCACTCCATTTCTATTTATAAGATTTTATGACACATTTAAGACATATATTAAACAAATGTTAATGTGTATCTTTTATGATTATTTATTATTAAATTATTATTCATTTATAAATATGTTTATTTTAAATATTATTTTCCATGAAAAATTTATAATTTTAACATCAATTATTAATATAATTTTTTTAAAACAATTAGTTTATCACAACCTCTAAATTAGTAATTATAATATCATAAATAATTAATCAAAAACTTTTTATATTTATATACATAGTCAAATAAGATTAATTGTTATTCGCTGATTTAAAATAAAAGTCAAATTTCTAACCTTTAACGGCTATATTCACCATCATCTGTTTCTTGACACATATAATAAATTTCCATCTTCACTCATTTCCACTAAAATATAAATTAATACAATTCAAAATTTAATTCTTATTTTATATCCATCTAGATGAATAGGATAGATTTGACACATACACATTCGTCAACCATTGTAAATATATATACCCAAATTTAAACATTTTCATCAAAAGCTTATTATTGTTTATCTTATAAAATCACTTTCTTTTCTCTTTCAGTCTCTCATGGCTTCGTACCCCGACCTTGAGGTAGATAATGCCCTAATTCGCAAGGATATGATAGGTTCTTCCATCCTTTTCTTTATAATCTTCCTCGTCGTCCTTCGCATTTTCTTCTACCTCCGCCATCTTCGACGCCAACGTTTATTCTCTGAAAACTCTCTTACTGCTCCCACTTTTGCAGAAGAACGTCTTGACCCTTCCGTTCTCAAATCCCTTCCGATATTCACTTACTCTTCCTCTGCCGTTCGCCGTACTCTCCATGACTGTGTTATCTGTCTGTCGGAGTATACCGACGGCGATGAATGTCGCACGCTTCCAAACTGTAACCATGTTTTTCATTCCCACTGTATTGACGCGTGGTTTACTTCTCACTCTAATTGCCCTCTCTGTCGAACTCCGGTCCAACCGATAGCGACCGAGACTCAAATTGAACCGGGTTCTGTTTCGAGTTCAAAAGAATCGGATGAGGGTAGTTCGTATATTCGTGAACCGATTGGGTGTCCCAGAAGGTCGTTTAGAGTAATGGTTGAGTTACCATCTGAGGTTTTCAGGACTGAATCTCATACCCGAGGATAATGTGTTGAGATGCTAGTTGAATTGAAGTGGCTTTGATTATTGTATGAGTTTGAGTTTTGGATTTTGTGTAATCTTAGGAAGATAATGACATGGTTATTGACGCAAAAATATCTGTCACTTTGGAGAATTATATAACCTTTTGGTACGTGTTTAATTTTTTTGTACAAAATTGTATTTACTGTAATGTTTGATAAACACTAAATTGAACATCCATATCGTATATCATTACGATTGTGATATTTTTTCTAATAAGCAAACTTGTATTAACTAAGACTAAGAGTGGTACTCTAACTCAAATATAACAACAAGAACAAGGTCAAAACAATTTGAGACAAAGAAGAGGATTTTTTGTACCAATCATGAAAATTATATTTTTGATTAATTCTAGAATCTAGACTAAGCCAGAACCAAGAGATAACTTTTATGTTAAAATTCAACTCAGTCACGGTAGCCACAACATTATTGAATAATATTTCATTTCTTTTGTTCCATACTATCCAACAAAAAATCAACCATATGACACTTAATCTCTTGCAATCAACTTTCCCAAACTAGTATTTTCTTGCCTGCATGAAGTGATCCATTATATTCTCCTCTGAACTTGTATCATTACCTGTCCATAGACACACATTTTGCCACACTTTTTTCACTAAGGAGCATCTCAATAATAGGTGTTTAAGGTCTTCCACTTGTTGAAAACACATCACACACACACCATGTCATGTGGATTGTGAATAATGTTCCTGGAATGCAGCTGCCATCTTGTTGGAAGTTTGTCTTGATATAAACACCAACAAAAGATTTTAACTTTAGCAGAAACTTTGGTTCTCCAGGCCATCTTCAATGCTAACTTCATGGCCTCTTCCACCTGAATTTATTCAGCTTCCTGCATAATCTACATATAGCAATCTTTGACACAATTTTTTATCACCACCACTGATCCATATCACCTCATCATTCTTATTTCTTCTAGGAATAACTTCTGCCAACATCTGCATTAAGGTTCCCGCTTCTTCTACAATAATCCCCTTTTAGATTCCAACTCCAAATTGTTAAAAATAACACTCAAATGCCATTCATCCTCCCTTCATTCTCCCATGTTGGATACACTACTTAACTTGTTGCCCTGGAACTGGTATAAGTTTGAAAACTGTAGAGCCAATGATTTTGGCCCAATCCATCTTGCCGACCAAAATGGGATATTGTCTCCAGATCCCAGCTTAAATGAAACATAATTCAGAAAATGATTGGTTATCTCCTTCCCTCCACTGCTGAAAAAGTCCCTCCACCATATACCTAAAGCTTTTGGATCCTTTGGATATCTGGCCCCTCATTTCTTTAGACCAAAAGCTTTGTTTGAGATTTCCATACCTATGCTCCAATATGCCCTTCCAAATTACCTCATCTTCTTTTAGGAATCTTCATATCCATTTAGACAAATAGCTTTGTTGAATGCACCAATATCTTTGATGCCCAGGCCTTCTTCATCAATGATTTTTCAAATTTTAGATCTTTTCATCCAACTAATTCCTTTCCCTTCTGCAGAGCCATGCCAAAGAAAGTTTCTTTGGTTTCTAGTTATTTCTTTTAGGGTTAATTATACGATTTCCCCCTGCCATTAGGGTGAAATTTGATTTTACCCTCCTGAAGTTATTTTTTTTTAAAGCCCCCTTATAAAACCATAAATCAACTTTTACCACACCCTATCCGTTATTTGGGTGACTCGGTATATGGTAAATGCCTATGTGGTATTTATCTTGATTACATGACATTTATTTATTAATTTATCTATTAATTTATTTTTTAGTTTATTTTTGTACAAATATCATTTATTTAAATTTTTATTTTAAAAATTAAATTTTTTGGGCCACAATCACACATAAGCCCATAGCAAGTTGCAGCCCATTCACTTAACCTTGTTGTCAACTTATTTTACACTATGTGAAACTCATTTATAAACACTTGTATTTTATGTGAAACTTTCAATGTGGGACTTCTTGCTATCACATTCCACTTCAATACCATCCTATCTCATTTTGTGTAAACTCCCACCTGTTGCAGTGCTCCCCTCTTTACAATACTAAGTTTACTCAATGCCATACAACACTACAGGTCTATGCAGTAAATTAAATTAATTAAATGCTACTAAAAGAATTAGACAGTGCTTTAAATCTCAAACGAAACAATCATTATGTGCTCATTGCTCATTATATTTTTCTGCAGGAGTTTAAAAGAAATTGCCAAATTGCGGGGCAGTGAAGAACTTTGGGAAGTGGCCAAGCTGCATAATCGCGAAGCATCATTTCCACTGGTAAATTCCTTATCGTTTGGCAACTCAGTGGCCATTCTTATTAATCCTTATTTGAGAAACACTAGCTAAATAGCAAGGAAATAATTAAAGTGAGATTATCCTCATGAATTAAAATGCTCATTATATCTCAAGCAAAAATTTATTTTAAAATGATTGTTTTGTTTGAGATTTAAAGCATTGTCTAATTCTTTTAGTAGCATTTAATTAATTTAATTTACTGCATAGACCTGCAGTGTTGTATGACATTGAGTAAATTTAGTATTGTAAAGAGCTAGGAAACTTCCAATGTGGTACAATTCTAACCTGTTTTTTCCAAATTCAATTAATATATTGCACTACTGTTTGATTTTTCGCTGTTAAAATCATGCTAATTCAGATCACATGATAACAAATTTGAATTTGAATTCGAGTAAGAATTTCATTTTCATGCGATAAATTGATTGGTTTCTAATGATTTGATTCACAGGCTGTGAGTATTGTTTCTTCATTGATACAACCTCTTCAAACCTAGATACTCTAGTATGCATTATGTCATCTCTTTAGGAAGAATATCCTGTAAAAACATTAAGTCACATAACCATTATTTCAAGCCATATATATTATGACATGAATAATATGAAGAAATAGTGACTGGTTTGTCTCATTGTTTGGCTCCATATAGGAATAAAGTTGCAAATACTTTGAAGGAGGTGTCACTGTTACTTCTACTCCTACTGCTACAAATACAACAAACACAGAAGAATCTTAATGGTGTGTTTGGTTTTTGAGTTTTGCAGGAGTGGTTTGATTTGCGTTTTATTCCAGCTCTACAAGTCCCACATCGTTTGTGGGTTAAAATTTTTTAATGTTTATATATCTAATTCACAAACACAATTGCAAATGAGTTAGAAGTAATGGGCTATAACATTAGGCTTATGTGGTATATTGAGTCCAATATGTTTAGTATATATTTTGTTTAAACAAATAAAATTAAATAAATAAAAAATTTATAAATTAAATAAATTCTATAAAAAATTTAAATTAAATAAATTGAATTAAAAATAAATTTCAAATATTACGTGGCATACAAAAATCTAACTGGACTGCCACATAGCCATTTACCATATACCCAGTCATCCAAACAAGGGATAGGATGTGGTAAAAGTTGATTTTTGGTTTTATAAGGGGGCGTTCAAAAAAAAATAACTTCAGCGGGGCAAAATCAAATCTCGCCCTAATGGCAGGGGTTAATCATATAATTAACCCTTTCTTTTATCACCTTAACATGTGCCTTAAAGAAAGAAAGATGATGCACTGGTAAATTATTGATTACTAATTGATCATGAAGGCTGGATCAGATCCTGTAGAAGTGGGCCACCAAGTGCGTTTGGGATGCTGGTCGTATGGAGAGGAGGAGGGTGTACCTGCAAGGCACTCCGACGCTCAATTAAGAAAGGGTCAGAGAAAAGGGGCAAGTACAAAGTATTAGTTCGTAGGGTGAATATTGGATACCTGACCCTCTCAAGCGAGAGGGTTTATATAGAGCCCCCAACGCGTGGCCAACGGTCCTATTTTCGGGGCGAAATAAAAGTTTTCCCCAAAGAATAGGTAACTATCCAAACTAGCCGTTATGTCGGGCAGAGTGCCCGAAACTAGCCGTTATGTCGGGCACCTGCCCTTGACTGTTCTGGGAGCAATGGAGCCGTGCGTAACAGGCAGTTATTCCGGGGAGGAACGACGCATTCCTTGCCCGGTTGGAGGGGCAGAAAGGTAACTTTTGCCCCCTTGTCAGTTGGACTTAGGCGATTTGGGCTGCTCTGGAGCAGAAGCGGATTGGGCCATGTCCAGCCATTGGTCCAGTCCAAAATAGGAGCCCCCCAAGTCGTTGCTCCCGAGCATGGGAGTGATGACTTAAGGACAACTCGTTACTCCGAGGACCTAGTGTGAAGTCGTCATTTGAAGACGAGGAGGGATGTCCCAGTGTGCCCGTGGCCCCTGGTGTCCGTGAGATTCGTGGTCGTGACCTTGTTGCCCGGAGTCCGGCGAGACTAAAGGTCAGTCAGAATTGGAAACGTTGGGGCGCCACGTGTGCCTAGAGCTCCGTGTAGCAGTCACTAGATAATGATGGCTAGTTGATAGTCATCATGGTCTACGAGCGCGTGTCTGCACGTTCCCCTTTGTATAAAATGGGGAAATTCGTTCCATTTGGAACTTTTTCGCTCTGATTTCTCTTCGTCTCCTTCAGCATTCCTGCTCGTCACCGCCGTCTGCTTACTCCGACCGCTGCTCCAAGCTTCGAGCAACCACTTTTGTCTTCTTAAATCAAGTAAGTTTCTGATCCTGTGCTTGTTCTACTCCTTTTGGTGGTCAATGGTAGATTGCATGTGGTTAGGGCTAGGTTTAGAGGACGAAATAGGTTTATTCCCAGTGATTGTTGGTGGTGATGGTGGTTGTGCCATTTTTCCACTTCTGGCATGTCGCCGGACGTGTTAGTATGTTCTGGTTAGGAGGGCGGTTGACGGTGTCGTTGCGATGGCGACGCTTGTGTAACCGTCGTGATTGTTCATCTTCTGAGTGGGTGATGAGTTTCCCGGTAGAATGCTCCCAGATTCCGGTGAATATTTGCGGTTTTCAGCGAAGCTTCGATTGGAAACTATTTATGAGCGGGGGGAAGCTCCTCGTTTGGGGACGATTTGTTTCGAGCGTCTCCTCGCGGGGAGGTTTCAGCTTTTTGATGTTAGGGCTTAGGCCGGGGACGTTGTCCTCAGCCCTTTGCGCGCCCTTTCGCTTGACTTAGCGGTGGAAGGGTGGATTTGATTTGTTGTCAAATTCACTTTTCTTCTCTGCTTTTTAGGTGATCGACATGGCGACGGGGCCAGATAGAGAAATTATCTTAGATACGTCTGAGGAAGAAACAAGCTCTTCAGAAAATAGTAGCTCGACGGCTTCGAGTTCCTTCAGTGAGGTTGGAGAGGAAGGAGAGTTGGAGGGTATGGACGAGGACGTCGTTGAGGATTCCATGGAGGAGTGGGAGGTGACCGAACCTGCTGAACATGTGTCCACTTTTGCAACGTATTTGGGTGATGTCTTCACGGAGGTCGGACCAGAGGGGGAGTGGAAGGTGCAATTTCCCTTCGAGGATGAGCGGGTATGTACAAATTTCGGGGACCGCTTTACCATGTATGAATGCGCCTTTAAGGAGCTAGGTTTGAGGTTGCCGTTCACCGATTTTCAGCAGTCGGTGTTCGTGCATTTGAAGTTGGCCCCCATGCAATTGTACCCCAACTCGTTAGCCTTCATTCGGGCGTTCGAGCTGGTGTGCGAATACCTCTCCATAGGGGCTACTCTCCCCTTGTTCTTCACCGTCTTCCATCTTCAAAAGCAGTTGTCGGGGAGGAAGTATGGTTGGGTCTCCCTGAAGCAGCCTCGCAAATTGTTTAAACCGTTTTCGGAGTCGATACGGACGTTCAAGGAGCGGTATTATGTTGTCGAGCCCGTGTCCGAAGCTGCCCAGGACAGTACATACGTCTGGGAGATTAAGGTGGATGAGGACGAGAACGACCTGCGCGACAAGGCGGGGAAGTTTATTGGGCAGAGAATCTACAAGTTCCCCATTTATTAGGCACCTGATCATTTTGCCAAGAAGCCCGGTGACTACATTCTCCAACCGCACAAGCTACACAGGCAGGATGCTGTGGCGTACGAGGAGTTGGTGAAGTACGTTAACTCCTTCCTGCTTGCTGAGTGCTGGACGAACCAGGGTAATCCGATCTTCGAGGGGGATGGTAGTCAGAGGGTTAAGTACCGGTTTATCAACACCAAGGCACTGCTGGAGTGCAAGACTCCTGCGGAAGTCGAGAAGCTGCTTGGTAGTTTAATTTATTTTAGATTTGCTCGTGTTATTTCTTTTCCTCGTGACTAACTTGTTCGTCTTTTGTTTATACAGGTGAGATGCCTCAGGCCCATGAGAGGGTTGTGAAGAATGCTCTTGCTAGGAACAAGGCCGGTGCGGTTCCTCTGAAGTCTCGGTTTGCTGGTGCTTGTGCTCACCCTCCGGTTCAGTCTGCTGCGGGGACTTCTTCTTCTCCTACACCAGCTTTCGGGGGGTCTCCCCTCCCTTTGACCGGACGATCTAAGCGGCCAAGGGTTACTGGCGCTGTGGACCTCACTTGGGTATCAGAGAAAGGGAAGTTCGAGCTTCCTCCCTGCATCCTCGATAGGAAATTCTTCAAGGGAAACTCTTTGATCGTGCCTCGGGCGGGGTCTTTTCGCTTGGAAAGCATGGACCGACCGAGCAAGAGGGCATTGGTGGCTCAAGACGCTTCAGCTTTGGTTAGGATGCTGGAGATGGCAGCCGTTTATGCTGAATGGGACTCTACAACTGAGGCCAAACTTAACACTGCTCGGGCTACCATGGCGTCCCTCAGAGAAGAAGCCAAGGTTGCCGATGATACCCGGAAGAAGGCTGAGGAGGAGGTAGCTCGGTTGAAGAAGGAGAATTCCACGCTGGCGGCGGAGAAGAAAGCTTCCGAGGAGCTGGTCCAGCAGTTGAGGGCGGTCAATTCCCCGGGTGAAGATGAGCCGGAGGATGTGAAGGAATTGAAAACGAGATCCGAGCTGGTCGCCCGTATGCTGGTGGCCGAGGATGACAGTATTGCCATCGTGGACGAATCCTTCAGGAACGCCGTGGCTCAACTGCGGGTGGTGAACCCTGAGCTTGACTTTTCTGTCGAGGGTACCCACTATCTGGCGCATGTTGAGGATGGCCGGATCGTTATGCCCGACGCTCTCCATGAAAGGAACACCGAGGATCGGCCCGTGGAGGACCAGGGGCCTCAGTCTGAGCCAGTCGAGCACATGGACGAGTGAGGAGTCTGTTTTTGTTGTTGTAATTTATTCGGCCTGCGTGCCGAGTAGATGTTGTAATTTAATTTTGGGGGGGGCATGGCCCCCATTTTATGTAATCCAGTACAGCCGTGGTCCTAGTGGCCACTTGTTTATGTTTGAATTATGTGTTCGATTCTGCTATCTGCATGGTTTTACTTGCTTTTATTTTTTGCTAAGTGTTGTACTCATGCTCGTTGTGAATGTGTGTCTGCCCGTGATAGGGAGTATTGGACTTATGCGATCTTTTAGGGGGATTGCTCGTTGTAGATGTGTTTGGCAGTGAAGGGTACTGATTGAACGGCCGGGGAATGTCCTGGCGGGGATGCGGAGCTCAGGTCGCGTTTGAGGCCTGAGTTCGTGGCATAAACGTCCCATCGCGAGCTGGGGTTCTGCCGATCATAGTACTTTGACGAAGGTGATGCTCGATCGAGGACCGTCGTCGAGCAGTTACTCGGCTCGTTATTAAGCGGGGTTCTGCTTTATCGGTATGCGACGCTTGTACCTAGGCGTGCATAGTGGTCGGTAGTTGACGTCCGTCGTCATGACGGGTCGAACCGAGAATTAGGTCCTTAGCTATAGCATTGTTTTAGCTTTTCGGAGTTCCATGGTCGAACAAGTTCTTCCCCGTTGAGATGTTCTAGGTAGTAGGCCCCATTTTCCGTGTTTGCTCGGACTCGATAGGGTCCTTCCCAGTTGGCTGCTAGTTTGCCTTCGCGAGAGTCTTTGTGATTTCTTCTTAGAACATGGCTTCCCACGTCGAACTCTCGTCGTATCACCTTGGCGTTGTGCCTGATGGTAATTTTTTGTTTTAGTGAGGCTTCGCGGAGGGCTGCCCCGGTTAGGATTTCCTCGACGAGGTCGAGCTCTTCTCTTAATGATTCGTCGTTCATCTCCTCGTCTAGGGGCGACTTTGTCCACCTGGAGGGTACGTGAACTTCGACGGGGATTACAGCCTCGGTCCCGTATGCTAAACGGAAGGGTGTTTCCCCGGTTGTAGAGTGTGGGGTTGTACGGTATGCCCACAATACGCTGTGCAGTTCCTCGACCCAAGCCTTCTTCATTTCGTCCAGCCTTCGTTTGAGGCCTCGAAGGATAACTCGGTTAGCTGCCTCAGCCTGCCCGTTTGTTTGGGGGTGCTCGACGGATGCGAAGTGCTGCTTCGTGCCCAGTTGGGCGACGAAGTCCTGAAACTTTCTGTCCGTGAATTGCATCCCATTGTCCGTAACTATTGCCTGGGGAATGCCGAAATGTGCAAGGATGTTTTGTTTTTAGAAACGCAGTATGTTGAGGGCAGTTATTTTGGCCAGAGCCTCCGCTTCTATCCATTTTGTGAAGTAGTCTACGCCCACTATTAGGTATTTATTCTGATTTGATCCTACTACGAAGGGTCCTAGGATGTCTAGGCCCCACCAGGCGAATGGCCACGGGGAGGACATTTCCTTGAGCTCGTTAGGTGGAGCCAGGTGCATGTCCCCGTGCCGTTGGCATTTATCGCACCTCTTCACGTGTTCTTTCGCATCGTGCTGCATGGTCGGCCAGTAATATCCTGCTCGGAGGGCCTTCCGAGGAAGGGACCTTCCGCCGAGATGTTGGGCGTTGATTCCCTCGTGGATTTCACGCAGGATGTGTGTGACCATTTCTTCCTCGACACATTTGAGCAGCGGAATGGAGAATCTCCGCCTGTAGAGTTTATCCTCGACCAGGACGTAAGAGCAGACTCTTCGTCCAACTGTGCTGGCCTCTTTTGGGTCGGACGGATGTTCGTCTTTGACGAGATAGTTGTAAACAGGGGTCATCCAGTAGTTGTTGTCACCGATCACCTGCACGTCGAGGGTCGGGGAGGCTTTCTCGATACTGGGTCGAGAAAGTACTTCCTGTATGATGGATTTGTTTCCGCCTTTCTTCTTTGTGCTGGCTAGTTTGGATAGCACGTCTGCTCGCACGTTATGTTCGCAGGGAACATGTTTCACTTTCACTGTTGCGAACTTCGCCATTTCCTTCTTGACCAGGGCTAAGTATTCGGTCAGGTTGTCGTTTTTGGCTTGATATTCTCCCCGGACCTGGAGGGCCACGAGTTGCGAATCTGTGCAGATGACGACTTCTTCTGCGCCCAGGTCCTCGGCTAGGCGTAGCCTAGTGAGGAAGGCCTCGTATTCGGCCTGGTTGTTCGAGGTTGGGAAGGATAGGGTGAGTGATACTTCGACGATGATTCCTTCGTTGCTTTCCAGGATGATGCCCGCACCGCTCCCTGCAGAGCTTGAGGCACCGTCCACAAAAATGGTCCATTTACGTGCTTCGCCCACGGGGGAATCTGCGAATGTTATTTCTACGACGAAGTCGGCCAGAGCCTGGGCTTTGAGAGCTTTCCTGCCTTCATACCGGATGTCGAATTCCGATAGTTCAAGCGACCATTTGAGCATTTGACAGGCCATGTCTGGTCGTCCTAGTAGTTGTTTTATGGGTTGATCTGTTCGAACCACGATCGTGTGAGCCAGGAAGTAGTGTCTTAATCTTCTGGCTGTGTTGATGAGGGCCAGAGCCACTTTCTCTATCTGTTGGTATCTTAACTCTGGTCCTTGTAGCGCTTTGCTCATGAAATATATGGGCTTCGGCCCGTCAGGTGTCTCGCGGATGAGAGCGGCGGTCACTGCTTCGGTTGCTACAGCGAGGTACATATATAATGTTTCGCCATTGTCTGGGCGAGAGAGGACCGGTGGCTCTGAGACTGCCCGTTTCAGATGGAGAAGGGCCTTGTCACACTCCTCGGTCCATTCGAATACTGCCTCCTTGCGGAGGAGTTTGAAGAATGGTAGGGCGTGTTGCACAGATTTGGCCACGAAACGAGATAGTGACGCGGGCATCCCGTTGAGGGACTGGATGGATTTCTTGGACTTGGGCGTAGGAAACTCGGAGAATGCTCAGCATTTATCGGGGTTGGCTTTGATTCCTCGTTCCGTTAAGTAGAAGCCGAGGAATTTGCCTGCTCGGACACCGAACATGCACTTCTCCGGATTAAAACGCATTTTGTATTTCCTGGCCTGTTCGAAGACCTTTCTCAAATGGGCAGTATGATCGGTTTCCTCGTGGGATTTTACGATCATGTCGTCCATGTAGACTTCGAGCATGTCGCCTATTTCTCCCCGGAATACCTTGTTCATCATTCTTTGGTAGGTTGCTCCGACGTTCTTCAGTCCGAAGGGCATTACGTTGTAGTAATAGTTGCCCGATTCGGTCATGAAGGCCATATATTTTTTGTCGATCATTGCCATTGGAATTTGATTATAGCCCGAGTAGGCATCCATGAACGATAAAAGTTTAAAATCGGCCGAATTATCAACAAGTTTATCAATATTGGGGAGGGGGTAGGCATCCTTCGGGCATGCCTTATTGAGATCGGTGTAATCAATGCACATGTGCCATTTTCCATTAGATTTTTTAACTAGTACAACGTTGGACAACCAAGTGGTGTACTTGGCCTCCGAAATAAATTTGGCCTCGAGGAGGTGCTTTACAGCTTTTTCAGCAGCCTCCGTTTTCTCCGAAGACTGCTTTCTCCTACGTTGTGCTACGACCTTGACGGCCGAGTCGATTGTCAGGTGGTGGCAGGCGACGGATGGATCCAAGTCGGGCATTTCGGCGGCGCTCCATGCGAAGAGGTCGGCATTCTCACGGAGGCATACTTTGAGCTGCTTCCTCGCGATGTCGGGCAGGTCTGCTCCAATCTTCACTCCTCGTTGGGGGTCGTTGCCGAACAGAACGATCTCGAAGTTTCCATCCGGGATTGGGCGCATCGGATGGGAGCTGCTGCTAGAAGATGTAGACGGGTTGGCCAAAGCTGCTCGTTCCTCCTGTTGGTCTTCTTCGGGGAAGCGACTATCGAGGTCGATGGAGTCGACCTGGTGCAGAGGCTTGGCTTCCTCGGAGCTGCTTGGCAATGCTGGCTTGCTCGACGCTTTTGGCTTGGACACAATGGCGTTGAGCCCCTTTATAGCTGCTTCGAAACACCGTCGCGCAGCTTCGATATCGCCGTGGAGGGTGGCGACCATCCCTTTTGAAGTGTAATACTTCATCTTCAGGTGGACTGTTGAAGGCACCGCTACCAACTCGGCCAGAGTTGGCCTTCCGAATATGTACTGGTAAAGTGACGGGCAGTCGATTACCAGAAATTATACCTTGACGGATCTGGCCGTCTCGGCTGACCCAAAGATTGTGATCAGTTCGACATATCCCCATGGCTTGGTCACTAACAAGTTGAATCCATGCAAATCAGACCCTACGTAGGGGGTAAGGTGTGATTCGTCCAGCTGAAGTGTCGAAAACAGTTGGGAGTACATGATGTCGACCGAGCTTCCCTGGTCGACGAGGATTCTGCGAACGTCGAAGTTCTCCATTCGGGCTCTAACAAGCAAAGGTATGCTCGAAGTTCTCCATTCGGGCCCGATAGAAGGAGATGGGGACAGAGTCCTTCTGGGCCTGATCAAGCGTGGTCACCTTATTGGAGCTTGTGTTGATCAGATGCTCGAATTTTCATTTCACGGAGCCCACCGTGACTTTGTTGAAGCCCCGCCAGAGATAACCATGGCGGAGGGAAATGTCACCCACGGGCTGTGGGCCGCGAAATAAGCAGGGGCGCTGAGCCCGTCCGAGACGTAGAAGTCCTCCGGTCGTGATATGGACATAGCGACCTGTATGTTGGCATCTTCCGATGAGGGTACTTCCTCCTCTATCTTCTTGGACTCCTGGGCATCCTGCTGAGAAGTGTCCTTCTTCTTCGCGAACTGTTTCAGGTGGCCATCCCTGATCAGTATCTCAATGGCATCCTTCAGATGGATGCAGTCTTTTGTAGTGTAGCCATGACTCTTGTAGAAACAACAGTATTTTGATTTGTCCACGTTTAGCCTAGCCGGCAGTTGTTTGGGGAAGCGGACCCCCGCCTGCTTGAATTCCGAATTGGCACATTCGGACAATATCTTCTCCCTGGAGACAGTCAGGGGGTGTATTCATGGAACCGCCCGGAGGGTCCCTTGCTGTCGCGGGAGTCCCGAGGACGGTCCTCGCGCCTCTGTTCACCCCGACGAGATTTCGAGGCTTCCTCTCCTCTGGAGGCCCGAGCATTCTCCTGATGGCGTGATGCTCGGACGTTGCTGGCTGCAACCTTCTCTTCGTACTGAATGTGCGACTGGGCTTTGAGGAGGAGGGCGTCTAAGTTCCTCGGTGGTGCAAGGCCAACGGCTTTAGAAAACTCAGAGCCCGGGCGGAGCCCTTACTCGAGAAAAAACTTCTTCATTTCATCCGTTGTAGGGACCTATATTGCTTCCTTGTTGAACCTTTCGATATATGCGCGAAGAGGTTCATCCTTTCTTTGGATTATGGCACCAAGGGAGGCCTCGATCTTGGGGTGACGGAGAGATGCTGTGAAATGCCGCGAGAACATCCTGCCCAGTTGTCTCCATGAGGTGATGGACTCCTCGGGTAGCTGCTTGTACCATGTCATCGCCCCCTTACGGAGCGTGGTCAGAAACAGTCGACATTTGATGGCGCCTCGTATGCCGCAGTAGTCCAACAGCGCATCCATATTCTCGATGTGCTCGTCGGGGTCAGTGGTTCCGTCGTACGTGCCCAGTGACGGGGGCTTCTCCAGGCCCTTTGGGAGACGGGTAGCCAAGATCTCCTGGGACAATGGGCCGCGAGGCTCATCGTCGCTGCTAGAACTGGTGAATGATGGGGACCGAAAGGTACGCTCGCGGCGGCGGTTCCTTCGGGGAGAAGGGGAATGGTTCCTTCGGGGAGAAAATGAGCGATTCCTTCGGGGAGACGGTGAACGAGCCCGACCTTTAGACTTGACCGGGGGAGACTGCTCGTTCCTTCGAGCCCTCTTGTGGCCGGGAGAATGCTGGTTACGCGGGGAAACCTGGTCACGCTTCCGGGCGGCACGAGGGTCAGGCTCTTGGCGCAGTCTCCGGTCAATATCTCTCCGGGGCTGCGGGCTCCTTGATCGTTGCTGGTTCCTCCGTGGAGGAGGGGATTTTGGACGCTTGGCTTCTTCTAACGCCCCAATCCTCTCGTCCTGCTGCAGGATCAGGGTGTTGGTTTTGTTGATCGCCTTCAGGAGGGCTGCCACGGCCGGGTCGGCGTTGGGTGGAACAGGAACGGGCTGGACGTCAAGTGAAGACTGATCATTGTTGCGATCAGCAGGGGTAGGGGAAGGAGAAGCAGTGGCTCCGTCCCTTAGAAAACGGGCATCTCAGAGGAGAGATGAATGGTCATCAACGTCAGATTTGTTGACGGGGAAGGTAGTGGTTTGGAGAGCATCCTTGGCGCGATCTTGAGAGGCCATGATGATGATAATCTTTGAGAATTGTTTTGATCTTCAGTTTCCGGGGAAAGAAAGATGGGGAGAACAACGATTCCCACAGACGGCGCCAATGACCGTGAAGACTGGATCAGATCCTGTAGAAGTGGGCCACCAAGTGCGTCTGGGATGCTGGTCGTATGGAGAGGAGGGGGGTGTATCTGTAAGGCACTCCGACGCTCAAGTAAGAAAGGGTCAGAGAAAAGGGGCAAGTACAAAGTATTAGTTCGTAGGGTGAATATTGGATACCTGACCCTCTCAAGCGAAAGGGTTTATATAGAGCCCCCAGCGCGTGGCCAACGGTCCTATTTTCGGGGCGAAATAACCGTTTTCCCCAAAGAATATGTAACTACCCAAACTAGCCGTTATGTCGGGCACAAGCATGGTTTCGAGCACCTGCCCTTGACTGTTCGGGGAGCAATGGAGTCGTGCGTAACGGGCAGTTATTCCGGGGAGGAACGACGCATTCCTTGCCCGGTTGGACGGACAGAAAGGTAACTTTTTCCCCCTTGTCGGTTGGACTTAGGCGATTTGGGCCGCTCTGGAGCAGAAGCGGATTGGGCCATGTCCAGCCATTGGTCTAGTCCATAACACTAATTTTATTAGAGTTACCCTACCTGCTATGGACAGAAATCTCCCCTTCCAGTTTGTAAGTTTGACTCTCATCATTGATAGTATAGGTTTTAAAGTCTCATATCTTCTTGGGTTTGAACCAATTGTAATTCCCAAGAATTTGAATGGTATGCTATAAATTTTGTAACTTAGAAAGTATGAAGAAGTTCTTAAAAAATAGTCCCTGACCCCAATTCCATAGATTTTATTAGATGTGTAATTTACTTTTAAAAGTTAGAAGTTTGTTATAAGATGATTAAATAATTATAACTAAATTTATATATGGTTACTACTAACTCTGTTTGTGGTTATTAATTAGAAGTTAGTTAGTTAGCAGTATGATCCTATATAAATGACATAATACATGTTTATAATCACAACTCATATATATCAATTGAAAAGAAACTCTCTCTCTCTCTCTTTCTCTCCACTCTAATTTAATCTATCATCTTTATGTCCATTACCTTGTGTATTAAGATATTATAACAAGTTGGTATAGAGCACCAATTCAATCCAACCTTCCATCAATGGCAAATGGAAGCACAACCTCTATTCAATAAGCTGCAAATTTACATGTGTTCAAGGGGGGAAACTATGATAGATGGTGCACGCAAATAAAGGTCATATTTAGCTTTTAAGATGCTTGAAATCGTGAATGATGGGTTCTCAACTTTAGAAGCCAATGCAACAAAAGCACAAAAAATTGCTCATCGTAAATTGAGCAAAAAGATGCAAAAGGTCTATTCTTGATCCATCAATGTGTGGATCCAAACATCTTTAAGAAGACCATAAAGGAATAAACAACTAAGGGTGCATGGGATACACTTAAGAATCAAGAAGATGTATGGAGGTGATGAGAAATTGAAAAAGGTGAAGTTGTAATCTTTGAAGAAACAATATGAGAATACACAGATGAATGATGATGAAGAAATTGCATAATTATTTTCAAGATAGGTGTTGTTGATCAATCAAAAGAATTTTTTTTTGAAGAGAAGGTAATTGAATTGCAGAAAGTTGAAAATGTTATGAGAATTGTACCTGCCATCAAATCACATAGTTGTGGTCATTAAAGAGTTTAAAGACCTATATGAGATGAAGTTTCAAGAATTACTAGCATCTTTTGAAGCTTATTAGTGGAGATTAAAGTAGAGAAACTCAAAAAAGGTGTCTGAGCAAGTCGTGCGTGCCAAATTCTTCAAGAAAATGAAAGAAGATTCTTCAAAGATCAATGAAAGAAAATAAAAATTGAAGAAGAAGTGGAATGATCATAATGGTACGATAAAGAATTTAAGAACTTAGGGTAAGATGAAGAAGAAAGTGGATATGAAAGAGGTCCAATACTATTTCTATCAAAATTTTGGACACTATGCCAGGGACTATTACTTCAATAAAAATGAAGTAGATCCGTAATCATTCTATCGCCTCCCCCACTTAAGGATGCGAGCATCATGAACACTTTATCACTCTCTCTCTCTCTCTCAAGGACATCTCTACCCGCCTCATGTTAGGTGCGAATTTTGACTTAAAATGAACTATTTTTCTTGGCACTTTTCAACTCAATTCTCATGTTTTCTTAGATTTTATTCTTGAATTGTTGTCATTCTTCAACATTATGAAAATACCTTTGGTGCTTGTAATATGTGTGTTATTGTGCAGAAAAAGGCATAAATTCATCAAAGAAGTAAGACACAAGAAAGTGATCCAAGTTGCCAAAGAAATGAAGAAACATCAACAAGTTCGCTTTGCGAACTTGCCAGTGAATGTTCGCTTTGCGAACAACTGGCGAAGCTCCAGCGAATGGTCCCAGACTTTGGACAGTAAGAAAAGGGACTAAGGTTCGCTTTGCGAACTTCTCAGCGAATGTTCGCTGATTCATCGCTTTGTGAGGGCCTGGCGAACGCTCCTAGAATTATGGCATAAGAAAAAGGCGCCTAAGTTCGCTTTACGAACTTGTAGGCGAGTGTTCGCTTTCCAAATAATCCTTCACATTGCAAACTTATGCATAAATTTTGTGGCGGTTTAGCTTATCAGAGGCACCTCAGGTGCCAAAATTTGGTGTTCGCTTTACGAGTGAAAAGTTCGCAGTGCGAACTGGGAAATTTCTGAATGTAGTATGTAAGTAATTTTCATCATTTTTTAGATAGAATTCATTATAACTTGTAATATATAGATATTTTTCATCATAGAACTTGATCTCTCTCCATTTTAAGCATATTTTAGGGAGAGAAACTCAAACCACAAGAGGGAGAAGGTAAGATCTTTGATCTCTTGTTGGGTTTGGATGTAATCTTTTGATACCTTATGTATTTCTTCTAATCTATGTGAACTAGTTTGGATTCTCTATTGTTGATTGTCTTTGATTGCTTATTTGTGGGTCTTGACAAAACGTATTTCAAATCCTTGATCTTAGATTTTCATATATCAATGAGCAAATTTTTGACATGGTTTTGTGAGTTGATATTCATTTGCATCTTAGCTTTTTAGCATTGTGTTGATTGTTAGTTTGAACATCTTCTAGTAATTAATGCAATAAAGACCGCGATGACGCTTGACGAACGGTATCGTGAGGGTGCGTGAGAATATTGATGAATAACTTTGTTCACATCCATGGGGTAAATTAGTTGAATGCATGTAAAAAGGATTAATCATATGTACGTATTTTGATCATGGCTTTGTATATGAACTACTCGTTAGTTTGATATGGATGTTATAGTAATATCTGTTGGGCCTAGATGCCAGAAATGGATGTAGGCTTAACATTCATGTAGGTTTTAAATACTTTGTATTGATTGGTAATGTGCGAGAGCAATTTTTGATCCGTACAAAATCACTCACAACATGCGGGGACCGAGAGGATATGTATGTCGTGAGTGATACATGATGATGTTAGACGAACAAGTGATTTATGTATAAAATGATCTGAAGAATGCATGTGTTATCAATTGATGATATCCAATCCTAACAAGGCTCCATTTATAATTCAGTCTTTACTTTATATTTTCAGTCTTTAAATTTTTATGCCTTTAATTTTGGTTCCTTAAATCTTTTAAACCAAAACTTTTGCACCATAAGCTTAGAAATGTAGAGACCGTTGAACGAAAATTCTTTATCGCACTGAACCCTGTGGAGACGACAAAACTGGGTACTTAATTAATTTTTGCTTGCTGTTATTTTCCCACCAACAAAATGGCGCCGTTGCCGGGGATTGGTGTTTGGATATTGAATCGCATTGCGATAGTTTCTATTTTTGAGCTTTGTACATTGGTTTATATTGTATATATTTGTTTTCTTTTATGTTTTCTTTAGTGTGACTAGGAATGATGAGAACCCCTTCTAGATTGGTTGCTATTTGTATAAAAGTATTCAAAGAAGCTTCGACCGAGTCTGGATGGTGATGATAGGATGTTGAACATGTGAATGTATGCGAGGTAAATTGTACTACTTTATAGAATGTTAGAATGATTTAAGAATTTTGTGCTTTGTGCAAATGTGTATTCTTGTTTCATTTTGCAACTTGTTTGAATGCTTGTTTCACTTAGGTCCAAAAGCCACAAATTGTGAGAAACCTCCATTGTTTACTATATGCTAGGATGACTGATAACTTTGTTTAATTCGTTTGATTCATGCTTTATCTGTTAATTATTGTGATTATGTGGAAGCATTAGAAATGATCAAGGAATTTGTTTATATTGAGCACAACCGTATCCAAAAGTTTCTTACCTGTGAGTAGTGAGAATTCGTTAACCCCTTTGAGCCTAAACGGTTTAGATCTCATTTTAGTGATGAACTTGGTTTATGTACATAATTTGAAAGTTTAGTTCATCATTGAATTTTGTGAGTTTCTAAAAATTTCTTATTGAACCTTTGAACATTGTTTTAATTTGATTTCCTTACCATAAAAAGCAAAGAGCATTCATTTGAGGTTTAGTTGAATTCAAGTTGGGGAGAATGAAAAAGAAGATTGGTAAGTTTCTATAAACTTTTGAAAAATTTCAAACAAGCATGAAAAGAAAAAGTGTCAATATGAATGTGAAAAATAAAAGAAAAAGAATGCTTGTTTGAATAAGAAAAATAGAGAATGAAATAATTGTGCATAAAGAAGTTTGAGAAGGTTTGTGGTAAGGGAATGAAAATGGTGAATGAAGTTGTGATGTGTAAATACCATGTATAGTGAATGTTTCTTTTTGCATCGGCAATTTCGATTCAATGGCCTTTAGAAATGTCCCTTTGTTGTGAACCCAACCAAGCTACAACCTTTGAAGTCCTTTATGATCTTTTTGCTTCCATGTTTTCATTTTTGATTGTTAGATGTTGTATGAATTGAGTTGCTATTAGCATTGTTTGTCAGGCGAGTGAAATTTCCCCGTGGTTGCAAACACGTTAATTTCTTCATTCTTATTTTGAAGAGGAGTGTTAGAGTGATTCAAGTATAAAAACTTAGTTGTTGCTTGAAACATTCCATGATATTTGTTTAAGAACTTAATTCTTTGTCATTGTTCGATTCTATTGAGCGGTGAACGTTGCTTGTGCGCATTTTCATGCTTGACTAAATCCTCTTATTTGAGAAAATTGAGTTGTTAGCCTATTCTTGGTTGAATTAAACGCTTGAGAAAATCCTCTTGTTTTCATGAGGAGCACACATTGCTTGAGGACAAGAAAAAATCTAGTTGGGGAGAGTTGTTCGGTGCGAATTTTGACTTAAAATGAACTATTTTTCTTGGCACTTTTCAACTCAATTCTCATGTTTTCTTAGATTTTATTCTTGAATTGTTGTCATTCTTCAACATTATGAAAATACCTTTGGTGCTTGTAATATGTGTGTTATTGTGCAGAAAAAGGCATAAATTCATCAAAGAAGTAAGACACAAGAAAATGATCCAAGTTGCCAAAGAAATGAAGAAACATCAGCAAGTTTGCTTTGCGAACTTGCCAGTGAATGCTCGCTTTGTGAACAACTGGCGAAGCTCCAGTGAATGGTCCCAGACTTTGGATAGTAAGAAAAGGGACTAAAGTTTGCTTTGCAAACTTCCTAGTGAATGTTCGCTGATTCATCGCTTTGCGAGGACCTGGCGAACGCTCCCAGAATTATGGTAGAAGAAAAAGGCACCTAAGTTCGCTTTGCGAACTTGTAGGCGAGTGTTCGCTTTGCGAATAACCCTTCGCATTGCGAACTTATGCATAAATTTTGTGGCAGTTTAGCTTAACAGAGGCACCTCAGGTGCCTAAATTTGGTGTTCGCTTTGCGAGTGAAAAGTTCGCAGTGCGAACTGGGAAATTTCTGAATGTAGTATATAAGTAATTTTATCATTTTTTTTTGATAGAATTCATTATAACTTGTAATATATAGATTTTTTTCAGCATAGAACTTGATCTCTCTCCATTTTAAGCATATTTTAGGGAGAGAAAATCAAACCATAAGAGGGAGAAGGTAAGATCTTTGATCTCTTGTTGGGTTTGGATGTAATCTTTTGATACCTTATGTATTTCTTCTAATCTATGTGTGTGAACTAGTTTGGATTCTCTATAGTTGATTGTCTTTGATTGCTTATTTGTGGGACTTGACAAAACTTATTTCAAATCCTTGATCTTAGATTTTCATCTATCAATGAGCAAACTTTTGACATGGTTTTGTGAGTTGATATTAATTTGCATCTTAGCTTTTTAGCATTGTGTTGATTGTTAGTTTGAATAGCTTCTAGTAATTAATGCAATAAAGACCGTGATGACGCTTGACGAACGGTATCGTGAGGGTGCGTGAGAATATTGATGAATAAGTTTGTTCACATCCATGGGGTAAATTGGTTGAATGCATGTAAAAAGGATTAATCATATGTACGTATTTTGATCATGGCTTTGTATATGAACTACTCGTTAGTTTGATATGGATGTTATAGTAATATCTGTTGGGTCTAGATGCCAGAAATGGATGTAGGCTTAACATTCATGTAGATTTTAAATACTTTGTATTGATTGGTAATGTGCGAGAGCAATTATTGATCGGTACAAAATCACTCACAATATGCGGGGACCGAGAGGATATGTATGTCGTGAGTGATACATGATGATGTTAGATGAACAAGTGATATATGTATAAAATGATCTGAAGAATGCATGTGTTATCAATTGATGAGATCCAATCCCAACAAGGCTCCGTTTATAATTCAGTCTTTACTTTATATTTTCAATCTTTATATTTTTATGCCTTTAATTTTGGTTCCTTAAATCTTTTAAACCAAAACTTTTGCACCATAAGCTTAGAAATGTAGAGACCGTTGAACGACAATTCTTTATCGCACTCATCCCTGTGGAGACGACAAAACTGGGTACTTAATTAATTTTTACTTGCTGCTATTCCGTACCAACACCTCATGGTCATGAAACCCAACTCCATACTCTCTTTGAATTCAAGAAACTTCACTGATTTATCATAACAATTGATATGCACATGGTTGAACTCCAACTAATTCATTCCCAGAATAACATCAAGTTGACTTAGAGGAAAAAAAACCAAGTCAACTCCAAAATATCTTCCATAAATTGTCAAAGGACAATTCAAACACACCGACGAAGTAATCACTGAACCATTAGCTAGGTATCAATGATCATGCTACCGCTCATAGCAAACACTTCCAAATTCAATCTTGACATATACTCAACAAATATAAACGAATCTGTCGCACCCATATCAATAATAGTAATCAAGGTAATATTATTGATAAAGCACATAACTTGAATCAAGTTATTTGACACAGTAGCTTTTGCTCCAAACAACGCAAAAACTTTCCCTCCAGACTGAACCTTATTAGGTTTCTCACACTGAGTACTAATGTGACCCTGCTCTCCACAGTTAAAGCAAGTTAGATTATTACTTGTGCAGTCAGTAGCTCGGTGACATGACTTCCCACACTTGAAGCAATTCACAATTGTGATCTTGCACTCAAAAACATGATGTCCAAACTCACCATATCTGAAACATCTCACAGAAGTGAGAGTCCCTCCCCCACTTTGCTCTTTCCCACCTATAACCTTCTGATAATCCTTCTGCTTCCCTTTGTCAACTGGAGCACTATACGGTTTCCCACGAATCTTACTATTCCCTTTCTTATCACTAAGACTCTTATATTGAGCAGACCGGGCTTTATTATCCTCATTATATCTTCTACATTTATTCACCGGCACAGAAAATCGGCGGATTTCTTGATAACCAATACCTTACTTGATCTCGAGACGCAACTCGCTCTCACACTTGATGTAATTCGAACCTTCAGCTGCCGCAATATTATAATGTGGACAAAAATTTACAAGCTCTTCAAACTTAGCAGCATACTCTACAACTGTCGAATTTCCTTGTTTCAGCTAAAGGAATTTGATCTCTTTCTTACTGCCCGCGTCTTCAGGAAAGTACTTCTCAAGAAACTGCGCTCTAAATATCGCCCAGGTAATCTCATAACCTATAACCTCTAGTCTCTGGCACGCATTATTCTACCAGTCTTCAGCTTCCTCTGATAACATGTGAGTACCAAATAATACTTTATGTTCCTCGGTACAAGCCATCACACAGAAAATCTTCTCAATCTCCCTCAGCCATACCTGTGCATCCTCTGGGTTATATGTGCCCTTGAAGGTTGGCAGATTATTTCTCAAAATCTGCTGGCCCTACAGTGCATGAGCCATCGACTCCAAAGCATCAACAATCGCGCGACCATTTCTTCTAGCCATTAATGTATACACCAACAAACAACTATTAGAAGAAACATGTATAAACAATGTTCATACACATGTCACATATTAGGGAATAAACATTATGACAAAACCTGGCCGGATGGACCGACCTACTCTGATACCACTATGCAACACCCTACTTCTAGACTCCACAAGTAAATAAATAAAACATGTATATCACAAATATCCTCCAAGTAAAATGCTACTCAACTTCAATAAAACATCTATGAACCACATGATAATAAAACTTGATTCATTTAATAAGTAGCGGAATTATGAATTAGTTGGCATTAGAAAGCCTTAACAATGATAAGTTTGAAAAAATGGTTCAATATCCAATTAAAGGAAAAAATATGCAACATAAGAAAACAAATAAAAGAATAGCCTGCCCCTTTGTGTTACATATCAGAGCGAATCCAACTATAAGACTCGATCGACAAGCAACTAAGAAGGGATAACTTCTTCCTCAACCTCAAGCTCCTACTCAGGTACCTAATTATCTGTACTCCAAAGGAGCACATATGCAACAACACAAAAAGGGGTGAAATAAATTCAAATAATAAACGGTGCACAAAAAAATTAGGATAGATTCATACACATCTTGCCTATATCACAGTCAAACTCGTACAAATCATACAAGAATATTCATCATTACCAAACATCTCATCATCATGTAATACAATGCAACGTCGACTCAACTCATGCTCGTCACAGTTCCCACTCTGAACCAGAATCACAAATCAACTATATATGTATGCGATACCGACTTAACATTTGGTTTTTCATACGATTCGGGTTCCAGTCAACTATGAATTCCGAGCCCCCACTCTGAGCTCCAAGCCCTCACTGTGAGCTTGGGACAAGTCACTACTCTGAACTAGCGAACATGCCTCTTTCACAACAACGACAATATATGATGCATGACATTTAATCATGCAATGATAACAACACAATCAATGATTATAACCCCACTCTGACTATAATCAATCATAGAACAACAACAACAAATCAATGATTATAGCCCCACTATAATCGTAATCAATCATGCATTCAACGCATTACGAGTAGTTCTTACTTCTAACCACTTGTGTCATCAATCGTCAACAAGCATACGCAATCAATCACATAATTAAACTTGTGTTTTGCAACAGAAACACCACATCAAATACATATCCACATACAATAGTCAATCATGTTAAATCATCTTTACATTGATTCGTCATTAAGCATGTACAATAATTCACACAATTATACATACAATTCACAACATATATCCACACGTTTAACATACATTCACACATAAATTATCTCACAAAGCACTACCATAATGTAGCTCTGTGTGTTAGTTTTCCAAAGCTTCAAACCGCGCCTCAATCTGAGTCACGAAACTAAAGTTACGATCGTTCGAGTCGCGAACAACAACTTTATTCTGTCATCCTCGCCAGGCGAGCACATCAGCTTGCTGGGCGAAGCTTGACAGACGAGCTTATTGGATGAGGTTGTCAAAACCTTCAGCACCAGAAACGCGATTTTTATCCCTGCAGCAGCTTTGTAACTATAAATTCCATCCGAAAACATCCAAACAGTCCATAATTGATACATACATACTTACCACCTATTATTATGTTGATTCTCATCGTTTTAACATGTTATTACGTTAATTAATCACCAAAATTTCAAAATTACATTCATGTCGTAAAACCCTCAATTTCACAACAAACCTCATGCTTATGAGCAGATTAACATAACCATTAATCACGACATTTATAGAGCACGGATTTCAATCAATCTATTGCATAAAAAACATCACATTCATTTAATTCATCAAATAATCAATCAAAGGAGAAAGAATAAAACCCTATTGGAGGTTAAGGGAAACCTCTCTACCGTTTCATGATTAAGGCACCCTTAGATGAATAATTCCCCTTACCTTGTAATTCCATTAAAAGCAACCTTCTATAGCCTTCTCTCCTAAAAAACCATAGCTCTTATCTTTCTTTCTATTCTCTTCTTTTTCACGTACTGTCAAAAATTCCAATAACCTCATTCTCTCAATTTTTCTAATTATAAAATTCTCTAATTAATTTCTCAGAATTATAATTTTTGTCAAACTAAAACTCAACATCTCTACTCACCATTTACTTCCCTTAATGCACAAAATTGCATAACTCAGTGAATTATACCAATTTCTATTAATTAAATTAATTAAATCCCACAAAACTAATTAATTAAGTACACACCACCACAAATGCCGACACTGCCCAAACACGTCATAATTCTCATAAAATAATTATTTAAATAATTTAATCAATTAAATCAAATACATAGTTAAATAGGCTAATTAAGTCGGGGTGTTACAGGCGACGCCTGGACAAACATCCTTAAAGGCCAACCACGATGAGTCTTGGGGGCACATGTTATGTGACGGCCAAAGACCCGGGACCCACCAACTGCTATGCGCTAGCCAAAGGTCCAATAACTTGAGGCCCATTATCCAACTTGTCCCGTCAGACACAAGGTATAAATACCTTCGTAAAGGGTTTTTGAGATACACAATCTCTAATCTCCACTTTCATCACCACTATCTTGAACCCTAAATTGATTTAGACATTAGAGTGCTAACCATGCAGGTACCCCCTATGCCCATCGTATCGGAGATAGAAAACACCGGTTAACAACATCACACCTTTGATTTAAGAAGCGTCGTAATCGCAACCTTCGATTCACGGTATCACTTCGACGTAGTGTATCGGAAGTTTCGATTTGCCGTAGTTTCCGCAATTCTCACCATTTCTGGTTACGCAAGGGAACACTACTTAATACCAAGGCCGTCTTGAAAAATATGGAGGTCCTGTTCTAATAAAATTATAGCATAGTAAAATGATATAAAAAATTAGTTTTAAAATTAATATGTATTTAAATTACAAATAACACAAAAATCTACTATAATTCCCTATTCTTTTAATTTTTAAATAAAATATAATTTTTAAATAAAATATAATTTTATAAATAATTATATAATTTATTTTTTTTATTTAAATCAATTACAATTTTAACGTATATTATATAATAAAAATGGGTATAATTTTTTTGCCAAAAAAAATGGTATAATTCAAAACTAAATCAATTTTTTTTTTAAAATCTATAGATTTTTTAAGTAAATAATAAATAATAGTAAAATATAGGCTCCATTAAAATAGAAGTCTTGGGTAAGAGCACAATTATCGGTAACTTTGCCCCGTTCCTTCACTTTCCTTAGACTTTCATGTAAGAGTTTATTTATAATTGAAGACAAACACACGTTCACAAACTTGGAAGAAGCGTTCTTCTATTAAAGAACGTTCTTTATCATTTTTCTTTGAATAAAAATATAAATAATAAAAATGTGAGATATATAAAGTGAGTTTAATGGGATCCATTTTAAAGTTTTTGATAAATATATGGATATTTAAAAAATATAGATGAGTTGTTTAAATAATTAATAAATATGTAATAATATAAAAAATTAAGTGAGGTCCATTTAAAGAACCCAAATAGGTGTAATGGGTGTGGAAGCTCTAAGAGCACTGCTTGCACAATCTCTTCACCGGCCTTGCTTAATACTACTTTTTAACGGCAAGATATATATTACCCAAACTATAAATTGTATTATCCAAATTTTTATATATTACTCCCTCCGTCCTATAATGAGTGGCCCATTTGAAATAAAATGGTGTCCCAAAATATATGACTCATTTCAATTTCCAATGCAACTTTTCCTATTTTACCCTCTAATTAAGACTTACTTTCATCATTCCTAATACATCATAAGGGTACTTTAGTAAAAATATCATTCTATCTCCTTCATTTATTCCTTTTTTCTTAATCTGTGTGAAAAGTCAACTGGGTCACTCATCGTGGGACGGAGGGAGTATATAAAAAAGTCAAAATAAAAAAGTTACTGTACAGTAAATACGGTTTAGTTGTAAAAGAGGAGTGCTATATCTCCACTAAATTATGACACCGTATCCCTTATAGCGTAAACATTAAAATCATTGTGGCTCAAACTCCCATGCACACAGAAAAATAATAAAATAAGAAAAAGTGAATTGTAAAGAGTAGATTCGTGGGGAAATCGCAGTGGCATTATTTGGGAAAGAAATGGCAGGGAAAGGATACTCTCAAACCGACCTTTTTTCTTCATTTATTTCCCTGATTCTTGCAAGGCTAGAGACATGTATGAATAATTCAAGAGATATGGAGACATTGATGAGGTTGTTATACCTGCCAAGAGGAATATAAGGGGTGGAAGATACAGTTTTGTTCGGTTCTTCAACGTGTAAGATGTGAGATTGTTGCCAGCCAAGCTTGATAGCATTTTCATGAGAAATCAGAATGCCGAGCAACATACAAGTGTTTTGCTGGAGATCCTTGTTGAACAGGCTACCAATCAAGTTTCAACTTGCAAAACAAGGAATCATAGCAGGCAGTCATAGTCTCGTTTATCGGCTTTGTTGGGAAGAAGGAGAAGATGTCTGTCATTTATTGGTGCACTGTCGGATTGCCCGCAGAGTTTGGCAGTAAGTAAGTGTATAAAAATCATAAGCAGATGGCAACTCAATCAATTTCCTATTATTAAAAATCTTGAAATAAATACTCACTTGATAGAAAATGGACTTTTTTACTGCTTTGCCCTAGTGTTGAAATTAAAATACCACAATACCTTACTTTGAAACAAAAGAACCAAAATGCCCTAGTTGAAGAACCTGCTCACCACTTCAATCCACGAGCATGTGAATTTTTTAAATATTTTCTTGTTTTAAATTATAATTTTAATGATTTAAAATATTATAAATTAATTAATTAATACTAAAATAATTAAATAAAATTTTTTGATGCAATATTAAAATAAAATGTAATAGCAAAATATAGTAAGAAAATACATACGGTAAAACAATATTTTTTGTATTGATAATTCACAACTAAAAAACGTAACATCAATAATGGCCGCCTGTTCCACACTTAGTGCCCTTTTCAAGTTGATGTCCCCTGCCCATCGGTTCATTTGCATTCCCTGTAGGTGATTGAGAAGAATCGGAAGACATGTCTTCACCGTGATGTGTTGTCGAAGGCTCTAGTTGCCTTGAAAGGGGATTTACTTGTGATGTTGCTTGCTCCGCAAGAAGGTCATCAATGTTAAAGTCAGGCATTTGCATTAATTGTTCCTCCGTCAGCAAAAAATGTTGGAATGAATGTGCTGGTTGTGGTGGTTGGGTGTAGGTATTGGTTTGGGTACGTTGGATGGTTGGGATGTAGACATCGTCAGGCGTGAAGGTGGTGGTGGGTTGAGTGTTGAATGTGTGTTGTTGAAATTGGGGGTTTGATTGGTCGAAATTTGGGGGTGGTGCCGGTGTGAACTGTAAGGGTGGTCGATGGGTGGTTAGGTGTTGATATTGTTGGCTGTAGTTGTAGTGGTAGTTTTGTTGAGGGATTTGAGTGTAGGGAGTTTGGTGTTGGGTTGAGAGTGCGTAGAACGTGTGTTGTTTGGTGGTTTGTGTACGTTGGTATGTGTACTGAGCGGAGGAAGATGCATGTCCCCCAAATTGGGATGTGTACATTGATGGTACATCCTGATCCATTGGCAGTTGGTTGTGTTGAAGACGAACCTTGTGTACGTGGGTCGGTCAAAAATTGGTCTGGTACGATGCGCACATAAGGAATTGCACGAAACCAATTTAAATACTCCTGGCTTAGTTTGTGTTCACCAACTACCGAAACCCCCTGCAAAACCAAATATCTCCTGTGTCTCCATTTGTTCACCTCTTCCTTGTTGAATTCGCGCAAATGAACCTTTTGGGCCCTTTTCATTGTCATTTCATGGTGTTCCCTTAGACACCTTGGGAGGGGAGGAATTTCTTGTTCAAAACCAAACTGGAGTTTTACTCTATCTGTTTGATGCATTTCAACAATATAGAAACAGATAAGATAAGTTGTAGAACTCCAGATTCTGCTATCTCTTTGATTGGGCACCGAAAATTGAATGTACGACCACCATATAAACTGCAACAAATAAAACAATTAGAATACAAGGAAGATGTTTATGCAACATGTAGAGATCTATGATTGCAAACTCACGTCTATTTCTTCCATGTGATCAAGTGCGATTCGATACCCTTGCAGATGGAAACACGGATTGTTGTCGTAATTCATATTTCTTTGGGCCCATCTTGCATGAAAAAAAATATACATGTTAGGTTTAGCTGATTAAGAAGAAATTAAAGTGCATATTAATATTTGTAATACCTTTGCGCGTAGGGAAATGACGGTTGCATAGTACTAACAGGAGCAACCAAGGGTATACAAGTGAATGCCCAACTAACGAGCAGTAAGACACAACCACTCATGCTCCTAACATCCTTGTCTGCGGCCTTGTACATTTCTCTATACAGTCTTGCAAGACAAGCAGAACCCCAACTAAATGTGTTGCATTTTTCAAGATCCCCTACGAAAGGAATCCACGAAGAATGCAATAGATTTTGACTCTTGTCGGGAAACAAAATGGTAGCAATTACAAGTAAAATATAAAGTTTAGCCTGTAAAAGAGTTTGTTCTGCGGTTGGGGAAGGGTTATTGTTTAACTGTTGATATAAGCACTCTATCCAAATAATCTTAACGGACCCTCTATTTTTATCGAATTCCGTAGGTTCTACCCCTAAGTTCTCCATATAAACATCGTTGGTAACTTCGGTAGGACCAACAACCGCTTTTCCATCCACTTGGAGATCTAGTAACATGTTAACATCTTCTAATGTGATCGTACATTCACCGGTTCGTAAATGAAATGTGTGTGTTTCGGGTCTCCATTTATCTAACAGAGCAAGGACTAGGCTTGTGTCAAATTGGAGATGCGTTATTTTTGCAAAATTTGCAAAACCCATTATTTCTAAATAAGGGATTATTCTGGCACTAGCTTGAACGTGTGCATGAGAATGTAATCGGAACCTTACATTAGCGTGAACGAAAAAAGAAATAATAGCTAACACAAAATTAAAAAAAAAAAACATACAAAGAATTTTTTAGAAAAACTTACACTAGCATGAACATTTTCTTGTGAACCACGGTGTTCGTCGCCCATCCACAACAAAGACATTTTTGAACGAGGGAGTGATTGTGAGTTGTTGATGATTTTTTGGTGGGAGCTGAAGAAAAGGTGAGTGTGAAATTTGAATTGTGAATGTGAATGTGATGGATTTTTTACTGATATGTATTTATAGAAGAGCAATTTAGTTGTGGTAAATAATGTTGAAAAGATAAGACAATGTAGAAATGACTTGTCTCTGTATAACATTGGAACTTGATTCACTCTCCATGCATGCATGCAAGCCTACACCCTAGCCTGCACCCTTGTACGTTGCATGCTGAACAATATCATGTGCTTCATGTGCTCGCCACTTCAATCCACGAGCACCTTCTACACACGTGCGTGCTCGCCACTTCAATCCACGAGTACATTATGTGTGCTCGCCACTTTAAATTAAGAACACATGCATTGATGTTTTTTAAATAATATACTTATTTTATATATACTACTGGTTTCTTACATTTGTATGATCATTCCACTACCTAGTAACAATTTCATAGCATTCTCTTATCTAAAATGGCTCAGAGAAATATAATAGTTATCTGTCACTATAATGGTACTGTTTTGACAGATAATAATGTTGGATTCTCATTTAGAAACACAGATACTTACGCTTTCAAAATTCATGTCAACTCTGATTTTCTCCATTTCAAAGATAGGATGAAAAAAAAAACTAGCACGATTTGTTGCGGAGATTATTTATCATCATCCATTAATTAATGGAGAGGATGGTATAATTTTCTACGTAATGGAGACGATCAAGAACGACGAAGACGTGAAATCAATGTTCCAGTGCCACATGATGATTGGTTAATTGCCCATAATTGAGCTATACGTTCGTCTGCTTGATAATGCCGAAACAATTCTGACGCAAGAGACGCACACCCACCAATATGGTATGAGCCAAACATCTGATGACGAACCAACACAATACAACGAACCTTTCATACCAAATGAAGAGGTTGGGGAACCAAGCGACGATGATCTTCAGGAGGTAAGAATGCAAGATCTTTTTGGTAACAGCGACGACGAGGAAGATGAGAATATGATTGTCGCGCCTACCCAGGCAATTTACGCCGAACCTATAAGCTTGTACAACCCCCCTGCACATATGCATAATATATGTATGGAAGATGCTGAACCAATCTCTGTGTTTGGAAGTATCATACCAAACCATATTGCTGACGAAATAGAGCTTGGGATGGAGTTTGAAAACAAGGAAGCTTGCATTCTCGCTCTGCAACACTGGCATTTTAGGCACAATGTTGACTATTGGGTTCACCAATCTGACACTAAACGATATATCATTAAATGTAAGAAAAAAGGCTGCAACTTCAAATGCAGAGCTTCCATAAGAAAAAAGAACTCCAAATGGAAGATTGGTAAGCTGTATGGGCCTCACACATGCACTACCACGTCTATGGCACAAGACCATAGGAAGCTCAATTCACAAATGATCAGCCACAACATTAGAGAGCTTGTCAACCGTGACGCTTCACTTAAGGTGAATGTGATCATTGCCCATATCCTTGAAAAATACAGGTACATAATATCTTACAGGAAAGCATGGATCGCAAAGTGTAAGGCCATAGAGTCACTGTACGGTAATTGGGAATCATCTTACAACGACCTGCCACAGTGGATACTGGTAATGAAAACCTATCTTCCTGGAACCATTATCGAGTTGCAAACCCTACCTGCAATTTCAAATGATGGTACCCAAATATCTGGCTAATGAATCTTCCATCGTCTGTTTTGGGCATTTCGATCGTGTATACGAGGCTTCCCCTACTGTAAGCCCATTTTGCAAGTTGACGGAACATGGCTATATGGCAAGTATAAAGGAACTCTTTTGATGGCGGTGGCACAAGATGGGAATGCAAACGTTTTCCCAGTAGCTTTCGCTTTGGTGAAAGGTGAAACTGTAATACCCCGTAATTTTGTGAACGCTTTGGATAATATTATTATGATCAACTGGGTTCCGGTGTACTCTGAACAATTATTGGATAAAATAATTAGAGTAAACTGACGAACTCGGAACTGATTAGATTAATATTATTTAACTTGGAATTTTATTAATTGGTGCAGTTGAGATAATTTGGACAATTAGTAGTATTACTAATTAATGTTTCTCTATATCTTTTTCCTTTTCCATTATTTGAAATATAGTAACTTTGGAGAGAGAAATTGAAGAGAAGGAAAAAGGAAGGAAAAGGAAGGAAAATAAGAGAAATTCCCCAAGAGCTCAAGAGCTTGAATCATCAACCCATCTCCATCTTTTTCATCTCAGCTTCATCATCATCATCTTGTAATCCAGGTGGGTTCTAGATAGACACTTTAGTGTAGAGTTTTATGAGTTTAGAGTTAGTTTTGATATTGTGAGAAATGAGTAATTTTGCAATTGAATCGTAATCTAACTGCTGAAATTCGATATTTGACTGTGTAGTATACTGGTTGTTATGTTTATAACATGTTTTAATGTATTTTGATTGGGAAAAATGGAATTTTGGGGTTGAATTGGAGAAACCCGTAGCAGAGTTTTCTGCAGGAAAAATTCTGGATTTCCACTGCCCATACGTGTATCACGCAAGGCAATACGCGTATTGGGTTGGGCAATACACGTATGAAATTTCATTTTCACGGTCCTCTGCTGAAATGTGTAATGGTACGCGTATTTGGCAAGGCAATACGCGTAACGTGTGAGGCAATACGCGTATGGGAATTTTTAGTGGAATTTTGAAGAGGAATTGGTCTCTGCCCATACGCGTATCACTTTGGGCAATACGCGTATGGATGGGCGAGCCAACTGGGCAGTATGCGTATGACACAAGGCAATACCCGTATGACCAGTGAGGGTGCAGAATTGTGTTTTTTCGCGATACCATTTCTTGTTATTTCCATAACTTGTGTTCCGATTATCCGTTTTGAACATTCTTGGTATCGTTGGAAAGCTAATAAAATGTACTTTCTTATTAAAATGGTTTTGAGATTGTTGGCCAATTTAATTATGTCGGGAATTTGGAATAGTGTCGTTTTGTCGACTTTTACCGTTTTAATTGTGTGTAATTGAGGTGTTTTATGCATGTTAAAATATGAAACAGGTAGAGCGAGGAAACCTTAGTACAATAGAATGACTTAGAGAATCGTGCGACAATGCTTACATTGATACTAGAAGAGTATCTTTGTTAAGTAGTTGTTAGTGGAGGATCGTATTCCTCCGGTTTATTGTGTGTGTCTTAATAAATACCGTGACCCGTGTTGAAGAGCCCCTTGTGCGGGATGGCCGGGGAGAAGTATTTATTAAGTAAGTAACCGTGACCTGTGTTGAAGTGCTCCTTGTGTGGGCTGGCCGGGGAGAAGTTACTTAGTGGTTACCGTGACCCGTGTTGTATTTGCCTCGTATGGCTGGCCGGGGAGAAGTACCACTGTAGATAATCGTGACCCGCGTTGTATTTACCTCGTATGGGTAGCCGGGGAGAAGATTCTTAACTTGTATGCTGTTTTGCGTATTGCACGATTGTTTCTCTTGTCGGAAATGTTTGAACTCAAGGTCTAGTTCCTTTTCCCCGACTTGAGTTAGGTTTTGGTTAGAACCTTGTAAAGCTGAGAGAATCCATAAGATAGAGAACTCACTGAGATTTGATGTATCTCACCCCACTGTTGTTGTTAACATCACAGGTTCTGCAGGTTCGGCGAAGGGTAAGGACAAGGTTGTTTGACTTTCCTTACGGATCGTAACTTTTTTTGTGGCAAGGCTTCCGTTGTGAAGATTTTTGAGATCATTATTTGATCTAGTTCTTAGTATTTGTCTTTGGAACATCTTGTAGATATACTATGCCGTAGTTTTTTGTATTTAGGCTTTTTGGGCATGTATATGTATAATGTGTTTACTAGGAACTTATTGTATATTTCAGTACCAAACGTGGAATTCATGTATAATATATGCTTTGATGTATGTATATATATGTGGGCGTTACAGTTGGTATCAGAGCAGGTCGTATCCTCGACCTAGCCATGAAATAGAATAAGTTTTTCCTTCCGTTTCATATGTGTGGTGTCGCCTTTGGTCTTATGTGTTATATTTATGGTATTGAGCCTGATCAACTTAATCCTATCTATATGACATTCAGGAACATGGCTGACGGGCGCAGAAACAACCATGGTAGGCCCCGAACTACTCCAGCTGGGACGAATCTGCCGGTCGACGATGGGAATGCTCCTCTGTATCAGTTTATGCAACAGATGCAGCAACAACAGAACCAGTTTATGCAGTAAATGGTTCAACAATTAAATAGAGGTCTGCATCCTCAGGTGGTTGTTCCAGAAGCGGTAGGTGGGACTTTCCGGGATTTCTCCCGCATGAATCCTCGGAATTCCATGGCGGATTGGATCCTGTAAAGGCTCACGAATGGATTTCAGGTATGGAAAGGATTTTCTTGATAGTGCAGTGTACCGAGGAGAATAAAGTGGTTTTTGCTTCGCATTCCTTGAAGGGTCCTGCCATGAGGTGGTGGGAGAGTGTGTCGACTCTTATGACTATTCAGGGTGTGCCCAAGGTCTGGGAACAATTCAAAGTAACTTTTATGGAGAAATATTTTCCTAGCTCCTTGCGGACTCAGAAAGAGTTTGAATTTCAACAGTTAAGACAGGGAAATATGATTGTGGTCAGTTATGCTGAAAAGTTTGAGGATATGGCTGCTTATTCTAGGCAGGCTATGTATGCTCCGGATGAACGGTGGAAAATAGATCAGTTTCTTTTTGGACTAAAAGCGGAAATCTCTCATAGTGTATCTCAGAGGGAATTCACTACTTATGCAGAAGTTCTAAGACAATGTTATGTGGCGGAGCATAGTTTGAAGAAAATGTAAGCGGAAAGTGTTGCAAGTAGGGTAAATCAGGGTGATCGTGGAAGAGCAAGTCAACAGTTTGGGCCAAGATCACAAGCTTTCAAAGGAAAGAAAGTTGCTAGACCTAATGCTTTTCCTCTGTGTAAAGTGTGCAACAAACGTCATTTTGGGAAGTGTGTCGGTGAAAATTTTAGGTGTTATAATTGTAATGGTTTGGGTCATGTGGCTAGAGATTGTACTCAGAATAAAAGCCAAGGGCAAAGACGGAATACCGGGAGGGTTTATACCTTAGATGCAAGGAAGACAAAGAATGATAACTCCTTGATTGAGGTACGTGTTTCGTAAATGGGCATCCTTGTTTTGTTTTATTTGATTGTGGGGCAACGCATTCTTTTGTGTCAACGCGATGTGTGAAGCGACTTGGGTTGCAAGTTGTTCATTTGTTTCCTCCTATGGTGGTCACTACCGCCATGGATGAAATGGTTGAGACACCATTGATGTGTGAAAATTATGTTTTGTCTGTGAATGATAGAATTTTCCAGATTGACCTTATCTGTTTACCGCTTAAGAAAGTTGATGTCGTTTTGGGGATGGATTGGCTTTTAGCTAATTCGATATTTATTGGGTGTTAGGAAAAGCTAATCATTATTCCATCCGATGAGGCTACTCCAAGGAATGTGCTAACTACTATTTTGGAAGGTACGGTTGGAATGATTAATTTCTTGTTTGAAAAGGAAAAGTCTGTTCTGTTGGTTCTTACTAAGGAGAAGAGTAGCAACCTTCAAGTTTTGAGTATTTCGGTAGTTTGTGAGTTTCCTGAAGTTTTTCCCGAGGATGTCACTTCTCTTCCTCCGGAGAGGGAAGTGGAATTCTCTATTGACCTGATACCGGGAACGACTCTAATATCCGTTTCCCCGTATCGGATGCACCACTTGAACTAAGAGAACTAAAGGATCAATTGGAAGAATTGATGGCTAAGCATTTTGTTCGACCAAGTGTTTCGCCTTGGGGAGCTCCAGTGTTATTGGAAAAGAAAAAGGATGGTGGAATGCGGTTGTGTATTGATTACCGTCAGTTGAATAAGGTCACCATCAAGAATAAATACCCATTACCAAGGATAGACGATCTGTTAGATCAATTAAAAGGAGCCTGTGTGTTCTCGAAAATTGATTTACGGTCGGGTTATCATCAGATTCGTGTGAAGAGTTCAGATGTACCAAAGACTGCATTTAGAACTCGTTATGGCCATTATGAATTTTTGGTAATGCCTTTCGGTGTGACGAATGCTCCGGCAGTTTTCATGGACTATATGAATCGGATATTTCAACCTTATTTGGACCAATTTGTGGTGATTTGCATTGATGACATTCTTATCTATTCTCGTGATCCTCAAGAGCACGGAGAACACCTAAGAATCGTTTTATCTATCTTACAAGAGAGGCAACTTTTTGCTAAGTTAAGTAAGTGTGAGTTTTGGATGTCTGAGGTTAATTTTCTTGGTCATGTCATATCTCAGGGAGGTGTAGCGGTTGATCCATCAAAAGTTGAAGTAGTGATTAATTGGGAGAGACCGAAGAATGCTTCTGAAGTTAGAAGTTTCTTGGGATTGACAGGGTATTACAGAAGGTTTATCAAAGGCTTTTCGCAACTGGCTTTACCAATGACGAGAATTACTCGAAAGGATTGTTCGTACGAGTGGGATTCGGCTTGTGAAAGAAGTTTTAAGAGTTTGAAAGAAAGATTGACGACCGCTCTTGTTTTGGTTATTCCTGATCCTAGCAAGTCGTATGAGGTATATTATGATGCATCGAAGAGGGGATTAGGAGGTGTGTTAATGTAAGATGGACACGTAGTGGCTTATGCTTCTCGACAGTTGAAAGCCCGTGAAGAGAATTATCTGATGCATGATTTAGAATTGGAGGCAGTTGTATTTACTCTGAAAGTGTGGCGTCACTATTTGTATGGTGTACGTTTTGAGATGTTTAGCGACCACAAGAGCTTAAAGTACCTATTTGATCAGAAAGAGTTAAACATGCATCAGAGGAGGTGGATGGAGTATTTGAAGGATTATGACTTGTAGCTAAAATACCATCTGGGTAAATCCAATAAAGTGGCGGATGCATTGAGTAGGAAGGTGTTGCATAATGCCGAGTTGATGATGCTAGAGTATACTTTATTGGAAAAATTTCGAGATCTAAATCTTCAATTTGTCTGGACTTCTAATGGTGTGATGATGGGAAATTTGAATATCAATTCTACTCTTAGGGAAGAAATCCAACAAGAACAAGGGTTAGATGAGAAGTTGCAAGAAATGTTAGTACAACCGGGTTTTGTGCGAGCTACCGACGAAATTATTTTATTTAACCAAAGGATTTGTGTTCCGGATAACACGGAGTTAAAAAGGAGGATTTTGGAAGAAGCGCATAAGGGTGCTTTTACTATACATCCGGGGTCTTCAAAGATGTATCAAGATTTAAAGAGGGACTATTGGTGGTCCGGGATGAAAAAGGATATTGCGGTGTATGTGTCAGAATGTGCGGTGTGCCAACAAGTAAAGATTGAGCACCAAAGACCGGGTGGCTTGTTGCAACCTTTAGAAATTCCGGTATGGAAATGGAATAGTATTTCTATGGACTTCGTTGTTGGACTACCCTGTACTCAGGGTGGTTATGATTCGATTTGGGTAATTGTGGATCGGTTAACGAAATCCGCGCATTTCTTAGCTGTGAAGACTACCTACAAGGCGAGTCATCTCGCAAAGTTGTTCATTTCAGAGATAGTGAGATTGCATGGTATTCCCATTAGTATCGTTTCGGATAGAGATCCAAAGTTTACTTCCAGATTTTGGAGAGCTTTTCAACAAGCTATGGGAACGAAGTTGTGTTTGAGTACGTTGAATCATCCGCAAACGGATGGTCAGACGGAACGGACAATACAAACCATGGAAGATATGTTGAGAGCTTGCGTACTTGAAACTGGAGGAAATTGAATAGAACTTTTGCCGTTGATCGAGTTCTCTTATAATAACAGTTATCATGCGAGTATTGATATGGCACCTTATGAGGCATTATATGGAAGGAAGTGTAGGACACCTTTGTGTTGGGCAGAAGTTGGTGAAGATAGGATGTTGGGACCCGAGATTATTCATGAAACTATGGAGAAGATTAGGATGATCCGTGATAAGGTCAAACAAGCACAAGATCGTCAGAAGAGTTATGCGGATAACCGTAGAAGACCTTTAGAATTTGAAGAAGGTGATCACGTGTTTTTGAAAGTTACTCCGAGATTGCGGTTGAAAGGACCCTTTCGGTCGCAGAAATTAAGTCCGAGATACGTGGGACCGTATCAGATTTTGGAAAGAATAGGTGAAGTGGCTTACAGATTGGCCTTACCGCCTTCTCTATCGGAGATGCACAACGTATTTCATGTGTCTCAGCTTCGAAAATTTGTCCCAGATCCTCTTCAGCCAATTTTACCAGATACAATTGAGATAGAAGCAGATTTAACGTTTGAGCCTCAACCGAGTCGTATCACAGGAAGAGAAACTAAGGTGTTAGGGAATAGAGAGATTCCTCTTGTTAAGGTCCAGTGGGATGAGACGCATCCGGGCGATGCAACTTGGGAATTGGAATCGGAGATGCAAGATGCTTACCCTCGTCTGTTCAGGTAATCTTTTGAATTCGAGGACGAATTTCTATTTAAGGGGGGAGGATGTAATACCCCGTAATTTTGTGAACGCTTTGGATAATATTATTATGATCAACTGGGTTCCGGTGTACTCTGAGCAATTATTGGATAAAATAATTAGAGTAAACTGACGAACTCAGAACTAATTAGATTAATATTATTTAACTTGGAATTTTATTAATTGGTGCAGTTGAGATAATTTGGACAATTAGTAGTATTACTAATTAATGTTTCTCTATATCTTTTTCGTTTTCCATTATTTGAAATTTAGTAACTTTGGAGAGAGAAATTGAAGAGAAGGAAAAAGGAAGGAAAAGGAAGGAAAATAAGAGAAATTCCCCAAGAGCTAAAGAGCTTGAATCATCAACCCATCTCCATATTTTTCATCTCAGCTTCATCATCCTCATCTTGTAATCCAGGTGGGTTCTAGATAGACACTTTAGTGTAGAGTTTTATGAGTTTAGAGTTAGTTTTGATATTGTGAGAAATGAGTAATTTTGGAATAGAATCATAATCTAACTATTGAAATTCGATATTTGACTGTGTAGTATACTGGTTGTTATGTTTATAACATGTTTTAATGTATTTTGATTGGGAAAAATGGAATTTTGGGGTTGAATTGGAGAAACCCGTAGCAGAGTTTTCTGCAGGAAAAATTTTGGGTTTCCACTGCCCATACGCGTATCACGCAAGGCAATATGCATATTGAGTTGGGCAATACGCGTATTGGGTTGGGCAATACGCGTATGGAAGTTCATTTTCACGGTCCTCTGCTGAAATGCGTAATGGTACGCGTATTTGGCTAGGCAATACGCGTAACGTGTGAGGCAATACGCGTATGGGAATTTTTAGTGGAATTTTGAAGAGGAATTAGTCTCTGCCCATACGCGTATCACTTTGGGCAATACGCGTATGGCTGGGCGATCCAGCTGGGCAGTACGCGTATGGCACAAGGCAATACGCGTACGGCCAGTGAGGGTGCAGAATTGTGTTTTTTCGCGATAACCATTTCTTGTTATTTCCAGAACTTGTGTTCCGATTATCCGTTTTGAACATTCTTGGTATCGTTGGAAAGCTAATAAAATGTACTTTCTTATTAAAATGGTTTTGAGATTGTTGTCCGATTTAATTATGTCGGGAATTTGGAATAGTGTCGTTATGTCGACTTTTACCGTTTTAATTGTGTGTAATTGAGGTGTTTTATGCATGTTAAAATATGAAACAGGTAGAGCGAGGAAACCTTAGTACAATAGAATGACTTAGAGAATCGTGCGGCAATGCTTACATCGATACTAGAAGAGTATCTTTGTTAAGTAGTTGTTAGTGGAGGATCGTATTCCTCCGATTTGTTGTGTGTGTCTTAATAAATACGTGACCCGTGTTGAAGAGCCCCTTGTGCGGGATGGCCGGGGAGAAGTATTTATTAAGTAAGTAACCATGACCCGTGTTGAAGTGCTCCTTGTGTGGGCTGGCCGGGGAGAAGTTACTTAGTGGTTACCGTGACCCGTGTTGTATTTGCCTCGTATGGCTGGCCGGGGAGAAGTACCACTGTAGATAACTGTGACCCGCGTTGTATTTGCCTTGTATGGCTGGCCGGGGAGAAGTTATCTACGTTAAGAATCCGTGACCCGCGTTGTATTTGCCTCATATGGTTGGTCGGGGAGAAGATTCTTAACTTGTATGCCATTTTGTGTATTGCCGGATTGTTTCTCTAGTCGGAAATGTTTGAACTCAAGGTCTAGTTCCTTTTCCCCCGACTTGAGTTAGGTTTTTGTTAGAACCTTGTAAAGCCGAGAGAATCCATAAGATAGAGAACTCACTGAGATTTGATGTATCTCACCCCACTGTTGTTATTTACATCACAGGTTCTGCAGGTTCGGCGAAGGGTAAGGACAAGGTTGTTTGACTTTCCTTACGGATCGTAACTTTTTTTGTGGCAAGGCTTCCATTGTGAAGATTTTTGAGATCATTATTTGATCTAGTTCTTAGTATTTGTCTTTGGAACATCTTGTAGATATACTATGCCGTAGTTTTTTGTATTTAGGCTTTTTGGGCATGTATATGTATAATGTGTTTACTAGGAACTTATTGTATATTTCAGTACCAAACGTGGAATTCATGTATAATATATGCTTTGATGTATGTATATATATGTGGGCGTTACATAAACAAAGGAAGCCTGGAGCTTTTTTCTAAAGAACCTGAGGTTACACGTGACACCACAACCTAATTTGTGTCTAATCTCAGATAGACATGAATCGATAAAGAGTGCATATAGCAATCCCGAAAACGGAGGGCAAAATCCACCATCTACACATGTCTACTGTATTAGACACATTGCTCAAAACTTCATGCGCGAGATTAAGGATAAAGCACTGCACATACAATTTGTTAACATGGGTAACAAATTACATTTCAGTTAGCTTAACTATGTTTTCGTTCTTTTACTATGTATTTCATAACATTTTTATTACAGGTTACGCATTGACAGAGGCTACATTTAACTACTATTGCGGGGAAATCCGAAGAACAAACCTTGAGGCCTCGCGTTGGATAGACAACATGCCTAGGGAGAAGTGGGCAAGAGCATATGACGGAGGGCAGCGTTGGGGACATATGACATCTAATTTTGCAGAAGCTATGAACTCTGTCCTAAAGGCAACTCGAAACCTTCCAATCACTGCATTGGTCTAATCTACTTATTATCGCATGGGTTCCCTATTTGGTAAAAGAGGCCACAAATGGACCAAAATGCTAGCTACTGGAAAAGTTTTCACAGATGGTTGCAACAAGGGAATGGCTGATGAAGTAGCCAAGGCTAACACACATAATGTCATTCAATTTGATCGTGAAAGATTTTATTTCATGGTGCAGGTGTTAACCCTCAATTTCGACGCTAGACAAAATCAAATCTATTTTAATGTTAAAACGTTATTTTTAATGTAAAGAAGGCTTCGACCTAACTTTTTGAGAGGCCTGAGTCGAATAAATGTGGAGAAACCTTAAAAAATGGCTAAGTGTTGCAAGGGTTTTTCGACCATGAGAATGTAGCGCTGCAGTAGTTATATTAAGATTGTAGGGAATTTCCAATATTTGAAATTTAAATAAGAGCAGTTGTGAACGTGGGAACAGTTGAGATCAAGGGGAAGGCGCCAAAATCCACACGTTTGAAGCAGTAACCTCCACTTAGTAGTTATTTCCTAGCACTATAAATAGGAGTTAGTTCTATGTAAAAGGTGTGTTCATATTTTTGTACAAGTTACTCTAAGAAACTCAAAGTACCCGCGTGTAGAGAAACGAGTTCGTGAGAATGTACGTAATGTAACACCATTGTCTTCATTAATCTAATTTATCTTCAGCATGTTTAAGATTCAGCCATTTACTTTCCATGCCTTTACAGTTTCTTGAACTTTATCTTCCATGCCAAATTTATGTTCAAAGCCATTTAAACTTTCTGCGTTTTACTTTCGACTGCATTTTTACACTCAAGCATTTAATGTTCGAGCCTTTACCTTTCAAAGTCTTTCGTTTTCAAGAACGTGGAGTTCTCCTTTAAATCCATTGCATTTATTTTCAAAGTCTTTTACTTTCATGCACTTTACCTTCGACAGCACTTTTATTATCCCAGCCTTTACTTTCCAAGAACGTGGAGTTCGTTGCATTTTACTTTCAAAGCTTTTACTTATTCGACGCCTTTAATTTATGCACCCTTTACTTGCATTACTTTAAATTTCGAGTCTTCACTTTACTTTATTGCCCGTAGTCGAACGTGGAGTTCAGTTAGACTTTATTTTCAGCATTGTCGAACGTGGAGTTCAGTTTACATTTTCTTTAATTTACACTTGTCTCTCAAACTTAGCACATGTCCTAGGATTTGTGTGGTCGATCCTGCAAGTTAAATCAATTTGCGTTTAGATTGATAGACCAGAGGTTGTTTACCAAAATTCACAGTAAACAAATTGGCACGCCCAGTGGGACCCAGTGCTAAGGTATACCTTTTTGTCAACCTCATCTCTCTTGGTGAAGAAGCACTTTCGTTATATGTTATTGAGAAGTGGGAAATTACCCACAGCAAACGAAGGAATACCAAAGAGAAGATACACTAAGAAAATGGCAACCAATGCCAATCAACAAGTTGATCCTCAAGGGAGTATTTCGAACACTCAGTCAAGTAGCAGTATGGGGTCTCAAAGCACACCATCACCGGTGTCTTCAACAGGAGGACAGGCGTCACTTCCATTAGTAGTGTCCGAGCCAGGATCAACATATACAAAATCATATACTCAACCTGTGTTGGAATACATAGGACCACAAAGTTATAATTCACCAACGCCCCCAGGAGGAAATTCAATGTACAAGCACGTTCCTCCACCAGGTTTTCCACATCCAGGGTCAAGGAGTCAACCCTATGGTATACCTACATCAATGATGCAAAACCTGCAGAATGCTCCACCTGTGTTTTCAGAAACTGTTGTGTCTTCGCCACTACAAGGGTCAGGATCAGGAGGACGAAACAACCAGAATACAGGTGTTGGTTACTCTGTTCAAACACCTAGCCTTACAAATACATCCATAAATTGTTTGAGACAGCAGATGGATGAAAGTAACATGCAAATGGTACATACGTTGTCTCAGACAATGGGAGAAGTTTTTCAACCTTTGATTCAAAATACAACCCAAACTAACCAACAACTGGCTGCACAAGTGGCACGCATGGCTGATTTCATGGGAGTACCAACAGTAGATCGAAGAGCGACGGTTGTCGAAGATATCCCAAGACGTCATCCACGTCAGACACCTGATGCGAATTTGGAGGATCAAGAAATGATTGATCATTTTAGAGTCGAACCACCAAGAAACCAGATGCCATACCAGGTGGAGGAAGAACCAGTAGTGATGGTGAACAGGAACCAAAACGCAGATCAACTACTTAGGCAGGTTCGACACCAGAATCAAGCAGAAGAAAATAATCTTGCAGCCATGGTTGAAAGGATAATGACTAGAAATGGTATGAATTTTGGCTTCACCAGGCCAAATTATACTTCACCTATAGTGGATTACATTCTCCAAGCAGAACTACCCCCTAGGATGAAGGTTCCAAAGTTCAGTAAGTTTTCAGGAGATACTACTGAGTCTACTGTCGAACATGTAGCTAGATATTTGATCGAAGCGGGCGAGATTGCAGCTGACGAAAGCCTTAGGATCAAATACTTCCCAAGTTCCCTTACCAAGAATGCCTTCACATGGTTTACTACGTTGCCTCCAAATTCCATATACAATTGGACCCAATTAGAACGTTTATTTCATGAACAGTTCTACATGGGGCAAACTAAGATTAGTTTGAAAGAATTGGCTAGCATCAAGCGCAAAGTCACTGAGCCAATTGATGATTACCTGAATAGGTTTCGACTTCTTAAAGCCAGGTGCTTTACTCAAGTGTCAGAACATGAGTTGGTCGAAATGGCTGCTGGGGGTCTAGATTACTCCATTAGGAAGAAATTAGATACCCAATATCTTAGAGATATGGCCCAGCTGGCTGATAGGGTTCGACAGCTGGAAAGGCTAAAAGAAGAAAAGGCCAAATTCAGTAGGGGTAAAAAAGTAGCATTTGTCGAATGCAAGGAAGATGTGGAGAATCTGTATGGTGAACCATCGTGTTTCGACGAAAATGAGGTTGACGTTGCTGAGTTAAGGCAAGGTCCACCTTATGCTTGCAAATTATTAGCCCCTTCAGAAGGAAAAAATCCTGTCGAATCTAACAACAAATTCCCTAAGAAAACATATACCTTCGACGTCACTAAATGTGACGAAATTTTTGATTTGTTAGTTAAAGATGGGCAAATGATAGTGCCTGCTGGTGCTAAAACGCCACCTTTAGAACAAAGAAAGAAAAGAGGTTTTTGTAAGTACCATAATTTTTTGGGTCATAAAACTTCTCAATGTTTTCTTTTCAGGGATTTGGTGCAAAATGCTATCCAGGAAGGAAGGCTGAAGTTTGGGGAAAAAGGCAAAGCCCAGATGAAGATTGACTCTGACCCATTGCAAGTTGCAGAGGCCAACTATACAGAGCCTCATGAGGTTCAGATGGTGGAAGCCACAGGGGGATTCGACGAGTCAGTCAACATGGTAGAAGTTACTGAAGACTTCGCCATCAGTTCTGTGATAATTGAAGGTTCTAGTAAGGCTGCAAGTGGCCTAAACGTTGATGGTACCAGTCTGATGTTGGTAACCAAAGAAACTTCTGATAAGTTTGTTGAAATGGATAAGGCTGCTAAGGTTTTGGATATGACCGTGAGTGGGTGGACGATAAGTGCCAATGAAGGCATTAACATGGTCGAATTGGCTGAAGAGTGTGATTCTAGCTCAGATAGTGTCAACACCAATGAGGCTATGGGTAGAAATGCCCCTAAAGTTCAAGTTGTTAAGGAATTGGAAGATGACATGCTCTTGGTTGGAGAGATGCTGGACATGGATGGTTGTCTGGTGGAAAATTGGATATGCATGGCTGCTGAAAATTTTTTCAAGACATCTCCTGATGTCGAGAGAGTCAATGCTGAGGAGATGGTGGAGGCTGAGAAAGCTGCTTGGGAAAAAGCTTCCCAAAGAGCTGCAAAAGCAGCAGTAGGTGGTGGCTGCTTGGAAAAAACCACTGAAAGTCTGGAAGCCAGCTTCTCCAAGATGCGCCTGAAGGACAGAATGGATGTCAACATGGTCGAAGTTACAGATCGAAAAGATGAACAATTGAGTAAGGTAGATGAGCAAGAGAAGCACAATAAAATGGCTTATCCTGATCCAGAAGAGACAATCGTGGACTTCTTGCATCGTTGCCAGAAAAAAGGCTCTGGAGTAATGCTGTGTCCCAGGTGCAGCGCCATTTTTTATGAAAAAGCTGCCCACAAGCTAGAAGGTGTCAAGAAGGCTGGTGAAAGCTGGGGGCAGAAGGTGAACAAAGGGCACAGAGGTTTCGATCATAGGCGACTTTCGATAGGGTTAAAACACCAAGCACCAGGAATTAGGCCAGGTACGTTCAAACCAACTGCGAACGCACCAACAGGTAGTTGGATCAAACCTGTCGAAGGGAGAGGACAGAAGAAAAAGTGGGAGAAGTTTGATGTGGAAAGAGGTTCGTCATTTGAGTACAGAAAAGAGAATCACACCACAAACAAATCAGCATACATTTCTCAGAACTACAAGGGTAAAAACCCAATGTCTAGATCGCAATGGCGAAGAGAACAGCGCAGGCGAAAAGCTGTCAGGGAGGCTCAGGTGCAAGGGGAGTCAAGCACCAATGTGGCTGAGGCAATGGAGAAGATGCCCATACGACGAAAGTTGTTTACTATTCAGCCAGAAAAGAAGGTCGAAGAGGATGAGGATATGACGGATAACTTCGACAATGAGTCAGCGGCTTCCCTAGACATTTTGGTAAATGTGGTGTCAGTGATGCCAAGAGAATTTGGTCAAGTCTCAAAGGTTGAAGACTTAGACCAAATTGCTGAATTGGAAATGATGGCACACAAGCCTGTGTGCTATTACATCATGAACAATGGGTGCGTCGAAGAACAAAATGCTTTCTTCGAGCGTCCCACAGAGGAAATGAAGGGTCATTTGAAGCCTCTTTACATTACTGGAAAAGTGGAGAACGTCCCTGTCAACAAAATTTTGGTAGACTGTGGTGCGACGGTTAATTTGATGCCAAGATTTTTGTTAAACAAGATTGGAAAATTTGAGACTGATACTAAACCCTACAACATGGTTCTGTCGAACTATGAAGGCAAAGTTGGTTCCACTCTGGGAGTGATTCAGGTGGATCTCACTGTGGGAACTATTACCAGACCAACAGTGTTCATGGTCGTCGAAACAAAGGCTAACTATAATTTACTCTTAGGTAGGGAGTGGATTCATGGGATAGGAGTAGTACCCTCATCTATGCACCAGAGAATCACAATCTGGAGACCAGATGGGATAGTGGAAAACATTGAAGCTGATCAAGGGTACTTCAAGGTGCCTATTAATCATGTGGATAGTAGGCAATTTGAGAAGCATCTGGCGAACATTGCTCCATGTCCTCCAGCTGATTTTGAGTTTACACCTGACGAGGAAATGTTTTATTCGTTGTACTTACACCCTGTTGAAGGTTTCAGATGGGACAAGGAGGTACCAGGAGGAACATTGCCATGCTTAGACACGCCTCTAATAGAGCCCACAGGGCGGGGAGATGAATTCAGTGATCATGACTGAGTTCGACGCTTTGAAAATAATTTCGGCCTATGTGGCCGAAACAAAACTACAAGCGGCTTTGGAAGCCGCCAATGATTATATGGCTGGTGAAGCCATTTCTGAAGTATATCAAGAAGGTCCTGGTAAGGACTTTGACCCAAAACCTCCAGATAAGGTTGAAACTGGAGAGCAAAGCCAGAGGCTCGACGCCATCTATGAAGATGAGCCTTTGGGATTTGAGAAGGATCCGTTGGCAAATAATATAAAAATGCTAGCACAAGATCCTTTAGAAGAAGTGGACCTCAGTGAGGGGACAACCAAAAGGCCTACCTACATCAGTGCTAATCTTGATCCCCAGTTGAAGGTCGAAGTAGTTCAGCTTTTGAAAGAGTTCAAAGACTGCTTCGCCTGGGATTATGATGAAATGCCTGGTTTGAGCAGGGAGTTGGTCGAACACAGGTTGCCTATGACGCCTGGGAAAAAACCAGTCAAGCAAAATCCAAGACGGTTTGCACCAGAGATATTGTCAAAGATCAAAGAGGAAGTCGAAAGACTGCTTCATTGCAAATTCATTCGCACTGCAAGGTATGTCGAATGGTTGGCTAATATAGTACCTATTATTAAAAAGAATGGGTCTTTGAGAGTTTGCATTGATTTTAGAGATTTAAACTCTGCAACTCCCAAAGATGAATATTTAATGCCAGTAGCAGAAATGTCAATAGATTCTGTAGCAGGACATGAATATCTTAGTATGCTGGATGGATATTCTGGCTACAACCAAATATTCATTGCTGAGGAAGATGTTCATAAAACTGCTTTTAGATGCCCTGGAGCCTTAGGCACCAATGAATGGGTAGTGATGCCTTTTGGTCTCAAGAATGCTGGTGCCACTTATCAAAGGGCAATGAATTCAATTTTCCACGATTTTATAGACACATTCATGCAAATTTATATTGATGATATTGTTATAAAATCTATTTATGGGAAAAATCACATTGACCATCTTCGACAGTCCTTTGAAAGGATGAGAAAATATGGTCTTAAAATGAATCCTCTTAAATGTGCTTTTTGTGTGCAGGCAGGGGATTTCTTAGGCTTTGTGGTCCACAAGAAAGGGATTGAAATAAATCAGAATAAAACCAAAGCCATAATGGAGGCGAAAGCGCCATCAAATAAAAAGGAGTTGCAGTCATTGTTGGGCAAAATCAACTTCTTAAGAAGGTTTATATCCAACCTGAGTGGCAAAACACAAGCTTTTTCGCCATTGCTTCGTTTTAACAAAGATGGTTTCGAGTGGGGGCAATTACAGCAGGAAGCCTTCGACAAGATCAAGGAGTACCTAAGCCACCCTCGAATTCTTTCACCACCTTGTAGAAACAAAAGTATGAGATTGTATACAACTGCATCAGATAAAACTCTAGGGAGCATGTTAGCTCAGGAGGATGAAAATGGAGTCGAAAGAGCCATTTATTACCTTAGTCGAGTTTTAAATGATGCAGAAACTAGGTATAGCATGATTGAAAAGTTATGTTTATGCTTGTATTTCTCTTGTACTAAACTGAAGCAATATATAAAACCTGTTGATGTGTATGTTTCGTCTCACTTTGATGTTGTAAAACATATGTTATCTAAACCTATTTTGCATAGTCGAATTGGCAAATGGGCATTAGCATTAACCGAATTTTCCTTAACATATCAACCTTTAAAAGCTGTGAAAGGTCAAATAGTTGCAGACTTTATAGTCGATCACTCCATAAATGAAAATGATTTGAATTACGTCGAATTAAAATCCTGGAAGTTATACTTTGATGGATCAAGTCATAAAAGTGGAACAGGAGTAGGAATACACATTATTTCTCCTGAAAAAATTCCAACAAAATTCAAGTACAAGGTCGAAGGGCCTTGCTCTAACAATGAGGCTGAATATGAAGCATTAATTGCTGGCCTTGAAATTTTGTTAGAATTGGGGGTAACTAGAGTCGAAATAATGGGAGATGGCGAAAAATTTGAAATTTTTGCCATAGATAATTTAACAGATGAAGATTGGAGGAAGCCCATAGTTGAATATTTGCAAAACCCAACGGCTTCGACAGAGCGAAAAATCAGATATCAAGCTTTAAGCTATATACTGGTGGGTAATGAATTGTTTAAAAAGACCCCTGAGGGAATCTTATTGAAATGCCTTAGTGAAGCAGAGGCGTATTTGGCACTTTCGACAGTACATAGTGGGGCATGTGGAGCACACCAAGTTGGCCAGAAAATGAAATGGTTTTTGTTTCGACAGGGCATGTATTGGCCCACTATGCTGAAGGATTGCATAGAGTTTGCTAAAGGGTGTCAAGAATGTCAAATTCATGCTGGCATACAGCACATCCCTGCAAGTGAATTACATTCCATAGTGAAACCATGGCCTTTCAGAGGATGGGCTTTGGATATAGTGGGAGAGATTCGACCAGCATCTTCAAAGAACCAGAGATATATTTTGGTGGGAATTGATTATTTCACCAAGTGGATTGAGGCAATACCACTGGTGAATATAGGTCAGGAAGATGTTATTGAGTTCATTCAAAATCACATTATTTATAGATTTGGTATTCCTGAAACAATTACTACAGATCAGGGATCAGTGTTCACTGGTCGAAAGATGCAAGAATTTGCCAAAGAAATAGGTTTTAAGTTATTAACTTCTACGCCTTATTATGCTCAGGCCAATGGGCAAGTCGAAGCTGCCAATAAGGTAGTGATTGGACTAATCAAGAAACATGTGGGAAAAAGGCCTAGAAATTGGCACAAGACGTTAGACCAAGTTCTTTGGGCGTGTCGAACATCCCCCAAAGAGGCTACCAACACTACCCCGTTTCGACTCACTTTTGGTCATGACGCAGTATTACCTGTTGAGATTTATCTACAGTCTGTAAGAGTTCAAAGACATCATGAAATCCCCTCTGAGAATTATTGGGAAATGATGATGAATGAATTAGTGGATTTGGATGAAGAAAGGCTTAGAGCCTTGGAGTTGCTGAGAAGACAAAAGAAGAGGGTCGAAGAATCCTACAACAAAAAGGTTAAATCTAAATCTTTTGCATGTGGGGAATTGGTTTGGAAGGTGATTTTTCCCATGGATCGAAAGGATAGAACATTGGGCAAGTGGTCCCCTAAGTGGGAAGGACCATTCCAAGTCATACAAGTGTTCTCTAATGGGGCTTATGAAGTGGAAGAGTTAGACAAAGATAAACGAATCTTGAAAGTAAATGGCAAGTATTTGAAAAAATATAAGCATATGCTGCAGGAGATTCATATTAAAACATAAGCTTTATTTAATAAAAGAAATCCAAAATAGGCCAAGTCAGGCTAATATGGCATACAAAGCGAAGAGAAACTAGTACAATTTTTTTTCTCTCAAGGAAAGGTTATTCGTAATCTCTCCAATCTATGGATTTGAGGAAGTCCATATAATCTGCATCTGGCTCATCATCAGAATCTTGGGTGCTGAAGCGCCCTTTCTTGGAGATCTTCATTTTGGTTTCTCTCTTCTTGGCTGAAGAGGTTGCTCCGACGGAGGCGTTAGGTTGTTGGGGCGACTCTACCTTCTTTGTTTCCTCAATTGCTTTGGCCTTTCCAACCATCTTCTTAGTTGAGGATTTCTCTGAATTATTCATGGTTGCTTCTACGCAAAACATGGTCAGATGGAAGAAATTTATAGAGGCTAATGGCTGATAGGATTGGCCAGCCAAACGGTGGAAACAGGTGAGTTATTCTTGGAAGCAGGCCTGAGGGCTATGTTATAAATGTTACTTTAAAGCTAGAGGCTTATGCCTTGGAATTTAAAGCTGGAGGGGTGACTTTCCAAGAAAAAGATAGAATGCCTTAATTGCAAATTTGACTGATAAAAGATAACAATAAAGAACATCATCATGCAATATAGGTCGAAAGCAGTTAAAGGCAAAATAATAATGATTGATTAAATCAATGCCAACAGGCATAAAATTGTCATTACATAAAAGGCCTGAAAAGGCCAAGAAACAAGCGATGATTAAACAAATGAAATAAAGGTGTCGAAGGTATCAGAAGGGAAGCCTCGACGCCAACTGAGAAAAAGACTCTATGTGATGTTTGAGGTGAGCGTTGCACAAAGATTCGTCAAGTTTTGCTTCTGCGAGCTCTTTCTCATATCTTTGGGCCGCCTCAATTCGATCAATAGCAGTCTTCGTTTCTTCAGCTATCTCAGTGTCGTCGAGTTGGCGCAAATCACGGTTGCGGTTTTCAGCATTTTCAATTTTAGCTTGTAGCTCCGTGATTTGTTGCTTCCAGGCTTCAATGTCCTTCTTGTTGGAGGCTATCTCGTCTTGCTTTTTCCTTTGGTCAGCCTCCATACGTTGGATCTCTTCGTACGCCTCTTGTGCACCACACCAGGCTGCATTCTCACAGCCAGATGTTCTCTCTATGGTATCCTTGATCGAGGGGAGCAGTTTTATTTCTGCAGCTATTTGGTTTACCACAGCAGTTAGCTCTATCAGAAAACCAGAGACATCTAGATTGAGAGTAGTGAGCTCAATCTTTGCAAGGGTGTCCTTCAAGTAAGCAGTTGCAGTTGGATCTGAGGCCAGAATTTTGTAAATATCCCCTTTGAAGAATTTTTTCTTGATGGCTTGGAGAATTGATTGGGCGAAGTCATCTAGTGCTGAGGTCGAAGAAACAGAGGAAGAACCATACCTTTGCTCAAGAATCAATTTGGCAAACTCACGTGGGTTCGACAACTTGAGTGCTATCAACGAGTCCCCAGATAGTGGAGTGACCATAGGCGAAGGAGTATGGTGGGGGCGAGGCTCAGCTTGTTCTTCTTCCTCCTCTGCTGATTCTTCTTCCTCTTCATCTTCTCCTCCTCCCATTTCCTCATCAGATTCATCCGCAGCTGGTTGCATATTCTCCTGGTCATCAGCCGGGGTGGTTTGATCAGGAGTGGCGTTGTGTGTTGGGATTTCAGGTTCACGCCTTTCTTCTTCAACCATCTGGCCTTTGTCCATGGAGGCATCCAAATTGATAGGGGGCGGGCTTGAAGCGTCATCCTCATCAGAGTTAGCTCCTTCAGCTTGTGCGTGCTGAGTTGGGGTTGGAGTTGGTGCTGCAGTAGCTGCTATAACATGTGGAATGGGTTGATTAATCTCACTCAAACTAGAGCCAATATCAGAAGATGGGTGATAAGTTGGCTCACCTTGGCTGTTGAGAAGCGTGGTGGTGAGGCTTTCTGAAGTTGGGTGAGGAACAGAATCGTCAAGTGTGGTGGCGGCGAAGTTGCTTGGAGTTGGTCGGGGATCTGGATTGTTGATTATGGGTGCCTAAAGAACACAAGTGGAGAAAGTGAGAATGAAATAATAGGCGAAAGATGTCAAGCATAATAGAAAAGGGCAATGGTGCACATACCTGAGTTTGTTCAACAGCAGGACTTGATTTGTCACTCCCATGGTCACCAAGAGGGGTTCTCAAGGCCACCTAAAAGGTTTCTTTCTCGACACCACTTGTGGTGGATGCCTTTTCGAGTATTTTGGCCACCTTCGAAGGAGGTGGGCCAGTGGGTCCAGAGGCCTTTGTGGGTTTTTTCCTTTTTCTTGTAAGAACCTCCTTAGGAGATTCATCTGAGGCCTCCGAAGCTATAACCACAGCTGGGGTATCCTTCTTACCTTTCTTGGAAGGTGTTGGAGGTTTTTGACCAGTCTGAAGAGGCAGTGCAAATATAAGAAAGAAATTCACATAGTACAAGCAGAAACAGGGGAGATGAAATTTACCTGTGTACTCCCTTGTTCCTTGCCACCTTGCAAAGTGGTAGCTCTAGTCGAAGCAGCTTTCCTAGGCACAGCTGAAAGATAGCATACAATTGTTACAAGTTAATGATTACATGGTTAGTCATAAAGCCATGGATTAAGGATTTCAAACCTTCATATATTTCAGATTCGACACGAACGTCCTGAATTCCTATATGAAGGTGCCCTTTAAAACTGTCTAACGTATGCTTAGTCGAAACCACTCGTTGGGCTTTTGGCTGAGACTGTTGTCGAAGAAGTTTTAAATGCTCCCCACAGACAAACCAATCTGGAAATGGTGGGGCAAACGCCACTCCAAAATCAGCATTAGGCAGTCGAGGGAACTTTGGAGGAAAAAGTTTAAAAGCTACCTCATAACGTTTCTCACGAGGGACGTTGGGAGGAATTTTTAGTTGATCCAGCTTTTCTAGAAATTTTCTCTTTAGAGTAACAGCAGCCTCATGAATGGTTCGATTAAGATCATCTGGTCGATAGATAGTTTCAAAGTATTTTTGAAAAGCCTGTATTTCTTCGATGTGAGTGAACTTACTTTTTTTCGTCTTGTCCTGCACATGGAGAAAAGCTTGGTCAAGTAACGAAGAAAATGTAGCCACATCAAGAAAGTGCTCACTATAATGCTTCGACCACCATTGGTGGAAGGATGAAGTGCATAAAAAGGAAGGTTCAAAAAACACAGGAGAAAGGATTCTTCTTTTTTCACTCCAGCTGTCGAGTGTTTGGGAGACGTTTTCCTCGTCGAGGCAAGCAGTGTGAAGAATTACTTGGCCCTTTCTCTTATACAGGCACTGAGGGAAGCTCTGGGCCAGCCCAAATTGTCGAGAGACCAAGTTTGGTTGGTAGGTAATCAATGCTGATAGACCTCTCCCTAAGTTCATCCTGTGGATGATGAATCTAGGAATTAAAAAGGCTTCCTAGATGGCAACAGACTCTGGATCAAGGGGCTGGAGAGGATTTGGAAATGGCCTTTGAAACCACTCAGGGCCATAGCTTCGTCGAGCAAAGGGTGCCATGCTAGGAGTAAACTCATAGCGTTTGGCGAACATCATTATATAACTGGTGAAAGCCCTTTGAAGGTTTTCACCATCATCATTAGGAGTGAGCTTAGCCAGACGTGTCCCTTCGACACTCCTCTCCCTGATCTAAGCGGAAGCTTCATCGACTATGCCTTTTCTGGGGAGGCTAGCCTCAAATGTAGCATTGAGCCACAGTTGAAGTAGCCAAAGAGGACCGCTCAAATGCATAGGACCTTGGGCTTCCACATTCTTAAGTCGAGAAGCCACCTCACTGATAGATTCGTAAAGGTTCGCCAGAATGAGTACACTCAGGCAGGTCCCTCTGTTGTGGTGGAGTTGGTTCGCCAGGGGCAAGTACTTCTTAGCCACCTGCAAAGACTTTGTACAAAAAACATACCTCGACAGCCAGACTGTGAGGAAAGCAACGTGTTCTTCATCAGACACCTCATCATCTTCTTGTTTGAAGTGGTGCTTGATAAAAAGGGTGTAGGTCAGTTTGGAGCCTGAAATGTTGATGGTATCCTCAGCATAAACCTCAGGATTATAGACAAGGCCATCTGGACGAAGCCCCGCGATGGCAGCTACGTCGAAAAGGGTTGGAGTAACTATTCCACATGGCAGATGGAATGTATAATGGGTGCTGTCCCAAAAGTATAGAGATGCTGCCAACATGTTCAGACAATAGGGTATGCTGGTCTTCGACAGCATCAGAAGGTCATAGATCCCTATCTCCTTCTAATGGTCAGCTTTGACTTTCTCCATCTTTGCCATCCATTGGTCGAATTCCTTTAAAGGGTTGACGGCTCTCACCAGTCTAGTGCCATCAGTAAGATAGCCAACATTGATCCTGGGTAAAGGAGTCTCTTCAGAGGAAGCTCCAGCAGCAGAATTAATTTTAGGGAAACTCTTTTGCCCTAATGGTCTGGATCTCCGGTATGATGGGAAAAACTCACTCAGCCTCTCGTTGGAAATGTCCACCTCAGCCAAAGGACCAGATAATGCATAAGTTTTATCAGACATAAATAGGGGAATCATTACCTGAGATTGGTAGATGGCTCTTGATTTTGTAGAGGTAGGTTCTGGCATGCAGCGATGATTATCTACTAGTTGAGGGCCTGGGATGTTAGCGAACGGTGGGATGGTTTGCTTAAATGGAGTGGCCTTGCCCCTTTGAGTCTTCTTTGCTTGAGGGTTAATTTGGGTAGATGCCATTGTTGAAGAAGATGAAAAGATGGTGTCTTCGCTGGGTTTGCGTGAGAAAACTGAAGAGAAGAGGAGTTTGCTTGAGAATATGAAAAGTGTGGAAAGTTCACAAAGTGGCGGAAATGGGTATATATAGACATTTGAAAATCTCAAGAGACTTGGATCCACCGTTGAAGCTGAGGGGTTAGTGGGACGCGTGTCTTTCTCCTGAAGGCGTGATGAAAAGTAGCAGTTATGTGCAGACTGTTAACGTCTGTTTTCAAGAAAGGCGTTATGATGAATACGGCTGAAAAGACGTTTTAAGGATTTGTCATGATGGCGTGACGTCAGAGGCGTGGGTTAAAGAAACTGAACAGTTCAGCCAGTGAGTAATTAGTGGGATGTTCAGTTAAGGCCATGCAAATAAGCGTCGAAATGGTTATTATATCAAGAAATGGCCTTCCTACCAATTCTGGCGAAAGGACATTCCTTGGGGGCAATTTGTTAACCCTCAATTTCGACGCTAGACAAAATCAAAGCTATTTTAATGTTAAAACGTTATTTTTAATGTAAAGAAGGCTTCGACCTAACTTTTTGAGAGGCCTGAGTCGAATAAATGTGGAGAAACCTTAAAAAATGGCTAAGTGTTGAAAGGGTTTTTCGACCATGAGAATGTAGCGCTGCAGTAGTTATATTAAGATTGGAGGGAATTTCCAATATTTGAAATTTAAATAAGAGTAGTTGTGAACGTGGGAACAGTTGAGATCAAGGGGAAGGCGCCAAAATCCACACGTTTGAAGCAGTAACCTCCACTTAGTAGTTATTTCCTAGCACTATAAATAGGAGTTAGTTCTATGTAAAAGGTGTGTTCATATTTTTGTACAAGTTACTCTAAGAAACTCAAAGTACCCGCGTGTAGAGAAACGAGTTCGTGAGAATGTACGTAATGTAACACCATTGTCTTCATTAATCTAATTTATCTTCAGCATGTTTAAGATTCAGCCATTTACTTTCCATGCCTTTACAGTTTCTTGAACTTTATCTTCCATGCCAAATTTATGTTCAAAGCCATTTAAACTTTCTGCGTTTTACTTTCGACTACATTTTTACGCTCAAGCATTTAATGTTCGAGCCTTTACCTTTCAAAGTCTTTCGTTTTCAAGAACGTGGAGTTCTCCTTTAAATCCATTGCATTTATTTTCAAAGTCTTTTACTTTCCTGCACTTTACCTTCGACAACACTTTTATTATCCCAGCCTTTACTTTCCAAGAACGTGGAGTTCGTTGCATTTTACTTTCAAAGCTTTTACTCATTCGACGCCTTTAATTTCTGCACCCTTTACTTGCATTACTTTAAATTTCGAGTCTTCATTTTACTTTATTGCCCGTAGTCGAACGTGGAGTTCAGTTAGACTTTATTTTCAGCATTGTCGAACGTGGAGTTCAGTTTACATTTTCTTTAATTTACACTTGTCTCTCAAACTTAGCACATGTCCTAGGATTTGTGCGGTCGATCCTGCAAGTTAAATCAATTTGCGTTTAGATTGATAGACCAGAGGTTGTTTACCAAAATTCACAGTAAACAGCAGGAAAAAATAAACCATAATGATGGTCGATCGACAGGTACTTTCGGCGTTTACCAGAGGAATCGGTGGTGTGACTGTGGGAAATTTCAAGTTTTTCACTTACCTTGCTCCCACGTTATTGCAATATGTTCTAGTATACGTCAAGACGACTCCATTCACATCCCAGAAGTTTTCACAATTCTCAACGTATTCAAAGTCTACCAGGAGAGCTTCTTGGGACTACCCCACGAAGAAAACTGGCCAAAATATAAAGGATTTACTCTTTGCCACGACGATTCCATGAGAAGAAAGAAGAAGGGACGTCCAACCAGTAGTAGGATTAGAACCGAAATGGACGACGTTGAGAAGGAAAAGAGAAGGTGTGGGATTTGCAGAGAAATATGCCATATGCGTCGAAAATGTCCTAATGTTGCCGGCCCGTCAAACCGACCGGCTAGATAATATTATTTGTTATCCAAGTTACTCAATTAGTCCTATATTTACCTTTCACTTGTTTTCTCTGTAAACCAACATAATTTTATAATTCAAGACAACGTTTTAAAACAACTACGAAACAATTTCTCATTGATAAAACAATAAGACAATGAACGTTTAAATGATTCATCTAATCAACAACAACACTGCGAGATTAAAAACAACAACTTAATATCGACTTGTCCATACATTGAAACTCAAGAATCTAACATACAAGCTAATCCACAACAACAATTAACACAAGTGGATCTTCCACTCCTCTGTTAACTTCGCCACTATGCGCTGAAAACATGCATTGGACATCTTCATCATTTTCCATACGATCCATGTAATACATGTACGTACCATCCGGGCTTGCATCGGTCAACGTTATATACGGGCAACGATATTCCATTTTTTTCCTTCATACGACGACCACCTAGCTGTCGAAGTCTCGTGTTAATTGCTGCAATCACGGTTCTGAAGTTCCACATCGGATCTAGATAAACACTGATTTTTTTTCTTGCCCGTAGAACACAAGAGCTCTAATAGACATTTTTGAATTTGCAAATACCTGGCTCGAATGATTTTTGTTGATACACGTCAATCTATTTATAGAAAAATGTTACGTTTGTGCACGCCAACTCATCGGACGAGTATCATTCATTTTTAAAACATTATCAAATAATTTTTTTTTTATTATTATAGTATTATTAAATTAAAAAATAGTATTTTTAATCATTAAAACAATTAATTAAAACAAGAAAATGTAAAAAAAAAAAAAAAAAAAAAAAAAAAAAAGTGCCTTCACGTACTCGCGACTTGAGATGACGGACACCTTCTTTTTGAAAAACACTTCAAATGCTCGTAGATTAAAGTGACGAGCAGATTCAGCAAATGGAACATTTTGGTTCTTTTGTTTCAAAGTAGTGTATTGTGATATTTTATTTTCAAAAGTAGGGCAAAGCAATAAAAATCTCACAGAAAATGTGTTCTTATAGTATAAGTTTATATTTAAATCACTTGATATTATATTTAAATAAAATATTATTTTAAACTATATATCAATCCAATCCACCAAAATCAATTCACCGTTTCATCAAAACCCTAATATTCTTACCCTTACAAAATCACTATCTGTTTTCTCTTCTGACGCAGCCATTGAAGAATGTGTAATCTTAACGTGAAGATCATGGTAGGTTCCATCCTTCTCTTCATACTCATACTCATCTCCCTTGTCATTTACACTTACCTCTACCTCAGCTACCTCCTCCGCCGCGGTATATTCTCTGAAAACTCTCTTACAACAACCACTTTCAAAGAAGAATGCCTTGACCCGTCCGTCCTCAAATTCCTTCCCACCTTCACTTACTCTTCCTCCACCACCCGCCGTACTCTCGACGACTGTGCTATTTGTTTGTCGGAGTATACCGACGGCGATGAATGTCGTATGCTCCCAAACTGTAACCATGTCTTTCATTCCCATTGTATCGACGCGTGGTTTGGTTCTCATTCTGATTGCCCTCTCTGCCGAGCACCGGTCCAACCAGTGACGGTTTACTCTCATACTGAACCGGGCTCTGTTTCGGGTTCAAAAGAACCGGGTGAGAGTAGTTCGTATTTTCCTTGAACCGATTGGATGTCCGAGAAAGCCGTTTAGAGTAATTGTAGAGTTACCATGAGAAGTTCGGGTCGGATCCTGCACCGAGAATAACGGGTCGAGAAGCTGTTAAAGTGGCTTTGAATAGCACCTGAGTTTTGGATCTGCACGGTGTTTGGTTTGGAATGAAAGTTTAAGGAAAGAAAACTAGATTTCAAAATCGTTCCATTATTTGTTTATGTTTTGAAATGAAAAAACAGAGACTAAGAAAAACGTATTTTTAATAACACCCACCTTAAGAATGTTTTTACTTAAAAATGAAGTGAAAATTAAATAAAATAGTGATAAAGTAGAAAAATTCTGAAATAAATATCTTTCTTTATTTCTACTTTATATTCATTAATCAACTTAAAAATTGATTTATTTTTATTATTTTTTATTCATTTGCACTCTTTTCGTGTTCTTTTCTCTTTATTTTTTCTTTTAACAAAGTTTACAGATTGTTCATTTTTTATTTATTTAGGGATGAAGATGAGATACATGCTTAATGCGATTCTATGCATAATTTACTTTAGGTTAATAGCTATTTTGCCCTCTGTCATATAGACGCTTTTTAAAAAACCACCTTATAAAAAAAAATTTGCAAAAAATACTCTAACATTTGAAGATTTTCTCAATTTTGACCTTCATCACATTCAGTCACCAAAAAAACTAATGTGGCAGCGTTTTTTTTATTTTTTATGTGAAAGGCCATGTGACTTTTTAATTTAATTTTTGATTTATTTAAATGCCACGTTGGCATTTTGTATTTCATTTATTTTTGGTTTATTTTTAAAAACATGTTAAATGTTTAAAAAGTATTTTAGATAGGAATAAACTCATGACCTCTCATTACAAAGCATGCCTCGTTACCACTAGGCCATATTGTGTTTTGTGATATTATTTGCAACTATAATATACATAATACATAATTAACTAGTTAAAATTTTTTACTAAACTACAATCTATTAAATCATTTTTATCAAACTATTTAATTTTTTTTCTTAATATACTGTAACTATTAATAATATAGTTAAAATGTTAAAAAATAATTATTATTTATTTTAAAAATGTTAAAAAGTAGGTTAGTTTAAAATTGTTTTAAAATGTTTTAGTATATTAATTTAGTAATAAAATGTTAATTTATTATGTAAATTTAGTATATTAATTTAATATATTAATTTAGTATATTAATATGGTACAGTAATTAACGTTTTAATTAGATTAAATAGATTAAATAAATATTAAGCTACAGTAAATTAAATTAAATAGTTAAATAAATATTTTAATATATGCTACAGTAAATTAATATTAATATTAACATAAATCAATATTTTAATATAAACTACAATAAATTAAATTAAATAAGTAAATGAAAATTTTAATATAAGCTACAGTAAATTAAATTAAATAGGTAAATGAATATTTTAATATAACTACAGTAAATTTAATTAAATAGGTAAATAAATATTTTAATATAATTACAGTATATTTATGTTATTACTATTAAAAATTAAATTAAACTAAATTAAAAATTATAAATATAAATTAATAAATTGGAATTATTAATAAACTAATGTTAAAATAATTTTGAAATAAATTAGTATATAATTAAAAACAAAATTGCTACACAAAAAACCGAAACTAGTACACAAATTAATAAACTAATATTAAAAAACGAAATTAAAATATACAAAAAAACGAAAGGTAAAAGTACACTAATTTGCAAAATTAATAATTGTAGCATTTTAATAAACTAAAATTGCTACAGTATAATTAAAAATAAATAAAAAATAATTAATAATTGCTAGAGTATAATTACTAAAATGATTTAATATAATTGCTAAAAATTGCAAAATTATTGAACGAAATGATTTAATATAATTACTAAAAATTGCAGCATTTTAATAAACGAAATGATTTAATATAATTACTAAAAATTGCAAAACTAATGATTTAATATAATTACTAATAAATAATTAAAAATTGCTAGAGTATAATTGCTAGAGTGTAATTACTAAATTAATATACTAAAACATTTTAAAACAATTTTAAACTAACCTACTTCTTAACATTTTTAAAATAAATAATTATTATTTTTTAACATTTTAACTATATCTATACCTATATATAAAGAGGATAGGAGAAAATGGACTGACCTATTTTTCTTCCAAAATTATCCTTTACTAAATGACATATTTACTAAAAAATCACATAAATAATAACTACCCATAGAAGTTACAAATTAATTATTATTAACCCTATATCCTTATGTTCTACCGTTAATAACTCTCCTCTCCATACTTTTTTATTTTATTTTTCTTCCAAAATTACCTTTATTAAATGATATATTTACTAAAAAACCACATCAATAATAACTACCCATAAAAGTTACAAATTAATTATTATACTCCCCTCTCCATACTTTTCAATTATCGTACTCATACAATAGTATAATTATAGAAAACCAAAACTAAAAAAATATATACACATATTTATAATATATACGCGTATGCATATTTAAAAAAGCGGACAAAGGGGCACGAGAGTGTCCGTTTGGACGCTAGTTATTAATAGTTACAGTATATTAAGAAAAAAAATTAAATAGTTTAATAAAAATGATTTAATAGATTTTAGTTTAGTAAAAATTTTTAACTAGTTAATTATGTATTATGTATATTACAGTTGCAAACAATATCACAAAACACAATATGGCCTAGTGGTAATGAGGCATGCTTTGTGATGAGAGGTCATGAATTCTACTCCTATCTACAACACTTTTTGAATATTTAACATGTTTTTAAAAATAAACCAAAAATAAATGAAAAACAAAATGCCAACGTGGCATTTAAATAAATCAAAAATAAAATAAAAAAGCCACATGGCCTTCCACATCAAAAAAAAAAAAAAACGCTGTCACATCAGCTTTTTTGGTGACTGGATGTGATGAAGGTCAAAATTGAGAGAATCTTCAAATGTTAGGGTATTTTTTGCAAGTCTTTTTTATAGGGGGTTTTTCAAAGAGCGCCTATATGACAGGGGGCAAAATAGCTATTAACCATTTACTTTATTCTTTTTTAATTCATTGACTTGGGCGTTGGTGTACTAACTTTGAAGACTTACCCCTACGCAACCGTAATGGAGAACCGCACCACCACATCAAGAGTTTATACCAACAATTATGGTTTACAAACAAAATAGTAGTGTTGTTTGTTGGAACTGATTTCTGATTTCTACGAATTTCCTCAATCAAATCTCAAGATTTCTATGAATCGATTTTGATTTCTGCTTTAACATATATGTTAAGATGGAAGCAGTTTCAAATCTCATCCCCAAATATTCCTCAAAATCTCTCAATTCAAGATCACATTCAGTCTTTGTCATACACAGGATCATTGGAGATTTGTTTAAGAAAGAAAAATCACCATTGCGAGGTTCCCTCAAATTACCGTCGCTAGTTGAGAAGAGAGAAGGCAATAGGCGAATCTTAGGGTTCTAAGACCAAAAGAAATTGGATGGAACTCCTAATGTGGTGCTTCTGTTGATTATTACTGCAACCATCAATAATAACTCTGTCTTAAGGATCCTCGTCAATGACGTATCTTTCTACAACTTGATACATCTTAGAATTTTCACAGAGTTGAGCTTAAGAAAGCAAGATCTAAGGTCGTGCGAAGACTAAAGCCTTCTAGCGTTCAACGATTCTTCTACTTATTGTAACCTCATATTTTCGACACAGGTAATAAATGTGAGGATTTAGGGTTGAATCTGGATACAGTGGAAATTTAAGGTTTCACCCAGAAATCAAAGTGGTAATTTCGACCAAAAGACCACATGACCATTTAAGGAGAATTTTTTGTCGAAGGGGGTTGATAAGCTGGTCGAGAAGTCCTTTGAAGACCTTGGTCGAAGCAAAAGACTTAACAAAATTTTGGGTTGTTAGTTGACGTGACTATCATATTTTTATTAAATAAAATTGGATAAGATCATACAGTTATTCGAGGACACATGGAGATTTGTCAAAGACGATATATGCATGAAGACGAATACGTGTCAAGTTTTGCTAAGTTGACCGTTGCAGATGGTTATGTTAGGACTAGCATATAAGCAGTGTTTGTTTATAGTTTTAGAGGTCTGCAATTTTACACATTATACACTTAAAGTATCCAACCGTAAAAGTGAGAAACGAGTTTTTCAATGTATGTACTTGCAATCCATTTATAAAATTTGTTATAGCCAAAAATAGTTAGACCACCAAAAGTGCTAACTCTCATTCTCTTTGGGCAAAGAGAGCTACGCCGTATATACTGTGGAGTATGTTCAGACGAATATTTGGGAATTTAAGGGTTATACAGGTGTTGTACACTGCCTCAAGATGAATGTCTTGCTTAACCCTCATGCGGGAGCCCCATTATATAGTCTTCCATTGATACAAGCCATTAAGAGAAGTTTTTTGGCCTTCTGGCGTTATGTTGCCATCATTGTCGTAACCTCCCTCCATGAATACAGGCTTTTAAGCTCTGGGTAAAGTCTGTATTGATGCCCCGCTGCCGTTACAAAAGTTGGAGTGTCATTCGACGAGCTTGTATCCGGCATCGGTGCCGGGTTAGGGCGAGGTGCCCGGCCTCATGAGAGCTCGACATGGTGTGAGTCGGGCTCCCTGATCGGCCCGGGTTGTATACGTGGCTTGTCTAGCTCTCTTCATTGTACGATCTCTTCTTCTACTATAGTCTGGTATGTGCTCGCCCTTATCTGACTACTCGACTCGACAACAAATATATTTGGCGTGTACATAAGCCCCCCAAGTACTACATCTGCTCATAGAGATGTCGTACTCGACAGTGACATAATCCCGGATATATTTGTTAGGTGCCGAGCTGTAGATCGACCTTCTTCTTACGTGTCAGAAATTTTCAAACGGCCATGCCTCTTAAACTTCCATAGCGTTATGATGACTTTAATACCTCATGAGTGGCTAGTCTCTAGCCATTTTTTCGAACGTTAGGTTTTTATTACAGCCAGTCTTCTCTTTCCTTCACTCCTGCGTTCTTCTTTAAGCGAATCTGATCCCATCATCAAGCGCGCCCTACTTCAGGTATTTTTTCCTTTCTCTCTTGATTTTCGTCATTTTCCTTTTTAACGCAGAAATGGTAGTTCTTAGGGAATGTGATGACGAGGGTAAGGCTATTCGTAAGAGTAACGATGAGAGAAAAAGACTATGGGAGGAAAATATGCAAGAGATGATGGATTCCGTAGGGGTAAAAGAATATAGGCGATCCATGGATAAGTTTTATAACGAGATTCTCACTTCTGAAAGTGACTTTGACTCTGACTCTTCAGGTTTTGTAGAAATTCTAATGGAGACTGTGATGCGCGTTGAGGACACTGATGTGACCGTCGAGCTAAGACTGCAAGTATACAGCTGTTCGCGTAGTTTTAAATAAGGTTGTCAAACCCACCAGGAATGGATAATCAAACTAATGCAATCTATAGTTGCAATGTAAAGCTGAGGCTAAGGGTTTACGGAATTTAAATGGAAAGGAAAAATTACTAATTCTAGAGGTTTTAGGAAATAATACTAAAATCGAGTCTGGAATGTGAATTCCGCATACCTAAAGGACTTGTAGAAAACCGGTACTAATTACGACTGCACTTCGTTCCGTAGGAAGTACTAACTTAAAGACTCTGCCTCACACTCTCGCGCTATCGACAAAAGCCACACCTAACAACCACAGGATTTTACTCTCGCTCGCCCGTTTTAATTAAAAAACGTATTTTGGAAGCTAATGAAATCCTAAACGATGCCTAAAGTGCTCTCGCTGTTTTTAGGATCGGTGCCTAGTTTCTACTATTTGTTCTTTCCTCACACTCTCGCGCTATCGGTCCGAACTTAGCATATCCCTCACTTTCGTGTCGGAATAATAAAACATGAAGAATAGAAACTAAAACCAAAACTAGCATGCAATCACATAAAGTCGCACCTACATTTTCTACGGAGACCCGTCGGTAACGACGGTCCTCACACGCCGAACTCAAGCAAATTTAGCAACAGATTTCAGTTTTAATTACAAACATAGTTATGGTAATTATCATGGAAAAGTACATAGCATACACAAAGTAGAAAATAAAATACTAGATAGGAATAATAAAAACCTGTAAAGTGAAATACGGAATTTAATTGATAAAAAGATGTCGGTAGACTTGTCCGAAATCAAGAGTACAACAGCAAAATAAATTACAACAAAGTTGCGATAACTCCTCGATGTGAGTAATTGTCGCTTTGAAAGTAAAGTATTTGCCTAAACAAAATTTTTACAGAGCTTCCGCGTCTAAAATCGAATATATAATACAAGAGTGAGGAGTCTTATTTATAGAGTAAAAGGCCAGAACTAACTCCCAAAACGTGCAAGAGGAGTGGAGGGAAAATAGGCCATCAAAATTGCCCATGACAGTTGCAGTTTTGAAATTCTGTAACTGCGCAGCAATGACGCTCGCCACCAGGCCATGGCGAACTCCATGGTCCTGGCCTTTTTAATTGACGTGGCAAACTTCTCATGGCGAACGCCATTCCTTGATGGCGAACGCCATATCAGTAAAATGCAGAATTTTTCACTTCTTTGCTGAATTTTCTTCTTCCTTTGCTCTTTTCCGATCTTGTGCCCGATTTCTCCACAGATGAAGCTGTCAACTGCAAAACACATAAAACAAGATTAAATGCTAATAAAACTCAAATAAAATGAACGAAACAAATGCGTAATGAGCCATAAAATACGATACGATTTCTCGTTATCAGACTGTTGCTCCCTTTGATTCTGAGGTTATGAGCCATAAGAATAGTACTGCTGACGACTTGGAAATTGCTACAATCCACTCCCTGAGGGTCATATCCTCCACTGGTTCCGAGGATGATGTTATTTTGGAATCGTGCGGCCCAAAGGAAAGAGTATGTATACTCTGGCCAAAAGATGTTTCTGAAGACTTTTTCTACTTTTATCCTAGTATTATGGAAGATTCCAACATCTGTATCCCTTTCTCCGATTTCGAGGTGGACGTGTTGAATACCGTCAACATAGCACCTTCTCAACTCCGTCCTAATAGTTGGGGGTTATAAAGTCCTTTGAGAGGGTTTGTGAGGTTTTAGATATTGTTCCGACTATAGGTTTATTCTTTTCCGTTTTTGAGGTTAAAGAAGTTGATAACCGGAGCTGGGTTCAGATTAGTGGAATGTCAGGCCGAAGTTTTCTTCAGGCCTATACCTCAAATTAAAAGAATTATAAATACCATTTTTTGAGAGTTCGTTGTGGGCCGAGGTGTCCACGGGTGTTGTACGCTCTGGATGGGCATCCCCGTTTCCCTCATTATTGGACCAAAGATCCGTTATCAATTACCAATTTTAATTATGATAAACTGAACGATTTGGAGCTCCAGCCCCTGGCTATTCTTGATTCGTTCCGTATGATGAGGATTAAGGAGTTGTTGCCCCTAGATGATGACTGACTCCTTGTCTTTTTGGGTAATAGGTATTTTTTATTTCAACTATTCTTTGCCCGCCTTTTTATTCTAACCTAGTGCTGTTTATTTGTAGACAAGATAACTGACTTGTCTGTAGCCGAGCAGAAGAATCTGATGCAAGCAGCTCGGGAAGCCCGGAGAGAAACTGGGGGTGCATCTGCGTCTAAACCCGACTTAGGTGGATTAGAAGCCTGGGCACCAAAACGATCCAGGGGTACGAGCACGAAAGCCGCCCCGAGCAAAGCCGAGCCCCAACCTCTTATTCTACCTGCTCAAGACGAGACTTCTCAAGGTGACCCAAAGAAGTTGAAGGTTCACATGAATGAGGATGTTCGTCAAGCTGAAATGGAGATTATCTCCCTCATGAGAGGTCCAAGGGATAACTCCGCGTCTGGGGAATTAAAGTTTTGGTCAAATGATTTTGATGGCTTCAAATACTTGCGTGACCATCTTAATGCTACCGAGGATGTTAACAAAGTTAAATCCATTGGTCATCAGAAAATCACCCAGAATCTTAGTTCTTATTTGATGAGGTGTTCTGTCTTCGCCCGTGGTTTGTTAGAATTATCTGATGACTCTGAGAAACTTGAGTCAAAGTTTAAAGATGAAGTTGCTCAGCTGAAAGAATCTCAGTCCAAGAAACTTTATAGTTTGGAGAAGGCTTTGGTTGACTCGAGAAAAAAAAGAGACTTTGGAGTCCGCTCACAAATCAGCTTTAACCGAGCTTACTAACCGGTTGAAGGCATCCGAGGCCACTAATGCCGAGCTTTTATCATCCAATCGTGATCTTAGAGAAGCTCTGAAGAAAGCTCAGATCGATATTTTGTCTGCCGGTGATAAAGCATTTGAGAGAGCTAAAGATCAGGTTCTCTGTCTCCATCCTAGCCTAGATTTGTTGTAAATGGATTACTTCAAAGTGGTGCAAGATGGTCGTCTTGTGGACCTTGGCGAGCTAGAGAAGGATAACCCGGAGAGATCTCAAGGTTCGGTCAATGATGCTGACGAGAATGTGACCCCAACCCTAAATGATGTTGCCAATGATACTTCAACTACTACTTAATTATGTTGTTCTTTGTTTTAGTTAGTCATCCTTCTGGATGCACTTTTATACTTTGGAGAGGGAGTGCGGTGTTGTCCCCCCTCATGCTCATGACTTTTTAGCCTTCAGGCTTTGTAACCGTACAATGTTTTGGCCCTTCTGAGGCTTTATTTTTATTTGCTTATGTTATTTTCGTGTTTTATTTCTAAAATAATCCCGTACATATATCCAGCCCCTCGGGCACTAAGTTAGATTAACTTAAGGTGTCCGATTATAGATTGTTGGGTATTATTTCTGTTCTTTGCTTTTGCTTGATTTTCCTGACTTTTCGGGTAGCTTTCTGCAAGGCTAATTATGAATGAGCCTTTAGTTATCTTGTGTGTATAGCCTTCACACTCTTGGGAATCCTGGACTCTTGTAGACTTAAGCGTCAATTATGGCTTGTACTCGGGCGCCCGTTCAACAGAGAGTTGCTCTTTTCTTATTTATATTTTGTCGTGTATGACTTTTCAAGCCCCTGTTTTAGCTTAGATGTTTCATCGTCTTTATACCAGATTATTTGTCTTGAGTGTACGGAGCTATTAAACATAATTTTTTAACCCGCGTACGCAGAGCATTTGTAGGAGTTTATCAACCCGTTTATGGGCGACCTATGTACGCAGAGCAAGTTGACACGTTTTATAGGAGTTTATCAATCCGTTTATGGGCGACCTATGTACGTGGAGCAAGTCGACACGTTTTATAGGAGTTTATCAACCCGTTTATGGGTGACCTATGTACGCGGAGCAAGTCGACACATTTTATAGGAGTTTATCAACCCGTTTATGGGCAACCTATGTACGCGGAGCAAGTCAACACGTTTTATAGGAGTTTATCAACCCGTTTATGGGCGACCTATGTACGCGGAGTAAGTCGACACATTTTATAGGAGTTTATCAACTCGTTTATGGGCGACCTATGTACGCAGAGCAAGTCGACACGTTTTATAGGAGTTTATCAACCTGTTTATGGGCGATCTATGTACGTGGAGCAAGTTGAAACGTTTTATAGGAGTTTTCCAAGTTGTAACTCACCCTTTTCAGCCGATTACCTATCAACAAAACATGACAATTTTTAAGTCCAGGTGCCTCGTTAAAGACCCTGGCCCTTGCAAAGGAAAAGAGTGCAACTCGGATCCTTTATTTATTATTGGATTACATAAGATTTAGTTGAAGTACAACCTAAGATTAGATACCTTCCCTGTCCTAGGTATTTCTATTCCTTATAATGTTTCTAACTTGCATGCCTCTTGATTGGAAAGATCCTCCCACCCAGCTGGCTGAACGTCTTCAAACCTAATGCGAGAGCTCTCAGGAGCAGTATACTTTACTAGGAAGTAAAATTTTCCGCTTGGTTGTCCCAAGGTATCCCAAGTCTCTGAGGGGTTTTCGTCCTTGCTGATATTGTCTTCAGGAAGTGAAAAGTTGATGCATTCTCGTTCCGCCATCCCTGCGACTTCATTGAGACGATTGTTGACGTACTCAAGACTTTCTAAGTAGGGCTTTCATGCTTCTGAAGGACAGGATGAATCCTTTTCCAAGTTATTTGGAAGATATGCGTTTCCGGGCTTGCTTTGATACCTCGGATTCTCCATGTGAGGTTTCTCAGGAGAAAGGACTAGGTTGTCCTTAAATGCTCGCACGATCCCGTTCCCGTTTTCTTCGAGGAATGATTTGACTCTGATGGGTGTATCATGGGTCGGTAGATACCCAACCTGGATTTGTTTTAATCCTTTGTTATGCACCATGTTGACTAAGTGGACTTTGGGGGGACTCTTGGATTTTGCTTCTTTTGCTGGTTCTTTTCTTCTCATTTTTAAGCTATCCTTATAACACTCTCTCGCTATCTCCTAGTCGCCTTTGACAATCCCAACCCGACCATCTCCGAGGGGAAATTTTATGGTCGAATATAGTGTTGAGAGCGAAGCCTCGAGGGCGTTGAATGATGTCCGGCCTATAATGATGTTATAGGGTGAAGCAACATTGATTATCAATCACCTTATTTGGACAGTCTTTGTGTTATCAATGTCGCCGAAGGTAGTCGGTAATACTAGATGTCCGAGCACCCGGACATGCTCTCCCGAGAATCCTACTAGACCACCTTTGAATGGTAGCAACTTGGTTGCATCAAGCCCCATTCCTCTGAACACATTCTAGTGTAATATGTTGGCTGAGCTTCCAGGGTCTATTAGTACCCTCTTCTCGCTCCGATCTCGTGCCTGCACTTTGATAACCATAGGATCATTTCTATGAACTAGGACTCCTAGGGCGTCTCGCTCGGAGAATGTTATAACGTCTAAGTTTCCTTCCAGTTTTTCTGGGGGCCTCTTGTTTACATGCATAACTGTTCTAGCATATCTCCTTCTGATTGGACTTGTTCCTTCACCACCAGTAAATATTCCAGAAATGGTGTTTAGAGTGTGTTGGATTGCCTTCGTCTCATGACCCTTCTTGGCATCTGAGCCCTTTTTTCGGGATGACTTTTCTGGTTCCTGGTCACTTCGAGGAGGACTTCTCTTGTTATTTTGTGGTCGAGAATCCTTCACATATGCCAATAAATGTCCCCTCTGAATTAGAGCTTCAATTTATTTTTTCAGGCGCTGACAGTCCTCGGTGTGATGTCCCTGTACACGGTGGTAATTACACCAAGCTTCGGGCTGTCTTCCCATGATTGTGTTGGCTCCTTTGGGGCGTTGAGGCTCAGGTAACAAATTCATGTGTCCGAATTCTTTAAGGATGTCTCCCCTGCTTGTGTTTAGTGGGGTGAGGTCTCTGTTTGGCTCGTATGGCTATTTGTATGGTCTGGGAGCATGTCGTTCGCGTGCAGCTCTTTGAGGATGCTCCTTCCTTCTGTTTGTCGCCTCCTATTTTCTTTTTGTCCTTTCATTTTCGTCTCGAGCTCTTTTCTCTTGGTTACTCTCCTCTCTTTTGATGTAACATTCAGCCCAGGTAGTGATCTCGTCCATGCTAATAGTCGGCTTCTGAGCCAATGACTTGTTAAATTTCCCGGCTCACAATCCATGTTGAAAAGCACCCACAAACAGCTCCTGATTCGGATGAGATACTTTGAGGGTTTCCTTATTGAACCGAGCCAAGTTTTCGCGTAGTTGTTCTGCCTGCTTCTGTCGAACACTGAACAATGCAGTCGTGGACACCTTCCAGCATTTGCTTGCTGAGAAGTGTTGTAATAACTTCTTAGTTAGGTTCTGGTAGCTTATGATAGAGACTCGAGGAAGGCTCATGTACCATCTTAGTGCTACATCCTTCAAGGTTTCGGCCATGAGTTTGCATTTTCGTGAGTCCGAAGGGGCAACTATGGCCATCTGATTGTTGATGGGAGTGACATACTCCTGAGGATCTGTTTTCCCATCATAAGAAGCTAATGATGGTGTTTTGAAGTTTTCGGGTACGTGATCGTCCCAGATCTCTTGAGAGAGAGGTTGAGGTTCGAGAACCTCCTCCTCACTACCAACGTCAGCTTGACTTTGCTGCTGCTGTTCTTGTATACTATCTTGCAGCGTTTCATTATGTTGTCTCATGGTTTCCATCATGGCTAGTAGCTGAGCCATGTCTGGAGGATCTCCTTCAGAAATCATGTTGTTAGTGAGGGGTGTGGCCTGGGAAAGTTTTACCTAGGCCCCACGGTGGGCGCCAAATGTTCTAGCCAAAAATGGTTAGACCACCAAAAGTGCTAACTCTCATTCTCTTTGGGCAAAGAGAGCTACGCTCTCTATACTGTGAAGTATGTTAAGACGAATATTTGGGGATTTGAGGGCTATACAGGTGTTGTACACTGCCTCAAGATGAATGTCTTGCTTAACCCTCATGCAGGAGCCCCATTATATAGCCTTTCATTGATACAAGCCATTAAGAGAAGTCTTTTGACCTTCTGGCATTATGTGGCCATCATTGCCGTAACCTCCCTCCATAAATACAGGCTTTTAAGCTCTGGTAACGTCCGTATTGATGCGTCACCGCCGTTACAAAAGTTGGAGTGGCGTTCGACGAGCTTGTGTCCGGCATCGGTGCCGGGTTAGGGCGAGGTGCCCGACCTCATGAGAGCTTGGCATGGTGTAATTTAGGCTCCCTGATCGGCCCGGGTTGTATACGTGGCTTGTCTAGCTCTCTTCATTGTACGATCTCTCCTGCTACTATAGTCTGGTCTGTGCTCGCCCTTATTCGACTACTCGAATCGGCAGCAAATATATTTGGCGTGTACAAAATTAATCTTTTTCCTTTAAATTTTCCTTTATCCATTTACTTTGCTCCATTATCTTTTTAAATTCGATTTTCTTGATGTTCATTGTTAAAATCTCAAAACATACAATTTTTGCACAAATCTGTCCCGGGATATTTCCGAGTTTAATCCCTTAAGTAAAATCAAACTTGTCTATGTTTACTAAATTTCACAGTAAACACTCATCCAAATGGATATGTATATTTACTAGTTTCCTTGGGATAAAGAAGCCAATTCGGAGGGCAGATGATTCAAATTATTAGTTTTGTTTCTAGACTTAATAAAAATAAAATACTTAGTTTTGGGCTAGCTTATTTTTTATGGATGGTGCTGATAAAGCCCAATTTTCTTTATTATTTAACATAAACTCAACATTAGGAAAAGTAAGACAATTTTTAGAAATTAGAGAAAGCATTAGGATTACATGGCAGACTCAACTCCAAGGTTAATCTACTATTTCAGAATTTCTTCAAGACTTTGAGGTTATTATATTATCAGTTTTACTCAATTCCTTCCAATCCTAAATTGTGTATTCTTGCTTGCGTAATTCGAGTTATATATAATATTGTTGATTAAATTTGATTGATGCATGTTCCTTAACTTCACGTGTTAACTTAGCTTATTCGTCAACTTCGCTCGATCTTCAGCCATCATGCTTAATGCGAAAAATAGGAATATAATTCACATAGTGTTGATCACGCTTGTTAATTGATACTATAATAAAATAGGTATTGAATCCGCTTAGGGAAGTGTTGATATAATAACTGACGATAAGTCTGAAATTATCGAATTAGTAGATTAATTCGTTAATCATAATGATAACGTGAAAACATATCATGTTTTTAGGCTCATAACACATGTTATTTGTTGCTATTTTAGTTTGTTTTATCGCTTTTACGTCGTGTTTTGTTCGCTTTGCAGGTTTTAATAAGTGTTGGAGCAATTTCACGAAGAACTCGGAAAAGGAGCAGAAGAAAATGCAGAAAAATGGTTTTTCTGGTGCATGGTGTTCGCAATTACCCTAATGGCATCCGCCAAGTACCAAGTCCACGTCATTTAATGAATGACCAAATGGCATTCGCCATTCGCCTAATGGCGCTCACCATTATGATGCAGTAGCAGAAAACGTGGAGTCAGTTTTGGACTCCCTCTTCCCACTTTCCTGTTTCTTCTCAACCTCCTTTCATGATGGAAGCAGTTACCAGGCTCATTAGACCTCTATATATAGTATGTTTCTTCACATTTTCAGGGCATCCAAATTCGTGTGGAAGTGCTGTCGATTTTGTTTCTAGTCTTAGGCATAAATAACTTCTAAAAGTGACAATCGCTGACATCAAGAGATTGTCATAACTTTTGTCTTAGATCAACGTCAAGCCTGCCGACATTAATCGAAAGCTTTATTATTTCTTTAAGTTCCACATTTATTTCGCTCTACAGGTTTTTATTCACATTAATTTAATTCTTGTTTTACCGCATTACTTAATTTTATAATATGCTTTCCTTGAATTCAATTACCATGTTTAAGTTGTTATTATTCGAAATAATGTCTGGCTAAACGTGTCTGAGACCGGCGTATGAGGACCGTCGTCACCAACGAGACTCAGTAGGAAAAAATAGGCGCAAAACGATAGTAAAATTGTGTTTTGGTTTTAGTTTCCAAGTCTAATTCTTAGTGCTTTGTCACGAGAGTGAGAAGCAAATTATGGTTCGAGCCGATAGCGCGAGAGTGTGAGGATTGAACCGGATAGTGGAAACTAGACATCGATCCTAAAACAGCGAGAGCGCTTTAGGTATTGATGAGGATCTAATTGATTTTCAAAATAAGCTTTTTAATTAAAATGGGCGAGCAAGAACAAAATCTCATGGTTAGGGAGTGTGGCTTTAGTCAATATCGCGAGAGTGTGAGAAAAGTCTTTAATTTAATATTTTCTACGGAACATAGTTTAATTGCATTTAGTACCTATATTCTACAGAGTCCATGAGGAACGAGAAATCCATATTCCAACCTCTCTTTATTAATGTCTTTCCCAATCTTTAGTTTTAATTCTCGTTTTATTTCCGTCCATTCCGTTTTAATCACTAGCCTTAACTTTACATAGCATCAATCGATAACGGTAGATTGATTATTAGTCCCTGTGGGTTTAATATCTTTTAAAACTACGCCATAGACTGTATACTTGCAGTTAGATCATTCGATAGACTCGTAAGATCGTGATCGTTTTTGGCGCCGTTGCCGGGGACTAAGCTAGTCAATATTGTGATTCCGTTGTTGTGCTGTATAGACTAAGGCAACAAATTTTCCTTTTTATTTCGTCGATTGTATGCCAAACACTCGCTCTCAAGGCGAAAATTTAGAGCAACTGATTGACGATATCAAGCGTTTTATTAATTTAAGACGCCGAATCAATGATTTCCAAATTAAATATAATCTTCCTGAACCTGAAATTCCTTTTTCGGAACTAAGAATTCCCATGGCTGAAAAATCCACCGTATCGTCCTCTTAAGGAATATGCCGTTCCATCGCAAGATGAACCACACAATAGCATTGCTGCCCAACCATCGAGCAAAATGATTTCGAGCTAAAACCTTCATTGTTACAAGCCGTTCAACAGAACTAGTTTTCTGGGAGTCCTACATACGACCCGAACCTTCATTTATCGATGTTTATGCAATACGCTGTCACCGTAAAAGCGAATGGTGTTAGTAATGAAGCCATAAGACTACATATTTTTTCTTTCTTCTTAAGAGATAGAGCTAGAGCTTGCCTCCAGTCTCTTCCATCCAACTCTATCACTATGTGGGACAAGTTGAAGAAAGTCTTCTTAGCCCGATAATTTCCATCTAGCAAAACTGCTACGCTAAGAGCCCTAATCAATAGATTTAGGCAAAAAGACAATGAATCTCTTTTCGATGCTTGGGAAAGATGCAATGGCATGATGAGGCTCTGTCCACATCATGGACTTGAACAATGGTTGATAATCCATACTTTCTACAATGGTCTGCTATACAACACCAAGTTGAACTTGAACGCTGCAGTTGGCGGCGCTCTAATGGACAAACCTTATGAAGACGCCTATCAACTCATTGAAAACATGGCTTAAAACCACTTCCAATGGGGAAGTGAGAAAACTCCCACAGAGAAACCTGCAGCGAAGAGCGGAATGTACGAAGTTAATACCTTAGACTGTGTCAGTACAAAAATAGACGCGCTTACTCAAAAGATTGAGAGTTTGACTGTAACTCCGGCAACCACTATGGCCGCTGTGACACCCAACTGCGAATTATGTGGAACTCCTGGGCACAATAACGTTGAACGTTAGTTATTGGCTGACATTCCTACCGACCAAGTAAACTACGCCCAAGGAAACCCAAATTCAAACACTTATAATCCTGGCTGGAGGAACCATCCTAATTTTCCCTACAAGAGCAACAATGTTTTGTTCGCTCCAAACCCAGTGCCAGCTGTTCCTCCAGGCTATCAGAAATGAGCCTCGCTGCTCCTCAAGCACCTAGGAAGTCAAACGTTGAGTTGTTATTAGAGAATTTCATTGCAACCCAAACTCAACAAAACAAAGAGTTCGCCAACCAAAACGCACACACGAGTGAACTAAAGAAGCAAATGGCAAGTAAGCTTGATGCAATGGCCACTCATACCAAAATGTTAGAAACCCAAATTTCTCAAGTAGCCAATAGCAAGATATGAGACAATTAGAATTGTGTATCCATATAAGTATACAACGGTTGGCCTATGTAAAAACTTTAAGTAAAGTTAACTTTTCTTAATGTACCACAATAGGAAGAGGTATGTGTGAGATAACTAATTGGTTTTAATCTCAAAGGTCAAGAAAATATGGTGCTCATAATGGAATAGGAAGATTTCTAGATTTCTTATTCATATAATATTCACCAAATCCACAAAAGAACACAAAGTATATGTGATGACACTCTATTATTACATAATTTTAACTAGTATTTTCGTTGTAATTAAGTTATTTTTGAGAAAATATGAGAGAATATGAAGAAGAAATGTGAATAATAGAAGAAGAGAAAGGAAAAAAAAAAGAATAATGGGACTTAAAAGAAAAAAATGAAGAAAAACAAGAAAATGCTCTTGGAATCATCATGACACCATCTTGGGTATGATTATGACCAATTGTGGGCGCGATGATGTTGATAGTGGCCACAATGAAGAGATAATCAGACACAATTTTGAATGTTTAAAAGTAAAAGAGACATAATTTTATTGGGGTTATGAGTTTTGAAGCTGAAAGTGACAACAAGGAAATTCTAGTGAAAGGAATTTTAGAGTTTTCAACCATTGAAGACCTTATTCTTCATTGGTTTCAGTGGCGGAACTGGAAGACTTTACTTGTGGGGGCCTTAACTTATGTATTGATATAATAATGATATGATTCACCTATGTTATATATTGCATTCATAGCCTAGTGGTGTATTAAAAATTAATTTTTGAAGTTAAGGTTTAAGGTTGCGCGTTCAAGTCGCACATGTATCTTTTTTTTATGAGTAAATAAATCATTTTATGAAAAAAATAGGAAATACAACCATTGCATAAAATTAAGCATAGTTGCCACTATGTTACTCTGAATAATATACCATCTATTCAAACTAAAATATTATATAATCAACTTTTTATATTAATATTTAATCTACCTAGTAAAAAATAAAAGATTTTGGAATGTTTGAGGTGGCCATGGCCACCCCTAGTCCCCATGTAGTTCCGCCTCTGATTGGTTTATATGTATTGTTCTTCTAAACTCATGGTATTTACTTGTATTACTATGAGTAACTAATTTACTTTTGATTAGGTTTTGTTAGACTAAGCTAATTTGATATATTAAACTATGTAGCTGGCTACTATTTTTCATGGTTTGATATTCTAGTTATTATTCAGTTATCTTTTATCTTAATACTATTTGTGTGTTGACGAGCATATAAATTGAAATTAGGTTCGTAGTGATTACTGACCCTAGCGTGTGAACCTCAAATAGGATAAATGTTCAAACTTAGTAATTAATTTAGGAATAAATAATTATAAGTTTGTGATCAAGAAATTAACAAGCATTCGTGCTTGTTTTTACTTTGAATTCTCTTAAGGAATTAGGGCGTTGTCGTTAAAAAGAGTGAGGTATACACCAAAGAATTAGGTACAACGGTCATGTTAATTTATTGTAATTCTAGAAAATCACTTCATAGAAATAAACGCAGTTACCAACAATGATATCAGTTACCTTGAAACAAAACCTTATCGCTTCTCCATATTGTATTTTCTATCAATTTTATTCGCAAAGTTTACTTTTCAAACTTAATCTGAGAGCCCCATAATATTTACTTTTAAAAGCACATTAATAACCTTGTTAAATAAAGCAATCTCTATGGAGACAATCTTATATTTTATTACTTCGACACAATTAGTACACTTGCTAATTTATTCCTTAATATGTCCAACATACAAATGGAAAATAACCCTTGATAATATGTTTGTAGGTTTATGACCTCCTAATGACATGAATAAATGAATCATATATTTATAAATTTAAAAGAGACACGGTGATTGAATTTGTGATATCTGATGTTGGAAACCTATCTTATGTATTGGGAATTTAATTTAAGAATATAAGCAAACCCATTTTCTTGTAACAAAATATATGGAGTAAATGTACAAAATAAGCTCAATATGACCAATTGTAATGCAGTTGTGTCATCAATTGAGACTAGAGTCAAACTATACAAAGAGGGTGATGAGGATTTATTGAATGCTACTCTATACAAGCAAATCATAGCTTCACCAAGATAGGTATGTAATCAAAGGCATCTCATTCGAAATATTCAAGAGGATCCTGCAATATGCAAAAGGAACCATGGATCATGGTATCATGGTGTCAAATAAGAAGAACACTATAATGTTGAAGTTACGTTTAGTTATTTAGGTTCATATTAGGGTGGAGATCAAGATGGCGGGAAGAACGTAACTAGATTATTTTTCATGATATGTAAAAATCTAATTTTTAGTATTCAAATAAGCGAGTATGGAGTAGAGTATGAAGCAGCCTCATTTGCATCCTATTAAGCACCATTGGTTGAAATATTTCTTGATGAATTGAAGATAGATGGAGATGCAAATATGAAGCTACTTGTAGACAATAAGTCAACAAATGGCTTAACAAAGTACCCTATAAGCCATGACAATTGTAAGCATGATAAAAAGAAATTCCATTTTCTTTGTGGTCAAAATAACAAAGGAAAGCTAGAACTTGTTTATTAGGAAAATAAGGTGCAATTAGCATACATTCTCACCAAACCATTGAAAAGTCAAAGTTTGATGAATTGAATACATTAATGGAAATTTAATCATAAAGAAAGATGAATTATGTGAACTATTTTGTTGCTATGTATGTTAATTGTTGAGTAAGAAAACCCTTTAGCCATAAGCGTCTGAAGCTAGGTACCTTTTAGCTCCTTTTATTTTTCTTATGGTGGTGGAAGGTCTTAGTGCTTTTTTGAAAATGGCAATTTGAGTATGTGTTTTTAAGGGTTTCCAGGTGGGTTTCGAGGGGTTATAGGCGTTTCATTTATAGTATGTCGATAACACAGTGTTGGTGGGGGTTATGTAGACTGAGAATTTCCTGACCATCAAGGCAGCTCTCAGAAGCTTAAAGCTTGCCTACGATCTCAGAGTTAATTTTGCTAAGAGTTTCATGTTCGGCGTTAATGCAGGTATGGGATGCATTTTTTGGATCGGACCGAGGACTTTTACACTGTATGATGAGCTCCCTTCTATTTAAGTACTTAGGGCTCCCAGAGGGCGCAAACCCGAAGAGGGCCAAAACTTAGGATCCTATAGTAAACCTAGTTTCTAAGAGACCGTCTTCCTGGATATATAGATTTATGAGTTTAAGAGGCACGATGATCTCGTTAAACTCGATGCTAATTATATCCCTATGTTCTTTTTGTCTTTCATGATGTCGACCTTTGTTTGGAAGAAGTTAGTTGGTATGCAAATGTGATTCCTCTAACTGAGGCCTAAGGGTGAAGGATCTTAGATTCGTTAATCTGGCCTTGCTGAGTAAGTGAATATGGAGCTGAAGGATACTCATGGATTCTCCCTCTCTTTGGATGGAAATTTTCTCTGATAGGTACAATTCTTAGGGTTTCAGTTCCCCATAGAGGATATGGATAGAGGCCTTAGAAGGGTGTCTCGTTGGCGAAGTGGGTTCATGCCCCTGCTTTAGGTTTTACCATTTCTCTTGATGACTGAGAACAAAATCCGCTTAAGTGGCTTGAAAAGTATGGGTGTGTTGGATAGTCAGCTACTCTCTTTTATGAAGGTGGTTGCGTCTACCTCCCTTCAACTTGCTCTCTCAAAAAATTTGTTGTATTTGAGTTTTCACGATATGTTGGAATGTTGGAATGGTCGACTTGTGTTTTCTGTTGCTCGTTGTTTTTTGTTGTTGATGTTTTAATTTTTCTATTTGTTTTTTGTTCTATACTTTAGTTAGATAGGTAGCTATGCACACTTCTTGTTCTCTCAACTCTTTTACTTTTGTTCTCTTTATTTAATATATGATATCTAATTTGCTATAAAAAAATAAATACTTGTTGAACAAGTAATCACCTTAATTAATTTCAAAAGTTTGTTAAATTAATTATATTCTATTAGTAGTTGGTTGAGTAGCTTGTTTTAAAAAACTACAAAATCAATTACTCTAATTACTCTAATATTTGTAATCAATTCATTACTCAATAAACATTTTGCCTCTCATAATAAACACTTGTACACAAACTTTCTATTATTTATTTCATTCTCTCAACATTATTCTTTCTTTTTGTTCCATTTCCTTGGTCATCTAATATTGTGCAAATATCCCAACACCTACATGTTTTAGTCTATGCAAGTTTGGCTGGATTTACTTCATTGAATATGAAATGGATATATTTTAACTCTTGGTGTGTGTATATATATATATATATAATGGTTTGTTAGGAACAATATCACAATCACCATTAAAATATAAAATTAACACAATTTTCTAACTATGATTTGTTTTTAACTAATTTTTCACCAGACGTCCCCAAATTTCATTGTAATCTACAAGAATAAAATGTTATAAGTGTATGTGTGGAACCACTTCTACAAGAATAAAATGTTATATGTGTATGCGTGGAACCATTTGATGTCAAAACTCACTTTGAATTAGATTAGTCGGTTAAGTGGGTCAAAGGTGAAAAAAAAAATCATATGTGACGATTAACCTTATACATGCATATTTAAATATGATTTTTTCATGTTTTTTTTATAAATCTAATAATCAATAATTTTTTAACTCACAAAATAAACATATTCCATAAATAAAAAAGAAGCTAAATAAACATGGGTTCAAAATCTCATTACTAAAAATAGAAAAAAGATGAAAGGTAGAAAATGCAGTGTTGAATAACCTCCCTTAAATCAAGTGTTGAATAACACACAAATTCCAATTTTAGCAAAAACAAATTCATGGACACAAAGCACTTCTCTCCCATTATAAAACCATGAAACCATCCTCTACAATTTCCTCGTGGTTGAATACACATTCCAGGATAACCAAACACCGAGAAGATCAATAAGTCGAAGAAAATCGAAAAAAAGAAAATCAAAATGACAAAAATCTTCTCGGTTTTGGTTATCTGCGTCATTGTATTTGCTCACCAGACAGCCGCAGAGGTACTTACAGGCAATGCCTTAATCCAAAACGTATGCAATTTATCCGGAGGCGACAAAGATCTCTGCGTGGAAGTTCTTTCGTCCGACCCATCAAAATCACCAAACGCCGATCTCACAGACTTAGCAATTGTAGCCCTAAAAGTTGCTGCTAAAAACGCTTCTGGAATTCTAAACGACGTCAAGTTGTTGATCGACGACCCTGAGCTAGACCCTGAAATCCAACAAGGTTTGGCTGATTGTAAGGAAACAATCCTAGATGCTGAATCTCAGCTTGAAGACACCATCGCTGCATTGTTGATTGAAGCTGAAGTCGATGCTCAGACATGGTTGAAGGCTGCATTGGCTGCTATTACAACGTGCGATGATTCTATTCCTGGCAACGATGATGTTTTGTCTGTCAAGAGTAAGAATTTCCGCAAATTATGCAACATTGTTGTTGTTATTACCAGGGCTATGCCTGCGCATCCTATAATATAAGTTATGTTTTTAAGTGATCTTCACTATGTGTGCTAAATGGATCAATGCTTTTGTTAATTTTTCATATCCTTTTGTGATATGTTATATGAATCTTTTGTGATTCTATATAGTATTCAAAGTGTTGTTCATTTTTTTTTCTTTTTATTTTGGTGTGTATTTTGTTACGTGGAAAAGGAAGAAACTTAGAAAATAAAGTTTTGATTCATATGCGAAAATTTCTTTTTTCTTTTTCCTTCAATTATGTAATTAATGTACGTGACACACAATGTAAACCTAGAATAATATACTTGTGTCTTAAAGCTTTAAAACCAAGCTCATAATATCAATCAAATAAATGAACAACCTGAGACATTGTCAATAAAGTATAGTGGCCCACGCTTCAATTGAAAGAAAGTTATTTTCATTTTGAGATATTCATTAATTGATAGTGATTGAAGAGTCAAAATTACCGGATGATGCATGAAAGTCTCACAAATCTGAACTTAAATAATTGTAAAAAGTTTAACAAAGTGCTTACTAATTAAAGGTGTGCATGGTTAATCAAATCATGTCAACTAGTTTTGGTTTATAAACCAAACTATTTGTAGGGAAAATTAGTTTAATAATTGAAAGTGGTTTCAAATCGATTAAAAATCGGTATAAAACTAGTTTTAATTCTAAATCAATTTTACAAAAGATTTTTTTATAAAATTTATTTATTTTTATATTTTAAAGAAATATTTATTTTTTAGTGTGATTGTGGTGTGATTTAATAAAAACTGAATAATTGAAGTGAATGAAGACAATTATTTTTTAATAAAACTTAAATATATTTCAAATCAATAAAAAAATTATTGTAGTATAAAAAAAATTAACAATGTTCTTTTTCCAATATCAACAATATTTCTTCTCTACTTGATATATTACTTCTTAATTGTTTACTTTTAACATTTTTATCAATGTTATAAATTTTATGTCGACAACATTACCGCACTGTCAATTATATTAAAAAATTTTCTCACGTCACATACCTAACATACATGCATCATCAATAAATTTCGATTTAATAAATTAAAAATTTTAATTTATTTTAAGTGTACATTTTTCAATCTAATAAATATACTCTCTTTTTTATTATTAATGTTTTAAACCAAATACATGATAAATTTAATTAAAATTGGATAGATACAAATCACAGCATATTATTATTATTATAATGTTATATAGTAATTAAGAATAATTAGAACGGTGTACCTTATAGGATTGTGGACGATTGAAGGGATTGTCGTCGAAGAGATTGAATATGAAAGGATTACTACCCTCATTGTCGTTTAGGGTTTTCAGAGTATGTTAATTTTCTAATGGGGCGACACTTAAATAGTTAAACGGCTGAGAGCAGAGACCTCTCATTGGGCTTAACTGAATGGTCCAACCCATCACGGTCCATTCAGGCACAAAACTCAATTAACTAATTCATCTATTTAGTATTTAATAACAATAGACCATAATATAATTAATTAATAATTAATTATGTCAATCCATATTTGATTAATTAAATAATGAATCTAACAATCTCCCACTTGGATGACAATAATTAATTATTAAAAAATATTGATTTTAATATTATAATATCAATAATAGTCAAAACACTAATCAATATTAAAAAGTAAATTTCAACGCTGCATAAATTGTATCCGATAGGAAAGACAAATCATACATGTTAAAACTCACAACTTTATATAAAGAATGATGACTTTAGAGTAACATATTTAACTTCAGAGTAATATGTTATAAAGAATGACCCAAGCATATGAAAATGCTATTGATAAACTCCCATTAACCCAAAGTATCATAAGACTTACTCATGTGTATAAGTCTATGGTTAGTGATTATACTAATGAGTTTTAAATTATAGGTCATGGAATATCCACATAGGTCTAAGAATAATAATTACATATAGGGATACCCTATTACGAGAGTAATTACATTTAATCATAAGCACCTTCATAACACAATATCATACTCGATAGGAGTATTAATATTTACTTGTACTTTCATATTATGACTTGACAAATGTGGACTATTGAAGATAGAATAATACAATATTATTGCATGCTAAAGAATTATTGTGTCTTTTCAATATCGACCTAAACATCAAATTATGATGTTTCATGAGATTAAGAGAATAATATATATCTCAGTATAACAGAATAAGACTTCTTATAATTATTTCATATTTTGAAGTCCTTTTAGAATATGTCATATTTACAGTGCGCACAAGAATATATGACATTATGAGAATAATAATCTAAATTTTTTCAGATTATATGATTGTGTACACATGCACTCCCACTGATCCAATAGGATAAGGATTTATCAGAGCCCACTAATATTAAATACTCTGATTGAACAATGGGATACTAATTTTATTTTTTAGTGCAAAACTATACCAAAAAGTGGTTCTATAATATATCATCATTGGAGTTTTACAAACTCAACCACATATTTTGCTCGTAAATAGAACATGTCATTATTTAAATGATTTCACATGAAAGAATATGATGGTCATACCAAAAGATTTACCATCAATTGAGTGAGATCAAACCCATATAATTTTAAATATAGTGTATAATTATATACAACATCTTAATAACTCACTCAAAACTCAAATGCTACAAATATAACTACACACATTTGAGAAACATATTATGTTATACGCAGCAGAAAAATATGAGATTTTAAATTTAACTATTATTAAGGATATAACACAAATAGTCATAAACTTTATTACTAACATAAGAATATAATATTCTCAACATAAGTCTCTATAAAGTAATAAATAAATAATATTTATTTCTCAATTTTATACAATTGACATGTTAAATTCTCCCACTTGATATTGAATAATAGTTGAACTAAGATTAAGAGTTTTAAAAAAAAAAATTAAACAAATATTCAACTATTTTCTCTATCACACAATAATCATGTCAAGTAACGCCACACCGATAGGGTATGTCCATCACTTACATAATATAAAGAGAATTGAAATCCACTTTTAAAAAAATTGAACAAAAATTATTGGATTTAATAAAGTATTACATGTCTTTAAAATAATTTTTTATTTCTCAAATAATATTTTCAACAATTTTAAATAAGAAATAAAACAATGTATGAATATTAGGTCATAGAAAATTTTGATACCAATAAGGTACTCGAATAATGATTTACATAATCATAAATCACAACTACATTAAACAATATAAATTATACTAATAACAACATACCGATAGGGTATAATTATTATCAATATAATATTTATTATAATTAAAATAAATTTAATTATTTTATTAAACAACATTCGTATAATTGTATCCACGATAGGTGAGTTACAATCACATAAATTAAAAAATACTTATATTTTATTTACAATAAAAAATTTATATAATTGTATCCACGATAGGTGAGATTACAATTATATAAATTTATAGTAAATATTAATTTTCCAGAATAAAACTCTCGAGATAATAAGATTTCAAATATACTCATAAGATTAGATTTTATTTGTTTATTTTAGTATATAACAAAAAATCAATTTATAAAAATAAATATAAAGTTTTAATTCCGTAATACTCTAAAAAATACAAAATTTACTTTATATATAATTGCATAATTTTATTATAAAAACGTGGATGTCAATATTGTAAACAGATTTATCCAAATTTATATATATATGCAATTATATAATAAGTGGTGGGAGTTTAAAAAAAATGATAACAAAATTACTACTAACCTTGAGAGTTTGACTTTTATCTTTTTGTAGAGTCTTTGAATCTTTGATCATTTATAGAGTATTGCAATATCATCTCAATGGTTCATAAATTAAAAGCAAATCGTTATACTCAAATAAAATTAAGAGATAATGCTAAAAAAAATCTTAAAAATTTATTATGATTGTGTCAAACCTTTATGATTAATATTCCAGCACTTCGATCAATTGTATTGGAGTGCACTATTGACTTCCATGATCATTTTTACTATTTTTGCATTTTCTTTTATTGACCAACCAATTTAACATTGTACCCAATAAATAATAAATAGTCATCATTTATCATGAATGAATTTCCTTACTTATACATTTAAAATCACAAGATTTTATTTTATTTTAGGAAACAAATTTATTAAAAGAAATAGAGTTTTAAAGATAGTGCAATATCAGTGTACAATAATGTTATACATCCAATCAGATTATTTTAAAGTGTTAAAACATAACAGTATTTTATAAAAAAAAAGTATGATGTGGTGGAATACACGTCTGCCATTGGTTGACAGTGTAAAAATATTTTAATATCAGTGTATATTCCTTTTTTTTCAAAAAAATATATAGAAACGATATAATTAATGTACATTAATATCATTAATGATGGAAACCAATAATATATAGATGTAGAATAAAATAAAACACAATTGTTAGCATTTTATTTTATTATTGCCTACTTAATAGGAAATTAGTTCAAGGTGAGTGGGCGTCACAATTATTCTCAGAAGAAAAATATACACGCGCAGAAGAAAAATAAAAGAATAATCATGGTAGATACCTTATGGTAAAATCATTTGTAGAGTTCATGGTAGAATCATCATGGTAGATATATAATTCATGGTAGTTGGAGAAAACCTCGGTAATACTTTTAACAATTTTATAATATATTAGGTTTTCAATTCCAGTTTAATAAACCTAATAAACAACCTTTTAAAAGGTTTGATTCGTTCAAACTTTCTTGACCAATAATGAGTATGGATAAAGGAAAATCAATATAAGTGGTACAATAACACGTACACAACCAAACATACAAAATACATACAAACTATAAATCTCGCCTAAATAATTTGTACTTAGATCAAGAGTAACACCATAGGCATGTATCCATTCATGTAATTTACTTAATAGCTATAAAATGTATCTAACCAGACTCTGATACCAATTCATAAATTTAATTAAAATTGGATAGATACAAATCATAGCATATTATTATTATTATTATGTTATATAATAATTAAGAATAATTAGAACGGTGTATCTTATAGGATTGTGGACGATTGAAGGGATTGTCGTCGAAGAGATTGAATATGAAAGGATTACTACCCTCATTGCCGTTTAGGGTTTTCAGAGTATGTTAATTGTCTAATGGGGCGACACTTAAATAGCTAAACGGCTGAGGGCAGAGACCTCTCATTGGGCTTAACTAAATGTCCAACTCATCACAGTCCATTCAAGCACAAAACCCAATTAACTAATTCATCTATTTAGTATTTAATAACAATAGACCATAATATAATTAATTAAACTCTCAAGGTTAGTAGTAATTTTGTTATCATTTTTTTAAAACTCCTACCACTTATTATATCATTGCATATATAGATAAATTTGGATAAATCTGTTTACAATATTGACATCCACGTTTTTATAATAAAATTATGCAATTATATATAAAGTAAATTTTGTATTTTTCAGAGTATTACGGAATTAAAACTTTATATTTATTTTTATAAATTGATTTTTTGTTATATACTGAAATAAACAAATAAAATCTAATCTTATGCGTATATTTGAAATCTTATTATCTTGAGAGTTTTATTTTAGAAAATTAATATTTACTATAAATTTATATAATTGTACTCTCACCTATCGTGAATACAATTATATAAATTTTTTATTTTAAATAAAATATAAGCATTTTTTAATTTGTGTGATTGTAACTCACCTATCGTGGATACAATACATACTCCAATCAGTATCAGTTTTATAAAGATAGTTGGAGTAATAATTTTAAAGAAAAGGTGAAGTAATAATTTTTTAAGAAAAACAGTTAGTTTTATATATACTTTTAAAAAGGAAGTACATGTGCCTTATAAAAAAAAAGTACATGTCTAATTTCAATGATAAGTTAAATATTAATATTTTGGCAAAAAATATTAATAAATTTAAATTTACTAAGTAATTTATATTAAAAATAAATAAATAGTAAAATACATACTGTTTTTTTAATCTTTTTTATATTTTTTATTTATAAATTTCTTTTTTATGAAATTAATTTAAAATTTTAATAAAATAAGATTATAAGTTTTTATGCTGGTGTATGGTGTAGGGGTGGTACAGTAGGCGAAAATGATAATTATAATGGTAAAAGGCCCACACACTTAAAGTGACTTTGTAAAATATGGAAATTTTTGGATTGTTACGTAGGGCTTGAAATATAACCAATTTAAGTTTTATTTTAGCTAGACTATGTAATAAACATCATAAATAAAAATTGTGGGAATGCACTCTTTTTTCTTGCAAGAGCAAGGATTTTTAATGAGGCATCCACATTTAAGATTATTGTATTCTATAAAGCAGGTAAATCAGTCCTAGGACAAGATCCGAGATTAAGCCTAGAGTCGATGAGTAATCATCTGAAGGCTGGAGCTTCCCACATAACCGGCTGTGGCCGGGTAAAGTTAATAAAACCTCTGGCTTAACTGAATTCTAAGCTACTTGAAGCCTGTGGCATAATCGGTTGCGGCCCGACAACGTTAATCAAACCTCTGACCTAAATGAAGTCAAACCTACTTGAAGCCTCTGGCATAATTGGCTGCGGACGAGCAAAATTAATAAAACCTCTGGCCTAACTGAAGTCCAAGTTACTTGAAGCTTATGGCATAATCGGTTGCGACCAGGAAACGTTAATAAAATATTTGGCCTAACTAACGTCCAAACTACTTAAAGCCTCTGGCATAATTGGGTGCGACCAGACAATGTTAATAAAACCTCTAGCCTAGCTGAAGTCCAAACTACTTGAAGCCTCTAGCATAATCAGCTGCGACCGGGTTACGTTTAACCTCTGACCTAATGAAATAAGCTATGTAAACAACAAACCTCTGGTCAGGTTATGTTTAATAAAACTGTCGACCTATGAAGCCGGCTAAGTAAGAAGAACCTTTGGCTGGGGCTTGAAGTCTTTGAGTTAAATAATCGACCGCATAAAATAGAGGAAAATGGTTAAAACAAACAAGAAGAGAATGTCATACAAGTCCTTTATTGAGCTATAAAAACTATATCAAAGCATGAAGGAGCATGTCGGATCGAATAATTTGATCACAAGACGTAGATTAGATTGCTAAAATAGTCAAGATATTAGAAATTGAGTAAAATGCGCGGAAGGATAACGAAATAACATTGTCACAAAAGAGCCCTCAAAAGGTTTAATCATCTGGCACGGAAAAACAAATTATTGTTCAAGAAATACAAAATTCACATCATCGTTGATGGAAAACAACAAACTTAAGTAAATTTAAACTTCATACTCGTATTCCTGAGCTTCACATGTCGGATTATCCACCATCACGTCCTTCAAACCCTCTGTCTCAGGGAAAGCTTCTTCCATATCGACCGATTACACGTTCACCACAACCTTGAAGAAATCCATCTTTGACACGTCCAGGCCTGACACGATGCATAAAGCTTGAGCTTTGGCTCTCTCAAAAGCTTCATCACTAACAAAAATAAAATCTACCTTGGCATATTATAGAGACTTCTTTAAAGTCTTATTAAGAGCCTGAGCTTGTTCAACTTCTCGGGTCAAGCCGACATTGGCCGCTTCCAGTTCTGAGCATTTGGTCACAACAGTTTCTTTTTGCTTAGTCATTTCTAATAGTTGGAACTCCAGCGTCTCCTTCCGTTTCTTCATTTCTGAAAGTTTCTTGGTCAACTCCTCCACCTGGGCCTTCTGGACCTCCAGGTCATCCCTTAATTGGGTTATGTATTTATTAAGGCGAATTTATTCTTGTTCATAGACATCGCCCACTTCAAATAAGCCTCGAGTCATGACGATGCACCTCATCAAATTGGCCCTAAGGTTTTGGGTCAACTGCTGAACACCTATTGATTTCACTTTCTCAACAAATTTGGTCGCATTCAGATGGTCATAAAGATATCTCAAACCATCGAAACTGTTGGATCAGAACTTAAATTCATAAGAGGGGTTAGTTTGATGACTACTACCTGAATCCTGCTTCAAAGTAATGATTTTTAGGTAGGCTTGACTGACATTATCGCTCAGTAAGGTCTTCGTTTTCTTTGGAGAACCCGGATTAGAATTCCTAGGGGGAGGAATAGTGGCAGGCTGGGGCTCTGATATGACAGGGGTCGCCTTAGTAGCATCCGTCTTCTTCCTTTTGAGGGTCCAAGTTTGAATACTCGTCAGATCACTTTTAGAAGCGGAATGATCTCCACGCCTTACTCTAGCTTCGACCATCAACTTCTTTTGTTCAGAAAGTTTGAGATTTGTCATTTTCGCTGAAAAGAAAAGATCAAAGCAGAAATCAAGAAACATGAAGATTAATAAGGTCATGGTAAAACAATAAATAAACACATATAAGCATTACCCTAGAAATTAGAAATTTGTTCCGGGTCCTCAGCCATCTGTAGTAAATCTTTAACTTTCACTACTCGTAAGGCATCCAAAACGGCCAAAGATCGGACTTCCAGAGCATTTAACTTGTCATAGTCAAATACAAGATATTATGTTCCAGATGTTACTCTCCACAACATTCCACATTTTGACAAGTCAAATCTAGATGTTGGTGTAAATATGCTTTATGTCCCACTCATGTATGGGCCGATAAGAAATCATCATCTCATTCAAAAGTATTTTGGTGAAAAGACCCAGGAAACCAATATGGTAAATCGAGATGTTGATAAAGGTGTGTCTGGCATCCTGTCTGACATGTTGATAGAGTCTCAAATTCATAAGGAGAATGATGATGTGGCCCTTGAGAATAATTTTATGAGTGATGATGATCATGTCCATGAAGATGTTAAAGTTGATATTGTTATAGCCCATGTTATTTTTATAAAGAACCATAACTATAAAATAAAATATACATCAAAAGGAAAGAAGGATCATGCAGTAGAAGATGTGGTGAAATATGTTGAGACATTGTGTGAAGATGTGATCAATAATGATGAAAGCATATTTTTGGGGTGTGCTGTTAATAGCAAGGTATATAAATTATTTACCAAGGGCATACAATCTATAGAAGATGTTCAAACTGAAATGACATCCCATAAAGATGGATATTTTGATCTCAATGCTCTTGATGTGAAGAAGATTGTTGATGACAAAACAGGAAACAACATATTGTCTGCTGAAAAATATGGAAATTTTTATGATGTTGAAACGTTTGATCCTATTGCCCATCTTGGAGCCATCAAAGTGATACCAAGACTGTCGTGTATTCTTAAACTCAAACTTTATCATATGGATGTCAAAAGTGTCTTCCTCAATAGTTACTTAAATGTGGAAGTCAATCAGGATGCTAATAATTATGCCACTGAAAAGGATGGTGTCATTAAGAAGGATGATTATGTGGAAGTAATTATGGATGCTACTACTAATATCAACACTATAGAGGGTGTAAATATGGAAGACAATAAGAATCTGATGATAATTCACAATTATGTTGAAGACACTATGTTGTGTATGATGTCAGTTAAGATGTTAGAGCGTTTTGTTCTACAAATGCAGTCTAAATTTAAGTTAAGGATGGTAGGAGATGTTGCCTACTTTCTTGATTTTCAAGTGAAGAAAATGAAGGACTACACCTTTGATTCCCAAATTATATATGCTGGAAGTAGTTGCACTCAACTGTTGTGGAGTAACCAAATGCTCAAAGATGTCACTAAAGATGGTAATGAATATGTCAACCAAGATGTGCTAGATAACATGTATTACATGTTGGTGACTGAGTTCCCATCTGATAACGCGAAATTATATCGCTTATTTGGCTTGACTTACATGAATTTTAGTTATGATTTCCTTTATTTTATTTGATTTATGCTTCGATTTATGTCTTGATTATTATGTTTTCAGGTAGCTTGGATTAAATCGGATTAAAGTACAAAAAGAAAGAAAAGAAGAGAATTAATTGAAGAAAATGGAAGAAATGGGAAATAAAAGAAGGAAAGAAAATGAAGAAGAAAGAAAGTAGGAAGAAAATGAAGAGGAAAAGAAAATGAAAAGAAAAAAAAAAAAAAATAGGTGGGCCCACCACCACTCACACATAGTGGGGTAGCGCCCACCAGATCACAAAAAGTGGCGAGAGCCACATTGTTGGAAGAGGAAAAAAAGTGGCGAGAGCCACATCTGGAAGCGTGGCGCAAGCCACCTTCAATTAGTGAGGAATTTTTCCCACTTTTTCCTATTTTTCCTCCACTACTCCACTCCTTTTTCCGGTCTTTCCTCAACACTATTTCCACGCAACTAGTACTACTTTTTCTCAACTGCTACTACCAGCTCTCATTATAAAAGAAAAATCAAACCTCCATTTAGGGGGTCGATTTTCTCTTGGCCAGAATTTCCTTGTTTTTAGTTTTAGGCAGCTTCTTGCACTATGTAAAAGGGATAATTCTCCACACCGGGGACTATTCCCACTATTAGTTTTAGGATTCTATTTTCTGCCATTTTATTTTCTGCAACCGAATTCGCATTCAAGATTTCAGTGTATTATTCAAAACCATATTCCAGGTTTTATTTATTGTTATTTATTGTGTCGTTTCCTTATTTGATTCCTAAAGCATGTTTCCGATTTTAGTTTATTATGATATCTGCATGTTTATTTCCCTCTCCATGTCTAGCTAAGTAGTCTTGAGTCCGGCGTATGAGGGCCGTCGTTACCGATGGGACTCGGTAGAAAATTATAGGTGCGAACTTACGATTAAAAATTTGTTTTGGTTTTAATTTCCAAGTTGAATTTAAATAGCTTTGTCATGAGAGTGAGAGGTTATTTAACACGATTTTGTCACGAGAGTGAGAAATTAATTAAGGTTAGAGCCGGCACTGCGAGAGCGTGGGGATCGAACTGGATAGTGGAAATTAGGCACCATATCTAAATACAGCGGGAGCGCTTTAGATGTTGGTTAGGATATTATTGGCTTTCAAAATATATTTCCTAGTTACCGGGCGAGCGAGAGCAAAATCTTGGGATTAGGAAGTATGGCTTTAGTTAATACCGCGAGAGCGTGAGGCGGAGTCTTTAAGTCGGTATATTCTACGGAACTAAGTTATAGTCGTAATTAGTACCCGAATTCTACAAAGTCCTTTAGGAACGCGGAATTCATATTCCGGTCTCTCCTTTCTGTCATATTTTCTTAGCTTTATTTTAGTTATAATATTAGTTCCCCTTTAATCAAATATCATTAGCCTTAGCTTTACATAGTAACGATAGATTACGGTAGGTTGACATTGGTCTCTGTGGGATAAATATCTTTTATTACTACGCGATTAGGCTGTGCACTTGCAGTTAGTAACCGTTAGACGTATAGTTTATCGCGATCACCATCTCAGAGGAAAGATGAGCAAGTTTCCTTTGTTAATTTTGAAATGAATAAAAAGCTTGTTCAAAAAGTAATTCTGAGACAGATGATGAAGATAATGTTTTGGACATTGTGCACACTGTAAGGAGAAAGGTTGGTGGCAAGAGAAATCCTATGAATGTCTACTCTACTCACATGTTTAATGTTTCATTTCCTTCTGAAACAAGTATTATTGTAATTGAGTGTAATGTTGAAGGAAACAAGGAGTATATAAATGTACATGATAGAGGAAAGTGTGAATTTTTCACCTTCTATTATTATTTAGGCAGAAGCAAGGCTCCATATTTTGACAAGATTATGACCAAGGAAGAAGAGGAAACTGCAAATGAGGATGAAGAAGAACATTATGTTGAAGCACTGAAGTATAATGAAAATATGGAGCTACATAGCGATGCTCAATTATTGAATACAGTGCTGAATGCTGAAGCTTGTTATTCTAAGTTGATAAAGGAAAGTGTGGTGGTATTACTCCTAGGGTGTTGTATATTGAATGTTGGGAAATATATCATAGATATTATGTTACACATTTGTGCACCTATTGTTGGAACTAATCTGGTTTATGATAGAGAAATATTAGAATTATTTTCACCTCATATTTTTGTTGCTGCTACTGCAAATGTGTGTGGGAGATGATGATATTCAAGAAAGGATGTTGCTTCTATATGGTGTTCATAAGTAGTTGTGTGTTGATGTTATATGAAGAATAATTGGTAGTATCATGTGTGTAGTATCATGTCGCTCTGCAGGATCTACCACTGGGTTGTTTGTTTGATGATGGTCTTATGTCCCTTGCATCCTTTTAGGGGAAAAAATGGGAGAAAAAGGAAAGGGAACACTTGAAAAGAGCTCACTTATTTGATAATGTTTTCTTATAATCTTTGTCTCTTGTGCACTGGCTGTGGTGCAATCTTAAAGTAGTGTTTAATATGTGATTTTCCTTAAAATAAACAAAGGGGAATATTGTTCTTTGATTGGCTTATAGGAAAAATAGAAAGCAAGATGTCTGGAACATGTTGTGTGACATCTTGGCATGAGTGCTATATTGGTTGGATTCTCATTCACTTTAAATTTGTTTCAAGGTTGTTCAAGTCTGAGGTTTGTTCAATTTCAAGTTTCTTTCGTAGTTGCTTTGAAAGAAAGATTTAGATTATTGGATTTTCATTTAAGAAAAAACCTACACAAACAACTATTTCAAGTGATAAATCTACTCAAAAGATGACGATGATTAGGTTAACTTTGTTTCATCAGGAGATATTCTAGCTCTTTGTTCTGATGTTCTAGCTTGAGTCCTGATGTTTTGGCTTTCTGTTCAACATATGTGCTCATGGTTGTTGTTTATAGTTTCCACTCTTAACTTTGTGTGTGCTCTTGACTGATAAGTTCATTGGTAATGCTCATGTCTAATATTGTCCAAGTTTCTTCGAAATGTTATAATGGAGTTTTTCCAAATTATGGCAAAAGGGGGAAGCAATGACGTGTAAGAGTGGTGTGTTCAAACTACTGTCTACTGACTTTGTGGTGTATGATTACTGCTGATATGCTATTGAATGGTATGCTTAGTACTAACTTGGTGTGTTTGGTAGTAATTGTTCTGACCTGGTGTGTGCTCACATGCTGGAGCAACTGACATGGCATCTGGCCTTTATGTGAGCTGATTTGTGTGTTAGTAGTATCTGTTGAGTCTGACATGACTATTAATTGTGTGTGCATGCATGATTGATTACTGACTGTATGGGAACATTGTGATTAATGTGTGTAGGAACCTCATAAATTTTGACTTGCATTATTGTTGTGTGCTTTGATTTATTTTTACTTCTATTGCTGTTGCTGTTTGTTCTGAGTATGAGCGGCTTATGATACTTAGTTCATGTTCTGTATTGAAGAGTTGTTTTTCCAAAATTTACCAAAGGGGGAGATTGTTTTTTTTTTTTTTGGATTTACACCATTATGCAAAATAATAATGGAATGTTCAAGCTGTTTTGGTGCATAAGGGACACATGTGGCACACGATGTTCCAGCATGTGTGCAACATCTGACCCTTGTTCAACAAACCAAGGTTAATGTGTTTTTGAAGCATAATATGGTTGAGATTTAATCAGATTTGTTGCTATATTTTATCAATGTGTTTGTGAGATTTGTTTGACAGCTGTTGAAGATCAAATCAATTTAAATGGAGATTTAACTTTGAATTTGAATTAAAAGCAAATCATATCTTTTGTAGGTGACTTTTGTGGAGAAAATTAAATCCAACTATATCAACTATAATTCTGGACGAAATCAAATCAAATATCCAAAGGAGAAAAAGCCAGCATTGCATTGCTATTTAAGGTGACTCAATCCTCACGTTTGTGGGTGTGCATGTTTTGAAGACTCTATGTGTCAGGGTTTCTATTTTTGAGTCTTTGTTTGAGTTATTCTAGTGCACCACTCTAGCGCTTGAATTCGTATCTTAAGATAGAGTTTGGTTTGTTAGTTGAGTTGTAACACTTTGTTCCTAGATACTAATTCTATAAGCTTCAGAACAAAGTATTTGTGTGGTACGATTGTTTCATCTTTTCAATCATATTGTAATCGTCAAAACTCTTGTGAGAATGTTTGAGTAAAAATGAGACGATTCTCATATTTAGGGGGAGTGTAGAATGAATCTTCCCGGATAGTATTAGGAAAGTGACCTTGAACTAGAAGAATTCAGAGTAAGCCCATTTGTTCTTCCGACTATTGGGAGTGAAATAGTTCAATGGGGAGTCCTAAATAGAAATTCATTAGGATTAGGAAGAGGCTGAACAACATGAGATTGTTGTTCCTATAAGACTAATTGTACTAATTCAGAATAGTGAATTTCCTTTTTGGGTAGCGTGTCATCCAGACGTATGTGTGACTTTACCAAACTGAGTTACCAATTCCCTTACGTTATTTATGTATTTTCTGCATTTATCATCTTACTTGTAAACAGTTGTTTTCTGGTATACAATATCCTAGATATTTAGTTCGATATTTGTCACTGCCTGAACAAAATTTCATCACAGAAAAGCTAAAGTTGTACTCTTGAGCAGATTCCTTATTCAAAAAGATATAATAATAGTCATTATAATATTAAACCTTAAACTTGCACAAATTCTATCGAACTTTTCTGACGCACAATTTCTTCTTCAATCCGCGTAACCTGCCTTTCTACGTCAATTTGGTTGCTCTCTTCCAATTTGTTTAAACATTTTTCTCATTGAATTTCGAATAGGCATGGCAACGGGGCGGGTCGGGGACGGTTTTTACTTCCCCTAAACCCAAACCTGAATCCCCAAACGGAGATGGAGAATTAAAACCCAAACCCGTCCCAAATGGGTTCGGGTATCCCCGCCCCGTCACCATCTATTTAGTAAAATCAATTTTTAATAAAAAATATTAATTTTTTTTCCAAAATCTAATTACATTTTAAATAATAAAAAAAAATCTCAAAGAAAATTCTTACATACATTTTAAATATTTTAAATAATTAATACAAATCAAAATATTAAAACCTAGGCCACATATTTAATATTTCAAACTAACTAAATTAAATAATAATATACATAATAAAATAAACGGGACGGGTTCGGGGTGGGTACTAGTGTCCCCATTACCCGACCCGTCCCCATATTTTTTAATCGGAAAAAACTCAAACCCGAATCCAAACCTAATCAAAGCGGATTTTTCCCGTCAACTTCAAGACAGATTCGGGTGGATATCCGTAGATATAAGTTTTGTTGTCATGTCTAATTTCGAATATAAGAAACATAGACACATGACCCGTACAATCTAAGTCCATAATATATATACTTTTATCTTAAGGCTTCAAGACCTACCTCATAGCATCAATCAAGCAAATGAACATTGTCAACAAAGTATAGTGGCCCACGCGTCAATTAAAAGAAAGTTATTTTCACTTTGAGCTATTCATAATTCATTAATTGATAATGATTGAAGAAGTCAAAATTAGGTGCATGAAAGTTTCACAAATCTGATCTTTAATAATGTAAAAAGTTGAGCAAAGTGCCATAATAATTAAATAAGGTGAATTTTTATCTAGCCATTTTAAAAAGTTGGGTACAGTTATCTATAGAGTTAATTAGAGTAAATTGCATTGAAAAACTACAAAATTTAAACTATTAAATAAATAATTAAATATAATAAAATAATATGACATTAATTGATTGATTGAAAGTACACTACTCAACTTTTTATAGTGGGTAGAGAAGTTGTCCCCACTAAATAATTATAAAAAAAAAAGGAACAATCAATCAACAATAGTAATCAAATTTTGCTTTATAGTAACAAAAATCACATTATTAATAAAATAAAATAAAACAACGCACTTTCAACATTTGCCGGCATCCTGCACAAGCAATCACCAACTTATTTTACAAAGAACAAAGTGAATGTGTCAATGTAGTATAGTATACATTATATGTGTCTAATTAACACATGAATTAATTATTAATCAAGTTATTAGCATAAGACACTCCTGTCTGAGGCAACCAATTATCACCAAGCAAGAAATTCGACACAGTAAAATTAGCAGCATCAGTAGCATTAATCACATGATAACCCTGCCACGTCACTCTTCCATCAGTATTAGACCCTGGTCCTGTGTTATTAAACTCAGCATAATACAAAGTACTCAATGCAAATTCACCATCCCAAGCACGCCATCCAGAATCATCAACAACATTATCCATAAATGTTTGCATATAAACCGTTCTAGAATATTCCTTCCATGGTCTTCCCAAGTAGGTTGAAACAGTAGCATTGCTGGAAGCTAAATCGTCAGAGGCTTTGATTGTACAGTTGTGGATTGAAGTACCTGTGTCTTGGTTTGGATCGGTTCGGCCTTGTGCTGTTATCGCGTTGAATTGTCCGGTCATCGGAAGACGAGGATAGAGGTTACAGTTTTGAAAAACAACCTTTGCGTTTCCGAAGATGAAATCAACTGTTCCGTAGATGTCGCATTCTCGGTAGAATTGCCTTAGGGAATGTGTGTATAGCGTGTCTTGGTAGCCTTCGAAACTGCAACTGTAGAAGGTGGATAAATCGGCTCCATTACGAACTGCGACGGCTTGGTGCTTTACCGCGCCTGCGGTGTTACGGATTGTCATGTTCACACCGACGAATCCTTGCCCAACCACAGCTGCAACATATTGACAACTGATGGTTAGATAAATGTATGAAATTTTATATACATGATCATCATCATAATATCAGATAATTCAACAGTTAGATTGATTGAGTTCAACGGATCTGACTATATATTGATATTGATGTATTATTACCTAAAGTTGGTGAGCCGAATGTGGTCCAGCCATCGACAACGCTATGATTTCCGGTGATGATAGTCTTGTTGATACCATCTCCGATCATCATCAAATAAGTCTTTTTCTTATCAATAGAAACATACTCTTCATAAACACCAGCAGTAACATAGATCAAGAAATATCCATCAGTAGAAACAGATTTATTTGGAGCTGCAGCAATAGCATCATTGATGGTTGTGAAATTTCCACTTCCATCTTGACTTACTGTCACAATATCTCTCACAACAACATTCTCGCCAACTTGACCACTTTGAAGAAGCTTTCTCCGACTAACGGATTCATAAATCGCGCGTGTTTTGCTCGACATTTTAAGCGGTAAACGCCCGTTACGAAATGAGGGATGCAAGTTATTATGAAACGCGGTTTTTGGTTTGGTTTTGGGAACCCAACCTTTGGTGAAGAAAGCGAGAGAGACACTGTAGAGTTTTGTGTCGTTAGAAATTGGAATTGTGAGTCCATTGGTGGAAGAAATGCCTTTAAGACCATCTAAACATGTTTGTTGGTTGGTTAGAATGGCGCTAAGTAAAGTTTGGATGTTGTCAGCTTGTAAATTTGGAAGAAACGTCATTGTTTTGTTAACCGTTTGAAAAGAACTCGAAAGAAAATCGAAGTTGAGGTCGCTGAGCGACTGGCAGTCCTGGAGGGCACGCATGGCGGTGGTGGAGAGCGCGGAGCGACGCTGGAGATATATGTTGATTAGGTTTGAGAATTTTCGGGACTGTGATAGTGATTTTTTGACAGAGAATCGAGCGTAATCATAAACATTTCCGTTTTGAGGAGGGAGAACGGATCTGCAATAGGTTGGATCCGGGGTGGATTTGCATGCGGTTCCGGGCGAGGTAGATGTTATTGGATTTGGACTATTCATGGTGTCTGAGAATGCTATAGAGGCGTATAAGACAATGAGAAATATTGAGAGAGGATTACACAACTTGGAAGCCATTTTGGTTTTTTTGTTGAGATATATGAAACAAGAGTGTTGCAATTGGTGCTAGTGATATGGAAACATGAATGGTCACATCCAATTTATAGTGGAGAGATGGCAATTTTTTAAGGTGTGAGTTTTTACGTATTGGAGTTAACTGTTGCTAAAAGTTGACTAGTATTGTAGTTTTAAAAATACAAGGATGCTTGTATAGTCAACTTGTCAATGCACATAGATGGTAGTATGGAATTTGTGACACTTGAAGGAATTGGAAGATTGATTTGTTTCACACTAAGATTTCTAGATTAATTTGGTATTTTTGATTAATGGAGTGGGTGGTGATTTAAATAATAGGTGATTTCTCTACCAAATCCTTTGTCCTATGCCTAATTATATTTTTTAAAAGTCCAAATAGTTTGTTCTGTGTCCATATTTCAAACATAGCAAATGTTAATGTTTAGGATGATAATAACATGGGAGTGAAACAATTTAAGATTGTTTTTGGTATTCAATTCAGATGAAGATGTTTTTTGGTATTAATTTAGTAATCTTTATGATTTTCTTTTACTCAACATTTTTTACTGAAATGCTCTGTTTAACATAACTTTTTTTTTTATTAATGTCCATGAGCTTTGTTATAAACAGATCTGAAACATACTCCTCAGTCCCACCAAAATAACCACAAACTACAAGTACCTGGTAAAGACGCCCCACCCTGACCCCATCATGGCGCCTTATTCCAACTCACTGGCCACGACACTTTGATAACAACCTGTTGCGTCTCTATCCAACTTGACTCATGGGTTCAGAAAGTGACTTTGCATTATGGACGTAAGGAATCCATGGCTTTTTAAGTTTTTAAGAATGCAAATTTGGCGCAAAGCATAGAGTCTTAAGGGTAATAGACATTACGGCCAAATGACTCTTGGATTTTTTTTTTCCGGCGGGTTCATTTTCAGACTTTTATGTTTGTTAGTGCAGAATTACTTTGAGTGAGGAAGAAATGCGAGAGAAGATAGAAATTGAGAGAGACTGAAAAATAATTGTATTGATTGATAAAACTCAATTATACTTGGCGTGAATTTATATATAATAGGTTACTTGTAAATCAAGTAGCTAGCATAACAAACTAACTAACTTGCTAATCAATTAACTAACTAACTTGAATTACATCACAACATACCTCCCTTATAATCGATATGAACTATTCCTAATTTTTTTCTCAAAGTTAGGAATCTGTCGATCTTCAATCCTTTGGTGAAAATATCGGCCAACTGTGATTTACTCAAACAATATCTCACTTCAAGTTCACCTTGATGGAAGTAGTGGCCAGGAAAGCAGCAATGGTCGTTGGCGGGGGCGTCACAGCCTGGCTAGTAAGATCGGCCTTAATAGACAGAGTAACAGAAAATCATAAGTTTTGTTTGTGCTTTTGTTTTGATAGAGTAACAACTCTTTGAATGTCATTTTTTTTGTTCTTCAAGTCTTCAACTCCTTAAATAGAGGAGGAAAAGAGTCGTTGGAGATCTTTTCACAAGAGAGTCTTTGAGAAGCTTGAATTGAGACGTTGAGATGTTTCTTCAAATGGTTAATGTCGTTGAAAACTTGTTTGAAATCTCTTTGCTACAAAAGAAATTATCAGTTGCATCCCAACTGACTCTATGAGAAAAAGATTAGGTCTTCACGTGACCAGAAGAAGGCAAAGTAGTCTCAGAGTCTGATAGTGACCTATCAGAGTCACCTTGGTCTTTGCGATTTGACTAGCTTCAAGTTCTGATCCTTAGAAGTAGACTTCTTCTAAGTCTGGTCTTCAGAAGTAGACTTCATCAGAGTATGGTCTTTAGCTTTCGATCCTTCAAATTATGGTGTTTAAGCTTCTCTTTAGATGTTCATAGTCAGAATCAATACTTAGATTATTCCTGAAATTTTAGTCTATGATCCTGCAGACTTGAACAAATATTAGTATACCCAATTGTTCTTTGAATACTTTGTTATCATCAAAACTTAAGGGATATGGTACAAACCAATTTTATTCCAATAGGGGAAACCTTCAAATGCTTCAGGATGACCACTTCAAAATCAGAGAAAGATAATTGTAGTCCTATCCTAGTAAACATGCAATCATAAAGCGAAACCATGATATCGTCAAAAGAGCTGCATATCCTCTACTATGGGCATATTGGAAGAGTCCTCCAATCTAGAGGGTCGTCGACCAGGATGCCAACAACCTCTATTTCTGCTTTGGTATTCATAGTGGACAGGGTACCCACCACCTCGACATCCACCAAACTGTACTTAACAACATCGGTCGGTTCCACCAGCGTCACGCCTCTCCAAGCAAGGTGGTCAAATTTAAAATGTTCTCCAGGTTTGATCTAAGACACTACGTGTGACCTACCCTGAAGCTATGCGTTGGTCCTCACTTCAGTGTCGTTGGGTTCATGGTTATTGGTTCTTAGGTGAAGCTGGATGAAATCATCAACGAGTTCCCTCATCCACTTATTAGCTTGTATTTCCTCCTCAGTCCAAATGGGTGGGGTATATGAACTTCAGTATGATCTTATCTTTCACAATCATCTGATACAAGGGCTTCGAAAGAGTAGAATGAAAAAGCTCCCTCAATAAGGGTATATCTAGACACCCTTTCTGAATCAGAGTCATCAGGTAAGTAGATAACTTCTTGGCCCATGTGATCGTGAGTTAGGGGAGGGATATGAGAATCAGGAGAAGTCCTCATTCCCACAGCAGAAGAAGTATTGCTCTTAGAATCACTCATTAGGTTAGTAGTATTATCACTCATCCTGACTAGAAAATAGGAAATGTTGAAGAAAAGACTTGAGTTGAGGAGGGTACATGGTTATGTGAGATTGATGAGGTAAAGTGAATGAAGAAAGATAGAGACTCTAATCAAGGAACTACAACCGCTCTTCTCAACACTCCCAAGAAATGAGGGATTAAGACATTTACTAATAAAGGGAATACGAATGAGCTTGAATACCCAGGATTGTGAAAAGTTTTCAATGCTTTACTCCCCCTTATTTATAGGAAAAAATGATCGAACAATACAAATTTGCAAGGGAAAGGAGTTTGAAATCAATGGTCTGATTTCTCCTTGAGAATACACGCAATATCGAGTGCAATATAAGTCACGCCATGCCCTAACTTGTCGCGTCAGTCCACGTGTTAGAAGGAAGCAGTGAAACATTTCACTTTTTGAAATGCATTAAATGCCTTGTTTCCCAGTACTTTTTCAACTTACTTTAAGCATTTCAGTTCTAGCTCACGTCGGACCACATTCTAGGAGGCCGACCAAAATAAGTAAAGGTTTCCCCAGCTCTCTCAATTCCAAGAAAATCCTTGGGGGAAATTGTGCTGGTTCGGCCAAAGATCCAAATAGTCGAGTCTCAATTCCTCTCAAATTCACTTCACTTGATCTAAGGTATAAAATCACTTCACACAGGAAAAAAGGTACACTTTTTAATCTCCACTTCTCACTACAATCATCTTGAATCTTAAACTGACTTAGGCATTGGAGTGCTAACCATGCAGATCCATCCCATATCGCCACATCAGAGATCAACACCACCGGTTCAAGATCCCTCACCATCTACTTGAACTATTTCTAGTTCTGGTACAAAAAAAATGTAAGTGAGATGGCGCTACACCTAGATAATATAGAACATCCCTCCCAAAGTCATCAAATGGGTGAAAAAACCTCGTTTTTCTAAAGACCTTAATGTACATTGGGGAATTATAGTTGTCAAAAAATACACAATGTGTGACACCCATATGCTAGTAAGGGTGGTTAAAGGCCTTAATATTTTTCCTTGGGTTAGGGCTTTCTCACGGTGGTGAGAGACCCTGTTCGGTGGCGTTTCTTATTCTGGAGAGAGCAAGCACATGTGAGGTGAAAAGTATTGTATTCTAAGTGATATTTCGTGTATACCATAGCCGCTCTCCCTCATTCCAAAGATGAAGGTATTTATAGAGGCCAATTGGACTAGGGTTTGGGAAACTTCTTAGAAGTGGTAACCGCTCCCTCTTGACTGGAGGGGATATTGACTATCTATATCTTGGAGAGTCATGAGCACGACTTTACACATGCAGTTATGGGATAAACGTTAATATCCATATTTCCCCTTAGGGAGAGCCCCCGGCTACATGAAGGTTATACTCCGAGCGACGCTTCATGGGGCGGGCATCCAGTGAGGGACATATGTTAGGTGAGAATATGGAAAAAAGTTTCTAGAAGGGGTGGGGGTTGAATAGACCCAAAATACTTTTAGACAAATTGAAAAACTTTCCGGGTCCCATAAAAACAAAATCGGGGATTTTAGAAAGCATGGAAGCAAAACACAAAGACGAGAGCTTGGAAGCATCTCAATGAATCAAGTTAAATGAAATGATACATAAAAGAAATAAAAGATATATCATTTCTAGTGCAAGTCATTTACATGGCATTCAAAGTCGCTTAAAAATGAAGCAATTTAAAAACACATTACTTGGATTATCTTAGCAATGCATAATTAACTTCATGATGATTCCTTAGAATTGATACACCACATGTTTAAGCTTATACATTAAATCACTATAAGTAAGGTCTAACCTATATGGTATACAATTTGTGTAATTGCAAACATGCAGTAGCACATATGAAATGAATGAATGCTTGTAAATTAAAAAGCATAGGGAAAGAAAAAGATACACAAAGATATATAGTGTTTCGGCATTCATCCTCGCTTTTCCTACATGCACTCTTCAATGGATTATGTCATCGGAACATAATCACAATCTTCCATTATGATGATAAAATGATTACAACATTTTGATTACAAAGAATTATCACACAATAATTCCTTCTGATGAAGTAGACACTAAACTACTAAAAAAATACAAGATCCCTTAAGATCTTGATCCAATAACCTCGTTATCCATAATAACATGCTTTAAGTATTCGTGTGTGGGAATCCACCTGATCCCACTGATTTCTTGTCTAAGCGATTGCCATTAACCGAGCGTATATTGGACAACTCCCAACTTTTTATGCTAGTAATCTTTCTCCAATGCCACCAAAGAAGGACAACTTTTAACTCCCCTTACAGACCGTTGATACTCGATTATGCCAAAGTCTTTCTTGGAGTATAATGGAAACTCTCATCTTTTTAGATAACTTATCAATCACAAACTACACTCAAGAAACGATATATGCACATGTTACAAACAAAAAACCAGCTACACACAAAAACATTAGATACCCTACTATACCACTAGTGTCCCTTTCACTCAATCTTTAGAGGAGGGCCCTTAATCAAGGAAATAGACTAAGGATGAAGATGGTGAACAGTGCCAGATAATCTCAACAACAACTGATATTACGAGAGATTAATCAAGTAATTAAGTTTTGATGAATGATGAAAACACACACAAGGTTCAAACAAGTTTCTAGATAAGTGGGTCTTGGTTCTTGATGGTTTTCAAGATCTTGATCAAATAATCAACAAGATTGATCAACAGATTCTCAAAATCACACAAAAATAACAACCTAATTGCACAAATCAAGATGCAACAAAAACATATAAAGATGAACATACTAAGAAGGGAGGACAAAAACCACTATTTTTCTCTTTATGAATCATCATAGATTTCCCACACTTGTTATTGTAATAAAAAGAAACAGACATTTAAATGAATGATGGAAATTGGGTTTTTTTAATGGTTTGATTCGAATCAATCTGGACAGAATAAAAAGAGATTCTTTTTAAAGTAAATTATTTGAATCATTATTTTCACTTGATCTGAATCAAATGGGATTACGATTCGAATCATATTCAATTTTTGATCCAAATCAAATGATCTAGAATGTGATTCCAATTTTCAACAGGTGAATGATTCGAATCAGATATTACACATGATCCGAATCAAATACCAAAAACATCAAAACTCAAATGTTCTAACTTGTTATTCAAGCTACTCATGTGGAAATTACAAAGCAGTAACTTTCATAGGCTCAAAAAGGAAATAGCTAAAAAGGATCAACTGAATACATAATGAAATACAAAGGGTTATTAGTGGTACAATTATATAACCAAACTAATTACAATCAAATGGAAAAAAAATTTTACAATCACACAAATGAATTGAAATAACATACAAATTACAAATACGCAATGAAGAATAATCAAATTGTAAAATATCAAAACTCAATAGATACTTAAAACACGTAAATGATACTAAATGATACTATGTGCTTTCAGTCTCCTCCTTTTTATGTTTGGAAAAATTGTAAGATTACTATTGATGAAATATTCCAGTGACAAATTTGGAATTTGATGAAATATTAGTTAATCTGATGAATATCATACAATACTTTCTTTGAGTCGTAAAAGTTGTAAAGCTCCCCTACAGTAAACACTTAATGTGCATAAATATCGACAATATCTCAGTTACTTTTCCCCCTTTGTCAAATATCAAAAAGGAGAGAACCAGACAAAACAAAACAAAAATGTACAACTAGAATCCAAGCTAACAGAAAAGCCAAAAACTAAATGCCACACTTAGTGAATCAAGAACACAACCATACACATCACATATACGAATTAACACCAATACGTAACATGAAAGAGATAACAAGATAAAATAGCAATTGAGTGAATATCAAAAATACCAAAATAACGTGAATTAAAATTATACGATTCATATGGTGCACGATAGTTGTTCTGATAAACCAAAGACAAAAAATCAAAACATCATAGCTTAACCCAAATTGGACATAATATAAAACTAAATATTCTAAATGTCATGACATGAAATGATATGAAACATCACACAACATCATTAGGAAAGAAATCAGAGGATGGTGGAGGAGGTGCAGTAGCAGCAGCAGGGTCTTCTAGAATAGGAATACTTGCTGCAGCAGCGTTGTGATAGAAAATGAAGTTGTTACCACCTAGATAATCAACAGAGCTTTTCACCACTTCAATCTGACGAGCCAGATGTCCTTCTGAAGCTTGAATCTCTTCCTTCTACTTCTCCCGGTTCTCCTCACCAATATTGGGAAGTGCATGAATTTGTGCCATGATATGATCCTCCCTGGTTTGATTATCTGCAAGAAGCTTCTAAAGCACATCATCTAAAAGTGCATTTGCATTATCAGATGTAGAAGCAACATCACTTCAACCAATAGTGGATGGATTAGTCATCTCAAGAACCTCTTTCTCAACAATCTTACTCAAATATTGGCAGGTGCATGAATACGTGCCATGATATGATCCTCCCTGGTCTGATTATCTGCAAGAAGCTTCTAGAGCACATCATGTAAAAGTGCATTCACATCATCAGATGTAGAAGCATCATCCCTTCCACCAATAGTGGATAGATTAGTCATCTCAGGAACCGCTTTCTCAACAATCTTATCATCATAAATTCTCCATCCAGAAACCTCCAAGTAGTAATAATCAACATTTGGGTCCTTGTAGTATCTCATGTTTTACACAACACCATAATCCATAATTTTTGGAGATTTAGTGAGATCTTCCTCCTTGCACTCAATACCATTAAGCTGCAAGATCATAATAACAAATGAAGAGAAAAAGATAGGATTCTTAGGATTGTCCCTGTAATAGATCATTCTATCAATGATGAATCTAACCCAGTCATTTCTTTTGTCTTGCTGTTATTGTTAGTTCTGCAGCTATGCAGTATGTATGTTGGCTAAATTTTGTTAAAACCTTTATGTTAGCTCTTATGTCACTGAAGGTGTTTTAACATGCTGTATATGTATCTGCCATAACAGATTAGTTGCAGGTTGTGAAATGTCAAGTAGGATGTCTTGACATGTTGTTCTGCACTAACTGGTTATGTTCAGGTTCTGTCATATTAGTTAAATGTCAAGTGTGATGTCTTGACATGTTGTGTTGCACCTACCTAGTATGAGTGCATGGTTGTAATGGTGTGACAGAGATGTCACAACATCATTATGTAGAAGAGTTGTTCCTATTCTTATGGAGAAGATCTTGCAGCTGAATTAAAAAGTGAAGATTTAAATGATACATAAGATCCTGGAAATATTATGTATCCTTTGTGGAGCTGATTTATAGGTCTGGAAGATTCAAGTCAGAATCAAGAAGAATATTGAAGAGTAATGACTTTCTAATTATGGAGATAAATTAGGAAGGATTTGATTGAAGACCTATTTTGTAGGAGAATCTTTTGCAGATTTGTAGCAGTTGATATGCTGTGATTAGAAGCCCAAATCCAGTTGGGAAAAATTTATAAATAGAATGCTTGTAACCTAAAATAAGTACGGGTCCAAAATGTAGATCATTAGGGTCGTGTGAAATTGTGAGCCACTCTGGTACTGTTTCGTACTTAGAGTTGGACTGTTTAGTTGAGTTGTATTTGTCAATCATCTATGAGCTTTTAAGCAATGATGATTGTGTTTCTTTGAAGTGTGTCTTCTAATTTTCTGTGATTGAAGAGTTGTTGGAAATCAAGTTGTTGATGCAGTGGCTAAGGTGTTGACTGCTAGACATCATTGCGATGATTGGAAGTGAGATGAAGTCTCTTATCTAGGGTGGACTTAGGTAGAAGGGTCATTGTGTAGTGATTAAGTGAGTAGATCATCAACGGGTGTGTTGATTGTAGGGTCTATGAATTGATATTGTTGATAGTGAACTTCGTTCCTGGCTTGGTATGCCCCCAGATGTAGGTTGTTAGCCTGAACTGGGTGAAAAAATTCTGTGTGTTGTTTATCATTCTGCAATTTTTAATGTTCTGTATCTACTCTTGATAAACATGTCTTAGCAGATGTTGTAACATCTGTTGTGGCTTCATGTTGATTGTCAGCTATCAACTGTGTGTTATTCCTTTCTTGTTTAAATGATTATGCAGCACAATGTCTTGAATTGTGTTAAGACATCTGCTATCTGCATAGACCAGAATTTTCAATTGGTATCAGAGCAGGTATCCTGTTTGTTTTTCTGGGTGAGATCCTAGGGAAGATACTTTTTGGTTGATGTGCAAGGAAGATAGCTGTGCTGAAAAGTTGTTTGGACTTGGTCAGTTCATATGTTGTTTGAATGGTCCCTTGAAGTGGAGGATGAACTATTCGTGACAGGGTGTGTATTGGCTCTGTTTGATGTTGTCAGGCGTGTAGCTTTGGTGGTGAGCTGCTTTGTGGGGTGATTTATTTTCAACCTATGCTGACCTATTGCACCTGAAGTGTGGTTTTTGTACAAAGGTTATTAAGTTTTTTTTGAAGGTTGTTGAGGGATTTTCTTTTTCTGTGTTCCACTGCATTTGTATATGTCAGAAAACTCTTGGTGGTTTTGTGTGTTGTGGCTGTAACACTCTGTTCTCCTCTGAAGGTGTATCACATGGTGTTGTGATACTTGAGGATAATATTGACTGACTTATTAAAGTGACCAAGGATACTTGAGGTTTGACCCAAGTCCACTCATAAAGGCATTTTCAATAAGTTTTTTTATGAGAGATCAGAAGGATGCAATTTATTTTTGCTCTCTTCTCTGAAAGACCATCCACAGGTCTAAATTGAAGGATCTCATGGTGTTGTTCTTGAATGATGTTTTACCAGTTGCTGTGACATCAAACCAACAGAGTGTGCAGAATCTTGTGGATAAAGATTTGGCATTGCAAATGTGTTTTGATCACATTTGTTTGGAACCTACTCCTGGCTTGCATTGAGGAGGTGTATTAACCTAACTGGTTGACTGGTGTCTTCATTGTTGGAATGTCATCCAAACCATCTAGGATGAGCATTTTAGATTTGTGTTTGGAGCAAGGAGGAGTTGGTGTTTTTTTTGGGACCAAAGGATTATGGTTCCCTGGTATTTGCATGAGAAGTTTCTTCTTAAGCTGGAGTTCAGTTATGTGGTGTCCTCACATAATGGAACATTTTTTGCAAGGATTGAAGAGCATCCTTGTAGGTTGAAGTGTTGGGAGAAATATTTTTTTTTAAACAATTTGTTTGTGATGACCAGTCGATGTTTTTTTTGTATGCTCCAGAAACCTGTTAGAGGGAATCTCCTCTTTAGGTGCAGAAGGATGGCATCCAACATCTCAAAGTCAGACAAGAGGTCTGAATATTAGAAGTTTGAGAAGAAGATTCTTGAGATGTAGAGTATGCAGGTTCCTGCATGTGTGTATGATCTGGTTTTGAAGGTTGATCAGCTACTGATGGTTGATCCTCTTATGTCCCTCGCAAGAGATGTGTGTGGATTACTATGGTTACTGTCTCTAAAGCCATAGTAAATGTTTAAATCCATGTGATTTAGACTGATGTCGGAACTGATGTTGAAACATCATTTCAGTTCTTTGCTTCCTCAGCCAAGGAAGTTTGTTTAGCTCGGGGTGGAGTGAAAGGTCAAGACACTAACCTAATCTGGAATGATTTTGTGGTGTGAATGGTTGTCATGAAGAAGAATCAACAGATGCCTGATGTGTGCGAAAGAAGAATGTCATACCAAATGTCCTACCTTGTGTGAGAAGGTAGTCTTATCTGACTAATGATAAATACTTTGACGGGAGCTGAGTATTTGTCTGTCCTCTGATAAGGATGTGCATCTGACTAATGATAAATACTTTGATGGGAGCTAAGTATTTGTCTGATGTGAGTATGCAAGTCTGCAGTCTGAACTCTTTGCTTCAGAGGGGGAGTACTTGTCTATGGATTTTGCTGCAAAGGTGCATATATTGTGAAGCTTGCATGCTGATCAAGCTTGTGGAGATTGGTTGCCTCTTATGAGGATATAATGTTAGATAACATGCTATGACATTAGGCTATTGGATGGCGTTTTGGTGTGTTCTTAATAGGACATGTATGGTTCTAGCCATGTGAAGCTAATTGTTTGAATCATGTTCGTACATGCTTCTGAGGAGGAGTCTGAAGGACAGTTTTGTTTGTGTCTGGGAGAATTTATTTTTCTCTGCAGATTTTGGAAGAACTCTGTGAGGGTCTTTGTTGATGGGAGATGTCACACTTGTCTTGGTGTGTGTTATTAATTCTAAGTAAGAGGAGTTTACTTAGAGTTTAGTGGAAGGCAGTGTGTTTGTGCTTCAGAACGTGTGAATGATTGTGTGAAGCTTTCCTGACTAGATGGTTGAAGCTGTGTTGGTCAAGCTTTTGTGCATACAAGAGAAAGAAGACAATGTCTGATTGGATGTCAGGACATTTTTCGGGACATGTTTTCTCCTTGAGCTATACAAGGAAGTATTGTGGACGGTGCTGTCAGGAGGATGTGTAAAATGGAATGTTTGTCTTTGCATGCACATGTATTGGAATTATGATGATAGTCATAATTTGTCTTGGATGACGCAGTGTTGTGTGAAGATCTCCAGTTTGGATTACTATGCTATAGTAAGTCCAGTTGGTGAAGCAAATCAAGAATCATGGTGATGATGTCTTGGTGTGTGGCAGATGTTCTAACTTGTGTTGGGACATTATCTTATTGGATATCCTTGGTGAAGGATGATTATGCTCTGGTTCAGGAGCTTGGTGCCTACATTATGCCTAAGGAGCATCTACATAGTCATACGGGAGAATGATGAAGTAGAAGGTCTGCCTTGGATGGAGAATGTAGAGAAGACTGAAGCAGATCAGATATTGATTGCTTGGAAGTCTGAAGGTGAAGATACTCATCAACTGATCAGGAGTATTCCAATTTATCATACGGGAGAATGATAGGGAATGAATGCCTTTGGAGAGTTGGGTGATTATCGATGGAGGGCCTTGCTAAGGCCAGTTGAAAAGCTTGGAGAGAGAGAGTAATGTTCTTGTGTTCTTGTGATCTTCTGTGATGTGATGGGTTATAATTTGTTTTTGTTCTGGTTGTTTCTGGTCCCATGGCTTGAGGGGGAGCTTTAGTTTGTTTGAAGAAGGATGGTGATCCTTATGTTCCTCATGTATAGCATAATGTAACTTCTTGTGTGAGTGACTGCTTATTTAACAGGTGTCAAAATGAATGAGCTTCAGCCGGTGGCTGAACTAGGAGTGAGCTCTTGAAGACATGAAGATGTGTCTTATGTTTTTCATTCATTTTGGGTGTTCTTCTTGCAAAGGAGCACAAGTTATCCATGTCAGGGGGAGTAATGCTACTGATTTTCCTGATTCTGGTTGATTTCCCTTAAATGCATAGTTGCTTGGTTTGACATATTATGGCTAAAAAGGGGGAGATGGTTGTAAGTAGTAGTAGAGTTCCTTGGTTGTTTCCTTGAAGGGGAGCTGGTTGTGTTATCCAAAGGTTGTATGGATATTGCTCTGGCTCTGGTGTGCTATTGCTAAAGAAGGGGGAGAGTGTCTGATTGCATGATGTGCTGATATCTGATGCCCCATATGATGTTCTAACATTTATTTGTGTACCTCTGCCACTAACTGTGTGAGGTTATGATTGTGTGCAGATGTAGTTGAGTGTTGATCTGTTGTTGTGAAGTTGCTGATGTGCGTGTGACCGTGCTAACAATCTGTGACTGTCTTCTGATGCTGGTATCTCTGATTGTTGGTTTTAGCCAAAATTTGCCAAAGGGGGAGTTTGTTAGTTCTGCAGCTATGCAGTATGTATGTTGGCTAAATTTTGTTAAAACCTTTATGTTAGCTCTTATGTCACTGAAGGTGTTTTAACATGATGTATGTGTATCTGCCATAACAGATTAGTTGCAGGTTATGAAATGTCAAGTAGGATGTCTTGACATGTTGTTCTGCACTAACTGGTTATGTTCAGGTTCTGTCATATTAGTTAAATGTCAAGTGTGATGTCTTGACATGTTGTGCTGCACCTACCTAGTATGAGTGCATGGTTGTAATGGTGTGACAGAGATGTCACAACATCATTGTCTGTTACAGCAGGTGCTGCTATTGTATATCTCTTGACAAATTTGATTTGATCTGATGAGATCTTTTTGGATATACCTCATCATTATACACAAGTCAAGGAGATTAATTAGGAACAAAGTGCAGATTTAATTGGATTTCATAAAAAGGGTCTTGGAGACTTTTTAGGAAACTATTTGGAGATTTGTTCCTATTCTTATGGAGAAGATCTTGCAGCTGAATTAAAAAGTGAAGATTTAAAAGATACATAAGATCCTGGAAATATTATGTATCCTTTGTGGAGCTGATTTATAGGTCTGGAAGATTCAAGTCAGAATCAAGAAGAATATTGAAGAGTAATGACTTTCTAATTATGGAGATAAATTAGGAAGGATTTGATTGAAGACCTATTTTGTAGGAGAATCTTTTGCAGATTTGTAGCAGCTGATATCCTGTGATTAGAAGCCCAAATTCAGTTGGGAAAAAGTTATAAATAGAATGCTTGTAACCTAGAATAAGTACGGGTCCAAAATGTAGATCATTAGGGTCGTGTGAAATTGTGTGCCACTCTGGTACTGTTTCGTACTTAGAGTTAGACTGTTTAGTTGAGTTGTATTTGTCAATCATCTATGAGCTTTTAAGCAATGATGATTGTGTTTCTTTGAAGTGTGTCTTCTACTTTTCTGTGATTGAAGAGTTGTTGGAAATCAAGCTGTTGACGCAGTGGCTAAGGTGTTGACTGCTAGACATCATTGCGATGATTGGAAGTGAGATAAAGTCTCTTATCTAGGGTGGACTTAGGTAGAAGGGACATTGGGTAGTGATTAAGTGAGTAGATCATCAACGGGTATGTTGATTGTAGGGTCTATGAATTGATACTGCTGATAGTGAACTTCCTTCCTGGCTTGGTATGCCCCCAGATGTAGGTTGTTAGACCGAACTGGGTGAACAAATTATGTGTGTTGTTTATCATTCTGCAGTTTTTAATGTTCTGTATCTACTCTTGATAAACATGTCTTAGCAGATGTTGTAACATCTGTTGTGGCTTCATGTTGATTGTCAGCTATCAACTGTGTGTTGTTCTTTTCTTGTTTAAATGATTATGCAGCACAATGTCTTGAATTGTGTTAAGACATCTGCTGTCTGTATAGACCAGAATTTTCAGTTATAAATAAGACACCATATCAAGAATAAGTCGCTGTCATCAGCCCTGCTAGAGTTCCCTAGTTTCCTAGCCAAAATCTTCATAACAACCCAGTGAATCAACCTCATACCAAACTTAATTTGAATGATCCTCAAGTCTTACATTTTCATATGTTCACAGACAAATTTGGAAGTATCCAAAACAAAAGAAACTTTCTCATAATCTTTTCCTTTTGAATTAGACACATTTGTACCTTCACTTTTCATACCAAAATAAGTGATGAAATCAGAGTAGTTAAATTTCACAAATTTATCCTAGAATCTACTTTGTAAACCTGCAGAGGTAAGTTCTAAATTGAAGTAAAATGCCTTGACATAATCAGGGTTGCACTTCTTACTCATGTCAATGAATATCAACAGATTATTGTCAGAAAAAGTTTTTATAAACTTGGTTTTCAACTTATCTTCAGCTGAACTATTAACATAATATTCAGGGTCTACCAGTTTGTATAGAAACTTATCTATGTATTTTTGTAGACTATCCTTAGGCAACAGATGAGCAACATTATCATAAAGCTTAGCCAGAGAAGATGAACCTAAATCAGATGAGCGCTTGGCTCTCTTACTCAAAACACCATCTATAGAAGCCTTGCTTCCTTGAACTTTGGTTCTTGATCTTTTAGGAATTGGAACGGGTGACTCATACTCAACAACTAGTTGCTTGCTCCTCTGCTTGTCAAGTCTCCCACGGTTGCCATGATCATGGGTCATGATGATGATGATGGAATGATGAGATGAATTGGGATGATAGATAATGAGGAATGATGGATGAAAAAGATTTTTTTAATGTTTTCTCAAGTTAGGGTTTTGACGATAAAAAAAATAGTGATGAAATGAGGTTTGAAAAAATGAAAGAGATGAAAAGAGAGTGAATATCGTGACTCTTTAGATTTGATTCGGATAAAGTCTACAATTTGATTCGAATCAAATTGATCATATTTGAAACCCATAAAAAATGATTCGAATCAAATTGATCATATTTGAAACCCACCAAAAATGATTCGAATCACGGGCTATGTGTAAAGATTTTGATTCTAATCAAAATCAAACATCTCAAGTCCCAGGAAATTGATTCAGATCACGGGTTTAGTTCAAAACCACTAATTCGAATCAGAAAGCCAAAATTTGAAATTTTTTAAGGAAAGTGAGACTTTTACACAACACCAAAAACACTTGAAAAAAATCCTTTTTATGTAGATGAGGAAAAAATGTTATGTTATGAATGAAACATTATTGAGCCCTTTTATAGTGCAAATGCCAAAATTAATTTTTTATGCAATTGTGTTTTAATGTAAAAGTACAAATTGTTGTTAATGTAGGTAAAAATGAGGATGCACGAATGTATGAGTGATGCAGATGAATGCAATGAACGACTGACATAAATGAAAAACTGGTGTGTTGAATGATTTAGCAAGTAATAGATGCATGCACAAACAAAGCACATACATAAATATATACAAATCACACAACACACATAGGTAACAAAATAAATACTCCAGTACATACACAAAAGAATTAAAGGAGGGTTGGAACGATCATACCAATTTTGACGATCTAAGCTTAACTTGCTGATTATGATACCGAATGGAAATCAATCAACAAGGATAATCATATGCTCTAAACACAAACAGTCAAATATAAATTAGATAGAAATCCTCTTGAACGTCTGAATAACATTATCAGACTCTCCTTCATAAGGCTTCAGATAATCTTGAAACGAAAATACTATGATCATTACTGATTAACACAACTTATGAATCCCGAATCACTAATTCAACTCTTGGACGATTGATAAACACTTCAAGTATCTTCCTTGAATATTTTGTAGTTAGTTGAAACTTCGGAGAATCATTGCCAACAGTCACAAAATTGCCTTTATCTTCTTTTATACAACGACCTTGGAAGATTAGGTCACAAGATGCTGTTTTTGTTTCTAATTCCTTTTCTTATAATACTTTCCAGCATATTGTAGTGCATGTATGACACAAAAATTAGGATCAATCTTGAACTACTTTTAAGAAACAATGTCACAGACAAGCTGCACATATCTCAGAAAACTTGTTAGTTCAATCCTGGATGAATAAACACTTAGAAAACATCTTAAGTATAATTAATGCTTTGAAGAAAATTCTAGTAAGGTTTTACTTTGAATTAATCTATGGAATGCATAGCAAATGGATAATCAATCATAAGTAATTCAGTGTATTTTCATGGGGATTCATTGAACTTCATAAGCTTCCATAACGTTTAAGAAAATTAGCATGGGATCGTAGGAACCATATCCTTAACTTTTGGAGTCGCTAGACTTTGATCAAAAGCCAATCTCTGATACCAATTATTAGGTGAGAATATGGAAACAAAAACATCTAGAAGGGGAGGAGGGGTTGAATAGACCCAAAATCCTTTTAGACAACATGAAAAACTTTTCAGGTCCCATAAAAATGAAATTGGAGATTTTAGAAAGCGCAGAAGCAAAACACAAAGACGAGAGCATAGAAGCATTTCAGTGAATCAAGCTTCATGAAATGATACATAAAAGAACTATAATATAGATTGATCATGGTGCAAGTCATTTACATGACATCCAAAGCTGCTCATAAACGAAGCAATTTAAAAACACATTACTTGGATGATCTTAACAATGTATAATTAACTTCATGATGATTCCTTAGAATTGATACACCACAAACCTAAGCTTATACATTAAATCACTATAATCAAAGTCTAATATTTATGGTATACAATATTTGTATTTACAAATATGCAATAACACATATGAAATGAATGAATACTTGTAAAGTAAAAAGGATAGGGAAAGAGAAAGATACAGAGAGAGAGATATAGTTCTTCGACATTTGTCCTCGCTTTACCTACATGCACTCTTTAGTGGATGATGCTATTGGAACATAATCACGATCTTCTACTATGATGATAAAATGATTATAGTGTTTTGATTACAAGGAATTATCACACAATAATTCCTTCTTATGAAGCAGACACTAAATTGCTAACACAATACAATATCCCTCAAGATCTTGATCCAATAACCTCGCTATCCACAATAACCTGCTCCAAGAATTCGTGTGTTGCAATCCACCTGAGATTATGAGAGATTAGTCAAGTATTCGTGGGTTCAATATCAAAGATTGGTATTTAGTCAAGAAGATAGAAGAATGATGTAAAGACGAACACACTAAAAAGAGATGACAAAAATCACTATTTTTTACTCTAAGAATCATCATAGATTTCCCACAATTGTTATTGTAATAAAAAGAAATAGACATTTAAATGAATGATTGAAAATTGGGTTTTTTATGATTTGATTCGAATCAAGAAGGAAAATTGATTTGAATCAATCTGGACAAAATAAAAAAGAGATTATTTTTAAAGCAAATGATTCGAATCATTATTTGCACTTGATCCGAATCAAATGGGATTATGATTCAAATCATGTTCAATTTTTGATATGAATCAAATGATCCAGAATGTGATTCCAATTTTCAACAGGTGAATGATTCGAATAAGATATTACACATGTTACGAATCAAATACCAAAAACATCAAAATTCAAATGTTCTAACTTGTGGTTCAAGCTACTCATGTGGAAATGATAAAGCAGTAACTTTCATAGGCTCAAAAAGGAAATAGCTAACAAGGATCAATTGAATACAATATAAAATGCAAAGAGTTCTTAGTGGTACAGTTACATAACCAAACTAATAACAACCAAATGGAAATAAAGTTTACAATCACACTGATGAATTGAAATAGTATACAAATTACAAATACACAATAAACTATACTTGAATTGTAAAACATCAAAACTCAGTAGATACTTAAAGCACGTAAACGATATCAAATGATACTATGTGCTTTCAACATATATCTCCCCATTTGGGGTTCCTCACAAATATATATTTATAGGAATGAATAATACAATTATTGGATACATGTCCAATTAGCAACTGAAAAACCCCATCTACCCACATTTTCACCGCACATGAAAGGTCAAATAACATTTATCTCCCTCTTTAAATATCTAATGAATAAATAATTCCTAGTGTTCTTATAAGTACATGTAAATCATAGATATTACTCCTCAAATTTGAGGGCAACTATATGAGTGGCGCCGCCAGTCATACAAGCGGAGGCAACCAACAAACACTCAGTTTACAACACTAGAGTGACACATATGACGCAACAACTGAAATAAATAAGATCACCTAGAATAAAATATCACAAAATAAAAAGGGCACTAGTAAATAAAGAGATGAAAGTAGGGAAGAAAAAGTATGATCTTGCTTTATATTAGAGTTTTGTCAGAGCATTAACAAGTTTTATTTATAAAAATGCTTCCAAGCAAAAATTCAAAAACCATAAATCTGAGTGATGCGTGAGAAGAAAATAATATAAAAAAATTGTAAAAAGTAGTTACCCCTTTTATACACATTCCAATTGATCTAAGAAACTAATATGCACGAAAATCCCATGGTTCAAAGCCAAGAATCCAAGAGGTCATAAACATGCTTATACATGAGTGACGGGTAAAGTGAGGAAATCTCATTTACCACAAAAAGATCATCATTTCATTTATGGTTTGTGAAAAATAATCAACACACATCTCATTCTAATTCATTTAGCTCTAAGGCTAGGATCCACGTAGCAGAAGAAGAAAGAATAAAGGTCAGGTTCAATCCCCTTCAATCACTCATGGCAGACATATACGATAGCAAGGTCTTATGGAAAATTAGGATCATCAAAATACTAAAGCATAAGAAATGTGTGACATTCGTGACCCGTGACTCGAGGCTTTTAGGAGGAATCCCATTACAGACTAGTTGTCTATAATTACTACCCAGATCTCGCATTATCATACAAATTTAAGGGTCACCAACATCCTCACCCTATCAACAATTAAGAACAAACTCATTCAAGCTATAGTGTGTCCTAAAATAAAGCCCTAATTAACTCCTCCAACTAAGGCTTAGTAGAGGGTTGTTCTTTATTAGGCCCAATCCTAATCTATTTGAGAGCACACGACCCTAGACTTTGGAGATGGGACGACCTAGAGAGAGAAAACATTGTACATGGACATATGATTTAGGATAAACGGCCCCTTACGATCCATTAGATGGGGAGAATCAAAAGATATCCTTACAAAGTTCTATGACATGTAAACTTTAAACCATAACTATAACTATAAAGTATAAGGAACAATTCAAACCCTCACACAAATAATTATAACTCTTAAACCTCACACGTGCGATTTCTACTGACTAAATTATTAAAATGGCTCCGAATACACTCTCCATTATCATACTCAAACAAATAATGATTGTCGTCGAGGCGTTCATCACCATAGTCAACACAATCAGCATCTAAAATTCTAAATCTCTTTAAATCAGTATTAATAATGGTGAGAGACGGCTGAAGCCCATCCACAATCGACCAAAAATATATGAAATAAATGTTCCCTATCAATATTTTTTTTACAGACTTCTAACCTCTTATTTATAAAAAAAAATGTTATTTTTGTTAAATGATAATGAATATAATTAACATCTACTTCATTTTTATAAAAATTGTTTCTATGATTTTAAAATTCTCACATTGTCTCCAACTAAATGAGATGGTTTCTTAAAAAAAAAAAAAAAAAAACTAAATGAGGCACTTGTTCCAAAACCACTTTTCTTAGAAAAGTGGTGCGACAAATTTCGCGTATTATTTTGACACAGCAAAAAAACTAGTATATAATTAACACCAACATTATATACCTATTATATAGTTGTATTTTTAATAGTAAATTATTGGTATTTTGACTTTCTTCCTCTTTGGCATAGTAGTAAAAATTTACCTGCCGGCACCAGTTACATTATAAGAAAATAGATTATTAAGAGAGAAAATGTTTCATGCACAAATTTTTTTTATATATTTATCTGATACTTAGTTAGTCACGTATAAAAGATATGATTAATTTATAATTTACTTAATTGTGTATTGAAATTTTATACTAGTATCTTTAAGCACAGATTTGATCTGAAAACAAAAAGTTAATATTACTAATTTCAAGAAAAAAATGTGCCAAAATTATTCGTTTTTTTGCCGTGTTTAAATGATAAAAAATTAACATTTTTTTTAGTTTTAACCTTTTAAAAACGGATTTAAATTGTTAAAAAATTCAATTTTTTTATTAACTTTCAACTATTTAGCAGTGATTTCATAATTCCTGCAAAATATTTAGTTTTAAATTTCTGCAAAATTATTTTTGAAAATTTGTGGCGGTTTTAAAACCGCAGTTAAATGATTGAAACTGAAAAAAAAACTAATTTTGTTATTTTTATGTGAAACATTTATTGAGGTCTCACGATAGACAAGGTGATAATTTATCATTTCATCCATTTTAAAATAATTTATTATTTTATAGATTTCTTTTTTAAGATAAATATCATTCTTACTTTTTTTATGTAAAAATAATTGTTATTTTTTTAATTATATTATTTAATTTTACGCTATTTCAACACGTTAATAAAGTTAATGTAATAAAAAAAAAACCTTACACATTAGTCATATTAAATCGAAAAGAGTAAATAATAACTTTAAAAGTGAATTATATTATATGAATACTTAACTAAGTATTGTAAAAATATATTTTGTTTTCTTTTTTTTTCCATATATTTTAGGCTAAAATACAGTTTTGGTCTCCCTGTTTGTCAAAATTCACGGTTTTGGTTTTTCCATTTTGTTTTTTTAACAGTTTTGGTCCCCACCTCTCACTGTTTATGTACTGTTCATGTACGGACCAAATACTGTTCATCATTTTGTTGGGCCAAAATTGGGGTGGGGGACCAAAACTGTTAAAAAAAATGGGGGACCAAAACCGTGAATTTTGACAAACAGGGGGACCAAAACTGTATTTTAGCCTATATTTTAGGGTCAATTTTGGATTCAAAATCACTCCCTCTAAATTCTTTTTCATTTCCTTTTCATTCAAATAAGTGATTTCACATATATTTTTAAATTTTATTTTTTGATTTCGTCGTGTTAGTGCGACGTATTGATCATCATCTTATTGTGACGTTATTTTGTTTTACCGTCTTGGTGCGGTATTTGTTCAATTTAGATTGACAAATTAATTTCGACACAATACATATTCAATAAATGATTTTGACGTCTTCAACGCTATAGACTCAAAAACATGAGTTTTCCGAACATTTTAAATTTTTCATATTTGTAAGCTTTGCCGTTATATACGACTAGCGTCCAGACGGGCACTCGCGTGCTCGTCTGTCCGCTTTTTTAATGCACATGAATGAAAATATAAATGATAGTTTTTATTTTAATATAATTTAATAAAATATTATGTGCAAGTTAATAATAAAAAATTATGTGAAAGTTAATAATAAAAGTTATGTGTAAATTAATAATAAGAAGTTATTAAGTAAATTATAAAAAATAAAGTAAAGGGAAAATTTGTTGAAAAAAGGAATACACCAAAATAAAATATTTCCTTTATATATTGTATAGTTATCGTATATGCTGCGAGATTGTTTGTAGTTTTATCCTTTTCAATTTATAGCTATTTTAAATTTGTATTATTTGACTTATTCTATATATTTGAATAAACAAATATCATTTTTAGTAAAAAAAAATAAAAATGAAAATTGCCATGTACACCCTCTGGTCACTATTATAAGTAACAAAAATCTTTTTAGATTCATTGAATAAATGATGTATCTAGACATTATTATATATTAGATACATCAAATATCTAATGAACCACAATTTTTTTTTTTTGCGTATAATAGTGATCAGAGGTGTATGAATTATGATTGCCTATAAAAAGACTATATCATACTCCTAGTTGACTTAGCTTAAGCTCTAACGGTTTACTTTATATTCATAAAATATAAGGTTAGCCGGATCCTCGGGGATTGGTCGGAATTCACTTTGAAATTAATCAAAGTTAAGATACGAAGATGCTTCTGTTTCTGTGTTTTATTTTGACTTGATTACCGCTAAAACGCGCAAACTCATATCTTTCAATTTCCATCTTTAGCTGTTAGGTGGGGCCGTCTTTGATGGCGGTGACTGGCCCTATGCTGAAATTCTTTGTTTCAATGTCTGCCAAATTTTGGCAAGCTGGGATCTATAATATGCAGTCAGTCAGAAGAAGACTCTCTGAAGTCAGTCATAACAGTTAAGGCCTCACTCACAGAAAAGATTATATTACAATTGTTTGAAAAAGTAGGCAACTTCTGCCTTGGTTCAACCTTTGAATTTGGAATGGAAACGCGCATACTAGAGAAACTCGAATGGGTGTAGAATGGTTCAAACATCAAATAGGTTTTTCTTAGTTTATGGTAATAGACAAGTTTTAATAATGTATTTATATATTTGTTTATATTTGAAATGAATAATTTATTAGTTGAAACAGATAAATAGTTGAATTTAGAATCAAAGATATTTTTTCTCAATTGAAGAAAGGTTAGAAGAATATGAGAATAGTTGAATATAAGTGAGACAAATATTATTTAGTACTATATTTGGTTGAGGTAATTTGAAATTTTTATAAAATTTAATTGAAATTTATTTATTTTTAATTTTTTGTTGTTTAGATAGAGTGTTAAAATAAATTATTATTAAAATTTTGGATTTATTTTTATAAATTTTATTACTTTTGGACCAAATTTAAAAATGAAAAGTTGGGAGCAATTTCTATTTTTTTGAAAATTTGAAGGAACTAATTGTAAAATTTGAAAATTATTAATAATTTAATTGCAATTTTTTGAAAATTTTGGAGAGGAATTTGAAATTTTTGTAAAATATTACAACCATTTTACAAAATTATAAAAATTAATAATAAATAATTTAACATTCACGTTATATAGAGTATAAAGTAAATGAATAATTTCAAATTCTTTATTTTTTAATGTGGTTTGAAATTTCTTAAACTTAATTTGAATCAAATATTTTATAAATTTACATAATTTTAATTAGGGCTGGACATCCGCCGGTCTGGATTGGATTCGGGTTCAAAATGTCAAATCGGTCTAAACCATGGATGTAGTTGTTAGATCCAATTCTGTTTGAATTGTTATATGGTTGCGGTCTAATTAATTTATCGGTTAAAACGGTTCGGTTGATTCGGTTGATTCGATTAATTGATCCATAATTTTATTATAAAAATGTCAGTGTTTAAAACCTGCTTACATTTTTTTTTAAATAATGCAATTAGCAAGCAGTAACACTAAAACAATAAAACATGTATACATACTGAAATTTTATATAGTTATTTTTTTTAGGGTTAATACCCCTTTTCCCCCCTGCTATTTGAGCTAAATCCCAAAAATAACCCTGTAAAAAAAAAACACAGATTCCATCCCTGTATTTTAAAGATTCTGTCATTTTGGTCCTTCAATGGATTTGCCCAACAAAAAAGGTGATGTGGCACTGACAGCTTGACAATTTTTTTACTGTTACTAAAACGTGGCATTATTAGCTAATATTATTTCATTTAATTATAAAATCTTAATTATTTAATTCAGTTATTTATAATATTCATTTACTTAATTTATTTAATAAGGTTAAACGTAAAAGGATTTAGGGTTCGTCATATGGTCATCCACTTCTTCTTGGTTTCTTTGTATGTTCATCATCCCCACATCTCCATCTTAAGCTTGAAACAATTTCAGCCATGGAAGGAAGCGCTTCTTCAGGGAGTAACTTCAGTGGAAGGAAAGCTCCAATTTGTGGGCATGAGCTTCCCATGAGAATACACATTTCGAAATCAAGCTCAAACCCAGGAAGAAGATACTGGAAGTGTAAAAATTGGGGGGTATGTACAAATTTATTCAATTTCCTTCTTTATATATCATGTAATGTTGATGTAGAGGAATAATTATCCAGATTTTGTTTTTTCTAAACTTAACAATTGTCATCTGTTTTCCATTTTCTAGAAGGATGATGATTGCCATCTTTTTCACTGGGATGATGAACTTGACCATGGAAAATTTGCTGAACCAAGATACGATGGGGGTTGCTTTGAAAGTGAAAAGATGATGGAGGTTATGAGGAAATATGGAGTTGAGTTTGGGAAGAGTTTCGTTCATGAGTTTGGCAAGACAGTGAACAATAAGAAGATTGACAAATTGAAAATGAAGTCTGCTAAAGATGAGAAGACCATTAATGTTCTCTCTGCTCTTCTAATTGGATCTTGGTTTTTTTTTGCTATCATGTATAGTTCTAGGTAGTAAGTGATGTAAACCTCACTGTCCTGTGATGGGAAAAAAATATCTACTCTGTAATTTCTAAATTTGAATGCAATGTTCCAATTGGAATATTTTACCATTTGTACTCCAAATTTGGAAGCAATGTATAACTTTTAATGCAATAAGAATTTGGTATTTTACAGTTCATATCAACTTGGTATTTTAGAGGAAAAATGTCATCACAATTTGGTATATTACAGGTAAAAAATAGAAACAGTTCATGAAGACTGTCAAAATAGAAACATAAAACCTGTCAAACCAAAATCTGAACCATAATAAGATCTGTCATAACTGGAATTGGACCATAACCATTACAACCAAAATAAGATCTGTCATAACCATTACAACCAAAATAAAACCTGTCATAATCTAATTTTGTACCATAACCATTACTGTCATAACCATAACCATAACCATAACTTCAAGCTTACAAAATGCCATAATTGTCATATTCAAAATACAATAACTGTCATAATCAAAATATAAGGCATTACAAAATACAATGCATCCTAATGCATTCAAAAAGAACTATCGTAACTAAAACTAGACTGTCTTCAATTCTTATTTTTTGGTCTTCCCACTTTCTTTTTTGGTCTTCCCACTTGCTTCTTCGATTTTGGAGGGCTTTTTATAGGTGTTGGATTCACTATCTGAGATGCCTGAGATGCCTGAAATTGAGCTTCAACTGAGGCCACCATTGCCTCAACTGTTGCATCAAATTCACCATCAAAAAAGTCCATTCCAATTGTTGCAATTTCTCTGCATGTATTGACATTGACAGGGTGCTGGTCAACTTCAGTTGCATGGACATTGCTTGCTTCTGTTGCATCAATATTGCTTGCTTCAGTTGCATGGACATTGCTTGCTTCAGTTGCATCAACATTGCTTGCTTCAGTGGCATCAACATTGCTTTTTTTGGGTGCTTTCCTTGGAGCCTTTCTCTGTTTAAAACATAAACATAATCAAGGCCATGAGCTTCAGTTGCATCAACATGTTAGAAGTAAAACAAATTCAATAACATAAATAAACATAAACATAATCACACCTTTCTCTTTAAAGCAGCAGGGTTTTGTTCTGTACTCTTACATTTTCTTGAGTTATGTCCAATACCATCACATTTAGTACACCAGGCCTTCTCATCCTAGATCCATTTTCATCATGTTCCTTAATCCTGAGTTTCCTTGGTCTACCCGAACCTTTCTTAAATGCAGGTGGAAGCATATCCTCAACATCAACATGAGGCCACATATCCATTCCATTAGTGGGACTCACACTATATGAGTTAGGTCCCTTATTGCACTTCCACCACCAAATTTCTTTTTGAAATTGGCATTGCTGCTCCCATCATTAGGTCCCTTTTCTACAACAACTTTTGCCACCCACTTAGAGTTAGCTGACTTGTTGTTTAAAACCCTAGCACATGTATGGGTCCCCACCCAAGTCTTCAATTGAAATGTATGTTTATCACCAACTTTACTACAAAGGGCTAAAAAACCACATTTACCCCTGCACTCTACACGTACCCTATTACTTTCATTTTTCACAAACCTAATCTCTCTACCATTTAAAACAGACCATTCTCTTATAGCATCCTTAAATTCAACAAGAGAGTTAAACTCCATACCTAGTTTGAACTCAAAGTCTTTGTTGAGCAAATCCCCTCTAAACTTCTCATACTTGGGCATCCTTTCATTGTCACTAGCATCTGGATCAGAGCTACCCAACTCTTCACTTTCATAATCTGCATCCTGGTCTACAGCCTTTGATGAACTAGGTTTCCCATCAATGACCTTTGAAGGAACACGCAACTTTAGTTTTTTGGGAGACCTTACAGTTGCGTCATTCTTGTTAGCTCTTAGCTTGAACCCGAGTTTATGTCCTGAGACTTCAACCCTATTACCTTCATCAGGTCTTTCAACCTCCACAACCACGAAGCCTTCATTCACATCATTCACTCTTTCTTCCTCGCTGTCCCCAAATGTTATCCCAACTGATTCTTCTTCTTCGTCTTCAGCATTATCACTCTCTTCGCCAACTTCAACAACATTTGGATTCGACACCCTTTTTGACTTGTGTCCGACAATGTGCTCAAGCCAAATGTGACCATCAACTTTGTGGGAAATACAATGATTGGCAATATCCATTACATGAACATCTTCAGTCACGTGGAAGAAATTTTGGTCAATACCTTCGATTTTCCTCCACATTCGGATTCCACTACCGTCGAAACCACAATCGAGCACTAAACTCATAGCTTCGTAGTAGGACCATGTAGAGCTGTCAAAACGGGTAGCCCGGCCCTAAACGGGCCGGCCCTGGCGGGCCTCGGGCTTTTCCGGGCCGGGCTCAAAAAGCCCATTTTGAATACGGGCTCCTTTTTTATTACCCAGGCCCAGCCCTGTCTGGGCTGCGGGCTACCCAGCCCTAAAACGGGCCCGGCCCTAAACGGGCCCATTTAAAAAAAAAATTAAAAAAATTCTCCTTATTTTTTAAGTTGCATTTATATTATCATTTTGTTGAAGATTTTGGTGTATTACCGATTTAGAAGTCATGCTTAGAAAATATTGTTCTTAGATTTCAAATTATTTTCTTTCAAAGTTTTTATTAATGTAACAGAATACATTTTCACTTAACTATAACATCAGTAACTGACATGTAAAAATAATGGTATTTTCAATGAACTATAACATTAGTAATTGACATTAGTAATTGAACTATAACATTTTCAATGTAACAGAATACATTTTCAATGAGCTACATGTAAAAATAATCTGAATTACATGTAGTTTTATGGACAGAACTATAATAATTGACAGAACCTTAATAATCTGAGCTACATTTTATCGAATGAAGTATAACCTTAATAATTGACATAACTATAACATTAGTTAAACAAACAGAGTTAAACAAATATTCAGAATACTGTCATATGGAAACATGTAGTTTTATGGAAATTAAGTTTTATGTAAACACTTTAGTAATTCACATATCAATGTACAAACACTTTAATTTTATGGAAATTAAGACTGAATACTGTCATATTCTGAAATGTTCAGAACGAGGATGGAATTTCAAGTTCATATATACTTACAATTTCTACCCCTTGCTTATCTGGGCGCGTTATGAATACGAAAAAAGTGGACAGCACGATGGATACCAATGGAGCAATTGCTGGAACCCAGAAGAATATATTGTTCTTCTTTCCCTAATGAACACAACATGAAATAACATTAATAAAAACTTTTTAGTCCTAACTATTTAAGAAATAATAGTAAGATGAAAAAGAGAGTTTAATGGCATACGATATACTTAGCGACGAGAAGAAAACACAGAAAGTTGGAAACTAGAAACAGCGACGACGAAGCCGGAAACTTGAAATAGCGATGATGATGAAGCTGAGCTAACACGAAACAACACACACACAACTCTACCTCTACTACACAGCGCATATGAAGGCGATCGAACACGAAACAACGATGAAGAAGCTCTACACACAGGTAGCGGCTGTTGGCTCGGCTAGGTCATGTTGGAACTTTTGAATGGAATGAATGAATCCAAATGTTTTACTTTTACAGTTTGGGCCAAAAGTTTCCAAATTTTACTGTTGTGGAATTGTGTGTGATCGAACCAAATTTATTGTTGGGCCAAATTGATTGTTTAGGTCCAATTATATATATTTACTAATTTATATTATGGGCCAAATAATTAAATTAAATTTTTTTAAAAAAAAATTTCGGGCTGCCGGGCTACCCATAGCCCATACGGGCTGGCCCATTTTTTTTAGGGCTTTTTCGGGTCGGGCTAAAAAAGGCCCAGAATAATATGGGCTCCAAAAATAAGGCCCAAGCCCTAACTTTTTTCGGGCCCGGTGGGCCGGCCCATGGGCTTCGACCCATTTTGACGGCTCTAGGACCATGTGTCTGAATCTTGTCCTGTAACAAACGTTTCACTTCCGCCTCTGTAAAAAACAAAACTTTCTCGCACGAACTGACCACCATGGTGAAAGACTAGGTTGAACAGTGTCATACCTACAAAAGGACAAACCACACATGCATGTTTCAAGAATCATGAAGAAGACGAAATATTAAGTTGAACATTAAATGTGATAAACGCACCTGAAAAAGCTCTCGGATTTTGCCAAAGGATGTTTCTGCGTTGAAGGAGCCGGTGAAGAAAAGATTGTCAATGGGAAGAGGAGAGTTTGAGAAATTAGGTTTCAGGGTTGTAAACGAAATTCAACGTACATTTCATTTTATTTGATCTTTCAGCTTCTTAACCTTATTAAATAAATTAAGTAAATGAATATTATAAATAACTGAATTAAGTAATTAAGATTTTATAATTAAATCAAATAATATTAGCTAATAATGCCACGTTTCAGTAACAGTAAAAAAATTGCCAAGCTGTCAGTGCCACATCACCTTTTTTGTTGGGCAAATCCATTGAAGGACCAAAATGACAGAATCTTTAAAATACAGGGATGGAATCTGTGTTTTTTTTACATGGTTGTTTTTGGGATTTAGCTCAAATGGCAGGGGGGAAAAGGGGTATTAACCCTTTTTTTATAATTGCTTTGTATAGTTTCTATTTCTATTTAAAATAAATTAATAAATCCAAATCACATTTCAATACATATCACCTAATGAGATTTTGGCAGGAAATGAATCAATTAAAAATAAAACTGTAAAAAAAAATTAACAGATAGCTACATCTTTCAGCCAATTGTTGAGAAATAAATGTGAGTTATGTGAAGAAACAAGTGTGAGTTCTAAGTCCCACATTGCTTATAAAAGTGAAGGTTAAACACTTTATAAGTAAGAGGACTCATACACCTATTACCATAAGATTTTGGGTGAATATGTGGTGTCTCTCTCACTTGTTTGGATGAGTCTTTGACCTTTAGGTGAGTGTTTGACTCAATGTGAATGCTCCCCCTCATGAGTCTTTGATCTTTAGGTGAGTGTTTGACTCAATGTAAATGCTTCCCCCTCATGATGACCCAATAATGGTATCAGAGCCTGGTTCTAGTAAGGGACCGACTCCTTGTGTTGAAAGTCTTCCTGACATATTGGGCAGGCGGCGTGTTCCGTTGAAGTGCCCGTGACGAGATAAGGGTGTCTCTCAACAGCGGTACAAGCATGTGGATGAAAGAGCTTCTGTTTGAGGGGGAACATAGTGGATGGACTCTCACTTGATGAGGAGATTGATGGAAATAAGTGTGAGTAGAAAAGTGAAGGTTAAACACTTTATAAGTAAGAGGACTTATACACTTATCACCTTAAGGTTTTTGGTGAATATGTAGTATCTCTCTCACTTGTTTGGGTGAGTCTTTGACCTTTAGGTGAGTGTTTGACCTAATGTGAATGCTTCCTCCTCAGTTTGACCCATTATCAATGACAGATTCTGCAAACATTAACACCATGCTCCATCAACACTATGCTGCCATAATAATATAGAACTCCATAAATTTCACTCTTCTAGTTCAAAAGGATATATTAACTAGTTTTTTTAATAACTTCCAATAACATGTACAAATAAAAGTTCCAAGTTACCCTTTTGGATTTTTATGAAAGGAAAGTTCGGTCTTCAAAACCCAAAAAACAATATAGCTTCTTCAAATTAACAGTAACCTTATCTTCTGCAATCAAAGAAAAGCAAAATTTTACAAAAAAAATAGTAAAAATCAAAACTACACATGATAGTGTATATTTAACATAGACAAAATAATAACTACACATAGTTAACTAAAACATAAATACAATAAAATAGATGGTCCCAAAAACGATTTCTTGTACTAAAATGTTTAATGGAAGTTGTTAGAGAGAGATGAAGAAGAAAGAGAACATGGATGATGGAGTGAAACGTACCTGATCAAGTATGGTGGTGGTACGAAGGCAGCAAGATGATGAATCAAAACATTGTTGTTGTTGTTGTTCTGCTGAAGGAGAGTTAGGGTTTGGTGAGAGAAAGAACCAAGAGAAACGGCGTAAGGGAGAGTGGAGAATGACTGAATGAGTTAGGGTTTCTCTGTTTTTGTGAGAAACTGATTGGGTTGGGTGGTTTTATTTTGGGTTGAGTTTAGTTATTGGGCCAACCTTGAGTTCAAAATAATAAAGGTATTATGGGCCGGTCAGTTTAGGGTTTCTTTGGGTTGTGTTAGTAAACCGAACCGATCCATTGATATCCACCTATAACCACTTAAGGAACCCGGTTAACCCGATAACCCGAGTGTGACCCGCCCGCTGACTTTGGTTTACTATGGGTCGGACGGTTTGGGTCAATTTTCTTTTTCTTGTCCAACCCTAATTTTAATAATTCTTCATTTTTTTTATTCAAACAATAGATTTTGGTTGAACCATTTTAAATTTCTTCAAAAAAATATTTTCCCTCTTTAAAACGTTTCGTCAAAACACACTTTAAGTCTACCTTAGACTCTATCAAAGTCTTGTACATTTTACATGTAATGTCACTAATTGATATTTTTATTGATATAGAAAGAATAATATACATGTGGATTGATAAAACAAAAAATACCTCGGAAGAGAGAAAAACAATCCGAATGTGCAACTCCACGTACCTTACCTCCCATTGGAGGAAAAATTCACACATTATCCACATAATTAGTCTAATAAATTTTTTTTCCAATAAGACAAGTGTTTTTTTTATAAATGGTACACTTGTAAATTTTTTTAAGACACCCAATAAATCAAATAAACCTTTATCAATCTATGTTCTACTTTACTTTATTTTTATACATTTTTCAGTCTAGTAGTTCAAACACCCAACAATTTTACAATTAACATTATTTAAAATAGTTAAAGAACTCATAGATAGAAAAACAAAGTTCATTCACCAACTTAAACAAAAGGAAATCACAATTGAGAGCTTTGTGCCGATCCTCGCATGGCTTTCAAGTTTGATAACAAATTTGACACAGCTAGTGGGATAATATAATCATAACTAGTGAAAAGTTTTGTTTTCCAAGTCACGACTACATTTGACGTATGTACTTATGTTCAAGAAAAAGACTAAGTAGCATGCATCAACCATCACCTTCAACATGTCTAGCTCGTATAAACTTAATGACCATCCATATAAGTGTTGAAAATGCCTACATATGTAGCTCCCCTCAATGTTCTTAAACACACCCTAATTGATTCATCTAAAGCTCTAATTGTTATGAGTACGTCTTTCATTATAATGCAAATCGACATGGAGGCATATGACACGGTATATCAAGTTTCATAACAACTTATTGACATTGTCAAGCTCATGGTTCAACATGATGTTTGACAAGTCGAGAGTTACAATAAAACTAAGTAAATTATAATGACAAATTGATTTCCTATACATTTCAAGACGTTCAAAGAAATTAAGGTGATGCATTTTAACTCAAATCTAGTCTATCTTTGCAACGACATGACCTTCACATGATCAAACAACTCATATATAGAATGTATCTTTAACTCCTTATAATTTGTAGCCTTCCACTTTTGCAACAGTTAACCCTGGGCAGAACCTAGTAATGAATGATATGTAAAACAAGAAAAATCTTCCATTTTGAAAGGTACATATGGAGAAAAGATCACATAGAGAAATATGCCAAATATATATGTCGTGAGTTTCTCCTTTATGCAAAATTTTGCAAGCGAGAAACATATTCTATGCTGAAGGACACACATTTATCCCAATATCAAAAGCACAACAACGATAGGGTTACTTCCCACATATATCAAATAATCCTACAACATACCTACCAAAGAGCTAATGTGTTAGTGCCATCCTCAATATGTTTAGTCTTACCAAGACTAGTTAGTGGTTATGTTGTTTAAACAACCATGAATTACAAATATATTAGGAATATAAACCACTAAGGGTGGCATGAAATTCTATGAGAAATGATGCTAAAATGAATCAAGAGCACCAATTGGGTAACATTCCACCTTATACTCAATTTTAGCAAGGACTCTGTAATTCTCAATATAATATGTGGAACTAGTCATTGTTGATGATTTAAAACACAAAAAAGGGTGAATTATAATAGAAATAAATTTTTGAAGGCTTAAAGAATTAAAAAGACTTTTTTTTTTAATTTTTATTTAAGAAATAGGATACAAGAAGAAGAAGAAGAAGAAGAAGAAGACTGATAAATAAATAAGATTAAAAAAGAGTTAAGAGGTAAGGAAAGAAAACACCATATTTACCCTAGTCTGGCTTAAGACCACAAGGCCCGCATCCAGTCCTCTAGGATAACACCTTAAGATTTTCCATGCTCGCTGAGCTTTTAACACAAGCTCAGATCATAACCTTTACACCAAACTTTTATCACATGTTCAACTTGTAACCTTTTACACCAAGCTTTTATCATACATTCAACTTACAACCTTTATACTTTATAAGTTCAAGAGAATGTCACTTTCTCGGTTTTACAATATAAACCATAATAACAGTAGTAGTTACACAAGTTACTATTTAGTTGTTTATCTCTCAGCACTAAAAAATTTATGAAATGTATAAAACTTATAAAACGAAAGTGAGAGAAGAAGATAAGTGTTTTTTCTTCAGATTTCTTGTGTGTTTTCAATGACCACAGGACGTCATTATATAGTAGGAAAATCATTAACATTCACTAAAAAAAGAAACTTTGGAAAATACCCAAAATCGATCCATATTCAATTACTGCAAGGCTATAATCAATTATGCATAGGAAAACTAAAAAAGTTTCGCACATATCAGATTCATAATAATAAAGGATCTAATCATAGTTGATTACTCAGCAAGAAACACTTTATAATTTATTATATCACAACCATAATCTATTAGAGATCAAAACATTCTTCATAACTAATTATCAATAAACCATAATTGATTATGCTTCGGTAAAAAACATTTTGGGCTTTTTCAAAGAGTTTAAAAAATATGGAGTTTGAAAAATGTTTTTGTGAGTGTGTATATTTTTAGTATTTAGAGATATGAGCACCACATTGGACTTTGATCCTAAATAAAATAAAATAATTGCGCTTCAGGTCAAAGGTTTACTTTAACTATCAGATCTATTTCTCAATGATGTTCAGATGGCTTGATATTTGTTGAGTCAATCAATAGAAATTTTATTTCTCTCTTTCTAATTCAGGTACATTCTTTGATGATGTTTGATCTTGTTGAGTCATTAATAAAAACCTGCTTACATATAGAATTACACTCTCCCCCTTTTTGATGATGACAAAATATCTCTCGAGAATATGGCTTAACATAAAGGTTAATAAGAATATAAAATATAGTTTTAACTCCCCCTCACAAATAAAGAAGATATCCCCTATGTGATTAAACTTGTCCCTCTTTGGCATTATCAAAAACACAAAAAAAAAAAAAAAATCAAATAAAATTACATATTAAAAAAAAATCATAAAACCATATTTATCCCCCACGGTGGGTGCCATCCAATTTTGAGAATGATTATTGAGCAAAAGTCTTTTCTAGCCTTTATACCATCCTATGCTTTTTCATTTATTATGACTTTTATGAAGATGGAATTTGCATTAACTTGTTAGCCCACTCAATAAGAAACATTAGTGGTAAGATAAAAATGGGGATATTTGTCTGATTAGTATCTAATTCAGATGCAATTAACATCTTTTAGCATATAATTGGTATCTAAGGATTGAAGGCACAAAAAACACAAGAAAGGTGAAGGGGGGGGGGGGGGGTTGAATTGGGTTTCTGCAATTAAAAAACTTTTGCCATCCAATATATCAAACAACAAAGATAATAAAAAGTATAAAAACACAAGTATTTTTTACCCTGGTTCTTTGTTAACAAAGCTACTTCCAGTCCCCCCGTCTGAGTGATTTTGCCTTCTCAATAAGGACTTAATCCAATAATCAATATGATTATACAACTCAAAGACACACAGTCTAAGACTTCATTAGGATTCTGACTATACCCTAGTCTCTCAAGGAATAACAACACAAAAAACTAACTGTCAATGACTTCTTGAGAAATTTTGACTAAACTTAGTCTCTCGGGAAATTAACAACTGTTAATAAAATTGATTGTGTTTACAAGAGTGCTTTTTAACAAGAAAATTACACACAATGTAATTCAGTTTATACACTTGAGAATATTTGAAATAACACTCATTGTTTCTTCAATCTTTTTCTTTCTTGATGATGATTTTCTTTAATGAATCTTCTTCATCATGAAGCTTTTGCGCAAGAGCTTTTCATTTTGGTTGTCCATCATCGTTATCACACATAAATCCTTTGACCTCTATATATAGGACGAAATAGATTCATTGGAGGATAGGTTTTGAGCTTCCGTCGAGGTACATTGTTGTTGTAAAGTAGGTAGGATCAGCTGTAAATCTTGGGTAGTAGGTAGAAAACTTTTATAGTCGTTTGAAGAAGTATTATTGATTTAACGTTTTATTAGTAGAATACATGGGAGTTATTTAACCAATTTAATACTCTAGAACAATGTTTTTGCACACGAGAGATTTATCATGTGGTAAGAGTTCAGAACCTTGAGAAAATACATAAGAGTCAGATGACTAGATAAGGTTTGGATGACTCAGAGTGATCAAAGGTGTCTTCTACAGAAGTGTTGAATGGTGACAATCAAGGTTGACTTCATTCTTCAGTGTGAGTGCAACTTTCCGCTAGATGTATTTTGTATGATGTCAAAACTAGGATACTTTAGCGTTTATGTATATTGGACGATATCCTCTGAGTCTTGATGTGAATTTTAGCATTAGGAAGCATAAAAACATTTTGAAATAGTTTAGAAAATGTTTCATGCATTAAAAACTGTTTTTATATGAAAAAAAAGTCTATATGTCGACACATACATGCTATGAGTCGACACATAGCAGAAATTTTTTCCTATGTGTCGACACATATGAGTTACAGGTCGACACATGTAACTTATTTTTAAAGCCTGTAGCCTTTGTTTGGTGTACTAATTGCATAGGTCGACACATGACCTATACAGGTCGACTCATGATCTATGCAGGTCAACACATGCATCGAATGTGTCGATACATGACTTACATAGGTCGACATACGCAACATATTTTTCCAAACATTCATGATTTTTCAAATCTCTTGCATTCCATTTGCCTCTAACTTGCACACATATATATACTTCATACATGCATGATTTCTTTTAGTGATTTTGAGAAAATCACATACGAAACGGAGATTTCAAAGAGTTCACTTCATCTTTAACCTTCATTGTATACGTACACACAAACAAACTACACATAATCATTTTTTGTTTGGGTGCCATCTAGAATTAGAGTTAACAATGTCCAATTTAGGATGTTGAATTGCAAATTTGGTTGAGAATCTATGAGGGTTTCAAATAAGAAAACCAAGCTGGGGTTTTCCTTCAAGATCAATTAGGGATTTGAAGGTTTTAGACAAGATTACACAATTTGGATCCGATCGAGTGAAAGCTTTTATGAACACGGGTTTCTTGCAAAGGAGTAACGTGAGATGGTGGATCATTTTGGTAAATTTTTGGTTACAACAATTCGTAATTTGGATCAGATCGAGCAAAGGGTTTGAAGAACATAGGGTTCTTGCAAAGGAGTATCGTGAGACGGTGAATCAAATTGGTATTGTTGGGTGACATGATCAAGCTCAGATCAAAGGAAGAGAAAATGTTAGAATCAACATCAAACATATGGTTTGTAGGGTTACATTACGACATTTCTCTTGTAAACGATTTTTGCAAAGTAAGGTTAAATTTCACTATCTCAATTCAAGTTTAAATTGATGGAAGACGTACCCATAGTGAGGCCGACTGAGGAACTTTCTAAATAAATCCTTGGGTACTCTCTCTCTCTCTCTGTTATTTTTCATTTGCAAATTATTGAATTCTTCGATTGTGCGATCAATACGTTTGGTTAAAATTTTTGATAACCTTTGAAAAAGGTTTTTTGTTGAATTGATCACAATCCATTTGATTTTGGTTAGATTTGCAAGTCCAGAAAACCATACAAAATTCTAAATGAAATTGATTGCAAACAGAGTGTTTGATAATTTGCTTCAATTACATTTGTATGTATTTTATCATTGGAAATAGCTTCTACCTTTGGCTATATCATTTAAAAGATTATTGGTAGATACATTAATTTATTTGTTTATCATTATCATCAATTCATTTTCATATACGCATATCCGAGCTTTTTTATATCAGTTCGGTTCAGACCATTGATTGATTTTCATTCTCTTTTGCACCACCCAGTCCCGTCCTGTTGAGTCTGGAACCTTCCTTATAGAGAACTTACATTGTATTGCAAAATCGACCAAAGGACATATACATGTAGGAGGAACAATGACCCACATTGCTTATGCATTAGGCCTCATGAACCAACTATCTCACCTTGTCCCTTATTACGGCTACAACCTTATTGATTTGAACCATTGTTTAGACTACGGCCCGGTGAGAAGAGTTTTCTTTAGCACTAAGCATTACAAGTTACTAATTAATAATGAAACAGTCCACTACTTCGCTTTACCTCACCAGGGAAAAACTAATATCCATAAGAAAGAAAACTAGACCTATGCTTTAGAAGGTCAATGAGAGACCCCAGCTAGACCTACCACACCTCCTGTTTCGAAATACCACCCTCAGCCCCCCTCAGAAAGGACCACTGAGCTTTCCTCTAATATTAATTTACAGAGGCGTAACTTTGATCATGAGCTCATTGCCACGTGCAAGGAGATGATTACTCTCCGTGAAGAACTTATAGATCTTACTTTGCAGATGGAAGTGGCTGACGCCACTCATGCCACAGAGACGAACAACCTCTACCAGGAGATCTACAATCTTCGTCGCCAGGTTGCAGAAGCACGGGCATCCTTCCCTCATCAGGCCCAGAGCGGCCGACGCAAATCTCTTTAGAAGACGCTCTGTCAGTCTCCTTCATATCAGACACATTGGAAGCATTGAGGATATTGCTTAATTTATGTGTGGAGGAGGATTTATTGCTTTTCATTATTGATCTAATTCACCGTCATTAGATTCAATTTTTTTCTCGTCATTCGATTTATTTTTCCATATTAGATTTAATTTTCCGTCCATCAGATTTATTTTCAATTATTTCTCATTATTAGTGACATTTATTTTTTTTAGTATTATTTCAATTGTTCATTATTTTTATTTATTTTTTCCGGCCAAATTTTAAAAATTTCACAATCTTTGCTAGTATTATTACTAACCCGTATGTAGTCTTCAATATATTTTTCAATGTTGGAATTCTAGCAAAGCAAAATACCCCAAAATAAGGCCTATACACCTACGGATGTGCACCAACACTACTATAAAACGTGTAAACAACAACGCCATGGTCACCACGGTTCTTCCCTACAACGTGGTGACATCTCTAAACTAAGACGCTATCATTTTATTTTTGTTTTTTGATTAAAAATTATTTGTATATAACAATGGTTGAGGAGCCAACCGTGGTGATACCATCAAGCTTTCATGGGTTCAAACCTCAGCGCCCTCATATATATTATTCCTTTAATGTTAAGGCTGGCCTTTTCTTTTTTATTTATTTTTAAATAAAAAAACTTAAAGGGTTATGACTACGGTTGTTGAGTTCCACCGTTGTAATATATTTTGTTTCTTTATTTAAAATTTTTAATTGTAAATTTAACTCTGGCGCTTCTTTATGAAATTTCACTATGAAAGTAATATATCATAACGGTTGCTGGTATTGACCGTGGTGGTAGCTTTATAATAATATACACTCCTAGTTAGCTTGTCTCTTCAGTATACTTTTTTCCATTGATAATAATAACTAACTGACGAAACAATACCCGATTTCAATCCTAAACACTAACGTTCAATACTCTGAAACAATACATGATTTCAACCAAAACACCATCGTTCACCCTAGCTTGTCTATTAAGCATCCATTATTCATTGTGTATTTGTCATTTTCGTCATCATCATCAAGGAGGTTGACAAGACCATCATGATCGTGACGTCGAGAAGGAAGAGTACACCGTCGAGAAGGAAGACAACAACAACATCGTCGTTGCTTTAAGGAAGGAAGACAACACTAACACCAACACCAACATCATTTACTTAGTCATCAAGTTTAGGGTACGTAAAATATTTTTGCCATGCATCTACAGTAAACTTCATTTGCCATTCTTGTGATTGTTGTTGTTTATGTTGTGGTTGTTGTTTATCTTCTTGTTGGTCATGTTGTTGTTGTTGTTTTTGAACATAGATGTTGACCTTGTCGAGTTCTACATCAGATACTAGCGAAAAAACTCAAACAAATGAGAGTTGTGCGAATAAAACTCAAACAAATGATACTCTATCGAAAAGATCACAGAGAGGTGTCACAAATGATGCCCCAATTCACATCAGTCCACAATTCATCACGTGAAAAAATTCTGATCGAGTTTGATTCGTTCTACAGAGTAGTGGATTGTGAACATTACTCTATTTTTAAGAGTTATGTTGCGTTCCTTTCACATAGAAAAGTCAGTATACTGATAGATGATTGGAAACAAGTGGTTGATAAAGTCAAAGAAAGCATATGGACAGACGTTAAGGTATTACATACTATAATTTTCATATATTCGATATCACTACCTATAATTTCTAATACATACTTATATATTGATTTAAATGTAGTTGAATTTTGAGTTTACCAATGACTCAAAGTTGGAAAAAAAGTGGATATCTTATACCGGTACTCGTTGGAGAGGATTTAAGTCACAACTCACGACTGACTACATTAGGAGAAGCCTAAGAGCGATCTTGCTCGTCCATGGATTCGATATAGTTTTATATCGAATAAGCAATGGAACAAGTTTTCCAAGATACGTCGTTCTGAGGAATTCAAGGTTAGTACTAGTCTTATGTAACCTTTAATGTTATGCTAATGAGTTATAGATACTAATCATATATATTTTTCACTATGTTAATAACAGGTTAAAGGCGAAGTAGGAATACAAAACAAGGAAAAGAACATGTACCCGTATAGATTGTCTCGTGGGGGTTACAGGAAACTTGAGAAAAGAATCATGCTTGAAAAAGAAAACACAAACAGGAGATGATCGCATCCCATCTCCACCGTCAAGACATGAGAAATGGAAGATGGCTCGATTAAGACCCAATGGAGAGTACACCTCTGAGGCGTCAAGAGTAGTTGTTGAGAAAATTGTAAGTATGATTTGTTTTACTTATGTTATTTGTTATTTAAATGCGTTGGTAACAATATATGTAAGTTGTTCATGTTATGTAGGATAAGTTGGCTGAGGCTGCTCGTGAAGGCACATTTGTTCCAGAAGCACGACATGACATATACATAGAAGCTATTGGAACAAATGAGCATGGTAGGCGTGTCTGTGGTGTTGGAGAAGGTGTCGGCTTGAGGACATTCTTTGGGTCTTAAAGAAAAAGTACCGAAAGCCCGAAATTTATTGTACAAAGACAAAAGATTGAGAATTTTGAGAAACAATTAGAAAAACAAAGGAGGATGTTAGAAGAGGAGAAGGAAAAAAGGGAGAAAGATATGGAAAGGTTTCAAGAGTATATTCGGTATGTGCTTTACTTGAGATGTTAGTGTTTTATTGGAAATGTGTGATATATATTGTGCTTATTTTTGTTTTATATTCTAATTGAATATTATGATGTAGAGATTAAGTGAAAACCTCGAACAACGTACAAATGAAGATCACTGTTATGTTGATGGTGATGATGATGATGATCAAACTCCAAGTAGAAGGGTTGTACGTCGTGCTTATACCAAAGGAAGTAATTTTTTAGCCCCTCCCCCTCCAGATAACCGCAATGACATAATGGACCCTAACGCAAATGAAATCACGACGTTATACTTGAATGTTACGATGATAAATGATACGCAACCTCTCCCGCTAGAACATTGTCCTTGTTTGGAGTTATTCTATTATAGTCCTGAGGATATAAGGGATTTTATCGGTGGGTATAAGTGGCTGGACGTAGGGATATTACACGTTTGGTGCACGTAAGTATTTAGTTGAATGTACATGTCATTATAGAACATTATCATTTTTTGTATTTCCTCCCTTAATTTATTCATTTTCTTTAACCATTTAGGTACATTCACCGTGTTTGTATAGAGTTAAATAAATCAAGTCTTTGTGGAATCTTGGATCCGTTTTTTATTCGATGAGCGTTTAATCAACCAAGACACATTCTAGAGTACTTGAAAAAATGGTTAAATGAGGGAGGAAAAGAATGTTACTTAGCACTATTTCTCTGTTCGTAAGTATTTTTGTAATTGATGTTTATATATTCTATATTTAGTTTTATTTTAGCAAATACTAATAATATATATGCTCGTGTTTATTTAGTGGTCATTGGCAATTGATCATCATATCATTTAGGACGAATACGGTAACTGTACTGTGTTCCTTGCATGATCCACTCGAAAAGAAAATGAAAGAGATTATTAATTCGTAAGTGTATGTTTAATTCATTTTCTTTGACATTGTAATTAGTTGATCATGTAATATGTATAATTCATTTTCAATGTACTGTGGTGTAGAGCAAGTGAATATGATGAACAATGTTAGAAGAAAGCCCTCATGGATCTTTCCTAAAGTAAGTGGCCCGATTACCTATTTCTTTCATTTACATTCAAGTGTGGTTATATTTATGTAATTATTGCTTAAATTTGGAGACGAGGAGACAACCCGAGACTTAGGAGTGTGGGTATTATGTCATGAAACACATGTTAAACATTTTCCTTGCAGGCATTGTTGATTCATGGGATAAGGTATATATGTCATAAAATGTTAACGTATATTAATATATAAGTTGACTATTGAATTAGTATCATGTATGATATTCATTTTTTTGCTCTTTCTTATGTAGATGTTTAACGACGAAACCCTATTACCCGTCGAGGACTTTGTAGATCTTCGTAAACGTTGGGCGTATATCCACAATGTGCTTAAGGGTCCTGCTGATTAATCTATTGAGATGTGCTAATGACTTAGTTTCTGTATTGATGATGTGAATATATTGTACAGTTTGATGTAAGCATATTGTACAGTTTGATGTAAATATTAATTTTGGCTTTTGATGCACAATGTTAGCTGTTTTTTATGCTCTTTATGCATGGTTAATAAAAATACAGGTTGTTGTAAATTCTCTGATATGGTTATAATAGTTACAGGATAAAAAATGGGAAGAATTTGAAAAGTAGAGAATTTCATATTTAAAACAGAGGATGTTTTGACAACGGTTATAAAACCTAACCGTGGTTGTATATTGAACGTTGACCAGAATAATATAAATTACAATAGTTCTATCATAACGGTTGGTTTAACCAACTGTTGTGATATGGCGCGCGCTTTCATGAATACAACAACGGTCCCATGACCGTGATTGTAAGTACCACTTATACAACAACACTCTACATAACAACGACTGGTCCCGTGTGGTTATATATCTTTCCCAACCGTTATTAAATGTCTTTTCTGTAGTAGTGCAAAACCCCCAAGGCCCAGGATTCGTGACCAAGGTCCATCAGTCAACCCACCAAAGATGGCATTTGCCATCTAGGGGTGGCACTCGCCACGGGTATTGAAGGTGGAAATACGAGACAAAACCAAAAAGCTTCATTTTATCCCCATTATTCAACTTACCATCTTCTTCTCCAACCCACTCTTTTCCACCATTAACCCACATAAAATCCCACTCGCGCACATTTACTCTTAATAACTAAAAAAACCACTATCTCCACCATTAACCCATCCTTTCAACAACCTTAAAAACACCCATTCTCAACTCAAAATCCCAAAACCCCATTTATAAGCATTAAACCAAAATACCCCATTTTTCTTCACAAAATCAACAACAATGGCAGGAATGGGTGACAGAAGAATTATTTTCCGCGAAGGAAGAGAAGGCACCAACCAAAGGAGGAAGTTTGAGGAATTGTTGACTCGCGAAGTCTTCGCCACACGGTATATCGACGACTCTTGCTTCTATAGCTTAGGCATTTACCATTGTGTTTACTACTTGTTGGAAAACTTAGGTCTACAAAACCTGTTTGATCGTAGAGAGCCCACATATGAGAGTCTGACTTGAGAATTTTTAAGCTCACTCATTTACTTTGTCAGTCCAAATAACGCAAGCAATGTAGGCACGGTTAAATTCCACATGTTCAATGTGGGATACCAATACACCACTGATGAGCTTGCATGTTTGTTGGGATTTCCCTATGGGGAAGGTGTCTTATGTGAGGCCCCAATAGAGACTAACAGGGGTAGTTGAGGCAGATCAGTTCTGGAGAGAATTGACGAGACATACCACTAATTCTTTTAAAGGTAATTTGGCCTCTGATATCCACAACCCGGTCATCCGTGTTTTCCGCCAAATGCTGACAGAGACTATTTTCGGCCGAGAAAACTCTAATAAATTAAATGCCAAAGAGTTCCTTTATTTACAGGCAACACTTACATGGAGGCCAGTGAATTCAGCCCTGTTCATGATAGCCCACACGCGTGTCGTTGTGAAAAAGAAAGTGATTATCTCATTTGGATGGTTAATTACCTCCATTGCCCGCTCTCTTAAGCTCGATACTGAGCTTGCTACTTTGGAACCCTTACCAACTCGCACCATTGACCTATAATTCTTAAGGATTATGCGGTTGTGTATAGTTAGGAGAGAAGGAGGTTATCACCTCATGGTTCATAATGAAGCCATCAAAAGTGTTGTTTTACCTTGTCCTAATCGTACCAATGTACGACAAAAAAGAAATTAGACTTTTGATTTAGATGCTCCACCTATTACTGGACCGGTACCATAAGATTACATAAGGATGATGGTACTAATGATGAGTATGATTGGAGAAACATGTCTCCCGTTCATAACTCCCCACCCCCGCATTTTTCACCAGTACACACTGCACCTGGTGCTTCTAACCCTTTTGCAGGTACATCTTCTGGTTTCTATTTTGATGAGGAGATGATGAGAGAGTAAAGAGCTCGTGAGGAAGAGTGGGATGGTCTGTTCTATGCCATGTACGAACAACAACAAGACATGATGAAATTCATGCGAGAATCACAAAGGCAGATAGACCGATCCCTCCGATCAGTGATGGAAGCTCAACTCACCAGAGCATCCGAGCAGCAGCGCCTACAGGCTGCACATATGTGTGACCTCGCTCTCGTGCATGCTAACCAGGGACCATACTAGGTAACCTCTCAAGGCTACGGGAGGTGAACGTCGCACTCTCAACGCATATTCAGCAGCTCGAGATATCTCAGAGTTCTCACCATCGAAGTTGGAGTCGTCATCAGCGACATCCAGACCAGGGAGAATGTGGTAGTGGTGTCCAGGAGTAATAGCTTATCCAAGTTTTACCTATCCCTTTTCCACCTTTTATCGAAACATTAGGGACAATGTTCGGTTTAAGTGTGGGAGAGGATCTTTACTGCTTTTATTTTTCTTTTATGCCTTCTACTTTTATTGCTTTTTAGTTAGGTTTATTACTGTTTTTAATTTATTGCATTTAGTACTTTATCATTACATGTGCTTGACGTGTCGTTATGTGTAGTTTTATGATGTTTGTTAATTTCACCCATTTCTTGAGCCATACCGAAATTTTTTGAAAAAGAAAATAGTGTTTATTTTGAAATCCTACAGCTTTTAGACAAGTTTAAGATAGGTTGCAGAGACTTGGGAAAACTCCCAAAAGATCGGCATCGTCTTAACACCGTGAGTCTCCAAATTATAGAGATTGATCCGAATACTTATTATGCCATGGCTTTAAAATCTCACCCCCTAAATGAGTCCTTAAGTAGTTTATCCTAGTAGTCAGCACCATCTGAATTACCGCTAAGTGAACAGATCGATACAAATAGGTGAATGATCTCGTGCTTTAAAAAGAAAAAGAAAAAGAAAAAATAAAAAGAAGCTTGAAAAGGAATCTGCCTTCTAAGCTGGGTAACCCTCACCCAGTTACTTAGCCCAACGGTAGTGAAAGCTCTAAGAAAAAATGCTTATGTGTTTGTATTGAATAATCAAATTGCTGAATGCTGGCACAATATGGATCATTATCGCTAACAGGTTTGTTCACCATGTGAGTACAAATAACAGGCTTAATGTGATTGTTCCTGAATGAAAAAGGATAGAGAAATGGGGTGAGTAAGTTAGGCCAAAGTATAATGACATGATGCAAACTGGTTTGTATAAGAGGGAGATTTATGACCTCGATTGCGGAACGTGTTACTACGATATCCTTAATTTGCGAGTTAGTAATGTGACTTTGATCAAATTAGAGTTTTTAGCCTAGGATGATTGCTTGTGTTGTTGTTTTTCTTATTATGTTTATGATGTTTGCTTGAGGACAAGCAATGGTTCAAGTGTGGGAGATTTTGATAACACCGAAACACACCACATATTTGGCTCCTCTTGCACATGTTTTACCGTTGTTTTATTGTCATTTCTAATATTATACTGGTACTTTTCCTTTATTTCAGGTACAAAACCAAGTTTGAGCCATACTTGAAGAAACGATGCGAAACGGAGGAAAAACGGTGAAAAATGAGCAGTTTGCACACACGACGTCCAACCTGGCGTTCGCCATGGAGGTAGCAATGTGGTGGATGACGTGTCCCATGTGCCAAAGGTCACAAAGATCATTTCCTGGAGTTTTGTGAAGGTGGCATTCGCCATCCCTACATGGCGGTCTCCATCTTTGATTTTGACGCCCCAGTCAATTGGCAGTTGGAGAATCACTCCACTACTCCCTTTTTTCCCTTAAACGAATTCTGAAGTTGTTACTTGGTTTCCAAGGCTTGATACTAGTATAAATAGGACTTAGATTTCACATTATGATTCATTCAAGTTTAGTTAGAACTTAGGCATAAATTCACACTGTTAAAAGTAATAATTCTTCACACTGGAGGGTTATTGCACAATTGTTATATTTGAGTTTGGAGCACTTTATATTACCGCTTTTAATCTTGCCGCCATTTACATTCCGTCGAAGTTATTTCCTGTATCAAATTCAAGTCTCCGATTGGAGCAGGTTCTTATTAATTTCAGTTTATTTACATTGTTTTGTTTATTTGCACTGCTTTATTTTATCGCACGACTTTGCTTTGTTTATTTTCATCGCACCGCTTTACTTTGTTTATTTTCATCATACTGCTTTACTTTGTTTATTTCATCGCACTTCTTTACTTTGTCTATTTTTACCGCACACACTTTATTTTAAATCAAATCGCTTATTATGTTTAATTCCTTTTTTCAAACAAAAGCAAAAATGTTTACCGTAACCATATCCGGCTAATTTTGTTAGTGCTGGAATGTGAGGACCGTCGATTTGACGGTACTTCATGTGTTGTTTCTATAGAGTTACTATCGGGGTTGTTTTGATTTTAATACAATTTTCCCGTAATAAATTTGATCGATTACTACGAAAGTAGAATCGTGGTACGTCGAGTAAGACCGAAAGCCGTCTGACACTTAAGATTAAAATTGTTTAGTTTTTGGTTAATAAAAACCGCGAAAGCAATTTGTTAACTAATTAGAAGAATTTAATATTACGAGAAGGTGATTTTGAAACTATCTTCAGACGCGTTTATAGGTTTAGAATCCGGTTGTCCGAGCAAATGCCGGAAACCCTTTTAAGTTATAGTTTCCAATCAATATTACTTTTCAACTGAGCTAAAGAAGTGATTAATAAAAAAGAATTTTCTACTTTAATGCAATATGCAACCGATTACACGTGAGCGGACAGTGTAGATTTAAAGATTAAATTCGGTTCCGAAAAATTGAAAGTGACAGTTCCTTTTTAATTAAATTCTTTTTCCTGGAAGAAAATATTACCCCGTAAGTAGTTCTATTTAGAGATAATAGGAGTGTCATTCATTGATGAAAACCACATTCCAGTATTACACCTTTGAATTTGTTAAATCTTTGTTATTCTATTTTGTTTTTATTCCATAACCTTTTACGGTAGCCTTAGATAAACATCGTAACAATAGAAGACGATAGACTGATCATTAGGTCTCTGTGGGATTCGACAACCTTTTATATTACTTTGATACACTCCGTATACTTGCAGATAGCACGCATCAAGCATCCTTATCAAAGTACATATGGCAAGGAGGTTCATCAAAATGTAAAACAGAAAGACAAAAAATCTCGTAACTTTCTTCTTCAAAAAACCTAATAAAGAAATAAAGATATAAAAAAGAGGAGGCAAGAGTGTTACCTTGAAGAAACAAATTTAATGGCCCACGAATTTTAGATCATCTCAAAAGGAACGATGGAAATATGTAAAATATGAAGAACAATGTAGACAGAATGACCGTAAAAGAAGAATTTGTAGGATAAATAAGTTAAGAGTTTAGAAATTCACAAATGACGAAGAAAGAGAAACTAGTAGTTCTAGAATATCTTATATAAAGTTTTCATTTGATAATACTATTGCTGATAAACTCATTTGGACAGGATATGCAAATGGTGATCTATCTTGTAAAGATGCTTACAATTGTATCAAGAGAGATCACATTGAGTCTTCTTCGACAAAATTCATTTACCATCACTACACATCACCTTCTAAATCATTAGTGACTTGAAAACTAATGCATATTGTTATTGCATAAGAACAAAACATTATTTGAATGGGGATGTATATGGTTTCAAGGTGTTATCTCTAAAATCATGACGTAGAAACCGCAAACCACTTATTTCTTAGATGCAAGTACCCTTTACTTTTATGGCATTAGATGAAGTGATTATTTGGAATGAACATTGATAGAACTAGTTACGAAAATTTATTCAAACTTGCTAGTAAAAGTTGTAGCTCTCATCATAATGATTTTTTGTAAAATTTTGCACACAAGAAATGATATCAGGTTTCAAAGTGGTAACATTAACTTTGATAGAGATATTCTTCATGTTAAACAATTGGTTTATATGACTTCTGCTTCTTTCAAGGGGTACATGTACTCTTCAATTCAAGAGTTTATAATATTACATGCTTTGACATCAAATGCTAAAGAAAGAGAAACTAGTAGTTCTAGAAGTCCTTATATAAACTTGTACTTTGACAATATTACTGTTGATAAACTCATTTGGATATGATCTACAAAAGGATCACATTGAGCCTTATTGGACAAAATTCAGCTGGCATTCCTATATACCACATGTTAAGTCAGTTGTGAGTTGGAAACTAATGCTTAATGTTATTACAATATAATAAAACCAGATTTGAAGGGGAACGAATATGATTTAGAGGTGATCTTTCTGCAATAATGATGTAGAAATTGCATACCACTTATTTTTTAGATGCATGTACTCTTTTCATTTCTTGCATTGGATGGAGAGATTATTTGGCATGTACTTTTGGTAGTTACGAAAGCTCATTCAAACTTGTTAGAGCTCTCAATTTCAGAATATGATCATGACTCTCATCATAATAATTCTTTGGAAAATAGGGCACAAAGCAATGATATCAGATTTCGAAATGATTATATTGACTTTGATAGACATTCTTCATGTTAAACAATTAGTTTATATGACATTTACTTCTTTCAAGGGACATATGTACTCTTCAATCACGAGTTTAACATTATTAAACACTTTTACATAAAATGTCGACCTACTCTCGCACCTAGAATCATACAAGTTAATTGGTTTCATAATTGGATTAAGTGCAACACAGACGAAGCTTCGAGAGAAACATGGAATATCAACTTGGGCTGGCATATTTAGTGAGTTTCTCAACTACGATTGGATTTTCTACCTCATTTCAAGCTTAATTGCATGTAGGTGTGCTTGTTATTGAATATGCTATCAAGAAGAATTGAAGAAATCTTTGCCTTGAAACTGACACAATGCTAACCATTCGCGCATTTTCAAAATTGACTATATTATCCATTGACATCTTTTAATTAAATGGAGGAATACTTTACACACTATACGCTCCTTTAGATTCAAGATATCTGACATTTTTTAGAGAGAGAAATGCATGGGCAGATAAATTAGTTAATGCAGTTATTTTTTGTTGATTATGTACAAAAATTCACTTCCTATTTGTTCTTTTGAAATTTTTTTTTAGAGATAGGAAGAAGATGTCTAACTATTATTTTTCTTAGTTTTTTTATGGTTTACGTTTTACGTCCCCAAATCCTTTTTGTTTTTCCTTTGTTCATTCAATAAATTGTATTTATTAAAAAAAACATATGTGTACCAACAAGGATAAAGTGTGCGATCCATTACATTGGCAAGCGCGAACCACATCACCAACGATTGATATCTCATATGAACTGTTCATAGTATTTGAGTATTCTAGGATGGAGAGGATATCATTATTGTCAGACATAGTGACTCACATCAGAACTTCCCTGCAAAACATTTCCGATTAAGATGAAAATATTTAATGCATATATTCCAAATGCTAGTGACGTTTTGTCAAAACTCTTCACTTACTTTGGTTAACAAAAAGCCTAAAGGTGTGCATGGCTAAGCCCTCATTCTATAGAATAAGAAGAAGGGTTTGAGAGACAACTGTTATGGATCGTCTGCAAGGCCCATGTTGAAAGGACCAAGAGCAAACTCCAAGTAAAAAGTCGCACAAAATAGGTAAACTTGCACTCTGACCAGAAGCAGACGATTCCGTTCTCCAACGTATCAATCACTATCCAACTCAATTGGACGGTTGTTTGCATAGTATAGTGCATCACTCACAAACAATTTCAACCGCTCTTGATATATAAGAGTAAATCGCGTCATTTAAAATATTCAAATCTATTTTCATTCACATATTACTTCTCATTTTTCTCACTGACTTGAGCGATGAAATATTAATCTTAGAAGTCTATCCTACTACGTCACATCGAAAGTATTGCTTGAGGCACAATTCCACCTTCTGTAATCTTCTATATTGGTGATGCGTAAGTCACGGGTAATTCGTCAAATGACAATCTAATGATTCATCAATAAAATACATGCATATACATCTCAAGAAAAAATATTCATGAAAAAGATGTTATAATTTAGCAAAGAAGCAATGCATTATTCAATCAACTATAATTAGACAATAGACTAGAATACACAAACAAAATTAGAAGAATTACAAATAATCTATGATCTTGATTTTAAATACTAGCTTGTAACTCTGATATAGTTATATCAATCCACTTGAGTATGGAACACCAGTTTGAGGCAACCAACTATCTCCATCCAAGAAATTAAACACTGTAAAATTAGCAGCATCAGTAGCATTAATAACATGATATCCAGCCCAATTTACTCGCATAGTAGTATTTGAACCAGGTCCAGTATTATTAAACTCTGCATAATACAAAGTACTCAATGCAAAATCTCCACTCCAATCATGCCAACCAGAAGGATTTATCAAACTGTCCATAAAACATTGCATATAAACAGTCCTTGAATACTCTTTCCACGGCCTTCCAAGATATGTTTTCACCGTCGTAATATTCGGAGCTAAATCATCCGCTGCTTTTATAGTTGAGTTATGTATAGAAGTTCCTGTGTTTTGATTTGGATCGGTTCGGCCTTGAGCGGTTATAGCGTTGAACTGTCCCGTGCTGGGAAGGCGAGGATACAGGTTGCAGTTTTGGAAAACAACTGCTGCGTTTCCAAATATGAAGTCGACGGTTCCATAGATGTCACATTCGCGATAGAATTGTCTCATGGAATGTGTGTATAATGTGTCTTGATAGCCTTCGAAGCTGCAGCTGTAGAAGGTGGATAAATCGGCTCCGTTGCGCACTGCTACTGCTTGGTGTTTGATTGGGCCGGCTGTGTTGCGGAATGTCATGTTCACTGCTAAGAATCCTTGTGAAACCACAGCTGCAAATTCATGCATGGAAAATCAACACAAACATGATTAAAAAATATATTGATTTTTACTGACCAAATTAAACATGATTAAGAATTGGTTCAAATGTGAACACTGTCACATCAAACACATTATTAATTATTTTCATGTATACTATAACAAGTAAAGAATATTAATTCATGATTAAGTAAAGTGTTTATTAGCAATCAAATACTCAATATAATTATAAAAAAGAAAATCAACGTGACTTTTTATTGATTCTACTCTATGCATGCTCATGAATATGTGTTGCTTGAAATTAAGGACATCAACGAGCAACGCATGATCTGCGCGCAATTGCAGAAACTAATCGCTCAAATATTTAACACTGATGCATACTCAGAGACGGATTCAAACCTAGGACTGCTAGTTATATTAGCAATGCTTAATTAACTTTGCTTACCGAATGTTGCCGAGTTGAACGTAGTAAAATTATCAACAACATTGTGATCACCGGTAATAACCGTTCGATTAATTCCGTCTCCAACCATCATCAAATACTTCTTTTTGCTAGGTATAGAAACATATTCTTGATAAACACCCTCAGTAACAAAAATCAAAAAGTAACCATTACTAGCAACACTATTATTTGGTGCAACATTTATAGCATCATTAATAGTTGTAAAATCTCCACTTCCATCTTGATCAACAATCACAATATTATTCACTGTTACACTTTCATCAATCGTTTGAAGTAGCTTTCTCCCATGTCTTCTAGCCGAATCGTAACGCGCGCGTACTTTATCAGACATGTTTAACGGTAAACGACCGTTGCGAAAGCCTAGATTTCTTCCATTGTGTGGCCATGATGTTTGTTTTTTGTTATCACCAACCCAACCCTTTAAAAAAAGTGCAAGTGACACACTATGAATCTTTGCATCGTTAGAGATTGTTGATGATAAATCGTTAACCACTGTTTGATCTGAAGAAGTTGTATTCAAACCTTCTAAACATGTTTGTGTGTTTGTTAAAACAGCACTAAGCAAGGTTTGAAATTCTTCACCTTGAGAAAGAGGAAGAACGTTGCTAGTTTTGTTAGCGGTTTGGTGTGTGTTTGATAAGAATTCGAAGTTTTGTTGCGCGAGGAATTCGCAATCTTTAAGAGCTGAAATTGTGGTTTGTGATAAAGATGATTTGTTTTGAAGGTGTGAAAGAACTAGGTTTAAGAATTTTTGAGATTGTGATAAGGATTTTCTTACGGAGAAACGACCGTAGTCGATTACGGTGCCGTTTTGGTTAGCAAGTAGGGTTTTACAGAAGCGAGGGTCTACGGTGGACTCGCATATTTCTTGTGGTGGGATGTTAGGTTTATCAGCTAGGGAAGATAATGGAAATGATGCCAAAACGGAAAGTGAAAGAAAAATGGAGAGTTTGAGAATGGAAAAGATCTTGAAGGCCATTTGTTTTTTTTAAATGGAGGAATTTAATTAGGAGTGGTTTTGTACTTAGTTAGAAGGATTCTGGGTGTTTATATAGGTGAAGAGGGAGATTTAGATCTTAAGAAAATGACATGATGATTTAAGAATGAAGATATTGCATGTTAAAAATGTCAACTTCAAAGGAATCTATGTATGCATTTTCCTATTTGTCAAAAAATAATGTATGAATTGCCTAGTTGATGGCGTGGCAGTGGTGACCTTGCATGGAAGAATTAAATGTGGCCACCAACAAACCATTTTTGTCCTTTACGTTAACCTTGGTCTTGGTTCTTAACTTAAAAATGTTGTATTAATCATTCAACTCTTCAAAATATAATTAGGTTAGTTCTTATTTAATTAGCAATGAAAAAAAATCTAAATATTGATGCTAAATTTGTTATTATTAGTGAATGAAAATGATCAAAGGGGTCTATGAGATTCGTGAGGTTGTAGTCGAGCATTTTTCTAATCACTTTAGGGGTTTCGGTGTTTGCAACTTTTAGTTGGTTAACTTGGCCCTCTAAGATAAGTGGAGGCAGCGCTTTCTTTCGGGGGATTTTGGCATTTAGCGTGATATTCTCATGGCCAGATATGGTGTAGCCCATATGACTTTTATCCTGGACGGGAGAGTCGTCTGTCTTCGATCGGCCTCGCCTTGGTGGAGAGGGACATCCCTAGTAGGAGCTAGAGCTGCTGACACTACTGACTGGTTCAGAGATGGTCTCTCCTTGAAAGTTAGTTCTGGTCTTCTTATTTCCTTCTAGGAGGATATTTAGGTTGGAGTATCTCCCCTTCGTCATAGATTCCCTAGACTTTTTTCAATCTCTAACCAGATTTCTAATTATGTTGAGGAGGTTGGTAGATGGGAGGGGGGAGTTGGATCTGGGACCTCAAGTGGAGGGTCTCTTTGACTATGAGTTTGCCCTCTTTAGCGGTCTCCTATCGGTGATTAGAGGTTTCACCCCTTCTGTTGAGAGTGATGCGTGGAGGTGACCCGAGTCAAGCGATGAGGTTTATTTTGTGTCTTCTGCCTACCCTTGTCTTTTGGCTCGAGTGTTTCACCCAGATCGACAGGTCTCTCCCGTAGAGTTAGTTCTTTCCGGCTATTTGGCGTAGTTGGGCCCCTTCTAAAGTTATAGTTTTCTCTTGGAAACTTCTTTAAAATCGTATCCCAACCAAAGATAACTTACTTAAGAGGGGTGTCCCTCTGACCTCTGGGACTATTTCATGTCCCTCCTGCTCGTTGCACATTGAGTTGTCCTCCCACGTCTTTGTGATATGTGAGGTTGCTTCCACTGTTTGGTATATGATTTTTAGGTGGTTGGGATGATGTGTTGTTTTGCCAAGAGATACTTTGACCTTGTTCTAGATGTTTATCCTCAGAGTGAAGGCTCTAGGACTAGAGGGGGTTGAGGATGATTTGGCATGTCATGGTTTTGTTGATTTGGAAAACTCGCAATGATACAGTTTTTTTGGATCTTCAGTGACATCAAAAGACATGGAAAACATGAGCATCTTTTTGGCATGGAAAATGTATCTTGGTAGGTCTGTGGATAACTCTTGTGCCTTCTCGGCCTGACTTGAGAACCATATCTTGTTTCTCAACCAACAGAGGGGTGAGTGGTTTCGACTGCCATTGCTAATTAATACACACGAAACACAAGTAATACATTAGCTAAAATAAAAAATGTCAAAAAGCACAAGTAATACTTATATGTGGTTCTATGAAGTTTGGCTTTCTACCTTGTAGATTGATTACATTTCACAAAATTGTGTCCCTCCATAGCTCTACATGTCCGTAAAAATTAAACATGAATAAAAACTATTTAAATGAATAAAAACTATTTAAAACTAAAAGTAAAATTTGAGTACTACAAATAATACCACTTACCCGCTCAAAATATTTTGCATATCTTCATCAATATGATAGTGTAACGAGCATAACATAACTACAATATTTTGCTTCGTATATAAAATAATTAGTTGTCAATGTTCCCTACATAAACACTCAGAATAATTACTAATGTGTATGAAATTGATTTATAAATGAAAACACAAATTAAAGCATATATGTACTTATGGATAAACGGTGCCATGTAACAATCTTTATTCTTCTCAACCAACTTGTTTTGTAAGTGCATCATGATAGTGTTTGCTAAATTACATTAAAATTGAATGTTCAATGGATCTATAAAACAATACCTTTTCAATTTCCTTTCAACAAGCATCTCATGCAGGAACCTAATTAAAAGTTAATCCAAATGCCAAAACTTTATGTTAAAGTATGAGAGCAATGAATATAAATTGAAATCACCGTAAGAATTATACTTACAAGCACCATAATTATATTACGAGTATGTCTAGAAAATCACATTTCTTCAAAAATTCCACAACAAAACTCTTATGAAGCATATATTCTTGTGATGGTTCATGTTTAACTTAAACATGCAGACATCTAGAATCTCGTTTATCATACTAGATAATTTGAGTGTTATCTAGTTGAGGTGGTGTGGTATCAATATTGTAAACCGAGGAAAAAAAACTATCTTTCATTCTTGCACTACCCATAACAAATTTCTCAGCTACTTTCTCATGCATCTCCAACTGATCTGAATTTGGGTGATTGAGTACACCCATTGGTTTCAATTTCTGCATCATAAAAACAACTGAATACAATACAAAATTTAAAATACACAAACAATAACATCAACATACAACATAAATAATTTAAATTATACTTATACATCAATCACATCACAAGTATACTTCTCTTGTTCAACTGCAACCAACCTCCCCCCACCCCGCACATCCTACAACATCCTCTCCCTCTCCTCCTGCAACATCCTCTCTCATTTCTCCCGCTCCTCCTGATTCCATTTCTCCCGCTCTTGTACTAACACCCCCTATCTTTTCAGCAGCAATCTCTTCAAGTTCTCTCCTACATTTTACTTCGTTAATTGGTTGTGATGGTGCAAAATATAGCTTCAAGTCGACGCGTCTTCCAAGACCACGAACACACTTAACATGCTCCTCGATTTCAATCGCTTATACCAAGATGTCATGAAGGGTTTGTGGAACGAGTCTACCAACTTTGGCATGTTCAACCAGTACATCCTACAACACATTGAATTAATTAAAACTAAATTAACTAAAATGAGTAATGTTGAAAAAAGTATCTCCTTACAATCTTTTCAGTCATTTCACACGTAGCCTCTGATGTGAACGAGCCATCTGGTCGTTGACGTGCCCTTTTCCATTTCTCATGTCGTGATGGTGGAGATGGATTGCAATTAAGGCTTCTAGAAGGATCTCCCAACTCTAGTTCCCTTTGTTTTCTTTTTTCATAAATCATCCTTTGTTCAAGGTTATCATATCCTCCACAAGACATTCTATGTGGATAGATATTTCTAGCTCTATTCTCCTCTCCTTATTGACTCTTATCCAAGAATTCAGGAGTGGTTCAAGATTTTTCATAATCCTCCCAAACTTTCTTATCAATAAATGAATACTTCAGTATGGAGGCTCTACGTTATCTTTTGCTTTTTTTTAATATATTCATATGTGAGTTGTATCTTAAAGCCCCTTCAATGCTCACCAGCATATGCAATCCATTTCCTTTTCAGTATACTTACCTCTGGAACAATAAACACTTCCTAAATTTACATAATTAATAGAGTTGATATTAATATTAAACTAAAATAAATAAATGGTCATATATACTTGTAAAATAAAATCATAATAAATATTGTAATATCGGCCCATATGCTATATTTCAAATCACCGTCAACCTCGTGTTAATTATCTATCAAAAAACTCACTTTGCTTCTACCTTGTAATGTCGTGTAACCCTTAAAATCATCAGCATTTTCACCATAAGCCTTTTCAGTTCTCATATTAAAATTAACCGGGGAGCAAGTACCATTTTCGTGGGCTTTTTTAACCTTGGTACACATCGTGACACCTCTAGATTTTCTTTTACTTTTTGTATCAATAGAGGTTGCAATAGAAGTTGTATGAGAGGTGCTTTTCGAATCAGCCATGTCTAAGAAAAATAGCAACAACAATTAAAAACGTCAACTGCAAGCACAAATGTTACCAACTAAACGCGAACCAAAGTATTCCTTATGATTCACATTAAAGAAATTAACATTTTGAAACAACAACTGAACTAAATATTTCAGATTTGTCTTTTGTGTTTAACTAGAACATAGAAACATCAAAAATAGAAACATATGCTTAAGTTTCTAACAAGTGTGTTATCTAAAAGATGGATCAAAAGTTTGACATTAATCACCAAGATGGATTTTAATGACAATGTGGCAAACACAACTTTATATGTTTTATTTTCTTAGTTCAGATTACTTCAACTAAACCACAATCAGAATACACAAAAATTTATGATGAAACATATGTGGAATAAAACATTTTACATTGAGGTATACACGGACTCATAGAGAAGAAATACAACAACTAAACCACATTTAAAATATAAGTTATGATGAAACATATATGGTAACCATTTGAATTCTATGAACACTGCAGTGGTATTACATTTCAAACAACATTTCAGTGATAACTACATTTCTAACAACAACTCTAACAACATTTTAGTGGTGAGAGATGAACATTTCTATGAGAGATGAACATTTCAGTGAGAGTTACATACCTTAAACCTGATGACGAAGCTTTGACGAGTTGTGAAAAAAATGATGTTCGAGTTGATGTTGGAAGAGTTGGCGTTGAAAAGAGATGATGTTCAAGTTTAGATGAAAATTTCCTAGGTTTTTTAAGAGAATGATGATGAAGTTAGAGTGTTGGTTGATAGGTAAATGAAAAGTTAAAGTATAGTTCTCTGAATCATTCATGTAAAAGATCAAACATGTCAGTTTTTTGGAAAAATCGAAAGAATATATCAATTAAAAGTTTATATATATATATATATATATATATATATATATATATATATATATATGGGAAATGCTAACATACATCCAAAATTGGTGGGCCCCACACAAAAATATACTACATCTATTTTTTTCTTCATCTTTTTAATGTAGGTCCCACCCAAAATTGGTGGGACCCACACAAAAATACACTAAGGTGTATGCTTCTAATGCACACCTACATGGGTATGCATTAGCATGACCCTATATATATATATATCGCCATATTCTAGGAATTCGTTTAAATTAACTATCACGATGGTTTTAAGACACAACTGAGGTAATAGATTAATTAATAATTAAAAATAATAGAAAAAAATTACAAAGGTATTTGAAAATGTTGATGCAAAAGATATTACCCATTGACTGACCAATATTACAGAGGGTAATACAAATATAAAAAAAAGATATCATGTGACCATAAACCAATTAAAAATAAAAATAAAACATAAAATGTAGTAACTAGTTGTTATCTTAGATTTATGACACAAGCATTAATTACAAAAAAATATGACAAGGATCAAGTAATAAGCATTTTGTGGAAAATTCGAAATGGTCAATTATGACTGTGAAGATCTCGACAATTTTGATTTGTCGAAGATTAAGTATTAATTCTGGTTGAAAGTAAATAAAGGCCAAGGAGTCTGTTGGATTTTTGGACTTAGTGAAATTTATAATTCCCGATACGTTTGCTTTACGCATTCGAATGAGGTGTAATTGGATAAGATCAGACATTTATTCAAGGACATGTGGGAGATTGTGGAAGGCGAAGGCTGCATGAGAACGGGACATGGCGTGTTTTGTTTAGTTGACCGTTATAGACAGTTAACTTAGGATTAGTATATAAGTAGCACTTACTTTGAGTTTTAGAGGCCCACATTTGTACACCATTCTATAAAACTCAAAGTATCTATGAGTTTGTGAGAAAAATTCAATATTGCACGTATATGCGTTCCATCTTTACAATTTTAAGTCTTTATTTTAGTCATTTACTTTTCAGTCATTTTCTTTAAGTTTTCCTTGCACTTCAATTTTACACTTAATTTTAGTCTTTATTTTCAATTTCTATTGTATTTCGACTTTATGTCAAACTTGCTTAGAACTCATGACTCACGCAAATATGTCCTGAGATCTTTTTGAGTTTAATCTCTTAAGTAAAATGAAACTTGTTTTTGTTTACTAAATTTCACAGTAAACACTAGGATTTGAAGCGAGCTCTCACATAGTTATATTCCCTCGGTTTAGGTAATAACCGAGGGTATATGTTGTATTTTGTTTTAAATATAATGGCGCTGCATGTAACACTCCGATTTAATTAATCATTTATTTATTTACTTATTTATTTGATTTAATTGATTAAATTATTTCAATAATTATTTTATGTGATTTATGACATGTTTGGCCGGTGTCGACATTTGTGGTAAATCATACTGATTTAATTAGTTTTAATGGGAATTAATCAATTGAATAATGGAAAATTAGTATTAAATAGAGAGAATATTAAGAGGTGGGTAAAAAGTGTAAATAAGTGGAATTGGGTGGCTAGTGGAGAGAACTCGCGTTTGAGTTGGGCCAAAATTTGAATTAAGAGAAGTTAATTAGGTTATCATATATATTTAGAAATAAGGGTTTTTGGAGAGCTTTTGTTAGAACGTGAAAAAGAGAAGAAGAAGAAGAAGAAGAGAGTTAGGGCTTGGAAGAAAGAACCTTAGAGATTGCTTGAGAGCTTGCTTTTGCTGGATTTACAAGGTAAGGAGGGAGATTATTCATCTAAGGGTGCCTTAATTATGAAAGTGTAGAGAGGTTTTCCTTAACCTCCAATATGATTTTCCTTTATTGCTTAAAATGAATATGATATATTGATCGTGAAGGCTTGATCAGATCCTGTGATGGCCACCAAGAACGTCTGTGATGCTGGGTGTAGGATGAGGAGGATGGGGTGTACCTACAAGGCACTCCGATTCTCAAGTAAGAAAGGGTCAGAGAAAAGGGGCAAGTACAAAGTATGAGTTCTTAGGGTGATAATTGGATACCTGACCCTCTCAAGTGAGAGGGTTTATATAGTGCCCCCAGCGCGTGGCCAACGGTCCTATTTTCGGGGCGAAATAACCGTTTTCCTGAAGAATAGGTAACAACCCAAAACTAGTCGTTATGTCGGGCATGGTGCCCAAAACTAGCCGTTATGTCGGGAAAAGGTATAGTTTCGGGCACATGCCCTTAGCTGTTCAGGGACTGATGAAGCCGTACGGAACAGGCAGCAGTGCCTGGGAGGAGCGATGCACTCCTTGCCCGGTTGCGGGGCAGAAAGGTAAATTTTACCCCTTTATGGATTGGACTTAGGCAATTGGGTTGTTCTGGGAACAGAAGTGGATTAGGCCATGCTTAGCCATTGGTCCAGTCTAGAACAGGAGCCCCCCAAGTCGTTGCTCCCGAGCATGGGAGTGATGACTTAAGGATAGCCCGTTGTTCCGGGGAACCATAGTGGAGTCGTCGTTTGGTGACAGATGGAGTTGTCTCGTGGTGCCCGTGGTCCCTGGTGTTCGTAAGATCCATGACCGTGTCCGATCTGCCCATCGTACGGGGAGGCTAACGGTCAGGAAGAATTGAAACGTTGGGGTGCCACGTGTGCCTCGAGCCCCGTGCTATAGTGACTAGGCAATGATGGCTAGTCTACAATCATTATGACCTACGTGGGCGTGCCGCTGCACATGCTCCTCAGTTGTATAAAATAAGAAGAACTTAGGCCATTTGGAACTTTCGCTTCTCTCTCTTCTTCTTCATCTTCCTCAGAAAGCTTTGCCCGCCGCCGTCATCCGCTGCTTCAACCGCCATCACCAGCTTCGAGCACCCGTTTTTCAGCTTTTCAACCACGTAAGTCTTTTGGTATTTTGTTTTTGTTCATCTTTTTCTCTAGATTGCATGTGGCTAGGTTAGGTTTAGATGACATAGGGTAGCTTTTCTGGGTTTGTTGGTAGTGGACGGTGGCTAAGCCGTTTTCTGCCGCCGACGGGGCCGTTGAGCCTCTTAGATAACTCGCGAATAGGGCGGTTTCCGGCGTTGTTGCGATGATGACGCATAGGTAACCGTCGTTGTTACACAATTTTCGGTGCTCCGATTAAAGTTTCCAGTGACGTTTGCAGTCTCCAGCGAAGCTTCAAACGGAAGCTGGGAGGCAATCCGAGGAAGTCCCTCGTTGTGGGAGTGATTCTTCTCGAGTGTCTCCTTGTGGGAAACTTTTGGGCTTTTGTTTAATTTTAGGGCTTAGGCCGGGGACACCGTCCTCAGCCCTTCGCGCGCCCTTTAACTTGACTAGCGGTGGAAGGGTGGATTTGATTCCTCATCAAATTCACTTTTTTCTCTGCTTTTCAGGTGATCGATATGGCGACAGGGCCCGACAGAGAGATTATAATAGACTCATTTGAGGATAGCTCCTCGGAGAGCAGCAGTACGGAAGCTTCCACTGTCCCTAGCGAAGTCGGGGAGGAGGATGATCGGTGGCTGAGGAGTGGTCGGTGGCTGAGTCGACCGAGCACGTATCTACCTTTGCGACCTATCTTGGGGATGTCTTCACGGTCGTTGGGCCAGAGGGGGAATGGAAGGTACATTTCCCCTCCGAGGATGATCGGATCTGCACAGACTTTGGGGAGCGGTTCGTTATGTATGAATATGCATTTAAAGAGCTAGGGTTAAGGCTCCCCTTCACCGATTTTCAGCAGGCTGTTTTCGTGCATCTGGACCTGGCCCCGTCGCAATTGCATCCCAACTCACTGGCGTTTATCCGTGCCTTCGAGTTGACGTGTGAGTTCTTGCAGATAGGAGCTACTCTTCCTCTGTTTTTTACCATCTTCCATCTCCAGCGGCAGTTGACGGGGAAGAGATACGGCTGGGTGCCGTTGAAATAGCCCCGTAAGTTGTTCAAGCCCTTTTTGGAGTCAATTGGAACGTTTAAAGAAAGGTTCTATATCATAGAGCTTGTGTCGGAGAGGGCCTAGGACAACACGTATGTCTGGGCGGTGTCCCTTGACGAGGACGGTAATGACATGCGCGGCGAGAACGGGAAGCTGATTGGGGAGAGAAAATTCAAGTTTCCCTTTCACTGGAGTGCCAGCCACTTTTCTAAGGAGCCCAACGAGTATGTTGCTCAGCCGCACATGCTGGACGGGCAGGATTCGGTTGGCTACGAGAAGCTGGTGAACTATGTTAACTCTTTCCAGCTCGCTGAATGCTGTACGAAGAAGGGGTCCCTGATTTTCGAGGAGGACTGTAGCCAGCGGGTGGAGTACCGTTTTATCAACACCAAAGCGCTTTTGGAGTGCAAGACTCTTGCGGATACTTATAAATTGCTCGGTAGTCTTAGCTATTTGATTTTCCCGACATATTTTTCCTTCGTCGTCTAACATATTTGTTTTGTTTGTGCAGGTGAGATGCCTTCCGCTCATGAAAGAATGGTAAAGAATGCTATGGCGAGGAACAAGCCCGGGGCGGCTGCTCCGAAGACTCGATTTCCCCAGCATGCTCCTCCTCCTTAAATTGCAACGGGGAGCCCTTCGCCTGCTCCTGCCCAAGGATCTCCCTTTCCTCTGGCCTCAAGGTTCAAGCGGTCTAGAGCTAGTGAAGTGGTAGACCTCAGCCGGGCACCAGAGAAAGGGAAGTTCGAACTTCCTCCATGCATTCTTGACAGAAAGTTCTTTGAGGGGACGTCCTTGGTCGTGCCGCGGGCAGAGTCTCTCCAACTGGAGGGCATGGATTTCCCGAGCAAGAGGGCGCTGGTGGCTCAGGATGCCTCCGTATTAGTCAGAGTTCTGGAGATGGCTGTCATCTATGCTGAAGGAGATTCTTCGACTGAGTCCAAACTCAGAGCTGCCCGAGCTAAAATAGCATCTCTAGAAGAGACGACGAGGAAGGCCAAGGAGGAAGCTAAGAGCGCTGGTGATGCCCAGGAGAAGGCAGAAGAGGAGGCTACCAAGTTGCGGGAGGAGAATGCTACGCTGGCAGTCGAGAAGAAGGCAGCCGAGGAGCTGATCGAGCAACTGAGGTTAGCAAGTGCTCCGGCCGACGACGAACCTGAGGATGTGAGGGAAATGAAGACGAGGGCCGAGCTGATTGCTCGTATGTTGAAGGCCGAGGGTGACAACATTGTCATTGGGGACGAATCCTTCAAGAATTTCGTGGCTCAATTGCGGGTGGTCAATCCCGGGGTTGAGATCTCCACCGAGGGTACCCACTACCTGGCTCATGTCGAGGATGGTAGGATAGTCAGTCCGAACTCCCTCCTTGGTGGTGATGAGCATGTTGAAGTTCTGAACGGGGAGACCCAAAAGCCTGAGCCCAACCTCGAGCAGCCTGAGCGGATGGAGGAGTGATGGGGCTTTTATCCTTGTTGTAATTTATCCAGCCTGCGTGTCGTGTTTGTTCGATGTAATTTGTCATTTTGTATGGGGGTGTGGCCCTCTGTTAATGTAACAAGTACAATCGTTGTCCTCGTGGCCATTTATCACTTAATTATGTATGTATCCGGTTCTCATGGCCAGGTTTGTTGATTTATATGGCTTTATCTGTTTTGATTTCTGCTAAGTGTTGTACTTTCGCTCGATATGCACGTGTGCCCGCAATAGGGTTTACTTTGATTTGCTTTAAGTTTCGGGGAATTGCTCGTTGTAGATGTGTTCGGCAGTGAGGGGTACTGGTCGAACGGCCAAGGAATGTCTGGCCGAGAGAGCGGAGCTCAGGTCGCGTTTGAGGCCTGAGTTCGTAGCGTGAACCTCCCATCGCGAGCTGGGTGTTCTGCCTATCGTGGTACTTTGATGACAGCGGTGCTCGATTGAGGGACCGCTGTCGAGCAGGGACCTGGCTCGTTCCACTTATCACTTAATTATGTATGTGTCCGGTTCTCATGGTCGGTTTTGTTGATTTGTATGGCTTTATCTATTTTGATTTCTGCGAAGTGTTGTACTTTTGCTCGATATGCATGTGTTCCTGCAATAGGGGTTACTTTGATTTGCTTTAAGTTTTGGGGAATAGCTCGTTGTAGATGTGTTCGGCAGTGAGGGGTACTGGTCGAACGACCAAGGAATGTCCAGTCGAGAGAGCGGAGCTCAGGTCGCGTTTGAGGCCTGAGTTTGCAGCGTGAACCTCCCATCGCGAGCTGGGTGTTCTGCCTATCGTGGTACTTTGAAGACGGTGGTGCTCGATTGAGGGACCGCTGTCGAGCAGGGACCTGGCTTATTCTTGAGCGGGGTTCTGCTTTACTGACATGCGACGCTTGTACCTAGGCGCGCATTGTGGTTGGTAATTGACGCTCGTCGTTTTGACGAATCAGACCGACAGTTAAGGCCTTAGCTATAGTATTACTTTAGCTTTTCGGCGTTCCATGGTCGAGCAAGTTCTTCCCCGTTGAGATGTTCTAGGTAATAGGCCTCATTCTCCGTTTTGCCCAAACACGATAGGATCCTTCCCAGTTAGCGGCTAGTTTGCCCTCGCGAGAGTCTTTATGGGTTCTTCTTAGGACGAGGCTGCCCACGTCGAACTCTCGTCGTATGACTTTGGCGTTGTGTCGGATGGAAACTTTTTGTTTTAACGAGGCTTCGCGGAGGGATGCCCCTAACCGAACTTCCTCGACGAGGTCGAGTTCCTCCCTTAGGGCTTCTTCGTTCATTTCCTCGTCCAGGGGTGATTTTGTCCGCCTGGAGGGTACGTGAACTTCAATGGGAATTACGGCTTCGGTCCCGTAGGCCAGGCGAAAGGCTGTTTCCCCGGTTGAAGAGTGTAGAGTTGTACGATACGTCCACAAGATGCTTTGCAGCTCCTCGACCCAAGCTTTCTTCGTTTCGTCCAGCCTTCGTTTGAGGCCTCGAAGGATGACTCAGTTCGCCGCTTCAGCTTGCCCGTTTGTCTGGGGATGTTCGACGGATGCGAAGTGTTGCTTCGTGCCCAACTAGGCGACGAAATCTTGGAACTTCCTGTCCGTGAACTGTGTTCCATTGTCCGTGACTATCGCCTAGGGGATGTCAAAAAGTGCAAGGATGTTTCGTTTGTAGAAACGTAGTATGTTGAGGGTTGTTATCTTGGCTAGAGCCTCCGCTTCTATCCATTTTATGAAGTAATCCACGCCTACTATTAAGTACTTGTTCTGGTTTGATCCTACCACGAATGGGCCAAAGATGTCCAGGCCCCACCAGGCAAATGGCCACGGGGAGGACATAGCCTTGAGCTCGTTAGGTGGAGCTAGGTGCATGTCCCCGTGCTGTTGGCATTTATCGCACTTCTTCACGTGCTCTTTAGCATCCTGCTGCATGGTTGGCCAGTAGTATCTTGCTCGAAGGGCCTTCCGGGCGAGGGACCTTCCTCCGAGACGTTGGGCGTTGATTCCTTCGTGAATTTCGCGCAGGATGTGGGCGACCATCTCTTCCTCGACACACTTGAGTAGCGGGATAGAGAACCCTTGCCTGTAGAGTTTATCTTCGACCAGGACGTATGAGCAGGCTCTTCGCCTGACTACGCTGGCTTCTTTGGGGTCGGACGGAAGTTCGTCCTTAGCGAGATAGTTGTAAACAGGGGTCATCCAGCAGTTGTTGTCGCCGATCATTTGTACGTCGAGGGTCGGGGAAGTTTTCTCGATACTGGGTCGAGGAAGTACCTCCTGTATGACAGACTTGTTTCTGCCTTTCTTCTTCATGCTTGCCAATTTAGATAAAACGTCTGCCCTGACGTTGTGTTCGCGAGGAACATGCTTTACCTCTACCGCTGCGAACCTCGTCATCTTCTCCTTGATCAAAGCTAAGTATTCGGATAGACTATCATTTTTGGCTTGGTATTCTCCTCGAACTTGGAGGGCCACAAGTTGTGAATCTGTGCAGATGACGACTTCTTCCGCGCCGAGATCTTCGGCCAGGCGTAAGCCGGTGAGGAAGGCTTCGTACTCAGCCTGGTTGTTAGAGGTGGGGAAGGAGAGGGTAAGCGATACTTCAACGATGATTCCCTCGTCGTTCTCCAATATGATGCCTGCCCCGCTTCCCGCCGAGCTGGATGCCCCATTCACGAAAATGGTCCATTTGCACGCCCCGCACGTAGGGGAATCCGCGAATGTCATTTCTACGACGAAGTCAGCCAGAGTCTGGGCTTTTAGGGCCTTTCTGCTTTCATACAGAATGTCGAATTTGGACAGCTCTAGCGACCATTTGAGCATTCTTCCGGCCATGTCTGGTCGTCCCAGTAGCTGCTTTACAGGTTGATATGTACGAACCACGATCGTGTGGGCCAGAAAGTAGTGTCTCAGTCTTCTAGCTGCGTAGATGAGGGCCAGTGCTGCATTTTCTATCTGTTGGTACTTCAGCTCTAGTTCCTGCAATGCTTTGCTAGTGAAATATATGGGCTTTTGCCCGTCAGGTGTTTCATGGATAAGAGCGGCGCTCACTGCCTTGGTTGCTACGGAGAGATACAGATATAGAGTCTCATCGTTGTCTGGGCGAGAGAGGATCGGCGGCTCTGAGAGTGCCCGTTTTAGATGGAAGAGAGCCTGGTCACATTCCTCCGTCCATTCAAACACCGCCTCTTTGCGGAGGAGTTTGAAGAAGGGTAAGGCGTGCTGGGCAGATTTGGCCACGATACGGGATAAAGATACGAGCATCCCGTTAAGGGACTGGATGAACTTCTTTGATTTGGGCATTGGAAACTCGGAGAATGCCTGGCACTTATCGGGGTTGGCCTCGATTCCTCGTTTTGTTAGGTAGAAACCGAGGAATTTTCCCGTCCGGACACCGAACGTGCACTTCTCCGGGTTGAAACACATCTAGTATTTCCTGGCCTGTTCGAAGACCTTTCTTAAATGGGTGGTATGATCGGTTTCCTCATGAGATTTTACGATCATATCGTCTATATAGACTTCGAGCATGTCGCTTATCTCTCCCCGGAAGACCTTGTTCATCATCCTCTGATAGGTCGCGCCGGCGTTCTTCAGGCCGAAGGGCATTACGTTGTAGTAATAGTTTCCCGATTCGGTCATGAAGGTCGTGTATTTCTTATCGTTCATTGCCATTGGTATTTGATTATAGCCCGAGTAGGCGTCCATGAATGATAATAGTTTAAAATCGGCAGAGTTATCAACAAGTTTATCAATATTGGGGAGGGGTAGGCATCCTTCGGGAATGCCTTGTTAAGATCGGTATAGTCAATACACATTTGCCATTTGCCATTAGATTTTTTCACAAGTACAAGTTGGACAACAAAGTGGTGTACTTGGCTTCCGAGATAAATATTTCCTCGAGGAGGTCTTTTACAGCTTTTTCTGCAGCCTCTGTTTTCTCCGGAGACTACTTCCTCCTACGTTATACTACTGCATTGACGGCTGGGTCAATCGTGAGTTGATGGCAGACGACGGATGGGTCCAAACCGGGCATCTCGGCAGCGCTCTAGGCAAACAAATCAGTGTTCTCATGGAGGCAGGCTTTGAGTTGCTTCCTTGCGATGTCGAGGAGATCTGCTCCAATCTTTACTCCCTGCTAGGGGTCGTCGCCGAACAAGACGAGCTCGAAGTCGCCATCCGAGATGGGACGCATCGGATGGGAGCAGCTGCTGGTCGTGGCAGATGAGCTGCTCGAGGCTGCTTGGTCCTTCTTCTGGTCCCCTTCGGGGAAGCGGCTGTCGAGGTCGATGGAGTCGACCTGAGGTAGTGGCTTGGCCTCCTCGGAGCTGCTGGGCAAGGCTGGCTTGTTAGATGCCTTCGGCTTAGACGCGATGGCGTTGAGTCCCTTCGTGGTTGCTTCGAAGCATCATCGTGCGGCTTCGATGTCGCCGTGGAGGGTGGCGACCATCCCCTTTGAAGTGTAGTACTTCATCTTGAGATGGACGGTTGAGGGCACAACTACCAACTCGGCCAAGGTTGGTCTTCCAAAGATGCACTAGTATAGAGACGGGCAATCGATTACCAGAAACTGTACTTTAACGGATCTGGCCGTCTCCGCTGATCCGAAAGTTACGATCAGTTCTACGTATCCCCAGGGTTTGGTCACCGACCCATTGAATCCTTACAAGTCAGAACCCACATAGGGGGTGAGGTGTGACTCGTCCAGCTGGAACGTTGAAAACAACTGGGAGTACATAATGTCGACCGAGCTGCCTTAGTTAACGAGAATACTGCGGACGTCGAAGTTCGCCATCCGAGCTCTGACGAGCAGGGGAATGCTCGAGTTTGGAGATCCTCCGAGGAGCTCTTCCCGGTAGAAGGAGATGGGGATGGAACCTTTCTGGGCTTGATCGAGCGTGGTCACCTTGCTGGAGCTCATGCTAATCAGGTGCTCGAATTTTCTTTTCACGAAGCCCACTTTGACTTTATTGAAGCCTCCCCCCGAGATGACCATAGTGGAGGGAAACGTCTCCCACGGGTTGTGGGCCGCGAAGTAGGCAGGAGCGCTGAGCTCATCTGGGATGTAGAAGTCCTCTGGTCGCGATACGGACATGGCAACTTGGATGTTGGCCTCTTCCGAGGAAGGCACCTCTTCCTCTACCTTCTTTGACTCTTGGGCGTCTTGCCGGGGAGTATCCTTCTTTTTAGTGAACTATTTCAGGTGGCCATCCCTGATCAGTATTTCGATAGCATCCTTCATATGGATGCAATCTTCGGTAGTGTGGTCGTGACTCTTATGGAAATGACACTACTTTGATTTCTCGGTGTTGGGCTTGGCCGGTATCTATTTGGGGAAGCGGACCCCTGCTTTTTTGAATTCCGAATTCGCGTATTCGGACAGTATCTTTTCCCTGGAGACGGTCAGGGGGGTGTAGTCGTGAAATTGTCCAGAAGGTACCTTGCTATCCTGGGAGTCCCAAGAACGGTCTTCGTGCTTCCTTTCTCCTCAACGAGATGTCGAGGGCTCTTCACCTCTGGAGGCCCGGGCGTTCTCCTGGTGGTGGGAGGCTCGGGCGGAGTTGGCCGCTTCCTTTTCCTCATACTGAATGTACGACTGCGCCTTGAGGAGGAAGGCGTCCAGGTTCCTCGAAGGTGCGAGGCCGACAGCTTTGGAAAACTCTGAGTGCGGAAGGAGTCCTTGTTCGAGCAAAAAGAATTTCATGTCGTCAGTGGTGGGGACTTGCACCGCTTCTTTGTTAAACCTCTCGATGTATGCCCGGAGAGGTTCATCCTTCCCTTGGATTATGGCCCCAAGAGAGGCTTCAGTTTTGGGGTGGCGGTAGGACGCCGTGAAATGCCTGGAAAACATTATGCCTAGCTGCTTCCACGAAGTGATAGACTCTTCGAGCATCTGTTTATACCAAGTCATTGCTCCTTTTCGGAGCGTGGTCGGAAACAGACGGCACTTGATGGCGCCCCGGACGCCACGGTAATCCAATAGCGCATCGATGTTTTCGATGTGCTCGTCGGGGTCGGTTGTTCTGTCGTATGTACCCAATGTTGGGGGTTTCTCAAAGCCTTTGGGGAGGCGTGTTGCAAAGATTTCTTGGGACAGTGGGTCGTGAGGCTCATCATCGCTGCTGGAACTGGTTAGTGACGGGGACCGGGCGACTCGCTCGTGACGGCGACTTCTTCGGGGTAAAGGTGTATGGGCTCGGCCTTTTGTTCTGACCGGGGGTGATTGTTTGTCCCTCCGGGTTCTCTTGTGACCGGGAGAGTGCTGGCTCCGCGGGGAAACATGGCCACGTTTCTGGGCAGCATGAGATTCTGGTTCATGGCGCAGCTTTCGGTCGACTTCTCATCGGGGTTGCGGGCTCTTGGATCGTCGATGGTTCTTCCTCGGGGGGGGGGGGGGGGGGAGGGGAAGGGGATCTTGGACGAGCAGATTCCTCCAATTCCTCGATCCTTTCATTCTATTGAAGGATCAGGAGGTTGGTCTTGTTGATCGCTTCGAGAAGGGCCACCACGACCGGGTCGGCGTTGGGTGGAGCAGGAACGGGCTGGATGGCCAGTAAGGGTTGATCGTTGTCGCGGTCAGCAGGAACGGGGGAAGAAGAGGTTGTGGCCCAGTCTCTCAGGAAACGGGGGTCTCCGAGGAGGGATGAAGGACCGTCGCCGTCAATCTTGTTGACCAGGAGGACAGCAGAATGAAGAGCACCTTTGACGTGATCTTGAGAGGCCATGATGATAATCTTGGACGAAAGTGCTTTGGTCTTAGTATCTGAGGTGGATGTTAAGACGGGGAAAACAGTATTCCCACATACGGCGCCACTGATTGTAAAGGCTTGATCAGATCCTATGATGGGCCACCAAGAAATTCTGTGATGCTAGGTGTAGGATGAGGAGGAGGGGGTGTACATGCAAGGCACTCCGATGCTCAAGTAAGAAAGGGTGAGAGAAAATGGGCAAGTACAAAGTATGAGTTCTTAGGGTGATTATTGGATATCTGACCCTCTCAAGTGAGAGGGTTTATATAGTGCCCCCAGCGCGTGGCCAACGGTCCTATTTTCGGGGCGAAATAACCGTTTTCTTGAAGAATAGGTAACTGCCCAAAACTAGTCGTTATGTCGGGCAGGGTGCCCAAAACCAGCCGTTATGTCGGGCAAAGGCATAGTTTCGGGCACATGCCCTTAGCTGTCCTGGGACTGATAAAGCCGTGCGGAACGGGCAGCAGTACCGGGGAGGAGCGATGCACTCCCTGCCCGGTTGAGGGGCAGAAAGGTAACTTTTGTCCCTTTATGGATTTAACTTAGGCGATTGGGCCGTTCTGGGAACAGATGCGGATTGGGTCATGCTTAGCCATTGGTCCAGTCCAGAACATATATGATACTTATGATTGTGCTTTCACCATTAATTGATGTGCAATTGTATATTTTTTTATGTTATGATGTTTTTTGTTTATGAACTAATTGATTCAATGATGAATTTGATTTGAAATTGAGTGTTTTATGGTATGTACCAAAGTGAGTAATTCATGATGAAAATAATAAATGAGTGTTAATATGTGTGAAATTAACACGTTCAGTGTGATATACTGTATGTATGATGAATTATGTGTAATTGGATGTTTTAGGGATCGAAATCAGAGATTTGAAAGTGCTATAATGGTGAAAATCGTGTTTTTGCATTTCTGTACAGTGGTAACCGGTTAACGCATTGGTGTAACCATTTAGAGATAAAGTTGATAAACTTTTTTTTGAAATTTTTGTGACTGTAACCGGTTATCTTCTTTTGGTTAACCGGTTACAGTTGTTGTGTTTTCCAGAAATTTTGATTTTTTGTTTCCAATTGTTTTTAACGTAACTTTAGTTCCGTAAGTCCAAATGAGGTGCTGTTTGAAGCGTTGGAAAGCTAACAGACCAAGATAAATTATGGTAGTGCTTTGTGAGATGAATTTACATTTTTGATTGATGTGTGGATGCATGTTTAATGTGTGGATAAATGTTATGAGTTGTATGCATAACAGTGTGAATTATTGTACATGTTTAATGATGAATCGGTGTTAAGATGATTTAACATGATTAAGTGTTATGTGTGGATATGTATTTGATGTGGTGTTGTTATTGTGAAATGAAATTTTAATTATGTGATTTTTTTGTAAATACTTGTTGACGCATGATAAGATGAGTAGTTTGGGTGAGAACTATTGGTGATGCATTGAATGCATGATTGTTTACAGTTAGAGTGGGGTTGTACTCATTGCTGTGTGGTTGTTGTTGCATGATTGATTATAGTCAGAGTGGGGCTGTATTCATTGCTATTTTTTTAATAATATTTTTGTATAATTGTTTACAGTCATAATGTGTTATATTCATTATTGTGTTGTTGTCATTTCTTTGTTATATCCCATGCATCATATATTGTCATTGTTGTGAAAGAGGTGAGTCACGAGTTCAGAGTAGGGGCTAGTGACTTGTCCCCAAGCTCAGATTGGGGGCTTGGAGCTCAGAGTGAGGGCTAGGGGTTTAGAGAGGGGACCAGGTTCGTATGAAGAACCAAATATTGAGTCGGTACTGCATGCCTGTAGAGTTGAGTTGTGAGTTTGGTTCAGAGTGGGGACCGTGACGAGCATGAATTAAGCCAATGTTTTGTTGCATTACATAATGGTTGTGAAAATGAGATGTTTGTGTATTGTTGAATACCCTTGTATGGATTTATGTGATTGGTGATTGATCGTGATGTGGGTGAAATATGAATATGTGATATTGTGGTGCATGTTTGATATGTGCATGCTTTGTGATGTGTGAATCTACTTTGATTATTTTATGAACTGATTATTATTTGAACATATTCTCACCCCCCCCCCCCCCTTTTTGTGTTGTTGCGCCTGTGCTCCTCTGGAGTACAGACAATCAGGTACTTGAATAGGAGTTTGATGTAGAGGATGTCATTGTGCCTCTTTAGTTTCTTGTCGATGGAGCCTATAGTTAGAGTCGCTCTAATATGTAACACGAGGAAAACGATTTGTCCTTTTATTTGTTTTCTTCTATTGCATATCTATTTTTTATTTGGATATTGAACCACTTTTCAAACTTATGCTTGTTGAGGCTTTTTTATGCCGACTGTTTTATAATTTTCGCTGCTTATCAAATGATTCAATTTTCCAGTTATGTGGTTCATGTATGTTTTGTTGATGTTTGAGTAACATTCTACTTGAAGGATTTATGTATTATACATCTTTTATCTATATATTTGTCGAGTCGGAGAGTAGGGTGTTACATTGTAGGGACATATACCTCAGTTATTGGTGGGTTGAGGTGAAAGTTTTGTCATACAAAGTATTATTTGTAGTAGTGTTTGGTGCTCATACATGTGTCTTTCGATTGGAGAACTCTAGCTTTGATTGAGGCTGGTCTTTTATGTGTGTTTTTTTTATTTTTGTAGTTGTTTTGGATTCTCCCTTTGGTGGTTGGGGTTGTTTTAGCTGGTAATTTTCTCTTTGTTTTTTTCGTTGGTTTTAATTCTAAGCTTGGTACTCCTTATGCCTTTTCCCGAGGTTCCTTTATACATTGGTCATAATTCGTTTCTTTACTTTCTATATATTATATCATATTTGTCTTTAAAAAAACTGTTGTCAGTTTTATACGGTTAATGTATATACTTTTTAAAATTATGGATTAAAATGAACTCTAAGATTAATATTCGAGATTTTGTCCTATCACCCAAAAATTTGTCTTGACACTCTAATTTTCATAATATTCGAGATTAAAATAATGAGATGAACATTAATGTTCATCTCATTATTTGTCCATTTCAAATTTACAGTTGGTTAAAATAATTTGTTCTGGAAAAAGCAGTAATTTTCAAAATATTTGATAGTACATTAAAAAATTTTGGTAGTTTTTTAAACTAATACGAAGTAATTTTTTCACATTTTAAAAAATTCGATATAAGATTTTATTAGATTTTTAAAAATCCAATATATTTTTACCGAATTTTCAAAACTCAGATAGTTCATATCATATAGGCCTATAAAAAACGAAATTAGCACGACTAGATCCGGTATGTTTTATAATTTTTCAGATCTTTAAGAAATTCGGTAATTCATTTCTAATCGAATAATAAAAAACGAAATTAACACTATCGAAGTTTTTAATATATCTAATATGTTTTGTAGTTTCATATATATATATATATATATATATATATATATATATATATATATATATATATATATATATATATATATATATATATATATATATATATATATATATAAATCATAATATACTTTTTTCAAAAAACTATGATTTTATACCTGATATTTGAAAAATCTAATATAAAAAATATGAATTTACACTTGTTCTTTTAAAATATCCGGTATAAATTTTTTAAAGAAAATTATGATTTTACATTTGTTTTTAAAAAATAGGTGTAAAATTTATATTTTTCCTCGATTTTTTCAAAAATCCGACAAATTCATAAATTTATCAAAAATGTGATAAAAATTCATGAAATTCTTAAAAATCTGATAAAAAAGAAAATAAAATTAAAAAATCCGATGCATTACATATAAATTCAAAAAACTCAAAATGCTTTTTAACAAACGTAAAAATTTACCGAAGATATTTTGTTAAAAACATAGTTAAGATGGGTGTTATCTCAAGAAATTCGGGTGTGGCAGTACAAAATCTTTTAAAATTCTGAGATCAAGAACAATTTTAAACTTAAAAAATTCTTGGTAATATAATTAGTACAAAAATTATTGATATAGAAAATTTAGGGAGGAAGGTTTCAAACCGTACTCCACAAACATATTACAACTCTAACAATTTGCTAAAATTTGCATTTAAAAAAATAAGAGGATTTATTGAGTTCTTATATTGAAGCAGTTGTACCGATGCCAAGTATATATTAAAATGCAGCTGATATTAACGTAGTGTGGTGAATTTGTTTAAATTAAGTTAATAAAAGAAGTACATGACAATCTTTAATATGCATCTTTTTAGTCGGTTATTAATTGTTTTAAAATTTATTACAATTTTTAAAACACGTGAAACTTGGCAATGGCATATACCGGTTAAAGGAGCTCTTTTTTTTTCTTCTTCTTATATGTCATTTTTTTTTTTAACAATCAAAACCATTTATATTGCCAATATCTTTTACAATACAAATGGAAGAACAATCTGAAAACACTTTATCAAACGTGACATAATGGTCAAGGAAAACAGAAAAACCAGCTAAATGATATGCTAATATCAGAAAAACTAGCATACTGCCAATGCCAAAACACAACATTGCAACTTATAGAACAAACCTATACACAAACCTGCATAAAACACAGTTAACACAATAGTTTCCAACTTAATGTCAAGGCCTATAAACATCTGCATGTTTCGAGGGGTAAGATAAGCCACTCGTAGAAGCTTCCCAACATGATCTTCTTTTTCTTCCGCCATCTCCAATTCCACGAGGCATGTTGAATCTCCTGCAGCATATTAATCGAATTGGCGATTCCGTCTTTAAAGATAATTCTATTTCTTATCTTCCATATCGTCCAACAAGATGTCAACCAGAAAGATAACACTAAGGGACCAATATCACCTAAGTTGGCCCATTGTAAGAACATGTCCAAGCAAGTGTTCCCTCTAGGTAGCTTTACATCTAACCACTGCACCATTTCCCTCCACAAGATCCTAGTTTTATCGCAACCCAGAATAATATGATTTATATCTTCAATCTCCTTGAAGCACTGCACACAAGATAATTGGTGAGGATCGTTTATGATTCCTCTATTCATTAGGTTCCTGCGCGTCGGTAACCTATTTAGCAAAAGCCTCCATCCAAAAACCAAAACTTTCAAAGGTAGTTTGATCTTCCACAGGATACCCAGCGCTTGCAGCAGGTTATTCTCCAACGGTAAGTCATCACTTCTTTGTATCCACTTGTTATAACATTCCTTAACACTAAACGAATTATCCACATTTCTAGGCCACAAAACTACATCTTCTTCCTCCCTACTGTTCAGGCTGTGCTCACCTAAAAGAAGTTGTAATTCCTGAATGAAATCTTCTTCAATACCAGGCATAACCACGTTCAGACCAACCAAATCCCAATTCCATTCATTACCCTCCCAATAGCCACAATCCTTGACCAGAATATTTTGATTTTGAGAATTCCTAAACAGCGCAGGGAACTGTGATTTAATGGCATTTCCTCCGGCCCATCTGGAATGCCAGAACAAAGTCTTGTTACCATTCCCTAGTTTCCATACAAGATTGTTCCAAATACCCTCTTTGTTGGAAAAACTAGCCAGCTTGCATAAGTCGTTCCACCAAGCCGACCTCTGATTAAAGGCTACAACACAAGGAAACAGAAACAAGCTCTTGAAATTTCCATTATACCTTGCATTAATAATGTTATGCCAGATTGCGTCGTCTTCATAGGAGATCCTCCACAACCACTTCGACATAAGAGCTCTGTTGAAAGTTCCTATATCTTTCACACCTAGACCCCCTTGAGATTTAGGTTTACATATAAGGGACCACCTAACCCAAGCTATACTCTCCTTATTACCATCACCAGCCCATAAAAATCTCCTCTGAATGGCCTTGAGAGTCTTCACCACACCCACAGGAGCTAGATAGAATGACAAATAATGAACTGGCATATTTATTAGGACTGAATTTATTAAAGTTACCCACCCACCTATTGAAAGCAGTTTGCCCCTCCATGTTGCCAATCTGTTCTTGACCGAGGAAATAACCGGATTCCAAAATTCTTTAGATTTGTGCTTACCTCCCACTGCCAGGCCCAGAAACGTGAATGGAAATTTCCCTACTTTACAATTCAAAAATGAAGCAGTAGCTCCAGTTTCATTCTCCTCCACACCAAAGCCCATAATACTACTTTTATTATAATTAATCCTCAAGCCGGATAAAGCCTCAAATCCTCTTAATACTGCCTTTATACCCCAGATATTAGACCATGTGTTATTGCAAATGATGAGTGTATCATTTGCGAACTGAAGAAGAGAATTAACAATTTCACCTCCAATCTCCACACCATGGAAATGACCACTAAGTTCAGCTTTCTTAAATAGTACAGATAAGCATTCAGTGATTAATACAAACAGAAATGGAGACAATGGATCTCCCTGCTTCAGTCCCTTATGGATCTTGAAATCTTTGGATGAACTACCATTAATCAGAATTGAGCTATAACAATTGGTAATCAAACCTTTCACCCAACCAACCTTAAAAAGAAAACTCCAATTAACGCAGTCGAACGCTTGAGCAAAATCGATCTTAAGCATATATCCTTTCTTCTTCTTCTTTTTAGCAAAATCAAGAACTTCATTGGCCACCAAAACACCATCAAGGGGTTGTCTGCCTGGGACAAAGGCTGTTTGAGAAGGTGATACAAGTTTCTCGATGACACTTCTGATTCTGATAGCAAGGATCTTAGACACAATTTTATGAAAACATCCAATAAGAGCAATTGTTCTGAAGTCCTTCACATATTGGGGGTTCTCCACTTTAGGTAAAAGTACAAAAAAAGCAGAAGAGAAGAATTTGGAGAGGGTACCATTTTCATAGAGTTCATTAATACCATTAAGAAAGTCGTGACCAATAATCTCCCAAGTGTGTTTAATAAATTTCAGGTTGAAACCGTCTGGCCCTGGGCTTCGATCTCCTTCACACGATCTAATTGTATCCAAAACTTCTTCATTTGAGAATGGTTCCGTTAAACGCAGGTTATCCTCTTCAGATAGTTTCTTCAGAGAACTAAAATCCAACTCCAAGTTATTAATTGCATCAGCCTGAAACTTTTCTTCAAAGTGTCTGTGTAGAAAATGTTTCACCTTCTCTACCCCGTCTTCTTCTTGTAGGCCAATATTTAACGCATAAATGGTGTTGTTAGTTCTTGTGATTGGCTAAAATTTTGGTAAAATAATGTTAATGTCATGGTTGATGTTTCAACATGAGATTCTAACACTATTGTTATGTTTTATTTAACATTCTGGTGTGTTAAAGGTGTAAGGGTTGGAGTTGTGTGCTGATGTTAAACCCGATGTCTTGACATCAGTTGTGAACATCAGTCAGAGATGATTTATTAGGGCTGCGCGTGGTGCTGGTTTTAAAGAGATATTCTGCTGAAGAGAATCAGAGATTACAGGCGAATATCATGGGTAGATATATTCTGTTGCAATCAGTTATGAAGAAGATTAGTTTGTTGCTAATTTAATGCAAAAAGATATGGAGAATAATTAGAGTTAATTATGAAGATTTGATTATAGATTTAATTGAAGATCTATTTAGTAGCAAAATCTTTTGCAGATTTGGTACAAAAGATTTGTTGTGATTTGAAGGCCCAAATCCAGTTGGGAAAAAGTTATAAATAGAATGCTTGTAATCTAGAATAGGCACGAGTCCAAGATGTAGATCATTAGGGCTTAGTCTAAGTGAACCACTCGGGTTGTGAGATGGTCACTGTGTTCTTACTCAGAAACCTGTAGGTAATGAGTATTGTATTGTTCTTGGAGGAAGCTGTTAAGCAACTCCAAGGTGTGTCATGGAAGTGTGACTTCTACTTTTCTGTGTTTGAAAAGTTGTTGGTAATCAAGTTGTTAATGCAGTGGCGGAGATGTTGACTGCTAGACATCATTGTGATGATTGGGAGTGAGATGGAGTCTCTTATCTAGGGAGGACTTAGATAGAAGGGTCATTGGGTAGTGATTAAATTAGGTAGATTGTCAACTGGTTTGTTGAGTCTGTAATTTGATACTACTAATAGTTGACTTCCTTCCTGGCTTGGTATGCCCCCAGATGTAGGTTGTTAGACCGAACTGGGTGAACAATTCTTGTGTGTTATTCTGTGCTTTTATTGTCTTGTCCATACTGCAGATATTGATGTTGTGACATCACACTTAACATCACATATCTGAGACCATAATTTCAATCGGTATTAGAGCAGGCATCCTGTCCGTTTCTGGATGAGATCTGGGGAAGATATTTTCTGGTTCATGAGCAAGGAAGATAGTGAAGGATGGACTATTCATGATAGAGTATCGTTATCAGGAGAACTGTTGTTGGCACGTGGTTTATGATGATGATGTGCAAGGATTATTGAGTAGTGCCTGAAGGTTGTTGAGGAGTTGTTGTGTGTTCCGCTGCATGGTATCTGATGTTACCCTGGTTGGTTCTTGTATCTCTAGTGGTGAAATTCTAGGAAGGTATTCTCTTGGAAAGACATTAGGGTTTGGTCTCCTCAGCAGGATATTCTATGATGTTGTAGTTTATGTAAGACAGCTTCAACCGTTTGGTTAGATACTTGAGGATTATCTCATATCCTTGTTTTGGGAAAGAAGTGATCAAAAGGTGGATGGATCTTATTAAAGACTGTATGACATGGAAGTTTCAGTTTTTTTTGAAGAAGATTATATTTCAAATCAGGCATTGAAGACCAATCTGTCCAGAACAGTGATTACTTATTTATCATGTTTCTTGATGGTGAAAGAAGAGGGTAGAGTCAAAGCAAAAGAGTATCACTGTCAAATCTTTCATGCGGGAGTGAAGATCTTGATAAGTTATCTCTTAAGCTTAGTTGTGGTGACCTAATGAGGAGGAAGTTTCATCAAGAAAGAAGCTGAGCTTAATATGTCAATTCTAATGTCTCGACATCGCGCTACACATTAGCAGTTTGTGGTAAATGCTAAGTCAAAGACCTATTAGATTGTAGCTGCTTTGAAGGATCGCTGTAGCTGTGAAGCTGAACAATTTTTGAGATGCTGTTCAAAATGTCATAGCATTTTAGCTGGAGCTGGTTGAAGAAAAGGTAGTAATCTTGATAGCAGAAGAGAAGGAGATGATCCTTGTTTGAGCTAAACTGTCTGAGGACAATATTATAGGGTAAATGCATCCAAGATTTTGTGTGCAGTAGTAGTGTAAATTAGCCTGGGGTCAATTGGTGTCTGGATTAGTTGTATGGAATGAACTCTTCCAGTTTTGTGGCTTGAAGGATTGAAAGTAGCAGTTTGTATATGGTATGTTTATCACTCTTAAGTTAGACAAGAGGTCTGAACCTTTTGCTTATAAGAAGAAGCTTCTGGAAGAGTGTGTTATGCAAGTTACTGCAGTGTTGATTGACCAAATGGTGATATGTTCTCGTGTGTTCCAAGAGATATGTATGGATTAATGTGGTTGTAGTCTCCAAATCCATAGGAGATGCTTAATGTGATTTAGACTAATGTCAGAACTGATGTTGAAACTTCATTTCAGTTCTTTGCTCAGGGTGTAGTAAAAGATCAAGACACTGACCTAACCTGGAAGGCTTTTGTGGTGTGAATGGTTGTCATGATGGTTTGTTTTGAAGAAGAATCAGCAGATTCCTGTTGTGTGAGAAGGTTACCTTGACATGAGTTGAGTATTTGTCTGCTTTTGATAAGGTTGTGCATGACAAAATACATTGATGGGAGACTATGTATATGTCTGATGGAAAAGTGCAGGACTGTTGAAGTGTTGAGAATATACCTTACTCTATGTGGCTGTGGTATCTTGAGATTATAACAATAAGATTGTGTGTTCTATAGTGCATTTAGAAGTGGCATTATTTGGTACCGTCTTGGACTACTTATTTTCTGAAGATTCAGATGTGGTAGGTTTGAAGTCTTTGGAGTTTCTGAGCAGGATGGAGGTTGTCTACTCAAACTTGATTGTTGAATCAAGTCTATGAAAGCATGGAAATCTGTTTCTGCAAAAGGAGGAGGTTCTTCTAAGTGGCAGAAGGAAGAGCTGAATTCAACAGTTGGATATCATAATGTTTTGACATCTAGCTTAACATCAGAAGTCTCAGCTGGTGATATGGCACATCAGCTTAAGATAGGGGTGATCTACAGTAATGGTAGTTATGGATGCTTCAAAAAGATCTATCTCATACAGTTTGCGGGAGCTGTGGTTTGAGAAGGTGTTACATGACCATGGCTTAGGGAGTCTAAGTGTGTTTGCTATTAAGCAATTGGAACTTGTGACTTGAAGATCTGGTTTCTTTGGTGGATCAAGATATCTTTGTGAGAGCTCTGACAAACGTGAAAAAGGTCAAAATGTGGCATTTGACTGGTTTCATATGAGGATTCATGCTTGAGGTGATCAAACTGTGGCATTTGGTTGATCTCAGAAGTGAATTCGAAGAATCAAGATAATCAAAGTGTGGCAGCTGGTTATTATTGAGGATTGTCTTGGAACAAGTTACTCTTGGGCAGAAGGGTGATGAGTTGAAGGCTCAAGGAGATTATTCTTCTTGAAGGTGGATGAGAGTTTAATTCTCTAGTTCTTTGGATTACTATGCTATAGTAAGTCCAATTGGTGGAGCATATCAAGAATCATGGTGATGATGTCTTGGTGTGTGGCAGATGTTTTAACTTGTGTTGGGACATTATCTGGTTGGATATCCTTAGTGAAGGATGATTATGCTCTGGTTCAGAAGCGTGGTGCCTACATTATAACTAAGGAGCGTCTACATAGTCATACGGGAGAATGATGAAGTAGAAGGTCTGCCTTGGATGGAGAATGTAGAGAAGACTGAAGTAGATCAGGTATTGATTGATTGGAAGTCTGAAGATGAAGAGTATGATAGGGAATGACTACCTTTGGAGAAAGGGACAATGGTACCATAGTGCATGTGCTTAACAAGTGTGCTTAAATGTTCATCTTCATCTAGAGCATTGGTTAACCATGACAGGGGGAGTACTTGTCTATGGATTCTGCAGCAAAGGTACATATATTGTGAAGATTTCATGCTGATCAAGATTGTGAAGTTTGGTTGAATCTTATGAGGATATAATGTCAGATAACATGTTATGACATTAGGCTGGTGGTTGGCATTGGATGTTATGATAATTGGTTCTAGCCATGTGAATCATGTGTGCACATGCTTCTGAGGAGAAGTCTGAAGACAATTTTATTGGTTTGGAATGTATAATCTTTTGTAGAGTCTTGGGTTGATAATGTTGTGGGCAAGCTGACATTGTCTGATAAGATGTCAGAACATGGTACAGGACATGCTTTTCTTGAGCCAAACAAGGAATTATTCTGGACGGTGGAAGGGTAAGGTGGAACACGTATCTTCGACTATGCATGGAACTGTTTTGGCACAATTTATGGTACGAATCAGTTTAGAGGCAATAAAGGCGGTCAAGACTGTTTTGGATGGTAGACATTGAATTTGGATGGAGTTTTTAGTTCCTAAAATAGCGTTTCTATGACCAAGAACTTTGACTATTCAAGGCTCATTAATTCCAAAGTAACTGGTAAGCTATTTATAGAGGTTATTCTTTGCTCCTTCAGCCAGTGAGTGTTCTTGTTTCATAAGTCTTATGGCGTTTGTTCGTTTTTGGGTGAGCACTACTTGGGTCTGGTTCTGTGAGGGCTTTCTTTGCCAATTTGTGGCTAAAAAGGGGGAGAAAGGAAAGGGTTTGCGCAGATGCTATGTCTGGAGTCTGCAATTTCAGATGTGGTTCAGAGATGTCAAAGAGGATGTCCTAACCTTAGGTTGGTGTTGAGTCTTTGTGACTTGTGTCCTGAGTTATGAACACAGTTGTGACTTGTGTTCTGAGTTACCTGGGTTGGCAGAATGGCACTTCTTAAGTTTTATCTTATGCAACAGATTAAACCTGGTGTCTGATCAAAGAAGGTGTGCAGAATTCTCTTATGCCACCATTGGTCCTTTATGTATAGACAGACATTTCTTTTCTGGAGGAGTCTTATACATTTTTTCTGGGTTAGTCCTAGAAGGAAAAATAAATGTGTTGTATTGAGGGGGAGTATCAGATATCTTCTTCCTCATGTGCACCAAATGACTTCAGGACCTAATGTGCTGCCTGAAGTTGTTGTGCTGTACTATGGTGATGTTATGTCAAACATGATGTCCTAACATCATTCAAAATTTACCAAGAAGATGATTCTCCATGGGTGCTGATGGTTACTGTTAGGATCAGATGACTACAAACATAGGATTATAATTGCTGCTGTAATCTGAGTTGTAATGTTTATATATTTGTTTTAGCCAAAATTAGCCAAAGGGGGAGATTGTTAGTTCTTGTGATTGGCTTAAATTTTGGTAAAATAATGTTAATGTCATGGTTGATGTTTCAACATGAGATTCTAACACTATTGTTATGTTTTAGTTAACATTCTGGTGTGTTAAAGGTGTAAGGGTTGCAGATGTGTGCGGATGTTAAACCTGATGTCTTGACATCAGTTGTGAACATCAGTCAGAGATGATTTATTAGGGCTGCGTGTGGTGCTGGTTTTAAAGAGATATTCTACTGAAGAGAATCAGAGATTACAGGCGAATATTGTGACACCCCCAATCTATACCCCAAAGCTATTAAAGCGATAAATAAAAATTCAAAATTTCATCAGAGTATAATTAAAACATGCACGGCATAGACCGGAGACGCCACAACAATTTGAAACAAACATAAAACACCTGCTCATACAGATATGCAACCATTCAGGTAATATTATACCCACAATTCAGAAACAGAATATAAGCGGAAAATCCGTAACAGAATATCAACATATATATATCTCATGAAAGTTTGTTTGTCATATACAACATCCTACATGTACAATCCAAAAGATACATATACATAATACAAAATAATCACAAACGGCCACCCTAACTACCCGGTGTCACATATCAGAGCCGATCGACAAAATAATAAAGACGCAAAGCTTCACAAAAGACCTCCAGCAACTCTAATCTGCAATGCCTCATAGAGCATTATAAAACAGCAGAAGGGTGAGAAAAACAATCATATTACAGTTGCATATAATTATATATTAACACAGAAATACACAGGTAAAACATTCTCACCATAAATGCACCACAATCAAATACAACACAACACAGTACAATTCTCAAGTATCAAATACCCATACACCTCAATCATACACAATACACTCATCATCAATACAATTTCACATATTCCATCTCATCAATCACATTCATAATTCCATGCACAATTTATCCATGATTTATGCAAATGCACAGAGATCGACACAACGACTCTATGCACATGCCATGCAGTACCGACTTCCAATATTTCTCATCACTAGTTCACTCAGGAACTCTGCTAGAATCATCGCTCGTTACTGAGGATCACTCAAGTAACACCCCGTCGGGCCTACGATGTTCCTCGTCCCTTTAGGTCCTCTTGGTATAAGGCGCACGACGTTTATGGATTGCTTTATGTCCTCTCGGTATAAGGCGCACAATCCGATCGCTCACACCCCACATGGGCACACAATCGTCTATAACCATCGCTTTAGGTCCTCTTATTTTTAAGGCGCACGATATATCAAATCGCTTTAGGTCCTCTTATTCTTAAGGCGCACGATGTTATAGCAGATTCCCTCTGGAATCAATCCGTCACTCAGGACGTCATAACAATGCATATCATGATGCTTGGCATACAATGACTCATGACAGTTAATATGCACACATATACGCATCCATAATCATGCATATATCAACAATTACCATACATCGCATTTTCTTGCCGTAAGACCACCAACCATCATCACAATATGTATTTCATGCAAATTCATCACTCAATAGTATTCAAGTCATACAATATCCACACCAACAACATATTGCACGTACACATCAAGTTCACACAATTAAACGGCAAAAGTCGATAACAAAAACAACACATTTTCTAATTTCCAACATAATTTAATTGGCCAACAATCTCAAAACTATCATCATAAGAAAGTACATTTTATAAGCTTTCTAACGCATCAAACCACGCCTCAAACCGAAACACAGATCAAAAGTTACAAAGAAAACAAATTGGGAAAAACTGATACATTCGCAGTGCGAAGCTCCTAGCGAGTCCTTCGCTACTACATTCGCAGTGCGAATGTCCCAGCGAACCAAGGCAGAAGGAAAAATAGCCTAGAAAATTCCCACCGTTCGCAGTGCGAACCATCCAGCGAATGCTCGCTACCCCATTCGCAGTGCGAACCCTCCAGCGAACAGTGGCAGAATGAAAAATACTACAACGTTCGCAGTGCGAACATCACGTGAATGCTCGCCACCCATTCGCTGGCCATTCGCAGTGCGAACCTGCGATTTCAGCAAAATCCAGAAGCGCACCAAATCACCCAAAAATGATATTTTCTCAAACCAAACAGTTCCAAACCAACATATGACAATCAGAACCTATTCTAATCATGATAACAAGTATTCTACTACGTTTAAACCAATTTTCAACCACAAAACCATCGATTTTTCATCATATCTCTCATTTCAACCTAGAACTCAAAGCTATGGAAAGACAAGAAACATCCAAGCAAACACATACATAATCATACACATAGTATAATCGAGTTTCGCACCCTTACCCGATTTAATCGTGTTCTAGAAAGTCGGTTGATTGATTTCCAAGTTTTCTCAAATTCTCTCTTTTCTTCTTCTCTTCTTTTCTTTTCTTCTTCTCTTCTTTTCTTCCTCTTACTATTTTCTCTCTTTTTTCTTTCTATTATATTCTAACTTAACAAAATAATTCAAAATGCCCAAATTACCCCTACACTCAAATATCTCGCAAATGTTCCCAAAACACGATAAAATATCTTCACGACGAAAAATAACATACTTTCACATAAAAGCCAGAAATAAAAGAATATAATAATAAAATACTCAAAACGACTCAAATAATTAAAAAGACAAAACTGACAAAACTGACCGGGGCGTTACAAATATCATGGGTTAGATATATTCTGTTGCAATCAGTTATGAAGAAGATTAGTTTGTTGCTAATTTAATGCAAAAAGATATGGAGAATAATTAGAGTTAATTATGAAGAGCTGATTATAGATTTAATTAAAGATCTATTTAGTAGCAGAATCTTTTGCAGATTTGGTACAGAAGATTTGTTGTGATTTGAAGGCCCAAATCCAGTTGGGAAAAAGTTATAAATAGAATACTTGTAATCTAGAATAGGCACGAGTCCAAGATGTAGATCATTAGGGCTTAGTCTAAGTGAACCACTCGGGTTGTGAGATGGTCACTGTGTTCTTACTCAGAAACCTGTAGGTAATGAGTATTGTATTGTTCTTGAAGGAAGCTGTTAAGCAACTCCAAGGTGTGTCATGGAAGTGTGACTTCTACTTTTCTATGTTTGAAAAGTTGTTGGTAATCAAGCTGTTGATGCAGTGGCGGAGATGTTGACTGCTAGACATCATTGCGATGATTGGGAGTGAGATTGAGTCTCTTATCTAGGGAGGACTTAGATAGAAGGGCTATTGGGTAGTGATTAAATTAGGTAGATTGTCAACTGGTTTGTTGAGTCTGTAATTTGATACTACTAATAGTGGACTTCCTTCCTGGCTTGGTATGCCCCCAGATGTAGGTTGTTAGACCGAACTGGGTGAACAATTCTTGTGTGCTATTCTGTGCTTTTATTGTCTTGTCCATACTGCAGATATTGATGTTGTGACATCACACTTAACATCACATATCTGAGACCAGAATTTCAGGTGTTAAGTCTTCTCCTCCCCTTGATAACCGAATGGAAAAACTTGGAGTTATAGTCACCCTCTTCAAACCATCTTAACCTCAATTTCTGAAATATAATACTTTCCTTAGTATGAAGCTTATTCCACATAACCTCCAAAGCCAATTGTCTTGCTTTCAATACTTCCTCTGATACATCCGTATCAGCCCCAGCCATCTCGTCCTCAATCTCGTTAACCCTCTTTACTTTCTCTTATATTTCCAATTCGCGGATTCCAAAGACATGAATGTTCCACCATCTTAACCTTGTTCTAAGATGTCTTAGTTTTTGAATCAGAATGTCTCCTGCATTGTTGGCTGAACCACCCACAGCACACCAGCTTTCTTTAACAAAATCCAAAAAGTGAGGATGCTCTAGCCAAGCGTTGATAGACTTGAAGGGTTTTGGACCCAATTACTATAGAACGAAACTAAAGATATGGGTCGATGATCTGATACGTCTCTCATCCCCACCTTCTGATTTACAAGTTTCTAACAATCACATAGATCTTCACTGATTAAAAATCTGTCTATCCTACTTTTGCATGATCCATTCGACTTAAACCACGTAAACCTATTCCCCACAATAGGCAGATCTACCAAACCCGATTCTTCTATGAAAGCACTAAATTCTTCCATCTCGTTCATATTATATCTTCCCCAACCTTTCCTCTCCTCTTTATTTTTGATTGAGTTGAAATCCCCCCTAGAATCCAATCTCCCCCAGGCAGACTGGCTTTCAAGCTAAGTAGTTTCCCCCAAAGTATTCTTTTTTCAGAGATTCCACATGGAGAGTATATATTAACGATATATAGATCCCTACCCCTGCTCTTTCCAAAAACCCCCAAGTATCCATTGCCAGAAAAACTAAAGATGGATTTAAAAGAATTTTTCTTCCAAACAGAAATCATACCTCCAGACATACCATTTGAGTTAGAAGCTGACCAGTCGAAATCTTCCCTCCCACATAGTTTCCTCACAAAATCCTCCTCCATCTTCTTACATTTAGTCTCTTGAAGCATGCAAAATTCAATGTTATTCTTTTCAATCATCTGTTTAATTCTTCTAACTTTGAGAGAAGAATTACACCCTCTTACATTATAAGTTGTAAGATTCATAAGGCAGGGATTGATGTCTCCTTCTCCATAATCTTTCTGTTTGTATCTCTACTCTCCATGTTCCTCAGAATTCCTTCCAACTCCTCGTCTCCTTCTTCACCCTCTACACCTATTGTCTTTAGGATTGCCCCTAATTTGCTAGACACATCTTCAGACCTTCTCTTGATCCTCACATTACCCCTGACAACATCTGAATCCGAAATGGAATCACAACACAAAAATTGACCCACCCGAGTATCTCGATTCGCTATCCCCATCCGCCCTAATTTCATCACTACATTCCATCTGCCCAGTGTGTTTTTTTATGTTACACGAAGAATGCAGAAGTGCTGAGAAAAATGATGGTTCAAAAGGTATTTGAATTTTATCATACACCTCCTTCAATGTTATCTTTTTCCTCGCAATCTTAAGTCCAGGATCCAAGTTAGTCACCAGGGTCCCCAAGGAATGAACATTGGGCCTCCCATCTAAGCGCAATCCAGACTCCACCATTGGGCCCAACCGTAAATTATTTGAAAATCTTCCTTTTTCCTCACTCGTACAAGTTACCTCTGTTGAGACATTCTCTCTCCCGATCTCCAATATTCCAGCATCACATTCCATCACTTTGCCTTGACCCACTCCCTCATTAAATGCCGCCTCCTCAAGTACTAGGTCTGGAACCTGGCTATCTACCCTACCCCCTCCAAAAAACACCTTTTTATTTTTGAACCCCACGTTATCAGAACCTGACATACCAACTTTATGTACTTTGTTTGCCCCCTGTGAGTTACCTCTGTTCATAGTTTCATGATACCTAGGATCCCTATCTTCCACCCTATCGTCTCCCAGCAAAGAATCTCTGAAATCTTCCTTGTCGACGTCACTGGCCTGAATTCCTCCGTTGTCTTCCTTTTCTTCTTCATCATCAGATTCATCTTCTGTTTCATCAACTAAGGACTCCTCCGAATCAAGGTTCCTTCTCTTGGACATGGTTGAAACTAAACGCTTGGGTCCATGGTTATCTTCTACTAACTTTATAACAAAAGTAACGCCATTGACTTCTACGTTTAAAACGTCGTTCAAATTGCTGGTGTATCTTGTTTTAACCAGGATCCTAGCCACATCAAATTTAGAGTGGGACTCTGTTTCTTCATCACAGCTAATGAATTCACCAATACCGCTCATTATATATTTGAAAAAATGATTCCTCCATGCATGACATGGGACACCGAAGCACTTAACCCACATTAATCTCTCTTTATCCACTTCAGCGGGTGACCAACCTCTGATATCCTTAAACCAACTCTGCAACCACACTTCCTCCTCCTCCACCAACGATTTCACTGCGTTAACCTCCAAATCCTCCAATAAACACATATTTTCCCCCATTGGAGTAACCTTAATGTTGAAGAAACCTTCTTTGTGAAATATTTCCTGATGTTGTATGAGTTTCCTGAGTTCAAAATCTCCCCCACATAAGCCTTCTCAAAGCGAACGATTTCTTCCTCTTTTATCTCAAATGTTAGACCTCTCCAATCGAGAAAAGATTTCCCAATGATCCTGTCTTTCTCTCTATTATTAACCACATTGTTTTTCGCTCCACACATGACATCTGCATATGATCTGCCCTACGTCACCCTGTTAGATACCTTCTTGTTGAATCCAACCGAAGGGTGAGATGCTTGGTTATGAAATTTTCTTACTATCTTAGCCACTGGTTCTATCCTTCTATTAAACCTGGGTATGTTAACATACAACTTCTTACCATCGATTTGAATGTTGTCTAATATCATGGCTAAGCTTCTTTCATCCTCCACCTGCCTGAATCTGACAAAGCCATAACGCTTACCCTTCCGATCCTTCTTTCTTGGGATAAAAACCTCATAAACTATTCCATGTTCCATGAACACCCTCGACATCTCCTTCGCATTATAGTTGTCCGGAAACTCCGTAAAGAAGAAGGAAGATATAACTACATTATCCCCCGTTTTTTTACCAGTTCTCTCTTTCCAAACTGAGAATCTCGAAGTTGTGATGTTCTTATTCCTTCTGTTGACGACTCTCTACTCCATGATTCTACCGGAATCTAGTAATATAACCAGCAACAACAAAAACACACAAAAAAACCAGAAAAAAGCTTCAAGAGTGCCAAGGCCCCTAGCCCTAAAGCTATGAGTTTAAGCCGAAAACGCCCTCAAATCTTAAACCCAGCTCCTAAAGTTTTGAAACAACTTATTTTAGTTCTAATATGTCATCTTATCAAAACATACATCCCATATTTTAGTTCTAATTTTCGAATTTCTTTTGGATAGATTAAAAGATAAAATGATGACAAATAAATAATAATAATAATAATAATAATAATAATAATAATACCGACATATTAAAGAATAAGAATAGATAGCATAAATTAATTAAATATAACCATTAATACTATAAGATTAACATTTATTGACAAAAGTAAAAAGAATAAAGTTAAAATAAAAGAAAAAGGTTATTTAAATTCGGAAACTTGTTAGTAGATAAAACATCTTTAAGATCTCCTATAAAACTTGAGAAAGGAAATTACCACTAAATTTACTTTTATATCCTTTTAAGTTGATTTTAAATAAGTGACACATATTATTTTATGATGATAATTTTTAAAATTCGTGACGATATTTAATTATATGAACAAGTTGGGGTGTGCATCCTATTTTACCACTTTTACTTTTGTAAAAATTAGGTATGGGAAAATATTTACTATTTAAATATTTTTAAAAATCAGACTTTTCAAAAATATTTTTAAAATAAAAATATGAAAAAAATTAGGTATGGGATAAATATATACTATTTAAATATTTCTAAAAATCTAAATTTACAAAAAGATTTTTAACATAATTAAAGCATGTACAATATAGGAAGATGATACATTCTTCCACCAATTAAATAAAAAATATATTTATCCTGTGCATCGAAAATTTCTAAGACCTAATCATTCTTATCATAGATTACAGAAGGCTTTTAATAGAAAATAGGAGTTTGGTATCGATCCAAAGCCTTTAATCGAGGAGGAAGTTTATAAAAGACAACAACAACTTAATGTTATCTTTGGGAAGAAAGGAAAAGGGCACGTGGAGAAAAATATTTGGAAAAAGAGGTCAGTGTTCTTTGATCTTCCATATTGGTCTAGCCTTGATATAAGACATTGTCTTGATTTGATGTATGTGGAGAAAAATGTATGTAATAGTTTGATTTGGAGCACTTCTAAACATTAAAGGAAAGACAAAAGATAATAAGAAACCCTGTTAAGATATGGTGGTGATGGGTATACGACCAAAGTTAGCCCCAAAAGATATAGGAAATAGAACATCTTTGCCCCTAGCATATCACACTTTGTCTTAAAAAGAAAAAAATTTGATTATTTACAGGGTATCAAAGTTCCTTAAGAGTACTAATCAAATGTGAAGAAACTTGTGTCAATGAATGATCTCAAATTATTTGGCTTAAAATCTCATGATTTTCATGTCATGGTGCAACAACTTTTATCCGTGTCTATTACGGTGGATGTATCTGATAGAGAAATACATGAAGATCTTTAAAGGGTATACAAAGAATCATCACCGTCCAGAAGCTTCAATTGTTGAATAGAACATTATAGAAGAATCTATTCAGTTTTGTACAAATTATTTGTCAGAAGTGAATTCTATAGTAATTCTCGAGTCTCGTCATGATGGATGATATGATGGTAGATGTATTCAAGGTTTAAATGTTAAGACATTTGACCGATATGTAGTTCTTCAAGCAAATTTGTATATGTTGAATAACATTAGTGAAGTTCAACCTTACTCATTCACAAAAGTATTATCAAGGATAAATTCTCCCGGATGAGTGAAACAATATTGTTGATAGAGTATAACAAAACTTTTATAACTTTGTTTAATGAAATGGTTTCTAAAGAGAGTAGTGCAACAGAGACAATTAAATGGATTTCACATATGCCTAAGTTTAATGTAATAACTATGAGTGCATACGACATTACTAAATATGCATTCTATACAAAATCAAAGGACGATTGTAGTAGCATGCAAAATAGTGGGGTTGTGGTTAAGCTAAATCCATGTACTTCTCTAGTTTAAAGGATAAGAATATTATACTGGCATCTAGAGCGTACTTTGGGGTCATTGGGGAGATTATGGAGATTGATTATGTTACTTTTAAAGTGTCTTTATTTAAGTGCAAGTGGATTGACACTAACATTTGTGTAGAAACCGATGAATTAGGATTCACACAGGTTGATCTTTGAAAGACGACTTATATGAATGAACCATTCATCATGGCATCCCAAGGAAAACAAGTTTTTTATGTTACTGATCCTTCTAACACAAGATGATCAATTATTCTACAAGGAAAATAGATTCCTGATAATGTTGAAAATCAAGATTTAAATTTTGATACCCTCTCTTTCGCAACATATGTATGTCTCTCATCTGAAGAAAATGATGCCGATGATGATGTCCATGCTATTCGTCATGATCATCAAGAGGGAATATGAGAAAAATAGTAAGCAAATATTTTATATCACTTAGTAATATATATTTACTCATCTATCTTTTTATATTCTTTTTACTAAAGATTTTATGTTATTGTTATTTGTGATGATCTTAATTGGTTTCAATTGTGGTTCAAATTATAGGTGTTTAACGACGGGTGACAAATCACAGAAGAGAACTTTTGAACGACCTACAATACTTTTTATTTCAGTTATTGCTTTTGTTGGTTAATCATTTGTTTTAGTTTTAATTTGTTGTAAATTTATAAGGTGTACATATGTCATTTTGTCTTTGCAAATGGTGCAAACAATTAATATTTTTGGTATAATGTTTCTGTTTGAGAAATGGGTAAAAAGTACAATATTTCTATTTCAAAAATGACCAAAATATGGTTCTGTAATACAGGTTCAAACCAAAATATAGAAAAATAAAATTAAAATAATTAAATAACAATGTTTTCCCCTCATTTATTAGTATAAATCAAGGTAATAATTATTTTCTATTACCTCGGTTTCTCAAATAACCTAGAGGAACTGTGGTGTAACACCCTAAAATTTCCCGCATAATTCATAAATAATTATCAGAGTAATTAAAAGTCAACATGCATTTAGGATGCTATTTTTCAACATTAACCTGCTCATATAGTCGGACATTTAACACATAGCCACTTTTATAAAAAAGTATTAATAATAGTAACATTGTAACATTAATAATAATAATAATAATAATAATAATAATAATAATAAACATGCTGAACTTCCCTTCATTTAGAAGCGGAAACATCAACAACGATTATTCAAGACATAATTATAAAATAATGTAGTTATATCGAAACATTAAACATGAGAGCTACACATTAGTCTCCAACAAAACATAGAGTAAAGAAATAACGTTCTAAACCCCTCAGTGTTACACATCAGAGCAGACGCCGACTCAATAGAAACAAAAAGGAAGAGCACCATCTTTCACTCACATCCACATCTCTATTGCAGATTATCTGCACGATGCCCATGTAAAGGCAACATTCAAACAGAAGGGGCCAGATATCACAATTATATAAAGCAATGCATAATAATAAGTAAGCATCAGATTATTACATACATAATCACCCATTCCACCAATCACACTTCCACACAAATCCAAACACAACAACACAACAACTATGCAATGCAATGAGACTCAATGCCATGACTCAATGCATGTGGTACCAATATGTGAACTCTCAGGTTCACTCGCTCCAATCCCCACCTTGGATCTGAGCACACTAAAATCGTTACCATCACCATAGGTAACGCTTCACTAATTCCATCACCATAGGAATTAGCTACTCGCACTCAATCCATCACCATAGGATTGAGCCTCACCAAAACGGGCCATCGTCCAACACCATGATGCATGCAACATTATATACATGCAATAAAAACAACCAGTACAATGACATTCACTATAGTCAGGTATTATGCCAATGCTGGCCACCATGCACCATACACATGCTATAAACATTCAATAACAGCAATTTAATAATATAGAAAGCAACAACAATGCATTCACACACATTCCACACCACAACACACACACCATATATCATTTAATACCATCATGCAACAATTAATTTAATTCTAGGTACTAAAAATAATTTTAAAATAAAGTACACAACACCAGCTTCCCGACACTTCGAACGGTGCCCCAAACGGACACCCATAGCTCAAGATATGAATTTTTAAAGATTTACAAATTTTCCTTCCAGTCTAACCGGTTACACCAATTGCAGTAACCAGTTACACCCTGTAACCACGCCACTGCCTAGCCACAGTTTCACATTGTAATCGATTACACCATTTCTGGTAACCGGTTACACCCCTTCAATTTGCCCAGAAAACGCATTTTTTTAACATTGTAACTTGTTACACCTGTAGTAGAAGCACTTTTCTACAACTTATCAGTACAAAATTTGATTTTTATTAACCCATTCCAAAACCTCACTTCTCATACCAATCAATCACAAAAATTTTCCACGTAATAATTACTTTTAAAAAGTCCCAAAATCCCATATTTTTATAAAGAAGTTCACATACTCGAGTTCTGACTCTGACTCGCAACAGTTTCAACAACACAACCAGTGGCGGAACTAGGATACTTTTATTGAGAGGCCATAAAATTTGTTGAAATAATATCAATACTTTCATGTAAAATTAGGAAGTTCTTTCGTAGTGCCGTGGAAAATGCTTGTTTAATTTTAAGCAATTATTTGGGCTCAATTCTCAGTAGAGACTTTTTTTTTTAAATGAAATAATAAAATTACAAAAACGTCTCTACTAAGGATCGAACTTAAGTCCTTATATTAGCAAAACATACTGGTTACCGCTACATCACAATTGATCAATTAATATTTATCGAAACAAAATATTTATATCATATACTTTATTAAAATGTATATTCCTCCACCTAAATTTTTTGATATTCTTGAAATGTTTGGGGTGGCCATGGCCACCCCCTGTCCAGCTGTAGGTCCGCCCCTGTGAATTATTGAAACAAACACCGAAAGTTCTTCATGGAATGTTAAAAAAAACATCTAGAACTTAGCATAAGAAAGAGAGTCTGAAAGGCTAATTAAGAATCTAGGACCGAACAAAATTGATAATCAATTTATTTCTTCTATATAATGGAAGGAAATAGTAAGAATTTTGTTCGTAAGATTTCTATTATTCTTCAAGTGGTAGATGATCCTAAGACTTATAAGGACATATTAGCTTCAAAGGACTCTACTTTTAGAAGGATGTTATCCAAGACAAAATAGATTCAACAATGTCAAATCATACTTGAGATCTCGTTGATCTACCTACAGGATCAAGACCTACAATGATAAATTAATAGCCAAGGGTTTTAGACAAAAAGAAGATGTTGATTATTTCAACACATATGCACTAGTAAAAAGCATAATGAAAATTAGAGTATCATTTGCATTAGCTTATTTGCATAACCTTATAGTTCATCAAATGAATGTCAAAACAAAATTACTAAATGGAGATCTCGATGAGGAGATTTACAAGGAGAAACCAGAAGGTTATGTGCTTCTTGGTAATGAACAAAAGGCGTGCAAACTTTTCAAATCCTTGTATGGATTAAAACAAGCACCAAAACAATGACATCAAAAATTTGACTTTGTCATTGAAAGATTCACCAATTAAAGGGGAGACACACAACTTAGGGAAATAATTTTCAATAATTATCAAAATACAAAGTCAAAGATTATTTTATCATCAAAAGGGGGAGCTTGAGTAGAATATATCTTATATCTAGTTCAATTTTGATGAAGACAAAGACTATCAAATAAGAAAAGGTTCAAAAGTGTCATGCACATCAATGATGAAGATGATCAAGAAGGTTTAGCATATAAATTCAAGTGAACATAAATAAGGTGATCATTGTAATTTATATTATACTACTTTAAATTGATCATAATTTTATCTCTCACTTCATCTTAAACCTTCTTGCATCATCATGCATAATCATCTAAAAACATTCTTCATCAAATTCTTGTTATTGCGTGAGAATATTGTGATATTCATTTGTCTCCATGTTGATTATATGATTGATCATTAGCAACGAGATGAATGGAATTTTAGAAACAAAGAGGTTTCTAACTTCCACATTTAAGATGAATGATCCTGGACTAGTTGACACACCTTTCAGGATCAAAGTAAAGCAAATGGCGGGGGTTATGAACTTATTCAAACACATTATGTTGATAAAGTACTTGACAAGTTCAAACACTTACGCTTTAAGGAAGTGACCTCTCCATTTGATCCTAATGTCAAACTTTAAAAGAATGATGGAAGATTTGTGGCTCAATTGGAATATGCAAGTGTATGCAATGTACTAGAACCGACATAACATTTGCAATTATTAAAATGAGTAGATTTTACTAGAAATCCAAATGGTGGGCATTGGAAGGCCATCATTAGGATTTTATGCTATCTTATGAAAACCAAAAATCTTGGTCTCCATAATGGTAGAATTCCTTCCTTCCATATTAGAAGGATATATCAATGCGAGTTGGATATTAATTATTGAATATTATAAATAAGTATTTGGGCGGATATTTACACTAGCTGGGGTGCAATTTTATGGAGAAGCAAAAAACAAATGCAGATCACTCTCTCAACCATAGACTCAGAGTTCGAGGCCTTTGCTTCCACAAGTGAAGAAGTTGAATAGTTGAGGGGCCTTCTGTTGGAAGTTCCATTGGCTAAAGACAATGTTTCAAAGGTGTTGATATATTGCAGTAGTCAACCCACTGTAGCGAGCGATTTTGGACGCGGTTCTTAAGCGCTGGTCGCTCTCTGCGGTTTGAGCTTAAACTACAGGTCGATTCATTTTTTATCCTATTAAAGCTGATGAAGGAAGGGAAATAGATGTCTCCAATTAACCCTGCTTTGCATACTGAGTTTAAACAGCGGTCTGTTAGGTTACGGATGCTATCAATGTGGGGGGCCTTTGTACTGGTTATTTGTATTTTTGCCAATACTGTTTTCTTTCTTTTTACCTTGACAGAAGGTTTTTGGCGGGGAACAAGGATTAGGATGTTAGGACTGATGCTTTTGAATTACTGCTTTTGATTGATGGAGATATGGGATTTGGGTTTTTGTTTAGTGTGCTCGCTAAGATTTTTCTTTCAATCTTATGCCTACGTATTCCCGTTTACCAAAATAGGGAAATCAGAGCGTTCGTAGTTCCTCCTATTCTATGGGAGGAAATGGGTGTTTTGGTGTCTTGTTCAAAGCCCAAGACGTGAAGCTGAAAGTCTGTTTGTATCTTGTTCAAAGCCCAAGATGTGAAGCTGAAAAGTCTATTTGTGTCTTGTTCAAAGCCCAAGACGTGAAGCTGAAAAGGTGTTGACTTTAGAGAGAATTTGTCATCTCTAAAGAGGGGGTTGTATGTCACAACTGTTTTATAAAGGAGAATTACTTTAACCGGGATTTGTGAATCTGGCAATGCCATAATTTCCTTTATAGGGGATTTCAACCTGAAGGAGAAGACTTTAACTCAGTGTAGAGTAATGCCATCTTTCCTTAGGATTTTCTCATGCTAAAAGGGGGACATTGGCATGGATGTAGTTGATCCAGAGGCTTGCCGCTTACAGCGATTTGATGAAAGGGGAAGGAGTTGTTGATGTTTGTGTACTGTGAACGAGGCACAACTTTGATGCTAAAAGGTTAATTGGATTAACCAGTGGTTTTCTTATACAAAGCCTAAGAGGAGGCTATTATGTGTCTCGTACAAAGCCCGAGAGAGAGGCTAAAAGGTTTTGGCCCGACGATGGAGTCTTTTGGTATCTCGTATAAAGCCCGAGATGGAGGCGATTTGACTCAACAAGAGAGTTTTTTTGTATCTCGTACAAAGCCCGGGATGGAGGCTAATTGACTCAACGAGGGAGTCTCTTATGTATCTCGTACAAAGCCCGAGAGAGAGGCTAAACGTTGTTTGACTCCGCTGAGGAGGATCATTGTACAAAGCCCAAGAGGAGGCTATGGTTACTGTTCAGTTAAGTGACAGGTCCAGTATACTGATTTTAAAGAGAAAATCAGTTCTTATATGAGCAACACTGTACTCAAGGATTTGATTCAAGGGTCCGGGTTATTCCTGTTCTTTAAGGAAGCGGGAAATCCAAAGGGTATTGAGACTGTCCGAGTCTGCGGGTTTCCTTCCTATTTAACTAAGGGGTCACTTGAGAATGTCTTCGAGACTCAAGGATATTAGACTGTCCAAGTCTAGAGTTTTATCTTTTGTACTATGCTTTGAGAAACAGTAGTAGACTCTATGAAAGGACTGTTCTATGAAGATGACTAGGTTCTGTTCTTATACCTCTAGGAGGTCGTCGGGACAATTTGTACGAAGCCCAAGAGGAGGCTGAAAACTTTTAAGAAGCCGACGGGTCCTTGTACTAAGCCCAAGAGAAGGCTATCATTCCCGGAGGAAGAGATCATTATACGAAGCCTAAGAGGAGGATGTGAATACTTCTAAGAAGCTGTAGGGTCCTTGTACTAAGCCCAAGAGGAGACGGGGTTGCTTTTAGGAAGCCTGTGGGTCCTTGTACGATGCCCAAGAGGAGGTCGATGCTTTTAAGAAGCCCGTGGGTCCCCAAACCCCGAGAAATTCAAGGCAATGCTATTCACCGAGAATAGATCAAAGTCAGGAAAGTTCGAGAATTTGGAAGAAACTCAGAGATGCCATTCACGGAGAATACATTTATCTCTGGGAGTAGAGTTTCTTGACAATTCCTAATGAGGACAGCCGAAGAGAAGACTGTATCTGGTGATCCTATTGGGGGATCTAGTTATCTATTTCTATGACTAAACGAAACGGCGTCACTTAGTTCTAGACGTAGTTGCCGGGGAAACTCGAAATATCTATACTATTATTACACAGTTGATATGAGTTTATGAAAGAAGACTTACAGCGAAACAACCCCACAATACAGTTTATATGTATATGAAAGCGGTAAATGAAAGCGATAACCACTTACTCGGTTGTAGAGCTTCCATGCTGTTTGGTTAGTTGTTCAACAAAGAAAGATTGAAAATAATATTATATTCAAAATCAAAGGAGAAAGTGCTTTGAAAAAGAAAGATTTGGGGCTTACAGCTCAAGGAGAGGCTCAGGGTTTTATCAGTGAGCGCACTGTTTGAATTTGTACAGAGGGACTTATACAAGTGACTGAGGCCCAAAAATTATTTTATGTACAAAGGGATGGGTCTTACACTCTTTCAAGAGGCCCAAAAGGTTTAAAAAAAAGAGTGGGGCTTATAACACGAGGGTATGCCCAGATGATTTTTCCGTTCGAAATGGCGATCGCGCCGAGATTTTCTTTTAACACAAATGGACTTATACAATATCTGAGGCCCAAAGTGATTTTGGAAAAAAGGGGATTGGGTCTTACACTCTAATAGAGGCCCAAAAATTTTTGAATGGGTCTTATAGCTCGAGGAGAGGCCCAAGGGTTATTTTTCAAAAGGCGACGATCGCGCCGTTTGTTTTTGACGGTATCGGGACTTATACAATACACTGAGGCCCAAAAATGGTTTGGTCAAAAAAGGATTGGGTCTTATACTCTATTGGAGGCCCAAGTGTTTGACAATGATTTGTTTTGAGTGAAAATCAAAGAAACCCTAATTTTATTCTTTAAAAATAAATATTTAAAGAAAATCAATGAAAAATACCAAATAGGTTTGAATAAACCACTTGTGATTTTTGTTTAAGGTTTGAAAAATGAGGTATAAATCACAAGAGATATTAAAACTCATTTGGTCTTGATTTTTCAAGATTAATATTCATTTTAAAATGCTTAAAAACAAATAAAAATGAATTTATTCACAAAAATACTAATTATATTAAATAAATAATACAAACTCAATTTTTTTGTGGAATAAAATATTTCAACATTTTTGTGATTTTTTGCAAAAAGAACCAATAAAAAATAATTAAAATTGAAAGAGTTATTAATTTTCCAAATAATTAACAAAACATGAAAATAGTTGGAAAAATAGCAAAATGTGAAAAAAATCACAAAATGGCATGGGTGGGGTTTGAACCCACGACCTCAAGCATACAAAGCGTGCGCCTTTACATCCATTGTTTGAAACAAACCAACAAATACACAAGTCGTGCCTTGGTTTTGGCTTGCCCAAGGCAAGTTTTGGCTCAAAAACGTGAAGGTCATAACTTTCTCAATTCTTAATGGTTTGAGACAAAATTTATATGCATCTGGGCCAGAATTTCATAAGGAATCCAATGGTGGTGGTAGTTTTTTCAGATCACACTCCCTCCTCAAAACCCGATAGTGGTTTTGAAAATGACCTATAAATGCATTTTCTATGCTACAACTTGGTACAAGCATGGATTACATGGTGAATTAGCTCAAACACAACATATATGACATGTATGAGATGTTTATGATCAATGGACTTCAAATGCACACATGTTTTGGTGAGTGCAAGTTGAGAGGCTTACCCTTCTTTGAGATTTGGAGGTTTCTCTGCAATCTGCCAACCCTCTTGCTCCAGATATGATTTTATGCTTTGAACCACCTCAAATGATCCCTTGGATGCTTTTAGGATGATTGGAATCAGATGGTACCTGCAAAAACACAAACTGTCCCTTTCTTGCAAAAGGGGTTAAAAGTGACCAAAATAGCAACTCCCTCAAATGGTGTTCCAGATGGTGGGAACCATTTGGGACAGTTCAAGGATGATATTTGGAGTGTGTTTGAGGTTTTATCTGGTTTGGAAAGTGACTGAATCAAGACATGGCTTGAAAAATGCAAAAAAATGTTATTTTGAGGTTTTGAGAGGTGACTTTGTGATGTTGTGATTACAAGTCACTTTTGATGGTTTGCACAGCTTACATATGATATATATGAGGTGTGTGTGTGATTAGTTTGGGTGGAATTGCTCTCTAGCTCAAAAACTCAGAATTACTTGCTTTGGAAGGCAAGTTTGAGGTGAAAGAAGAGATTTTGAGGAAAACATCTGTTTGATGGCTTTGGTGTACTCAAACTGAACACAATTGAGCTCTATTTATAGTAGAGCAAGTTTGTTTTGGGATCCACAGTGAATGGCAACTGCAGCAGGTGTTTGTTCAATGTTGGCCAATGGAAATGCAAGTCTCCTCTAGCCATTGACTAGAGGTTAGGGCACAGAGCTGTGGTTCCCTTGGTCTTGGATAAGTTTTGACTGATTTCAGATGAGAATAGCTCAGTCCATGCCACCTTGATGCTTCCATTGAATGCTTCAATCCAAATTTGGAGTCTTGTCCCTATTTTGGCCATTCTAGGTTCAACATGCTATTTCTTGTTCCATGGACTTTGGAGGCTTGGCTCAGTGATTGTCCCCTTTAGATTCAATCCTCAGATGTGTCCAAGTGGATAGGAGCATTTGAATTTGGCTGATTTTGGCAAATCGAGCAAAATTGCAAATTCTGCCTTGCCTTGACAGATTTCAGCAAGGCAACTTACCAATGTCATATCTCATGGTGTAAGTTGAATTTGGTAATGCTCTTGACCATTTTGGAAAGCCCTTACATGATACAACAACTGTTTGAACATGTTTGGTTTTGATCTCTTTTGAATCCAAGTGAAAAACCCCCATACATTTGGCAAAAAGTGAAGACAGATTTGGACTTAGTGAAAATTTCACTAAGTGTTGGAAAAAGTGATATTTTCACTTTTCAGCCACTTTGATCACTCCATAACTCAAAATCCTTAATGAATTGGACTTAGGTCTAGTTGAAGTTTTTGTAGAGGGTAATGAGGGCTACAAATCCATCTTTGGATGAGAAAAAATGGCTTTGTGGTTTAGGAGTTATGATCCTCCAAAGTTGGTACCCTTGTCACTTTATTTTTAACTTAGAAAATTTTCTAAGTTTTTATGGTTACCCCTTTTACAAGTTATCCAACTTTTCTTGATGAATGATGATTCAAATCATACATTAACATCATTTTAGGGTTAAAAATCCATTTTGGTGAAAAATCTCAAAAAGTCAAAGTTGACTTTTGTGCACAGTTGACTTTTTATCAGATGAATTCCAAACTGTGCCATTCTTCATGAAATCATGTCCTTGACCTAAATCAAACTTGATGGACATGTTCCATGGGTGTCATAGGGCATATTGAATCATGTCTTAGGGCTTGGGAGCATGTCCTGGTCAAAAGTCAAAGTTACAGTCGACTTTTCCCTTAAAACCCTAATTGTGGTGCAGATGAAATTGAGACTTGTTGCTCAAGCTTCTTGGATTAATCCATTGTTCCAAATGGATCAATATAGTTTATTAGAGGCCCTCAAACCCTCTTTTGAGGTCTTGGCTCATGGTTTGTCCCAAAAGTCAACTTAGGGGTGAATTAGGTCAAGAAACCTTAATTCCTGATTTTTGATAAATGCATCCCCTAAGGCAAAATTAACTTGATGATTGGGTCCATAAAGTTCCATGGAGTATATTAGGTTATGTTTTGGATCATTGGCTTGTGCCCAGATGAAATTTTTCCATCTGGAGGCCCTGGTCGACCAAAACCCTAATTTGGTGACACTGTCGATCTTGAGACTTGATCCACCTAGAAGGGAGCAGCCTTGTGCTTGATCCTTGAAGTGGGAGTCCTTTTGATCCATTGTGGATGTTTGAGAGGTTAGACAAGTTAAAGATCATGTCATTCCTTGATTGATCCTTTGTCTAAGGCTCTGAGAGGGTTTGAAACCCTTATTTTGATTGTAGTGAATGCTCAACAACCCTTGAGGCATTTGATAAGGCATGATGGTTCATCCATATTGTGATGATGATTGACACAATGATGTGACATCTTAGTGGTCAAAATTTGGGGTATGACACCCACTTTAACTAAAGCATACAAAAAGTGTATAATAGAAAATCTAGGCAAGTAGGACTTAGACATTCTTTCGTGAAAAAATAAATTAAGTATGTAATCATTTAAATATATACTACCGAGCTATAAATTGGATGATCCGTTTACTAAGCCACTGGCCAGAGACTTAGTAAAAAACACCTCGAGAGACATGGGGTTGAAACTCCTTGAGTAAGAGTTCCGACAGCGACGACAATCCAATCTTACGTTAACAGAACATTAACCTCAAGATTCAATGGGTAACAACAAGTCGATAATTTGTATGTTTGTCGAACATTTCGTGATAATGTTGACCTTTAAAATGAGGGTTGAGTTTTAATTTAAACTCTTAATGAAGTTCAATATCGAAGGTATGTGTCTCATGGAAAATGATACAATATGAACTTCACCTATGTGAATTTTGAGTTGGTGTCTCTCAAAGTGAGAGTTGGAGTTTCTCTCACGAAAAATTCATGAAACAGGAAAGCATATGGCCATAAATAAGTGCTATGCGAGATATGTAGGGAAAGAACCCTTAAATAATTTGTGTAAGGTAACGCCGGCCTAATCATATGGATTAATGATTTAAAAGCATTGCTACCTAACATTCTAATTAGACCTTGCATTGTCCTCACTAAGGTTAAGTTTTAAATAGAAAGATATCTAACTGTCTTAACATTTTTTATACCGCCTTTTCTAAAATTGAACTTGTCATTATTAGAACAAGTGGGGGATTGTTAAAATTGTGGACATTCAATGCACATGGGAGTGTTTCAATATGACAAGAAAATATTCAAGTGAAGATTAATTTTTGAATTCAGAAATAGACAGTACTTGTGAAGTGTTGCATTAGGTTTGAACTCGAAAATAGGAAACACTTCGTGAAGTGTTGCAGAATGAAAGTATGCAACTTTTGAAGAATGTTGTTGTAGGCGAAATAATGTAACTTTGGGTAAAAGTACGTAATTTTTGGCAAAAGCTTGTAACTCTTGGTAAAAGGAAGTTGTTTCACCAAGGGTCGCAACTTTGTGAAACAACACCAATATTGCCTATAAATACTTCATTCCGGATTCAGAAAAACATAATAGAAAAAATACATTTTCTTCACTAAAATTCCAAACACTCTTCATTATATTCGAGTTTTCATCGATCTTGTACATACTCTATTATAGACTGAATTATTCTGGATATTCTTGCGTTCTAACTCTAAAATTATAAGAGAGTGCTTGAAATACTTTTAAACAAAATGACACCATTCATGATTCTAACCTCGATCTATTTTATTTAAATTAATTTTCTAACATTTCTAACTAACTTCTCTCATTAACCACCATCAATCTAACCAACTTTCTCATTTACATATTCTAATTTTATATATCTAATAAACACTTATGTTATTTTCTTAATTAAATTTTTTTTTTTCAAAACTCATAAATTTATATGTAATATTGTCTCCCATCCTCAAATTTTCTAGCTCTGTCTCTTAAATATATCACCCAATCAATTCTCCTACTTGATGTTTGCATACACTTTACTTATTTTGAAATCACAATGTCTTTGTAGGTATCTCTTCTCACATTAACTAAGATACATATGACAAAAATGCGAGGAGATCAAAGTACAAACAATCCATAATATAAGATGTGAAGGTTCACACAAGAATAAATGTTGTTCCTATATTTAGATGGACATCAATCTAGCTTTTGAGCCTCGAATAAAGGTGAAATTAGTTTCCTTTAGTTTGACATTTTGCTGTTGGCTACTTGCATTATAAAGAGAAATAATATTTTATAATAGGTGGAGTTGGGACTTGGTGTGGATCATATCAAAATGGAGACATAGTCCACGGTTTGGTGTCTCTCTTAATTGGAATTTATGTAAAAAAAAAAATTTTAAATATTCAACACATGTAATGTAGATGAGTTTCGATTTATCTTCTTATAATATTTTTTTTTAGCTCCTATAATATTTTTATTATCCTTCTAAACATGCAATTTAAACAATGATTCTGGAGGATAAACAAAAAATATATATATTACAGAGGATAATTTTGATACTTAAGAGGCAAAAAATATAAAATTTGTATATTTAATTTTTTTTTTGTTTTATTTTCTTTGAAGTGTGCTTGTACTTGAATTTAAAGTATTTATTTATTCTTAATATATTTTATCTTGCTTCACAAAACAAAACAAGTGTGCATGAGAGTAGAATCTATATATTAACTTCAATTTGCATTCAAATTGTCAAAATTGCGAACATGGGATGCGTAAGTAAACTTTCACCATTTATTGAAATATTAAATTTCTATATAACCATGTGTAAGTAATCAAGTGGTAATTAGAAAACACAATTTAATTGTTTTTTTTTTGACAGGGAAAACACAATTTAATTGGTACTTTCACACAATTGCATGAATTTTGTATTTTGACCAAATCCTTGTGACAGCTTTTGATCTTTCAAATACCTCATGGAATTCATTTTAATTATAGTAAGTCTTTGAGCAAAATTTGACTATTCTTGCATGTTGCAACTGCACATATATATAATACGAGGAGCTGAAGGGTGAAAAAGCGACAAAGAGTAATGCAGTTTGGATATTCTCTCAAGAAACTTTATTAGAAAAAAATGTCCAAAATATTTAAAGGAAAGCATGGAATGCAATGCCGTCTTTGATAACTAGTAGTTGGATAATTACCATGTTAAGTACAGATGTGATAAAACGTGTATTAGAAAATATTTAAATAGATGCAGTTATTTAATTAACTATCACCACTAGAAATTAGAAAATACAATCTAACTGTTTTGACGCAAATACAATCAATTGTTACACCATTACAAATCTTTTTAAAACAAATTGCAGTGACAGCTTTCAGCCAGCGAAATAACTCGGTAAGAAATTAACTCAACTCGAATAATTATACTTTTAGATTTTGTTTGAGAGATTGGAGAGTAGGGGAAAGAAAGAAAAGACTTCAGAAAATGAATTATTTTAAAAAAATATAGAAAAATATTTAATATTTTTTAAAAGAATGATTTTGTATAAAATGATAAAATAGTGTTTAACATTACTATATTTTTAATTTTAAGAATACCATAACAAACATAACATATATTTAAAAAATTTATACAAACCCTCCAAAATCCTCATTCAATACGAATTTTGAGTTCACTCAAATTAGAGGATTTTTAGTGTTATGAAAATAAATAAACCCTTCAAACAAAAATCTTTCACTTCTTTCCACTCAATCCTTTCTTTTTTTTAAAAATCCTCTTCCTCTTCCTCTTCAAACTCTCAAAGAGGCCCTTAAGAAACCATTGAATTTATAGTATTTTTTAGTTGATGCCAAAATTATTATTGGATCAAGCCCAATTCAAACTTTGATTGGATAAAAATTACAAGAAGAACTAAATAGAAGATGTTTGTGAAAAACAGAGTCGCCTTAAGATTTTGGAGGTACCATGTAAATTAGTAGTAGTTTAACTTTGAAAAAATAAATAGAGACCCTATTTAAGCACAAATAAATCATGACAAATATTTTACGAGGTACTATTTAATTACGATTTAACTATAAAATATTTTAGACTATGTGCAGTAGTCCATCATAGACGCTCTCAAAGATGACCTGGTGAAGAATATCAAAAAGTGTCTAACTAGGTTTAGGCAAGCAAAAATGATTTTTACCCATATGACCAGTAATAAGGTAGTATACATCTTAGCCCATCAATTTATCACTTACACTACGAATATATCATATTGATGCGTACAAGTAGGTGTTGGAAAGTTAAGAGAAAAATCTACTTGCACTACTACGAAAAATCACGTTTACATCGGTTGAAAAATGAGTTTTATCTCGGTTTTATATAAGAGCGTCATGAAAACTTGTCACTTTTTCCATCAGTTATTGTTCCATCGAGAGAAAAATTGTACTGATCATAGGTTCGATCTCCAACAACAGCATTTTTTTATTTTCAAAAATAGAAAGCACGCGCCACGATACATGTCGGTTTCTATTTATATCCGAGGTAAAAAGTGTGCATTTACCTCGGTTTGATTTACAGACTAAGGGGAAAAACATTTTTTTGTCAAATATAAATTGTTTCAAATTTTATTTTGGCCTGTATCTTTTTAAGACTGAATCTATATACACATTATGTGACAGCATCTATATACACGTCTGTATAAAAACCATAACATTTTTATAACATAATAGAACTTAATATACACAAAATACCAAATTACATTGTTTATAAAATTTGTAATAAAACCTAATATACACATATCCAAAATGGTATACTAAGAGAACCTATATATACATATTTGATAACATAACTAAAATTACAAAACCAAATACATATGTTTAACAGAAAATCTATAGACATTATTTACAACAACCAAGAGAAACTAGTATTGTTGATGTTCATAAAATAATAGAAAGGAATCGGCCCAACGTGAACGAGTGTCATTTATATTGTCTTGTGAGAATGATGTTGGATTGTTAAGCACTTATAATTTGAACAAAATTTAAATTAGGATAACTCCACAAAAAAAAACAACATAGTCGTTTACTAGCTAACAATAATAACAACATTAACTTAACAACTAATGCAAATAAATTACATACATAAGGATAAAGTGAATACATTAACCCATGAATCACTAATGCCTTTGGAGACAATATCCAACATATGTTTCATAATATAGTATCCACACGAATATCCGTTGGGTTGTTTTCGAGGAATCTTCCTGCCACCCCCCAAATTGTACCTGGCACATCCACATTTTTTCATAATGACAATTTTACCCATCTCATTATTATACCTTCCAAATTTTGACATTGTAGTACAAAATTCTCTCTGTAAAAATCTGGTAGAAACAAAATATCCAGTAGTTGTTTTAAAATATTCTGTACAAAATTTTTTGTGAAGTTGGGTTATTATGCATTTTTATCGGACATTTAAAAATCTGGTATGATATTTAACCAGATTTTTTCCAAATATCCGGAAATACGTTTAAGTTTTACCGGATTTTTGGCAAATACTCGGAATTTGTATGTAGTTTTACCGGAAGTTTTCTAAAAAAACCGGAATTTCTTAAAAGTTTTGCCATATTTTTTTGAAAAATTCAGAAATACCTTGAATTTTTCTGTATTTTTGAGAAACATCCAGAATCTTTGTAGTTTTACCAGATTTTTCAAAAATTCTGAAATATGTAAAGTTTTTTACCAAAGATTTTTAAAAATCCAGATAATGTATTGAATACCAGATATTTTGGAAAGTCCGATATACCCGATTTTTTGCACTGACCAAAAAATCTGGTAGTTCAGTATGCACCAATTGTGCGGCCCTGTTTCTGATGGTTCCCAAGTAGATTTTACTCAGTTTTTCACCATTAATGTAGTATAGTTTACATAAATGTTTACTTTTTACATAATTCTGCAGTTCTTATTTTTGATATCTCATACATTGATAATTTATTTTGTATATGTTGTAAATGTCAAATATTCTCCTCTTAGGCTGAAGTTTTGGCATGGGCGTAGTATGTTGGTAAACAACATGGTATTGTTGTTGTTACTATTTGTTCCAATACCGCAAATGGGATAAGAGGGGGAAAGATAAATTGATAATGGGTTGTGAGAGATGAGGAAATTACAAGAAGAAGGATGTGGTTGCAGGGAATTATACTATGAAAGTGAAATATCTATTTATGCAGAGATATGTGCCAAGTGGAAGTGGCTGGAAGGTTGGGATCGGGTGTGGATTTCACAATCATGTGTTGGCTAAAGAATTAAACGGGAATGACGTATTAGGTGGTTTAAAAGATCATGAAATAATTTTTGTGAATGACATGACAAAATACAATATGGCTCTCAGATACATAGTTGTTTCTTTGAAAGATAGAGATCCAAAAAACCTAACGAGTGTTACCCAGGTCTAAAAGGCTATGTCTACATACAATGTGAACAAGATATGTTTGTTGACTGAGATGCAGCATCTACTGAGTATTATTCATGAAGATAAATACATGTACTAGACAAGAAACAGGGACTCTTCCAATGTTATTGATGATATCTCTTAGATGCACTCTGATTCACTGAAGTTATTGAACATGTTTCATCTCGTGTTGATTATTTTATTGCACATACAAAACAAACATGTACTTTTTATGCCACGTGCTTCTATTTTAATTTATTTGTTTAGAAAGTTGTTGGGGGTTGTTGATGATTTAATGTATGTACAAAACAAACAGGTATTGACTACCACTCCTTGAGATAGTTGGTGTAACTTCCACGAAATTGACATTTTCGGTTGGTTTTGCATATCTAGAACATGAAAAGGAGGAAAAATTCACATGGGCACTTGAAGAGCTAAAAGAGTTATTCGCTTCTGAGAAGTTGCTACCAAATGTTTTAGTTACTGATCGTGAACTGGCGTTGATGAATGTTGTTGAAGTTGTGTTTCCAAACTCAACTCATTTGTTGTATTTGTTCCATATTTCAAAAATGTTAGTATGAGGTGTAAGGAGTATGTTGAATCACATAGGCATAAGCATGTTATAGATATGTGGAACAACATCATATATTCAAATACCGAGACTGATTTTGTGGTACACCTAAAGCATTTTAAAGTTGTATATGCTGATATTCAAAATTTTGTTCAGTATGTGCATGAAACTTGGCTAACACCATATAAAGAAAGATTTGTTATTGCTTGGACTAAATTGTGAGTGAACTTTCCTTTTAGAAATGTTTTGAATGATGTCATAACTAAGACACTTAGTATTTGTGTATATTAGACCTTATCCTCTGTGTCTAGATATGCATTTTCATCTTAGGATACCTAAAATCAGTTTAGAAATGCATTTACATGTTAAAATAAAGTTTTTATGTGAAAAACTAGTTTATATATAGACACATTCTAGCTAGAGATCGACACATACCGAATATTTTGCAAAACCAAAGTTTTTGTCTAGTATGTGCTGACGCATAAGCTCTTCAGGTCGGCGCATATGACCTTTAGACCGATACATACGTCTTATAGCTCGACGCATGCTGAGCCTTTGGCAAAACCAAAGCCACTGCCCATTTGAGGTTGACGCATATGATCTTCAGGTCAACACATAGAAGTAAAAATGTTTCCATGGGTCAACATAATCAATTTGAGGTCGACACATGCTGTCTAAAAATTCTAAAAACTTGTAAAAAATTTCTAAGTTCTGTTTTTCTGCTATTTTCTTCCTCTCTCTCTATCTCTCTCTCTCTCACACACACACACACACATACACACACATACACACACAGACACAAACACACACACATGCACACGCACACACACACACACGCACACACTCACACGCGCATGCACGACACACACACACACATGCAAGCACACACGCACACACTCACTCTCTCACACACACACACACACCCACCCCCACACACACACATACATATATATATATTCATGCATCTTTTTTAACATATGAAACCAAGGTAAATACAAAGCAATCTTCATCATCTTCAATCTTTTTCTATGCATACACACAACAATTACCCATAATCATTTTTGTTGGGTGTCATCTAGATACAAGTTTGATAAGGTCCAATTTAGGATTTGTATAATAAAATTGGGTTGAGATTACTTTGGGGGTTTCATTGATAAAACCAATTAATGTTTTCCCTCCAATATCGGGTGTGATTTGAGGGTTTTTGGCATAACGTTTTGTAATTAGGATTCAGCCGAGTGAAACCTTTGAAGTAAGGGGTTTCTGTCAAAGAAATAGCGTAACCAAAGAATCAATTAGAAATTTTGGGACACTTGATCTTGCTTAAGATCAAGGGAAGAGAAGAAGATAGAATCAACATCAAATTTGGGATTTAGGGGTTTGAACTTCTATTTCTCTCTTGTATTCAACATTTTGCAAAGATGATTGAATAAGTCAATTCCATTTGGAATTAGGGGTAGACGTACCCATAGTGAGGACAATTAGGGGCAATTAGAGTAAATATAACAAGAGAAAGATAAACCAGAGGCCTCGATTGAGATGCATCCAGATTGGATTTTACAAAAGACCGTCTGTTGGATCACATACTTGGCGATATCAAGAAAGGTGCTAGTAAGAGATCACAAGTTAACAATTTGTGTAAGTAGTCTACTTTTATATCTCAAATTGAACCTAAAACTATATTTGATGTTTTACTTGACGAGGGATGGTTCCTTGTAATGCATGAAGAGCTCATTCAATTTAATTGAAATGACATTTGAGACCTTGTTCCATGTCCAAAAATAAAACTGTCATTGGCACTAGATGGGTGTTTAGGAACCAATTGGATTAAAATGGCATAATTACTAGAAATAAAGCTATACTAGTGAAAAAGGGTATGGTCGGGCAGAAGGAATTAATTATAAGGAGACTTATGCTATCGCAACTCATCTTGAAGTAATACGACTCCTTTTGGCATTCATCTGGTGCCTAAATTTTAAGTTGTATAAAATGAATGTTAAATAAGCTTTTATTAATATTTTTATAAACGAAGAAGTCCATGTCTCTTAAAATGCTAGTTTTTAGGACCATGAAAATCCTAATTATGTTTTTAAATATAACCAAGCCCTCTATGGTGTCATACCCCAAATTTTGACCACAAGATTTCCCATCATTGTGTAAATCATCACCACAATATGGATGTACCATCATACCTCATCAATCTTCTCAAGGATTGTTGAGCATTCACTACAACCAGGAATTAGGGCTTTGAGCCCTCCTAGAGCACTTAGACAAAGGATCAATCAAGAATTGACATGATCTTCAACTTGTCTAAGCCTCTCAAGCATCTATAAAGGATCAATAGGACTCCCACGTCAAGAATCAAACACAAGATTGCAACATTCCAAGTGGATCGAGCCTCAAGATCTCCAGTGTCACCAAATTAGGGTTTTGGTCGACCAAGGCCTCCAGATGAAAATTTTCATCTGGGCATGAGCTAATACTTCAAAACATGACCCAAGAAGCTCAAAGGGACCTCATGGACCCAATCATAGAGTCAAAATAGTCTCAGGGGATGCATTCATAAAAAATCAGGAATTAGGGTTTCTTGACCTAATTCACCCCTAAGTTGACTTTTGGAGAAGATATGAGCCAAGACCTCAAGAAGTGTTTTGAAGACCTCCAATCCATCATATTGATCCATTAACAAGATTGGATTGACTCAAAGATCTTGGTTCACAAGCAATACAAAGATTTAAATTCATCTGGGCCAATTAGGGTTTCCTGATGAAAAGTCAATTGTACCTATGAATTTTTACCAAGACATGATCCCAAACCTTGGGACATGATTCAAGACACTCTAAAACACCTATGGAATCCATCCATTAGGTTTGAATTAGGTCAAAGACTTGATTTCATAGAGGATCACAAAGTTTGAAATTCATCTGATAAAAAGTCAACTGTGCCAAAAACCAAGTTTGACTTTTTGAATTTCTTGACAAACAAGGCTTCCCTAAGTCAAAAACAATGTTAAATCATGGTTTGGATCATCATCCATCAAGAAAAATCAAGAAAAGTGAGGTTACTTGAAAAAGGGGCAACCTTAAGAAACTTAAAATTTTCTAAGTTATGGAACAAAATTGATTTGGTACCAACTTTGCAATGTCATAACTCCCAAACCACAAAGCCATTTGCTTCCATACAAAGCTCAAATGAAAGCTCTCAGTACATACTTCAAAATTGTCAAGTACATCAGATTCCAAATCATCATGGATTTTGAGTTATGGATTGATCAAAATCACCAAAACATGAAAATTACCACTTTTTCCAACACTTAGTGAAAATTTTGGACAGAATCTGTCTTGGATTTTCACCAACTTTGAGGCCATTTTTCACCTTGATCCAAGTTGATTCAAGACTAATGTTGGACATCAAAGTTAAAGTAGTATATACAAGCTTTCCAAAGAGTACCAGAACTCATCCAAATTCAACTTGAGTAGGGAGTTATGGGCATGGAAACATGACACCTCCAAGATTGGTTTTGTAAGACAGTCTTGCACTTGCCCCACAATTTTGTCATTTCCATGACTTGGCAAGCCTTGTCATCATACAAGACAAGTTTCTAAAGTGCAATGAACATGATTTCTGCAGAGCTACAACACCATAGAGCCTTGCAAGTCCAGAACCTCATCATTTGGCATATGACATTCAAAGTTCAAATCCAAAACTTTCAAATTTGTCATGAGGGATTGAATGGATGCATAGAGCTGGCATGTATCAGTCCACAACATTGCAAATGAGTCAAGATAAACCCAAGCATCAGAAGACCATAGGCCTGCAAGATTGACCCAAGTCAATGGCTAGAGGAGACTTTGGCAACAAAACAAAGTTCAATGGATAATGGAGTGATCCAGCCTCCATTCACTATTGCTCCCAAAACAAACTTGCTCTACTATAAATAGAGCTTCTTTCTGGTCAATTCAAGTACACCAAAGCACCATAACACACGCTTTCCTCCAAATCACTCTAAAAAAAACAGATTTTGCTTCTCATTCAAGTAACATTCGAATTTTCCATTTGAGAGCAATTCTATCAAAACCAATCATGCCAACACCTCACATGCATCATATATGAGTGATCCATATCCTTAAAACTTATTTGGAACATCATAATCACAAAGTCACCCCCCATTTGCTCAAGCTTTTTGGCTTATTTGCAGTTGAGGTGCCACTACAAGTTCCAAGCTGATTCAATCCATTCCAAGCCTTCAAACAGATTACTTGAGGTCCATTGAAGCTGTCCAGATCATTACACAACATATGTAACACCTCCAACATAGAATTCGAATTCTTCTTGCAAGAGGTAAGCCTGACACTCTCAAACTCTATGATCCATGCATCATAAATGTGTTTTCAAGTTACCAACATGTTTCTGCACTTATGTAGAGTGTTTCCCCTCAATCAATTGCTATGTATGAATCGTGTATAGGATTTCATAGTGTTCTTGCAGAAATTATGGTTCTTGAGTTCATCTTCTGATTTCTCACTCCACACTTAATATAAATGCAATTAATTGGTACCATTGGAATCCTTGTTCAAAAACAAGCAAGTTTCATGTTTACAAAAGTCATTTTCATTGAGTAATCAGAGAGATATGAGAGGTTTTGCGAATTGGCTATGGAGGGTAGTCGTGAGGAAGAAGAAGATGGCCTTTGCGCCATTTTCAAATATTTGAATTTTTGAATATTTGATATTTTTATTAAATGATTTCAAAAATTAATTTCTCTCTCATTTTTCATCATTTTTTATTGGTTCTTTTTTTTAAAAAGTCACAAAAATGTTTAAATATTTTATTCTAAAAAAATCACATTTATATTAATTATTTAATATAGTTTGATTTTTGAATTTAATTTCTTTTTCTATTTGTTTTAAACATTTTTAAAATGAAATTCTCACCTTGATTTTTCAAAACCAATTGGATTTCAAGCTTTCATGTGATTAAACATGATTTTTCCAAATATTTTTTAAAGTTGACAACTTGTTCTTAAATATATTTGATATTTTGTATCATTTTATATTTAATTTCCTTTAAAAATTATTTATTTTTTAATTAAAATTAGGGTTTCTCTTAATTTTAATTTTTCAAACATTTTTCAAAACACTTTTTGGCCTCTTGGTAGATTGTAAGTCCCATCCCTTTGTAAATAAATAAATTTGGGCTTCAGTCATTGTATAAGTCCTGATACGATTTTAAAATCTCGGCGCGATCGCCATTTTCAAAACAATTTTCATCTGGGCCTACTCTTAAGTTGTAAGTCCCATCTTTCTTCTTCTCAATCATTTTTGGGCCTCTAATAGAGTGTAAGACCCACCTCTTTTGTAAATAAATAATTTGGGCCTCAGTCATTATATAAGTCCCGATACGATTTTCAAAATAACTGTGTGATCGTTGTTTTTCATCTGGGCCTCTCCTTGAGTTATAAGTCTCATCTCTTGTATAAAAATAAACTTTTGGGCCTCTAATAGAGTGTAAGACCCATCCTTTTTGTAAATACAATAATTTGGGCCTCAGTTATTGTATAAGTCCCTATGTGATTTTCAAAACTACGATGCGATCGTCGCCTTTCCAAAAAAGGGATCATCTGGGCCTCCCTGTGAGTATAAGCCCCAAACTTCCTTTTAAACAACTTTCTTTTTTATTTAAATTCAAATTCAAAGTTTTATCAAAAGTTTCTTCAATTTCTTGAAAACTAACCATGCAGCTATAGTTACTATGCTTGGGCCTGCACAACTGTAAGTTCCACTATCTCTTCAATACATACTTGTTTATATATTTCATCTGTATATATATATATATATATATATATGCTTGTACATACTTGCTTAGAGTTTTCCCCAGCAGTTAGGTCTAGGTCTAGATCAAACCAGTGGTTACTCTTTCAACACAGTCAAAACTAGTTCCCCATAGGAAATTCTAGATACAGTCTTGCCTCCTCTTGGGCTAATACAATATGGAACAGAGAAATACATTATTTCTGGTGAAACTTTTCTTAAGACTGTCCAAACTTAGAAACATATGTGTACAAGAAATTTAATTCCCCCAAAGAGGATTAATTCCCGGTGAAACCTCTTTTGAATTTCTTCAAACCCTAGATCTGTTCGGCATGAAATGACTTATTCCCGGTGAAACCTTTCTTGAACTTTTCTTAGGTTTTGACCCACAGACTTCCTAAAAGCATCCCCAACCTCCTCTTGGGCTTTGTACAAGGACCCACAGGCTTCTTAGAAGTTCTCAGCCTCCTCTTGGGCTTAGTACAAGGACCCGAAGACCTCCTACAGGTATAGGACAGAAACTAGTCATCTTTACATAGTTCAATCCTCTGGAGAGTCAAAATTCCAAAACATCTAACCATTCTAGGGTTGTTTCTCATCCCTTAAAACCTTAGCCTCCTCTTGGGCATCATATAATGATCATCCTCCAGTTAAGAGTCAACCTCTTCATACTAGTAGACTTGGAAAGTCTCATCTCCTCTTGGATCTCAAAGAAACCCTCAAGTTTCCTAAAAGCACAAGAAAAAAACCTGATCATTTCATCAACACACTAATCTCCAGCAGAGTTTAAAACCTCCATAGGTTTTCAAAATCAAGGTTTAAACCTTCACTTTTAAAAATCCAGCCAGGGTCAATTTACCATCAATAAAACCCTAACAGAATCAGAGCCTCATGGTCTCTGATATTTCAACTCTTCTTCAAATCCCAAGAAAGAATAACACCTTTGGATTCCCCAATACATATGGGACCTGTCTCTGGATTTCAATAATCCTCAGCAAAAGCCAGCCATCTCTTAGGCTTCATATAAGAATTTCCCCCGAACCAGCCTCCTCTTAGGCTTTGTATAATAATTTTCCTTAGTAGAGTCAGCCTCAATCTTGGGCTTTGTACAAGACAGATAAAACCTCCCTAGTGGAGTCAATCTCTTTTTAGTCTCAATCTTGAGCTTTGTACAAGACAGATAAAAATTTGTCTAGCAGAGTCAATCTTTCAGCCTCAATCTTGGGCTTTGTACAAGACAGATAAAACCTCCCCAGTGGAGTCAATCTCTTTTCAGCCTCAATCTTGGGCTTTGTACAAGACAAATATAAAACTCCCTAAGCAGAGTCAATCTTTTAGCTTCAACCTTGGGCTTTGATCAAGGCGCACAAAAATCATCATCCCCTCAGAGGAAATCAAGAGTTCTCTTTGTAGGAAGACATTTCTCTGTACATCACATATCAAAACAGACAATCAAAAAACCTTAATTCTAGATAACTGCTGTAAGTGGCACACTTGTTGATTCAAAGATCCAAGTTGTGGTCCCTCTCTTATCCTGGTAAACTTCCTCTTTCATCTAATTGCTGTAAGTGGCAAGCCTCTAGATTATTTACATCCAAGCCAATGTCCTTCTCTTAGATTGAAAGATCCCTAAGGTAAAATGGAATTGCTCTACACTGAGTTAAAGTTTCTTTCTTCAGGATAGTTCCCTTATAAAGGAAATTATGGCATTGCTGGATTCCATACATTCCAGTTAAAGTAATTCCCCTTTATAACCAATCCTTCAACAATTGTGATGAACATGGGAGATATCTCCCTTTAGAGATGACAAATTCTCTCTCATTCAAACTTTTAGCTTCAATCTTGGGCTTTGAACAAGACACAAATAACCTCTAGCTTCAATCTTGGGATTTGAACAAGACACCAAACATTTTTCCTCCCATAGAATAGGAGGAACTACGATTGCTCTGATTTGTTGAGTTATCTTTACGGGAATACGTAGGCATAAGATTGGGAAATCTTAGCGAGCATACAAATAAAAAACTTTAGGTCTAGTACCTTCCCAAAAACAACGGAAAACCCGAAAACAACAAAAACATCCTCTTAACACTCCCAAAGGAGAAACTTTCCCAACCCACAACAAATAAACACCATAAAGTATTTAAACCAATAGAAAAAAATGCCATAAAAGGTCTATGGATAATCGTATATACACTGGGTGATTGACAACTTCCCTTTGTATAACCTGACCCCGAACCCCAATCTCTTAGCATTTGTTAAAGAAAACATTTGCGTGCAAGGTTAGTTTTAGATAGCTTCCATTTCCTTTCCAGCTTCATAGGATAAATAAGAAATCAGAAAGTAGCATCCAATTCCAACCATTGCGGTAAGGTGGTCGCGTCATCGACAAAAATCGCACGCTACATATGGTATGAGTGCTTTAATGGATTTTTAATCAAACAAGGATTTAATCATGGTAAATTAGATACTAATTTGTTTATTATAAGTAAAGCAAATCATATTCTTTTAGTTCAAATTTATGTTGATGATATTATATTTGGCTCCACTGATGAATGCCTTTGCAAGGATTTTGAGAATTTGATGTAGTGGGAGTTCAAAATGTCTCTAATGGGAGAGCTTATCTACTTAATAGGATTGCAAATAAAGTAAGCTGAAGATGGAAATTTCATCATCCAGACGAAATATTTCTTAGAGCTTCTAAAGAAGTTTGATATGCAGAATTCGAGAAACATCTCAACCCCATGGCTTCAAACGTGCTGATAAATAAAGATGACAATGGCGTAGAGATAAACATCACTAAATATAAAGGTATAATAGGATTTTTACTCTATTTTACCGCAATTAGTAAATATATTATGTTTAGTGTGTGCATGTGTGCTAGATTCCAGGCATCATCTATAGAATCTCACTTTAAGATCGTAAAAAGAATTGTGTGGTATCTTAACGGAACCTTGTATAACGGTTTTTGCTTTCCCAAAGGTAGCGAATTTAGCTTAGTAGGTTTTTTCGGTTCTGGTTTTCCTTGTTGTAAATTGGATAAGAAATGCACTAGTGGTACTTGTCATTTATTTGGAAACTGTTTAGTTTCTTGGCACAATAAGAAACAGCATAGCGTTGATCTTTCTACCGATAAGGAAGAATATGTAGTAATCAATATTTATTGTGCACAAGTCCTATGGCTCAAGAAATAATTATTTGATTAGGATTTAAAACTCAGTTGCATTCCAATCAAAGGAGATAACACTAGTGCAATAAACCTTACTAAGAATATGGTACTTCATTCACGTAGTAAACATATAGAAATTCGGCACCATTTCCTTAGGGATTATTTTGAAAAGAGTGATGTTATTTTTTAATATGTGGATATGAAAAATCAGTTGGTTGACATCTTTACAAAACTGTTATCCTTAGAACCTTTTCGCAAGAGACGTAGAGAATTAAGAATCTTAGATCTTAATGTTTTAAATATATTTAGACTTTTATTTCATTTCATTTTCCATTTGTATCTTGTTGTAAACTAACATATCCCTGTAGCAAGTTATACTTTAACCAACCCTATTGGTATGATTCTATAACCTCTTATCTCTTGTAGTATCATTATTGTATTTTGTTCTATATGTTTATTTGTTTACTTTTTACATTCTTCATTTCATTCATTCATTTCTAAGATGTTGAATTAGTGTTTGTTTTTATATTTGTTCTGGACTGGCCCAATGGCTAGGCATGGCCCAATCCCCTTCTGCACCCAGAACGACCCAATAGTCTAAGCCATGCCAGTTAAGGGCAAAGGAAAGCACTTTTTCTTCTGCCCCTCAGCTGAGGAGAGCTGGCCAGCTGACCCCCAGGATCAGCTACCCTTCGTCACATCTCTGCCCGTCACACACGGTTCAACCATCCAGGAACGGCCACGACGTGCTTGCCCGCGACCACACCCCTGTTCGTCACAACGGCTAGTTCCGAGCATGTTTGTTCGTTACAACAGCTAGTTTCTGGCAGTTACCTATTTTTGGGGAGCGAATATCTAGGCTCGAAAATAGGAACCAATGTGTAATACCCCAAATTTTACCCTTTAGATGTCATAACATCTTGAACTTGCATTTAGGGTTCAATCATCTATGCATTGTTAACTAACCATCATATCTGGCTAGTTTGTTTCTTTTATGTGTGAAAGCTAGGGTTGCACAAGAAAGAGGACAAGATCAATAAGTCAAGCTCTCACATGCTTCAAAGTCTCCTAAGACACTATTTGATTCCATACAACCACCCCAAGTGTTCACTAGGTAATTGAGATTGATAGTTAAAGTCATCTGTTCAGGAAAGCCAACTGAGGCTCCAAAGTTCAACCATTTGGTCTTGAAGATTAATCATGAGGTGCTCAAATCATATGCCATGATTTCATGTGTTTGGATCAAGAGAAATCAAAAAGAGGTCATCAGATCAAGAGTTGTGGAATTAGGGTTTTAACCTGAAGAATCACCAGGAATCTTGGTGTGATCAGTCAATGCCTTGATTGGTTCATCAACCATTTGAGCTCACATATATCCTAGAGATCTTATTCAACAAGAAATCAAGAGTGCTTGACCCCTCATCGCAAGTACAATGAGCCTCAAAGTTCATCTGACCCCAGATTAGGGTTTTCTTCAGGAGAAAGTCGATTGTGCCTTAATTCATGGTCAAAGGTTGATCCCAAACCATGGGACATGGTCTATTGTGTTCATATACATCCTTGGAACTCATCTAAAGTATTGGATAAGTTCAAAGTTACAAATTCATTGAGGATCGCACTGTGGAATTCATCTGACCTAATTTTCATCTGACAAAGTCAAACCTTTGACTTTTGATATCTTGACCCAAGATGAAACATTCCAGCTATATTCCATCAAGACATGCTTAATTCTTTAGTTAGAGCATGAGAAATCACCATTTGAAAGGTTTCTTGCAAAAAACGGCAAGGTTTGGTTCTTAAATTTTTCTAAGTGTGGAAGAATCCACTCCTTGTGCAAACTTTGAAGAGTCATACCACACATCTAATTTTTGAGACTCAGTGCTCAAATTGAAGCTGTCATCATGAACTTCAAAACATATTAGAGGGTCCTTCTTCAAAAGAGGTTTGGTTTTTAAGTTAGGAGACTTGGAAGTTCAAGGCAATTAAAGGCTTAGTGAATTTTCACTACATTTTGCCCAAAACATCAGCCAACTTCATCTCCATTTTTCATCAAGATCCCTGTGGATCTAGAACTTGGAGTGAACATAAAAGTCATAGAGGACATTTGGGGTTTTCCAAAAAGTACTAGAACTCCCCAATCCATTGAGTGAGCAAGGAGTTTCGAAGAGGAGAAGTTTGAGGTCCTTTTCTTGAATTCCAAGTTTCAATATGTGCATAATGATGCAAAACCACCCTTAATCAACAAATGCCCCACATTTCTGATGTTTAGAAGCAAGTTTAGTGTATGTTGAACCTTTGCCATGAGCTACAAAGTTGCAAACTTAAAATATTTTAGTTTTATACAAGTGGAGGCAAGTGGATGCATGAGAGATAAACTTTTTCAAAGAGAGCATGGTCACTCCATTTTTCTTACAGCATGGAGCTTTGTTCCAATCCCATCAGCACACATCAACAGTCCAAACACTATTTCTGACCACTTGCTAGAGTGCTTGAAGGCTCATGACTCAGCAATACAGCTTGCACGAGAGGGAACTTGAAGAAAGGGTGTTTTTGGAAAATAGTGAAATCTGACCATGCCTTTATTCCTTCACTTCTCCTATAAATAGAGGGTCAATACTCAATCCAAAATACACCAGAATCACCCCTAAACAAAGGCTGATACTCTCTGAATTCTCTCACTCACTCATTCTTCCAAATTTGCAAGAACATTGCTCCAGATCATTCCACTCGTGCATTTCATAAATAAACCTCACAAACCACCTCTATACATCCTATAGACTCCATTCAAACCACTGAAACAAATATGTAACACCATATACATCATCTGCCATTTTCAACCTCCATTGTTGCAAGAAGGATCGTGACCTGTGTTCCAGTGTATTTCCAACTGATCCAACCATCCTGACAAGTTCTAAAAGACTTAAGGAAGCTGAGGAGGGTGTTTTCTTGTATCTGTAGTAGCTAAAAAGAAGCCTTGGACTTTCTCCAAGAGGTAAGAAATTGTGACCTCTGAAACTCTCCTGTTCATGCACTTTTCTGTTCTCATTTGATTGGAAAAATGTAGTATGTATTGTGTTTTGTTGTTCTGAATGCATGCTTGCTTTGTGTGGTTTGAATATCTCATGTTATAACATGCTGAATAACTTTGGTGTTGCACTATTGAGTGGTGATTTGTGAATCGTGTGTTCATTTTTAATGAGAGATGATGTGATATTCTGATTCCTGGTGATTTTAACTCCAACTTGGTGTTTTACAAATTTGAATTTGATTGGAAAATGAGTGAGATATAGTTGTTGGAAGTTATGGGTTCGAATGTTGTTCTAGGGCACGAGCGAGAGAGAGTAATGAAGAAGATGATGGTGAGTTGGTACCCAGTCAGCCTGATGTGGCGCTGAGGTGGCCATTTCGTTTGGTTATTAAAATAAAAACAAATGGAAGTGTATTATGTTTGGATGTAATAGCCACCCCAGTGGTAGAAACCTTGCCATGACTTTCCCTTTCGCCTTCCTTGCCTGGGTTCGATCCTGCGGATTTGCGCATTTTTCTGATTATTCCTTTGCTTTGATATGTTATTGTGTGCTTGCATCTTGTTATCACACTGCGCGTGTAGTTCAGTTGGCCAGAGTTTTGTGGCCAAATCCCCAAGGGTGTGGGTTCAAACCCATGGGGAGAAATTTACCTTCTTTTTTATTACTTGTTTTATTTAAGTTTTTATGTTTTGTACCTCCATTTGAATTGATCATAACTTGCTCATTTTTTATCCTTTTTGACCCATTCTTTTTGTAAATTGTTCATTGAAATGTCTATTTTTTGATGTTGAAAAGAAATTGTCCAAAATATTTATTTATGAGACATTTGTAAATGTTGAAAGTGAAGGATCTTTTTAGGGTTTTCATGAAAACGTCTTTGTTTCTTTTGGTTCTTTTGCCATGATTCCTTGGTTTGTCTTGATAAATTGAAACCTAATGATTGTGGTTTGAACCTTGAATGATGTTATAATATTGTATTTCATTGATTCACTTTGATACCATGATGTTTAATATGTTGTTTACATGTGAATGTCTTTGCAAATACCTTGTTCATACCATGAGATCTTGTTAGATCATTTACCCTTTTGACATGAAATTGTTTGACCAAGCATGTATACATGTATGCCTTGAACTCTTGGATGCCATGTTTGGATTGTTCTTAAGTGTTTATATGTCTTGGATTGTAATCTTTGAATGCATAAACCTTATGATATTGTCACCCCCTTCAAATGCATGTTTAAACCCCAAAACTCTTGTATGGTTGTTACCTACTTGTCCACATGTTCAAACTTGTTCACACGATACCTTTGATACATGTTTATGTTTACATGATTGTTGTTATACATGTATACTTATGAACTTGTTGTTTGATAACTCCTCCTTGTTATAACCTTATCCATGATTGATTTCACACCATGAGAACTTAGTTCGTGTTTTCTTAGATGTTGTAACATCTGTAATTTGTATATCCCATGTGAAGATTTTGCTCCTTACCTTAAACTCTGTTGAATTAATCTTTACCTTGAGTGTTGTTACATTCAAATTCTTAGCCTTGGTGATTACCATGCTTATATTCTCATCTTGCTTCAATGATGTTTGTTATTTTGCACTTCTTTAAGTTATCCCCAAGTGAGGCTAGCTTGTTAGCTCCTCCTTAAACCTCTTTGTTCCCCCTCCTTCCAAAGGAAAGTCTCTCTATTGACCTCAAAGTCATAGATAGTTCATTACCATCTTGGCCTCATTAAAGCCATCTATACTTCTTGGCCTCTTTAGAGCCATCAATCCCTTGGCCTCATTAGAGCCACTTCTCCCTTTAACTTAGTTAGGTTCCCCTCTTGTAAGCACTATCATCATAGTTGCTCACTTCCCTCCTTGGCCTCATTAGAGCCATTTACCTTACCACTTAGGATTCACCTAGAGTTCTTCAACTCTATGTGAGCATCATCATCATGATGTTCCTTTTCCCCCTTGGCCTTATTAGAGCCATTCACATCATAACTTAGAATTAGGATAGAGTTCTTAAACTCTATGTGATTCTCATCATCATGAGTATTCACTTACCCTTTACAACTTAGACTTAGAGAGTTATTTAACTCTATATGAGTATCATACGCATTCCCCTTGGAACTTTGACCATAGTCAATGCTTCCTCACCCTTAGTTAGGTGAACTACAGTTGCTCTGATTCTTTAGTTAGGATACGTAGGCACAAGATGCGATGTCTTGGCGAGCATACTTAGTGTATATACCCTTAGGTCTTTACCTTAGCACATTTCCCTTATTAAGCAAACATGACATAACACAAATACAAACAAGAGGTTCTTATAGAGTACTACAGATACTTAGGGTGCTAATACCTTCCCTTAGTATAACCAACCCCCAAACCCCCGATCTCTTAGCTGTGTTTTCACATAGCGCAACTAGGGTTTTCTTTCGATCTTTACCCTTTCCTTTGGATAAATCAAAGCTCGGTGGTGAACTTTCAAAGTTTTGTGATTCAAGTTAATTAATAGCTTGACGACTTCACTGGGGACGGAAAAGAGGGTTAGGCCTACCTTGCTTGTGTTAGTGTTATTTATGTTTTGCTTGCTTGATTTGTACATATCTGTATATATCTATATATATTTGTTTGGGTTCTTTTGTTTGGCAGGGTGCTACTTTTGGGTGGTGAGATAAGTCCTAACCCAGACTTGAGAGCACATATGATAGGATTATGGTGTAATCAATAGTCGGTTGTTAGGAATAGTCCTAACAAGTTTGGCATATGATGACCAGTCTCAGTTGAGGCCCCTTTGGGATTATTGATGTCTGATGTGAGTAGTCACATTGATGTCACTCTTTCCGACCCGGGAGTCTGTGAGACTGAGGACCGTAGTTACCTTTTACCCCACTTGGCCTTTTTAGGATGTAGTGCGATGGCTATGAGGGAGTAGTCCTAAATGGTTGATACGCGATACTACACTCAGACGAGTTCATCTTGAGAATATTATTACCCCGCGTGAGTAGTCACATTGGTCGATAATATCCTAAAGATTTATCTATGACTCTGAAAACTTTTAAAACCCTGTTCTACAGTTGATAAACCCATAGTACACACTTTTTTGGGATGCGTAGACCATGGCTCCACTCATGTGACTCCTAAACCTAGGACTTGTGTGCTTTGATGTGTGTACATATGTTTGTGTTTGTGCTTATGTGTTTTGTGCATTGCATACATCTCATTGCAGCCATTATTGGTTTTAAGGAACTCAGTCGTCTTTGCCTTTGTAAAATCATAGGTATCATGGATATTGAGAAAAGAAACACCAAGAAGTACAATTTCAAGAAGCCCAATTTGGTAGAGTTCAAAAAGCTAGCAGCTTTGGTATCTTGCCCTGAAGACTTCAGAAAGCGTTATGGAAGATTAATTGGTATTCTCAGAACCAAGATGGAAGATGGTGTTCTCGACACGTTGGTACAGTTTTATGACCCTCTTTACCATTCCTTCACCCTTCCCGACTACCAACTTGTTCCGACATTAAAGGAGTATTCTTATTGGTTTGGTTTGCCTGTAAAGGAGCAAGAGCCTTTCAGTGGTCAAGAGAAGATTCCTTCACCAAAGTAGATTGCTGATTCTATCCACTTAGAAATGTCTGAAGTCAAGCCTCACCTCACCACCAATAATGGGATCAAGGGTCTACCTTCCAAGTTCTTGATTGATAAAACCTTCTACCTAGATAAAATGAATAGTATGAGTGCCTTTTAAGCAATCTTTGCACTCCTTGTCTATGGCTTGGTCTTGTTTGCTAATATTGAGGAGTTTGTTGATATCAACGCCATTCAGATCTTCATAAGTGGGAACCTTGTACCTACACTGCTTGGTGATACTTATCACTCTATCCACCACAGAACTCTTAAAGGGAATGGTACCATCTTGTGTTGTACACCTTTGCTTTACACGTGGTTTATTGCACATTTGCCTCAGACATCACGCTTCAAAGATAATCCAGACAAGCTTCGTTGGTTTCAGAGAATCATATCTCTTACCCATACTACTATCTTTTGGTACGATCCAGCTTACGACAAAGGAGTCATCATTGATAGTTGTGGCCCATTGCCCAATGTGCCACTTCTTGGTATCAGAGGTGGAATCAGCTACAACCTTATTCTTGCTAGGCGTCAGTTTGGATTCCCTATGGAAAATAATCCTAAAACCATCCTTTTGTCCGGTTTCTTTGATCTTAATGAGGAAGCCAGTCAAGAAACCAGGAGCAGTGTTTTGCATGCTTAGGGAAAGCTCCACAAGAGAACTAAGAATGACTTGGGAAAGAGAAATCGTGTGGCCTTGGAACCATTCCTTTGTTCGGTTCGATCTCGAGCTCGTGATCTTAAGATGCCATATCTCCCCGAGAGACCTCCACAGCCTACTGTTGTACCTCCCTCTATCATTCCTATTGAGCGCATGGAAGAGTATCAAGAAACTCTAGCAAGGATGAAACTTGAGAGAGACACGTGGAAAGGAAAGTACCACGCCATTTATGCTGAACAGATGGAAATGAAGAAACAAATGAAAGAAAAAGATGATTTGATTGAATGGCTTGAGAGAAGTGTGATTGACAGACCTGTGGCGCAAGAGAATTTATTTTTCTCTAGCGTGCAACCCACTTCTAGTGCTCACGAGTATGCAAGTATTCCACCGACATCTGGCGCTTGGAAAGGGATTGCTGACAAGTTGATTCTAGATAATGACAAGCTGAAGAGACAGAAGAGGATGCGTGGAGTATAGCCTCTAGATAGGGTTTCTTTTTAGGCCTAGCTGTTGTTTTATCTCTTTGTATTTTGAGCTTCTTAAAATGTACCTAGAAAGTTGTAACTTTTCTAAATATTTAATGAAGTGAAGCTTATTTTGAAATTGTCTCTCTTGAGTTCTCTAAAACCAATTGCATTCGCATTGTATCTTGCATTTTTGTTAAAAATATCAAGGAACTAATTTTGTTTTGCAGACTTTGTAGAGATGGATTTTGGAAGGAAAGGAACTTGGTCGTACACCTTCATGGTTCCCGATGTTGAGCAACTAAAGGAACTAGGAAGATTAATTGAAGATCCAGTGGTTTTCTCATTAAAGTATGGAAGAATTATCTCGCTGTTGTGGCTCCAAAGGGCTGAAGGATTGCTAGAGACTTTGGTTCAACTCTACCATCCTCTTTATCATTGCTTTCTGTTTCCCGATTACCAATTGACACCAACTCTGGAAGAATACTCTACCTTGACGGGTCTCCCTATCAACGATTCTCCTCCATTATCTGGTTTACAAGACGAGCTCAGTGCGAATGACATTGTAAGAGTAACAAGGCTAAGGCTGTTTGATATTCAAGCCCACTTAACCGTCAAGGGGGGACTTGCTGGATTACCCGCTCAGTTCTTGTTCGAGAAAGCTCGTTACTTCGCTGATAGGAAGAATACTGCACTCTTTGAGTCCACTTTCGCTTTGCTAGCTTATGGACTGTTTCTGTTTTCCAACGCTAAAGACTTTGTCGACGTCAATGCTATTCAAATCTTTATGCTCGGGAACCTGGTTCCTAATCTATTGGCTGATACTTATCATGCCATTCACTCAACGAACATGCGAGATGGAGGACAGATCGTCTGTTGTGTTGCTCTCCTTTATAGGTGGTTTAATTCGCACCTACCAAAGACCACAACCTTTTGGGATGTGGAAGACAGTACCATTTGGTCCAAAAGGCTCATGGAGCTTACTCATGCTAACATCAAGTGGTATGACCCAATCTATGGAGGGATTCTCATTCACAGCTGTGGGGATTTCCCCAACGTACCTCTTATGGGCAGAAAGGGATGTATCAACTATAACCCTGTTCTCGCTCGCCGACAGCTAGGCTATCCAATGGAGAAGATACCTGATCTTGGCAATCTGAAGAGGCTTTTTCTTGAAGAAGGAGATAATCCTGAGTTCATGCCCAGAGTTGCACGCGTCTGGCGTTGTATAAACAGACAAAGATGGACCGCAATGGGGAAACCTAGTTGTACTATCACCGAGGCTTGTTTAGAATGGTCCCGTGAAATAGCTCTTATGATGAGGATGCCTTATCCACGTCATAAGCCGCCTACAACTAAAGAATTGAAGCTAAAGAAAGCGTTGGAAGAACTGACTCTTGTTAAAGCGAAGATGCAAGAGCAAATCAACAAGCTCACGAGGGAACTCAATGGAGGGGAAGGACCGTCATCCAGTGGACTAGATTCCTAGTTTCCTTTTATGCTGTATTTTCTTTATTTACCTATGTAATAAACTTTGAAGGTGTATTGCCTACGTTTTAATATTTGCAAATTTGCTAATGAAAGAGCTTTGTTTGCATTTGCATTTGCATTTTGCATCCTTTCATGTCATAACATGTGTTTTCTTTCCTGTTGTGTCTCATTCCATGGTCTTCTCTTCAGAACCGTCACACTGAGTCTTCAACGCCGATACAACACACGAGCCTGAGCTCGCCAGAGAATTTCTGAACACGACTTTGAAATGGATAGAGTCAACAACGAGTTGAATGATCTACGAGGAAGTATGGGGCATATTATGGAAGTTTTACAGGTTATTAGAGCCAAGATGGATATTCATACCACCGTGGTCTCTGAAATTGTCACTCCAGCCGTGGAGCCTGCTACTAATGTCAACACTGGTCTCTTGCCACCATTTGGGTTGCCTCCTGGTTTTGTGCCACCACCAATTGCCGTGACTACTCAATAAGCTGTTCCTATGGGTAATGAGAATCCTCAAGTCATCCCAAATTTTGCTCCACCAGCGGTGCATACTCAAGTACATCCTATTTTTCACAATCCGCAATCAGTTTATGACTACCCCAAAATGTCTGAGGAGGGGGATGAACGACATGAGAGATTGAAAGAAAGTGTGGAGACTATCCAAAGCAAAATGAGGGCGATGGAAGGAAGCAATATCTTTAGTACTGACGCTAGAGATATGTGTTTGGTTTTTGGCTTAGTGATTCCTCCAAAGTTTAAAAATCCAAGCATTGACCTGTACTCAGGAGCGACATGCCTAAAGTTGCACTTGATCATGTATTACCGAAGAATGGTTGCGTATGTAGATAACGACAAGTTAATGATCCATTGTTTCTAGGATAGTTTGAAGGGAGCTTCTGCAAAATGGTACATGAGTTTGGACTAATCTAGAATCCACAATTTTCAAGACTTGTCAGATGCTTTTGTGAAGCATTATAAGTACAATATAGATTTGGCCCCTGACCGAAGGCAACTTTTGAGGATGTCCCAAAACAATTCCGAATCTTTCAAAGAATATGCTCAAAGCTGGAGGGAGACTGCTTCCCAAGTAGAGCCTCCATTGTCTGAAAAGGAATTGGCTGATTGGTTTGTGGACACCATGAAACCAGAATTTTATGAAAGAATGATTAGCAGTGTTAGTGCCAACTTTGCTGACATTGTTGCAGTGGGTGTAAAGGTAGAAGCTGGTCTGAAAAGTGGAAAGGTGATCAGTTCTTCCAATAATTCAAGCAGTACTAACAGCAAGAAACCTCCAAGCAACTTCCATAAGAAGAGTGAAATTCTGGTATCAGATATGTGATGTCGAGTGAGATGTCACAACATCAATATCTGCTATATGAACAAGACAGTAAAAGTAACAGCACTTAAAAGCAATAAATAAACACAGAGAATTGTTCACCCAATTCGGTCTAACAACCTACGTATGGGGGCTACCAAGCCAGGGAGGAAATTCGCTATTAGTAGTATCAATTTGTAGACTCTACAGCAAACTCACAAGTTGACAATCTACTCACTTAATCACTACCCAATGACACTTCTACCTAAGACACTCTTAGATATGAGACACCTCTCACTCCCCCTCAATCACAGCAGTGATGACAATAAAAAAAATTACAAATATTAGAAGATCACCCTTCAATGACAATACTTGATCTTGCTTAAAAGCTTCAATCAAGAACAAACACTCGTGCTTAAAGGCTTAGAGTGGACAAATTACAACTCAACTAAATCAGTCCAATTCAAACATCAAAACAGATGAATGAATGACTCACAAATACAAACACAAAACACAAACCCTAAAACTTGAACACAGCTCTCACACTCCTTATTCTCCACGAGCAGCAGTTAGGGTTGATCATCTATAAATAACAATACATTCCTTGGGCTTGGGCAATTGCAGATCCTTGATTTAATTTCCAATAAAAGCAAATTAATCTCCAAATCTTTATGCATGAAAATAGCAACTCCCTATTCTTCATAAACAGATTGCCTCCAAAAATAACACTCCAATATATTACCACTTCAGTAAATTTCGCAGCAATCAGATACCATAAACACACAAAAGATTGCTAAAAATAGCGCAACAAATAAAACCTAAAACCAGAACTGGAAGTTCTGTCAACTGATGTCAGAACATCGTGTTTGACATCAAGCACACAGTCTGCAATACTAACAAACACCACCAATACTTCACCTGCAGAATGTTAGAGACAGCATGTCAAGACATCAAGTAGAACATCTTGATACAACACATTATTTTACCAAAATTGCTGCCAATACAGAACCAACAAACTCCCCTTTTGGCAAATTTTGGCTAAAACAATTCCATATCAGAGATCCCTGCAGCAGAAGCAACACTCAAACAAATCTAACATTCTGAGTTAACACTAAACATAAAAACAACAGAAGCTCCCCCTCAGGCCCATGAGCAAAAAAAACAACCAAGAAAACCATCAAGAAAACCAGCTGCACACTACCTTCAAGAAAACCAGCAGCAGCACACTACACAACTCTACAAAGCTACTAAAAAACTAGAGGCTGCTCTCCCCCTTTTTAGCCATAATTTAGACAAATGAAAAACCATATCAGACAGAAATTCCATCACAAACAAAGCTAAATAATAAAATAAAGTTGTCAGCAAGAGTAGAACAACCAAATAAAGTCAGAAAATAAGCATACACAGGTGCCAGCAGAAATCCAAAACAAGATACGAGCACACAAAGGTGCTTAAAGAAATCCAACCAAAACAAAAAAAAAACAAACAATAAGGAAAACTTCAAGGCCAGAATCCTCAAGTCTCTCCAGAATCACCAGAATCCTCAATATCAGTCATGTCATTAGCACTCTCCTCAGATCCTCCCTTTTTACTAGCATCATTCCCACCATCACCTTCTTCCATTCTTAGAGTCATGATAATTCTTTCAAATTTTTGTTTCCTTTCTGTGCTGACTCTAATGACGTCATCTAGTTCCCTGCACGCCTCTTCCAACTCAGAAATCACCCCAGACTTGGATGGTGGCTGGTGTGAAGTTGAGGCAGATGTCTTGACAATGTCAGGAACATGCTTACCTTCAAACAATTTTTAGTGAAGGGACATAGCAGACTCCCTCTTGCACACAACATCAGACTGGGATAGAATACCAGGGTCCTGAGTCAAAATGATTCCACAGATAAGGGAGGGGAAAACAATTGGCATCTTCACAGCGCAAGTTCCAGCTTGCTTCATTGTTTGATCAAAAATCACAAAACCATAATCAACTTTCTTCCTAGTTCCAATAGCATATATAAACTTACCCAGGCCAACAGAAATAGTGGAAGTGTGGTTGGTGGGGACCCAATTGGCTGCTCCAATCCTGTGGAGAATAGCATACTTCACACTCAGACAACCAGCTGACAATTTGTTAGGCTTCAAGGGCTAAGCCTTCATTTGATTAGTAGTTATTTCCTTACACACTTGATTATCTGTGACTTCAAGCTCACCACATTCTTCTTCACTTCTGCCAAGAAATTTGTTGATGATCACTGGGGAAAACTCAACACATTTTCCTCTGACACAGACTTTTCTAAAATCCTGACTCTTGTGATTAGAACAGTCTTCAGGAATGTTAACAATGAATTCTTTTACCAACACCTCATAACATTTGGAGAACTTTGTTACAGTCTTCATCAAACCAGCAGACTCAATAAGCTCCATGATCTCTTTAAGATCCAAAGCATCTCTTCCTAACTCACGCTCCAGAGCCAACCTCCTTTGATGAACATATTTCCACCTATGAACACTGTTAGATTAGTGGAAGGAAATGTTGTCCAAAGGCACATCAGGGACTTTGACAGATATCCTTTTTAAAGCAGTCTTCCTCACAGGAGTGATGTCCTGAACATCCTCCTCAACATCAAAATCAGAGTCAGAATCATCCCTAGTATTCCTCTTTTTGGAAGAGGTAGACACTTTGCTCCAAGATTTTGTAGGACCTACAACTGGACTCTTCCTCTTACTGATATCAGTTCTCACCTTTGGAGGTGAATCTACAGCTTTCCCTTTTCTTGATTTCAACCTTTTAGCAATACCAGGAACCACATTAGCAATTATCTCATTATCAGACAGTTCATCCACATCCAGAACATCAACATTCTTCTTTCCTTTAGGACTAGATGTGCCTTCCTTAGTAGGAGATGTTTCAACATTAGCTCCAACATCAGTTTCAACATCAGCTCCAACATCAGTTTCTGCATCTTCCAGGATAGAGATGGCCAACCTGTGAAGATTTCCTTCAGGATTATTTATGTCAGAAGGATCAGCAGTTTTCCTATCATCTTTCTTAGCCTCAGAGTGAGGGGCAGAAATTTGAGCAAGTGGCCTAGATATCCCAGCCACAGAAATACTCTTCTCCAGAACCTTAGTAACTATCTGGTCTAGACTCTTATCCACTGAAAACTCTTCTTCCTCATTTTGATTTTTATCAACTTGAGGGAGTGGAGTAGAAATCCCAGGAACTGATTTGTCTCCATACAAAATACCAGTCACAACACTCCTAACTTCACTATCATCATACTTTCTACAATCAGAAGGGTCAGATGATTTATCTGCAGGAGTACGTTTTAAGCTCTTTGCCTGCAGTTTGCTTGGCCTTGTCTTTTTAGGATCAGAGAGAGGAATCATGGACAGAGGAACAATGTCAAGAGCATCATCAGGAGAGACCCCTTCCAAAGAAACCCTAGATTTTGAATGCGTAGGATTTTTGGCAGCAGACTTCTTGGACGGAGATGACTGTTGTTGAGACATTGTAACCTTCTGGCAACTGATTGACAAAGGAGTGGAAGGGCTTCTTTTTCTGAGAGAGAAGATGAATAACCAGTATGTAGCAAAATGGAGGTAACATGTGAGAGCAAGGAGATGAAATGATTGCCTATGGAAAGAGGGCTGCTTTTGTTGGAAACTTAAAAGGCAGTAAATGAAATTTCCACAACAAAATAAATGACTTTTTAAATTTTTGAATTTTAATGAATGTTGTCCATACGCCATTAACTGCTGTTGACCTTCATATCTACACATGCCCAATTCTTCTCTTAAGGTTTCACATTAACTTGCATCCACATCCTTAGAGAAAGTGTCAGCAAACTTCTTCTCTGTAGTGACATGTTCCAACTGACTGGCCTTGTTTTCTCCAAGTTCTCTTATGAACAGATGATGAATATTAATGTGCTTAGTGCTCCTCAGGTTGTCACAGTAAGATGTCATGACATCATGCTTGACATTGAACTTAGTCAGTTTTTGTTTCACCCCTTTCAGATGTAAGTGACCAAGTCTTTGATGTCCCAATTTCACATCATCACCTTTGGTAAGAGTACACATGGAGGACTAACTGGAATCTTGAGGAACCCACAAGTAGCAGTTGTCTTTAGATCTGACTCCCTTCATCACAACTTCACTTTTTTCATTAGTCACTAAACATTAAGAATTTGTGAAGTTTACCTTGAACCCTTGATCACACAGTTGACTGATGCTTATCAAGTTGGCAGTAAACCCTTTCACTAACAGAACATCATCAAGCTTAGGAGCTCCTGAACAGTCCAGCTTACCAACCCCCTTAATTTCACCTTTGGCTCCATCACCAAAAGTCACATAGCTAGTAGAATGAGATTTGATGTCCACCAAAAAGTTCTTGACACCTGTCATATGTCTAGAACATCCACTATCAAAATACCAATCTCCTATGGTAGAACCTCTTAGAAACATGTGAGCTATCAAGCTGTTAGCAGCAATCTTGGGAACCCATTATTTTCCACTTGTATGAATGCTTTGATTTGGTCTAGGTTGAGGATCAGGTTTAGGATATCCATGCAGTCTGAAGCAAAAAGGTTTTGTGTGACTAAATCTTCCACAGTAATGACATCTCCATCTTTGAAATCCTCCTCTGGAGTGGTTGGGATGTCTTCTCCCTTGAGGATGTCTTCTCCCATGATGTTGAGGTTGTCTTCTGCCATGATGTTGGGGCACAAAATGATTAGGTCCAGAAACATGGCCTTTCCCATGATGTTGAGATATCTGATGAGGCACAAACTGCTTAGGTCAAGAAGCATGAACTTTCCCATGATGTTGAGACATCTGATGGGACAAGTTATGTTTGGGACCAGAAGAACTAGCATCTGAAGAAGGTTTCTTCTCACCATCAAATCCCAGCCCAGTCATATCTCCAGCCAGTTTTTCAATCTGAAGAATATCATCCAAGGTATCAGTCCCCTTGTTCAGCATTCTGATAGATTTGACCATTTGATCAAGCTTGGAGTTTAGCAGACTGACTTCATTCTCCAGTTCAACCTTTTCAGCCTTTAGTTGAATTATAATTTTCTTCTGCTTCTCCCCTTATTGACAAACTTCTTCACTTCTAATGCACAACTCTCTATATGATGCAGCTAGCTCCTCGTAGGTAATCTCTCCATCACTTGAATCATCATCAGACTCACATATTCCAGTCATTGCTCTGACATGCTTGGCAGATTCATCTTCACTTTCAGTGTCCTCATCAGACCAAGTGACAGACAAACCTTTTTTCTGTTTAAGGTATGTAGGGCATTCAGCTCTGATGTGACCATAACCTTCACAGCCATGGCATTGGATTCCTTTGTCATTATTAGGCTTCTCCTCTGCTTTGGTTTTCTTCATCTGATCACCTGACTTGTTGATGTCAGATGCGATGTTCTTGACATAAAGTTTATAGCTCCTGTCCATTCTTTTCAACACCTTATTAAACTGCCTTCCCAGCATCACGATTGCATTGGATAGCTCCTCCTGGGTTTCAATATCACACTCTTTCTTTTCATCTTCAGTACTAGACACCAATGCTATACTTTTGGCCTTCTTTTATGATCTCTCATTCAACCCTAATTCAAAAGTCTGAAGGGAACCAATCAATTCATCTACCCTCATCTGGCTGATGTCTTGAGCTTCCTCTATAGCAGTCACCTTCATTTCAAATCTCTTGGGGAGAGATCTGAGAATTTTTCTCACCAGCTTCTCATCAGACATCCTCTCTCCTAGGGCACTAGAAGCATTTGACAGTTCAAGTATATTCTTGTGAAAGTCATGAATGGTCTCTTCATCTTTCATCCTCAAACTTTTAAACTTTGTTGTTAGCAGCTGAAGTCTTGACATCTTGACCTTGGAAGTTCCTTCATGAGTTGTTTTCAGGATATCCCAAGCCTCCTTAGCCACTTCGCATGTGTTGACCAGCCTGAAAATGTTCTTGTCAATACCATTAAATAAGGCATTCAAGGCCTTAGAATTCCCAAGAGCAAGTTCATCTTCTTCCTTGGTCCACTCCTCTTCAGGTTTCAGCTTTGACCCACCATCTTTTCCCATAATAACAGGATGTTTCTATTCTTTCAGAACAGCCTTCCAAGCCCTGCTGTCTAAAGATTTCAAGAAGGTAACCATGCGAGGTTTCCAATAGTCATAATTTGATCCATCTAGAATAGGGGGTCTATTCACAAATCCACCACACTCCTTGTCCATTGCACCAGAAAGTAACAACCCTAGACCTCACCCAGATACAGAGCAGGATGCCTGCTCTGATACCAATTAAAATTCTAGTATCAGATATGTGATGTCGAGTGAGATGTCACAACATCAATATCTGCTATATGAACAAGACAGCAAAAGTAACAGCACTTAAAAGCAATAAATAAACACATAGAATTGTTCACCCAGTTCGGTCTAACAACCTACGTCTGGGGGCTACCAAGTCAAGGAGGAAATTTGCTATTAGTAGTATCAATTTGTAGACTCTACAGCCAACTCATAAGTTGACAATCTACTCACTTAATCACTACCCAATGACACTTCTACCTAAGACACTCTTAGATATGAGACACCTCTCACTCCCCCTCAATCATAGCAGTGATGACAATAAAAAAAATTACAAGTATTAGAAGATCACCCTTCAATGACAATACTTGATCTTGCTTAAAAGCTTCAATCTTAAAGGCTTAGAGTGGACAAATTACAACTCAACTAAATCAGTCCAATTCAAACATCAAAACAGATGAATGAATGGCTCACAAAAACAAACACAAAACACAAACCCTAAAACTTGAACACAACTCTCACACTCCTTATTCTCCACGAGCAGCAGTTAGGGTTGATCATCTATAAATAGCAATACATTCCTTGGGCTTAGGCAATTGCAGATCCTTGATTTAATTTCCAATAAAAGAAAATTAATCTCCAAATCTTTATGCATGAAAATAGCAACTCCCTATTCTTCATAAACAGATTGCTTCCAAAAATAACACTCCAATATATTACCACTTCAATAAATTTCGCAGCAATCAGATACCATAAACACACAAAAGATTGCTAAAAATAGCGCAGCAAATAAAACCTAAAACCAGAACTGGAAGTTCTGTCAACTGATGTCAGAACATCGTGTTTGACATCAAGCACACAATCTGCAATACTAACAAACACCACCAACACTTCACCTGCAGAATGTTAGAGACAGCATGTCAAGACATCAAGTAGAACATCTTGATGCAACACATTGTTTTACCAAAATTGCTGCCAATACAGAACCAACAAAGACGGAAGGGGAAACCAATGTCGTTATGACAGGTAGGAAAAAGAATCCAGTCTGGAGACAACCGGTTTATCAACAGCAGTCAAATCCAAATTTTGCTCAATAGCCAATCTATCCAGTGCAGTTTGCCCCACAACATTATATGGCAGCTGTATTCCAACAACAACCCAGTTATCAACAAGCACCTAGTGCTCCAACCTTCCAACAACAACAACAGAGGCCACATGCTTCTTCATCAAACGCTCTCTACCGAAGATAAGGGGTCAAACCTTCATTTCCGCCTATTCCGATGACCTAAACAAAGCTTTATCCCTCTTTGGTTCAACAAGGTTTGATTGTTACTAGACCTATGGGCTCACCTACAGAAAATTCCATGCCGTTCCATAATCCTAATGTCAACTGTGCATTCCACCAAGGCGCTGCCGGTCATCACCTAGAAGGATGCCTTGCATTGAAATATGTTGTGAAGGGCTTGATGGAGAATAAAGTTCTGTCTTTTGCAGATAATCAACCAAATGTGAAGAACAATGCATTGCCTACGCATGGGTCTACAAATGCCATTGAAGATGAGATGGATGAAGTATTGATAAGGGATGCTTCAAAGATCAAAACTCCTGTCAGGATTTTCCATTCCAAACTGTTTGAAGCTAGGTTTGTGAAAGTTAACCATGACAACTGTGAAGAGTGTGATGCCAGTATCAGAGGGTGCCAGTTGGTTCAAAATGATATTCAGAGTCTGATTGATGAAGGTTTTCTACAAGTGGTCAGTAAGGTGAAAAAAGAGGAAATTGATGTGATTGAGCCCGTATTTAACTTGCCAGAATCAAAAGAGAAAGTACCCGTTTTCAATATGTTGAAGTCTGGTTCTGTGGTCCCTGTCCTCAATAAACCAAAGCCAATTTTCAGTACATCAGAACCTGTTGTTGCTTCCGCTGCTAATCAGTCAAGGCCAAGAAACATTCGACAACTTGTTCCGTTCTGTTTCAGAAATTCCAAAGTTGTGTCGTGGAGGTATGAAGATACTATGGTTAACAAAAGATATGAAGAGGTGGTTCCAAGTAAAGAGGTGGGAACCACTAGTGAAGAAGTGACAAATATAGCTGGGTCTGGGAAGATGAACCGAAGTGGTAGAGTTTATACTCCTCTCTTCAAAGGGATTGTGCCTAAAGAGACTGTTACTCCTGTACCTGTTAAGGATAAGGAAAAATAAAGGGTTACAAGCAAAGAAGATGCTGAGTTCTTGAGAATCATTAAAAGAAGTGACTATAGAGTGGTGGATCAGCTTCACCAAACTCCCTCCAAAATCTCAATACTGTCTCTGTTGCTGAATTCACCTACTCATCGAGCGGCCTTGCAAAAGATATTGGCCAAAGCCCATGTTGCCCGAAACATTACTGCCGGTCAGTTTGACAGTGTCATTACAAATATCACTGTTTGCAATACTCTTAGCTTCAGCAACGAAGAATTGCCCAAGGGGGGTCGAGAGCACAATCTTGCTCTACATGTATCAGTGAAATGCCAAGAAGACACTTTGGCAAGAGTTCTTATGGACACGGTGTCACACCCTAATTTTTGACCCTAAGATCCCCGCCTTGTTCTTTGCATAACATATTAGGTCAATCATTCGTGCATAACTAACCGCTTTATCTAGCTTTGTCTGTTTGTTTCTCTTTTGAGGACAGGTGCTGCTGCAGAAGATTCAAGGTCCTGAAGGTTGTGTTGTGTGTGTGATTGTGGAGGTTCTCTGGTCCTGTGTGTTTGTGCCCTCACCCTTTCTGGTCCCTAAACCACCACCAAGCCTTTCTTCCTTCAGACTCCTCAGGTTTTCACCCCGCAAAGCTTAAGTCCTTATGCCCTCTGATATGGAATTTGGTCCCTGAAGGTTAGTCATTGGTTGTGTGATGGCATCTCCCCCCTCTGTAAGCTCCTCAATATTAAGGGATGTTGTTTGCTCTACTGATGATTCTTCAAGGAAAGTTCAGTTTTGGAAGGAGGTAGGAGTTTGAAATCCTCACAAATTCATGAGACATGGTTACAAAACTCATTTTCCAAAGTTGAAGTTCAAATTCAAGATCCAAAATTTTAAATACAAGTTCATTATGGAATGGCAAGGATTATTCAAGATACAAGGCATGGGAGGCGTCATATCATACTTTATAAAGATCAAGGGATGAACATGTTCATTTTAAAATGAACAAAGTTCTTTGGATTCATGATCAAAAGAGTTTTAAGGACTCTCCCTGGAGTTTATCATCAAGGATTAACATTCTAAGCTTAAAGGAAGTTCAAAGCATACAAGGCTTCAATTGAGTTTGTTCTTTTATGATTTTTCTAAGACCGGGTTATATCCATTGTGAGAGTTCAAGGCATTGCCACCTGGTCTCCATTTCGATTTTAGGTCATCTTTAAATGATTTAAGATACTAGAGGACCATATGCTAAACTATTCACAAGAAATGTTCCCATTATTCCAAGCCATTTAAGAGACACGGTTAGAATGATGTGCCCATTGATATTAAACGTACAAGATAAGATTTTCAAAAGCTTGAAGTGTATTTTTTTGATCATACAATTAATTCAAGTTGGGTGATTACTGTGACAAAAAAAGGGATGCTAGAGCATTTACTGCGTGATTGGCCACTACTCCAAACTATGAGTTTGTCTAATTCAAAGTTCCAAAAATTACCAAGGTTTCACGTTTTAACTTTGAAGTTAAACATTGAAGACAAACATGAATTTGAGCATTTTTCTTCTTTTACATATTCTATCACGGTTCCACGTATATCATTGAATTTCAACATTTAAAATGGTACCAACGACTAAAGTAAAAGCCCTGATCAAGTATTGCTCGAATTCTGATATCGTTGTAGCAACGATATGATCATCTCTTGATACAAGCATTTGTACTCATCTTCATACACATGCATTGTGATATCAATAATGTCACCAGGTGGAAACATTCTGGCACCAGTTAGGCGGTCCAGTTCTCAGAACGATAAATGAACATTCATCCGGTATTGCCTATTTAATCGATATCGCCTTCCAACCAATCTCTGCGACAAAGTCGCTCGTGCTCGGTATCCCAGCCAACACTGCCAAAAACTTGAATCTACAATAAAGGTTTAATACTGTCAAAAGGCAATAATTGAATATGGAAGCATATACATTCATCATGAAGCTCTCGAACAACTTTTGGATGGGAACCAAAGCGGTATCAGCGTGTTCAGGACAAGCTATTATTAAGCGTGATCAAACTAAAAAAGAAGGTCATTGAATAAAAAAAACCTCACGTTCAAGAGAAAAGAATCATAATTCAATAGCCACATATTTTCTACAAAAATAGAATTTGACAGCAAATCCATTCAAAGAGCATTATTCTTTTAAGGATAAGGATAAAGGTGGACAACGTGGTGCCCAAAATGCTGGAAGGGATAGATTATTCGAGCTAATGACAGTTAACAAAATCAAAGTAAGAGCCTTGTATAATTACCGAATAGTCTGCCTATCCCGACAGCAGCCTCTGCACGTGCGATTCCACTTGCCGTCAAGATAATAGCACTCTTGATGAAGAAATGTTCCTCTGCGCGAATCTAAAATAATCCATAGCATCCATTATTTACAAAGGTTGGTTGATGAAAATCAGTGCTTGAAATATCAAAAAGGGAGAGTTCTAAGGAGCACACTTATTCTAAACCTGGCAGGAGGACGCATCGGAGAATCAGGGATGAGAATGTTATCTTCATCAACAGACTGCACACGGATACACCATACAGACCTCGGTCAGCTTCATCAAGCACATGAGAATTAGAATCCCAAACGAACAACATTCCCAATCCACGAATACGCTTAAATCTCCGAGTCCAGAAACATCAATATTGCCACCAGCTCATATTGAAATCTCAACATTAAAGAGCATCGACCAGGTGGCTCTTTCCAGACAAAGGATCTTCTGCAAAAAAACGAATTTGGTTTAGCTCCTCTCTATTTTTGTTGTTGTACCCAAAGTTACTCTAAAAGGTATCACACAAAAAATAGATAACCGAAGCAGTGTTAGCAAAAAGAGGTCAAAGAACGCAACAATATCAAGATTGAGATTAGAGAGTTATGGCATAATCGTCAGTTTCCAAGTTGACAACTCATCACCATCATCAAATGCGCAGGAGATAGAGAAGAACTAAAATCAATAACTTTCCAGATTAAAACAACATGAGAATCATAAGGCAATTATGTCAAGTTGGCAGAACGAATGAATTCAATAAAGGTCACTTCAAGAATCAGTATAATCAACTGCTTAGTCACGTGAAAATGGAAACAAACACTCAATCACAAATCATCAAGACTAATTCAAATTCATTCCAAAATAGATCCAAAACATGTTTAAGACAGTATTGAAAGAAATTAAGGTTGTCCCAAACCAATTCATTTCCTTCCAGAAGTTCAAATATTTTCCAAAACCATCACAGCATGTCAGATTGGAATTGGAAACGAATTCATTACACATTAATTCAAAAATGAGGATCTTGTCTCTACAAGCGCCTATAAAGAGAAGACATTCACAAGAGCATAGGGGAGGCCAAATTCATATCAGTACAAAAAAAACAACTTCAAACCATACACCATGAAATTTCAAACCCACCATAACTAAATCCATACGATCACACAACCAAACCACTCATAAATCACCAAAAGACCAAGTTCACCATAAGACATTTCATCAAATTCAAGTCACTCTACCAATTTATTAAAAATCACATACCGAACATCCAATCCATCATAAATCAGAAAGCGATTCAACATCATCATCATACCAAGGAATCACAAAGTTCAGAGAAGAAGGACTCACGCATTCAGAAATCGATCCCCATAAACAATATACCCATAGAACATTGTCACGACAGTGAGGAAAATCATCACACATACACTCAGAGAAATCGCCAGCAAAGCAACAATCATCCACACGAACCAACACATACAAGGGAGAAATTTCAAGAAACAACATCAAGCAACTCCATCAGGCACAACATACACAAAGCGAAAAAAGAGAGATTTACCTTGGAACGGAGGTTCTTGGAGATTCAATCACGATTCCTCGCCCTTAACTTTCGACGCCCCTTTTCTTTATTGTTTCATGCTTTGAATCGATGTAATATGTAACCGTAAAAATCATAGTGAAATAATGGGGACCGGGGAATCGTGGGGTGGGGTTTTATTTGCTTATGTTTGTTGATCGAGAGGGAAGATGATGAGAGACTTAGAGAGAGTGATACGAGAGAGGTTGAGAGATTAAATCGAGAGAGGGAAGATGATGAGAGGCTTCGAGAGGGGGGTGGCGGTGATTGGTCCTAGGGTTTCTAGAACCCTATTCGGTTGAGAGAGAAGAGAACGAGAGAGGGGGCTCCCTCAGCTTTTTTTTTCTTTCGTTTGTATTTTTCACAATTAACTTTTTTTAGTAATTAAAAATAAATTCTATAACTCCTTTTGATAATAAAAACGTGCCTTTTAAAATAAATATTAAAACTTACTTTTAATAATAAAAATTAAAATATAATATAACCTTTTTTTTTCTAAAATAATAAAGCACTTTTTATAAATAATAAACTTTTATAATAAGTTTATATGTTAAAACCTTTTTTTAAAATACTGAACTTTTTACGTAAGTTTTTTAAAATTAAAATCCTTTCATTTAATAAAACTTTATTAGCTTTTTTAATATAATATTAAAATTAAATAAAAACTTTTATTTATAAAATACTAAAATTAAAACCTTTATCAAAAATTAATAATTTTTTATAACATAACTTTAAAAAATAAAAAATAAAAAATAAAGAAAGTAAAATAGACCTTTAATAAAACTCTTATTCAAATACAAAATTAAATCTTCTAATTAATAAGTTTTAACTAAAAAATAATATTGATAAGAACTTTTGTTACCACTTTTAATAATCTTAATTTAAATAGTAAGCTTTTTCTTAAAAATACTAACATTAACTTTTTTAATTAAAACTCATTACCAATCCTTAACCTTTTGTTAAACTCTAAACTAAAGGAATCTCTTTTATAATCAATTTTTATAAAAATTTCTCTAACCTTGCTCAAGTGAAAGTTAACCTCTAATATTTTCTAAATAAAATAAATCTAAAATCAATTTTTCTTAACAAAATCGTTCCCGGATTAGAAACCTCTCGCTTAGTCCTAGGTTCGTGAACGCTCGTGTGTGAACTTTCGTTTGGTTGCTTGTATGTTCTTTATCTTTCTGCTTCAAACCCTTTTCAAAAAACAATAAAAATCCTCGATCCAACGTCGAGCCAATTTTCTACCTATGTAAGTCGATCGCCTTCGGGCATCGCATTCGACCTATTGATCACTGGACACAAGTCTAGCATCACTTTGCTAGCACACTCACCTAAATAACAATAATAATTAATCGCCAATATCCAAGGGAAAATCCCATGCATGATAACCACGTTATTGTGCATGGTGCATATCATTTGCATCATAATCGACAAACTTAAGATAAGTCAATTAGACAACTTAGGATAGACTTCCTAGGTTAGTCCCCCTTCAATTTTGATTTTTTAAATCAAACTTTAGCCCACCTAATTCTCCACACAAGAGAATTAGATGTTAATCATCTCAAAGAAAGGGACATACAATCCCATACCCCACAAATACAAACATTTTCAAAGAACTGTGGTGGTTTTCTTAAGATGATGACTCATCTTCCTCTCCTAAACCTTTAAACATTTTTAGTATCCTTAATAAGGAACTACAAGTGCTCTGATTCCCTCCTGACAGGATATGTAGGCACAAGATGCGATATCTTGTCGAGCACACTTAGGAATAAAATAATAAATCACCTACCCTTAAACCCTTAGCAAAACAGATAATAAATAATATAAAATAAATCAAGAGGTTCCTGTAGAGTACTACAGATATCTAGGATGCTAACACCTTCCCTAGGTATAACCAACCCCTGAACTTAGAATCTTAGTGCATTTGCATTGCATTGTGGGTATTCGGTTCTTCTCCCTTCCCTTGGATAAAATCAAAGACCGGTGGTGATATTAAAAAATGTGATCCTAGTTAACAAATAACTATGTATCTAATTTTCACCGCGACACACGGGCTCCTCTTTGAATGTTTTACCAAAAAGAACTCTTGAAAAGTTGGCTTATAAGGGAGCTGAAATGAAGCCTACCTCTCTAATTGTCAAAGCTTTTGATGGCTCAAGAAGGTCTGTAATAGGTGAGATTGAGTTACCAATTCTAATTGGCCCACATATTTTCAATATCATTTTTCAAGTGTTGGATATTAATCCTGCATACAGTTGCTTACTTGGAAGGCCTTGGATCCATGGAGCGGGTTCTGTGACTTCAACCTTGCATCAAAAGATGAAATTTGTGGTTGGTGAAAAATAGGTCATCATACACGGTGAGGAGGATCTGATGGTCAGTAACCTGTCTTCCTTCCGTTATATTGAGGCTGATGAAGATGCTTTGGAAACTTCTTTCCAAGCTCTTGAGATAGCCAATGCTGTTATGCTAGACGTTGAAGAACCGGTGGTCCCGAGTATTCCATCTTTTGCTTCCTTCAAGAGTATGCAATCTGCCCTGAAAAAAGGTGTTCCTGAAGGCTGGGGCAAAGATATTGAAATTCAAGAGAGGAAGAAATACCAAGGGTTAGGTTATAAACCAACTCGTGGAAAAGCAACTGCTTCTACAACTACTCAACCAAGGACAATCCAGGAAATGTTCGTCAGCAAAAGACATCAAGTCAATGCCATAATAGGAGCTGAAGAAGACGAAGACATCAACCATCTGGTTTTTTAGTGTGACACCGCACTAGACAATTGGGAGGATATTGAGATCCCTGTCTTGTTCCCTGTGCCAGAGTAATATGTTTGTTTTTGTTGTTTGTTTTCAATTCCGTAGCCATGCCCAAGGTTATCGGATTATTTTGTATGGGCTACCACTTTCAAATTTTATTAATCAATGAAGATGTGGTTTTGTTAAACTCTTTTGTCTTTATTTACTGTTTTTCCTCTTAAGGAAAAATGGCAATCTTTTCAAAACTACCAAAAACATTTTCTTCTTACATTTAAATTTTGTGCATTTTAATAAAATAAGTCCCTCCATCATGCAGAATAATTCACAAACCAGTTGTATTCAATGACCTTGCTTTCACTATTGACTTCGATTCACCCATCTATCAAGCTGAGGATGAGGAAGAGGAAGATTATGAGGTCCCGACTGAGTTGGAAAAAATGTGTGAGTACGAGTACACGGCTCTTCAGCCGCATGAAGAACAAGTTGACACCATCAATCTTGGTACCGATGAAGACAAGAAGGAAATCAAGATTGGGGCAATGCTTGGGGCAGAAGTCCGACAACGGTTAGTGAAACTTCTTGAAGAGTATGTGGATGTGTTTGCATGGTCTTATCAAGACATGCTTGGTTTGAATACAGACATCGTAGTTCATAAACTACCACTCAAGCCTGAATGCCCGCCAGTGAAATAGAAACTCCGACGAAGCAGACCCGACATGGCTCTCAAGATCAGAGATGAGGTCAAGCGACAACTTGATGCAAGATTCTTGGCAGTCTCAAAGTACCCCGAATGGGTGGCCAACATTGTGCCCGTAATGAAGAAGAATGGTAAAGTGTGAATGTGCGTGGATTATAGGGATCTTAACAAAGCCAATTCGAAGGACGATTTCCCTCTGTCGCATATCGACACTCTTGTGGATAACACGGCCCGTTTTGCAGTTTTCTCCTTTATAGATGGTTTCTCAGGTTACAATCAGATCAGAATGGATCCAGCCGACATGGACAAGACTACGTTCATTACTCCTTGGGGAACTTATTGCTACAAAGTCATGCCCTTTGGTTTGAAAAACGCAGGGGCAACTTATCAGAGAGTCATGGTGACTCTTTTCCATGACATGATACATAAGGAAATTGAGGTATATGTTGATGATATGATTGCTAAATCCCAGAGTGAGGAGGACCACTTGGATCACCTTCTAAAACTGTTCAAAAGACTCCGGAAATATCAGTTGAGGTTGAACCCCGCCAAATGTACCTTCGGTGTCATATCAGAAAAGTTACTCGGTTTTATCGTTTCTTAACGAGGAATTGAGGTGGATCCCGACAAAGTGCGAGATATTCAAGAGATGCCGGCTCCGCGGGCTGAAACTCAAGTACGCGGTTTTCTGGGTTGTTTGAATTATATCTCCAGGTTTATCTCCAACATGACTCCCACTTGTGAACCGATCTTCAAGTCTTCGCTAAGACCAAACTGTAGAGTGGAATTCCGACTGCCAGCAGGCCTTTGACAAACTCAAGAGTTATTTGCAAGAACCACCGATCTTGGTCCCACCTGTGCCAGGGAGGCCCCTCTTTATGTATATGACTGTATTGGAAGGATCAATGGGTTGTGTTTTGGGCCAACATGATGAATCTGGGCGCAAAGAGCATGCCGTTTATTACTTGAGCAAAAAGTTTACTGATTGCGAAAGCCGCTACTCACTGCTAGAAAAGACCTGTTGTGCTTTAGGATGGGCCGCTAGATGTTTGAGGCAGTACATGATATGTCATACCACTTTGTTGATCTAAAAAATGGATCCAATAAAGTATATCTTTGAAAAGCCTGCTCAAACAGGAAGACTTGCCCATTGGCACATGCTTTTATCAGTGTACGATATTCAGTATGTCAATCAAAAGTCCATCAAGGGAAGTGTCTTAGCAGATTATCTCGCAGATCAGCCTGTGGAAGACTATGAGCCTCTCAAGTTTGATTTCCCAAATGAAGACATTATGGTGGTGAAATATTGTGAAGAGCGAGGCTCCGATGAAGGCCCTAAACCTGGTTCCCGTTGGAAAATGATGTTTGATGGTTCTTCTAACTACAGTGGACATGGTGTAGGTGTTGTGTTGATGAACCCTGATGGTGGTTATATCCCGTTTACAACAAGACTATGTTTTGAATGCACGAACAACATTGCTGAATATGAAGCATGCATTCTAGGGTTGAAAGTGACCATTGACCTCAGAATTAAGATTTTGGAAGTCAGCGGAGATTCTACCCTGGTTATTTATCAAGTCAAAGGTGAATGGGAAACTAGAGATGAGAAGTTGATCCCATACCATGCTTATATCGTGGAGATGATCCAATATTTTGATGAGATTAATTTCCGTCATATTCCGCGTTCAGAAAACCACATAGCTGACGCCTTAGCCATGTTAGCTTCAATGTGGAAGGTTAACTTTGTTAATGAGGCACCACTCATCAGTATCGAGCACAAGACTGAACCCGCCTACTGCCAGTTGGTTGAAGAAGAAGAATAGGATGGGAAGCTATGGTTTCACGACATCATGAATTATCTGAAAAATCAAGAGTATCCTGCAAATACTTTCACTCTTGACAAGAAAACTTTGAGAAGGTTATCATCCAAATTTTTCCTCAGCAATGATGTACTCTACAAAAGGAATCATGACATGGTTTTGCTAAGATGTGTTGATAAACGAGAAGCATACCTGTTGATTCACGACATCCACGAAGGAGCATTTGGCACTCACGCCAATGGGCATGCCATGGTTAAGAAGATTTTGAGGGTTGGGTATTATTGGTTGACTATGGAGAATGATTGCATCCAATATGCCAGAAAATGTCATAAGTGTCAAATCTATGCTGACATGGTGCACGTGCCTCTACATTGTTGAATGTTTTGTCGTCACCTTGGATGTTCTCTATGTGGGGCATTGATATGATTGGGGCTATTGAGCCGAAAGCTTCCAATGGTCATTGGTTCATCTTAGTGTTCATTGACTATTTCACAAAATGGGTTGAAGCTGCTTCCTACACCAACGTGACCAAGCAAGTGGTTGCTCGTTTTATCAAGAATCAGATCATCTGTCGTTATGGGATTCCAAACAGGATCATAACGGACAATGGAACAAATTTGAACAACAAGACGGTGAAGGAGTTGTGCGATAATTTCAGGATTGAACATCATAATTCGTTGCCTTATCGTCCCAAGATGAATGGAGCTGTCGAAGCGACCAAAAAAAACATCATAAAGATCCTGTAGAAAATGGTCAAGACTTATAAGGATTGGCATGAGATGTTACAATTTGCCTGGCATGGATACAGAACTTCAGTTCAGACTTCGACAAGGGCAACTCCCTTTTCTCTGGTGTATGGGATGGATGTTATTCTTCCTATTGAAGTGGAAATACCGTCTTTGAGAATCTTGATGGAAACCAAGCTTGATGAAGCAGAGTGGGTCCAGGAAAGATATGATCAGTTGAACCTCATTGATGAGAAACGACTGACTACCATGTGTCATGGTCATTTGTATCAGAGGAGAATCAAAAGAGCATTTGATAAGAAGGTCCGTGTTCGTGAATTCCGTGAAGGAGAATTCATACTCAGAAGGATCTTGCCATCTCAAAGGGATGTACGTGGAAAATGGGCACCCAATTATGAAGGCCTATTTGTGGTAAAAACAGCGTTCTCAGGAGGTTCCCTAATTCTTTCAACAATGGATGGTGAACAACTCTCACACCCTATGAATGCTGACTCAGTAAGAAAATATTATGCCTAAAAAAGCCGCTAAGTCGAAAAACCAGAAATGGCGACTTAGGCAAGAAAAGGGTATCCCAGTGGGTCATAACCTATGAAGGAGACTCAGGAAAAAGTTTGGGATTAAACAAAAAGAAAAGAGCTCACTAGGTTGAAAACCCGAAAGGGTGACCTAGGCAAAAAAGAGCGTCCCGGTGGACTGAAAACCCGAAAGGGCGGTCCATGCAAAAGTTAGGGACAAAAGGCGTTTCACTGTGTCAGAAAGGGTTGTTACCCATACCAAGGAATTCAAGAAGAAATTCAAGCTCATCACTCTCATCAGCAGTAAGGTTTTGAAGGATTCTTAGTCATTAGGGATAGTAGTGGTCATTGAATACGATGTAACCTTTTTCTTATTGCCATTTTTCTAATTGTAATGTTCCATGGAACTTTGCCATTGGCAAGTTACCATTCTAATAACAGATTTTGGACCATTCTTTGTTTGATATTCATCATGTCTCTAATTTTTCCTTGTTATGCAAAACTTCATTTATTTTTAATAATGGTTTTGAAAGTGGAAAATTTTGAAATAAAAACAAATCGTTTGAGAAAACACAATGGAGATATTAACTTACTTTGGCTCTTGGGACAATTTAGCAAATTCACATTGCCTCCCCAGTGACTCTCGCTATGACGAAAGCACTGTTAAACCATCTGGCGTGTAACTCCCTAATGATATAAGTTTGATTGACAATGTTTCCTGGATTGGATACTTCAGTAATGACTGACTACCGTGATACAAAATTTTACTCCCCAGTATCTTCCACAGATGTTTGTTGAATATGGAAAATCTTTACCTCATCAGGTGAAAGAAGAATGTTCCCTATTTTGACTCCGAGCGGCTGTTTCTCTTCAGACTCAGTGTGACTCCTTGGAGTGGATGTATCATCCTTCTACCCTTCTCCCCCAGTCTGTCGTCTCTCGTCAGAGTTGTCTCTTGCATTTCCTTGAGCATTCGCATCATACCATATCATCGCGCATTTTTGCATTGGGTGTGTTTTTCATGTGGGTCTTTACCTCCTTTTACCTTTAACCTGCTCAAGTTAAGTATCCTTTTAAGTTGGTGGATCATTATCCATGTCCTGTTTGCATCTGGTTTTCACCCGCGTGCGTCAAATTTGATTATTATCCATATCCCCCGTGAAGTTTGGTCATCACTGTGCAACCTCGATAAGGTCCTGTCTGATAGTTAATCTCTGTTTTTAGGCTAATCATTATTGGTGTCTAAGTCCAGTATTTATTGGCATTATTTCAACATCGGTTTTCATCGATATCGTAAAAGTCCAGTGTTTACTGGCATGCTTTTCATCCAATCATTATTGGTGTCTAATTCCAGTGTTTACTAGGCATTATTTCAATACCGGTCATTATCGATATCGTAAAGTCCAGTGATTACTGGCATTGCTTGAAGGTTAGATTATTATCAGGTACCCAAAGTCCAGTGTTTATTGGCATTATTAAAGGACCTGTTTGCTTTGGTATTCTAAGTCCAGTGTCCACTAGCGTTGCCTCGAGAGTCATCAATATTGATGTCCCAAGTCCAGTATTTATTGGCATTGTTTTAATATCGATCATTATCAATATCGTACGAGTCCAGTGTTTACTAGCATGTTTCTTTCTCTCAAGTCCAGTATTTACTTGCATGTTTTTATATCGATCTTCATCGGTATCGTAAAAGTCCAGTGTTTACTAGCATGCTTTTTATCCAATCATAATTGGTGTCCAAGTCCAGTATTTACTTGCATTGTTTCAATATCGGTCAGTATCGGTATCGTAAATGTCCAGTGTTTACTGGCATGTTATTTCCAAGTCCAATCATTATTGGCACTTTAATTTTACTCCTGGCAGAGGTTTTGGTCATCACCAATATCCCCGTAAAAGTCCAGTGTTCACTATTTGTTTGTCGAAAGTCTGATCATAATCAGCATCTTAAGTCCAATCTTTATTGGCATTTTGAGATTGGTCATTACCAACTCCCTTTGAAAGTCCTTGTGATTATCATCGTTTGGCGCATGCAGAGTTTGTGTTTGTCTCTGTCTTTTCTGGCTTTTCCTGAAGATTCCATTTGAACTCTTCAGTATAAGAAATCCCCATAAAATCTTTTGTTGGGTGTCTATCCTTTTATTCAAATTGATCCCTAGTGGAGATCATGTCTTCTTTCTGGTTTCTTCCCCAGTAAAGAGAATGTTTCCCTTTTGGTTATCCCCAACGTCGTCCGGTCATATCTGAACCTGTCGTCCATCTCCCTGGATCTTTCCCTAGTGGAGATTACCTCTCTGACTTCCCTCCATTGAGGATCTGTGGGATTCCCCTCATTCTACTTTCCTATCCCCAGTGTCTTCTTAGTCACTCCCCGGTAAGTCACTTCTGTTGGTTGTAACTTGCATTCCCAGAAAGTCTTGTTTGTGGATACTAGACCTTAGCTTCTCCCTAGTGATGCTCGCCTGTGGGTGCTTGCTCTCTGTCTTTGGTGTCTTGTTTTATCTTCATTTTGCACCATTGTGGCATCATATCATCATACTAGAAGTTCATGGCATGTCAGCATTTGCATGTCTGTTGCTTGTCCTTAGCATATGCATTCCATCTAAGGACAAAATTTTTGGATTGCTATATTTAAATACCTTTCACCTTGATTTCTCGAGGATTATCATCTCTCATGCCATCCGGTAAAGCTATTCAAATAGGGGCAACTGCCATACTCCAAATTTTACCCTTTAGATGTCATAACATCTTGCACTTACATTTAAAGTTCAATCATCTATACATTGTTAACTAACCATCATATCTGGCTAGTTTGTTTCTTTTATGTGTGAAATCTAGGGTTGCACAAGAAAGAAGACAAGATCAATAAGTCAAGCTCTCACATGCTTCAAAGTCTCCTAAGACACTCTTTGATTCCATACAACCACCCCAAGTGTTCACTAGGTAACTGAGATTGGTAGTTAAAGTCATCTGTTCAGGAAAGCCAACTGAGGCTCTAAAGTTCAACCATTTGGTCTTGAAGATTAATCATGAGGTGCTCAAATCATATGCCATGATTTCATGTGTTTGAACAAGAGAAATAAAAAAGAGGCAATCAGATCAAGAGTTGTGGAATTAGGGTTTTAACCTGAAGAATCACAAGGAATCTTGGTGTGATCAGTCAATGCCTTGATTGGTTCATCAGCCATTTGAGCTCACGTATATCCAAGAGATCTTATTCAACAAGAAATCAAGAGTGCTTGACCCCCCATCACAAGTACAATGAGCCTCAAAGTTCATCTGACCCCATATTAGGGTTTTCTTCAGGAGAAAGTCGATTGTGCCTTAATTCATGGTCAAAGCTTGATCCCAAACCATGGGACATGGTCCATTGTGTTCATATACATCCTTGAAACTCATCTAAAGTATTGGAGAAGTTCAAAGTTACAAATTCATTGAGGATCACACTGTGAAATTCATCTGACCTAATTTTCATTTGACAAAGTCAAACCTTTGACTTTTGATATCTTGACCCAAGATGAAACATTCAAGCTATATTCCATCAAGACATGCTTAATTCTTAAGTTAGAGCATGAGAAATCACCATTTGAATGGTTTCTTGCAAAAAGGGAAAGGTTTGGTTCTTAAATTTTTCTAAGTGTGGAAGAATTCAATCCTTGTGCAAACTTTGAAGAGTCATAACTTTCAAACCACACATCCAATTTTTGTGACTCAAAGCTCAAATTGAAGCTCTCATCATGAACTTCAAAACATATTAGAGGGTCCTTCTTCAAAAGAGGCTTGGTTTTTAAGTTAGGAGACTTGGAAGGGTGAGAACAAGATTTGGTTCTGCAATTTTATCTCTAAGTTTTGATGATACCAAATGAGTATTTTTGTATGAACAATTTTGTACAACTAATGTTTGTTATTTGTGAGAATGTAACAAATAGGTCATGCTTCTGTAAATTTGCACGAACACAGTGCTTAAAGTAAAATACTTCGCCTACACACTCTAATATAAAAGGAAAAGAGAACGGGTTCTGAAGATCTGAAGACATAGGTTCTGATCGAACGAAGTTCAGATGCTAAAGTCCTAAGCTCTCTGAATCAAGGTTCAGAAGACCTAAATCAAGTCTCTACTCATGCTTCAAGCAAATACTATCAGAAGCCTCTGAAGATATGAAGGAAACGCACCAAGCGATCGAGGTTCTGAAAACCAAGTGCTGAAGACTCTGAAGACGCTGCTCTGAAGATTCGAAGACTTAATAATCTCAAGAACCAAGCGATGTTTTCCCTTCTTACTCATGCTCGTAAAAAGCCTCTGAAGTTGAGAAGCCAAGAAGACAAAGCTACATAGTACAGCTGCACCTTAATTCAAGCGAAAATATCTTGGTAGAAGTGCAACGGTACAATCAAAGATATTCTGAAAAAAAAAACAGAACGCGCAGCACACAAAAGCTATTATCTATCCTCACGCTTCTAGCTGCCAGCCTAGTTAAGCTATCATGATTACATTTCAACGGCTCTTTCTACACGGCTATAAAAGAAAGCAAAAGACTTGAAGAAAGATACACATGAACGCCATTGCAATACTCTTTCTATCTGAAATCTTTCTTAAAGTCATTCTGGTCGAAAACTTGTTTACGTTATCAGCTTGTATAGAAGCACTTATTTGTAAATGGAATTTTATTCAAACTTAGGTTTGTGTTCCTTGAGAAAGACCTGTGAGGTTGTATTTCTTGAGAAGTCTAAGTCGTGTGTCTTAGAGGTTTTTCCTTTAGTAAGACTTGTGAGGTTGTATTACTTGAGAAGTCTAAAACTTGTGAGTTTTAGAGGTTGTGTTAGTCACCAGCGGTTTGGCTCGTGCATTGTACTTATTTGATTGAATAGTGGATTAAGACCTCGTTGAGAGAGGCAAAATCACCTTGGTGGGTGGACTAGACTAACTTGAGGGTTTCTCAAGTGAACTAGTATAAACATAACGTGTTCATCACTTGATTCTCAACAAAGGTCATTACCATTAAAAGGAAGGATTTTATAAAAAGAATATATTTTTAAAAAACACGTTTATTTTGAAAAACCAATTCAAACCCCCCTTTCTTGAGTTTTTCACACCTGTAATTAGCATCAGAGCTCTGGTTCTGAGGTGATAAAAAGATTGAATTTTTATCAAGAACTTAATAGTGTTCAGTACTGATCCAAGTGTGAAAAACAACGTCTATACCAAATGCTGAGACAAGTGTTATTGTAAATGAAAATGATTTTTATAGTGCAAAACCTCCTATCTTTGATGGAGAAAAATTTGACTATTGGAAAGATAGAATTGAAAGTTACTTTTTTTCGTTTGACTTAGATCTATGGGATCTGGTAGTCAATGGCTACAGTCACCCTGTAGATACTGCAGGCAAAAAGATTGATAGAAGTGCATTTACAGATGCACAGAAGAAAACCTACAAAAATCATCACAGAGCAAGAACGATTCTGTTAAACGCAATTTCTTATACAGAATATGAGAAAATTACAAACAAAGAAACTGCAAAGTCCATCTTTGACTCTCTTCGTATGACTCATGAAGGCAATGCTCAAGTCAAGGAGACGAAGGCTCTTGCACTAGTTCAAAAATATGAGGTCTTCAAGATGGAAGATGACGAAACTGTGGAAACCATGTTCTCAAGATTTCAGATGCTTGTTGCAGGACTCAGAGTTCTGGATAAAGGCTATTCTACTGCAGACCATTTCAAGAAAATTATCAGAAGTCTACCTGTCAAATGGAGACCCATGGTGACCGCCTTGAAACTAACAAAGGATCTGAATAGTATAAGTCTTGAGGAACTAATCAGTTCTTTAAGAAGTCATGAAATAGGGCTCCAAGAAGATGAACCCCAAAAGAAAAGCAAATCCATTGCTCTAAAAGCTAAACCTAAGAAGAAAAAGGCATATCAAGCAGAGGAGGAAGTGGAAGAATCCGAAGAAGAATCAGACGAAGATGACATGTCTCTCATATCAAGAAAAATTAGTCAACTATGGAAATACAGAAGAAATAAGTTCAGAGGACCAAGAAGAAGATCTGAATCAACATATGTTCAAAAGAGAACTTATGGAAGAGATGTTACGTGCTTTGAATGCAAGGAACCTGGACATATCAAAAATGACTGTCCGAAGGTTAAGAAAGATGAAAGACCTAAGAAAGCTAAAAAGGGTCTTATGACAACTTGGGATGATTCAGAGCCCGAAGATGATTCTGATGAAGAACATGCCAACGTAGCATTCATGGCTAAAACCAACGACGTTCTATCAGAAGGAGAACCTTCAGACTCCGACGACGAAAGAGAGGTACTTTCTTCCCTATCTCGCTCTGAAATCAAAATAGGATTATATGAACTTATAGAAAGATATCAAACTCTTCAAAGAAAACACAAAACTCTGAAAAAGACTATTGTGATTCCTTCAGAAGATGTTACTAAAAGCAAACAAACCATTCTTGAATTAAATGAAAAACTAATTTCTCTAGAAAATTCAAATACTGCATTTAAAACTAAAATCTCTAGGTTAGAAGAAGAAATCATCTCCAACAAAACCAATACTAATGAAGTAGTAAAGTATGATAGAGCTTTTCAATGCTTTCTTGCTAAAAGCATAGACAGAAGCAAAATGGCTTCAATGATATATGGAGTCAGCAGAAATGGTAACAGAGGTCTAGGATATTTAGGACCATCACAACCATATGATGAGACCAAAAGTATCAAGATAATACCTCTGTCCAAACATTTTGTACCCTCTGGCACTATTTTAAAATGTTCTGAACAAAAAGGTTCAAAATCTATCACTACACAAACACAGACACTGAAGAAAACTCCTAAACTTAAACATTATGCACAAGTTCCACACTATTATTCCAATATAAGGAAGTCCAAAGGTGTCAGAACCTCTGGAAAGGCTAATGTGAAAGGACCCATAAAATGGGTACCTAAGAATAAGATAATTTATGTTGCAGACATCCTTAATGGCACCATTGAAACACCAATCATGGTACCTAGACAGTGGATGCTCGCGACAAATGATGGGAGAAAGGCATATATTCCAAGATCTGAAACTTAAACCCGGAGGTGTCGTCGGTTTCGGAGGAAATCAGAAAGGAAGAATCATTGGCTCCGGAACTATTGGAAATGGTAAGCTTCCCTCTATTAATAATGTTCTGTTAGTTGAAGGTCTTATGCATAATGGTTATGATGTTATCTTTAATCAAACATCCTGTAAAGCTGTAAGTCAAAAGGATGGATCTGTCATGTTCAACGAAAAGAGGAAGAACAATACTTACAAAATTAAATTATCAGATTTAAAACACCAAAATGTAAAATGTCTTCTTTCTGTAAATGAAGAGCAATGGGTCTGGCACAGACGCCTTGGTCATGTTAGCTTGAGAAGAATTTCTCAGCTGAACAAGCTTGGTCTTGTCAAAGGCTTGCCAAATCTGAAGTACTCTTCAGATGCTCTTTGTGAAGCATGTCAGAAAGACAAGTTTTCAAAAACCTCCTTTAAAGTAAAAAATATTGTTTCCACCTCCAGACCATTAGAACTTCTTCACATTGATCTTTCTGGACCAGTGAAAACTGCTTCGATCAATGGTAAGAAATACGGACTAGTCATCGTTGATGATTATAGTCGTTGGACATGGGTGAAATTCTTAAAACACAAGGATGAGTCACATTCTGTGTTTGCTTCCTTCTGCATTCAAATACAAAATGAGAAAAACTGCAAAATCACCAAAGTCAGAAGTGATCATGGTGGAGAATTTGAAAACAAAGACTTTGAAAACCTTTTTGATTCACATGGGATATCCCATGACTTTTCTTGTCCTCGAACTCTACAACAAAATGGAGTTGTAGAGAGAAAGAACAGAACTTTACAAGAAATGGCTCTCACCATGATCCAAGAAACTAACATGGCTAAGTACTTTTGGGCAGAAGCAATTAACACATCATGTTATATTCAAAATAGAATCTCTATTAGACCTATCTTGAATAAAACTCCTTATGAATTGTGGAAGAATAAAATTCCCAATATTTCCTATTTTCATCCATTTGGATGTACTTGTTTTATGCTAAATAATAAAGAGAATCTTGGAAAGTTTGATTCCAAAGCACAGAAGTGTCTGCTGTTAGGATACTCTGAACGCTCAAAGGGATACAGAGTTTATAACACGGAATCACAGATTGTGGAAGAATCAATTCATGTTAGATTCGATGACAAGCCTGACTCTGAAAAGTCAGAGCTAGTTGAAAAGCTTGCAGGTTTGGAAATTAGCTTCTCAGAGCCAAAAGAAAAAGCAGATGAAGTCAAAGACCAGCAAGATCCTACATCTAATACCACTGATATAACTCCGAATACTCCACAACAAAAGAAAAGAAGAATGTCTACTTCTCATCCTGAGGAACTAATTCTGGGTAGCAAGGATGCTCCAATCAGAACCAGATCAGCTTTCAGACCATCAAAAGAAACACTCTTAGGACTGGTGTCGCTAATTGAACCAGCTACGGTTGAAGAAGCTCTTATGGACAAAGACTGGGTTCTGGCTATGGAAGAAGAACTGAATCAATTCGAAAAGAATGATGTTTGGGATCTAGTTCCAAAACCTAAGAATGTTCATGTTATTGGAACCAAATGGGTATTCAGGAACAAGCTAAATGAGAAAGGCGAAGTTGTTAGAAACAAAGCACGACTTGTTGCTCAAGGATACAATTAACAAGAAGGAATTGATTACAATGAAACTTTTGCTCTAGTCGCCAGACTTGAAGTAATACGGTTATTAATTTCATTCTCAGTAAACCATAACATCACCCTATATCAGATGGATGTTAAGAGTGCATTCTTAAATGGTTATATATCAGAAGAAGTCTATGTCAAACAACCTCATGGTTTTGAAAATTCAGAAAAATCAAATTTTGTCTTTAAAATCAAAAAGTCTCTCTATGGCTTAAAGCAAGCTCCTCAGCTTGGTATGATAGATTGAGCAAGTTTCTTTTAGAAAACCAGTTCACCAAAGGAAAGGTTGACACAACTCTCTTCTGTAAAACATATAAGAATGATATTCTTATAGTTCAAATCTATGTTGATGATATTATTTTTGGTTCTGCTAACTCCTCTTTATGTGAAGAATTTTCAAAGTTAATGCAAGCCGAATTCGAAATGAGTCTGATGGGTGAGTTAAGGTACTTCCTGGGAATTCAAATAGATCAGAAACCAGAAGCCACTTACATCCATCAAAGCAAGTACACAAAAGAACTTCTGAAGAAATTCAACATGATGGACTGTAATACAGCTAAAACACCAATGCATCCAACATGTGTCATGAGAAAAGAAGAAATAGAAGATAAGGTTTGTCAGAAGCTTTATCGTGGTATGATAGGCTCTCTCTTATATCTAACTGCTTCTAGACCTGATATATTATTCAGTGTACATTTATGTGCTAGATTCCAATCAGATCCAAGAGAATCTCATTTAACTGCAGTTAAACGAATTCTAAGGCATCTGAAAGGTACTATTAACCTGGGCTTGATGTATGAGAAAACATCAGAGTATACTCTTTCTGGTTACTGTGACGCAGACTATGCTGGAGACAGATTGGAAAGAAAGAGCACATCTGGAGACTGTCAGTTCCTGGGGAACAATCTAATCTCATGGTCAAGTAAGAGGCAATCTACAATTGCTCTCTACAGCAGAAGCTGAATACATCTCCGCTTCTCTATGCAGTACACAAATGCTTTGGATGAAAAATCAGCTGGAAGATTATCAAATATATGAGAGTAACATCCCTATTTTCTGCGATAATACTGCTGCTATTTGTTTAAGTAAAAATCTAATTCTTTATTCTAGGGCTAAACACATTGAAATAAAACACCATTTTATCAGAGACTATGTTCAGAAGGGAACCTTTTGCTTAAAATTTATTGATACAGACCATCAATGGGCTGATATTTTTACAAAACCCTTAGCTGGAGAAAGATTTCTAAATATTTTAAAACATCTGAAAATGGTGTACTGCTCAGAATAAGGTTATTTCAGAACCAAATGTGTCAGTCAGAAGAAATAAGTTTTTTTTAATCATCAGAACCACTTTTGTGAGAAGTATCTCAGTTCTGATTAATTTCTCTTCTGAGTCAGTTCTGACGCGTCATTTATTTAGAAAATAGTGTTTGGATGTGATTAGATTATATCTAATTCACTATATATATTCAAATCAAACTAACATCAATTTTCTTGGGAATGACTGAAAACTTTATTACATTTATTCACTTATCCCCTGTACGGTGTTTATCTCTTTAAAATTCAAAAAACCTTTCGTATTCCCTCTTTCACTCAAACGAAAACCCTAAAACCCTAATCACTTTTCCTTCTCTATCTCTTTCAAACCAACTCAATCCTTGTTCTCATCCTCATCGATCCTAATGAATCACATTCAACAAGAAACTGTCAATTTCTTCAAAGAAAGAGAAGCATCTTTGAATCCCTCCAAAGGATCATCATCGTCGTTAGTAGTGTCGTCTACTACTTCAACAATGTCTACAGCAATTGTGACAGTCACGCCATCTTCTTCACAATCTTCTAAGATAGATAAGAATCATGTAACTCAACGAGAAGCCTTAGTCACTTGTACTCTTCAGAATCTACTTGTACTCAAGGAACTACATGTAGACTTCGAAAATCTTGCTGAAAATGGATTTAATCTGATCGATGATGTGAAAGCTCAAGGTTGGAGCAACTTTTTTGATAGGCTTAAAGGTCCAGTTCTTGAAGCACTCATCAAGGATTTTTGGAGACAAGCTATCTGTGATAAACTCCATGTCGTCTCCTATGTCTTGGGAAGAAAAATTGTCATTACAGAAAAATCAATTGTTGAACTTTACAAACTGGAATTTTTGAAGAACAAAAGAGTCTATGGAAGGGTCAATAAATCTCTGTTCGTGAAAAAGGTAATCAACCCAACTATCTTCACCAACCATCGAGCAAATAAAACAGAATACAGGAGAGAAGACCTGCATATACGTCTAAAAATCTGGCACAAGATCATTCTTGGTTGCATTAATCCAAGACCCTCATCATATGTTGCAGATTATTTCAATGCTAACCAGAAGTATATGCTATATTATTTGTTCACCAAGGAAAGGATGTGCTTACCCTCCATCTTATTTTATCATTTGAAAGATATGGTGAAGAAGACAAGAACAACAGGGGAACCAAAAAGTGATATACCCAAGTACATTCCTTTTGGAAGAATGCTTTCAGACATATTCCATGAAAGCGGTATAGTGGACACTCTGGTTACAGAAGTGTAACGCACGGAAGATCTGACAGCAACTCTTGGAGAGTCAGTCAATGCCACAACACTCAAGCATATGAGAATAATTAATAAAGTAAGAGTGAAACCTTTTTCTGTCTCTGAGGACTTATTCAAACGCAGGATCGCAGTACTAGACTATCCTGCCTATTATAGAAGCGACATCATTGAAGAAATTGCTGCATCCATAGATGCACTGAAAGCACGAGGATATGATGTATCTGAAGTCAAGGAGGAAGAAATTGAACTTAACAAAGAAGAAGAAGAGCAAACTAAAGAGGCTGATGAATCTTCCCCTGAACTAACTCATGCAGAATCCTTCAGAAGGAAAAGAAAGCAAGCTATTGTTATTTCTGAGTCCCAGAAAAGAAAGAAGAACGACAAATCAGAAATCTCCAAAACCACTACTCTAACCTTTACTTTAACGAAAACAAGTAAGTCAATTTCTGATCCATCTGTCTCTAGAGTTGAATCAGTTTCTGTGAGAGCAAGAATTGTCTCTACAAGTCAATCTATGTTTTGATGATAACAATAAGTATTTGTGAAAGAACCATTTTATGGTCTAACGTGTGTTGTGTGCAGATCATAAGAACTAAAGACATCAGAATAAACATACACCAGCTAGATGTACTATGATTAAATATATGTATATGCGAAGTTACTATGTGTAACTAAAAGTCGCAAGAAGCAAGAACGCATGTTTATCTAGTCATAATCAGCCAGATCCAAGGATGCCAAGATTGCTGTTGCAATGCTCTTGTGGATGCTCTCTGAAAGTGATTAAGATTCTGAAGATAGTGAAGCTTCTGAAGAAGTACACTCAGAAAGAACCAAAGTTCTGAAGACTCCTATGACTTGAAGTTCTGATGGCTGAAGGCGCTGAAGACCAAGTACAGAAAGAATCTGAAGACTGACGAGTTCTGAAGATCAAGGTTTCAAACAAGAAGTTCTGAAGACTCTGAAGACAAGCTTTGAAGATTCGGAAGACTTAAAGCAGAAAAGGATAACGCTCTTAAAGACCAAGTGCTGAAGTTCTGAAGACTGATTCCTAATGGACTTCTTTAATTAACGGAAGACTTGAAGCATCAGATATTCTGCTATAAAGACTCCACTCATGCTTCATCAAATTAACATCAGAAGCCACTGAAGTTTTGAAGTCTAAATATTACCGTTGTGAGTTAAATGTACACACTGCCCAAGAAAAGATTTCCTCTGCAAAAATAAGATGTGTCAGTACAACTCATTATATCACAACGTCTCTTTTCCAAACAGCCAACAGTATTCTCTAACGGCTATATTTCTACTGGCTATTTAATGGAAAGAGTTTTTGCTTCTGATGTGTCGATCACTTGTAGAATTACGAACTAAATGTTCATCGACAAAATTGACCAAGTCATTGTGTGAAGATAGCAACAACGATGAGTTCTCGTTGTAATACTTAGAATATTCAAAGCTGTCATTAACTCACTCATGGCAATTGTTGTTGAATCTCCAAAGAACAAATTAACACAACAACAACAATCAAACAGAAGTTGTTGATGAAGAAGACAACAATTGAAGATCAATCAAGTCATCAACCTACCTTCTCGTCAAAGCTACATTGAAGATCTGAAGCAAGGAGTTGCTGCTCAAAGCTTGGTCAACAAGATGATGAAGAAGAAGAAGATCTACAAGATGTCAACAATCATAATATCTAAATACATCTTTGTAGTTTCTTAGGAAATCAAGGAGCTGATTGCTCAAAACTTGCTTGAACAGATGTGTGTGTTCTTTGTACTTAAACCTAGGAGAAACTTGCTTATTAAGAAGCACAATTTGTAATCTCCAGTTTTCCAATTCAACTAGATGAATTGAGACTCCTCAAGTGAACGTTATATCCTGATGGGATCCCTAAATGGCTTAGCTGTGAGTTGAGGCCCTTGAGTAGATCACGTGGTGATCAATTACTTGAGATGACAATGGCTGAGGGTCATTGTGGAAAATCCTGAAATATGGTCAGTAGTGTTATATTCATTGTGATGAATCCTTGAACTGCTAGTTGTGAAATCCCAGCAGTGGGTCTGCTCGATCAATGAACGTTATATCCTGTTGGATCCCTGAACGGTTCATTGGGTTGTTAGTCACAGTGCGGCTGTGCAAGTGGTTAGTCACCGGCTGTTGCCCGTGCAAGTGTAATCATGATTTGGTTATAGTGGATTAAGTCCTTGTGCTCAAGGAGAAATCACCTAAGGAGGGCGGACTGGATTAGCCCGCGTGGTGAACCAGGATATATCGTGTGTCCTTTACTCTTTTGCTTAGTATCTCTAATTATGTTCCTGCTTTGAATATCAGAACCTCATATTAAGCAAAGTCAGAACCTTGCAGCCTATCTCTGATAAGCTTCCACACTGCAAGTTCTGAGTATCGTATCTTATGAACAGAACTTATACGGTTCTCATACTGTTTAGTTAATAGATCAGAATCTCTCAACGAACATTGAAGGTTCTTGAGCGTCAAATTAACAAGATGCAAAAAGTTACAAAAAAAGTAAATACACAATTCAAACCCCCCTTTCTTGTGTCTTTCTCGCACCTTCAATTGGTATCAGAGCTCCGGTTCTGTTATTGATTAACATCAAACACTTAACAGTGTCAAAAAAAGATCCAGATGTGGTGCTTAGAAGTACTCTTGGTGAGATTGAAATCCACTTACAATTTCTGTAACAGTTCAGCAGTTAACTGTGTACAAAATTGTAATCAATCTGATTACTTCGTGAGCAAGTCACTGATTCTAGATGAAGCCTCACTAAAGTTGAAAAATCTGTTGATAAGATAAATTCATCAGATAAAAGGAAGTATCTGTTGAATGCTCACTCTGGAAAATACGTGTGGATAAAACCACGTATATGATTAAAAGATGAATCATCATAAAGCAAGAAATCTTGTTTGCTGAAGATTTATTCGTTATGAGTTTTTGAGATGTTTTCAAGAAATGGATTAGGTCCACCCTTGACTTTCTCATTTAAAAACTCATTCTGGATCTCTTCATGTAAAGAAGGAAGATTGTTGTTCTAAGACATTGAATTTTAGAAAGAAATCTATTAAATTCAGAATCTGAAAAATTCAAATTATTAGAAATGATTCAATGTCAGAATCTGGAATGATCAAAAGATTCAATGGAGAACTGAATCCCAAAGACTCAGTTGATTCCGAACAAACTCTTAACTGGTTCGGTGATCAAGCTCCAACAACCTGAAATCATCCTAGTAAAGATCAAATGTTGATAATCTGATTTTCGACAGATCAAGTGTTCTCAGAACCACTTGTGCTATGAAATTGGATGCTATCATTTCAGGTATCTAGGTTCTCCAACTGATGTCATAAAAGATGTCGTTAATGATGTTCGTTTGAAGAAATTAGTTAACTCATAGATATGTGTGAACAACCCCAAATAAGTTGATCATCATTGTGAGAACAAGAGGTTCATGCAAATCATGTCTAGTGATGTACACATGGGGCATGATGATGTTTTGGTTCTGAACAAGTTCTGAAACAACCTTGAGGAACAAAGTAAGATGTTGATATGTCAACTCCTTCCTGAATAACCTTTCAAAGATTCTCACTGAACTGGTGAAATCAATCATATTTCAAAGAAAAGAAACTCTCACAAAAATAAACTGAATTCGGGCTATGAAAGGAGAACTCAACCAATTCTCAAAAGTTTGTTGTTTAAGATTCAGATCCATATCTTGGAACTGTATCGGAACTAAACAGGTTCTATGGATCAAGGAAATGAGAAGTGAGAAACATTCAAAATAGATGTAATCTGTTATTTATGAATGGGGTCATCAAATGAAATTTACTATTCACTCAGTATTGCTCCCACGCATATGAGTGTTGCCTTATCAAAAAGGATTGCATGGAATTGGCTTAGTTCAAATAAAATGGTCACTCTGATCATGCTAAGTCCCAATCTCAGTTACTGTAACCTAGATAACTAAAAGACAAGGTTGAACAGGAAAATAGAGAGAAAGCTATAATCCAACTAGGATCAATTTCCAAGAAAATATTCTCTTCAGAAGTCAGAAGACAAGCTTATCTTGAAGAACCCAAGAAACATCTGCAGCTTACTCGGAAATAGGCAGAATCAGAAAGATGCTCAGAGCAAGCTAAGTCTGAAAGAAGTCGATCAAAAGCTCAGAAGAATGCACTCACGAAAAATTACGAAGATTTCAAAATTCATCAGAATGAAGACCAAAGTCAAGACAAAAGGTACTCAGTTAAGTTTGAAAAATCTAAGGTACACTTTTCTTTTCACTTATAATATGTTAAACTCATGAGATGCCTTAACTATAATTCTTTCAAATTTGTCATAGCATGTTTTACTAGATAATTATTTAGGAATCCTTACATGTTTCTTTAGGGAAATATTCAACCAATAGAAAATCTGTTAAGCCTAGATGAAAGAAATTGCTAAATACAAGAAAACCCCTTAACAAAAACTACACGCAAAAGATATAATCATAATTGCACAACATATCTCTGACAACTCAATAAGATCTTACTAAAATCTTTTGAGCTGACCTATATCTTTCCTAGACTAGGCATAATTCAATCTACCTCTTACTCTATAAAGTGACGTCTCCCTTTCATGCTCCTACACTCAAAACCATGAAAGTTCAAAATATCATCTAACCATCGTCATGCCTCCACTTACTTTTCCTGATAATCAAAACTCAAATCTATTCTTAATTTCTTGAAACAAATTCTTTAGAAAACCTTTTTGTCCTCCTGTGCATCTGTTTCCCTATGTCCTCTAGTAAGAGATTTCCTCCATCAGCGTCTAGTCATATCCTATTACCCATAGGTGTGCTTCAGTCAACACCTCTCTGAAGATTCAGAAGACTTAAAGCAGAAAAGGATAACGCTCTTAAAGACCAAGTACTGAAGTTCTGAAGACTGATTCCTAATGGACTTCTTCAATTAACGGAAGACTTGAAGTATCAGATATTCTGCTATAAAGACTCCACTCATGCTTCATCAAATTAACATTAGAAGCCACTGAAGTTTCGAAGTCTAAATATTACTGTTGTGAGTTAAATGTACACACTTCCCAAGAAAAGATCTTCTATTCAAAAAGAAGATGTGTCAGTACAACTCATTATATCACAACGTCTCTTTTCCAAACAGCCAACAATATTCTCTAACGGCTATATTTCTACTGGCTATTTAATGGAAAAAGTTTTTGCTTCTGATGTGTCGATCACTTGTAGGATTACGAACTAAATGTTCATCTACAAAATTGACCAAGTCATTGTGTGAAGATAGCAACAACGATGAGTTCTCGTTGTAATACTTAGAATATTCAAAGCTGTCATTAACTCACTCATGGAAATTGTTGTTGAATCTCCAAAGAACAAATTAACACAACAATAACAATCAAACAGAAGTTGTTGATGAAGAAGACAACAATTAAAGATCAGTCAAGTCATCAACCTACCTTCTCATCAAAGCTACATTGAAGATCTGAAGCAAGGAGTTGTTGCTCAAAGCTTGCTTAACAAGATGATGAAGAAGAAGAAGATCTACAAGATGTCAACAATCATAATATCTAAATACATCTTTGTAGTTTCTTAGGAAAGCAAGGAGTTGATTGCTCAAAACTTGTTTGAACACATGTGTGTGTTCTTTGTACTTAAACCTAGGAGAAACTTGCTTATTAAGAAGCACAATTTGTAATCTCCAGTTTTCCAATTCAACTAGATGAATTGAGACACCTCAAGTGAACGTTATATCCTGATGGGATCCCTGAACGGTTCAGCTGTGAGTTGAGGCCCTTGAGTAGATCACGTGGTGATCAGATATTTGAGATGACAATGGCTGAGGGTCATTGTGGAAAATCCTGAAATATGGTCAGTAGCGTTATATTCATTGTGATGAATCCCTGAACGGCTAGCTGTGAAATCCCAACAGTGGGTCTGCTTAGTCAATGAACGTTATATCCTGTTGGATCCCTGAAGGGTTCATTGGGTTGTTAGTCACAGTGTGGCTGTGCAAGTGGTTAGTCACCGGCTGTTGCCCGTGCAAGTGTAATCATGATTTGGTTATAGTGGATTAAGACCTTGTGCTCAAGGCTAAATCACCTAAGGAGGGTGGACTAGATTAGCCCGCGTGGTGAACCAGGATATATCGTGTGTCCTTTACTCTTTTGCTTAGTATCTCTAATTATGTTCCTGCTTTGAATATTAGAACCTCATATTAAGCAAAGTCAGAACCTTGCAGCCTATCTCTGATAAGCTTCCGCACTGCAAGTTCTGAGTATCGTATCTTATGAACAAAACTTATACGGTTCTCATACTCTTTAGTTAATAGATCAGAATCTCTCAACGAACATTGAAGGTTCTTGAGCGTCAAATTAACAAGATACGAAAAGTTACAAAAAGAGTAAATACACAATTCAAACCCCCCTTTCTTGTGTCTTTCTCGCACCTTCAGTTTCTACCTCATCTTCACAACAAACTATCTCCATTTCCACTTCACATCTACAAGTCAGTTTTGAACCTTCATCTTTTTTAATACCACCATCATCAATCTCTATTCCACAAATCTCCCTTTCATCAATCCAATCCTTAGAAATTCCTACATACACTCCATCAACAACCACCTCAATTATCCAATTAGACGTGCCTATCTCACCAATGTCTTACACTTTTCATCAAACCACTGATTCCTCGACTCAACACTCTGATACTTCACTTCCATATTCTGAATCTCTAGAGATCGTCAACCTCGAATCTCTCATGGTCTCAGACACTCCAGAAATGACATCTCCTACTAATCAACAAATCAGTAAACATATTCCTACTGAGATTGGTCCATCTCAGTAAACACCACTGAATTCTGCAAAGCCTGACCTTGCCTTAGTCATCTATACTAAACCACCTCCAACATCTTTTAAAGAATGCGCAAGACAATTTTATAACAAGGCATTAAGGAAGTTTGCGAACCTGAGAGCAGAACTTAACACAAGTACCAAGCCTTTGGAACTTGAAAGATCTTGTCAAAACTTCCATAAATGGTTGAGCAGTGAGCTTGCAAGAATTGTAAGCTTCTCAGATGCAACCATCACAGATGGAATTCAACGGGCAAAGGAAAGAGCAGAAGCTGAAGAGTGGATCAGGATACTTAAGTTCCTGGCTGCAAAGCAGAAAGAAGTTGAAGAAAAGGCTGCTGAGGAAGCAAGACTTCTTGCCGAAAAAGATGCTGAAGAAGCCAGAATAACACAAGAAGTTGAAGCCATGAAAAAGACCAAGCAAGCTGTTATAGTTGTTTCTACATCTGATCTGGCTATAAAACGTTTGGAAGATGCAATTGGAGAAATCAGAGAAGAACAACAAAAGTTCATAAATAACCTTGAGGAACAAAAGACTGTCAATGCTAACCTTCAGGGCATGCTTCATAAGATATGGGACAAGATAACCTCTAGAAGCACCTAATTCTTATGTCTTTGTTGTCCTTAAGTCCTCAGATCTTTGTTTTTCACCCTTGCAACACTAGTCTTTTTTATCAACAACAAAAAGGGGGAGAAGTAATATAAATGTGATATTTTGATTCCATAGTCAAATCTCTGAAAAACGTTGTTTACATGCTAACAGATAAAACTGTTATTTCTATTAGAGTGTTTTTTTTCAGGTATTCTGATCCAAATCAAGCTTTATTAAGAAAAGAAAATCAGAACTCTGCTGAAAAGAGAATCCTAAGAGCTCATGATCTAGTAAAATCAGGGGGAGCCCTAAGCTCAGAAATTCATCAAGTCTAAGACTTAGGGGGAGCACTTCATACGAAGGATAAGATATCTTTAGAATATGTTATTCTCCTGCACTATATATATATATATATATATATATATATATATATATATATATATATATATATATATATATATATATATATATATATATATATATATATATATATATCAAAATTGTGTCATCAAAATACATAGTTTTGTCATCATCAAAAAGGGGGAGATTGTGAGAACAAGATTTGGTTCTGCAATTTTATCTCTAAGTTTTGATGATACCCAAATGAGTATTTTTGTATGAACAATTTTGTACAACTAATGTTTGTTTTTGTGAGAATGTAACAAACAGGTTATGCTTCCGTAAATTGGCGTGAACACAATGCTTAAAGTAAAATACTTCGCCTACACACTCTGATATAAAAGGAAAAGAGAACGGGTTCTGAAGATCTGAAGACATAGGTTCTGATCGAACGAAGTCCAGATGCTAAAGTCCTAAGCTCTCTGAATCAAGGTTCAGAAGACCTAAATCAAGTCTCTACTCATGCTTCAAGCAAATACTATCAGAAGCCTCTGAAGATATGAAGGAAACGCACCAAGCGATCGAGGTTCTGAAAACCAAGTGCTGAAGACGCTGCTTTGAAGATTTGAAGACTTAATAATCTCAAGAACTAAGCGATGTTTTCCCTTCTTACTCATGCTCGTAAAAAGCCTCTGACGTTGATTAGCCAAGAAGACAAAGCTACATAATACAGCTGCACCTTAATTCAAGCGAAAATATCTTGGTAACAGTGCAACGGTACAATCAAAGATATTCTGACAAAAAAAATAGGACGCGCAGCATGCAAAAGCTATTATCTGTCCTCACGCTTCTAGCCGCCAGCCTAGTTAAGCTATCATGATTACATTTCAACTGCTCTTTCTACACGACTATAAAAGGAAGCAAAAGACTAGAAGAAAGATACACGCGAACGCCATTGCAATACTCTTTCTATCTGAAATCTTTCTTAAAGTCATTCTGGTCGAAAACTTGTTTACGTTATCAGCTTGTATAGAAGCACTTATTTGTAAATGGAATTTTATTCATACTTAGGTTTGTGTTCCTTGAGAAAGACCTGTGAGGTTGTATTTCTTGAGAAGTCTAAGTCGTGTGTCTTAGAGGTTGTTCCTTGAGTAAGACCTGCGAGGTTGTATTAATTGAGAAGTCTAAAACTTGTGAGTTTTAGAGGTTGTGTTAGTCACCAGCTGTTTGGCTCGTGCATTGTACTGATTTGATTGAATAGTGGATTAAGACCTCGTTGAGAGAGGCAAAATCACCTTGGTGGGAGGACTAGACTAACTTGAGGGTTTCTCAAGTGAACTAGTATAAACATAACGTGTTCATCACTTGATTCTCAACAAAGGTCATTACCATTAAAAGGAAGGGTTTTATAAAAAGAATTTATTTTTAAAAAACATGTTTATTTTAAAAAACCAATTCAAGCCCCCCTTTCTTGAGTTTTTCACACCTTCAGGAAGTTCAAGGCAATTAAAGACTTAGTGAATTTTCACTACATTTTGAACAAAAAATCAGCCAACTTCATCTCCATTTTTCATCAAGATCCCTGTGGATCTAGAACTTGGAGTGAGCATGAAATTCATAGAGGACATTTGGGGCTTTCCAAAAAGTACTAGAACTCCCCAATCCATTGAGTGAGCTAGGAGTTTCGAAGAGGAGAAGTTTGGGATCCTTTTCTTGAATTCCAAGTTTCAATATGTGCATAATGATGCAAAACCACCCTTAATCACCAAATTCCTCACATTTCTGATGTTTAGAAACAAGGTTAGTGTATGTTAAACCTCTGCCACGAGCTACAAAGTTGCAAACTTAAAATATATTAGTTTTATACCAGTTGAGGCAAGTGGATGCTTGAGAGAGAAACTTTTTCAAAGAGAGCATGGTCACTCCATTTTTCTTACAGCATGGAGCCTTGTTCCAATCCCATCAGCACACATCAACAGTCCAAACACTATTTCTGACCACTTGCTAGAGTGCTTGAAGGCTCATGACTAAGCAATATAGCTTGCACGAGAGGGAACTTGAAGAAAAGGTGTTTTTGGAAAATTGTAAAATCTGACCATGCCTTCATTCCTCCACTTCTCCTATAAATAGAGGGTCAATCCTTTGTCCAAAATACACCAGATTCACCCCTAAACAAAGGCTGATACTCTTTGAATTCTCTCACTCACTCATTCTTGCAAATTTGCAAGAACATAGCTCCAGATCATTCCACTCGTGCATTTCATAAATAAACCTCACAAACCACCTCTATACATCCTATAGACTCCATTCAAACCATTGAAAAAAATCTGTAACACCATATACATCATCTGCCATTTTCAACCTCCATTGTTGCAAGAAGGATCGTGACCTGTGTTCCAGTGTATTTCCAACTGATCCAACCATCCTGACAAGTTCTAACAGACTTAAGGAAGCTGAGGAGGGTGTTTTCTTGTATATGTAGTAGCTGAAAAGTAGCCTTGGACTTTCTCCAAGAGGTAAGAAATCGTGACCTCTGAAACTCGCATGTTCATGCACTTTTCTGTTCACATTTGATTGGTAAAATGTAGTATGTATTGTGTTTTGTTGTTCTGAATGTATGCTTGCTTTGTGTGGTTTGAATATCTCATGTTATAACATGCTGAATAATTTTGGTGTTGCACTATTGAGTGGTGATTTGTGAATTTTGTGTTCATTTTTAATGAGAGATGATGTGATATTATAATTCCTGGTGATTTTTACTCTAACTTGGTGGTTTAAAAATTTGAATTTGATTGGAAAATGAGTGAGATATAGTTGTTGGAAGTTCTGGGTTTGAATGTTGTTCTAGGGAACGAGCGAGAGAAAGTATGAAGAAGATGATAGTGAGTTGACACCCAGTCAGCCTGATGTGGCGCTGAGGTGGCCATTTTGTTTGGTTCTTAAAATAAAAACAAATGGAAGCGTATTATGTTGGGATGTAATAACCACCCCAGTGGTAGAAACCTTGCCATGTCTTTCCCTTTCGCTTGCCTTGCCTGGGTTCGATCCTGCGGATCAACCCTTTTGCGCTTTTTCTTATTATTCCTTTGCTTTGATATTTTACTGTGTGCTTGCATCTTGTTATCACACTACGCGTGTAGTTCAGTTGGCCAGAGTTTTGTGGCCAAATCCCCAAGGGCGTGAGTTCAAACCCAAGGGGGAGACATTTCCCTTCTTTTTTATTACTTGTTTTATTTAAGTTTTTATGTTTTGTACCTCCATTTGAATTGATCATAACTTGCTCATTTTTTATCCTTTTTGACCCATTCTTTTTGTAAATTGTTCACTGAAATGTCTATTTTTTTATGTTGAAAATAAATTGTCCAAAATATTTATTTATGAGACATTTGTAAACGTTGAAAGTGAAGGATCTTTTTAGGATTTTCATGAAAACTTCTTTGTTTCTTTTGGTTCTTTTGCCATGATTCCTTGGTTTGTCTTGATAAATTGAAACCTAATGAATGTGGTTTGAACCTTGTATGATGTTATAACATTGTATGTCATTGATTCACTTTGATACCATGATGTTAATATGTTGTTTACATGTGAATGTCTTTGCAAATACCTTGTTCATACCATGAGATCTTGTTAGATCATTTACCCTTTTAACATGAAATTGTTTGACCAAGCATGTGTACATGTATGCCTTGAAATATTGGATGCCATGCTTGGATTGTTTTTAAGTGTTTATATGTCTTGGATTGTAATCTTTGAATGCATGAACCTTATGATGTTGTCACCCCCCTTCAAATGCATGTTTAAACCCCAATACTCTTGTATGGTTGTTACCTACTTGTCCATATGTTCAAACTTGTTCACATGATACCTTTGATACATATTTATGTTTACATGATTGTTGTTACACATGTATGCTTATGAACTTGTTGTTTGTTACCTCCTCATTGTCAGAACCTTATCCATGATTGATTTCACACCATGAGAACTTAGTTTGTGTTTGCTTAGATGTTGTAACATCTATGATTTGTATATCCCATGTGAAGATTTTGGTCCTTACCTTAAACTCTGTTGAATTCATCTTTACCATGAGTGTTGTTACATTCATATTCTTAGCCTTGGTGATTACCATGCTTATATTCTCATTTTGCTTCAATGATGTTTGTTATTTTGCACTTCTTTAAGTTATCCCCAAGTGAGGCTAGCTTGTTAGCTCCTCCTTAAACCCCTTTGTTCCCCTCCTTCCAAAGGAAAGTCTCTCTATTGACTTCAAAGTCATAGATAGTTCATTACCATCTTGGCCTCATTAGAGCCATCTTTACTTCTTGCCCTCTTTAGAGCCATCAATCCCTTGGCCTCATTAGAGCCACTTATCCCTTTAACCTAGTTAGGTTCCCCTCTTGTAAGCACTATCATCATAGTTGCTCACTTCCCTCCTTGGCCTCATTAGAGCCATTTACCTTACCACTTAGGATTCACCTAGAGTTCTTCAACTCTATGTGAGCATCATCATCATGATGTTCCTTTTCCCCCCTTGGCCTTATTAGAACCATTCACATCATAACTTAGAATTAGGATAGAGTTCTTAAACTCTATGTGATTCTCATCATCATGAGTATTCACTTACCCTTTACGACTTAGACTTAGAGAGTTCTTTAACTCTATATGAGTATCATACTCATTCCCCTTGGAACTTTGACCATAGTCAATGGTTCCTCACCCTTAGTTAGGTGAACTACAGTCACTCTGATTCTTTAGTCAGGATACGTAGGCACAAGATGCGACGTTTTGGCGAACATACTTAGTGTATATACCCTTAGGTCTTTACCTTAGCACATTTCCCTTAGCAAGCAAACATGACATAACACAAATACAAATAAGAGGTTCCTGTAGAGTAGTACATATACTTAGGGTGCTAATACATTCCCTTAGTATAACCAACCCCTGAATCCCTGATCTCTTAGATGTGTTTTCACATAGCGCAACTAGGGTTTTCTTTCGATCTTTACCGTTTCCTTTGGATAAATCAAAGCTCGATGGTGAACTTTCAAAGTTTTGTGATTCAAGTTAATTAATAGCTTGAGATCCGATTCTCACCGCAACAGAATGGCTAAGCGCTGGGGGCATTATAAATACCCTATCCTTTGAGAGGGTCAGGTATTCCAAAATCACCCTAAGACATTCTTACTTTGTACTTGCCTTCTCCTCTTGGCATCGGAGTGCCTTGTGTGAAGACAATCTTCTCAAGGTTTTGATGAAGACACAATTCTACATACAAGATTGGATCAACAAAAAGGAAATGGATCAAAGACAATAAAAGCAAGCAAAATTCAATTTCATCTAAGTCTTGAAGATTTTCAAGGATTGATCAAGAGGTATATGACATTCAATTCTTGCTATTAAATATACAAGTGTTCATAAGTCATACAAGCATGTATTAAATGTTTAGGGTGTTTAAAACCTTTGTGCCATATGGTTTGTGTTGAAAAAACAATGATTTTTTCATTCTGCCTGGCTGTTAATCGGTTAACCCCCTGTGGTTAATCGATTAACTAGTTAAATTTTTCAAATTTTTTTATACATTGTTGAGTGCTAACCGATTAACCCCATATGTTTAACCGATTAACACTGAAGCAGTGGTAGAAGATATTGCATTTTTTCATCTGTTTGTTTTAAAATTTCTTGTCATGAACCATGGAATCCCCTCATGTATTACACTTATTTGTAGAGGTGTATTAGGGATATATAAACACCATTGCATCAGACTTTTACTCTCACTTTCTTGCAAAAATTTCAAACATTCTTTCATCTCTTCAAACTTTCAAATTTTCATAAGTGTTCAGACCAGATTTTTCAAGAGTGAAACTTGTGCATTAAACCTTCATAAAAATCATTTTAGTTTCATTCCTTTCATCAAGAACACTTGTATACCATTTTGAGAATTGTTTGTTACAAGAAGAAGATCAATCTTTTGATTGATAAGTGTTAAGAATCCATTTCAAATGCTTACAAAAATTCAGATTATACATTGTTTGTTACATCTTAATTTTCCAGGATTGTTGGAAATAAGATTGTAAAATTGTATTCCTTGTTGTCCTAGTTTTGGAAACAAGAGGTCCATTGTGAGAGGATTGTTCTTAATTGGAGTTAGTGATAAAAATCCAAGAGGTTGTTCTTGGTGTGGTTTGTTAGTGTCTTTATAGAAATACTAGGAAGCGTCTTGTCTAAGTCCTAATATTATTAAAAATCTCTTTCATGTTGAAAGGGGACTGGAGTACTCTCGGACTATGAGGGGAACCAGGATATATTCTTGTGTCTTTTACTTTCCGCATTTACAGTTTTCATCACATAGTAATCACTTAGGAAAGTAAAACATAAAACCGTCAAAAAATCCGAAAAAACTTTCTAAGTACCTAATTCACCCCCTCCCCCTCTTAGGTGAAATCCTAACTTACACCTTGCAGGTACACCCCCTCCTCCTTGGATTCCAGCATCGAAGACAAAGTCTCTGGCCCACTTCAGGTTCTGATGAACCGGAAAGATCAGTGGCGCCGTCTATGGGATGTTCTGTTCTCCCCGTCTTTCTTTCCCTAGAAACCAAAGATCAAAGCAATTTTTCAAGATTCCGATCACAACCATCCATGATAACGTCAATGATGCGTGCAACACCGTTATTTCCCCTGTCAGCAAGACATACAACGACGGGGCAAACCCCTTTCTTAGAGACGATGTTCCTCAATAGAGGAACGGAGTCACCGCGTCTCCCTCCCTGGATCGTGCCAACAACGTAGAGATCCAATACTCAGAGGACTATCAGTCCATCCTAGTTCCACTCAACAACGACCCGACCATGGCAACCCTAGTCGAAGCCCTCAACAAGACGAACCTTCTGATCCTCCAGCAGAATGCAAGAATTGGAGAATGGAAGAGATTCGCCATCCATGATCTTCTCCATCAAGGCGTGAGCACCGGAGATCTCGAAACCAATCTCCCTGACGCAGAAGAAATTGCTAGATGCTAGCGGAGCTAGAATCCCTGACGATGAGGAAATGCGATTGTACTCCTCCCTGGAGCCAGCACTCCCCAAGGGCCAAGAGAACAAGAAGAGATCTTGTTGGTGTGGTAAAGCGGCAAGCAACAAAAGTTTTTAGAAGTATTTATCCGGGAAATTATCGTATCCACAGAGATTAGTGTTATTAAACTGTCGTTCAAAAATTTAAATGCTATTGATTTTGGGTTTAAATGGTTTGGAATAAAAGTGCAAAAGGAAAAACATAAAACAAGAAAATAAATACATTCTTAAGACATGAGAAAACTCGTCAGGAGTTGTATTTAGTTCTACCCATCATGTACTAAAATATATATGGATCAAATGCACTCAACCTAAATCACTCGTCAAAACCCCCCACGTATCGCTCACAACAGAGGTTATGTCTAACTCAAAGTTGAGAGATCAACAATATCGTCTCATTGGTGATGTCTCACGCATCTCAACAACACGGAGCATTAAGAACTGATACCCATGCAAATATTAGACCTAAATCTATGTCTAGAGTTTAGAATCTAACAAATGTTCATCTTAGATCGAGTTCGAACCGTATATGTCTATAGCAATCCAAACCCATTAAGTAAAAAATCAAAGATAACCATCGATAAAGAGTTGTAAGAGAGATTTTATACAAAGATCCATATATATACATACAATCAAGATAAACATACATACAAAACCCCAACAAATAAAGGGTCAAAGAGAAGAGAGAAGAAGAACACAAATCTCACGGTTTGTCAACTCCGATTGAAGTGGATTCGACTCTGGATCGTTAAGATGCACACTCCATGTGTTGTTTCTAACTTAACTCTACTAAAAAATAAAGGTTTGATGAATTGAGAACAAATACCTCAAAACATAACCTAAAAAAAAGTGTTTTAACCACTTTTAATGTGTTTCTGCACAGGCAAATTCACCAGGCGAGCTCGGAGCGGGAGATGACAGCAGAGAAATTCCAGCATCTTGTTTTCTTCATAACTTTCGAACCGTAACTCCGTTTGAGGCCCGGTCGGAAGCGTCGAAAAGCTTATACAATGCTCTATCTAAAAATCACTAAATATCAACGCTTAAATACCTAAAAAAATGAGATAAAAACAGTTAAACTCAATGATATTCACACAAAAATACTAGTATACACTAAATATACACTTTTACAAACAAAGTGGGATTTTATTCAAATAATTCAATACAAATGAATCGATAAGTGCCGCAAAACTACTACTCAAAACACGACATTTTGGCACTAATCAAACTCTCCCCACCTTAAAACAATGTTTGTCCTCAAACAAAGTCAAACAACTTAAAGAAACAAAAGACGATAATCCAAGAATCGCGAATCAGCAGGTTTTATAAAGCGGAAAACAAAGGTTGGTTCAAATAAAAAACGTACAGGCAAAGTAAACACCTACCACCATCCAACAATGACAACATGAAAATGAAACAAATCCTAAGTAAAAAAATTATGCCAAACAATCTAAAACAATACAAGCTAAATCATGAATCACACCTAGCAAAAATTTATCGAGGGATGAAAAACACACAAAGGTGAGGATTTGACACTCATCAAACAATCTTGCAAACAAAAGACTAAATTGTGCAATTCATCCAAAAATTCACATTGAACATACAAAGGAAAGAATCACAAGGGCTTTTCAAGGTTGTAATGTGGCTTGGTTAACAAACAAGGGGTAACTCCTAAAGCTAATCGAAACAAAAACTTGTCTAAACCTAAGGGAGTGATCAACTCACAAATGTTCAAACACAAAATTTCAATCAAACTTCTTCTTTCATCCCAAGTGTTATACCAAACACACCTTACTTATTAGCACAATTATTTGATACTCTTTTTGTTTTTTTTTTCAAAACTTTTCTTTTTTTTCTTTTTCTTTTCTTTCTTTTTCTCTTTTTTTCTTTCTTTTTCTTTTCTTTTTCACAACCGCATAGCAACCAACAACATAAGTGAGCAAACAGTGTTCTCCCCAACTTGAATTCAACCAACATCAATGTGTGAATACTCCATACTTTCTAAGGCAAGGTAAAAATTCAACAACACATGGTTGAGGGTTCAAGAAAACAAATATTCAACATCCATTCAAAAAGGTGGACTAATACTCATAGACAAGCATCAAGTTCAAAAACAACATGGACATTGAAAAAAAGGCTCAAAAGGGGTCAACAAAAGTTCACACACTCACAAGGTGAATTGACTATTTGATTAGGTAGTTGTGTTCAATAATCAAACAAAATGCATTGATAATTTTCATGTTTTCATACAATCAACATGAACAAAAGATTAAACATAATGAAATCTGGTTAAAACAAGAATTATGGCCTCCAGCATATATGAACAATGGAAAGTTTCCTCACATTTGGGGTTAAAAAGGGAACTAAAGTGATTCAATCAAAAAAACAAGTAATGTAAAAGAATGAATGGCATGGAATTTGTACGAATGAAAATTTTCCTAAACATCTTATGCTATAGAAAGCGATAAACGAGTGTCTGGCGTGTACCAACATCAAAACAATATCATTACCATAGATCCGCAAGTTGAAATGGTCAACTTGGAAAATGACCTCAAACTTCCTCAAGATACTCAAAACAAGCTCTTGGACAAACACAAAAATAACAAATTAAAACAAACTACTATAAACATACTAAAAGATCGGGTGAAATTGAATTAAACAAGTTGAAAAGTAAAGATTTGAGAATTTTAAGAACTAGTCCAATTTCAACTTGTTTAACCAATTCACCACACTACCTATACTAATACAATAAAAACAATAAAGAAACTAAAAACAATACAACATGCTTCTTTTACGTCGTTAGCAAGAGTCCTATTATTTACAAACCAACACGTTGCTTCGGAAGAGTTAAATGCTTTCACTCCCGCCTTTGCTCTCATCTCTTCGAGCTCTAACCGGAACTACACATCTAACCACACTTTTGGCAAACGTGAAGAGAAACAAATATATACACTATATTCATAAGTATGCAAAACATGTAAAATTCACAAATATGGTAAACATATACAAGTATCAATATAAACAAGTGAAAATAAACAATATGTACGATATCTACAAAACTCAAAAACAAAGAAACTATAGCAATGTGATCCAATAAAAACACCAATCCCCGACAACGAAGCCTTTTTTTTGGTGCGGTAAAGCGACAAGCAACAAAAGTTTTTGGAAGTATTTATCCGGGAAATTATCGTGTCCACAGAGATTAGTGTTATTGAACTGTCGTTCGACAATTTAAATGTTATTGAGTTTAGGTTTAAATGGTTTGGAATAAAAGTGCAAATGGAAAAACATAAAACAAGAAAATAAATACATTCTTAAGACATGAGTGTTAACCCTCAATTTCGACGCTAGACAAAATCAAAGCTATTTTAATGTTAAAAAATTATTTTTAATGTAAAGAAGGCTTCGACCTAACTTTTTGAGAGGCCTGAGTCGAATAAATGTGGAGAAACCTTAAAAAATGGCTAAGTGTTGAAAGGGTTCTTCGACCATGAGGACGTAGCGCTGCAGTGGTTATATTAAGATTGGAGGGAATTTCCAATATTTGAAATTTAAATAAGAGCAGTTGTGAACGTGGGAACAGTTGAGATCAAGGGGAAGGCGCCAAAATCAACACGTTCGAAGCAGTAACCTCCACTTAGTAGTTATTTCCTAGCACTATAAATAGGAGTTAGTTCTATGTAAATGGGGTGTTCATATTTTTGTACAAGTTACTCTAAGAAACTCAAAGTACCCGCGTGTAGAGAAACGAGTTCGTGAGAATGTACGTAATGTAACACCATTGTCTTCATTAATCTAATTTATCTTCAGCATGTTTAAGATTCAGCCATTTACTTTCCATGCCTTTACAGTTTCTTGAACTTTATCTTCCATGCCAAATTTATGTTCAAAGCCATTTAAACTTTCTGCATTTTACTTTCGACTGCATTTTTACATTCAAGCATTTAATGTTCAAGCCTTTACTTTTCAAAATCTTTCATTTTCAAGAACGTGGAATTCTCCTTTAAATCCATTGCATTTATTTTCAAAGTCTTTTACCTTCCTGCACTTTACCTTCGACATCACTTTTATTATCCCAGCCTTTACTTTCCAAGAACGTGGAGTTCGCTGCATTTTACTTTCAAAGCTTTTACTCATTCGACGCCTTTAATTTCTGCACCCTTTACTTGCATTACTTTAAATTTCGAGTCTTCACTTTACTTTATTGCCCGTAGTCGAACGTGGAGTTCAGTTAGACTTTATTTTTAGCATCGTCGAACGTGGAGTTCAGTTTACATTTTCTTTAATTTACACTTGTCTCTCAAACTTAGCACATGTCCTAGGATTTGTGTGGTCGATCCTGCAAGTTAAATCAATTTGCGTTTAGCTTGATAGACCAGAGGTTGTTTACCAAAATTCACAGTAAACAAATTGGCACGCCCAGTGGGACCCAGTGCTAAGTTATACCTTTTTGTTAACCTTGTCTTTCTTGGTGAAGAAGTACTTTCGTTGTATGTTATTGAGAAGTGGGAAGTTAGCCACAGCAAACGAAGGAATACCAAAGAAAAGATACACTCAGAAAATGGCAACCAATGCCAACCAACAAGTTGATCCTCAAGGGAGTATTTCGAACACTCAGTCAAGTAGCAGTATGGGGTCTCAAAGCACACCATCACCAGTGTCTTCGACGGGAGGATAGGCGTCACTTCCATTAGTAGTGTCTGAGTCAGGATCAACATATACAAAATCATATACTCAACCTGTGTTGGAGTACATAGGACCACAAAGTTCTAATTCACCAACAGGAGGAAATTTAATGTACATGCACGTTCCTCCACCAGGTTTTCCACATCCAGGGTCAAGGAGTCAACCCTATGGTATGCCTACATCAATGATGCAAAATCTGCAGAATGCTCCGCCTGTATTTTCAGAAACTATTGTGTCTTCACCACTAGAAGGGTCAGGATCAGGAGGGCGAAACAACCAGAATATAGGTGTTAGTTACTTTGTTCAAACGCCTAGCCTTACAAATACATCCATAAATTGTTTGAGACAGCAGATGGATGAAAGTAACATGCAAATGGTACATACGCTGTCTCAGACAATGGGAGAAGTTTTTCAACCTTTGATTCAAAATACGACACAAACCAACCAATAATTGGCTGCACAAGTGGCACGCATGGCTGATTTCATGGGAGTACCAGCGGTAGATCAAAGAATAACTTTTGTCAAAGATATCCCAAGACGTCATCCACGTCAGACACCTGATGCGAATTTGGAGGATCAAGAAATGATTTATCACTTTAGAGTCGAACCACCAAGAAACCAGATGCCTTACCAGATGGAGGAAGAACCAGTAGTGATGGTGAACAGGAACCAAAACGCATATCAACTACTTAGACAGGTTCGACACCAAAATCAAGCAGAAGAAAATAATCTTGCAGCCATGGTTGAAAGGATAATGACCAGAAATGGTATGAATTTTGGCTTCGCCAGGCCAAATTATACTTCGCCTATAGTGGATTACATTCTCCAAGCGGAATTATCCCCTAGGATGAAGGTTCCAAAATTCAGCAAGTTTTCAAGAGATACTACTGAGTCTACTGTCGAACATGTGGCTAGGTATTTAATCGAAGCAGGCGAAATTGCAGCTGACGAAAGCCTTAGGATCAAATATTTCCTAAGTTCCCTTACCAAGAATGCCTTCACATGGTTTACTACTTTGCCTCCAAATTCCATATATAACTGGACCCAACTAGAACATTTGTTTCATGAACAGTTCTACATGGGGCAAACTAAGATTAGTCTGAAAGAATTGGCTAGCATCAAACGCAAAGTTACTGAGCCAATTGATGATTACCTGAATAGGTTTCGACTTCTTAAAGCCAGGTGCTTTACTCAAGTGCCAGAACATGAGTTGGTCGAAATGGCTGCTGGGGGTCTTGATTATTCCATTAGGAAGAAATTAGATACCCAATATCTTAGAGATATGGCCCAGTTAGCTGATAGGGTTCGACAGCTAGAAAGGCTAAAAGAAGAAAAGGCTAAATTCAGCAGGGGTAAAAAAGTAGCCTTTGTCGAATGCAATGAAGATGTGGAGAATCTGTATGGTGAACCATCTTATTTCGACGGAAATGAGGTTGACGTTACTGAGTTAAAGCAAGGCCCACCTTATGCCTGCAAATTATTAGCTTCTTCAGAAGGAAAAAATCCTGTCGAATCTAACGACAAATTTCCTAAGAAAACATATACTTTCGACGTCACTAAATGTGACGAAATTTTTGATTTGTTAGTTAAGGATGGGCAAATGATAGTGCCTGCTAGCGCTAAAATGCCACCTTTAGAACAAAGAAAGAAAAGAGGTTTTTGTAAGTACCATAATTTTTTGGGTCATAAAACTTCTCAATGTTTTCTTTTCAGGGATTTGGTGCAAAATGCTATCCAAGAAGGAAGGTTAAAGTTTAGTGACAAAAGCAAAGCCCAGATAAAGATTGACTTTAACCCATTGCAAATTGCAAAGGCTAACTACACAGAGCCTCACGAGGTTCAGATGGTGGAGGCCACAGAGGGATTCGATGGGTCAGTCAACATGGTGGAGGTTACTGAAGACTTCGCCACCAGTTCTGTGATAATTGAAGGTTCTAGTAAGGCTGCAAGTGGCCTAAATGCTGATGGTACCAGTCTATTGTTGGTGACCAAAGAAACTGCTGATAAGTTTGTTGAAATAGATAATGCTGCTAAGGTTTTGGATATGACCGTGAGTGGGTGGAAGATAAATGCCAATGAAGGCATTAACATGGTCGAGTTGGCTGGAGAATCTGATTCTAGCTCAGATAGTGTCGACACCAATGAGGCTATAGGCAGAAATGCCCCCAAAATTCAAGTTGTTAAGGAATTGGAAGATGACATGCTCTTGATAGGAGAGATGCTAGACATGGATGGCTGTCTGGTGGAAAACTGGATATGTATGGCTGTTGAAAATTTTTTCAAGACATCTCCTGATGTCGAGAGAGTCAATGCTGAGGAGATGGTTGAGGCTGAGAAAGCTGCTTGGCAAAAAGCTTCCCAAAGAGCTGCAAAGGCAGCAGTAGGTGGTAGCTGCTTGGCGAAGACCACTAAAAGTCTGGAAGCCCGTTTCTCCAAGATGCACCTAAAGGATAGAATGGATGTCAACATGGTCGAAATCAAGGATCGAAGAAATGAACAAGTGAGTCAGGTAGATGAGCAAGAGAAGCACAATAAAATGGCTTATCCTAAGCCAGAAGAGACAATCGTGGACTTCTTGCATCGTTGCCAGAAAAAAGACTCTGGAGTAATGTTGTGTCCCAGGTGCAGCGCCATTTTTGATGAGAAGGCTGCCCACAAGCTGGAAGGTGTCAAGAAGGCTGGCGAAAGCTGGGGGCAGAAGGTGAATAAGGGGCACAGAGGTTTTGACCATAGGCGACTTTCGACAGGGTTAAAAAACCAAGCACCAGGAATTAGGCCAGGTACGTTCAAACCAACTGCGAACGTGCCAACAGGTAGTTGGATCAAACCTGTCGAAGGGTGAGGACAGAAGAAAAAGTGGGAGAAGTTTGATGTGGAAAGAGGTGCGTCATTTGAGTACAGAAAAGAGAATCACACCACAAACAAATCAGCATACATTTCTCAGAACTACAAGGGTAAAAACCCAATGTCTAGATCACAATGGCGAAGAGAGCAGCGCAGACGAAAGGCTGTCAGGGTGGCCCAGGTGCAAGGAGAATCAAGCACCAAGGTGGATAATCAAGCTGGGGCAATGGAGAAGATGCCCACACGACGAAAGTTGTTCACTATTCAACTAGAAAAAAAGGTCGAAGAGGATGAGGATATGACTGATAACTTCGACAATGAGTCAGCGGCTTCCCTAGACATTCTGGTAAATGTGGTGTCAGTGATGCCAAGAGAATTTGGTCAAGTCTCAGAGGTCGAAGACTTAGACCAAACTGCTGAATTGGAAATGATGGCACACAAGCCTGTGTGCTATTACATCATGAATAATGGGTGCGTCGAAAAACAGAATGCTTTCTTTGAACGTCCCATAGAGGCAATGAAGGGTCATTTGAAGCCTCTTTACATTACTGGAAAAATAGAGAATGTCCCTGTCAACAAAATTTTGGTAGACTGTGGTGCAACGGTTAATTTGATGCCAAGATTTTTGCTAAGCAGGATTGGAAAATTTGAGACCGATATTAAGCCCCACAACATGGTTCTGTCGAACTATGAAGGAAAAGTTGGTTCCACTCTGGGATTAATTCAGGTGGATCTCACTGTGGGAACTATTACCAGACCAACAATGTTTATGGTCATCGAAACAAAGGCTAACTACAATCTACTCTTGGGTAGGGAGTGGATTCATGGGATATGAGCGATATCCTCGTCTATGCATCAGAGAATCACAATTTAGAGACCAGATGGGATAGTTGAAAACATTGAAGCTGATCAAAGGTACTTCAAGGTGCCTGTTAATCATGTGGATAGTAGGCAATTTGAGAAACATCTGGCGAACATTGCTCCATGTCCTCCAGCTGATTTTGAGTTTACACCTGACGAGGAAACATTTTATTCGTTGTACTTACACCCTGTTGAAGGTTTCAGATGGGACAGGGAAGTACCAGGAGGAAGATTGTCATTCTTAGGCACACCTCCAATAGAGCCCACAGGGTGGGGAGATGAATTTAGTGATCATGACTGAGTTCGACGCTTTGAAAATAATCTCGGCCTATGTGGCCGAAACAAAACTACAAGCGGCTTTGGAAGCCGCCAATGATTATATGGCTGGTGAAGCCATTTTTGAAGTATATCAAGAAGGTCCTGGTAAGGACTTTGACCCAAAACCTCCAGATAAGGTTGAAACTGGAGAGCAAAGCCAGAGGCTCGACGCCATCTATGAAGATGAGCCTTTGGGATTTGAGAAGGATCCGTTGGCAAATAATATAAAAATGCTAGCACAAGATCCTTTAGAAGAAGTGGACCTCAGTGAGGGGACAACCAAAAGGCCTACCTACATCAGTGCCAATCTTGATCCCCAGTTGAAGGTCGAAGTAGTTCAGCTGTTGAAAGAGTTCAAAGACTGCTTCGCATGGGATTATGATGAGATGCCTGGTTTGAGCAGGGAGTTGGTCGAACACAGGTTGCCTATGACGCCTGGGAAAAAACCAATTAAGCAAAATCCAAGACGGTTTGCACCAGAGATATTGTCAAAGATCAAAGAGGAAGTCGAAAGACTGCTTCGTTACAAATTCATTCGCACTGCAAGGTATGTCGAATGGTTGGCTAATATAGTACCTGTTATTAAAAAGAATGGGTCTTTGAGAGTTTGCATTGATTTTAGAGATTTAAACTCTGCAACTCCCAAAGATGAATATTCAATGCCAGTAGCAGAAATGTTAATAGATTCTGCAGCAGGACATGAATATCTTAGTATGCTGGATGGATATTCTGGCTACAACCAAATATTCATTGCTGAGGAAGATATTCATAAAACTGCTTTTAGATGCCCTGGAGCCTTAGGCACCTATGAATGGGTAGTGATGCCTTTTGGTCTCAAGAATGCTGGTGCCACTTATCAAAGGGTAATGAATTCAATTTTCCACGATTTTATAGACACATTCATGCAAATTTATATGATATTGTTATAAAATCTATTTCTGGGAATAGTCACATTGACCATCTTCGACAGTCCTTTGAAAGGATGAGAAAATATGGTCTTAAAATGAATCCTCTTAAATGTGCTTTTTGTGTGCAGGCAGGGGATTTCTTAGGCTTTGTGGTCCACAAGAAAGGGATTGAAATAAATCAGAATAAAACCAAAGCCATAATGGAGGCGAAAGCGCCATCAAATAAAAAGGAGTTGCAGTCATTGTTGGGCAAAATCAACTTCTTAAGAAGGTTTATATCCAGCCTGAGTGGCAAAACACAAGCTTTTTTGCCATTGCTTCGTTTTAACAAAGATGGTTTTGAGTGGGGGCAATTACAGCAGGAAGCCTTCGACAAGATCAAGGAGTACCTAAGCCACCCTCCAATTCTTTCACCACCTTGTAGAAACAAGAGTATGAGATTGTATATAGCTGCATCAGATAAAACTCTAGGGAACATGTTAGCTCAGGAGGATGAAAATGGAGTCGAAAGAGCCATTTATTACCTTAGTCGAGTTTTAAATGATGCAAAAACTAGGTATAGCATGATTGAAAAGTTATGTTTATGCTTGTATTTCTCTTGTACTAAGCTGAAGCAATATATAAAACCCGTTGATGTGTATGTTTCGTCTCACTTTGATGTTGTAAAACATATGTTATCTAAACCTATTTTGCATAGTCGAATTGGCAAATGGGCATTAGCATTGACAGAATTTTCCTTAACATATCAACCTTTAAAAGCTGTGAAAGGGCAAATAGTTGTAGACTTTATAGTCGATCACTCCATAAATGAAAATGATTTGAATTACGTCGAATTAAAATCCTGGAAGTTATACTTTGATGGATCAAGTCATAAAAATGGAACAGGAGTAGGAATACACATTATTTCTCCTGAAAAAATTCCAACAAAATTCAAGTACAAGGTCGAAGGACCTTGCTCTAACAATGGGGCTGAATATGAAGCATTAATTGCTGGCCTTGAAATTTTGTTAGAACTGGGGGCAACTAGAGTCAAAATAATGGGAGATTCAGAATTGGTTATAAAACAAATCACAAAGGAGTATAAATGTGTTAAAGAAAATCTCATTATGTACTTTGTGATAGCCAATAGATTATTAAAGGAATTTGAGGTAGTGGCCATCCAACACATACCTAGAATAGAGAATCAAGTTGCTAACGACTTGGCCCAAATTGCTTCTGGATACAAGGTGTCGAAAGAAAACCTTCAAGAAGTAATTGAGGCAAGAGGTAAGGTTGTGGTTGTTGGATTATGTCCATCAGACTTAGAAACAACTAAGCTTGGGTGTATAGATGGCGAAAATTTTGAAATTTTTACCATAGATAATTTAACAGATGAAGATTGGAGGAAGCCCATAGTTGAGTATTTGTAAAACCCAACGGCTTCGACAGAGCGAAAAATCAGATATCAAGCTTTAAGCTATGTACTGGTGGGTAATGAATTGTTTAAAAAGACCCCTGAGGGAATCTTATTGAAATGCCTTAGTGAAGCAGAGGTGTATTTGGCCCTTTCGACAGTACATAGTGGGGCATGTGGAGCACACCAAGTTGGCCAGAAAATGAAATGGCTATTGTTTCGACAAGGCATGTATTGGCCCACTATGCTGAAGGATTGCATAGAATTTGCTAAAGGGTGTCAAGAATGTCAAATTCACGCTGGCATACAGCACATCCCTGCAAGTGAATTACATTCCATAGTGAAACCATGGCCTTTCAGAGGATGGGCTTTGGATATAGTGGGAGAGATTCGACCAGCATCTTCAAAGAACCAAAGATATATTTTGGTGGGAATTGATTATTTCACCAAATGGATTGAGGAAATACCACTGGTGAATATAGGTCAGGAAGATGTTATTGAGTTCATTCAAAATCACATTATTTATAGATTTGGTATTCCTGAAACAATTACTACAGATCAGGGATCAGTGTTCACTGGTCGAAAGATGCAGGAATTTGCCAAAGAAATAGGTTTTAAGTTATTAACTTCTACACCTTATTATGCTCAGGCCAATGGGCAAGTCGAAGCTGCCAATAAGGTAGTGATTGGACTAATCAAGAAACATGTGGGAAAAAGTCCTAGAAATTGGCACAAGACGTTAGACCAAGTTCTTTGGGCGTGTCGAACATCCCCCAAAGAGGCTACTAACACTACCCCATTTCGACTCACTTTTGGTCATGATGCAGTATTACCTGTTGAGATTTATCTACAGTCTGTAAGAGTTCAAAGACATCATGAAATTCCCTCTGAGAATTATTGGGAAATGATGATGAATGAATTAGTGGATTTGGATGAAGAAAGGCTTAGAGCCTTGGAGTCGCTGAGAAGACAAAAGAAGAAGGTCGAAGAATCCTACAACAAAAAGGTTAAGTCTAAATCTTTCGCATGTGGGGAATTGGTTTGGAAAGTGATTTTGCCCATGGATCGAAAGGATAGAACATTGGGCAAGTAGTCCCCTAAGTGGGAAGGACCATTCCAAGTCATACAAGTGTTCTCTAATGGAGCTTATGAAATGGAAAAGTTAGACAAAGATAAAAGAATCTTGAAAGTAAATGGCAAGTATTTGAAAAAATATAAGCCTATGCTGCAGGAGATTCATATTAAAACATAAGCTTTATTTAATAAAAGAAAGCCAAAATAGGCCAAGTCAGGCTAATATGGCATACAAAGTGAAGAGGAACTAGTACAACATTTTTTTCTCAAGGAAAGGTTATTCGTAATCTCTCCAATCTATGGATTTGAGGAAGTCCATATAATCTGCATCTGGCTCATCATCAGAATCTTGGGTGCTGGAGCGCCCTTTCTTGGAGATCTTCATTTTGGTTTCTCTCTTCTTGGCTGAAGAGGTTGCTCCGACGGAGGCGTTAGGTTGTTGGGGCGCCTCTACCTTCTTTGTTTCCTCAATTGCCTTGGCCTTTCCAGCCATCTTCTTAGTTGAGGGTTTCTCTGAATTATTCATGGTTGCTTCTACGCAACACATGGTCAGATGGAAGAAATTTATAGAGGCTAGTGACTGATTGGATTGGCCAGCAAAACGGTGGAAACATGTGAGTTATTCTTGGAGGTAGGCCTGAGGGCTATGCTATAAATGTTGCTTTAAAAGCTAGAGGCTTATGCCTTGGAATTTAAAGCTGGAGGGGTGACTTTCCAAGAAAAAGATAGAATGCCTTAATTGCAAATTTGACTGATAAAAGATAACAATAAAGAACATCATCATGCAATATAGGTCGAAAGCAGTTAAAGGCAAAATAATAATGATTGATTAAATCAATGCCAACAAGCATAAAATTGTCATTACATAAAAGGCCTGAAAAGGCCAGGAAACAAGTGATGATTAAACAAATGAAATAAAGGTGTCGAAGGTATCAGAAGGGAAGCCTCGACGCCAACTGAGAAAAAGATTCTATGTGATGTTTGAGGCGAGCATTGCACAAAGATTCGTCAAGTTTTGCTTCTGCGAGCTCTTTCTCATATCTTTGGGCCGCCTCAATTCGATCAATAGCATTCTTCGTTTCTTCAGTTATCTCAGTGTCGTCGAGTTGGCGCAAATCACGGTTGCGGTTTTCAGTATTTTCAATTTTAGCTTGTAGCTCCGTGATTTGTTGCTTCCAGGCTTCAATGTCCTTCTTGTTGGAGGCTATCTCGTCTTGCTTTTTCCTTTGATCAGCCTCCATACGTTGGATCTCTTCGTACGCCTCTTGTGCACCACACCAAGCTGCACTCTCACAGCCAGATGTTCTCTCTATGGCATCCTTGATCGAGGGGAGCAGTTTTATTTCTGCAGCTATTTGGTTTACCACAGCAGTTAGCTCTATCAGAAAACTAGAGACATCTGGATTGAGAGTAGTGAGCTCAATCTTTGCAAGGGTGTCCTTCAAGTAAGCAGTTGCAGTTGGATCTGAGGCCAGAATTTTGTAAATATCCCCTTTGAAGAATTTTTTCTTGATGGCTTGGAGAATTGATTGGGCGAAGTCATCTGGTGCTGAGGTCGAAGAAACAGAGGAAGAACCATACCTTTGCTCAAGAATCAATTTGGCAAACTCACGTGGGTTCGACCACTTGAGTGCTATCAGCGAGTCCCCAGGTAGTGGAGTGACCATAGGCGAAGGAGTATGGTGGGGGCGAGGCTCAACTTGTTCTTCTTCCTCCTCTGCTGATTCTTCTTCCTCTTCATCTTCTCCTCCTCCCATTTCCTCATCAGATTCATCAGCAGCTGGCTGCATATTCTCCTCGTCATCAGCCGGGGTGGTTTGATCATGAGTGGCGTTGTGTGTTTGGATTTCAGGTTCACGCCTTTCTTCTTCAACCATCTGGCCTTTATCCATGGAGGCATCCAGATTGAGAGGTAGTGGGCTTGAAGCGTCATCCTCATCAGAGTTAGCTCCCTCAGCTTGTGCGTGCTGAGTTGGGGTTAGAGTTGGTGCTGTAGTAGCTGCTGTAACATGTGGAATGGGTTGATTAATCTCACTCAAACCAGAGCCAATATCAGAAGATGGGTGATAAGTTGGCTCATCTTGGCTGTTGAGAAGCGTGGTGGTGAGGCTTTCTGAAGTTGGGTGAGGAACAGAATCGTCAAGTGTGGTGGCGGCGAAGTTGCTTGGAGTTGGTCGGGGATCTGGATTGTTGATTATGGGTACCTAAAGAACACAAGTGGAGAAAGTGAGAATGAAATAATAGGCGAAAGATGTCAAGCATAATAGAAAAGGGCAATGGTGCACATACCTGAGTTTGTTCAACAGTAGGACTTGATTTATCACTCCCATGGTCACCAAGAGGGGTTCTCAAGGCCACCTGGGAGGTTTCTTTCTCGACACCACTTGTGGTAGATGCCTTTTCGAGTATTTTGGCCACCTTCGAAGGAGGTGGGCCAGTGGGTCCAAAGGCCTTTGTGGGTTTTTTCCTTTTTCTTGTAAGAACCTCCTCAGGAGATTCATCTGAGGCCTTCGAAGCTATAACCACAGCTGGGGTATCCTTCTTACCTTTCTTGGAAGGTGTTGGAGGTTTTCGACCAGTCTAAAGAGGCAGTGCAAATATAAGAAAGAAATTCACATAGTACAAGCAGAAACAGGGGAGATGAAATTTACCTGTGTACTCCCTTGTTCCTTGCCACTTTGCAAAGTGGCAGCTCTAGTCGAAGCAGCTTTCCTAGGCACAGCTGAAAGATAGCATACAATTGTTACAAGTTAATGATTACATGGTTAGTCATAAAGCCATGGATTAAGGGTTTCAAACCTTCATATATTTCAGATTCGACACGAACGTCCTGAATTCCTATATGAAGGTGCCCTTTAAAACTGTCTAACGTATGCTTAGTCGAAACCACTCGTTGGGCTTTTGGCTGAGACTGCTGTCGAAGAAGTTTTAAATGCTCCCCACAGACAAACCAATCTGGAAATGGAGGGGCAAGCGCCACTCCAAAATCAGCATTAGGCAGTCGAGGGAACTTTGGAGGAAAAAGTTTAAAAGCTACCTCATAACGTTTCTCACGAGGGGCGTTGGGAGGAATTTTTAGTTGATCCAGCTTTTCTAGAAATTTTCTCTTTAGAGTAACAGCAGCCTCATGAATAGTTCGACTAAGATCATCTGGTCGATAGATAGTTTCAAAGTATTTTTGAAAAGCCTGTATTTCTTCGATGTAAGTGAACTTACTTTTTTTCGTCTTGTCCTGCACATGGAGAAAAGCTTGGTCAAGTAACGAAGAAAACGTAGCCGCATCAAGAAAGTGCTCACTATAATGCTTCGACCACCATTGGTGGAAGGATGAAGTGCATAAAAAGGTAGGTTCAAAAAACACAGGAGAAAGGATTCTTCTTTTTTCACTCCAGCTGTCGAGTGTTTGGGAGACGTTTTCCTCGTCGAGGCAAGCAGTGTGAAGAATTACTTGGCTCTTTCTCTCATACAGGCACTGAGGGAAGCTCTGGGCCAGCCCAAATTGTCGAGAGACCATGTTTGGTTGGTAGGCAATCAATGCTGATAGACCTCTCCCTAAGTTCAGCCTGTGGATGATGTATCTAGGAATTAAAAAGGCTTCCCAGATAGCAATAGATTCTGAATCAAGAGGTTGAAGAGGATTTGGAAATGGTCTTTGAAACCACTCAGGGCCATGGCTTCGTCGAGCAAAGGGTGCCATACTAGGAGTGAACTCATAGCGCTTGGCGAACATCATAATATAACTGGTGAAAGCCCTTTAAAGGTTTTCACCATCATCATTTGGAGTAAGTTTGGCCAGACGTGTCCCTTCGACACTCCTTTCCTTGATCTCAGCAGAGGCTTCATCAACTATGCCTTTTCTAGGGAGGCTAGCCTCAAATGTAGCATTGAGCCACAATTGAAGTAGCCAAAGAGGACCGCTCAAATGCATAGGACCTTGGGCTTCCACATTCTTCAGTCGAGAAGCCAATTCACTGATAGATTCGTAAAGGTTCGCCATAATGAGTTCACTCAGGCAGGTCCCTCTGTTGTGGTGGAGTTGGTTCGCCAGGGGCAGGTACTTCTTAGCCACCTGCAAAGACTTTGTACAAAAAACATACCTCGACAGCCAAACTATGAGGAAAGCAATGCGTTCTTCATCAGACACCTCATCATCTTCTTGTTTGAAGTGGTGCTTGATAAAGAGGGTGTAGGTCAGTTTTGAGCCTGAAATGTTGATGGTATCATCAGCATCAACCTCAGGATTGTAGACGAGGTCATCTGGACGAAGCCCCGTGATGGCAGCTACGTCGAAAAGGGTTGGAGTGACCATTCCACATGGCAGGTGGAATGTATAATGGGTGTTGTCCCAAAAGTATAAAGATGCTGCCAACATGTTCAGACAATAGGGTATGCTGGTCTTCGACAGCATAAGGAGGTCATAAATCCCTATCTCCTTCCAATGGTCAGCTTTAACCTTCTCCATCTTTTCCATACATTGGTCGAATTCCTTTAAAGGATTGACAGCTCTCACCAGCCTAGTGCCATCAGTGAGATAGCCAATGTTAATTTTGGGTAAAGGGATCTCTTCAGGGGAAGTTCCAGCAGCGGGATTAATTTTAGGGAAACTCTTTTGCCCTAATGGTCTGGTTCTCCGGTACGAGGGGAAAAACTCACCTAGCCTCTCGTTGGAAATGTCCACATCAGCCAAAGGTCCAGATAACACATAAGTTTTATCAGACATAACTATGGGAATCATTACCTGAGATTGATAGATGGCTCTTGATGTTTCAGAGGTGGGTTCTGGCATGCAGTGGTGATTATCTACCATTTGGGGGCCTGGGATGTTAGCGAACGGAGGGATGGTTTGCTTAAATGGAGTGGCTTTGCCCCTTTGAGTCTTCTTTGCTTGAGGATTAATTTGGGAAGATGCCATTGTGGAAGAAGATGAAAAGATGGTGTCTTTGCTGGGTTTATGTGAGAGAACTGAAGAGAAGAAGAGTGTGTTTGAGAATACGAAAAGTGTGGAAAGTTCACAAAGTGGCGGAAATGGGTATATATAGACATTTGAAAATCTCAAGAGACTTGGATCCACCGTTGAAGCTGAGGGGTTAGTGGAACGCGTGTCTCTCTCCTGAAGGCGTGATGAAAAGTAGCAGTTATGTGCAGACTGTTAACGTCTGTTTTCAAGAAAGGTGTTATGATGAATACGGCTGAAAGGACGTTTTAAGGATTTGTCATGATGGTATGACGCCAGAGGCGTGGGTTAAAGAAACTTAACAGTTCAGCCATTAAGTGATTAGTGGGATGTTCAGTTAAGGCCATGCAAATAGGCGTCGAAATGGTTATTATATCAAGAAATGGCCTTCCGACCAATTCTGGCGAAAGGACATTCCTTGGGGGCAATTTGTTAACCCTCAATTTCGACGCTAGACAAAATCAAAGCTATTTTAATGTTAAAAAATTATTTTTAATGTAAATAAGGCTTCGACCTAACTTTTTGAGAGGCCTGAGTCGAATAAATGTGGAGAAACCTTAAAAAATGGCTAAGTGTTGAAAGGGTTCTTCGACCATGAGGACGTAGCGCTGCAGTGGTTATATTAAGATTAGAGGGAATTTCCAATATTTGAAATTTAAATAAGAGCAGTTGTGAACGTGGGAACAGTTGAGATCAAGGGGAAGGCGCCAAAATCAACACGTTCGAAGCAGTAACCTCCACTTAGTAGTTATTTCCTAGCACTATAAATAGGAGTTAGTTCTATGTAAATGGGGTGTTCATATTTTTGTACAAGTTACTCTAAGAAACTCAAAGTACCCGCGTGTAGAGAAACGAGTTCGTGAGAATGTATGTAATGTAACACCATTGTCTTCATTAATCTAATTTATCTTCAGCATGTTTAAGATTCAGCCATTTACTTTCCATGCCTTTACAGTTTCTTGAACTTTATCTTCCATGCCAAATTTATGTTCAAAGCCATTTAAACTTTCTGCGTTTTACTTTCGACTGCATTTTTACGTTCAAGCATTTAATGTTCAAGCCTTTACTTTTCAAAATCTTTCATTTTCAAGAACGTGGAGTTCTCCTTTAAATCCATTGCATTTATTTTCAAAGTCTTTTACCTTCCTGCACTTTACCTTCGGCAACACTTTTATTATCCCAGCCTTTACTTTCCAAGAACGTGGAGTTCGCTGCATTTTACTTTCAAAGCTTTTACTCATTCGACGCCTTTAATTTCTGCACCCTTTACTTGTATTACTTTAAATTTAGAGTCTTCACTTTACTTTATTGCCCGTAGTCGAACGTGGAGTTCAGTTAGACTTTATTTACAGCATTGTCGAACGTGGAGTTCAGTTTACATTTTCTTTAATTTACACTTGTCTCTCAAACTTAGCACGTGTCCTAGGATTTGTGTGGTCGATCCTGCAAGTTAAATCAATTTGCGTTTAGATTGATAGACCAGAGGTTGTTTACCAAAATTCACAGTAAACAATGAGAAAACTCGTCGGGAGTTGTATTTCGTTCTACCCATCATGTACTAAAAAAATATATGGATCAAATGCACTCAACCTAAATCACTCGTCAAAACCCCCACGTATCACTCACAACAGAAGTTATGTCTAATGCAAAGTCGAGAGATCAACCGTATCGCCTGGTGATGTCTCACGCAACTCAACAACACGAAGCATTAAGAACTGATACCCACGCGAATATTAGACCTAAATCTATCTCTAGAGTTTAGAATCTAACAAATGTTCATCTTAGTTCGAGTTCGAACCGTATATGTCTATCACAATCCAAACCCATTAAGGAAAAAATCAAACATAACCATCGATAAAGAGTTGTAAAAGAAATTTTATACAAAGATCCATAAATATACATACAATCAAGATAAACTTACATACAAAATCCCAACAAATAAAGGGTACAAAGAGAAGAGAGAAAAAGAACACAAATCTCACAGTTTATCAACTCTGATTGAAGTGGATTCAACTCCGGATCATTGAGATGCACACTCCATGTGTTGTTTCTAAGCTAAATCTACTCAAAAATAAAGGTTTGATGAATTGGGAACAAATATCCCAAAACATGACCTAAAAAAATGTGTTTTTACCCCTTTTAATGTGTTTCTGCCCAGACAAATTTGGCCGGCAAAGTAACGGTTCGCCCAGCGAACTTAGGCGGCTTTTTCTGCAGCTTCTGGAATTTCTGGCTCACTTCAGGATCGCCCGGCGAGCTCGGGGCGGGAGATGACAGTAGAAAAATTCCAGCATCTTGTTTTCTTCATAACTTTCGAACTGTAACTCCATTTGAGACACAATCGAAAGCGTCGAAAAGCTTATTCAATGCTCTATCTAACAATCCCTAAATATCAATGCTTAAATACCTACAAAATTGAGATAAAAACAATTAAACTCAATGATATTTACACAAAAATACTAGTATACACTAAATATACACTTTTACAAACAAAGTGGGATTTTATTCAAAGAATTCAATACAAATGAATCGATAAGTGCCGCAAAACTACTACTTAAAACACGATATTTTGGCACTTATCAAACTCTCCCCACCTTAAAACATTGTTTATCCTCAAACAAAGTCAAACAACTTAAAGAAACAAAAGACGATAATCCAAGAATCACGAATCAACAGGTTTTTTAAAACGGAAAACAAAGGTATGGTTCAAATAAAAAACATACAAGCAAAGTAAACACCTACCACCATCCTACAATGACAACATGAAAACGAAACAAAGCCTGAGTACAAAAATCATGCCAAACAATCTAAAACAACACAAGCTAAATCATGAATCACACCTAGCAAAAATTCATCGAGGGATGAAAAACACACAAAGGTGAGGATTTGACACTCATCCAACAATCTTGCAAACAAAAGACTAAATTATGCATTCATCCAAAAATTCACATTGAACATACAAAGGCAAGAATCACAAGGGCTTTTCAAGGTTGTAATGTGGCATGGTTAACAAACAAGGGGTAATTCCTAAAGCTAATTGAAACAAAAACTTTTCTAAACCTAAGGGAGTGATCAACTCACAAATGTTCAAACACAAAATTTCAATCAAACTTCTTCTTTCATCCCAAGTGTTATACCAAACACACCTTACTTATTAGCATAATTATTTGATACTCTTTTTGTTTTTCTTTTTCAAAACTTTTCTTTTTTTTCTTTTTCTTTTCTTTCTTTTTATCTTTTTTCTTTCTTTTTCTTTTCTTTTTAACAACCGCATAGCAACCAACAACATAAGTGAGCAAACATTGTTCTCCCCAACTTGAATTCAACCAACATCAATGTGTGAATACTCCCTACTTTTTAAGGAAAGGTAAAAATTCAAACAACAACACATGGTTGGGGGTTTAAGAAAACAAATAATCAACATCCATTCAAAAAGGTGAACTAATACTCATAGACAAGCATCAAGTTCAAAAACAACATAGACATTGACAAAAGGCTCAAAAGGGGTCAACAAAAGTTCACACACTCACAAGGTGAATTGACTATTTGATTAGGTAGTTGTGCTCAATAATCAAACAAAATGCATTGATAATTTTCATGCTTTCATACAATCAACACAAACAAAAGATTAAACACAATGAAATCTAGTTAAAACAAGAATTGTGGCCTCTAGCATATATGAACAATGGAAAGTTACCTCACATTTGGGGTTAAAAAGGGAACTAAAGGGATTCAATAAAAAAAACAAGTAATGTAAAAGAATGAATGGCATGGAATTTGTACGAATGAAAAGTTTCCTAAACATCTTATGCTATAGAAACCGATAAACGAGTACCTGGCGTGTACCAACTTCAAAACAATATCATTACCATACATCCGCAAGTTGAAATGATCAACTTGGAAAATCACCTCAAACTTCCTCAAGATACTCAAAACAAGCTCTTGGACAAACACAAAAATAAAAAATTAAAACAAACTACTATCAACATACTAAAAGATCGGGTGAAATTGAATTAATCAAGTTGAAAAGTGAAGATTTGAGAATTTTAAGAACTGGTCCAATTTCAACTTGTTTAACCAATTACCACACTACCTATACTAATAAAATGAAAACAATTAAGAAACTAAAAACAATACAACATGCTTCTTTTACGTCGTAAGCTCGACGCCTATTATTTACAAACCAACACGTTGCTTCGGAAGAGCTAAATGCTTTCACTCCCGCCTTTGCTCTCATCTCTTCGAGCTCTAACCGGAACTACACATCTAACCACACTTTCGGCAAACGTGAAGAGAAACAAATATATACCTTATATTCACAAGTATGCAAAACATGTAAAATTCAAAAATATGGTAAACATATACAAGTATCAATATAAATAAGTGAAAATAGACAATATGTACGATATCTACAAAACTCAAAAACAAAGAAACTATCACAATGTGATCCAATAAAAACACCAATCCCCGACAACGACGCCTTTTTTTGGTGCGTTAAAGCGACAAGCAACAAAAGTTTTTGGAAATATTTATCCGGGAAATTATCGTGTCCACAGAGATTAGTGTTATTGAACTGTCGTTCGACAATTTAAATGTTATTGAGTTTGGGTTTAAATGCTTTGGAATAAAAGTGCAAATGGAAAAACATAAAACAAGAAAATAAATACATTCTTAAGACATGAGAAAACTCGTCGGGAGTTGTATTTCATTCTACCCATCATGTACTAAAAAATATATAGATCAAATGCACTCAACCTAAATCACTCGTCAAAACCCTCACGTATCGCTCACAACAGAGGTTATGTCTAACGCAAAGTCGAGAGATCAACCGTATCGTCTCATCGGTGATGTCTCACAGAACTAAACAACACGGAGCATTAAGAACTGATACCCACGCAAATATTAGACCTAAATCTATGTCTAGAGTTTAGAATCTAAAAAATTTTCATCTTAGTTCGAGTTCGAACCGTATATGTCTATAGCAATCCAAACCCATTACGTAAAAAATCAAATATAACCATCGATAAAGAGTTGTAAAAGAGATTTTATACAAAGATCCATAAATATACATACAATCAAGATAAACATACATACAAAATCCCAGCAAATAAAGGGTACAAAGAGAAGAGAAAAGAAGAACACAAATCTCACGGTTTGTCAACTCTAATTGAAGTGGATTCGACTCCGGATCGTTAAGATGCACAATCCATGTGTTGTTTCTAAGCTAAATCTACTCAAAAATAAAGGTTTGGGGAATTGGGAACAAATGCCCCAAAACATAACCTAAAAAAATGTGTTTTTACACCTTTTAATATGTTTCTGCCCAGACAAATTTGCCCGACAAAGCAACGGTTCGCCCGGCGAACTTAGACGGCTTTTTCTGCAACTTCTAAAATTTCTGGCTCACTTCAGGATCGCCCGGCGAGCTCAGGGCGGGAGATGACAGTAGAAAAAATCCAGATCTTGTTTTCTTCCTAACTTTCGAACTGTAACTCCTTTTGAGGCACGGTCGGAAGCGTCAAAAAGCTTATTCAATGCTCTATCTAAAAATCCCTAAATATCAATGCTTAAATACCTACAAAAATGAGATAAAAACAATTAAACTCAATGATATTTACACGAAAATACTAGTATTCACTAAATATACACTTTTACAAACAAAGTGGGATTTTATTCAAAGAATTCAATACAAATGAATCGATAAGCTCGGCAAAACTACTACTCAAAACACGACATTTTGGCACTTATCAAACACTCTCCACCTTAAAACATTGTTTGTCCTCAAACAAAGTCAAACAACTTAAAGAAACAAGAGACGATAATCCAAGAATCACGAATCAACAGGTTTTTTAAAACAGAAAACAAAGGTATAGTTCAAATAAAAAACGTACAAGCAAAGTAAACACCTACCACCATCCTACAATGACAACATGAAAATGAAACAAATCCTAAGTACAAAAATCATGCCAAACAATTTAAAACAACACAAACTAAAACATGAATCTCACCTAGCAAAAATTCATCGAGGGATGAAAAACACACAAAGGTGAGGATTTGACACTCATCCAACAATCTTGCAAACAAAAGACTAAATTATGCATTCATCCAAAAATTCATATTGAACATACAAAGGCAAGAATCACAAGGGCTTTTCAAGGTTGTAATGTGGCATGGTTAAAAACAAGGGATAATTCCTAAAGCTAATCGAAACAAAAACTTGTCTAAACCTAAGGGAGTGATCAACTCACAAATGTTCAAACACAAAACTTTAATCACGGAACCTTAATGGATAAGGGACTGCTTCGACGACCCAGAGAATCGTCTGACTTCAGAGATACTGTTTTGGTATCATCGAGGAACCTTAATGGATAAGGGACTGCTTCGACGACCCAGAGAATCGTCTGCCTTCAGAGATACTGCTTCGGTATCATCGGAGAACCTTAATGGACAAGGGACTGCTTCGACGATCCAGAGAATCGCCTGCCTTCAGAGATACTGTTGTGGTATCATCGAGGAACCTTAACAGATAAGGGGTTGCTTCGACGACCCAGAGAATCTCAAGTTATTTTGTTCAGTTTGAACCCCGCTACCTCATTCTGTCAGCTCTTACCCTACAACACTTCACCTTTTGTGAGACAAAATTTTGGGGCATTCTTATATCTAATTGACTTCTACCCTTAAAATAAACGCTTTATAGCAGTTCATTTTCTCGGGTTCAAGGCAATTAGATAGGGGCATCTGTCATACCCCAAATTTGTCCTACCCTCTCATTTTTCTTATGCCAAGCATGTTGTTACTTCCTGGACTTTTCTCATGGCTTTTGGACTTCATAGGGATCTGGTTTATGTTCTTTGTAATTAGAGGTTCCTGCAAGTGTGTTGAATTCAAGTGGATGCAAGAATGTGAGGTCTCACCCAAGCTCTTCACATGGTAGATTGATTGATAATTCAAGTGCAAGTTGTGTGTATAAGATCACTGGTTGGAAACTAGCCTTAATATGAGATTCACATTCCAAGAGTGAGTTTCTAAGTCTAAATACAAAATCATGTTACATTTGATTTCATAGGCTATGGTCATGTCTCAAGAGGGATTCAGGCCATGTTCCAAAGTTATTTTCAATGTTTCAAGTGGTTCAAATCATGGTTAAAGGATTTGTTTCAAGCACCATCTTGATGGGTTTCAACGTTCTATATGGGTTTCAAAGTTCTATTCACAAGCCATGATTTAAATTGCTTCAAGATTGACTTTAAGCGACATGGTCATTCATTTTCAAGTCATGAGTGTATTAAGGCATAAGGAACGCACTATGAATGATGTTCAAAGTCATAATTAATTTCTCAAGTGTTTTCAAAATCATGTTTGGATTGATTGAATTGCTTAAACCTTTGAACCATGATCTTACAACTCAAGGTTACGTTCAAAAACAAGTTTTGTCCAAGATGTACTACATGGTAAGATTGTCTTATTGGTTATTCTAGTGTCATAAAGCAAAGAGTTTTTCTTCAAATCCATTTCATGATACACGTTGCAGTTACAAAAGGAAAAGGATTAGTATTTAAGATTCAAAAGTAACACTTTACAAGTGCTACAAGGTTTAAGTCACAAAGGTTCAATGTGATTCAAAGACTACATTCCAATGACAATTAATACAAATGTTCTTGTTAAATCCTAAACCAAGGTTACATTATACCAAGTTACATCACAAAAAGCTACAAAGCCACAAGAGTACAGCCGGGGTGAAAAGCAAAGAGACCTTGCATTACACAATCTCATCATGATACACTTGAATCATAAGCCACTGGATGCAAAGCGCAAATTCTCGCTTAGAGGCATAAACCGTGAGGTATAGTTTCGTCCACTAACAAGTATGAAGCGTTGAAACCTAAGTTGGAACCTTGAGAATCATTGGCAAAGGATGTAGATGAAATTCATAATCTGCAAGGTAAACGAAGCCTTGTCATAAAAGTGAGAAAAGACGGATCGATTTCACAAAACAGAAAAAAGAGCATTGGTAAAGAATTTACCTCAATCCATGACAAACTCTACATCGTACCAATACCCTCCTTGTAAACATTAAACCTGTGTAAATAAAAAAAACCTGCCAAGTCTCGCCGGTAGCTTTCACGCAATTGACAACATGCCTTCAGCCAAGCCATTGCTGCACAAAACAAACACGAATCAAATTCATCATTTCAAAATTACACATCCAAAGAGCAATTTTGGTAGCAGCAATTGAGCTCATCAGTTTTATCATGTTTAAAGTAAATTTTGAAAATATGTAACGAGTTCAGTGGGGACCACATTAAGAACAGATTCAGAATTCAAAAAAATGGCAAAACCAGAACAACAACAAGAATTCACGGTACACTACCCTAACACGAAAATGGGAACAAGATAATTCGTAGCAGACAAGCCTAAACCTATAGCAGAGCAAGGGGTCTCAGAAATTCTACCAAAATTGCCTGCTAACCCTAATTCTTGAGTATAAAAAGAGAACATATCTGATCAATGAAAAAAAACCTAGACGGCTACTCAAGAAATCACTCAAACCCTAATTTTCTAAAGCTCTCATTCTAAATCTCTACAGAATTTCACACTGAAATTCTGATAGAGACAAGCTAAGCCTCTCACGTTACTCACGACATCAACATCAGACGCAGAAATCACTAAAAGAAGAGTAGAAGAAAGAAATCAAAGAAGAAGAAGAACGTAAAAGGAAGAAGAGAAAGAGGAGTTAAGAATCTCACCTTCGCTAGAAAAGCATCTGATCGGAGTTGCTCCGATCTGGGTACTCCTCTCTCCCTTTGAACTTTCTACTACTTGATTTGAGCTTCCCGTGTGCTATAATATCGTATACCTCTTATAATTGCTTGGTTTCTTCATGACTTTATAGACCTAGGGTTTTTGTTGTGTTTTTGTTTGAGAATTAGGGTGAGTTTTTGAGGAATTTAACCTTGGATTTGGGCTCGGAGACGTCGTTTTAGGTAAAGGTTTGTTGGTTTAAATAAAGTTCCTCTGGGATTTTTGAGAGTTTCGATCTGGTTGTTAGGGAAAGAATTGGAGAAAATAAAGGTTTGACTCAGAGAGAGAATGGAAAATAAAGGGGGGTCTGTGTAGGGCTTTTAAGGTTTTGTGGTGGTGTCGCAGGAGAAGACGGTGGCGGCCGCCGCGCGCCGCCGCTTCTCCGGTCGTTTTAGGTTTTCGACGATCTTTGTTTTTTTTAGAGAGATTGAGTGAGAGAGATAACAAGTGATGAGAAAGAGTGAGTTTAACGTTATGAGCATTCAGGTTTTTTCATTTTCTTTTTAAGTTCACATTTGCCTTGCTGTTATTTGGTTGTGAGGTGTGGTGGCCCGGTGATAACAAGTGGCCACCAGCGAATGGATCTTGCGCATGAGCCTTAGATCCCGTATCATGCACCCTACGTTCCAACCATCAGATCAGAGTCAAGGTTGGCTCTTTGATTGGATCAACGCCGCAGATTCGTTGGGGAGGTCAAATGTTTGACTGAGGTCCATGGTGGACCTCTTCTCCCTGCGTGGGCTTACTGACATTGGGCCTGGGGGACTATTGCTAAATGCACCCCCATTTTACTAACAAGTCTGGCCCATCTTTTTTTAGATTTATTTTAACAATACTTTTATTTTAATAAAAAAAATCCAAAACAATTTAAAAACAATTTCAAAAAAAATAAAATACTAATTTTCCTTTTAAAAAAAACTTAGAGATTTGTTTACTAATTAATTTTATTAAAATTATTTATTTAATATTAACTAATTATTTTAATGATTAGTTTTATTAAATATTTGATTTTAATTTAATTAATTATATTAATTCAATTTCTTTAATTTCTAAAATTCTTTTTCATAAATCAATTTCCAATTAATTTTATTAAACCACTTTATTTAATATTAATTAACTTAATAGTTAATTTTATTAAATATTTTAGTTTAATTTGATTAACTATTTGATTTTCATCCTTTCTCTAAAAATCCAAAACATATTAATTTGAGTTGAGAATTTCCCCTCCTTAGATTAACCTTAGGAATTTAGGATTATAGCTATACTAACATGGTTGATCTTATTTCTCCCCTATTTCATTTGATTTATAATCTTTGTGTGGTGTTTACACTTTTCTCTTATGGGTTATTGTCATGCCTTGATTATTTATGTCATTCATTATATGTTTGTCCAAACCAAAAAAAATCTTTTCAAACTAATACCTTGACTTAATGTCAAACCCTTTTCAATACCTTGTAAGTCGATTGTTTTCACGATCGCAATCAACCTCACATAGCCTCCTCTTGGGCTTTATACAACGATACTTGTTGCACATTTCACTTTGGTTTGTATGTGTATGTGTGATTGGCTCACTTTAATTATAGCTTAACTACTCCCACTTGAGTAATTGTATCCCTCTCCCATAAGATTAAAATCAACATTTTTCAAAAGAATAAACAAGCTTGATCCAATGTCAAGCAATTTTCAAAACAAATTCAATTAACCACCAATTCATCTCCAAGCATTCACTTGATCCACATATCAAGTCCCATTACCCCTCTTGTAAGTCGAGTGCTTTTTGCCTCGCCATCGACCTTACCTTGAACCACTAAGACCCCCTTTCCATTAGTTCAATCCTTTAACCATTTCGCACGCAAATTCAAACCTCGATCAACATCGAGCATTTTTAAAATCAAATCAATACACTTAACCGTATTTAAACATCATTTCTTAAAAGGTGAAAAGGAGGGGGATCAAGTCTTTGGTCTTTCTCTTCAATTGTTTGGGTGCGAGTTCTCTTACTCGTGTGTGGACAATTGACGCCTCTAAAACACTTGTAACTCGACTACATTCAAACCATTTTCTAAGCAATTATTAAAACATTTAATCCTTATTTAAACACATTTTACTAAAGGTGAAGTGAGGGTGGTCGAGTCTTTGGCCCTTCTCCTCAATTGTTTGGGTGTGAGTTCTCTTACTCGTGTGTGAACAATTGTCACCTCTAAAATATCTAAAACTCCTTTTCTCGCCCCCGTGCGATCGAAACCCTAAAAACACATACAAATCAAATCCTCTTTTCTTAATCAAACTCTTTAATACACTTAATCATATATTCAAACACAACTTCCTAAAAGGTGATGTGAGGGGGGCTAAGTCTTTGACCTTTCTCCTCAATTGTTTGGGTGCGAGTTCTCTTACTCGTGTATGGACAATTGGCACCTACATAAAAAATACAAACCAAATAACCGTAGTCCCACGAACTACGAATGCTCTGACTTTCCCATTGCATGAGGGAATACGTAGGCACAAGGGTTCTAATCCTTGCCGAGCACACTAATAAAAACCATCCATCTTCCCCATAGAAGATAACAAATAAACCTAACTAACTTTCTCACGAATCGAATCAAGAGGCTCTCGTTGAGTACAACGGACGTAGAGGGTGCTAGTACCTTCCCTCTTGCGTAACCGACTCCCGAACCCGAATTTGGTTGCGATGACCATGTTCTTATCTCCTTTAAAGGCTTTATCGATATTTTCCTATTCCTTCCTTGGAATGAATAAAGTTCGGTGGCGACTCTATTTCAAATAGTTTCTTCCGCGTCCATCGCGAGGATCGTATTTTTCGAGGCACGACAGATGGCGACTCTGCTGGGGAAATTTAAATTGCCCTATGCTAGAGAGAGTTAAGCCTAACTTGACTCGATTCGTGAGTGTTAGATCCGCTTATTTGTTTATCTTCCCTTGCTTATTTGCTTGCTTGTCTGATTATCTATTATCTACTCGCATGCTTATTATTATTATATCCTATTATTGTTTCTTGTGACACTGTGGGGATTCTCTGATCATTGGTGCTCTGTGAGACGACTCTACACCCGAGTCTGAGAAGAACCCTAGGATTAGGATGGTGGTTGTGTAGTGGAGCCTTGCGTGGTCTCTTCCGCGTGAGCCAAAGCAAAGACCCCGCTTGGAGTAGATTCCCTTGGAAATGTTATCGTTTTGATGTTACTTCGTCACGATGATAATGTTTTTGAGCCTGAATCGTTGATCCCAAGGACCATAAACCCATTTATCCATGGTGGTTGGTAGTGTTAACTCTTTGTGGGTTAACGCGAACGCCACAATCAGGTGAGTTCCCTCAAACGTATTACTTCCTGACAGTAATATTTTCGACCTCGATCTAGGATTCTGAGAACCCTACTTAGAACCCGTGTGTCGATGGTTGTGTAGTGGACGCCTCCGAGGAGTCTTTCTCGTGGGGAAGAAACGAAGACCTCACCTAGACGAGATCCTTTCAAGGATATTATCGTCTGATGTTCCTTCGTCATGGCTATAATGTCTTTGAAAGATATCCATAACTCTAGGCACTTACCCTATAATCATCAATATAACTAATGGTCATTCACATCATCATTTAATCATCAAACATCCTGTATAAACATCTCATAATCATCAACATACTCGTGGTAATTCATATCATCATCTAATCATCAAACATCATGTATAAACATCTCATAATCATCAATATACTCATGGTAATTCATACATCAAAACACACACACAAGTATTCGATAAATTATCCACAAATAATTTCACAACCGGCAACAAACAGCACAACAATCCATTAATAAAACATATACACAATTGACTTCCCAAACATATTCGATATAAAAATATTGGGCAACCAGTTCTCTTATCTATACTATGTTATAGATCTATTCATTAGCTTTTCGAAGCTTCGAACGGGGATCAAAACGGACTTACGGATCAAAAGTTATGACCAAAACGATTTCGACCGAAAACATGAACAGTCGTGACGGACAACATGCAGAATTTTCTGCGTTTTTCACCGTTAGAGGCCTGCCGGACCTCCGATTTCAATTTCGTAAAAACCCAAACTCTCAGAAAATTACAACCCATCCAATACTATAATTATCTCAAGTAAATTTACAATTTTAACACAATTAAACCATCTAATCATTATTTTAAGATTATGCCTAAAACCTTTGAAATTGATGGATATAAGTTCAATCCTCAAAAGAAAAAGAATACACACATAAGGCACACAAATTCATCATATAACAACCACCATGGAAATTAGGGATTTTTATCCTAAATATGGTATTACCCATCATACACTATCATAGCATCAAGGTCACAAAAGCCTACGACTATTAGGCCAATTCATTACACTATCCTAAGCCTCAAAATCACATAAACCTCAAAATCCACTTTAAATACATCGAATCCCTATATTGAAAACAATGAAAGACAATACTCTCCATACCTTAGATTGTCGATTCCAAGCCTTTCTCTCTTGAGTTCTTGGAAACTTTCTCGAACCCTAAGCTTTTCCCTCTTTCCTCAGAGCTCTGGCATTTTTCCTTCTTTTCACGATCTAACAAAATGAATCCTATTCCTCTCAAATTCTCCTTTTTGTTAAACCTAACCCTTGGGCCTCTAAATTGGGCTTTCCCCAATTTACCTTCACTAATCCTCCTCAAAAGTCCATCTTATCCTTAATTCACCTAATATTATTTAAATAAATAATAATTCAATATATTCCATATTATATACTATTATTTAAATAAATAACCAAAACTCAACAAAATACCAACATCAATACAAACCACCAAAATTTACCAAAATTCACGAATATTATATTTAAATTAATTAAATAAATATTCTTACAAATTTGGGGTGTTACAACTCTCCCCTACTTAAAAAAATTTCGCCCTCGAAAATTACCTCAAGGAAATAGAGTCGGATACGACTCCCTCATCTGATCTTCACATCTCAAGTCCAACTTTCATCCTTATTGGATTTTATGAATTTGAAGGTTGGATAAAGAATTTGGCAGAATTTCTGTAGTTCAAAGAACATGACAATGAGGAAAGGGTGAGGTTCACTTTATAGAAGGTATTAAGGGCAGTTTGGGAAGAGTTAAGTGAAAGAATTGTGAGCTGGAATTTTTGTGACGGTATTGTCGTACGAATGTTTGTGAATCGTTTGTGAATTGTACGAAATTGGTGATGTCGTTTTTGCAAGAATCGTTTTGGTGCAGCTGTTGACGTGGTATGAGTTGTGAATGTTTGTTTTGCTTATGCAGGTTGTTGTGGAAATTGGTGGGGCTGAGACTTATGGGTTGTATTTGTTGTGGATGTGGGGTCAGTTGGTAGTGAATCATGAAATTGCAGCTTATAGCGTGACGGTTTGGCTCTGTAGGTTGATTTGTGGCTTTGTGTATGGTTTATTATTCATGATGGTTGCTGAAATCTTGATGATGACGTGTACAGGTCTTGCTGTTGATGTTGCGAGAAGTATTGGCTTTGCGAGGTCGGCTTGAGATTACGCAGGATGTGCGTGGAAAATCAGGGTTGATGTTTGTTTATGATGTAGAATCATGCTTGTGGTTGTAATATTAGCAATCTTGTTATGCAGGTTTCATGTCTTGCTATGTGAATCATGGCTAGGTGAGGTATGTAAGGCGTGATGGCAGATTATGGTTATGTCAAATGTGTGGGGTCATGTGTTGATGCTTGTTACGTGTTCATGTGTGGTATGAAGCCAATATTTTTCATATGGTTTACTTATTATTTTTTTCGAACTTTGTAATATGGACTTGTACACAATTTTGGCTTTCTCTTGTTGTAACATTTTTGCAATTGTAATCACAAAAATGATAACGAGCCTTTGTGGAAAAATGAATTATTTGCTCCTCCCCTATTGAATTTTGAATTCTAAGCTTGAGAGCTCGATTTCTGAACTTGAATAAACATAGCTTGAAATCTTGATTCTTGATTTAAAGTATCATGACAATAAAAACCAATTTTCAACATTCTTAAATTCTTCACTTGAAAACAAAATCATTCAAATTGAACCATAAATGAAAAACACATGAATCCATCTTAAATCAAAATCTTGAATCGAAATGAATCCACCACTGAATCAATCATTGGACTTTGCCACTTGCACTGATGAATAAGCAACAAATGGATTGAAATCAGAAGATAATGACTTGCACATGGATCTCAATACATTGCATAAAACCCTGATTCAAATGAACCAGTCAATGATGAAGCACTTGTCCTATCACAGCCTAATCCATATACAGATGATTTGAAATGGCACAAAATCCCTGACTTGGAACTTCAGACACACATCACATAAACTGCATTCTCTGGCCTTGATCATGAAACCAAACTTGCCTGACCAAGATTAGGTCACAAACAGATGAACTCCAACTTGATTTAATTCAATTCAGCCTTGAGAAATACTGAGTTTGGACAACAAGCAGAAACAACATATTTTTGGATTTTTTTTAATAATGGTTAGTAGGCGGATATACAAGTGAAGGTAATGCACATATAGGACAAATTTGAGGGATGACACATTGTAGAAAGACAACATAGTTCATTTGAACCACTTCTCGGGTCTGATTGATACAGTGGATACAGGTAAGGTGATGGAGAACGTAAAGCTTCATTCTTGGAACTGGTTGAAAAATAAAATCAGCAACATCAGCGTTAACATATCAGCTTGGTGGCGGTGTCCAATTATTGGCCTTTGATGCGAAAAGGAGATATAATCCAAAAGGCTCAAAAGGTTTTGCAATTAGTATTGGTTGGAGGAGTAGTTACGGTGGACTGTCATTGAGTTATGTTCTTGCTTAGGCTGTCTTCTTGTCCCTTGCTGCTGGTTAGTCTCGGGTTAATCGATTATTTTCTAGCTGGCGTCTGTTATACCTTCTGCTTAATGAGGAGATTTCGGGTCAAAGTATCGAAGCGATTCATTCGGTCCTTTCTTCATGTTACCTGCTGCTTTCTGGGCAGATCAATTGGCGTGTTTTTATGTGTTGTGTAGTGGGCGGTTGATCGACTGTATGAGTTGAATTTTTTTCTATTAGGAGAGATACTGCCGCTTCAGTTCTTTTTGACTTCTATGCTTTTAGTTCTTTATTTTGTTGGGTTTGTTTCCTTATGTTGAGTGTTCTTGGTGTTTATAATATTTGGCCTGGGTGTTGTGGGCTTTGGTGTTTTATGTGGTTTTCAAAAGGGTTTGTTGTTTGGTGCTTGATCTGAGATGCAGTTCTACTGATATAATTTGTTTTACTATGTTTCTGTTTTAGGCATGTCTCATGCCTCTAGCTAATAAAGTTGTTTTGTTTGTTAAAAAAAAAAAAATCAAATTAAATCCAAAAATTTGAATTAATTCCACCATTTTTAATAGTCACTATCCTTAACCACTAAATAAAAAGAAGCCCCAAAATTCTTTTATTGTTTTTTTAAATAATCCAAATAACGAATGCGGAATGGCATGGAGCTGGCTGTTGAAATATTTTAGTGGTTCAGATTAATTAGATATAAGGGTCAACATTAGATCTTACTTTACACTTGTATTTTAGTGTATATATATCATGTGTATGGCCACTTGTACAGTTATCCAAAAATGAAATAATATTGACCAATCATTTTGTGATCACATTATCTTTCTTCTTCCATTTTCTGTTATACTTTTTGTTACAGATTTTCTTTTTCTTCGTGAAGCTCCAACAATGGCTTCCACATGCTTCGTTTCAATTCTTTCAACATGGTATCATTGAGCCTGTGCATCCATGGCTCCTCCTCCGCGTAATAATGCTTCCGCCTCCAATTCTTTCGATCCTATTCTTGATCCCACAAGTCCATACTATGTGCATCCAAGTGACGGTCCTTCGTCAATTTCCATTACTCCGGTTCTCAATGGTTCCAATTACCATAGCTGGGCAAGATCGATGCGCGGAGCTCTTGGTGGAAAGATGAAGTTTGATTTTGTTGATGGCCCGATTCAAGTTCCAACTGATTCGTTTGATCCATCCTTTCGCGCCTGGACTCGCTGCAATATGCTCGTGCATTCTTGGATCATGCATTCTGTGTCTGATTCGATAGGCCAATCAATCGTTTTCATGGAGAATGCCATCGACGTTTGGAATGATTTGAAAGAACGCTTTGCACAAGGTGACTTGATTCGGATTTCATAATTACAACAAGAAATCTATTCTTTGAAGCAGGACAATCGAACAGTAACAGATTTCTTTTCTCAACTCAAGATACTCTGGGATGAATTAGAATTATACATGCATATCCCTCATTGTTCTTGTAGAGTTCGTTGTTCTTGCGATGCTATGCGTAGTGTTAGGAATAATCATAATCTGTTACACGTTATACATTTTTTGACTGGCTTGAATGAAGAATATAACGTAGTGAGATCACAAATTTTGCTTCTCGATCCTTTACCTTCATTAAACAAGATTTTTTCTATGGTCATTCAACATGAGCGTCAAGTTTCGCCTAATCTACACATTTCTGTTTCACCGGATGATGATTCTAAGGCATTGATTAATGCTACTGATGGTAGAAAACCTCCATTCAAGAAACATGGACAAAGAATTTGCACACACTGTGGAAAGTCAGGTCATACCATAGCATCTACTATCGCAAACATGGCGTGCCACCTCATTTGCAACGCAATTCTAACTCTAATGCTCATAATCTCACTGCTGAACAAACTCCTGATGGTCAAAATATAGAGATTCTTGGAGATTCTGATCAGCCACCACCACAACTTACAGCTGAACAATATCAAACACTTTTGACTATTCTATAAGGCTCTAATGGCAACAAACAATCAAGTACTTTGAATCAGGTGAAAGCATTACATTCAGTGGCCAATACAGGTAACATTACCACTTCTGTTTGCTTGAATAGTTCCATTTTGAGTTCTTGGATTGTTGATTCTGGAGCAAGTGACCACATTTGTGGTTTTTCTCATTGGTTTGAATCTCTACATGACATAAAACCTGCTATCATCAGATTACCCAATGGTAACTTTGCCATAGCTAATCAAATGGGTACCATCAGCTTTACCACTCAATTAGTTATTAAACATGTCCTGTATGTCCCTCAATTTTCCTTGAATTTAATATCTGTGTCAAAACTTTGCCTTGAGTTACCTTGCATTGTTAAATTCACTAATTCACAATGTTTAATTCAGGATCCTCATTCACTAAAGATGATTGGTTCAGCTGATTTCATCGAAAGCTTGTACTACCTCAATCTGCAAAATGAGAAAACATTCATTCCACCTGGTATTTCAGTTTCCCATGCCATTACCATACCTGACCAAGCTTTGTGGCATTTTAGATTAGGCCACCTTTCTAGTTCTAGAATGTAACTTCTTCAATCTGATTTTCCTTTTGTTGTTGTTGATCCAAAGGGAACTTGTGATATATGTCATTTAGCTAAACATAGAAATTTACCATTTCATAGAAGTTCTAATAAAGCTCTTCATGTTTTTGACTTGATACATTTTGATATATGGGGACCACTTTCAATAAAGTCTATTCACGGTTTTTCCTATTTCCTTACTGCTGTTGATGACCATAGTAGAGATATATGGCTCACTTTAATGAAATCTAAATCAGAAGCTAGGCAACACATAATGAACTTTGTTAATCTGATACACACACAACACAATACAAAAGTTAAGACCATTAGGACTGATAATGGTCAAGAGTTTCTTATGCCCCAATTTTATGCCTCAAAAGGCATCATACACCAAACCACTTGTGTTGAATCTCCACAACAGAATGAAAGAGTGGAGAGAAAACACCAACAAATCCTCAATATAGGAAGAGCACTCTTATTTCATTCAAATTTACCCAAATATTTTTGGTGTTATGCTGTGTCCCATGCTGTCTTTATTATGAATAGAGTAGCTAGCCCTATCCTCAATAATAAATCACCATATTCTATATTACATCAAAAACTACCTGACTTGCAAATTCTAAAAGTTTTTGGTTCACTTGTATATACCTCCACCATTCAATCTCACAGGACCAAACTTGATCCAAGAGGTAGAACCTGTATTTTTCTTGGATTTAAACCTGGAGTAAAAGGTTGCATTCTATATGACATTAATAACAAAGAAATTTTTGTATCTAGACACACTAAACACCATGAAAACATCCTGCCATATAACCCACCTTCTAAACCTGCCAGTTGGATTTACCATTATCCCATAAACAATACATGTGATTACCCTCTGGTTAATTCACCACCACACATACCAGCTTTTGTACCAACTGTCACCTCTGAACCTATTGAAACACCTAATTCTGAGTCTGTCCAACATATGCCAGTACCTTCTGATTCCTTAAAACCCACCCCACCTGCTATACCTATCAATGAAACACAAGATTCACCTATGACCATCCCTACTGAACATTCTTTTACCCAACAAACAAACCAATACTCCAAACCTATCAGACAAAGACACACCCCTTCTTATTTAGCAGATTATGTATGTAATGCTTCTCATGACTCAAATGAATCAACATCCTCATGTACTTTATATCCTATCACTCATTTCCATTCTTTCTCACATTTATCTCCATCTCAACATGCTTTTTCTGTTTCACTCACCCATAATGTTGAACCAAAACATACAAAGAAGCTAGTTTGTCTGACAATTGGTTATCTGCTATTAAATCTGAACTGGATGCCCTTGAAAAGCTAGGCACTTGGATTATTGTTGATCTTCCTCCTCATGTCAAGCCTATAGGCAACATATGGGTTTTCAAAATCAAACACAAAGCTGATGGTTCCATAGAAAGGTATAAGGCACGCTTAGTAGCTAAGGGTTACAATCAAATTGAGGGTCTTGATTTTTTTGATATTTTTAGTCCTGTAGCTAAACTTACCACTGTCAGAATGTTACTTGCATTAGCATCTATTTACAATTGGCACCTACACCAATTAGATGTAAACAATGCATTCCTCCATGGAGATTTACAGGAGGATGTGTATATGACCATACCTGATGGAGTTTCTTGCACCAAACCTAATCAGGTTTGCAAGTTACTTAAGAGCATTTATGGCCTTAGACAATCAAGCCGAAAGTGGTATGAGAAGTTGACTACACTATTGATTAAGGAAGGATATACACAGTCAACATCAGATTACTCTCTCTTCACATTAAGAACTGCAAATGATTTCACAGCTCTCTTGGTTTATGTGGATGATGTTATACTGACTAGTACTTCACTCAGTGAGTTTCAAAGGATCAAAACCATATTGGACAGTCATTTCAAAATCAAAGATCTTGGAATTCTTAAGTATTTTCTGGGTTTAGAAGTGGTCCATTCAAAATCAGGAATCACTATCTCCCAAAGAAAATACTGTCCGGATCTTCTCAATGACTCTGGCCTATTGGGATCAAAGCCTGCAGCCATACCTCTTGATCCTTCCATCAAACTCCATCAAGATAGTGGCAAGCCCTTTGAGGATGTAGCTGCATACAGGAGGCTCATGGGAAGGTTGTTATATCTCAACACTACAAGGCCAGACATCACCTTTGCTACTCAACAGTTAAGTCAGTTCCTTCATGCCCCAACCATGACTCATTTTAATGCAGCTTGTCGTGTAATCAGGTATCTCAAACATAATCCTGGAAGAGGACTACTTTTTCCTCGAGATTCTGAGGTACAAATTCTAGGATATTCTGACTCTGGTTGGGCAGGGTGCATAAACTCTCGCAAATCAATTTCAGGTTATTGTTTTTTCCTTGGTTCCTCTTTGATTTCCTGGCGTGCCAAGAAACAACAAACAGTTTCTAGATCTTCATCTGAAGCTGAATATAGAGCTCTCTCAACAGCAACTTGTGAGCTTCAATGGTTACTCCATTTATTCAGAGATTTGCAAATTACATCCACAAGGCAACCAGTTCTTTATTGTGACAGTCAGAGTGCAATCCACATCGCCTCTAATCCTGTATTTCATGAAAGAACAAAACATTTAGATATTGATTGTCATTTGGTCAGAAAGAAAGTGCAGCAAGGTGTTCTCAGACTTTTGCTTATTTCTTCACAAGAGCAATTGGCAGATTTTTTAACTAAAGCATTGGCTGCTCCAAAGTTCAATACTTTCATATCCAAACTGAACATGATCGACATTTATAATGCTCGGTTTGAGGGAGGCTGTTGAAATATTTTAGTGGTTCAGATTAATTAGATCTAAGGGTCAACATTAGATCTTACTTTACACTTGTATTTTAGTGTATATATATCATGTGTATAGTCACTTATACAGTTATCCAAAAATGAAATAATATTGACCAATTATTTTGTGATCACATTATCTTTCTTCTTCCATTTTCTATTATACTTTCTGTTACAAATTTTCTTTTTCTTCGTGAAGCTCCAACAATGACTTCCACATGCTTCGTTTCAATTCTTTCAACACTGGCAGTACCACAAATTCTAAATTCCCTGTTCCCTAGCTATCGCAAAGCAATTTGGAGGCATTCTAAAAAGTAACATCGGAAGCGCAACATCGTCTGCTCATCTATTCTTTCTTCCAACTTTTTATCACACCACTATAGTTCGAAGTTTCGAAGTAAATATTAGGTATTGATAATAAATATACCATGGCCACAATGCAATTATTGAAGAATATATAAAAGAAAGTAACATTATCGTTCTTGCGTATTTATGTCAAAGTGTCGGTAGCATGGATTTTACTAGCACCGCATTTTCTTTAAACAATAATGGGATTGGACCATTTCTAAAGTGTGCTTCATTAACGTGCATGGAGCCAAATATTGGATTCTCTTAAAAGAAATTATTTCTCCTTTTTATATAATTTTCAATTGTATTAATTATTTATTCACTAAATTACTTCTATTTTGTTAGTAATAAATATTACATATATATATCTATAACATATATAAAAGCAAAACTTAGTTTTGGTGTAGCCTTTTTTATCTTCCAATTATACCCTTTTCAATTTTTATTTTAAATTTTAACTTCTATTTTAGTATCTGTTATATAGCAGTTTGCATATTTTTTTATTCAATTTTTTTATTCTAAACGTAATTTAAACTAAATGAAAAAATAAATTTACAAAAAAATACCGTTTATATTTTTACCTGTTTGCGCATTATAAAAAGCGGAGTGCCCGTCTGGACGCTAGTTTTTTATAATAGTAATATCTATAACATATATAAAAGCAAAACTTAGTTTTGGTGTAGCCTTTTTTATCTTCCAATTATACCCTTTTCAATTTTTATTTTAAATTTTAACTTCTATTTTAATATCTGTTACAGTTTGCATATTTTTTTATTCAATTTTTTTATTCTAAACGTAATTTAAACTTAAAGAAAAAATAAATTTACAAAAAAATACCGTTTATATTTTTACCTGTTTGCGCATTATAAAAAGCGGAGTGCCCGTCTGGACGCTAGTTTTTTATAATAGTAATACATATCATGATTTTTTTAATTGTTAAAATTCACTTGCTGTTTTTACACTTTAATCTAATATTAATTATTATTTGACAATAATATTATTATGTGGCATTTATTATAAAGAGAATTGTGTATAATGTAATAAAAAAATATTTAAGAATGTTACAGGAAAAAATAATTTTAGAAAATATTACTTTCTTATTTTCAAAATAATTGACATAATTCCATTTAATGAATCATAAATGTTTGATTAGAGATCGTGAACAAATTTGTATGATGATGAATAATGATCTTTGATGCAGGAGAAACTGAGAGAAGAACTAAAAGATTAACACTATAAGTAAATGGATTTAAGTAATAAAATAAACTATGGTTCAAAAATATATCTGCAAATCTCACGTGGAACACGAAATCGGTTTAGTTATATTTAACGATGAATAGTCGTCAATGAAATGAATTGAGTATGGGCCAAAGGGTTGTAGATGGACTAAACGCTCAACCCTTTTGTGGATACAGCTTTGAAAGGATAATTAGGTCCACTACAATTTTTGTTATCACATAACTAATAAGAGTACATAAATAAAAATTATAACATTTTCAATAAAATGTCCTTATTATATAAATATATTCAAATCTATCATAAATAATAAATATATTTAAGCTGAGAATTTAATACTAATTTTTTTTTATAAAAACGAATAATAAACTGTTACGAGTTTTTAGATGACAAAGTCAATCTTTTAAAAATTATATTAATTATTTGGTTTAATTGTAATTTTGGTTTCTTTATTTTTATTTTTTTAAAGTTTTAATCTCTCTGTTTTTAAATCTGAAATTTTTGTCCTTCTATTTTTAATTTTTTTAAGTTTTGGTCTTGCTATTTTAAAATCTAAAATTTTTGTCCCTCTATTTTCATTTTTATTTAGTTTTGATCCCCTTATTTTTATTTTTTTCTAATTTTTTAGCTTCTTTATTAAATTAGTTCCAAATTAAAAAAATAACTAAAATCCAAAACAAAATTTAAAATAGATAATCAAAAGTATAAAAAAATAAAAATAGAGGACAAAAAATCTGAATTTTAAATAGGGGAATCAAAACTATAAAAAACTAAAAATAAAGGAAAAAAATTTCAAATTTTAAAATAGAAAGATCAAAATTTAAAAAATGAAAACAAAGAGATTAAAATTGCAATTAAGCCTAATTTTTTTTAATAATACTTATAATTTGATTTGTATAGAATCCAATCTTAGCAAGGCTTTGCTACTGAGTTTCACAACACATTGAATGTGACCTGACAAGATCCGTGGATAGTTGAGACTTGTAACAGTGGAGCAGCGCATGCAACTAGATTCAGTACGACGCCTTGTCGCCTTCCTTTAAATTTGTAGGTCATTGTCATTTACGTCTTTCTTTCATGTTCCGTGTTGGACCAGGAACATGCAGCCTCGTAGGCAAGGCAAGGCAATAACTATGCGTCTAAACATTGTTTTTTTTTTTGAAGAATATTTTTACGGGAAATAATAGTGTTGGGAATTAAATTAGATAAATTTTCACTATTTTATGGATTTAATATAAGAGAAAATGCAAAATATTTTTAAAATGAGTAAAAAAAAATTTAAACTTTTTTTGTAATTAGCGATTTTCTATTTTAACTCTAGGGAGTTTTGACCTCCACAAATTGATTTACGCATTTCTCATATTACATTAGGATGGAGAGAGGTATATATTAGAATTTAATTAATATACAAGATAGTGTAAAACCAACTTATTTAAAAGATTTAATTTTTATTTTAATAATTTAAAAAATAAAATTAATGGATGATTGTGATGTATTAACTGTTAAATTGTAATTCCTAGTGTCTAAGTCGAAGTCGAAGTGATGAAGCAATGTGTCGAATTGTTAAGTGTCGAATTGTTGAAGTTGTTTCGACAGATTCATTTAGATTGGATTCAGATTTGTCTTAATTAGATTAGATTTTATATAATTTAGATTAGATATTTTGGGCTTTAAAGTTTTTGGGCCTTTGTAAATCTAAATCTATATAAATGGAGTAACCCTTGCATTGTAAACAACATTGTATTCACAGTTTGCAGATTAGCAAGTGAAAGTGCAATAGATTTAAAATCCCACAGTTCGTGGGTGCTAATATTCTCCAAATATTTCTCTTCTCTCTCTTTCTTTCTTGTTGCTATTGTTCTTCTTCTTCTTTGTTCATCATTACCATTACGTGTGTTTGTGGGTTGGTGATCAATCTTGAGATCAAGATTGAAAGGAAATCATCATAGGGTGTGGTGAATTTCCAACATCTGGTATCTAGAGCCCCGGTTGCGATTCAAGGAGGAAAATTGTGATGGCGATGAATCATCCGAATGGGCATTTTCCGGCGAGTCTTCCGATTCTCAAGAAAGATAATTATGAGAATTGGTGCAAGCAGATCAAGGTGGTTTTCTGTTATCAAGATCTTTGGGACCTTGTGAAGGAAGGAGTAACACCGCTTGGGGAGAACGCGACGGATGAAGAAAAGGCTGCACTCAAAGAATTGAAGAAGAAAGATTATAAAGCGCTGTTTATAATCCATCAATGTGTTGATCCAGATAACTTTGAAAAAGTTAGCGATGCAGAATCAGCAAAAGAAGCATGGGAGATTCTTGAAAAGTCGTTTGGAGGCGTAGAGAAGGTGAAAGAGGTGAGGTTACAAACTCACAAGAGAACCTATGAGTTGCTTCAGATGGAAGACAACGAAAATATTGCAGATTTCTTCACAAGAGTTACAAAACTTGTGAATCAAATCAAAGTATGTGGAGAAACGCTGACGACGAAAGCAGTTGTCTCAAAGATTTTGAGATCATTGGCTCCTAAGTTAGACCACGTGGTAGTAGCCATAGAAGAGTCGAAAGACTTGTCAGTATTGACGAAGGAAAAGCTTCAAGGGACGCTTGAGTCTCATGAACAAAGGATGGCTGAGAGGGCCGCAGGAAAGTCGAAGAGTGATATGGCTTTGTAGGCGCAGTCAGAAAAAGAAAGGAAAGGCAAAGGAAACGTGAATGGCAACAAAGATAGAGGAGGCAGTAATTCGACTCAGAAGAAACCTTGGAACCAAGGCAACCAAAAAGGTGGTGCTGCAGGTAGAGGAAGAGGTGGTGGTCGAAAGTCAGACAAAAGTCACATTCAATGTTTCAATTGTCAGAAGTATGGCCATTATGTTAGTAACTGTCCAGAAAGGAAGAAAAATCAAGAAACTGATGCAAATCTGGCGAAGCATGAAGAAGAAGAGACGTTGCTGATGGTCACAACGAAAGATGAAGAGAGATTCCAAGATCAGTGGTACTTGGACTCAGGATGCTCATCACACATGACTGGGAGGAAATATTGGTTTGTCAACATGAAGCCCTCGTCGAAGAACACGGTGAAGTTTGGAAATGACAACACTCTAGCAGCTGGAGGTGTTGGTGATGTTCTGATTATGAGGAAAGATGGCAAAAGGTCAACAATTTCCAATGTGTTGTACATTCCAGGCATGAAGAGTAATTTGCTCAGTATAGGGCAGCTTGTCGAAAAGAACTACAAGGTAGTTGTTGAAGACAAGATGATGAAAGTTCTCGACGCAGGTGGTAGGTTGATCTTGAAGGCTCCAATGTCTCAGAATAGGACCTTCAAGATTGAACTCAATGTGATTGAGCACAAGTGTCTAGCAACAGCAGCCAGTAGAGATGAGTGGTTATGGCACTTTCGACTAGGCCATCTCAACTTCAATGACATCAGGGAGCTGAAGAGAAGAAATATGGTGTCAGGATTACCAGAAATCGACATTCCTAGTGAAGTTTGTGAAGAGTGTGTTCAGTCGAAACAACACAAGAATAGCTTCAGCAAGGATGCAGGAAGGAAGTCGAAGGAAATTCTTGAAGTCATATACTCTGATGTATGTGGTCCAATCCAGGTGGATTCGATTGGTGGCAACAGATATTTTGTCACGTTTATAGATGACTTCAGTCGAAAATTATGGACTTATCTCATCAAGAAGAAAAGTGATGTGTTTGAGGTATTTGTCAGATTCAAATCCATGGTCGAAAGACAGAGTGGTCGAAGATTGAAAACTCTGAGAACTGATGGTGGTGGAGAATATGTGTCGAAAGAGTTCGATGCATTGTGTAGAAAAGAAGGGATTGTGCATGAGGTGGTGCCACCTTACACTCCACAGCAGAATGGGATTGCAGAACGCAAGAACAGAACCATCATGAACATGGTAAGAAGTATGTTAAATGGAAAGCATCTACCCAAAGAATTATGGGGAGAAGCAGTTTCGACAGCAACATATCTTTTGAACAGATGTCCGACAAAGAAGCTTGAAGGAGTCACACCAGAAGAATATTGGTCTGGTGACAAGCCAAGCCTCAGTCACTTAAAGGTGTTTGGATCTATAACACATAGACATGTGCCAGATCAGTTGAGAAGGAAGCTTGATGACAAGTCGAATCAGATGATCTTGATAGGATATCATTCGACTGGAGGTTACAAGCTGTTCGACCCAGTGAATAAGCAGGTAGTGATCAGCAGGGACGTGATCATAGATGAGCTTAAAGAATGGGATTGGACAAAGAATGCCAAGAAGGATTCAGTGAGAATCTATTGTGAAGAACCAGCCACTGAAGTCGAAAGAGAAGTTCGACAGGAACCAGTTGCAGATGAAGCAGGTTCAAGCAGACCTCGACGAACAAGACACATGCCTGCAAGGTTGCAAGAATGTGTAATTACATCAGATGATGTGGTCGATGAAGAGGGTGAGCTGGTACATTATGCTTTCTACGCAGATGTCGAACCAGTCAATGCAGCTGAGGCATTGAAAGATTTGAAGTGGGTGAAAGCAATGAATGAAGAGTTAGAATCCATTGAAGTCAACAACACATGGTCACTTGTCGAATTGCCTCAAGGCAAGAAGGCAATTGATGTGAAGTGGGTTTACAAAGTGAAAGTGAATCCCAAAGGAGAAGTAACTCGACACAAGGCGAGACTTGTGGCGAAAGGATTTCTTCAGAAGGAAGGAATAGACTTCGATGAAGTGTTTGCACCTGTTGCTAGGATCGAAACAATCAGGTTGGTTGTTGGTCTAGCAAATATGAATAATTGGCACACATGTCAGATGGACGTGAAGTGTGCATTCCTTAATGGTCCCCTAGACGAAGAAGTTTATGTCGCACAACCAGCTGGGTATGTGAAACAAGGCGAAGAAGGAAAGGTGTACAGGCTACATAAAGCCCTGTATGGACTTAAGCAAGCTCCAAGAGCCTGGAATAAGAAAATCGACAGCTTATTAAGGGAGAAGGAATTTGTGAAGTGTACAACTGAGCATGAAGTATATGTAAGAAGAAGCAATGGTGAATTGCTTATACTGTGTCTCTATGTCGATGATTTGTTGATAGCAGGAAGTTGCAAGAAGGAGATCGAAGATTTCAAACATGACCTGAGTGAGGAGTTTGAAATGTCAGACTTGGGAAATCTCTCATATTTCCTTGGCATCGAATTCTACAAGACTAGTAGAGGTTTGATGATGCACCAACGAAGATATGCAGGCGAAATACTCAAGAGATTTGAGATGCAAGATTGCAACTCAACTTTGACTCCAGCTGAGACCAGACTGCAACTGTCGAAGGATCCAGACGAAGACGATGTCGACCCAACCCAATATAGAAGACTTATTGGGTCACTTAGATACCTTTGTCACACAAGGCCTGACTTAGCATACAGTGTTGGTATGGTAAGTAGATTCATGCAGAAGCCAAAGGTATCACACCTAACAGCGACGAAGAGGATACTGCGGTATCTGAAAGGGACTCTCGACTATGGCATTTTATTTCCTGCAGCTGAAGAAGGGAAAGAATGCAAGTTAGTGGGATACACAGACTCTAGCTGGTGTAGTGATGCAGAGGATAGAAAATCCACAGCTGGATATGTGTTTATGTTAGGTGGTGCACCAGTTGCTTGGAGTTCGAGAAAGGAGCCAGTTGTGGCATTGTCATCATGCGAAGCAGAATACATAGCTGCTTCTCTTTGTGCATGTCAAGCAACTTGGATGGTAAACTTGGTCGAAGAGATTACAGGGAAGAGTCATGGAGCAATTACCATGAAGATCGACAACATGTCAGCTATCAATTTGGCGAAGAATCCAATAGCTCACGGTCGAAGCAAGCACATCGAAATGAGGTTCCATTATCTTCGAGATCAGGTAGCAGAAGGGAAGATGAATTTGGAACACTGCAAAACTGAGAATCAGATTGCAGATATCATGACGAAGGGAGTGCAGGTCGAAGCCTTCAGAAGACTAAGAGCCATGATGAATGTAGATAGCTTAGACACAATGAATTAGGTGGTGTGTTAAATTGTAATTCCTAGTGTCTAAGTCGAAGTCGAAGTGATGAAGCAATGTGTCGAATTGTTAAGTGTCGAATTGTTGAAGTTGTTTCGACAGATTCATTTAGATTGGATTCAGATTTGTCTTAATTAGATTAGATTTTATATAATTTAGATTAGATATTTTGGGCTTTAAAGTTTTTGGGCCTTTGTAAATCTAAATCTATATAAATGGAGTAACCCTTGCATTGTAAACAACATTGTATTCACAGTTTGCAGATTAGCAAGTGAAAGTGCAATAGATTTAAAATCCCACAGTTCGTGGGTGCTAATATTCTCCAAATATTTCTCTTCTCTCTCTTTCTTTCTTGTTGCTATTGTTCTTCTTCTTCTTTGTTCATCATTACCATTACGTGTGTTTGTGGGTTGGTGATCAATCTTGAGATCAAGATTGAAAGGAAATCATCATAGGGTGTGGTGAATTTCCAACATCTGGTATCTAGAGCCCCGGTTGCGATTCAAGGAGGAAAATTGTGATGGCGATGAATCATCCGAATGGGCATTTTCCGGCGAGTCTTCCGATTCTCAAGAAAGATAATTATGAGAATTGGTGCAAGCAGATCAAGGTGGTTTTCTGTTATCAAGATCTTTGGGACCTTGTGAAGGAAGGAGTAACACCGCTTGGGGAGAACGCGACGGATGAAGAAAAGGCTGCACTCAAAGAATTGAAGAAGAAAGATTATAAAGCGCTGTTTATAATCCATCAATGTGTTGATCCAGATAACTTTGAAAAAGTTAGCGATGCAGAATCAGCAAAAGAAGCATGGGAGATTCTTGAAAAGTCGTTTGGAGGCGTAGAGAAGGTGAAAGAGGTGAGGTTACAAACTCACAAGAGAACCTATGAGTTGCTTCAGATGGAAGACAACGAAAATATTGCAGATTTCTTCACAAGAGTTACAAAACTTGTGAATCAAATCAAAGTATGTGGAGAAACGCTGACGACGAAAGCAGTTGTCTCAAAGATTTTGAGATCATTGGCTCCTAAGTTAGACCACGTGGTAGTAGCCATAGAAGAGTCGAAAGACTTGTCAGTATTGACGAAGGAAAAGCTTCAAGGGACGCTTGAGTCTCATGAACAAAGGATGGCTGAGAGGGCCGCAGGAAAGTCGAAGAGTGATATGGCTTTGTAGGCGCAGTCAGAAAAAGAAAGGAAAGGCAAAGGAAACGTGAATGGCAACAAAGATAGAGGAGGCAGTAATTCGACTCAGAAGAAACCTTGGAACCAAGGCAACCAAAAAGGTGGTGCTGCAGGTAGAGGAAGAGGTGGTGGTCGAAAGTCAGACAAAAGTCACATTCAATGTTTCAATTGTCAGAAGTATGGCCATTATGTTAGTAACTGTCCAGAAAGGAAGAAAAATCAAGAAACTGATGCAAATCTGGCGAAGCATGAAGAAGAAGAGACGTTGCTGATGGTCACAACGAAAGATGAAGAGAGATTCCAAGATCAGTGGTACTTGGACTCAGGATGCTCATCACACATGACTGGGAGGAAATATTGGTTTGTCAACATGAAGCCCTCGTCGAAGAACACGGTGAAGTTTGGAAATGACAACACTCTAGCAGCTGGAGGTGTTGGTGATGTTCTGATTATGAGGAAAGATGGCAAAAGGTCAACAATTTCCAATGTGTTGTACATTCCAGGCATGAAGAGTAATTTGCTCAGTATAGGGCAGCTTGTCGAAAAGAACTACAAGGTAGTTGTTGAAGACAAGATGATGAAAGTTCTCGACGCAGGTGGTAGGTTGATCTTGAAGGCTCCAATGTCTCAGAATAGGACCTTCAAGATTGAACTCAATGTGATTGAGCACAAGTGTCTAGCAACAGCAGCCAGTAGAGATGAGTGGTTATGGCACTTTCGACTAGGCCATCTCAACTTCAATGACATCAGGGAGCTGAAGAGAAGAAATATGGTGTCAGGATTACCAGAAATCGACATTCCTAGTGAAGTTTGTGAAGAGTGTGTTCAGTCGAAACAACACAAGAATAGCTTCAGCAAGGATGCAGGAAGGAAGTCGAAGGAAATTCTTGAAGTCATATACTCTGATGTATGTGGTCCAATCCAGGTGGATTCGATTGGTGGCAACAGATATTTTGTCACGTTTATAGATGACTTCAGTCGAAAATTATGGACTTATCTCATCAAGAAGAAAAGTGATGTGTTTGAGGTATTTGTCAGATTCAAATCCATGGTCGAAAGACAGAGTGGTCGAAGATTGAAAACTCTGAGAACTGATGGTGGTGGAGAATATGTGTCGAAAGAGTTCGATGCATTGTGTAGAAAAGAAGGGATTGTGCATGAGGTGGTGCCACCTTACACTCCACAGCAGAATGGGATTGCAGAACGCAAGAACAGAACCATCATGAACATGGTAAGAAGTATGTTAAATGGAAAGCATCTACCCAAAGAATTATGGGGAGAAGCAGTTTCGACAGCAACATATCTTTTGAACAGATGTCCGACAAAGAAGCTTGAAGGAGTCACACCAGAAGAATATTGGTCTGGTGACAAGCCAAGCCTCAGTCACTTAAAGGTGTTTGGATCTATAGCACATAGACATGTGCCAGATCAGTTGAGAAGGAAGCTTGATGACAAGTCGAATCAGATGATCTTGATAGGATATCATTCGACTGGAGGTTACAAGCTGTTCGACCCAGTGAATAAGCAGGTAGTGATCAGCAGGGACGTGATCATAGATGAGCTTAAAGAATGGGATTGGACAAAGAATGCCAAGAAGGATTCAGTGAGAATCTATTGTGAAGAACCAGCCACTGAAGTCGAAAGAGAAGTTCGACAGGAACCAGTTGCAGATGAAGCAGGTTCAAGCAGACCTCGACGAACAAGACACATGCCTGCAAGGTTGCAAGAATGTGTAATTACATCAGATGATGTGGTCGATGAAGAGGGTGAGCTGGTACATTATGCTTTCTACGCAGATGTCGAACCAGTCAATGCAGCTGAGGCATTGAAAGATTTGAAGTGGGTGAAAGCAATGAATGAAGAGTTAGAATCCATTGAAGTCAACAACACATGGTCACTTGTCGAATTGCCTCAAGGCAAGAAGGCAATTGATGTGAAGTGGGTTTACAAAGTGAAAGTGAATCCCAAAGGAGAAGTAACTCGACACAAGGCGAGACTTGTGGCGAAAGGATTTCTTCAGAAGGAAGGAATAGACTTCGATGAAGTGTTTGCACCTGTTGCTAGGATCGAAACAATCAGGTTGGTTGTTGGTCTAGCAAATATGAATAATTGGCACACATGTCAGATGGACGTGAAGTGTGCATTCCTTAATGGTCCCCTAGACGAAGAAGTTTATGTCGCACAACCAGCTGGGTATGTGAAACAAGGCGAAGAAGGAAAGGTGTACAGGCTACATAAAGCCCTGTATGGACTTAAGCAAGCTCCAAGAGCCTGGAATAAGAAAATCGACAGCTTATTAAGGGAGAAGGAATTTGTGAAGTGTACAACTGAGCATGAAGTATATGTAAGAAGAAGCAATGGTGAATTGCTTATACTGTGTCTCTATGTCGATGATTTGTTGATAGCAGGAAGTTGCAAGAAGGAGATCGAAGATTTCAAACATGACCTGAGTGAGGAGTTTGAAATGTCAGACTTGGGAAATCTCTCATATTTCCTTGGCATCGAATTCTACAAGACTAGTAGAGGTTTGATGATGCACCAACGAAGATATGCAGGCGAAATACTCAAGAGATTTGAGATGCAAGATTGCAACTCAACTTTGACTCCAGCTGAGACCAGACTGCAACTGTCGAAGGATCCAGACGAAGACGATGTCGACCCAACCCAATATAGAAGACTTATTGGGTCACTTAGATACCTTTGTCACACAAGGCCTGACTTAGCATACAGTGTTGGTATGGTAAGTAGATTCATGCAGAAGCCAAAGGTATCACACCTAACAGCGACGAAGAGGATACTGCGGTATCTGAAAGGGACTCTCGACTATGGCATTTTATTTCCTGCAGCTGAAGAAGGGAAAGAATGCAAGTTAGTGGGATACACAGACTCTAGCTGGTGTAGTGATGCAGAGGATAGAAAATCCACAGCTGGATATGTGTTTATGTTAGGTGGTGCACCAGTTGCTTGGAGTTCGAGAAAGGAGCCAGTTGTGGCATTGTCATCATGCGAAGCAGAATACATAGCTGCTTCTCTTTGTGCATGTCAAGCAACTTGGATGGTAAACTTGGTCGAAGAGATTACAGGGAAGAGTCATGGAGCAATTACCATGAAGATCGACAACATGTCAGCTATCAATTTGGCGAAGAATCCAATAGCTCACGGTCGAAGCAAGCACATCGAAATGAGGTTCCATTATCTTCGAGATCAGGTAGCAGAAGGGAAGATGAATTTGGAACACTGCAAAACTGAGAATCAGATTGCAGATATCATGACGAAGGGAGTGCAGGTCGAAGCCTTCAGAAGACTAAGAGCCATGATGAATGTAGATAGCTTAGACACAATGAATTAGGTGGTGTGTTAAATTGTAATTCCTAGTGTCTAAGTCGAAGTCGAAGTGATGAAGCAATGTGTCGAATTGTTAAGTGTCGAATTGTTGAAGTTGTTTCGACAGATTCATTTAGATTGGATTCAGATTTGTCTTAATTAGATTAGATTTTATATGATTTAGATTAGATATTTTGGGCTTTAAAGTTTTTGGGCATTTGTAAATCTAAATCTATATAAAGGGAGTAACCCTTGCATTGTAAACAACATTGTATTCACAGTTTGCAGATTAGCAAGTGAAAGTGCAATAGATTTAAAATCCCACAGTTCGTGGGTGCTAATATTCTCCAAATATTTCTCTTCTCTCTCTTTCTTTCTTGCTGCTATTGTTCTTCTTCTTCTTTGTTCATCATTACCATTACGTGTGTTTGTGGGTTGGTGATCAATCTTGAGATCAAGATTGAAAGGAAATCATCATAGGGTGTGGTGAATTTCCAACATTAACAATATAAATTTTTTTACACTGATAGTGCATAACAATTAATCTTTATATATATTAAATGTATTATAAATTAGCAAGAAAATTTTGTAGTAGCCACACTTTATAAATAAATATCGATTAATTTAGTTTCTCACATCCATTATCCAATTACAGTTTTTTTTGTCAAGTATTACAATTAAAATTTAATTATTAATTTTGTTTGTCTCAATTTTTTTTATAGTAAATACCTATTTTAATCCCTTACAAAAATTTTAGAAGTCAATTAAATCATTTAAAAAAATCTTATTGAATCCTTTATAAAATTTAACCGATTCATATTAGTTCTTCCTTTAGTATTTATTGCAAAAATGTTTTTTTTTTCTAGTTTTGAACTGTGATGAACTGTCATGAGTATTATTTAATAATTTTTTTTTTCAATTACATGGATAGCTAGTTGGATTTTATTTTTAATTTTTAACTAGCAAGATACTCGTGCGTCTATGGGTAAATTTATTTAATACGATATAAAATATATTTAGATATTAGTGTAAATTTGAAATAAAAATAAAAGAATTTGAAAAAAAAAATTTCACATTTAAAAATAAAAATTTATCTCACAATTAAAGGCGATTAAAATAAAATAGATATTGTCCTAATAATGACCCGTGAAATAAAAAGTTAGTGTCGAACACAATTATTGAGTGATATTCAATTTGTTACAATATAAAATATGTTTAAATACATATATCAATTTATAATGTGTTGCTTAATTGTAAAATGAACAATGATCATACAAACTCAATTGTATTAAATAATTATATAAAAAAGAGACCCGTGAGATGCAGAAAGAAAAAAATTCACATTTGAAAATTTAAAAAACTTCGCTCTTAAATAAAGACAATTGTTGATTAAAATAAAATAGATACTATCCTGATAATGATTCATGAAATGAAAGTTAGTTGTGTGCACTGTTATTGAACGTTATTCAATAAATTAAAATAGGAAAAAGAAAATGGAGAGAATAAATTAAAATGATAGTGAGAAAGTGTGAGAAAAAAAGTGGGGGAAATTTAAAATTTGAATGAAGAAAAGAAAAGGAAGAGTGAGAAAGTAAAAAGTAAAAAGTAAGAAATGAATTATTTGAAATTGGACATGTGGCATGATCTAATAAGGGATGCGAATGATAAAATATGAACATTAGTTGATTAATTAAATGTTCTTTTGTTAGTGTAAAAAAATTATAATGAAAAGATAATTTAGAAAGTTTATGCAATTAATTTTTAATGGGTTGATAGTTGATTTTTTAAATATTTAATAGATTTTTATTTTTATTTTTATTTTTATTTTTAAACAATTCAAATTTGAAAATATTAAATAAATCCAAAATTTGCCTCAGAAGGGTTTGATTTCTTTTGGGAACAAATTTTGACTTTTCTTTTTATATTTTTAAATCTGAATTGTTTAAAAATAAAATTAAAAATAAAAATAAAAATCAATTTAGTATTTCAAAAGTAAGTCTTCATTCAATTTCTTTTTTCTCTAAAAAACGCTTAATTTTATGTAATAAATGACATAAATGCTTTAATAAAATAAAAATAACCAACTTTCTTTCATCTTCTATTCATATTCACTCTCTTTAACTTTTTCAAAGCGCAAACAAATCTTACGAGTCTTTTATTGTAAAATGTTTCTCTATTTTTACTCTTTTTTTCATTGTTGATCTTTTAAAAGGTGATTTTTTTTTTTTAATTTTAATCTTTATAAATTTATTATTATTTTTTTATTGTAATAAGATTGAAAGTATATGATTACCTTGTTGAATTTGAGATTGTGTTAATGATAAAATAAATATTGTTACAATTTTGTAGCACTTGTTTGAAATTAGGGTTAATGCCGATTTTGCACTATGTTACATGACCGTTTTTTAAAACCTCATGTAAACATTGTTTAGAATTTCTCCTTCCTTATAAATATTTCTCTTTTTTTTTTGTCTTCTCAAGAAAGCCAATCAAAAAAATTGACATGACATACATTTTTTTGAAATTTTTTTAATGACATAAACTACATAGTTGTCTTTTTTATTAATTATTTTTTTAAATGCCTCATAGCTTTTATTTTTTACTATTTAAGTCCGGAGTTTTTAAAAGCAAAATAATCCAAAATTTTGTACCTAAATCAAACACAAATTCACTCGCTCATTGTTTTGATATTTTTCCTCATGAAATTTATATATTTCATAATTTTACCTCAGTTTGAATCAACCTAGATACAAAATGAAAGGCAGTTCCTTCAACATCCATCTTCACAATCACAAAATCCTTACTTGTAACAACACTTCTTAACCAAGACTATTGCAAACATGGTTAAATACATTCTGCCAGAGATTAGTTTCGGGCTATTAGTTTATGCAATGTCGTAATGAAGCTGGTCACGAAGACTATTGCAAACAGGGTTAAATACATTCTGCCAGAGATTGTTGATGTTGAATAAAGCGCCTTCACGGTTGATCACGGATAATGCGTTAGTGGCGATGAAATGCTTCCATTGGCTAAAAAAGAAGACGAAGGGAAAGCGTGGTCATATGGCTCTCAAGCTCGACATCTCAAAAACTTACGACAAATTGGAGTGGCATTTTGTGTCTGCAGTGCTTTCTTCGATGGGCTTCCTGTTAGATCTTGTGTCGGGGTCTGCTGCAAAATATGAACCAGAAGAAGATGATGAAGACGGTACGATGAAGTTCCACAATCATAATTCCAAAGCGTGTGTTTACACTAAGCTTTAGGTTCGATTCGCCCCCACCAATTTATGCAAATTGGATGCAAAAGGGTTAACCGGCGAATCCCCTTCAGGATACTTTGGAAACCTTAACATGAATCGCACATTCACATTAAGCATATCGATTAATGATATTTTACTGAATAAAGTTTCCTCATTTATTCTCGTGCACTAGAAAAATAAAAGAATGACTTAGATATAATTTTTGCCACTTGAAACAAGTAATTTTTGTGTCTATTTTATGGTTGACAAGTATATCTATTTATAAGAAAACTTGTACCGATTGGTGTGGAGAAACAATGTTTCATTTAATTCCAACATGACCATTCACGAACCATTGTAATCAATCACAACAAACTTTTTCATGAAAAGGTGTATTGATCTAGTGGTTGCACCTTTTGACCACACACCTTATCACAATAAGGTCTTTGGTTCAATTCTAGAGAGTTGCAACTTTTGGCCATTTATTTTAGTAAATTAACCATTATTATTTATCAATTTAATATTTTGGAAATTTCTCCAATACTTCCCAATTCATTTGGTCAAACTCATTGAAAGATGCATGTCGACGGTGTCCTACAAAGTTTTGTTGAATGACCAGCCTTGCTACCATTTGACGCCTGCTAGGGGTCTCCGTCAAGGAGAACCCCTCTCACCTTATTTATTTATTTTATGTGCAGATGTTCTTTCAGGCCTTATCAAGAAGGAAGTACAAGCTGGTAGAATTCATGGACTGAAGATCGCGCATAAGGCTCATGTCATCTCCACCTTTTCTTTGCCGACGACAGTTTGGTGTTCACTCGAGCAAATGTCAGTGAGGCAGCTAGTGTTTTGGAGGTTTTGAGGAAGTATCAGAGGAGTTCGGGGCAGGTTGTAAATCTTGATAAATCGGATGCATCGTTTAGTCGAAATATGCCAGAAAACGATAGCAATTTGATCCGAATAAGGATGGGAATTAAGACGGCGACGTGTCATTCAAAATATCTTGGTTTACCAGTTGTCTTTGGGAGATCGAAAAAATAGGTTTTTGCTCTTGTGGTGGAAAAAGTCTGGAAAAAGATTAAGGGGTGGAAGGAGAAGTTCTTATCTCGCGTCGACAAGGAAGTCCTAATTAAAGTTGTAGCCCAAGCCATTCCCAGCTATATCATGAGCTACTACAAGCTTCCCGAAGGCATTTGCAATGAGATTGAGAGTCTCATAGCCAAGTTCTGGTGGGGTACAAGAGAGGGAGAAAGAAAAATTCACTGGATGTGATGGGACAGGTTAGCAAGAGCAAAAAATGAAGGCGGTTTAGTATTTCGAGGCATTATCGAGTTCAATACTAGTCTCCTAGGAAAGCAGTATTGGAGACTCTTAACAAAAAGGGAGTCACTTGTGGAGAAGGTTTTTAGAGGAAGATACTACCCTAGAGGGGTTTTGGATGAGAGACAGCCCGGTTATAATCCAAGCTTTGCTTGGAGAAGTATCTTAAGCGCCAAACATCTTGTCCAAAAGGGATCTCGTTGGAGGATTGGAAACAGGCAAAAGGTCATAATTCGGAAGAACAGATGGATACCGGGTAATCCGGGGTTTAAAGTTCTTGGAAAATGTGATCTCCATGAAGATATTAAAATGGTCTCAGAGCTGATTGATGAAGATCTGGGGTGCTGGAAGCATGAGCTGATCACAACTAATTTTAGTCAGGAAGAGGCAATATCAATTGTTAGTATTCCTCTCTCCCTTTGGAACATTGAGGATGAGCAAATCTGGCATTTCGAGAAAAATGGAGCATATTATGTTCACTCTGCTTACCACCTCTGCATGACGGGAAAAACTGGAATGAATCCTGATCCGTTGTATGATCCTCATGGCAAACTTTGGAAGCTTATTTGGAAGGCTCCTCTCAATAATCGCATCCGCAATTTTCTTTGAAGAGCCGGCAAAAATATTCTCCCTACGAGATCCAATCTCTTGAAGAAAGGTATGTCCATTGATCCTTGTTGCCCAATCTGTTTTGGTGAAGTAGAATCTGTTGAGCACCTATTCTTAAGCTATAATTTTGCGAGACAGACTTTCTTTTTCGTCCACCTTAGGCCTTAAACTCCACCCAAATATTGATTTCTGTCACTGGCTCGAAGGCATTCTTACAACCAAAGATGTCTGGGCAATCCAAATGGTTGGTGTGCTGCTGCATAAAAACTGGATGGCTAGGAATATCATGTTGTTTCAACGTAAGAAGCTTTGTCCAATCCAAGTTGCTAATGATGCAATGCAGGCTATCTTGGAGTTTAATAAATGGAATCCCACAATGTGCCCCAAAAAGTTGATACCTGATCTTGGTTCTCATCTTGGGGATGGTATTTTTGCAATCCATGTTGATGCTGGTGTGTTTAATGATGGACATGTGACCTTTGGATGCATTATCCGGGACCCCGATGGTGGTATCGTGCTGTCTACTAGTAAGCTAGAAATGATGGTTGTGGATTCCGCTGTGGCAGAATGTTTATCCATTAGATGGGTCTTGCAACTGGCGAGAAGTGTTATGGTGGTAAAAGCTTCCATTTATTCTGACTCTTCGGTGGCAGTCGGCTGCATCAATTCGTTCCTAGACTATGCAGTGTTGCAGCCAATTGCAGAAGACTGCAGATTTCTTATTAAGAGTTTTAGTCTTTGTAATATTTTGTTTATTCCTAGGGGTGGTAATTGGGAGGATCTTGGCTTAGCTAGGTTGGGGAAAACTTGTGGTTCTAGGACCTGGTTGGGCATGATCCCAGTTCTAATTTCTGTGTTTGTTCCTTCGTAGCCTTTGGCTTTCTTTGAAATATCTTTCTCATCAAAAAAAAAAAAGAAGAAAAAACCAACACTTCTTAACCAATCAGCAAAATCAAAACCTTGAATCTTATACTTATCACCCATAATCATCCTCATTCTTCTACCACACATATGATAAATTGAAGACTCTGATTCATCAATTTCTTTCCTATTCTATCTATAGGCTTCAAGGAAATCTTGCTCTTATTTTCATCAACTATATGCACATCTAGAAAATTAAAAAACAAACATATTTTATTTCACTTTCTTACCAAGCAACATTAACAATTCTATTTCAAATAAAAGTATAAATTTGAGATTTTCCTTTTAACATTTTTATATGATAATTGAATTTTAAAATCAAACTTGTCAATTGGAAATTAGATAATAATGTATTCAAAATCTACTATCCTACTGTAGAATTAACTGCATAACATCACAAATTGAAAGAATAAAGTAAAATATGATAATGTGTTACCCATGCTATTAGTGTTGTCGATAGTGGAAGTGGAAACTTCTATGGAAGTGCTTGGTTAGACAGAAACTTAAAGCTTGAGTGCATCAAGAACAACTTCTTCTTGTGCAGAAAGTTTAACAACTTCTTTCTCGTCATAGAAAGGTTGAACAATCTATCTCCTAATAGTCCCCAACCTCTTCTCCTTCTTTGATCTCATTGATTTTGCTATTTCCCTCTTTCAAAGTTCTTTGCTGCTTCAATTTAACACTATTTCAAAGGAGCAAAAATTTAAATTGAATTAAGAAATTCGAAAATCAAAGGTGAATTTTGGAAAAGATAAAGGGGCTGGACGAAAGGAAGAAGTTATTAGATTACCTGGTTAGGTATAGTGTTCAAATGAGTGCATGAAAGAAGCAGGGTCTTCAATTTAACTATGAGTAGTTGTTATATTTCATAATAACTATGAGTAATGATAATTATATGAGAAAATATATTTTGACACCCCTTTTTGACACTTACACCGTACGTGTATAAATAAAATATACTAGTTTTAATTTCTAATAATTTATGTTACATTGAATTATGTGCAAAACCATTTTCCTTTGCTGTTATATATGGTGTACAGTACGGTGTAAAGAAAAATGGTGTCAAAATAACACACCTCTAATTATATTTCACAAATTATCAATGCCCTAGTGGTAAAGGGACACTTTTGCACATTGCGGTAATTTAACTTAATTTAAGGTTTTACTTTGCACTCTTATCTAATAAACGTTATATTTCAGTCCTTTAAAAACTTTTTCGTTTGTCAATTTAGTGCACTCCGTTACTTTTTAACTTTAAATGTCTTAGGTGAGACACTATTGTTAAGTGTTTATCATTGACTTTATTATTTTTTTAATTTTAACCATTGATTTTTTGACGAATTTTACACCTTTAAATTTTAAGAATCTATTAATTATAACGGTGCAACATGAACACTTTTTATCACCATCTTTATTCATCTTCATCCAAAATCTAGAAAAATTCCAAAAAAAAAAATCCAAAAAAAATCATCTAAATATACGATTCAATAATTCAATGTAGTGAAATTTGAATTCCTATATACTCATTCATATACGCCATCTCGTTCTCATTAAATTTTTTCCTTGAACTATATAATTATTTAAAATTCATTAACTGTTAACCATAATGCTATGTCAAACTAACATTATCAAAGTTGAAATGTTAGACTATGAAAGACAAATAGACAAAAAGAGAAGTCTATACATGCCATAGAATATTTAATATTAACTGTAATTTATGTTCAATTCTGTATTTTCGATGGGTAGTTGAAAAGGCTTTCAAATATAATATGCAACAAAAATATAGATCCACCAAATATGACATATGAATTTGGATCTCAAAATTCATACGCTGATGTGGGGTTTATTCTCGAAGTGAAAAGTGATTTGAGAAATTCATTGGGTTGAATTTATTTGGTAGAGAGAATGGAAAGTGTTCAGATGGAGTTTGGAATATCGATTTATGAGAATGCAAACTGCAGAAATTAGTGCACTTTGTTGTTGATACTATTGAATTTTAATTCATAACTATTATATGTACCAGTTAATTAGTATTTTGTTACAATTTGATTGTTAGTTAGTTACCTTGTGTATGAATGACTTGCTTAGCAAGCTATTGTATAACACATATAAATAACACTTTGTAATGTGAAAGTACAATATATAAGAATCATCTCTATTCTCTCTTCTTCTCTTCCAAGATGTCTAAACATTAGAGTGTGTGTGTGTGTGCTATTACTTTCATCTTGCAATTACATTCTTGTTGCACATTAACTGCATGTTCATCACAATGTTTGTGTTCTAACAATTGGCATCTAGAGTCTGGTTCAATCTAAGGGAAACACGAGTGAAAAGTGGGGGGTTCAATCTAAGGGAAAGACTGAGTGATAGTTTCTTGATAGGCAAGATGAATAGCAATGGTTTTGGGTCAAATATTCTGGTTCTTGATGGCAAGAACTGGCATCGTTGGAGTGCTTTGATGAAGTCTTTATTTGGAGCACAAGAAGTGAGTGAAATTGTGCAAAATGACTATGAGGATCTGGTGGCGAATCCAACTGATGCACATAGAACTGCATTCAAGGAAGTTAAGAAGAAAGACTGCAAAGCTTTGTTCTACATTCAGCAGAATGTTGACAATCAACACTTTGAGGAGATTTCTAAAGCGACAAGATCCAAAGAAGCATGAGACATTTTAGAAAACTACCGCACTGGTGTAGAGAAGGTGAAGCAAGTGAAGCTACAATCCCTTAGAAGAAAGTATGGGATAATGCAGATGGAAGAAGATCAGAAAGTAAGTGATTACTTTTCAAAATTAACATCCACTGTTAATCAGATGCAAAATTATGGTGAGAGCATTACAAGTCAAATGGTAGTAGAAAAGGTGTTGAGAGCTTTGAGTCCAAAGTTTGATTTCATAGTTGTAGCTATCCGAGAAGCAAAGGATGTGAAAACTATGAAAATTGAAGAGTTGCAAAATACATTGGAAGCACATGAGCTCCTGGTGCTTGATAGAAGTTCTGAGATATCAGTTCAACAAGCATTTCAAGTTCAAACTTCCAAGAAGGAGGGAAATCATAAGAATTTCAAGAAGAAGGGAAAAGGCAAAGCAAATTGATCCAACAATGAAAAGAACAAGAGTGAAGACAAAGCTGAATCTTCAAAGAGAGGAGGCTTTGGCAGAAGTCAGAACAAGAAGAGGGATTTTGACAAAAGTAAGGTGCAATGTGTCAACTGTGAGAAGTATGGGCACTTTGCTGATGAATGTTGGTTCAAGAAAGGTCAAAATACTGATGAAGAAGCAAACTTGGCTCGTGGAGATGATTCCAGTACAGTGTTGATGATGGCTACTACCAGTGAGGAAAAGATTAAGAATGAAGAGTGGTTTCTTGATTCTAGATGCTCAAATCACATGACATCACATAGAGAATGGTTGACAAGTTTTTATGCTAGCAAGAAAACAAGCATCAAATTGGCTGACAGTAGAGAACTTGCAGCTGAAGGTAGTGGAAATATAGTGATCAGAAGCAATGATGGCAAAAGAATCATTATTGAAGATGTGATGTATGTTCCTGAGATGAAGTGCAATCTCATGAGCATTGGTCAACTGGTGGAGAAGGGATTCTTAGTGACCATGGATGGTGAGTCTTTGAAGTTGTTTGATGCAAAGAAGAATTTGGTGCTTAAATCAAACATGTCAAAGAATAGAACATACAAATGCAACATCTCAAGTGAAAAGATGATGTGCCTGTCTGCAGCAGTGAGTGAAGATGTTGAAGATCTATGGCACAAGAGGTATGGTCACCTAAGCTTTAGAAGTCTTAGTGATTTGAATTCTAAAGAACTGGTGTATGGCTTGCCAAAACTGAATGTCATAAAAGCCATTTGTGAAGTATGTGTAAAGAGCAAGCAAAGTAGGCTTTCCTTTGTTTTTAAAGCACCTAAAAGATCTAGTGTAGCACTGCAAGTAGTTCACTCTGATATATGTGGTCCTTTTGAAGTATCTTCATTGGGAGGAAGCAAATACTTCATCATATTTGTTGATGAATTTACAAGAATGATATGGCTATATACAATCAAGCTTAAGAGTGAGGCCTTAGATGTATTCGAAAAATTCAAAATCTTAATAGAAAAGGAGAGTGTTAAATCTATTAAGATCTTAAGAACTGATGGTGGAGGAGAATACACCTCAAAATAATTTGAAGCCTTCTGTGTCAATCAAGGTATTATGCATGAGGTAACAACTCCCTATACACCTCAGCATAATGGACTTGCTGAGAGAAGGAATATAACTCTACTAAATATGGCAAGAAGCATGATCAAGCAGAAAAACCTACCACACAAGTTTTGGGGTGAAGCAGTCACTACAACTGCTTACATTCTGAATAAATGTCCCACAAAGAAGCTGAATTTGAAGGTACTAGAGGAAGCCTGGTGTGGAAGAAAGCCCAGTGTGAAACATTTCAAGGTTTTTGGTTCTTTGTGCTACAAACATGTACCAGATGTTAGAATAAGAAAGCTTGAAGATAAGAGTGAGATTATGATACTTATAGGCTATCATCCAACAGGTGCCTATAAGCATGTCAGTAGAGATGTGATTGTGAATGAGGCTGAGAAGTGGAAATGGGAAAAAGAGCCAGTATACAATGAAAAGATTCAACAAAGCTACATTTATCCCGTTTCAAGTGATGAATCAGATAATGAAGAAGTGAATAACAATGATGCAGGTGAACCAGAAGAAGAGGAAGCAACTGTGAGACCTCAAAGAATCAGACAAGCTCCAAGAAGGTTGAATGATTGTGAAGTAATTCCTGATAATGCAGTAAATGATGAAGGTAATATCATTCACTTTGCATTGTTGGCAGATTCTGAACCTCAATTATAAAGAAGTACTGAAGATAGATGTATGGAGGAAAGCTATGATGAAATATCTCCATTCAATTTAGAAGAATAAAACCTGGGAGCTAGTTAACTTTCCAGATAAGAAAAAGAAAATAGATGTGAAGTGGGTGTTCAAACTGAAATTAAATCCCGATAGGGAAAATTTCAAAGTATAAGGCAAGGTTGGTGGCTAGAGGTTTCTTACAAAAATATGGTGTTGATTATAATGAGGTGTTTGCTCCAGTTGCAAGGCTTGAAACTGTAAGGTTAGTTGTGGCTCTAGCTTGCAAGAGAAGGTGGTCATTTTATCATTTAGATGTGAAATCAGCCTTTCTAAATGGTCCACTTGAAAAGGTGGTGTTTGTGTCACAACCTCCTGGTTTTGAAGTGCAAGGCAAGGAGAACATGATGTATAGACTCCATAAGGCTTTGTATGGTTTGAAGCAGACCCCTAGAGCCTGGAACAAGAGGATTGATCAGTTTCTGATTCAAATAGGTTTCAAAAAGTGTTCAGCAGAGTTTGGTGTGTATGTGCAAAGTTCAAGTGAAGAAGAAACCATGATAATCTGCCTATATGTGGATGATTTGCTCATTACTAGAAGCAAGACATCAGAGATTGAAAAGGTGAAAAACAAGTTGAAATCTGAATTTGAAATGACTGATATAGGGGAACTCTCATTCTTCTGAAGGTGAAGAATGGAACAGTTATTCACCAGCAAAAGTATATAGGTGAACTGCTTGAGAAATTTGAAGTGAATAGCTGCAATTCAATTTCAAATCCATCAGAGACAAACTCAAAATTGGATGAGTGTAGTGAGGAAGAAAGAGTTGATCCAACATTTTTCAGACAAATGGTTAGTTCATTGAGATACTTGTGCAACAGCAGGCCTGGCATTTGCTACTCAGTCAGTGTGATTAGCAAGTTCATGCATGATCCAAGGAAGACTCACTTGATAGCTGCTAAAAGGATACTTAGGTATATAAAAGGCACAAAGGAGTTTGGTCTGCTATTCCCAAATGGAAGCAAAGGTGAAAGAAGTGAACTCATTGGATACTCAGATAGTGATTAGTGTGGAGACATCACAGATAGAAGAAGTACCTCTGGCTATGTTTTCAAGTTCAATGAAGCAGCTATATCATGGTGTACAAAGAAGCAACCAGTGACCGCACTTTCATCTTGTGAGGCCGAATATATTGCAGGAACATTTGCAACTTGTCAAGCAATGTGGTTGGATTCAGTGATGAAGGAACTGAGGTGTGAAGTGATGAATCCTCTGATACTCAGAATTGATAACAAGTCAGCTATTAGCCTTGCAAAAAATCCAATCTCACATGGCAGAAGTAAACACATCGATACAAGGTTTCATTTCATTAGAGAGCAAGTGAACAATAGAATGATTGAAGTGCAATATTGTCCAACTGAAATGCAGCTGGTAGATGGTTTTACAAAGGCTCTAAAGCTTGACAGATTTGAGTTTTTGAGAAAGAAACTTGGTGTTATAAGTGTTCAACAGTTATGAATTAAGGGAGAGTGTTGAGTTTTAATTCATAACTGTCATGTGTACCAGTTAGTTAGTATTTTGTTACAAATTGGTTGTTAGTTTGTTACCTTGTGTATGGATGACTTGCTTAGCAAGCTATGATGTAACACATATAAATAACACTTTGTAATGTGAAAATACAATATATGAGAATCATCTCTATTCTCTCTTCTTCTCTTCTAAGATGTCTAAACATTAATGCGTGTGTGTGTGTGTGCTATTACTTTCATCTTGAAATTACAATCTTGTTGCGCATTAACTGTGTGTTCATCATAGTGTGTGTGTGTGGGCTATAATCATCTCTATGCTCCTCTTCTGTCTTAAATTTGGCAATCATATCATCGACATATACCTCGATTTCTTTGTGTATCATGTCATGAAAAAGAGTTGTCATGGCCCTTTGATGGGTTTCCCCGGCGTTCTTCAACCCGAACAGCATTACCTTATAACAAAAGGTACCTCATGGGGTAATAAATGAAGTTTTCTCCATGTCTTTCGGCGCCATTTTGATTTGATTATAGCCCGAGAATCCATCCATAAAGGAGAAAACTTTGAACTTTGTTGTACTGTCTACCAGCATGTCAATGTGTGGTAAAGGAAAGTCGTCATTTGGACTAGCCTTGTTTAGATCTCTGTAATCTACACACATTCTGACCTTTCCGTCCTTTTTTGGAATGGGTACTATGTTGGCTAACCATTGAGGATACTCTGATGTGGCGAGGAAGCCCGCTTCAATCTGTTTCTGTACCTCCTCTTTTGATTTTGATGGCCATGTCCGGATGGGTTCGTCTCAACCTTTGTTTTACTGGCGGACATTCTGATCTCAACGGTAGATGATGTTCCACGATGTTGGTATCCAACCCTGGCATGTCCTGATAGGACCAAGCAAATACATCGGGAAATTCTTTGAGAAGCTTTATTAAACTCTCTTTGGCAGTTGGACTGAGTAGTGCCCCAATCCTGATTTCTTTTCTTTCCTCCTCTGAACCCAAGTTGACCGTTTCCAACGGCTCTTTGTGAGGTTCAATGGACCTTTCCTCCTGTCTGAGTAAACGGGAGATCTCTTCTGGAATTTCGTCGTAAACTTCTTCGTCAGCCCCAAATACCGGGAATTCAGAGTTGGGAGAAGGCATTGGATCGTATGTTTCAACGGGGTTGAAAACAAGCAATCTGCATGACGTGATGATTGTTTTTAGAAGAGATAGAGAGAATGCAAGAGTGTGTGCAGTGTTTTTCTGAAAACTGTTTGTTTTTATTATTGAATTATTTTTTAGGATTACCATTTTCTGAAAAAGAAAAAAGAGAAAACAACAATTAATGCGGAAATTACAGAACGACGTTATTTTATTTATGAACGAGTCAATTCTTGAAATTACATCCCTATAAAACAAAACTCTGTCGCTTTGGGCGAAGCGAAGAGGGATAATTACAGAAAGCGAGCCTTATCGAAACATCCGTTTCACCTGGGCAGGGTGAAAGGTTAAAGACGGCAATTATTTTGACTTATGAACAATCTTCGGAACATCGACATCAACCCATTGGCAGCGAACTCCTTGGTGAATCACAAAGTCTGGCACCTTCTTTCTTGATTTGTGTTCAGAAATAACGCTGATTTCTGGTGGAGCAGGATCGTTGGAATCTGTCTCCCAAGCAGAGTTGTCGTAGGAGGATTCCTCAGCTGCATTTTGCATAGTATTTGTACTCTCAGGTAAATCTCCCTATCCAGTTGGCTGGATGTCTTCGAGCCTGATACGAGAGCTTTCAGGAGCAGTGTACTTGACCATATAGTCAAACTTTCCACTCGGCTGTCCCAGGGCGTCCCACACTTCTGTGGAACTGGAGGAGTCATCCCTTTCGATGACGTTGACCTCGGGAAAAGCGTAGTTGATGAATTCTAGTCCTGCAAGTTTTGCAAATTCATCGTCGTGCTGGATATTTTCTGAATACCCTGAGTGTTGATCCTATGACATGGTGGGGACACAGGTATTCTTTTCAATGATGCTCAACTAATTTTCATTGTTTGGCTGAATTTCTTGCCCCAAGTCTCCTGGATACGGCTGCTAGATAGGCAGGCCATCCATCAGACCATAATATTTGTGGTCAAAGTTGTCTTTCATCAGAGGTTCTTCCTCTAATGAGTTTGGTGGAGCACTGCATCCTTCCAGATCACAATCTCTGTATATCGTTCTGACATCTGACCTGGGTATAAATCTCAGACTCTGTGCGGGATAGCAAAATGGCATAGGCACCTCCTCCTGAGACATATAGTCGTCCTCGTTAAGATAAGACTTCCACTCTTCATCCGTAACAGAGGGATCTCCCTCGTTGATGGTATGGACTGCTTGAGGCACTGGGTGAAGGAAACCTCCACTGTCTACAATGCATCTTGACCAAGTTGGCCCTCAATAAGAGTACATCATGAATTTGATAGTTGTTATTGGATTTTCCTTCTATTAAATTTACTGCAGCTTTCTCGTGTTGAGGTACCGGGTTTGTGAGAACATTTGGATTCGTATCTTTGAAAGATAAGACCCCTCTCCTAACAAGCTTTTGTACATCAGATTTGAAACTGAGACAGTTTTCTATGTTATACCCTGGTCCTCCTTGATGATAAGGGCAGATTTTCCGGAATTGTAAGAGGAGCCCTGGTTTGGACGTGCCCCTTGACCAGCAGTAATGGAAACAGTTCTGCGTACAACATTGGTATAGGGTCAAACCCTGGTGGTCGCATTGTACAGTTGTTGTTGTACCGAGGACGAGTCTGCTGAAGAGGTTGTTGTGTCCTTTGTTGATATTGTTGTTGATTCGGTTGGCTCTGAGCAACTGGAGGTTGATACGTCTGAACAGGCGCAGGGTTAATAGCAGGAGTTATAGCTGCTACTGGTTGGTACCATCGCCTTTGCTTTCCGAGAGAGATATTCCCAATATCCTGCTCTTTTTTCTTAGGGAGAGCACTACCGTATCTTTTGGTACTACTTGATGATCCAGCGTCTTTAACTAAACGTCCTTCTCATACTGCTTCCTCAAGACGAACTCCCATTCCCACCATCTCGGTGAAGTCACTGGGCGCACTGGCGACCATTCTGTCGTAGTAAAATGAGCTCAAGGTCTTTAAGAAGATCTTTGTCATCTCTTTTTCCTTAAGAGGTGGACAAATCTGGGCGGCAATTTCACGGCATCTCTGAGCATATTCCTTGAAGGTTTCCTTGTCCTTCTGCGACATGGCTCTGAGTTGATCTCTGTCCGGTGCCATGTCCAGGTTATACTTATATTGTTGAACGAAGGCGGCGCCAAGATCTCTGAAAGTTCCGATCTTAGCGCGGTTTAAACCCATGTACCATTTGAGTACGGCATCGGTTAGACTATCTTGGAAGTAATGAATCAGTAGCTCTTGGTTCTTTGTCTGAGTTAACATTCATCGGGTGTACATCACCAAATGGCTTTGAGGGCACGAGTTACCCTTGTACTTTTCAAATTCAGGCACCTTGAATTTGTGCGGAACTTTCACATTAGGGACCAAACAAAGGTCTGCGGCGTCCTTTCTAAATAGATCCTGACCGTGAAGGGCTTGCAGCTCTTTCTGCATCTCCAGGAACTGTTCCTGGAACTCATTCATTCTGTCAAACATACTGTCGTTTCCACCCGAAGGTATCTGTAGAATCTGTCCTTCCGGGACAGTGTGTACCACGGGTGGTGGTATAGTCATCATGGCAGTGACTCTTGGTGCCTCCCGAAGTTTGTAACCTTCAGGAGTTGCTGTCATGCCCCTGGCATCTTCGCTTTCCCGAAGTTTGTAACCTTCAGGCCCAGCGGTTCCTGCTGCAGTTTCTGGATCTTCAGTGATCGCCGGAATATATCCTTCCGGGATATAGTTGGTAGGTATGCCCCAGGGACGATCTTTTGGCATTTTGTACCTAGGATCATACTTTTCCACTATAGGCGTCGACGTGATCTCTGAGATCACAGTCCTTTGTTGTTGCATCTGAGCTTCTGCTAGAGCTTGCATGTTGTTATGAAGCTTCCTCAGATCCTCTTTTAGAGTGTCGATCTCTTCCCTAAACTCTCTGTTCTCTTCCTCGAGATCATCCATCTTTTTCTGTCGATTGACCCAAGTATTGTACGAATGAGACAATTTTGACTCTAGAATCGAGACGTAAATGTGAGATTCGTAGGTAAGAAGAATGCGTTACGTGAGAATGATGAATTAAATAATTATATTTTAATTTTTTTTTGTTTAATCAAAATAAACTTCGACAATTAGATTGCAAATATCAAACAGCGGGGAAACCCCGTTTTATTGAATTCAAAGATTGCAAAAATGAAAATACAGTAATTTACAAAGTGCTGTTAAAAGGAAAAGTCTAAACTAATGGGTCCCGAGTCCTCTCTGAGGAGAGCTCAGGTGCTAGTTCTAATACTTTCCTTTTCTTTGACATGGGCTCTTGAGCCGTTGTCGGGTTGTCATTCCTTTGCCAAGTGAAAGGAGCGAGCAAATTCCTTTGGTCATCCTGATTTTCTACAGCGTGTTGCTCTAAAATCTCAATCAGAGCACCTTTTTCTCTTAACAGTTGCTGCATTTTCTTGCACTCCACATTGAGAATACGGTACTTGTTCTTCCAAGACCTCTTCTCCTGTTGAACTTTGTTGAGAGTAACCTGAATTTTTTCCGTATCAGACATAAAATAAAGGACAGGGTCCCTTAATGGAAGAACTTCCTGACGAGGGTAAGGCATCCTCAGCTTGAGAGCTCTAGTTTGTACCCAGTGGAGATAAGGTTCCCCCGAGACACAGTCTGGTTTTCCTAGAGACTCTCTTCCTTTCCTGTAAACGTGTTTCCAGGCATTCATTATTTCTGTCTTTAGTGCTCTGTCATTTTCTCATTCCTTGAAGAAAAGACCTTCCAGATGAACATTACGCAAAATATGTCTCATCGGGTATCCGAATTGACGACGAACTAACACCGGATGATAATTGATTCCTCCTTTAATTCCTATGAGGGGTACATTAGGGAAGTTTCCACAACGGTCAATGATCCTGATCCCGTCATAGATTCGATTGTACCAGTCTATGTCAGAGATAGTAAGAGACATGATTCTCTGCGGCCAACGTAAAGTATTCTTTTGATCCCAAAATGCAGCAGACTTGGGCAAGTGGGAAATGAACCATTTGTACAGCAGGGGTACACAACATGTGATCATTCCTCTGCTATACAAATTCCTTAAGTGTACCGAATGATAAGTATCTGCGAGCAAGGTCGGTACAAGGTTTCCAATCAGAAAAATATTAATGGCGTTGATATCTACAAAGTTATCGATGTTTGGAAACAAAAATAACCCGTAGGTAAGCAAAACAAAGCTTTCGAAAGTGGCCACGTTCCCTATACTAGCAAAGTACAGAGCTTTCTTGATTAACAACTGGGCTGGCAAACCCTGAATTCCACCCTTAGTGGTCATGTGAGTCCTGACTTCTGACTCGTCCAAATAGATTGCTCTTGCAATGGTTTGATCCTTTGGAATTTCTTCCAGTCCAGAAAAGGGAGCTTGGTCAATAATATGTAAATCAGTCAGGTGAGAGTACTCCTCCAGCGTTGGTGCTAGTTGATAATTCGGGAATGTGAAATAGTGATAGACCGGATCGTAGAACTGGATTAGTGTGGACAAGATTCCTTCAATTACATGGACCCTTAATAGAGACAGCAGTCCTCCATACTTAGCTCTGAAAGCCTCAGGGTTGGTTATCATCCTTTCTAACCCTCTTAAATCCTCTAGTTTTGGAACCTTGAAGGTGTACTTGTGAGTCTTCCTTCTACCGAAATCCATTAGCAATCTCTTTCTCTGACATTTGCAATCATTGTCTTAGTTTAATTTGAAAAAGAGAGACTAAAAGAGAAAAAATTTCTTTGTTTTAATGTTTTTTAAATGAATGTATGAATGCATCACACAAAAACATAGAAAAAACATGGGGTCAAAGGGTCGGTATCATGAAGTCAAGGCTCTACCCATCCCCAAAGGTTTATACTGGTGATTTTTGTACCTCTCCTCAAAATCATTGACCCCTCTTGGGATGACGGAAGCAAGCGGATCACCAAGCGAGCTGGTTCATCTTAGAGTAATCTTAAATGAGGGTAGTATTGCGTGACAACTATTTCTGATAGCTTCTGCACTACAAAATAGTTCCAGTCTACTAAAATCCTCAACTTCTCAAATAACCCAATGGAACAATCTGCTTTCAACAACCGAAGTTGTATAGGCATTGAATCTGCAAAGGGAATTTCCACTGATTTGATGGTCGATCGGGACCTCTTATCTGGGATTCACTCCCCGTAAGATTACCCGTATAATGCCATCACTTATCTTAGGTGTGTACTCAATCTTTCCAGATGCGGCATCACACGCATTCCCATTAGCAGAAAAGTAAACACAGATATCAATTAGGAAAAGCAGTATATATATATATATGTCCTAACATCCTAGACCTTTATGATCCTATGATCCTAATAGACAATGACTCCTCAGCAGAGTCGTCATTTCTGTGACACTTTGTGAATTTAAGGCCTTCTACTTAAGATTGTAAGAAAGAATGCCTCCCACTGTGGTCGCCATTTTTCTGTTGTGCGATTTTTGGTGGTTTCGAATCACTATCGCTTTGGTACTACAGTTCGATTCATTTTTTATCCTATTGAGCTGATTAAGGAAGGGAAATAGATGTCTCCAATTAACCCTGCTTGCATACTGAGGTTAAACAGTTAAAACTGTTGGTTTATAGATGCTATCAAAAAGGGGGTCTATCTTTAGTTATTTGCTTAAAAGAACAGAGTGTCTTGACTGTACAGGAGGCTTTTGGCTAGGATACTAGACCTGATTTTCTTTGATTGACGTATAGAGGTACTGGACTTTGGGTTTTTGATTAGTATGTTCGCTAAGATTTTGTAATCTTATGTCTACGTATTCCCATTTAACGAAATAGGGAAATCAGAGCGATCGTAGTTCCTCCTATTCTATGGGAGGAAAGAGGTATTTTGGTGTCTTGTTCAAAGCCCAAGACATGAAGCTAAAGGTGGTTTGTATCTTGTTCAAAGCCCAAGATGTGAAGCTAAAGGGTTTTGACTGAGAGAGAATTTGTCATCTCTAAAGAGGGATTGTTGATGTTTACATGCTATGAGCAAAGCACGAATTTGATGCTAAAAGGTTGATTGAATCAACCGGGGATTTATTTATACAAAGCCTAAGAGGAGGCTGGAAGTTTGACCTTTCCGGGGAAAAAGTTCTTTCTGTCTTGTACAAAGCCCAAGATTGAGGCTAAAAGGGATTTTTGACTCCGTTGGGGAGAATATATCTTGTATAAAGCCCAAGACGGAGGCTGAAATTAGTTTGACTCAACAAGAATGTGGTTTTGTGTGTGTCTTGTACAAAGCCCAAGACGGAGACTAAAAGAGTTGACTCAATAAGAGAGTCTTGAATAGGTGATTGAATCAGCAAGAGAGTCTGAACTTTGATTGACTCAACAAGAGAGTCTTTTATACTCAACAAGAGAGTGATTTGTTGTCTCGTACGAAGCCCGAGATTGAGGCTAAAAGGAGATTGACTCAACAAGAGAGTCTTTTATACTCAACAAGAGAGTGGTTTTTTATATGTCTTGTACAAAGCCCAAGACGAAGGTTAAAAGAGTTTGACTCAATAAGAGAGTCTGAAAAGGTTAGCTCTGCTAGGGAGAATCATTTGTACAAAGCCTAAGAGGAGGCTATCTTACTGCTGAGGATTACGGAGATCCTGAAGCGGGTCCAAGTGTGGGGAACTCTCATGAGAGAGACCAGGTTTCAGAGTGATCGGTGTTTCTTCCTATGTTTGAAAGGAACTTGAGAATGTCTTTGAGACTCAAGAGGTTTAGACTGTCCAAGTCTAGAGTTTTATCTTTTGTACAAGTCCAAGAGGAGGCACGGGCGTTAAGGGATGAGTATCAACCCTAAAATGGTCGGAGTTTCGACACTGGAAGGACTGCTCTAGCGAAGGATGACTAAGTTCTATCTTATACCTTTAAGAGGTCGCCAGGGTCCTTGTATGAAGCCCAAGAGAAGGCATGAGAACTTCTAAGAAGCCGAAGGGACCTTGTACAACGCCCAAGAGGAGGCAGGGATGCTTTTAGGAAGCCTGTGGGTCCCCAAACCAAGAGAAGTTCAAGAAATGCAATTCACAAAGAAGAGATCATTCCAGGAAAGTTTGAGAATTTGGAAGAAACTCAAGAGATGCCATTCACGGAGAAAATATCATCTCTGGGGAGTTAGAGTTTCTTTGACAATTTCTTAGGGTGACAGTCTGAGAAAAGGTTCACCGAGAATACTGCCTTTCTCTTTGTTCCATATTGTTTAACCCCAAGAGAAGGGAAGACTGTATCTGTAATCCTACAGGGGATCTAGTTTTGTTTGTATTTAAAGAGTGACCAACGGGGATTTACCTAGTTCCAGACGTAGTTGTCGGGGAAAACTCTAAATAACTATACTAGTATTACACAGTGGATATGTGACAAGTATATAAAAGGATGTGAAAGAAGACTTACAGCGAAACAGCCCCACAATACAGTTATTGAAAGCGGTAAATGAAAGAGGATAAACACTTACCCGTTGTAGAGCTTTCATGCTGTTTTGTTAGTTGTTCAACAAAGAAATTAAAGAAAGTTTTGATAACAACATATATTGGAATTCAAAATCAAAGGAGAAAGTGCTTTGAAAAGATTGTTGGGGCTTACAGCTCGAGGAGAGGCCCAAGCTTTAATGATGATCGCACCGTTGTTTGTACACAGGGACTTATAAAATATGTGAGGCCCAAAAAGTTTTTATGTACAAGGGGATGGGTCTTACACTCTATTAGAGGCCCTAAGATTTGATTTTTTATAAGAGATGAGACTTACAGCTCAAGGAGAAGCCCAGGGTTATTGGTTTGAAAACGGCGATCGCGCCGAGGTTTTTGAAAACACAGTGGGTCTTATACAACATCTGAGGCCCAAATCATTTTGGTTTCAAAAAGGGTTGGGTCTTACACTCTATTATAGGCCCAAAGATTTTGATAATGAATAAAGATGGGTCTTATAGCTCAAGGAGAAGCCCAAAGATTTTTGTTAAAAAGGCGACGATCGTGCCGAACTTTTTGACGGTATCGGGACTTATACAATACACTGAGGCCCTAAATTGTTTTATTTACAAAGGGGTTGGGTCTTTCACTCTATTAGAGGCCCAAAGAGTTTGAAATGATTTGTTTAGGGTGATTAAGATCAAAACCCTAAATTAATTTCAAAATGCATTTTAATTAAATAAAAATTTAATTTAAATGATCAAAATTATCAAACATGTGTGAAAAACAAGTTGTGATCTTGGATTAATGTTTGAAAAATCATGTTTATATCCACAAAATGATTGGAAACCAATTAAATTTGGAAAATCAAGGAGGAAAAAATATTTTAAATGTTAAAAAACAAATAAAAGATTAATTCTTTATAAAAAAATATCAAGTATATGAAATAAATAATATTTTTGGGAATTTTTGGCAAAATAAAATATTTTTACATTTTTGTGAATTATTAAAAAAAGAATCAACTCAAAATCATTAAAAACCAGAGAGAAATTAATTTTTGAATCAATTAAATAAAATCACAATATTCAAATATTCAAATATTCAAAAAATGGTGCCAAGAACACACCAAGAACACGCGCCACCCCTCTGTTTCTGCAGATTTGCATTTTCTCACCAATCTCACTGAATACTTGATGAAATCACACAATCCACATATCAATCTACTCGTTTTCACCTCACGATCATGTCTATGGTCTTTAATTTCATTTATTTTAAGCATGGAATAAGAAATCAAGACAAAACCTCAAGAACCCTAAAATTTGCATGAAGGATGAGAATTTTGATACACGATTCAAACAAAGTAATTAATTGAGGGGAAACACTCTATGCATGATTATGAACATTTGGCAAAAGTATTGTGCGAGGAAATATGCATAGATTAAGAGATGACCAAGTTTAGGCTTACTTGAAGGTCGTGACAGCAAGAGCAAAGTGATTTTTGAGTTGGAGGTGTTACAGATGAGTTGTGATGATCTTAACAGCTTCCCTACACCATATGAAGCGTGTTTGAATGCCTGAACTTGATTGGAAATGGCTGAATCACTTCATGGCACCTCAGCTGCAACTTGGTTAAAACCTTGAGCAATTGGCTGGTGATTTTATAGAATTGGTGTTCCAGATGTGGGTTAAGTGTTTGGATCACTTCTATATGATGTTTATGAGGTGTGTGTGTAATTGGTTTGGTTGGAATGTCTCTCAAACTGAAAACCCGATAGTGACTTGCTTTGGAAGGCAATTTTGGAGTGGAAGAAGAGATTTTGAGAAAGGCAAGTGTTGTAGGCCTTTGGTGTACTTAAATTGAGCACAAATGAGCTCTATTTATAGTAGAGCAAGTTTTTTTTGCAAGCAATAGTGAATGGCAACTGGTACAGGTCTGTGGCCAATTGGATCATTTTGGAATCTCAAGTCTCCTCTAGCCATTGACTAGAGGTTAGAGCACATGCCTATGGTTCTTTGGTTCAAAGCTTATCCTTGACTCATTCAGTTGGAAATGGCTCAGTTCATGCCACCTTGGTGCATCCATTGAATGCCCCAAAACAAAATTGGAGTCTTGTCCCCTCTTTAGGGATTTTTAGGTTTGGCATGCTATTTTTAGTTCCAAAGACTTGGGAGGCTTATGGATCAGTGTTTGTCCCTCCTTGGTCTCTCCCTGTGGTGTTCAGATGGATAAACTTGTTTTTCATTTGCACAAATTGCTCAAATCGAGCAAAATGCACAAATCTGCCTTGTTATGACAGTTGCAGCAAGGCATATTTCCATTGTCATAACTCTTAGCTCAGATGGGATTTGATGGGGTTCTTAGCCATTTTGGAAAGCTCTCATATGATACAACATATGTGTGATCATAGTTTGTCTTGACACTTTTTGGATCCAAGTGAAAAATGCCCCTACATTTTGCAAAAAGTGAAACAGATTCTGACTTAGTGAAAATTTCACTAAGTGTTGGAAAAAGTGGCATTTCATGTTTTCAGCCATTTTGATCCAACCATAACTCAAAATCCATGATGAATTAAAATGAGGTGTAGTTGACACTTTTGATGTATGCCATGAGAGCTACAAATCCATCTTTGGATCAGCCCAAATGGTTGCTTGGATCACAAGTTATGATCCTTGGAAGTTGGTACCCTAGCCACTTTGTTCCATAACTTAGAAAATTTATAAGTTTTTTATGGTTACCCCTTTTACAAGTTATCCCACTTTTCTTGATTTTTCTTGATGAATGATGATTCCAATCACACATTAACATCATTTTAGGGTTAGGGAACCATAATTGATCAAAAAATAAAAAAGTCAAACTTTGACTTTTGGGCACAGTTGACTTTTTAGCAGATGAATTCCAAACTGTGCGTTCCTCTTTGAAATCAAGTCCTTGACTTAAATCAAACTTGATGGATTGATTTCATAGGTGTTATAGGGTGTATTGAATCATGTCCCAAGGTTTGGGAGCATGCCTTGGTCAAAAGTCAAAGGTTCAGTTGACTTTTTCCTCAAAACCCTAATTGTGGTCCAGATGAAATTGAAACTTGTGGATCAAGCTTCTTGGATCAATCCATTATTGTAAATGGATCAATGTAGTGTATTGGAGACCCTTAAATCATGTCTTGAGGTCTTGGCTCATGCTTTGTCCCAAAAGTCAACTTAGGGGTGAATTAGGTCAAGAAACCCTAATTCCTGATTTTTGGTGAATGCATCCCCTGAGGCTAAATTGACTTGATGATGGGGTCCATGAGGTCCCTTAGAGTATTTTGAGTTATACTTTGAAGCATTGGCTCATGTCCTGAGGAAAATTTCCATCTGGAGGCCCTGGTCGACCAAAACCCTAATTTGGTGACACTAGTGATCTTGAGGCTTAATCCACTTGGAATGTTGCAGCCTTGTGCTTGATCCTTGATGTGGGAGTCCTCTTGATACTTTGTGGATGTTTGAGAGGTTAGACAAGTTGAAGATCATGTCATTTCTTGATTGATCCTTTATCTAAGAGCTCTGAGAGGGCTTGAAACCCTAATTCTTTGATTGTAGTGAATGCTCACCCATCTTTGGGGAGACTAATGAGGTATGATGGTCCATCCATATTATGATGATGATTTGCACAATGATGGGGAATCTTAGTGGTCAAAATTTGGGGTATGACAGACCCTTCTGGTTACTCCAACTTTGGATAAATGCCACTTTCGAAGCGTCACTTCCTTGTCGAAACCCTGTCAACGAAGCCTCTGTAGAGGATAGAAGAGTCAAAGGAACACGACTTGCACTGTTGACTCCTAATGATGAGTGAATGAGTCTTCAACAGACTTTTACCAGTTATGTAATGATGTTCGCAAAGCGCTACAACTTTTCCCCTGCCATGGCCCCTTTTGCTAGCAGGAAAGTAGGCCCAGCATGGTTTACAAGATGATTTCCTCCTGAGTCGAAAGAACAGGAAGGAGAATCTCTCGATATCTGGGAGTCTTTCCTTACACCACGATTATTAGCCTCAAGACTTAAACCTTCCATGCTTCAAATCTTTCTCGTCAACTATCAACCAAATCTCGTCTCTCGATAATTTGGTTTGATTCAGATTACACTCAGGCCTCTCTTTCAAAGAAAAAGCTCACTGATTCATTACAACATGGTGCATAACGAAACAGAGTGTGCCAACATGGTGCATAACGAAGGAAGTCTTAAGAGCCGTGAAGAAACAAGGCTTGTATACCCTTGAGGCTGAAGTTGTAAGTGGTTCGACAAATGTTGCATCCATGAAACCTTTGTCGAATACCGAAATTTGTCACATGAGATTGGACCATGTCAGTGAAAGGGGTCTAGTCGAATTGGGGAAACAAAATTTTCTTGGAGGAGACAAAGTCGAAAAGCTGAAATTTTGTGAACCTTGTGTACTTGGAAAATCTTGCAGAGTAAAGTTTAACAAAGGCAAACAAAGAACTCATGGATCCCCTGATTACATCCATGATGATCTTTGGGGGCCTTTGTAACGCCCGTATTTAATTAAATATTTTAATTAAATAGTATTGAGTATTTTTCCGAATATTTGTTGACTATGTTGAATATGTTGGTTGATGCTAATAAGTATTAATCGGGTAATTAGTCGATTTAGTCGGGAGAAATTAATATTAGAAATAATATTTATTTTCGTAGAATATTAATTAATTTAATTGATTTAAGTTGTGTTGGCTTTAGTAGGATTATTTAATTAAAAATGATTTAAGTCGAAGAAAATAATATGGTGTTAACTTAGTAGAAGTATAAGAAAATATTGGGCTTATTTAGATGGTAGTAATAGTGGGGGTGTAGTAGTGAGGCCCAATAAGAAAATAAAATAATAGAATTATTACATTAGGTTTTTAGAAACAAGAAAGAGTTGGAAAGTGGCTGTAAGTGGGAGTTGCAGAAAAAGAGGAAAAATAGGAGCAGAACGTGGAAGTTATGGAGAAGAGGAAAAGAGGAACAAGGGTTTTTGAGAGAGAATTCGTAGAGGCTGCTAGAGCAAGTTTTCAACCGAAAAAATTTAGAGCAACCTTCAATCCAAGGTAAGGGTGGGGTTCGAATTTTATAACCGGGTATATGATAATGGATACGTGGGATTGGGATTTATATAATTTTCTACTGAATGTGTTGAAGTGTATTGATGAATTGGTTTTGTTTTTGTGGAATTTGATGTTTGCTAGATTGTTTGGTTGTTGTTCTATAGTGTTAAACTTAGGTTAGAATTTGGTTAAATCGATAGAAACCGATGTTTTCGTGGACGAAAGTCGGAATAGATTGCGTAGTTGTGTCGAGAAATGTTAGGCCGTGATCGAGTATGCTTGTTTTATCGAATTTGGTTGATTTTGTAAGTTTTTGCATTTTTTGAGATTTGGGGGTTTAAGATTCGTATTGAAATCGAAAGTCGTAGAATTCACGTTTGATGGTTCCAAATCACTACTATATGTTTGGTATGAATGAGTATGTGTTTGTTTCGAAGAAAATAATTGAATCGGTTGGATTTTCGGAAGAAAATGCAAAATCCAGTAGGGCTGTTATGCAGAAAAATTCTGGTTTCGGAAAGTTTGGAAAATTCATATCTTTTGATCCGTAAGTCGGTTTTGACCCCCGTTCGAAGCGTTGGAAAGCTAACGAGATGTTCTTTCTAGAAAAAATGGTTTTGAGGTCTGTATCTGGTTCAATTATAGTAAAAAATTGAAACCGTATCGTTGTGTTGATTTTTACCGTCGTGAATGTGTGCGATTGAGGTGTTATCGTGCAATATGCCTCAACAATGTTAACTGATTAATAATGCAGAGGAATAGCAATAATGTGGGGACTTAGAAATAACAGTAGCAGGTTTTGTATCAGAGTTGAATTTAATAACAGTATAGTTTGGTAGCAAAAGTATGTTGTATCAGTAAGTTAAAAATTAACAGTATCAGTAAATCTAACTAGTAGTAATTACCGTGTGAAACAGTACCGATTTAGCCGAATAAGTAGAATTAAGCGGAAAAATTAGTTGTCCGGAATTAGTTAAAATTGTCGGAGTAAGTTGTGTATACGAGTAGGTATTCTTGGTTGGATTATTTTGTTGAAATTATGTCGAGTAAGTTTATTTGCAGGTGAAGTTGAATTGTGTTGAATTGTCCCAATTTATGGACATTATTAAGTTGCAGGTCTTATGACCAACGTTGTTAAGTTGTTTTGCTGTTGCAGGTCTTATGACCAACGTTGTTAAGTTGTTTTGCTGTTGCAGGTCTTGTGACCAATGTTGATTAAGTTGTTTGCGGTTGTTGCATTTTTGTCGTTGTTGTGTTGTGTTGAATAAGTTGATGTTATGGTTGTTGTCGCATGCATAGCATAGCATTATTAAGTTGGCCTGGATTGGCAAAATTATTAAGTTGGCCTGGATTGGCAAAATTATTAAGTTGGCCTGGATTGGCAAAAAGTTGAAGTTGAAGGCTTATCCCTTGTTGATGCCCGACAAACTGGCAATTTCTAAGTTAGGAGTTCTGCTCCATTGGTACCACATGCATACGCATAGTTGAGTCGCATTTTGTGTTGCATTATTTATGTTGATATAGTTGATGTTGTTTTATGTTGATAGAGTTGATGTTTTATTATGTTGATAAAGTCGTTGTAGTATTATGCCGATAAAGTTGTTGTTGAGTTGTTGATGTAAGGTAGTGAAATTGTATGATTCTAGTCTAATATATTGATTATCATACTCTTGTTTATATTATTCGATATCTCACCCCTTCTGTTTGAATGTTACCCCTATGTTGGTAACGTGCAGGTTAGGAAAGATGAAGGTCGTTTATCTTCACTAGTTTGAGTCGGTGATGTCGCTCTGATACGTAGCACTCGGGGGATGGACGCTAGTTGTTTATTGTTGAATATGTTTTATGTTGCTGAATTTTTAAGTTGAATTTATTAAGTATTATGTTGTTTTGAAGTTGTTTTAGTCGAACAAAAATGTTAAGTGAATCAAAGTTGAATATTCATATCTTGAAGTTGTTTTGCTTTGAAAAGAAGATATATGTGAATTTTGTTGTTATCGGTTCATCCGATCAAAGTGTTATGTATCTGTTCATATGAAATTAATCGAAGTTGTTTTTAAGATGAAAGTGTAGCATCCAATTTGAATATTGAAATTTTATGACTCTGATTTTACTATTATCCGTCGGGTAGAAATGAGGTGTTACAGCCTGCAAGGTGTCCATCACATTCAGGAGCAAGGTATTTTCTATATATAGTCGATGATTATTCCAAAAAGTTATGGGTATTCATCCAGAAGACTAAGGATTAAACTTTTGAGAATTTCAAAAGTTGGAAGATCAGACTAGCAAAAAGGTCAAGAGGTTGAGAACTGACAATGGCCTTAAATTTTGCAATGAGGCGTTCGACGCCTTTTGTGCTGCCTCAGGTATTGCAAAGCACAAAAATACTGCAGGTACTCCACAACAAAATGGTTTGGCAGAAAGGTTTAATCGAACTATTTTGGAAAGATTTAGATGCATGTTGACTAGTGCTGGATTAAAGAAGGTGTTTTGGGCTGAGGCTGTTTCGAAAGTAACATATCTGATAAACAGATGTCCTTCGACTGCGTTAGATATGAAGACACCTGGAGAATTTTGGCAGGGACACCCACCTAGTCTCGATAGACTGAGAGTATTTGGCTGCGTGGCCTATGCTCACATTAGGCAAGACAAGGTCGAACCTAGAGCTCTGAAATGCATGTTCATGGGATACCCTGAAGGAGTCAAAGCTTATAGGCTATGGTGCCTAGAGCCAGGTCACAGGAGGTGTATCACCAGTCGAGATGTAGTTTTCAATGAAGCTGAGATGGCTTTCAAGAAAACTGATGTTGCTGGCGAAGAGCTAGAACAAGGAGAGATTCATGTTGAGGTGGATCACATTGATGCTGAATTACGTACCCCAGATGAAGTAAAAGAAGAAGCAAAAGATGTTGTCGAAGATGAGGAGACTGATAATGACTACCTGCTAGCAAGAGACGGGTCGAGGAGAGTCATCAAGCCACCTAAGAGAATTGGGTATGCATATATTATAACTTATGCCTTAATCTCTGCAAGTGAGGTTCTAGAGGAAGAACCTAGAGACTATAAGGAAGTTATGAGGAGTCGTAAGAAGACCGAATGGCTGAAGGCCATGGATAATGAAATGAAGTCTCTTCATGATAACAACACCTGGGAACTGATCAAGAAACCTGCTGGAGCCAGGTTAGTTAGTTGTAAATGGATTTTTAAAGTTAAGGAAGGAATCGAAGGAGTGGCGTCGAAAAGATACAAGGCAAGATTGGTCTCTAGGGGTTTCACTCAGAAAGAAGGTGTCGACTTTAATGATGTGTTCTCTCCTGTTGTGAAGCACAAATCCATTCGAATATTGCTTGCCATAGTGGCATAGTTTGACCTTGAACTAGAACAGATAGTTGTGAAGACTGCGTTCTTGTATGGTGATCTAGATGAAACAATCCTGATGAGGCAACCTGAAGGGTATGTCGAAAGAGGAAAGGAAGATTATGTGTGCAAGCTGAAGAGATCTTTATATGGACTGAAACAATCTCCTCGACAGTGGAATAGGAGATTCGACAAGTTCATGGCACGCATAAGTTTCATCAGAAGTCAGTTAGACCATTGTGTTTATTTCAGATTTTGACCTGGTAATTCATTTGTTATTTTGTTGCTTTATGTGGATGATATTCTAATAGCAAGCAACAATGTTTAAGAGGTAAGGAGGGTGAAGGCTGAACTCAATAAGGAGTTCGACGTGAAGGATCTGGGAGCTGCGTCTAGGATTTTTGGGATTGACATCTGAAGAGATAGAAAGCAGTCAAAATTATGCTTATCTCAAGACGCATACCTACGGAAGATTCTTGAAAAGTATGGTATGTCGAATTCAAAGCCCGTTGTGACTCCGACAAACCCTTAATTCAAGGTGAGTATAGATCAGTGTCCCAGTACTGATGTCAAAAGAGCTTATATGAATAAAATTCCATATGCTAATATAGTGGGTTCTTTGATATATGATATAATTCGTACTATACCCGACATAGCATATACAGTAAGTCTTGTAAGCAGGTACATGGCGAATCCTAGAAAGGCTCACTAGCAAGCATTGAAGTGGATTCTAAGGTACATAAATGGGTCTCTGAATAGAGTCCTAATTTATGGTGGAGCCTTGGGTGAAGATAGTAAAGCAGCAGTCGAAGGATATGTCGACTCTGATTATGCAGGTTATATAGATTCCAGAAAATCTATTTCTGGATATGTGTTCACTATGTTTGGGACAACAATAAGTTGGAAAGCAACACTTTAGAAGGTTGTTGCTTTATCAACCATTGAAGCGGAATATATTGCCCTAACTGAAGTTGTGAAGGAAGCATTGTGGCTTGAAGGTTTTGCAAAGAAGCTAAAACTTCAAGGTCGAACTATCACTGTTAAATGTGATAGTCAAAGTGCAATACATCTGTCGAAGAATTCAACCTATCATGAGCGAACCAAGCACATTGATGTGAGGCTGCATTTCGTCAGAGGGGTAATCGAGCGTGAGGAAGTCCAAGTACTGAAGGTTTTGACAGATCATAATGCTGCTGATATGATCACCAAGACGTTGCCTAGTTGCAAGTTTTTCCACTGTATGCAGTTAATAAAGCTGCATGAAGAAAGCTAGTTTGTTTTTTTATGTTATAGAGTTAGATCCAAGGTGGAGACTTGTGAGATATTGGATCGAACTCTAGTTAGCATGACGTCGAAGTCTGCTCACATGTTGTTGTCGAAGACCTACATGTTGTAGTCGAAGTGTGTTTTAGTGTGTAGCTGTCGGATTGGGTCTTATGTTAAGGATCCAATTGTTTAAGTTAGCTTGTACCCTAAGTTAGCTTGTAATGGGTAATTTTTAAAAAGCCCATTAGTTTAGTATGTTAGGTTTTATTATAAATAGCATACTAGTCTCTCATTCTATGGTGTGACAAAACCTAATTAAGGTGAGAGGGTTATTTGTTATTCTTGAGTACTTGTAATCTGTTTTATAGAGAAAGTAAAAAATATTAGTTATAACCAATCCTTTTTGTTCTCCTTGTTTTTCCTTAACCCTAACCCTTGTGTGTTTCTTGCTGATAAAGAAACCGTTAATATTTTGTTTCAAGGCATCCTAATTCACAACATGTTGTTAGAAGAGTAACTTCAGAAGCTTCTGAGATATTTGTATTTAAACTGATTTCCCAAATCCAAGAACAAGGAGAAACACTACCAGAACCTAATGTCATAGATCTTCACTGTATATTCATTTGAAGATGACATTAGTGCAGGATTCAGAAGAAAGAGTAATTTGGCTCTGCAAGTCATTGTTGCTTCTGAAGAAGCATTTGAATCTTGGAATAAAAATCAAGTATTTAAGAGAAAGAGATTATGCCCAATCTATTTTGCTTCAATATTTGATAATAAGGAGCCTGTTCTTTAAGGTGATATATTAAGTGACTTCATTGTTCCTTGATTGAGGGTCATCATGGAATTTGTATTAAAGGACAATTCTATGAGATACCTTCAATTCTTCTTCGTGTTCTGCCAGCAATTACATAAAAGTGCTTTAATTTGTTTATGCCTTTCTCTGATAGCTAACATCATCTGGTTCTTTGATTATCAAAGATTTCAAAGTCAAAATATTTAATCCAAGACAATGAAATCAATGATTCTGTTAAGAACAAGATCTTGTTCGTATCATGACTCATCCTAGATTGATACTCTGGAATGAATCATGGTACTACTAGCAGAATGTGGCATAAGGCAAAGGAAAGCCTATTTGGACCAACATGAATGGACTCATAGAAATATGACTATCATTATTTATAATGTAGTTGCTGCAGATATCGAAGAAATTAGCAAAGGCATCTTCCAAGTTGCTTATCAAAGGTTGTTTGCAACATTTGACGGAAGAAGAGCCTACAACCCAGACTCAAGTGCTAGAGGTACTGAGTTTGGTTAAAGTAGTGGAGTCAATGGTTTAACAACCATTGAATCAGAATCCACTCAGAGTAGAATTCAGATTCTGTGGTCCAATCTGAATACTCATACGAGTCTGACCGAGAAAATAACAAAAAAAAAGTATGTGTGTTCTTTTCTAGCTTATTACCTAAATCAACGAGATATTTGTGTATATGTAGCTACAAAGTCTCTGTTATATTTCTATAGAATTTCTTTTTGATAAAATAATCTTCAGAAATCTTTAAGAAGAAACTACGTTGTATTTATCGATACTGAATATATCATTAGCTGGATGATGGTCATATTTATGGAAATAGTTTCCTAACTTTTTGTGATGAGATTGTTGTTTGTTAGCTGTCAAAGAAACCAATTCAATATTCTTCAATCACTCATGACTCTTGTTTCAAAATAAAATGTTTGGTTCTAAATAGAATCTTGAAGACTAATGACTGACAGAAAATGTCTCCCTCTAAGTCTAGATTTACTAGACTCTGATGGATGATGTCTTCTGAAAATTTTCAGACCCTGAGATTCAGAAAAGGATTCTTTACTTCTGAAAAAGCAGTTTAAGTAGAAGGTTTTTTACAAAACCTTTTATAGTAATTAAATATTCATAAAGGTTAAAATCATCTAGTGGATTCAAGAAATCTGCTGGATAAGAACCTTTGGGTAATGATGTTTTTCTTTTTATATACTATTATTATCTTTATCTCTTGTCTTGTGAAACATCATTTTGTGTCCTTTTTCTGACAAGATTCTTATTCTTTTAGAATCTTGCTCAGTTATTTTCTTTTCTTTTTATTTTCTTTGGTTATGTGTTGATCAAACCAAACCTGAGATGAATTCTCTAGTCAATTATCCTTTGAATCAACTAGTTGTCATTAATGAAAACTTTGTGGATTTTGATGAGTTGTTTAAACGAGGTTTTAACTTCTGGAAGATTGTGTCTGAACAAATTTGGAATGGATACTTTGAGATAATCTGTGGTTTCACTTATCCAAGTCTTGTCAAAGAGTTTTGAGCTGAATTCTGGGTGTGTTATTCTTTCTAAAGTAATTGGTGTTTCTATTTCAGTAACCTCTAAATTGATTGCTAATGTGATCAATTGTGAGGACATTGGAGAAATACCAAGAACTCTTATTTGGGAACACTATCTTCCTACTTGGCATATCTTTGTAGATCCATCTAACACTTCTCTGATCTCAAGTCTTTATCCTGATGCAATTGTTTGGGATCAGATTCTGAACTCAAACTTGCTTCCTAAGGATAAGGATCTACACCTTGTGGACTCTATTGAAAAGTATTTGCTACTACTTCTCAATTCAGACTTGCATATTGATATTCCTCAAGTTATTTTTGACTATTTGAAGAGGACTCTTTCTTCCTTTTACAAGGGAAAGACTATCTTCAGTCCTTATGGACGAGTTCTTTCAGAACTACTGGTCCAGCAGGGAGTTATCATAAGTTCAGAGGCTGATTCTTTTAAAATCTGGAGAGACAAGTTTGAAGCTATTTATGAGAGTTTCTGATGTTAGACTTTTGCAAATTTATGTCTTGTAATTATTAAGACTTTTAATTTTAAGCAATCTTATTGTTAATCCAAGTTTGTTCATGCTTTTGTGCATCTTAACTGTTATAAGTATTTATTTAAATTATTGATCAAAAGAATGAAACAAATAGGATTAAAAACTCTAAAAAAGCAACATTCTCATTAACTGGAAGTGATTACAAGTTGTTAAGACTCTAGGCATTCAAATTTTCCCTAAGGTATTCCATAGGATCATCTGACATATCTAGATTGTCTAAAGAATCTTTCCATTCTTCCTTTGCAAACTCTGCAGCTTCCTTTCTCAGTTGGTTTCCGCGTTTTGACCTAGAAGTTCTTCTTCTTCTGTGTGTCTCAATGAAGGTTGCTGAAGAAGAGTGTGCTTCTGAAGCTATCTGCTTGCTAGTATATCCTTCAGTTGTTGCATCACTCTTGTTTGCTTGAGTTGTTGCATTAAGCATGGCTATCTTTCTGAAATCTCTCTTTGGAACCCAAATTTGCATTTGCTTATACATTTTGGTGTTTAGAAGATTAAGTGATTATGAAAGTGAGTCTGCTAAGGGGGTTTTATAGAGTCTTTACATTCATTACCTTTGAGTATTAATTATTTTTTATTGATTAAGTCAAATCAATTTTAAATATTGACTCTTAGGAATGATGTCTAGTATTCTGACTTATTAAGATTCTTTTAATAAGTTATAGATAATATTGTTAACATGTTAACTATTGCTTCTGATCATCTCATTACTTCATTAATGTTTTTATCGAAAAATCTAATGGGTAAATAAAGTGTTTGTATGAATGCACAATACATACTGGTCAAAAATAACATTTCATCAATTAAGCATAGAGGATTACAAAAACATAATGAACTAGATTGAACCTTGAATAAATTTCTATCTAAGTCATCTATTTCCTTATAAGAGAAGTCATTGCCATAATCGATATCTAGCTCATCTTCATCTATGTCATCCTCTTATACTTCTGGGACAACAAGACGGTAAAACATCTCATTGAGCCTCTTCCTCCTTGTATTATTCATGGACTTCTTTCTTAGCTTCAAAACAGCTAATGATGGACCTGCTTCTGTAGGTCTTTGAGGTACTACGGACGAAGCCTCGTCTGAAGTGTTCAGGGTAGATGGCACATGACCAGTAGCAGAAGCTTCTGAAGCTGCTGGCTTCTGAAGGTTATGGATATTCAGGATTGTAGAGTTCTCTGTGACTGCTGTCACAACAGAGATTTTTTTGCTCTCAGCTGATGACTCCATAACGTTTTGGTAGATGTTGATGAAAATGGACTAGGTTTTAGTTATTTTTATAATAGCTTCTAGGTAACCTAAACAACTAAATAAAATGCTTTGCTTGATTCTTGAAACCGTTACGACCAATAAATATTTAACATGCACTGTACATACCTTAATGACCCCTGTTACTTGATCGTTTTCCCTTCCTTGGAAACTGGTCTTGTAATGATGTCCTGTTATGCATTTATGACTGTAATTCTTTTCTTTTTTCTCTTTTTATTCTTTTTGATGTGACAAAAGAGGGAGAAAAATTAGTAAGTATTTAACTAGAAATTGAACCCATTCAGTTTGCACATAATGGTCATTTATAATTTTTTGTACATATTAGTTATCTTGCCCGTGCTACACGTTTTAACTTTCTTATACATAGAACTAAGAAAGAGCTTACAAACCTCAACCTTAGACTATCAGACTCAGAAGGAGCTTACAAACCTCGTATTCTAGTGTTGCTAAAGGAAGTTAAAATATTATGTTTAGTTTTCTTAAATATAGACTAAGGGGGAGCTTACAAACCTCAACTTTTGACTATTTTACTCAGGGGGAGCTTATAAACCTCAGACTTTGATGTTACTAAGAAAACTAAATACTTTTTCTTGAAAGTGATACTTAGGGTGGGTTTACAGAACTCAATTTTGAACTATTAGACTCAGGGGGAGCTTACAAACCTCATACTCTGATGTTGCAAAGAAAATTATAACTGCCCAACATTGTCCTTTAAATACTTAGGTTTGTCATCATCAAAAAGGGGGAGATTGTTAGAAGAAGATTTGCTCTTGACATATATTCCTTGGGTTTTGATGATAACAAAGTATTAAAAGAACAATGGTTATATTTGATGTGTGTTTCTTGTATGCATGTTCTAATACTTGTAAATATATATATTCAGAATTTGATATACAAAGGCACACTTGAGAGAAGCTGAATTACTAGTTTCTGGTGGTGCAGAATCTGAAGAACACTCTCTAAGTGATGTCTAGCGTAAACTCTGAAGCTGAAGGTCTCAGTATCAAAAGAAGCAACATTATTGTCTCTACATTTGGTGAATGTAAATTGGCTTTTGGTGATCATTCAGAGTTAGTAATAAAGCTGAAGCTATCCGTACTACAGAAAGCAAGTTACATTGTCGAATCAATTTGTCAGCTAGAGTATTAGTTCACAAGGCTCAAGAAAAGTTGGCTTGCTTTACGAATATCTACTCTCAATGTCTATATAGTACAAGATCTCTTTGAAGACTCAATGGTTAAACACGATACACAATGGATCGAGATCTTTTGGTGTATATATCTTCAACATCTCTTGTACTATGGAGAAAGCAAAGACACTTTATCAAGTTATCTCTCCAAAGGCTAGTCTTCTGCAAATGCTATATAAGTAGCTGAAGGTTCAAACTGAATCTTTAACAAGGATCAACCTGATGGTGGAGTAACAAGATCAGCAATTATCAACATAAATGGTTATGCAAAATTTTTGTTGTAGGCTGTAATTGTAAAAGCCTTAAGATTTCTTACACGTTGAATATCTCAGAAATCTTAAGAGCTTTAGGTCTTTGTTATGGTGATTTCCATGTACCTCTAATATTTGTATCAAGTACACCTTGCTCTCTATTCTGCTGAACATGTTGTTTAGCAGTTTAGATCCAAGTCTCTCGCCAAGATGCTTGAGCCATGTAAGTCTCCTCCTATGTGCTAGAGCATTGAAAGTCTTAATCAAGTGGATTGATTGATCAGAAGTCTTGGGTTTGTGGAACCTAAGCAAGGAAGTCTCAGATCAAGGGTCTGATCAAAAGTCTTGAGCCTGAGAGGCTTAAGCATGAAGTATTGGGTTCGTGGAACCTGAGCAAGGAAGTTTCGTATCGAGGGTATGAGCAGAAGTATTGAGCTTGAGGGGCTTAAGCAGAATTCTTGGGCCAGAGTAGCGTGAGCAGGAAGTCTCGGGTCTGAGGGACTTGAGCAGGAAAGTCTTAGGCTGAAGGTCTAAGCAAGGAATTCTAGGGTCTGTAGGACTTGAGCAAGGAAGTCTTGAACCTTAGGGGTTTAAGAAAGAAGTCTCGGACCTAGGGTCTGAGCATTGTAAAAGTATCTTGCAGAATGCATAAGCGATTGTAATCATTATTTGGTTATAGTGAAAATCTCTTATGAAGCAAGGGGACTGAACTACTCTTAGTTGGGAGGAACCAGTGTAAATATTTGTGTCTTCTGCTATTATTTATTTGCTTCTGTTAACATTTCGCTGCTAAGTATAATCAGAATCTAAACACTAGTTTAGATTCTAAACTCTTATCAGACCCAATTAAGAAAACGAAAAACACAATTCAACCCCCCTTCTTGTGTACTTTTTCTCACCTTCAACAAGTATTAATCTTAACTTTGTCTCTAAAGATGATTTTGATTACACTACCCTAAACCACAATTCACCAACCCCTCACCAATTCCCTCTCCCAAACACCCTCCCTCACCTACTATTGAACCTACCGGTGATCAGAATTAGTTAACTATGGTTTCTATTTCTGTTCAAACATCACCTTTGAACACCATGTTTGAACCTCCCATAGATATCTATAGTGGGAAATCTATTTCTAGTCTCGAGTCAGTGTATGGTGAAGCTGGTTTCATAGCTCACCTTGGTCTCATATCAATTACTCTCAAACATGTCTCCATTGAATCCATTCAAGTAGTTTCTCCTCAAATCCAACCTTCAAACCAAACATATTATACTCTTGAAGCTGGACATGTAATCCATATCCAACCAGAAACTTCTCAACCAAAAATTACTTCCCCACCAGAAACTCAATCATCACCTTAAACTTCACCCCAAGCATAACCTTATAAAGAACCTAGCCTTGATCAGAATCAACCTCAAGGTCAAATTGTATCTGAACTTCAGATGGATACTGAACAAATTATTCAGGATCTATCTCTAGTTTAATTTTCTTCTGAACCTAGAGTTGAGTTTGAACAGATTCCTTTTGACCTTCTTCACCCTGAAACCTCTATAAACCTATCTATCCCAGGAAACTAATCCTTCGGCCCTTCTCATACAAACATTTCATCCCTCTCACATACTATCCAAACGAACGTGGAAGTAATAAAAAAAATCTTGGATAAAGTATAAAGTCTGGTCAATGAGAGACCATTTGCATCTGACCCAGTAGCATATTATGCTAACTGGGATTCTCTCCGGACATCTGTTACATCTGTCATTCAGAATCTAAAGGATGTCACTTCAGAGTCTGTTGCATCCTCCTGCTCGAGGCAAGATTTATTGGAGAAAAATGTGGCATATGTTGCTGTTACTCAACAAGTCATGGTTGTCAATAAAAATGAAATGGATGAAAGGATGAGGTCAATGGTTGCTAGACAAGATATCATGGGTACAGATCTTAGAGTTGTGTTGGATCTTCTGAAGAAACCTAAGGCTTAGGATCTAGAACCCATTTTATGTTTTCTCTATTTCTCCTTTGTTACTGATGTTTGATTTATGACTTTATTTTCATTATTTCATCTGTTTTGCTTGATATATTTTCTTGCTTTTAGTATTTGCAAGCTTATGTGTTTTTACTCTAAGCTATATTTTTTTGGGAATCATTATTCTATCTGATAAATGTTAAAACTAATCATTGCTTTCTTTGAGTTGTTTTTCAAATGAATTATTTCTAGAAATCTCTTGGACGAGTGACACATTCAAATGGAATCAAGCAACTATTCATAAAAATCATTACAAAAAGGAAAATCATTTTTTCAATAATCAAAAGGAGGGAGCACAAGATTCTTGGATGACATAATTTGTGCACATCAGAACAATATTCTTTAGCACTACAAGAATCTTACCAATCAATGACCCGCTCCTCACCACCCTCATCTGAGTCATAGTAAAAAATCTTCCTCAGCACCCTTTTCTTCTTCTTCAGCATCTTCTTCTTCTTCTTCTTTTTCTTCTTCTTCTTCTTCTTGGCCTTCCTCACCCTCAGTGCATCCTTGACAAAAGTCAACCCAGATTACTGGGCCTCCTCAGTTGACTATTGATGGTGTTGTAGCATGCTGACAGTTTTGATCTCAACAGTGACTTTTGTTGAGATAATGCTTTTGGATTTCTCTTAAGGAGAAGTCATGGTATTGGGATGTAAGAAGAACTGATTGAAGATATGAGAAGTCTGTCTCTTATGTTGTGCTTTTATAGAACAGGTTGAGTGACTTGTATGTCGCGTTTGGAAGATGAAACATCTGGTGATTTAATGCTTGCAATGATTACCTCTGATTGTCATGGGAGTATTTAAGAGGATTAAAAGTATTTATTGAATGCTTTTAATTTACCCGAACCCTAATTATTTTGATATTGCTTTCATATGAACATTATTTTATCAAAATAAGTTTAAATTAAATTGGATAGGACTTAAGGGGAACTTACGAAACTCAACCTTTGGACTATTAGAGTCAGGGGGAGCTTACAACCCTCAAACTCTGAAGTTGTCAAGTTATTTAAACTAACCAACCATTGTTCTTAAATACATTTGTTTGTCATCATAAAAAAGGCGGAGATTATTGGAACAAGATTGTTCATATTCCTTAGGTTTTGATGATAACAAAGTACTTAAAGAAAAACTAGGTATACTAAAATATGTTCAAGTGTGCAGGATCACAAGCTTAGAATTCACTCTGAATTAATCCTATTGAAAGCATATGTGGAGAAGCAATGTAACTCAGATTCTGAATGATCAGAATCTAGTGATTCTTATTTATCAGAATTTGGTGACTATGAATGTGTTCATCAGTCTATGAAGGTTCAGACTCTGGTCATGCGTTCCAGCCTCTGGTGACAACTCAAACTCTGTAGGCTAAAGGTGCAACTGATCCGTACCCTGTACCAAAAGCAGACCAGTCTTGTCAAAGCGTCGAATTTTATGAGAGAGTCAACTAGGGTTTCATTTTGCAAGGCTCAAGGAATAGTGATGTGACCTCTTCAGTCTATTCTACCTTTTGGTAGATACCTAGTACTTAGAAAGGTTCTGTGAACAATGCCTTTATTCAATGGACAATGGTTCTAACCAAATACATTCTCCAACGTCTTTCTTGGCATGCTTCTTCACTAAGTTAGCTCTTATGCTCAACCCTCCAATGACTATTTCTTTGCCTCTATAAAAGGAAGTTGAAGATTTGAAGGAAGGTTACAATAACACAATATAATATCTTGAGCATAACTCTGAGTTTTTATTTGTAACTGTTATTACATAAGACCTCAAGATTTCTAATTTTTGTTTATCTTAGAAATCTTAAAAGGTTAAGAACCTTTGTGGTTGTTGCACAACTATTATACTTCTAATTATGTATCTAAGTATAGTAGTTATCTTTTCTACTAAACTATTTGTTTAAAGTAGAGGAAGTCTCTTGCCTGCGTGCTTGAGCTGTGAAGTCTCTTGCCTGTGAGCTTGAATGGTGAAGTCTCTTGCCTGCGTGCTTGAGCAGTGAAGTCTCTTTCTAGGTTGATTGAACATAAATCTCTTGCTAGGTTGCTTGATCAGAAGTCTTATGCTAGTGTGCTTGAGCAAAGTGTAATCAGTTTGATTATAAAGCTCTTGTTGAGACAAGGAGACTGAAATACTCTCAGTTGAGGAGAGTAACCATGATCAACTTTGTGTTTTGTTTGCTTATTGCTTCTGATCATTATTACTTCCGCTTCTATTCTTATTTCTGATATCAGACTTTGAACATTGTTCAAATTCTAAAGCAAATTTTCAGAAGCGAAACACTTTTGGCATACACAATTCAACCCTAACCTTCTTATGTAATTTTCTCACCGTCACATAGGCACAATCATCCTGAGTGGTACAACATTCTGAATCACCTTGCTATCACCAATTTTGCTGTTGGACCCAGAAACCCTAGATTTCTTCGAGGAGGGGTATTCTTTTAGGTTGACTCTAAAAAATTATAATCCATAAGCATTTGTGATAGGAGAAGGTTAAATAGTCTTTTCTCTCTCCATTTCCAAGAAGAATTTATGCTTAGGGAAAATGAGATAGAATGGCTTTTTTTGGTGAGGAAGAGCAAATAATTTTTGAAAATACTATCTAATACAATAACGCCCTTTTTGTAGCGTTGTACTAATCACAGGAGATAGAAAATTATGTTTTACCCACCTCTTTGGTAATAACTTCTTAGCCATGTAAATGACACAAGTGCCCATTGATGTCTAAACTTAAAATTTAATATAAGAGTCATCCATGCTAGCTTGTATTCGACTAATTTGCCACACAAGAAAATGGTTAATAGTTTCAACAGGGCTATTTTTCTTTGAAAATATCAAATGTCGAGTCGGATGTTCCAGCATCTTGTCAGACATTCTTCTTTTAGCGGTCTTTTTGCTCTCTTTACCAGACTTTTTCTTATCCTTGAATGTCTTATGAGAGGTTGACTCAGATCTCCACATGTAGCAATTGTCTTTGGAACTTGGGCCCTTTATCACTTCCTCGTGCTCTTTGCTGGTGGCAACTCATCCACCCTTGTTGAAGCTTACTTTGAATCCTTGATCACATAGTTGACTTATGCTGATCAAATTTGTAGTTAAGCTTTCTATAAGTAACACCCCATTAAGGCAAGGAAGTCCTTGCATGAACATCTTTCCAATGCCTTTGATTCTTCCTCTTTTTCAAACTTCAAATGTTACATAACCTTGAGAAAATGATTTGACTTCTGCAAGGAATGATTCTTCACCAATCATATGATTTGAGCATCCATTATCAAGAAACCAATCATTCTTTTAAGAAACTCCAACAAATGGTTGAGCTATGGGGCTTTAACTTAAACTTTATGTTTCCATACTTTCTTTGCATGAGCCTGCTACCCTTTCTTTCTGGGTCTAGGTTGAGGATAACCGTGCAATCTAAAGCAGTAGGGCCTTATGCGGCCGTATCTTCCACAGTGATGAAATTTTCTGTTCGAGTTCCTGTTCTTCCCATTATAAGATACACATGTCGTGTAGGAGGATGCAACATGTGGTCCAACATCTGAAACTCAGTTTTGTTCTTAGGGGGAACAAGTTTTTTTTTGGATGATTTGTGTCCTTTTTTCTCATGGATCTGGGGTCAAACCCTATTCCCTTCAAATCTATGAACATTTTCCCAACTTCCAATATTTCATCCAACAAGTCAGACCTATGATTTAGCATATGTATGGATTTTATCATGTTTTCCAGCTTAGAGTTTAACAAGGATATTTCTTCTTCCAGATTAGAGATAATAGTAGTTTGTTTTACCTTATCTTCTATGAGACCATTTATAGTTTTCTTCTGATTATCCACTTTGGTGAGTGAAAGTTTATATTTAGCACATAATTCCTCATTAGTCATGTCTTCGTCACTGGACTCACTTTCTGCCTCATATTTTCCAGAGTACGCTATCACATTGTTGGAATTTTCCCTTTCACTTTCATCTTCAGAATCAGACATGATTATGGAAAGTCTCATTTTTTGCTTCTTTAGAAAGCTAAGACATTTAGATTTAAAGTGTCCAAAGCCTTCACACTCAAAGTACTGAGTACCTTTGATACTATTGAGATTGTCTTCATTCATGCCTTTGTCCTGCGAGCTGATTTTAGACCGCTTGTTTTGGACATTAGATCTCCACTTTATATCCAGGTTCTTCAAAGATTGGTTGAAAATTTTCCCAAGAAGAGCTATAGCATCTGAAAGGGTCTCTTCTTTATCACCTTGAACTCCTTCATTATTGGAAACCAAAGTTATCCCTTTGTTCTTCTTTTCAAACCTTTCATTGATGGACATCTCATCGGTTTGCAGGGAACAAATGTGTTCATCAACCTTTATATTGCTCAAGTCCTGGGCTTATTCAATAGCAGTTGATTTCATATCAAACCTCTTAGGCAATGATCTGAGATATTTTTTTGAAAGCTTTTCTTCAGACATATTTTCACCACAGGAAAAAGAAGTGTTGGAAATATCACGCAATCTGATGTGGAAATCACATATTGATTCTTTTTCATTCATCCTTAGATTCTAAAACTTAGTGGTAAGAAGTTGTAGCCTTGACATACGAACTTTTGAGGTGCTTTCATGAGCAGTTTTGAGAATCTCTCGTGCTTCTTTCGCTACTAAAGATGTGTTGATAAACCTGAACATTTTCTTGTCCACACCATTTAAGATAGCATTCAAAGCCTTGGAGTTTCCAAGATCTTCCTCATCTTCAGCATCAACCCATTCAGCTTCTGGTTTTAAGCTATTAGTTACATCTTCAAAAGTGATAACTAGATGTTTCCACCCTTTTATCACAACTTTCCATGCTTTTTTGCCCATGGAATTGAGAAAAACCACCATCATAGCCTTCCAATAATCATAATTGGTACCATCCAAGGTAGGTTCTTTATTGAGTGATCCTCTATCTTTAACTGTCTTCATTTGAGCAGAATTTATCTTCCTTATAGCTCACCCAACAAGCTAGGGTGTCTGCTCTGATGCCAATTGAAATTTCGTTCCTCAAGGGACGAATTTCAAACACGATGTCCTAGATGACTAGTTCAACAAGTTAAACCAGAAACACTACAATGGCAAGTTCTAGATGGTGGAGCAAAAAAGCATTCAGTAACATGATAAATGTTTACAGAGTTTGGTGAAACAACACCTACGTCTGGGGGGGCTGAGTCCATAACCCAAAAAAGGAAATTCACTATTAGTAGCTTAATATAATTAGTCTTAGGCTCTGTTTTGCAAGACATTTTTTGAGTCTATAGCTTATGTCTTATAGCTTATAAGCTCGTATAACAATAAAAGATCTGTTTGGTAACAATTTTTTCATCACAAACTTATAGCTTATTTTATTAGCTTATAGCTTATTTTCTAGACGCTATTTTAAATAGAGTTTTAGCTTATAGCTTATAGCTTATCATTTTTTCTTCCACTTTTACCCTTATTATTTTAACTAAAACTCGTCATTATCCTTTATAATTTATTATAATTTAAAATAAAATAATAACTATTGAATATCTTTTATGTCATTTTATTTTATAAGATTATTAAACCGCAAATTTTACCAAACACTTCAATTAGCTTATCAGCTATAAGTCATCAGTCATCAGCTATAAGCTATAAGCTATCAATCACCAGCTATCAGTCATAAGCTATAAGCTATCAGCTAACTTATCGACCAACCGCTATTTTTACCAAACAGAGCCTTAAAAGCAACAACAACCCCTATTTTGATCAATTCCTCTTCCTAACACTACCCAATGACTTTATATTTAGGACTCCTCCTAAACATGAGAACCTACTCATTTTCTTCTCAATCACACAACCCGTGATTGGGGATTACAACTCAATAATAAATGTTGAATACTACCACTCAACTCTAGATAAACCTTTTATGCCATGTTACTGAAAAATAGAGGTGTACATAAAGCAATAACAAGGACTAAAAATAAACCCTAGCACTCAAAATCTTCAATGTATTGCTTGGCTTCCAATGTAGGTTTTGAGCTCCTTATATAGCATAATAATTCTGGGTTTTTCTTCATGGATTTGAGATTTGATTTTGTCCAAAATTAATGCAGAATCTATTGGATATTTGATTTGTTCCTTGAATATCTCCAACAAGATATGATTTGTTTCAATTTAAATTCAAATTTAAATCTTCATTTAAATCTGAATTAATCTTTGTCTAGCTTTCAAACAAATCACTTAAACATATTGCTAAATAAAAGCAATAAAATATAATTGAATCTTCTCCAAAGTTTCATTCAAAATACAGCAGTCTAGCGCTTGTTGAGTAAGGCCTAGATGTCGTACCAACATGCTAGAGCATCGCGCCCAACATGTGTCTCTTATACAACTTAAGCAAGCTAGACCAATCTTGAATACTTGGACACTTCTCCATGTTGTTGTTTTGCTAATTGCAACCAATCCAAAGGGCCAATCCAATAGGAACTACAATACTGTATCAAATAAATTAAAATTTGACTCTTTCGAATCTTTCAACATGCTTAACACATAGAATTACATATTTATCAAAAAATACAAGATGGATTCAGTTTGTTTAAAGACAACCCCAATTTCAATTTTGGTGAAAGATATGTTAAGTAGCTTGGTTTCTGTTTGTTCTTTGAATTAGTTTGACATTAATGAAAGTTACAAGTAATTTACTATGTATTTTACACTTTTCTTATATAAGCTTTATGCTTATGCGATGAAATTAGAGAATACTAATTCTATTCAATAAGTGATATCAATTACTATAGTTAGGGACTTAGCTTGTCAACTAAAAATTAATGTTTTGTCATTTACAACCACTAACTGGTTTTTTTTTTGTCTTTCTTCCTTCTTGGTTCTTGAAACCTTTTCAGCTCCTTGTTTTGCATCAATCGTTTTCACCATGGATGAATCATCGTAATTCATTCAGCTTGTCATTCCCAAATTTGATGGTTTTTATGAGTATTGGGCGATGTTGATGGAGAACTTGCTTCGATCATAATATTATTGGGTTTTGATCGATATTGGCATCATTGTTGCACCTCCAAATGCAACTCAAGAGCAACTAAAGGCTACTAAATTGCGTAATTTTAATGTTAATAATTACTTGTTTCATTCCATTGGTTGGTTGATCATGGAGATCATTCTTGTGCACTATATATCTAAAGACATTTGGGATGCCATGTATTATAAGTATCATGCATCCTTCCAAGTCAAACATACTCACTTATAAGTTACGCATCTAGAGTTTGAGGTTTTTGCAATGGGGGAGAATGAAAAAATTGATGAATATTTTATAAGAACGCTTGCTATTGTAAATCGTCTGACAACATATGGAGAAAGAATAGGGCAAGCCTTTTTTGTTGAGAAGATCTTAAAGTCCATGGCAACAAAATTCAATTATGTTATTTGCTCTATTGAAGAATTAGTAGATGTCACCAAAATTTTCAATGATGAATTACATAGTAGCTTTCTTGTCCATGAACAGAGAACAAAAGTTCAAAAAGATTTCATTGAAGAACGAGATCTCAAAATCTCTAATGTAGAAAAAAGGAGATGAAGGAGGAAGAGGAAGATCCAGTGCTAGAGGTCGAGGTAAAGGTATCCATAGCATAAAATTTGTTGAGTGCTACAAGTTTCATAATCTAGGACACTATCAAAGTGAGTGCCATAGCTGGGAGGAAATGTTAATTACGTAAATTTAATGATCAAGAAGAGATCATCTTTATTGCCAAAAATGAATCAAGAAGTGGTACTAGAGGGGGAGTTTGGTATCTAAACTATGGACAAAGCAACCACATAGTTGGAACAAAGGCATGGTTTTTCTAATTTGATGGAAATTTTAGAGAAATTGTCAAATTAGGATACAAATCCAAGATGTCAGTTATGGAAAAATGAAATATGAAACTATGCATCTGTGGGAGGACGTGTGTGATCATTAATGTACACTACTTACTTAGGATGAGAAAAAATATTCTTAGCATTGAGCAATTGCACTAGAAGAAACTGACAATTGTGTTCAAGCATGATACTTGTCATGTCCTTCATGAAGAGAAAGGCTTGACTCTAACTACACAAAATGTCTCAAAATATAATTTATGTCATTCTTTCACTAATTATCATGCCAATATGTTTTCCGACAACTAAGTAAATGGCATCTCAATTTTGGCACATCAGATATGGACACTTGAGCAACAAGGGTCTATACACACTAGTGAGGAAATAAATTGTGAAATGACTACCTATTCTGGTGGACATAGAGGAAATGTGCATTGATTTCTTGGTGGGGAAGCAACACATGGATCTTATTCCAAAAAAAGAAATTGGAGAGTTAGTGTGAAACTAAAACTTGTGCATTCAGAGATCTGTGGATCAATTAAACCTGAACCAATTGGAGGAAACAAGTACTTCATCGCCCTTTTTCAAATGATTTTAGTAGGAAAACATGGATTTAGTTTTTGAAGGAAAATTCTAGTCTATTTGATGTTTTCAAAAAATTTAAGGTAATGGTTTAAAGAGAATCTAGTTTTTCGATTCAATGATATAGAGGATGAGAATTTATATCTAGTGCATTCAATGATTTTAGTAGTTTTCAAGGCATCATAAGATAACTAACTACAACATATACTCTACACAAAAAAATTTAGTATCTGAGAGGAAAAAATAACACTCATGAGCATGGTCAGAAGCATGTTGTCGTGGAGTAATGTACCCAAACACTTGTGGCATAATGCACTAAAATGGGCCATCTATGTCATGAATAGAAGTCCTACTCTTATTGTAAAGAATCTTACTCCTGAGGAATCTTGGAGGGGGTCAATTCCTTCAATGCATCACTTTAGAGTGTGTGGATGTGATAAGTGCAAAATGTACCTATTTTTGTATATAAGTTTTGTTGCACTTATCATTACTTTGTGTTAAAATTGGTTGAATAAACCCCGCTTTGTTCTTAATTACGTTTACTTTACGTTTTAGTGTATATATTGCGTATCGTGTAAATATCATTGAGTTTAATTGATTTTAATTTATTTTTGCAGGTATTCCAGCAATGGGATTTTGCCATTGTTGTATATAGCATTGAATAAGCTTTCCAACGCTTCAAACCGTGCGTCAATCAGAGTTACGGTTCAAGAGTTATGGTCAAAACAAATTCTGGTTTGCTGTCATGTTCGCTAGGCGAACCAGGAGGCGAGCACTCGCTAGGGAGTTTGCACTGCGAACTCGGGGTGAATAAAAAGTGCCTGGAAGTATGAAAAACATAATTCTGGCAGTAGCTAAGGCGGTGTATGTTCGCAGTGTGAATGGGGGTTCGCAGTGCGAACCTGGGCAGAAAATTTTGCCTATAAACTTCATTTTTCAGCATTTTTTAGAGGATGGTTTTGGGGATTCTTGCTCCAACTCCATCAAACTTCATTTTTTCAGTAGATTAGCTTAGAAAACAACATGGAAGCTTGCACACGAATGATCCGGGGTGGATTGATCATCGACCGGCGTTGACAAACCGCGAGATTTTTGGTTCATTTCTCTTCTTCTTTGTGTTTTTCTTCTTTGTTGGGTTTTGTATATGTATTGACTATGATCTCATGTATATTTGTCGCCCATGGCGTTGTATAAAACTTGCTTTACAAATCTATATTGGTGATTGTCTCTGATTTTTGCTTTATGCGCGGGGTTTGGGTTGCGTTAGAGATAACCGTCGCAAACTTCGATTATGGATGATTGTCTGTTAGTTTCTAGATTCTAGAGATAGATTTAGGGCTAGCAATCTTTAATAGGCTTCGAAACTTAATGCCTTCGTGCCTTGAGCTAGCGTACGAAAGTATCGGCAATGGTAACACGGTTGTTCTCTCAACTTTGCGTTAGACATAACATGTGTTGTGAGTGATGCTGGGTGATATTGAGGAGTATTGTAGGTTGAGTATAACTGGTCGGTAAGTTTAAGTTTGTGAGGAGTCGATTATGTGCATGCCGGATAAGTTTGTCTTGCTGAAGAATGAATTTGTTTTATGTTTTAATGTTTACTTTTCTATTTTCTTGTTTGAAACCATTTAAAACCAAACTCATAAACGCGAGAGATTGTCGAACGACATTCTTTCCCTCGAACCGATCTCTGTGGACACGACATAAATCCCGGAGGGAATTTTTCCGAAAATAAATATTTTTGCTGCTTGCCCTATTCTGCATTCAATAGGATGCATGGCTCATGCATATGTTCCTTACACACAAAGGAAGAAACTTGATAACAAAAGTATAAAGTGTGTGAATCTTGGGGTTGGTATAGAATCCAAGGCTTACAAATGGTATGATCCTGTTAAAGGGAAAGTCGTCATCAATAGGGATGATGTATTTAACAAGTGAAGAGGTTGGGACTAGAACAAAAGTGAACAAGCAATCCCAAAGGAAAATTGAGCAAATGTAGACGATGAAAGGGAAGTTACCACCATAAATACCAAATATAGTTAAAAACAATGATCATGTTGATGGCTATGCAAATTAAAACAATCCAAAATAAGTAGGAAATCAAAATCGAGATAGCAATGCTGAGTCTATTGAGTCACCTCAGAGAATTAGAAGACCTCCAAGATATTGTAATGATTATGCTATTGAATTTAAGACTAAAATAGAAGATCAACTGAATAAAGTTGCATTATTTATCACAAATGAAGATCATGGCACCTATGGAAGATCTCAAGTCAAAAATTTAGAGGAAATCACTGATTTTGAAATAGAATCCATAGAGAAAAATGGCACCTGGGAGCTGACTATAGTTCATAAAGGCCTAAAGAGCAATGAAGTGAAATGGATCTAAAAAACAAAGTAAAATTAAAGATTAGATGTTGAAAAGCATAAGGATATATTAGTGGCAAAAAGATATTCTCAAAATTATGACATTAATTACAATGAAGTATTTTTTACATGTGGATAGGTGGATACTATAAAAGCTATTCTAATTTTTGTTTCCAGCCAAAGATAATGTGTTTTCCAACTTGATATCAAAATTTACTCCCTACACGGTGAGCTAGATGAATATGTCTACGTAAATCAACTTGTTGATTATCACAAAGGAAAATATGAATATGACACATTCTATAAATTGAGAAAGGCACTTTTATAAATTGAGACAAGCTACAAGAGCTTGGTGCAACATAATAAGATCGTACTTCCTAGGCATGGAATTTCAAATGTCGAAGCAAGGTATGGGGCTACATCAATGAAAGTATGTCAAAGAGATACTCTAGAGATTTATAATGGATGATTCGACTCCTGCATCTTTACCTATCGAACCAAATTTAAAGTTGGAGAAGCATGGAGAGGAAGACAAAGTCGATGCGACTTTGTTCAAACAAATTGTCGGATCTCTGAGATATGTGTGCAACAGTCGATCTGATATATGTTTCTCAGTCGGATTAGTGAGCAGATATATGATTGAACCAAGGGTGTCATACATGAAGGCTGCAAGAAGAATCCTGAGATACTTAAAAGGATCGACAAACTATGGAATTTTATTTCGATGAAACTCTGTAAGTAAAAGAGTTATGGTTACTTGTTATTCAGATGTTGATTGGTATGGAAATAAGGAAGATCGAAGAAGCACTACTGGATATTTCTTTCAAGTATTTGGTGCCCCAATATCGTGGTGCTCGAGAAAGCAACCTATTGTGGCATTGTCATCGTGTGATGCTGAATATATAGCAGGATCCTATATTGTGTGTCAAGCAATTTAGATCAGATCTGTGCTTGAAGAGATCAAGTTCGAAGTGAAGAAACCTCTGATATTGTATATTGATAATATCGATCCTCGTTTTCTTATTCTCTCTATTTCCCTTCTCAATGAAAGTAACTGATCGTACCTGGATCAAGAAGTATGACAGTGGCCAGCAACGTCGTATGGTCTTCAACTCCGGTGGTGATGATACGGCCGGGGGGGTGTACCTGCAAGGTACTCCGATGCCAAAGTCAGGAACGGGAGTAAGCAAGTACAGAAAAGCAAGTACGAGAGTAATAATGAACGTAACCTAACCCTCTCAAGTGAGAGGGTATTTATAGAATGCCCCCAACGTAGGGCCAACGGTCTCCTGCACTGGGCTGGATTGCAAGGCCCAATCCAGGTGACTGCCAGGGCTTACGTGGCGTAAGGAAGACCAGCACGTGGTCTCCGCCCTGGGGTAATGATCCTGAGATCTCCGAAAGGTACGCAGACCGATTCCTTTGGAGGTGGGAGGTTACAAGACAACGTGTCCTCGTAGGGAGGAGTACGTGGAGGTCGAGGAGAGAGGTGTTCTCCTCGACCCCAAGTTTTTGCTCAACAGCGCAGCCTAATACGTGGTTGACGAGGGGATGACATGAGTGTGCTCGGCGCTGATAGGGATGTGCTCGACGTTGGCTATTTATGGGCCATATTGGGCCGTACCAGTATTGGGCTGGGCCTGCCCGACGGTTGGGAAGGCATTGACCCAGTCCAAAACAGGAGCCCCCCAAGTCATTGCTCTGAGGTTTCAGAGTAATGACTTAAGGATCAGCCTCTATGACGAGGACGCCATAAGCATGCTCGATTCGTGCAGGTAACCCTTTGTTAGGGATACGTGTCGATGGGGAGATGTCTCCGTGTCAACGGGCATAATGCAATAGAAAGGCCACGAGCATGGGATGCTAGATGGGCAGAAATCTTGAACTCTGCTCGAATTGTGATGTTGCTGTTGGACGGTGCCGCGGGGAGATGAGGGGTTGTGAATGCGAGGACCAAGGCAGATGAAAGGACTAACGTGGGAACACGCGTGCCACGTGTCACCTGCCATTAATGCATAGGGGCGGCTAGGTCTAGGGCACTCAAGAGCCTAGGGACTCCCCGAGTCCCGTGAGGGGCCTATAAAATGGTTTGAGTTCGTGTCATTTGCATGTTCCCACCTTTTTCGCTCCAATCTTCTCTTCCCTTCTCTGCCGCTGCTCAACAGTTGTACACCGTCGTTCGCCGCCGCTTCCACCGCACCGGTCCTCCCTCTACCACTGTTTCAAGTAAGCTTCTAATCTTCTTCTTTTCTGTTTTGTTTTCCTCTAGTGGTTTCCCGGTGAACTGAAGAAGTTCCCGATAATGCCACGAAGATTCCGGCTAAAACGGCGGAACTTTTCTAGGGTTCCGTTTGATTCAACGGAGGCTTGGGATGAATATCTTGGGGACCTGATGAATTCCCCGAGGACAAGCGATGAATGTCCCAGGGAGGTGAGATGAGAGAGAACCGAGGACCTGAAGAAGATCCCTGGATGGGATAAAGGTATTGGATAGTTCCTCGGTGCTCCGAGCAGCCCCCACGCTCTCATTGCCCTTTCACTTGATCGGCAGTGGAAGGGTGGATTTGGTCGTGGCCAACGAATTCACCTATTTACTCTGCTTTTCAGGTAAAAAAGGTTGTGAGGCTTGTGGGCATCATCCAGATAGACACCGAACCTGACTTGGCCGAACCTGTGCAGCTTCCCCGGGAGGAGCCCCTGCGTCCGGGCGCCGATTGGGCCGACGAGGAGCCCTTACGAATTCGCTCGCGATTTACCCTTGATGATACAGACGCCTTCGCAATCGTCGAGGACGTCGCTGTGGGCGAGCAGACGAACTGGACGGTCTTTTAGTCTAGGGAACACCACCATATCTGCTCGAATTACCGTGGGTTAAGGTTCCCTATGTACGAGTTCGCTTTTAAGGAGGCTGGCATTCGTCTCCCTTTCAACGGCTTTCAGTTGGGGGTGTTCAACGGGTTGCACCTGGCGCCGTCTCAGCTTCAACCCACTGCGCTAGCTTTCATGCGGGCGTTCGAGCTCGTGTGCGACTGCCTCAACATCGGGACCACTCTCTCCCTCTTATTTCGCATATTCCACCTTCAACGGTCGACTAACCAAGGGCGACACAACTGGGTCTCCTTCAAGAAGCCGAGGAAGTTATTCAAGGCGTACTTGAATTCCGTTCGGAATTTCAAGGATAGGTTTTACAACGTCATGCCTGCGACGCACGAGGCTGTGGGCACGCTTTATGATATCGTGACTGACGAGGTTGGGGAGGAGAGGTTCGTGTCCAAGTGCCCCCTGGAGTGGGAGGATAAGCACTTCGCGCGTGGCACATATGCCTACCTCGTGAAGCACGGCGAGCTGTCGGAGGAGGAAAAAGAGGCGTACGCAAAGCTGGTCGCGTATGTCACCAGCTTCAACCGGGCCAAATGTATAACTAGAGACGGAAAATTTGTCCTCGACCCGCGGGGAAGGGTTGTGACTGCAACACGTTACATAAACACCAAGGCTCTCCTTGAGTCCAAGTCCCCCGACGAAGCCAAGAGGTTCTTAGGTAGAAGCCCATTGTTCTACTCGGGCGTTCACCTTATTTTATTTCCTTGTGCTAACTTTTTTCGTGTTTTCCCTTGCAGGTCAAATGTCGAACGCCATCGAGCACATCATGAAGATGGCCGCTGACCGGGCACCCAAACGAACTAAAGGCCATGTTCGCGAGGTTATTCAAACAGCGGTTCCCCTTGGAGGAACAAGCAGCTCTTCTTCTCCACAATGCAGTCAGTCTCCCCCTCAGAGGGCACCCCTGCCAAGAGGACGAGGACTGAGGGACCCATCCTCATGGATCTCGAGGGCCCTATCCCATCGGAGAAGTTTTTGCTGCTCGTCTATCACCTTCAGCAGAACTTCTTCGGGGGAAGCCCTCCTGTCGTCGCTGAGGACGAGGTGAGGGTAGTCCTGGGAATAGACGGAGTGGCCAGAAAGGAGGCGTTTGTCGAGGACTTGGCGGCCATGATGCGAATCTTCGAGACTGCCTTGATCTTGAACGAGGGGACCTCCCCTGCCTCCGAGTTGCAGAAGCTAAAGGATGAATACACTGCCCTCGAGAAGGAGAAGGACAAGGTTGAGGGTGATCTGCAAGAGGCCCAGTCCAAGTGCGAGAACTATGCCAACATCCTCCACGAGCTTAATGAGGCCAACGCTGCACTAAAGGCGACTCAAGAGGAGCGTGACCGCCACCGGACCAGGGTTGCTGAGCTGGAAGCTGCTGCTCGTCCTACAGAGAATGAGTCCGCCGAAGAGAAAGGTTTCACCAACCGTGTGGCTCTGATCGCTAAGATTCGGGAGCTTTAGCAAGATAGTCTAGAGGCCCTCAAGATAGGCTTTAAAAATGTTGTGACGCAGGTCGAGGCCGAGAATCCAGATGTCCAGCTTGCGCTCGACAGGATTAATCTGTTCCTTCGTGTGGTCGACGGTAAGTTGGACGTGCCAGAGGAGGAGGACGGGGAGACTGCTGGCCGAATCGAGGAAGAGATCGCTATTTAGTTCTTTTGTTTGCTCGACTTGCATGCCATTACTTTTTTGGTTTTTTTGTTTGGCCTGCGTGCCATTTTTGTGATGACTTTTGCCCGGCCTGCGAACCAAGGGATTTTTTATATTTTTGTAATATCTGCACAATGGGCCTCTGCCCGCTTAATGCTTTGATTTTCGCTTATTTGTGTGTATGATGATGTATGCTTTCGCTTGTTTGTGTGTGTGATGCTATTGTTTTTGTCTAAGTGTTGGTAATTTGGGAGTTTGCTCGCCTTTGTTGATCCTCGATCGTGTGGGGGAACTGGTAGAGTGGCCGGAGGTGTATCCCGACCTTCAACGAGGCTAAGAGCTCGATCGAGGTCTTAGCTTCATGGCGTGAACTTCCTATCGCGATCTGGGCATTCTTCCTGATTGGCACGATGACGAAGGAGCTCGGTCGAGGGGTCCTCTTCGGATCAAAAGTCCTCGCGCACACACAACGCGGCCCTTGATCATCGTGTTTCATATAGGGGAGTCGCGGTTGTACCCTAGTGCGCCCTCGTAATCGCGACGTAGTCGTGTCGCGGGCAGTGTCTAACTTTAGTATTGCTTAAGTTTCTCAGCGTTCCATGATCGAGCAAGTTCTTCCCCGTGTAGATTTTCGAGGTAGTAGGATCTTGTCCCCGTTTTAGCTCGGACGCGGTACGGGCCCTCCCAGTTTGCGGCGAGCTTGCCTTCTCGCGAATCTTTCTGGTTCCTTCGTAGGACGAGGGTGCCTACTTGAAAATCACGCTTAATAACTTTGTTGTTATAACGTAGAGTGATTTTCTGCTTAAGTTAGGCTTCCTGGAGGGATGCGCCCGTCCTTATCTCCTCGACAAAGTCGAGTTCTTTCCTTAGGGCCTCACTGTTCGCGCCCTCGTCGAGGGGGGCCTCCGTTCTCCTCGAGGGTTCCCTGATCTCCACGGGGATCACCGCTTCTGTTCCGTAGGTCAGACGGAAGGGGGTCTCCCCGGCCGTGGAATATGGGGTTGTTCGGTAGGCCCAGAGGATGCTGTGTAGTTCCTCGACCCATCTTTGCTTGGCATCGCCTAGTCGGCATTTCAATCCTCGAAGGATTACTCTGTTCGCTGCTTCGGCCTGCCCGTTCGTTTGAGGGTGTTCGGCCGACGTGAAGTGCTGCTTCGTGCACAGCTTGGTGACGAAGTCTTGGAAGTTCCTATCGGTGAGCTGTGTCCCATTGTCGGTGACTGTAAGACCCTAATTTTTTACCCCTAAGATTCCACATATCATTTACATCTCATTTTTGCATATTTACCACAAACAAGATCATACATTGGTTCCCTCTTTTATAGGTTTGTGCCTTGCAAGGATCACCGAGCATCTGTGTGTTTTCTTATTTGCCTTTATTTGCTTATGTTTACTAACCTTTAATCAAAATCCAAAAATATGTTTGATTTTGTCTTCGCTAACTTTTTCAGGAAGGGAATCAAGGATATTAAACAGTCCCTCAGCTCAAATGAATTTCATCTGAACAAAGTCAAAGTTGATCTGCAAACAATTCAAAATTCATCTGATCAAGAGTTTCCAAGATTTAATTGATTATTATTCAAGAGACTCCAAGGTTTATGTGTTTATTTCCATGCCTTCTTTGACAAATCAAGAAAATCGAGCCAGAACCATCACAATCCAGCCAACAAGCCATTTTTCAAGATTTTCAACTGTGCAATCGATTGCACTTTTGGTCCAATCGATTGCACCATTCATTTTTTGCCTAGAATTTGAAGTTTTCAGCAGTGCAGTCTATTCGCGCTACAGTGCAATCGACTGAACAGGGACAGAATTGGCCAAAATCAGCATTTTTCAAATTTTGAAGCATTTGGCACCAATTTTCATCATTTTGGAATATTCCATTTCATTTTAATTCCCCTACATCACTTTGATTAATTACTACCATGTACCTCCACTAATCACCACTCTTTTAATAATTCCCTCTAAATTTGAAGTCCAATCCTAATTTTCAAATTCCAAGCCTAATTCCAAACCACCAAATTCCCAAGCCTAAACTCTTTAAATAGAGCCTTCATTTCATTCATTCATTCAAGCTTTTGAGAGCCAAAAAACGTCTTGCAAATTCTCTCCCCAACCACAAAATTCACCAAAGCTCACATCTCTTTTTAAAAGTTAACAAGAATTCACATTGAATCTTGTTCAACTTTGAGCTAAACCTTCATCCATTCTTGTTTTTGTTCATCAATTATAGTAGATCAGGGCTTTGGAGTGTAGATCTTGAAGCAATTTGAAGGAATTTTCAGATTTGAAGTGGTAATTCATCTTTCACCATTGTTGAAGCTTCATCTTCATCTTCCACGATGTAGATCTTTGGAGATCCTTGTTACTTGATCCTTTGGATCTTGTAATTGTGTTTAATTACTGGTATTTGTTTCTATTTGCTTTGAAATTTCGTGCACTTTTGATTCCATGATCATGAGGTATTTGAAGAAAGTTTTAGATCATGATCATGTTGAATTTTGCTGAATTTTTGCTGTCACGGCAGGGTGCAACCGATTTGCATTTTCGTGTAATAGACTGGACAATGCTGTTTTTTGCATTCTTTTTGCAAATCTGTCAGCGTGCAATCGACTGCACCTTTTGTGCAATCGACTGCACAGAGTCAGAATTGTGTTTTTGGCCTATTTTTGGGGTTGTTTTGGTTCCTTTTCCATTTTCTTCCCTCTTCTTTTGTTCTTAGCCTTAGATCACATAATTGTGTGGTTTAATTTGGCTTTCTCTTCATATATTTCTCTTTTCTTTTGATTGATGAAAGTCGTAAAGATCTTGGAATTCCGTTGTTGAATTTCGATCTAGACTAGATCGTTACCTTCTTTTCTTTTCGTGCGATATTGCTTTTGGATGACGATTTACATATCGTTCATCTAGCATGCATTAGCACAAAGAGCTATTGACCGGCCTCATTTGTAGGGTAATTACTTCGTAAATTACTCGGCGATTGCTTAACATAGCGCAATATTTGTCCCGTATCGGAAAACTATCAAGAATGGTTGATTATTTGTCTTATGATTCAAAACTCTTGAAACTTGTTGTTAGGAGGCTTTGGTCTTATCAATCCTCTAATGATTTTTCATCAACCTTGACCTAAGTGCAATTATTCAATTGTTATAGATCATTAACGCTAACAACTAACAACTAATCACTAACTTCTAACTTTACTTTTATGCTTCATTTTTATCATTTCATATCATGTTTATGCTTATGCAATTTTTCCTTTGTCCGTTGGACATATGTTTATGCTTCCACAATTTTCCCTTTGTCCGTTGGACATATGTTTATGTTTCTGCAATTTTTCCTTTGTCCGTTGGACACATGTTTATGCTTATGCCTTTTTCTCTTTGTCCACTTGGACCAAAAACATTAATAAAGGCCAAAACCTCTAAAAAACTTGTGCTTCTAATCTTGGACTATGGTTACTATCCTATGCAATGGACATGGAGTTTTGCACCTAGACCTTGGCTTCAATGCTATTCTTTGATCCTTGGACTTGGAACTAGGACTTTCTCCCTTTGCTTTGGAATTATGGTTCGAAGACTTTGGACTTCAATGCTATTCTTGAATCCTTGGACTTAGAACTAGGACCTTTTCCCTTTGCTTTGGAATTATGGTTCAAAGACTTTGAAGACTTGCCTTTATTTGGCCAATTTGCTTAAGGATGGAATTCTTTTAATATTGCTTTGAAGTGGTTCCATTGTGGTTAGATCATTATATTCCTTAGCTTTTACTTTATGCTTTAGGATAGTCACTTCTTCTCCTCCCCATTCTTTAATTTTCAAAACTCTCCCCCTTTTCAAAACTTTCTTGATTTCAAACTATCACATCTTTCATAATCAAACCTTGACTTTGTCAAGTGATTTTACTCTTTTTCTTTTCATTTCTTAACAAATGCTAAACTACATAAGCATGTTGACACCTTTTTCAAAAGACTTTTAAAAAACACCAAACTCATTCAAACTCTTTTTGTACCCTTGTTCACTTTTTCCTTTAACTTTTTCATAAGTTTAGACATGATTCATTTCTTTAAGCGAAATTATTCGCTTGGAAATGACGATTTGTCTTTACATTTAAAATCAATCAAAACAAACAATTTTCATTCTTTCTACCATGAACTAGGGGGTTTTGATCCTACATTGCACATCGTGGGTACGTAGGCATGAGGCGACAAGTCTCTCTAAACACAAAAATCTTAAAAAAATAATTTCTCTTCTCATCCCCTCAATCTCTTTTCAAACAAGCAATTTTCAGACCAAAAGCGTAAATATTTCAAAGGGTTCCCGTGGAGTACCACAGATGTTTTGGGTGCGTAAAACCTTCCCTCTGCATAACCAACCCCTTACCCGGATTCTCTTCACTTGTTCTTGTTTAGAGCTTGTGTAGGTTTTGTTCGTTCTTTTTTCCTTTGCCTTTTGTGGAATAAATAAAAGCGCGTGGCGACTCTTGCTTTTCGAGTTAAGTTAATCAATAGCTTACACTCACGGTTTTGCCGCAACAGGAAAGTGGCAACTCTGCTGGGGACAGATTGACCTCTTGTTGGTCCATCCCTTAAGGGGTTTAGCCTACTTTGATTTATTTACTACTTTTTGTCTGACTTGCTTGTTGTCTGTCTGTTCTGGTTGGGATGTTTTGAGAGATAAGCCCAATACACAGGCTTGAGTATACACTTGGGACTAGATTGGAAAGCAGTGGGACCTACGCGCCGTCTTGGTACGTTTGGTGTTCACGAAATTCACTTCCAGACGAGGCTATCTTGGGAGATATTCTGACGTGCGTGTCTTGCGCATTTTAGGGTGTTGATCTAGAGAGCTGTCGACTCTGGCGACCGCCTCCCAAGAATTCAGCAACGCCTCTTCTCCCGACATGTGATAATGGCATACCAGAAATGGCAAACCCATTACACTTGTCGATCCGAGGACCCAATGCTGGGAACTTGCTATAGGATATCCTTTTTGGGGGAATCAGTGGACTACCTCTTTGTTTGGCGATAGTATTGTACCCCGAGGGATGAATGTACTATTGCTTCTCAAATTGAGAATCTGAAACTGAGGATCTCGGCTTTTTAGTACCCACATGTGAGAATGGGCGGGTGTTTACAGGTTTGCAGGAAACTCTGACTTTCAACATACCTGGTACTTTGGATTTCTTATCAGTGTAGACTTATCAACCTGGTATTCCGGTATTTTGGTATATTGGTATTCCGATATTCTCTTCAGAGCGAACCTTTAAACCTGTGTGCTTCGAGTGATCTTGTTTGTGGTTGTTGCATTCATGAACTCTTGCATCCATGAGCATACATATGCATTTCTTCCCAGTTGCCTCAGAAACTCATTTCAATTATCTCCTTCTCCAGTTATCTGTTCGCCGTCAAGCTGTTTCCTCAACACAACTGCGGAACTAGAGCTGCTATCAGATTAAGAATGGAAAACCAAGAACAACACAACGTCGAAGTCAGAATGGAAATTGATGAGTTGAAGGCCGGTATGACAAAGCTCACAGAAATGCTGCAAGTTCTGATTGCTAGAGGCGAACCACCTCAGAGGACTGTGATTGTTGAAACTTCAACTGCTGCTGTTGACCCTCCACTGACTCAGCAACCAGCTTCTACTTGGCCAGAATTTGGGTTACCTCTGAATTACTCGCCACCATTTGCAACTACTCCTGTGTTTGTTCCGTCTGTATTTCCAGTATCTTCAGCTCCACTGTTCATTGAGCCTCAGCCTGTTGTGCATTCTGTTGCTCAAGCTATTCCTGAGAATCCTTCTTTCGTGTACCATGCTGCTGGTCCACAATCTGAAAGTCAGGGAGAACCTAGATACATTGAAGAAGTCAGAGAGCAATGGCAAACTCTAGACAAAAGGATAAGAGTCGTGGAAGGAAGTGATGTCTTTAATGCTGCCGCAATGGACATGTGTTTGGTTTCCGACTTGGTTATTCCTCCAAAATTCAAAACTCCTGATTTTGAGAAATACAAGGGGCACCCCTGTCCCAGAACCCACTTGGTGATGTACTGCCGCAAGATGGCTGCTCATGCCAAAAATGACAAACTGCTCATTCACTGTTTCCAAGACAGCTTGAGTGGGGCTTCAATGAAATGGTATATGGGACTTGATAAGAACCGTATCCAAAGCTGGAATGACTTGGGTGATGCTTTCTTAAAGCAATATAAGTACAATCTGGACATGGCGCCTGATCACCGTCAATTACAGAACATGTCTCAAAAATAAAAGGAATCCTTTAAGGAGTACGCTCAGCGCTGGAGAGAGCTAGTTGCTCAAGTGGAGCCACCCTTGGCTGAAAAAGAATTGACTGGGTTGTTCATGGACACTCTTCAGCCACTCTTTTGGGAAAAGATGATAGGCAGTGTACCATATGGTTTTGCTGACCTAGTCACTATTGGATAAAGACTAGAAGAAGGTATCAAGAAAGGAAAGATTGCTAATGCAGAAGCCTTTAGTGGTGCTAAAAAATATGCTGGGAATTTTCAAAAGAAAAAGGTTGGTGATGCCCATGCTGTTTCAGTTGAAGGGAAACCTCGTCACAGGCAACAACAATATGTAGCTGCAGTTGCTCCTGTTATCAATGCTCAAAACATTTAAGCTCCTCGTCAGGCTGTTAGACAGAATCAAAATCGCAATAGGGTTAACTTTGATCCTATCCCGATGTCTTACACTGAGCTGTATCCAGATCTTGTAAATAAAGGTTTGATTACAACGAGGGATCTACCTCCTCCTCCAAATCCTCTTCCAGCCGGCTATAGGGCTGGTCTTCACTGTGAGTTCCATTAAGGTGGGGCAAGCCATAACTTGGACGGCTACTATGCATTGAAAGCTAGAGTACAAGACTTGGCGAACTTAAAGATTCTGGACTTTGTTGATAATAATCCCAATGTTGTCAAAAATCCTTTGCCAGAGCATGCCAAGTGAAGTTTGAGTCAGTTCAGATGGATCATCTCCTAAAGCCAGTGTTTCAGAAAGGACAGCTCATCCTTGTTGCTGATTCGTCACTAGGCCTTGTTTCTTTCTGTTTGCATCTTTCTTTGATTGTATTGACTGTTTGTTTTCGAACTTTATTTGTACTTTCATGGTAATTTCAATGAAACGAGCATTGCAATGTTTGATTCAATTCATTTATATCCACGGTGTGCATCTTTATGCTTTCTTTTTCACAAAACAAAAATATATCTCCTGTTCATTTTCTTTATCAAACTTTTGTTTATGCAAAGATTGGAGGGAGGATGATTAAAATGAAATACCTGAAATTGCTGGATTGTATGCTTTCAATTAAAACTTGGCTGATGATATAGAGGCATTATTTCAACTCCCAAACACTGGAGAAATAAGGAAGTTAATCCTTTGTCAACCCCTTCGAGCCTAGAAGGTGGAGTTTCTTTTTGTACGAAAAAACCTGCAATTTTAACCTGGGGATGGGTAGTTCTTAGTTAATTTGACTGTGTATTTAAACACAAGAGAATCACTGCAATCATAAGCTTTCCTTTGCACACATCAAATAAGTGTCGAAGATGTCTTTCAAATCAAAAGCCAATGATGGTTCACTGTAATCATTAAGCCAGGCAGTCATTATCTTTAAAAAAAAAGAGAATAATAAAGATCAAATGAAAAGCCCGCTAAGTCAAAGCCTATGAAGGAGACTTAGGCAAAAATTAGGGCATCTCGCTGACTGTAAACTCAAATGACACAGTTTAGGCAAAAGTTAGGGATAACAAAAGAAAAATCAATCAAGAGGTTACCAAAATCCTCAAAGACAAAACGAGTTGATTAAGGTCCTCATCAAAAACAACAAAATGTTGTAAGAAGGAGTGACTGCCATCTCAAAAATCCCTTGGCTCTTGATTCATCATCATAACAGTGTTGCAATTCCAAAATCTCCTGGAACCTGAATGCATAGTTTGAATTAACTGAGCATAGGACTGGAGATCATCAAGAAGAATGGGTTGGGTACAAATAAACTTTGAGCCTATATCCTTTGTTTCAAAAACCGTGAACCAGACCACATTACAACCTTCAAAAGACCTAATTGAAGCCAGGTTTATTTTGAAAGCATACTACAGCAAGGTTGCGTAAATTGACTCCTAAGTTTGTCGCCAATCATTTGCTTTGATGTCTTACCTTTGCTTTCTCTTTCATTTTTGAATGTTTAAACCACCGTGTTTTGACAAGTGATTCATTTGCTTTACATCAATAATATCATTCCAAAATGATTTTTGATTTCAAAATTGCATGAGCTTTGCATTAAAATTACCATGTTTGTTTGAATGATTTTATTTGCAGGCAAACTTTCCTCATCAAGAAATTTTCAAACGGTTGAGAAACTTGGTCACTGATCCTATCAGGGGCACATTACTTCTAGATCCTGTTGTGAATCAGTTCAAGATTTGTTGCTCAATGCAAGTTATTCTCAGATTTGGTTAGCCAGAAGATCTCTTTCAAGATTCATACTGAGTTTAGCCTTCTCAATAGTCATTTCAAGAACTGAAGCCATGATCAATCCATCCCCAGCAATCAAGCTGAAGCCATGATCAGTTTGTCCTCAACAATCATTTCAAGAATTGAAGCCATGATCAGTTCATTCTTCCCTTGCAGCAGTCAAACTAAAGCCATGATCAGTTTATCCTCATCAGTCAATCAACTTGGGGCAGTTTTCTTTGAGAATCCTCAGGATGTCTTTCCTCAAAAGACCATCAGCCTGATACAATTCATAAGTGTGACAGAGATGTGTTCAACATTTTCTCTCCGAGCAGAGTGGGCAGTGTTCCCTGTGTTGAGGAATCAGAGTTCCATTATCCCCTCACAAAAGAGCCTATCTCAGTTGTCCTTATCATATGCATCGCATACGTAAATCATTCATATATCATACATAGAAAGATTTGCATAGCTCAAAGTGTGCTTCACACTCATATGCATTTTTCGGAGGTCCTGTTGTTGCCAACATCTTACCTTGTGATCAAAGTCCAACTTACTTGGCGCCTACCAAAACATTTACCTGTCTTTTCACCCAGTGTTATTCCTGGATGTCTTGTTTATTTTATTTCTTTCCAGTGCTATTCCTGGATGTTGTCATTTCCCTGTGCATCGTGTTAGACGCTTCTCTTCTTTCATTCCAGTGCTATTCCTAGATCTTTGTTTTTCTTTCACTCCAGTGTCATTCCTGGATGTCTGTCTCTATTAATATCTAGTGACATTCCTGGATATGTTGTTCCTCTTGTTTCCCCCAGTGCTATTCCTGGAAGTTTTGCCTCTGTTCTATAATCCCCATCAGATTTGCTTGGATATCTTTCAGTGTCATTCCTGAAAGTTTTATTTGTTCATTCAGTGCCATTCCTGGATGAGTTTTCTCCTTTGCATTCAGTGCCTTTCCTGGATGTCTTTTTCACTATCATTCAGTGCCATTCCTGAGTGTAGTGATTTACCTTTACCTTTCAGTGCCATTCCTGAAAGTCCTTGCTCACTTTATTCAATGCCATTCCTGGATATTGAGAACTCTTTTATCCAATGCCATTCTTGGATGATTCTGTTGTACTTTTTCCAGAACTTTTCTCACTACATTCAATGCCATTCTTGGATGTTGAGATTACTTTTGTCCAATGCCATTCTTGGACACCTTTTCCCCAACCGAGTTCAATGTTATTCTTGGATATCTCGGATGTTTAACCTTGCCATCCAATGCCATTCTTGGATGTCCCTAATGAAGTTTTCCAAATGGAAGTTTTGTTGCCCCATTCAATGCCATTCTTGAATGTTGAGATGCCTTTATCCAATGCCATTCTTGGCTATATTATCCCCAATATAGTGTTTTTCACCTCCATCCAATGCTATTCTTGGATGACGCTGCTGTTTTTACCAGAAACTTTCTTGTTGTTGTCTAATGTTATTCTTGGACATCTTTTAGCATACCTTTTGTCTCGTTCATAGTTTCTATCCAATGCCATTCTTGGATGTCACTACTCGTCTTCCAGGGTCTTGTCCCTCTTTCCCCAACTATTGATGGATACTTCTTGTCACCTTGACAGATCTCCAGAAATAGCTTGTGTCCCCCGACGTGTCTTTTCGCGTTCTCTCTTAAATTACCTTATATCTCTTGTTTCAAGTTTCCCCGCAGTCTGTTTCATCCTTTGCATTCATATGGCATCTTAGGGCTAAAAAATATAGCTTTTTGTATTTAAGTATCTTCATATCTCCCGATAGAAGAGACTTAAATAGGGGCAGCTGTAAGACCCTAATTTTTGACCCCTAAGATTCCACATATCATTTACATCTCATTTTTGCATTTTTACCACAAACAAGATCACACATTGGTTCCCTCTTTTATAGGTTTGTGCCTTGCAGGGATCACTGAGCATCTGTGTGTTTTCTTATTTGCCTTTATTTGTTTATGTTTACTAACTTTTAATCAAAATCCAAAAATATGTTTGTTTTTGTCTTCGCTAACTTTTTCAGGAAGGGAATCAAGGATATCAAACAGTCCCTCAGCTCGAATGAATTTCATCTGAACAAAGTCAAAGTTGATCTGCAAACAATTCAAAATTCATCTGATCAAGAGTTTCCAAGATTTAATTGATTATTATTCAAGAGACTCCAAGGTTCATGTGTTTATTTCCATGCCTTCTTTGACAAATCAAGAAAATCGAGCCAGAACCATCACAATCCAGCCAACAAGCCATTTTTCAAGTTTTTCAACTGTGCAATCAATTTCACTATTGGTTCAATCGATTGCACCATTCATTTTTTTCCTAGAATTTGAAGTTTTCAACAGTGCAGTCTATTCGCGCTATAGTGCAATCGACTGAACAGGGACAGAATTGGCCAAAATCAGCATTTTTCAAATTTTGAAGCATTTGGCACCAATTTTCATCATTTTGGAATATTCCATTTCATTTTAATTCCCCTACATCACTTTGATTAATTACTACCATGTACCTCCACTAATCACCACTCTTTTAATAATTCCCTCCAAATTTAAAGTCCAATCCTAATTTTCAAATTCCAAGCCTAATTCCAAACCACCAAATTCCCAAGCCTAAACTCTTTAAATAGAGCCTTCATTTCATTCATTCATTCAAGCTTTTGAGAGCCAAAAAACGTCTTGCAAATTCTCTCCCCAACCACAAAATTCACCAAAGCTCACATCTCTTTTTGAAAGTCAACAAGAATTCACATTGAATCTTGTTCAACTTTGAGCTAAACCTTCATCCATTCTTGTTTTTGCTCATCAATTATAGTAGATCAAGGCTTTGGAGTGTAGATCTTGAAGCAATTTGAAGGAATTTTCAGATTTGAAGTGGTAATTCATCTTTCACCATTGTTGAAGCTTCATCTTCATCTTCCACAATGTAGATCTTTGGAGATCCTTGTTACTTGATCCTTTGGATCTTGTAATTGTGTTTAATTACTGGTATTTGTTGCTATTTGCTTTGAAATTTCGTGCACTTTTGATTTCATGACCATGAGGTATTTGAAGAAAGTTTTAGATCATGATCATGTTGAATTTTGCTGAATTTTTGCTGTCACAGCAGGGTGCAATCGATTTGTATTTTCGTGCAATAGACTATACAGTGTTGTTTTTTGCCTTGTTTTTGCAAATCTGTCAGCGTGCAATCGACTGCACCTTTTGTGCAATCGACTGCACAGAGTCAGAATTGTGTTTTTGGCCTATTTTTGGGGCTGTTTTGGTTCCTTTTCCATTTTCTTCCCTCTCCTTTTGTTCTTAGCCTTAGATCACATAATTGTGTGGTTTAATTTGGCTTTCTCTTCATATATTTCTCTTTTCTTTTGATCGATGAAAGTCGTAAAGATCTTGGAATTCCGTTGTCGAATTTCGATCTAGACTAGATCGTTACCTTCTTTTCTTTTCGTGCGGTATTGCTTTCGGATGACGATTTACATATCGTTCATCTAGCATGCATTAGCACAAAAAGCTATTGATCGGCCTCATTTGTAGGGTAATTACTCCGTAAATTACTCGGCGATTGCTTAACATAGCGCAATATTTGTCCTGTATCGGAAAACTATCAAGAATGGTTGATTATTTGTCTTATGGTTCAAAACTCTTGAAACTTGTTGTTAGGAGGCTTTGGTCTTATCAATCCTCTAATGAGTTTTCATCAACCTTGACCTAAGTGCAATTATTCAATTGTTATTGATCATTAACACTAACAACTAACAACTAATCACTAACTTCTAACTTTACTTTTATGCTTCATTTTTATCATTTCATATCATGTTTATGCTTCCGCAATTTTTCCTTTGTCCGTTGGACATATGTTTATGCTTCCGCAATTTTCCCTTTGTCCGTTGGACATATGTTTATGTTTCCACAATTTTTCCTTTGTCCGTTGGACACATGTTTATGCTTATGCCTTTTTCTCTTTGTCCACTTGGACCAAAAACATTAATAAAGGCCAAAACCTCTAAAAAACTTGTGCTTCTAATCTTGGACTATGGTTACTATCCTATGAAATGGACATGGAGTTTAGCACCTAGACTTTGGACTTCAATGCTATTCTTGGATCCTTGTACTTAGAACTAGAACTTTCTCCCTTTGCTTTGGTATTATGGTTCGAAGACTTTGGACTTCAATGCTATTCTTGAATCCTTGGACTTAGAACTAGGACCTTTTCCCTTTGCTTTGGAATTATGGTTCAAAGACTTTGAAGACTTGCCTTTATTTGGCCAACTTTCTTAAGGATGGAATTCTTTTAATATTTCTTTGAAGTGGCTCCATTGTGGTTAGATCATTTTATTCCTTAGCTTTTACTTTATGCTTTAGGATAGTCACTTCTTCTCCTCCCCATTCTTCAATTTTCAAAACTCTCCCCCTTTTCAAAACTTTCTTGATTTCATACTATCACATCTTTCATAATCAAACCTTGACTTTGTCAAGTGATTTTACTCTTTTTCTTTTCATTTCTTAACAAATGCTAAACTACATAAGCATGTTGACACCTTTTTCAAAAGACTTTTAAAAAATACCAAACTCATTCAAACTCTTTTTGTGCCCTTGTGCACTTTTTCCTTTAACTTTTTCATAAGTTTAGACATGATTCATTTCTTTAAGTGGAATTATTCGTGTTGCTTCTTGGATTGGCTAGAATTTTGGTAAAACAAAGTTGTTCAATGTTGATGTCACATGGGTGATGTCTTAACATTGAGTATTAACATTGGTTTATGTTAAGTGTATAACTTGTTGGAGTTGTGAAGTCTGATGTCACATGCGATGTTGTGACATCAGGTCTGCAGAAGATTAATAACATCAGGTTTAGTGATGTTGTTAGGGTTTGCGTTTTAGCTGGAAGTTGGGAGAGCTGTTAGTCTCATTGGTTGCGGATATCTTGGGATAGATATTCTCTGTTGCATAGAGATTTGATGCAGATTTGTAGGAGTGTTTAAAGGTTGAAGATTTAAAAAGATTTTGGGGATAAAATCTGTTTTGAAGATTCAGTTTTAAATAAAAAATCAGGTCAGATATTGTAGCAGGTCCAAGCCCAATTCAAATTGCTATATAAAGCGCATCAATCCTGAAGGAAAAGTAACGAAGAAAAAGAGCTAAAGACTGAGTGTCGTTTGCGTCTTCGTGTTTATATTGTAAAGCATTCTAGTGTGAATTGGTGTTGTTTTGAGTTGTTCTTAATCAAAGCCGTGAAGCAGAATCAAGTTGAGTTATTCAAAGTGTGTGATCATTGAATTATATCACTGAAGTGATTTAGGGATTTAGTAGTGTTCTCATATCTAAGTGGTCTCTTAGGTAGAAGGTTCATTAAGTAGTGATTAAGTTTAGGAGATGTCAACAGGGTTGTTGATTCTGTAAATTAATACTACTGATAGTGAAATTCATCCCTGGCTTGGTAGCCTCCAGACGTAGGTAGTTAGACCAAACTGGGTGAACAATTCATTGTGTTGATTTATTGCTTGTTATTGCATTGTCCATTGCAGAGTGTGTTGTTGTGACATCGCACTTAACATCACACATCTGGTACCAGAATTTCAATTGGTATCAGAGCAGGCATCCTGCTATGCATCTGGGTGAGATCTAGGGCTGATACTTTCTGGTAAAGATGGATAAGGAAGTTGGTGGATTTGTGAATAGACCCCCTATTTTGGATGGCTCGAATTATGATTATTGGAAACCAAGGATGATGACCTTTTTGAAATCCTTGGACAACAGGGCTTGGAAGGCTATCATAAAAGAATGGAAAGCACCTGTTGTGTTTGAAAAAGATGATGCTGGGAAGATAAAGAGGGCACCTCAAAGCTGAAACCTGAAGAAGAATGGACCAAGGAAGAAGATGAGCTTGCCCTTGGTAATTCCAAAGCTTTAAATGCTATTTTCAATGGAGTAGATAAGAATATATTCAGGTTGATCAATACCTGTGAAGTTGCTAAGGAAGCTTGGGACATCTTGAAGACTACACGTGAAGGATCTTCTAGAGTTAAGATGTCAAGACTTCAGATTCTAACATCTAAGTTTGAAAGTCTGAAGATGAAGGAAGATGAGACTATCCATGACTTCCACATGAGTATCCTTGAGCTGTCCAATGCATCCAGTGCTCTTGGAGAAAAGATGTCAGAAGAAAAGCTTGTAAGGAAAATCCTTAGGTCCCTTCCTAAGAGGTACAAGATGAAGGTGACTGCAATTGAAGAAGCTCAAGACATCAGCAAAATGAGGGTTGATGAGCTTATTGGATCTCTTCAAACATTTGAGCTAGGGTTAAGTGAAGAGGAACCGGAGAAGAAATCCAAGAGTATAGCTTTGGTTTCCAGTTCTGAAGAAGCCAAGAAAGGGAAAGAAGATGATTCTCAGGAGGAGTTATCTCAGGCTATTGCTTTATTGGGTAAACAGTTCAACAAAGTTATGAAGAGGATAAATAGGAGTTATAATCCCAATGTCAAGAACATTACCTCTGACATCAACAGATCAGGAGAACAAGGGAAGAAGTCTAAAGATGAAGAAAAATCCAGTAATGACAAAGGGATACAATGCTTTGAGTGTGAAGGGTATGGACATGTCAAGAAGGAATGCCCTACTTTTCTAAAGAAGCAGAAAGGGTTATCAGCTTCTTGGTCTGACAGTGAGAGTGAATCTGAAGAAAATTCAGCTAAACTTGTTAGAGCTATGGTTGGGGTTTATGAGTCAGATAATGATTCTTGTGATGATGAGGTGACTTATGATGAACTTGCTATCACTTATAAAGATCTTTTCATAAGAAGTGAACAAGTGTGTCTTGAAGGAGAAGAGCTGAAGAAAACCATAGTACAGTTAAAAGCTGAAAAGACTGAACTCGAAGCTGAAGTCAGTATGCTTAACTATAAACTGGACTCTATGACCAAAACTATCAGAATGTTGAACAATGGTACTGATGCTTTAGACAACATTCTTAGTATTGGGAAGATGGCTGCAGACAAATGTGGTTTGGGATTCACCAATAATGCAGGTTCTATTGATGTTATCACCTCCAAACCAGTGATGTTAAAACAGATGTTAGAACATCATGACAAAACTCCATCCAAGAGGAAATACAGGCACTGGAGATGTCACCATTGTGGATGTTTTGGACACATTAAGGCTTATTGTTATAAGCTACATGGGTATCCACAGAAGGCTCATCAGGTTGTTCCCAAACAGAATTGTTATAAAGGAAGGCAGATATCCAAGCCTAAGAAGCAATGGGTCCCTAAAGTTAAGGTTACCAGCTTGATAGCTCACACTTTTTTAAGGGTTTCTACCAAAGAAGATTGGTACTTTGACAGTGGGTGTTCAAGGCACATGACTGGAGTAAAGAATCTGTTGGTAGATGTGAAGCTTCATTCTTTAGGATATGTTACATTTGGTGATGGGGTCAGAGGAGAGATCAAGGGGAGTGGAAAACTGAACTGTGCTGGTGCTCCCAGACTGGAGGATGTTCTTCTTGTTAAAGGACTGACAGCTAATTTGATTAGCATTAGTCAACTTTGTGATCAAGGATTCAAAGTAGACTTTATAAAGTCTGAATGCATTGTCAAAGATGATAAAGGAGAAGTCATTATGAAAGGAGCCAGGTCCAAGGACAACTGTTATCTTTGGGTGCCACAAGACTCAAGCTCTTCCACTTGTGTTTTTGCTAAAGAAGATGATGTCAAAATCTGGCATCAGAAGTTGGGACATCTTCACCTGAAAGGAATGAAGAGAATCATCTCCTCAGAAGCAGTCAGAGGAATTCCCAAACTTAATATTGAGGAAGGAAAAGTGTGTGGAGACTGTCAAAAAGGGAAGCAGACAAAGATGTCTCATCCGAAGCTTCAACATGACACCACCTCCAAGGTCTTGGAACTACTTCATATGGACTTGATGGGACCTATGCAGGTTGAAAGTCTGGGTGGAAAGAAATATGCGTATGTAGTTGTGGATGAATTTTCAAGGTACACCTGGGTGAGCTTCATCAAAGACAAATCAGAGGTGTTTGATGTTTTTAAAGATCTTTGTCAAAGACTCCAAAGAGAAAAGGAGAGTAACGTTATCAGGATAAGAAGTGACCATGGAAGAGAGTTTGAGAATAGCAAGTTTGAAGAATTTTGCTCTGCTGAAGGTATAAGTCATGAGTTTTCATCTCCTATTACTCCTCAGCAAAATGGAGTAGTTGAGAGGAAGAACAGAACTATCCAAGAGTCTGCTAGAGCAATGATCCACGCCAAGAAACTTCCCTATCACTTCTGGGCTGAGGCCATGAATACTGCCTGCTACATTCACAACAGGGTTACCATGAGAAGAGGCACTTCATCCACTCTGTATGAACTATGGAAGGGAAGAAAACCTAATGTTAAATACTTTCATGTTTTTGGAAGTAGATGTTATATTCTGGCTGATAGAGAATAGAGAAGAAAATTGGATTCTAAAAGTGATGAAGGAATATTTTTGGGATATTCTACTAACAGCAGAGCATATAGGGTTTTTAACTCTAGAACCGAGGTGATGATGGAGTCAATCAATGTGGTGATTGATGACAAGGACAAGCAGGAAGATGATGATGTCCTAGATGATGTTGGAACATCAGTTGGTGAAGTTGCTCCAGAAGCTGAAGACAGAAGTCTAACTCCTAGTGTTGCTACTACTGAGCCTGAAACTGAGCAACCTCATAAGGATCCCTCCATCAGAGTGCAGGAGGACCACCCAAAGGAGCTCATTATAGGTGATACAAACTCTGGAGTGAGGACTAGGTCAAGAGATGTTATAGCAAGTTTATGCTTTGTCTCCAAAATTGAGCCAAAGAATGTCAAGGAAGCTTTGACTGATGAGTTTTGGATAAATGCAATGCATGAAGAGCTGGAGCAATTCAAGAGGAATGAAGTATAGGAGCTTGTACCTAGGCCTGATGGAGTTAATGTGATTAGCACCAAGTGGATCTACAAGAATAAATCTGATGAACAAGGAGTGGTCACCAGAAACAAGGCCAGATTGGTTGCTCAGGGATACACTCAGGTTGAAGGAATTGATTATGATGAAACCTTTGCTCCTGTGGCAAGACTGGAATCTATCAGATTGCTCTTAGGTGTGGCTTGTAATTTCAAATTCAAGCTTTTTCAGATGGATGTTAAAAGTTCCTTCTTGAATGGTTACTTAAATGAAGAGGTGTATGTTGATCAACCAAAAGGATTTATTATTCCAACATTTCCTGACCATGTGTACAAACTAAGGAAAGGTCTATACGGTTTGAAGCAAGCACCGAGAGCTTGGTATGAAAGACTTACTGATTTCTTGGTTGTGAATGGCTACAGAAAAGGAGGGATTGACAAGACTTTGTTTGTTAAAGAGGAAGGAGGAAAACTGATGATAGCTCAAATCTATGTTGATGACATAGTATTTGGTGGGAAGTCAGATGCAATGGTGAAACATTTTGTGGAACAGATGCAGTCTGAATTTGAAATGAGTCTTGTTGGTGAGCTGAACTATTTTCTTGGTCTACAAGTTAGACAAATAGAGTACTCCATATTCATTTCTCAGAGCAAGTATGCAAAGAACATAGTGAAGAAGTTTGATCTAGAGAATGCTAATCACAAGAGGACTCCTGCTCTTACTCATCTAAAATTGTCCAAGGATGAACATGGTGTCAGTGTGGATCAAAGTTTATATAAAAGCATGATTGGGAGTCTATTGTATCTCACAGCGAGCAGGCCTGACATTGCTTTTCCTGTTGGAGTTTGTGCTAGATATCAATCTGAACCTAAGGCTAGTCACTTGAATCAAGTGAAGAGGATCTTGAAATATGTTAATGGCACTAGTGACTATGGAATGTTGTATAGTCATGGATCTGGGACTGAGTTAAGGGGATATTGTGATGCTGACTGGGCTGGGAGTGCTGATGATAGGAAAAGCACTTCAGGAGGTTGTTTCTTCTTAGGGAATAATCTGATATCATGGTTTAGTAAAAAACAGAACTGTGTGTCTCTTTCTACCGCTGAAGCTGAGTACATAGCAGCAGGGAGTAGTTGTTCTCAACTTTATTGGATGAAGCAGATGTTAATAGAATAAAATGTCAAGCAAGATGTCATGACATTGTACTGTGATAATTTGAGTGCTATCAATATTTCTAAGAATCCTATTCAGCATAGCAGAACCAAGCATATTGATATAAGGCATCATTTTATAAGAGATTTGGTTGAAGACAAAGTTGTTGTCTTGGAACATGTAGCTACAGATAAGCAATTAGCTGATATCTTCGCTAAAGCCTTAGATGCAAACCAATTTGAAAGTTTAAGAAGTAAATTGGGAATTTGCATTTATGAAGATTAAGTGTGCTGGAGAGTGTATTGTGCAGTTGTGTACTTTATTGTCAATTGTTTCAACTGCTGAAGGCATACAAGATTGGAGTACATAAAAAGTTACAAACAAAGAGTCTACAAATTGTCCCAACCCCCTGAATCTAGAAAAATTTTCCAGTCTTCATCCCATTCATCATCAGAAGCATGTCGTTGCACTGGAGGTTTCTTGCTGGTTTTCATTCTTGTCTCTGAGGTCCTGCCGGCTCTTGTTGCTCCTGAAGAAGTTCCAACTGGTGTCTGTGTTTTGCTCTTCTTCTTCTTCAGTGGATCTGGTTTCGTGTCCTCCTGCTTGAGGTTCTTTGTTGCATCTTTGGAGTTTGACTGGCTCATTCTTGGTTGTTGTGTGGTGCTGCTAGAAGGAAGAAGGCTTGTTTTTATATTGCAAACAAGGAACATTGTTTGTATCGCCTGACCAGTCAAGGTGTTGGAACTTGTTTTTTGGGGAAAGCTTGGTGTTTGACTGTGTCATTGATTATGTCAGGACATTGTGTTTGGTGTTTGTCCAATTGTGGCTAAAAAGGGGGAGAGTTAACCTAGGTGTGTAGAGTGCAGTCTATCTAAGAAGGGGTGTGGTGCAGATGTTGAGGGGGAGTGTGCATGTTGAACAACTGGTTTTAAGAGGGAGTTTTTTTTAACTGTTTTAAATTTTTTTTCCGCTGCTGAAGTCTCTGATGGTGCAGAGATTATTTTAGCTAAAATTAGCCAAAGGGGGAGATTGTTGGTTCTTCGATTGGCTAGAATTTTGGTAAAACAAAGTTGGTCAATGTTGATGTCACATGGGTGATGTCTTAACATTGAGTATTAACATTGTTTTATGTTAAGTGTTTAACTTGTTGGAGTTGTGAAGTTTGATGTCACATGCGATGTTGTGACATCAGGTCTGCAGAAGATTAATAACATCAGGTTTAGTGATGTTGCAAGGGTTTGCGTTTTAGCTGGAAGTTGGGAGAGCTGTTAGTCTCATTGGTTGCGGATATCTTGGGATAGATATTCTCTGTTGCATAGAGATTTGATGCAGATTTGTAGGAGTGTTTAAAGGCTGAAGATTTAAAAAGATTTTGGGGATAAAATCTGTTTTGAAGATTCAGTTTTAAATAACAAATCAGGTCAGATATTGTAGCGGGTCCAAGCCCAATTCAAATTGCTATATAAAGCGCATCAATCCTGAAGGAAAAGTAACGAAGAAAAAGAGCTAAAGACTGAGTTTCGTTTGTGTCTTCGTGTTTGTATTGTAAACCATTCTAGTGTGAATTGGTGTTGTTTTGAGTTGTTCTTGATCAAAGCTGTGAAGTAGAATCAAGTTGAGTTATTCAAAGTGTGTGATCATTGAATTATATCACTGAAGTGATTTAGGGATTGAGTAGTGTTCTCATATCTAAGTGGTCTCTTAGGTAGAAGGTTCATTAAGTAGTGATTAAGTTTAGGAGATGTCAACAGGGTTGTTGAGTCTGTAAATTAATACTACTGATAGTGAAATTCATCCCTGGTTTGGTAGCCCCCAGACGTAGGTAGTTAGACCGAACTGGGTGAACAATTCATTGTGTTGATTTATTACTTGTTATTGCATTGTCCATTGCAGAGTGTGTTGTTGTGACATCGCACTTAACATCACACATCTGGTACCAGAATTTCAATTCGCTTGGAAATAACGACTTGTCTTTACATTTAAAATCAATAAAAAAAACAATTTTCATTCTTTCTACCACGAACTACGGGGTTTTGATCCTACATTGCACATCGTGAGTACGTAGGCATGAGGCGACAAGTCTCTCCAAACACAAAAATCTTTAAAAAATAATTTCTCTTCTCATCCCCTCAATCTCTTTTCAAACAAGCAATTTTCAGACCAAAAGCGTAAATATTTCAAAGGGTTCCCGTGGAGTACCACGGATGTTTTGGGTGCGTAGAACCTTCCCTCTGCATAACCAACCCCCTTACCCGAATTCTCTTCACTTGTTCTTGTTTAGAGCTTGTGTAGGTTTTGTTCGCTCTTTTTTCCTTTTCCTTTTTTGGAATAAATAATAGCGCGGTGGCGACTCTTGCTTTTCGAGTTAAGTTAATCAATAGCTTACACTCACGATTCTACCGCTACAGTGACAATCGCTTGGGGCACGCCGAATCGGGTGAGGATGTTCCTCTTGTAGAAACGTAGTATGTTATGGGCCGTGATTTTGGCCAAGGCTTCCACCTCAATCCACTTCGTGAAATAATCTACGCCGACGATGAGGTATTTTTTTGGTATGACCCCACGACGAAGGGCCAGAGGATATCCATTCCCCACCATGTAAACGGCCACGGGGATGACAATGTTTTGAGCTCGTTTGGAGGGGCAAGGTGCATGCCCCCGTGTCGTTGGCATCTATTGTACTTCTTGACGTGCTCCTTGGCGTCCTGTTGCATGGTGGGCCAGTAATACCCTGCTCGAAGCGCTTTACGGGCTAAGGATCGCCCACCGAGGTGTTGGGCATTGATCCCCTCGTGGATTTCTTGGAGTATATCGGGGACTTTGGTCTCTTCGACGCACCTGAGGAGGGGGATAGAAAAGCCACGACTGCATAGTTTGTCCTCGACTATCGTGTACGAGCACGCTCTTCGCTTAACCACCCCCGCTTCCTTGGGATCGTCGGGTAGCTTTCCCGTCGTGAGGTATTCGTATACCGGGGTCATCCAATAGTTGTTGTCCCCGATGGCGTTCACGTCCGTCGTAGGAGCGGGTTTGTCGATGCTCGGGCGAGAAAACACTTCTTGTATGACGGACTTGTTTCCGTCTTTCTTCTTTGTGCTCGCCAATTTGGACAAGACATCTGCTCGGGTATTGTGCTCGTGCGGGATGTGGGTTACTTCCGCGGAGGTAAAGTTTTTCATCTTTTCCTTTACCAAGGTCAAGTATTCGATGAGGCTGTCGTTCTTGTCTTGGTACTCTCCTCGGACTTGAGAGGCTACGAGCTGGGAATCGGTGAAGATTTTGACCTCTTTGGCGCCGAGATCTTCGGCCAACCATAGTCCGGCGAGGAAAGCCTCGTACTCTGACTGGTTGTTCGATGTTGGGAAGGACAATTTGAGGGAGACCTCGATCAGGATACCTTCCTCGTTTTCGAGGATAATGCCCGCCCCGCTCCCTTTCGTGTTGGATGCCCCGTCGACGTAGATTGTCCACTTTTGGGATCCGTTGGTCGAAGGTTCCGGGACGGTCATTTCTGCCACGAAGTCGGCCAACACCTGAGCCTTCAAGGCTTTCCTTCCCTCATACTGAATGTCAAACTCGGCGAGTTCGAGCGACCATTTGAGCATCTTTCCTGCCATGTATGGTCGGCCGAGAAGCTGTCTTATGGGTTGCTCGGTCCTTACAACGACCCTGTGGGCTAATAAGTTATGGCGCTGCCTCCTGGCCGCGGTGACGAGGGCCAAGGCGACTTTCTCGATCTGCTGATACCTGAGCTCGGGGCCTTGGAGGGCCTTGCTTGTGAAGTAAATCAGTTTCTGCCTGTCAGGGGTTTCCCGGATGAGGACAGTGCTGACCGCTTCACTCGTGATGGCGAGGTACAGGAACAGCGTCTCCCCGTTCTCTGGTCACGATAGAACCGGGGGTTGCGACAGGACTTGTTTAAGGTGGAGGAGCGCTTGCTCGCACTCCTCGTTCCATTCGAACGTGGCTTTTTGTTGTGGAAGCTTGAAAAATAGGAGTGCGTACTACGCAGATTTGGCGACGAAGTGGGAGAGGGCGGTCAGCATCCCGTTCAATGATTGTATTGACTTCTTCGAGTTCGGGGTCAGGATCTCGGAGAAAGCCCTACATTTGTCGGGGTCTTGCCCGTCCAAACGCCGAAGGTGCATTTGTCGGGATTGAACCTCATACGGCATCTCCTCCTCGTGTAGAATACCTTCTTGAAATGGGCAGCGTGGTCGACTTCTTCTGCGGATTTGACGATCATGTCGTCCGTGTAGACCTCGAGCATGTCGCCGATCTCTCCCCAGAAGACTTTGTTCATCATCCGTTGGTAGGTTGCGCTGGAGTTTTTCAGGCCGAAGGGCATCACGTTGTAGTAGTAATTACCCGACTCAGTCATGAAGACAGTATGCTGCTTGTCGGCCTTATCCATGGGGATTTGGTTGTACCCCGAGTAGGCGTCCATGAAGGACAATAGTTTGAAACCTGCAGAATTTTCTGCCAGTTGGTCGATGTTAGGCAAAGGATAAGAGTCTTTCGGGCATGCCCGGTTAAGATCGGTATAGTCAACGCACATCTTCCATTTTCCATTACTCTTTTTGACAAGTACAACGTTGGACAGCCAGGTTATGTACCTGGCCTCCGAAATAAAATTCGCCTCTAGGAGGTCTTTTACAGCTTTTTCAGCAGCCTCCGCTTTTTCAGGAGACTGCCTACGTCTACGTTGAACTATGGCCCTAGCGGCCGGATCTACGGTGAGCTGATGACAGGCCACCTCGGGGTCGAGGCCAGGCATCTCTGAGGCGCTCCATGCGAACAGATCTGCGTTCTCCCAGAGACATGCCTTCACCTGCTTCTTCGCCAGGTCGGGGAGTCTGGTGCCGATCTTTACGCTCCGGTCTAGGTTGTCTCCGAGGGCGACGAGCTCGAAGTCTCCGTCTGGGATGGGGCCCACTGGGTGGAGAGGCTTCCCGTTGCTTTCCGCTTGGAGGTCGAGGTCAGCTGCTCCGCCTTCTTCCTGCTCGCCAGGGAACCTGCTGTCGAGGTCGACTGCGTTGACGCGCGGGAGTGGCTTCTGCACAGCGTCCGAGGATGACTTTGCTCTGGTCTTAGGCTTGGTGCTGATACAACTCAGGCCTTTGGTCGCGGCATCGAAGCATCTCCTGGCCGCATCTATGTCCCCGTGCATCGTAACGACCCGGCCCCTGGCCGTGTAGTACTTCATCTTGAGATAGACCGTCGATGGTACTGCTGTGAGCTCGGCCAGGGTGGTCCTCCCCGAGATGCAGTTGTAGAGGGATGGACATTCGACCACCAAGAAGCGGGTCTTGACTTGTCGGGCAGTGTCCTCGGCCCCGAACGTGACCATCAGTTCAACATAGCCCCACAGTCTAGTGGTGGTGCCGTTGAACCCCTGCAGATCCGAATCCACGTAAGGGGTCAGATGCCTCTCATCGAGCTGGAGCGTACCGAACAGGTGAGCATACATGATGTCGACCGAGCTTCCCTGGTCGACCAGGATCTTGCGGACGTCAAAATTCGCCATCTGCGCCCTGACCAAGAGGGGGATGGTGGCGTTGGGCGCCCCTCCCGGCAGCTCCTCGAGGTAGAAGATGATGGGGTTTGATCTCCCTTGCACCTTCTCGAGATTGGTGGTCTTCGCCGAGGTTGCGGACTCTAGTTCGTCAAACTTCCGCTTGATCGACCCGACGGACACCTTCTCGTAACCTCCTCCGGATATGAGCATTGTCTTGGGAAAATTTTCCCACGTGTTGTGGGCAGTGACGGGGACTTCGTGAGGGAAGTTCGCCCACATGATGTGAACTGCCTCTTGGCCCTCGATGACCTCGAGGACAAAAAAATCCTTGGGTCGAGTGACGATGAGGGCGACCTGCAGTCGGCTCTCTTCGGGAGGAGGTGTTGTCTCCTCGACGCTTTGGGCTTCCCGGGCACTGGGACGAGGAGCGTCGTTCCTCTTGGCATACTTCTTTAGGTGCCCTTTCTTGATCAGAGTCTCTATCGCGTCCTTAAGGTGGACGCAATCTTCTATGACATGTCCATGGCTCCGGTGGAACCTGCAGTACTTGGACCTGTCGGTGTTAGCCTTGGGGGCTGTCGGCTTGGGAAAGCGGACACCCCCTTTCTGAAACTCCGAGTTGGCGCACTCGTTGAGAATTCGCTCGCGGGGAGCGTTGAGCGGAGTATACTCCGTGAACCGGCCAGCTGGTCCTCTCGATTCGTGAGACTCCCTGGACCGACCTTCTCGCATTTTCTCTCCCCCTTGCCGGGGGGAGGAGAGCCTTCGTCTCTGTGGCCGCGGGGGCCTTCCCGTCGCCTTGAGTCGAGGGCCATCTAGGTTGCTTCCGACTCCTCGAACTCGATGTATGATTGAGCCCGGTGGAGGAGGTCTTCCAAGTTACGAGGCCTGTGGATGCCCACAGACTTGGCGAACTCGGTTCCAATACGTAGTCCCCGCATGATTAGGAACTTCTTCATGACGTCGGTCGTGTGGACCTCGACAGCTTCTCGGTTGAATCTCTTAATGTATTCTCTGAGAGATTCGCTCTTCCCATGGAAGATGCCTTCCAACAAGGCCACCGTCTTCGGATGTCGGCGAGACGCGGTGAAATGTTTGGATAATCGTCCCTTCAGTTGCCTCCAGGACGTGATTGATTCAGGTGCAAGTCTTTTGTACCAAGTCATGGTGCCCTTCCGAAGAGTGGTCAGGAAGAGTCTGCACTTGATAGCCCCGCCGACATTCCTATAGTCGAGCATGGCTTCAAAGCTCTCGACGTGATCGTCGGGGTTGACCGTGCCGTCATAGGTCCCCAGAGGTGGAGGCTTCTCCATGCCCACCGGGATGGGGTGTCCATGATCTCCCTGGACAGGGGGGGGTCCTCTGGTCGTCCTCATCACTTCTAATTGGCGACCGTGATGGGGAGCGATGGCCTCGACCAGGTTCATGTCGTCGAGGAGAGTTTCTGGAGTGGTTCTTCGGCTTTTCGCTGTCGGCCTTGCTCCTCTTCCTGGTCGGGGATCCCCTTGGCACCTGCGGAGGAGGTGACCGATGGCGCTTCTGGGTGGCCACGGGCTGGGATCGCTCCAAGCGTGGTCGTCGGCCCTCGCGCTGCCGGGGGGGGACTGCGAGATTTCGTTGGGGGAGTCCTTCGCGGGGAAGGAGAACGGTTGGGAGATGGTGGGTGACGATGTCTTCGCGGGGAAGAGCGTCGTGGTCGCCCTCTCTCGAGCTCTTCGATCCCAAGGTTCTGCTGGGCAATCAATTGGTTGGTCTGGTTGACCAAGGCGAACAAGGCCAGCGTGCCTGGATCCGCGTTCGGTGGTGGAGCGACTGGCTGGTAGACAACTTGTGGGATGTCCTGCTGGGCGGCGTCGTAAGCCGCGTCTTCGGAAAAGGGGGAGGCGATCTGCCCGTCCCTGATGTCGATTGCCTCGACGTGAACGGCAGCGTTGTCCTCATGATGATCCCCGTTCTCGGGCTGCGCGAGGACGGTATCCGGAGCTTTGTTCCCAGGTTGGGTGCTGGTCGTGTTAGTTATGAACAGAGAGATTGCTTTGGTTTAACGATGAAGGAAAAGCGGGGAAGCATTTGTTTCCATAGACGGCGCCACTGATCGTACCTGGATCAGGAAGTATGACAGTGGCCAGCAACGTCGTATGGTCTTCAACTCCGGTGGTGATGATACGGCCGGGGGGGGCGAGGGGTGTACCTACAAGGTACTCCGATGCCAAAGTCAGGAACGGGAGTAAGCAAGTACAGAAAAGCAGGTATGAGAGTAAGAATGAACGTAACCTGACCCTCTCAAGTGAGAGGGTATTTATAGAGTGCCCCCAGCGCGGGGCCAACGGTCTCCTGCACTGGGCTGGATTGCAAGGCCCAATCCAAGTGACTGCCAGGGCTTACGTGGCGTAAGGAAGACCAGCACGTGGTCTTCGCCCTGTGGTAACGGTCCCGAGATCTCCGGAAGGTGCGCAGACCGATTCCTTCAGAGGTGGGAGGTTACAAGACGACGTGTCCTCGCGGGGAGGAGTACGTGGAGGTCGAGGAGAGAGGTGTTCTCCTCGACCCCAAGTTTCTGCTCAACAGCGTAGCCTAATACGTGGTCGACGAGGGGATGACATGAGTGTGCTCGGCGTTGACAGGGACGTACTCGACGCTGACTATTTATGGGCCATATTGGGTCGTACCAGTATTGGGTTGGGTCTGCCCGACGGTTGAGCAGGCGTTGACCCAGTCCAGAACAGTAACAATTTCAACTCATTTGAGAACTAATCACTACAACGTTCTAATCCATTAATAACTCAATTCTTGTTGTGGGGCTACAATGTCTCTTGTGTTTGTTTGTTTTATGAATTTTTCTTTAATTTGCCTTTAGTCTTCTAGAGGGGTTTGCTTGGTATCTCTTATGTAGGTGACTTGACCTCTATCTATATTCTTCAAATATGTATTATTTATTATATGTGTTATATTTTCTTTTCAAAAAAAGAAACTATAAAATTGATTATTTTGGTTTTGAATGTTTTAGTTGAAAACTGTTTTGAAATTAAGAAAAAAAAATTAACTCAATCTCATTTTATCTAAACAGATTTTAATTTTGAATTTAACATTCAAAACCAAAAACTAAAAAACCCACAACCCGCACAAACATTATATTGTGGCATTGCAAACACAATTTAAAATCAAATGCTTGTGAAGACAAGTCAAACCCCAAGTTCTACGGCAGGTTACTTCGTTGAGTCAAACAGTGCTGATTAAAAGATAGGTGGATGAATAAGGGTGTGCAAAATATCCGGTTAAAAGATTTAAATCCATAATCAAATCCAAATCTATTTAGAATATTCAGATATAATAAAATGATTATTAACCAGTTAAATTATTAATGATGGGTTATCCAACCATATTTTATTTTTAGATTCAGTTATAATCCGGTTATTATCCAAAATCTAAATATTTAATTCAATTATATATTTTTGAATAAAAAATTAATTCTTTTAGGAAAAAAAAAGTTAATTTTTTGAAAAAAAAAATAATTTTTGTGAAAAAATAAAGAAATTTTTTGAAAAAATAATTAATTTTTGTGAAAAAAATAATTATTATTTTGTGGAAAAAAATTAACTTTTGTGAAAAAAAAAATTAAATATTTTGTGAAAAAAATTAACTTTTTCGAAAAAAAATATATTTTTTGGAAAAATATTAAATTTTTGGACAAAAAATTTTAATTTAAAAAAAAAAAATTTATGTATTTTGGAAATAATTCAATTTTTAAAAAAAATAAATCAATTTTTTGAAAAAAAAATCAAATTTTTTTGAAAAAAAAATATTTTTTGTAAAAACTAATTAAACTTTTTGAAAATTTTTTTTTTGGAAAAGAAATATTTGTTTTTTGAAATTTTTTTTTTCTTTTTGGAAAAAAAATATTTTTGAAAAGAATATAATATTTTTTAAAAAGAAATTAATAACCAATTTAAAATTGGTTATATAATCTTAACCAAATTTATAATTAATTTTATAATCAGTTTTAATTGAAATAGGGTTATGGGTATGAATTCAAATCATTTAATTAAATTAAAAATGGTTATAATTTGAGACAAGTTTAATAACTAACAATTGATATTTTTTTATCAAGAATTAGCTAAAAAAGAATATTACATACAAGTGACAATTTTATGAGTGTCACCTTGTACACTAATGAACCATTTAACTTGTTTAAAGATAAGATCCATCACCTCATCAAAACAAGTATCTTACACTGTTTCAGTGAGATCCCCAGAGAAACTCAGACTCATCACTATATCTCATTTATGCACTCAACTACCCTCTTTATATTTATAACCCCCAATCACCCACTCACTCACAAACACACTATAAACTCACTCTCATAAACCCACTTTCCATTACAATTATTCTCTCCTCTTCACCATGAGAGAAAAAACAGCATTGCTAGCTCTTATACCAATCCTCTCCACAATCTTTGTTCTACTATTTTCAGTAACCAATTTCTCAAAACTTGCAACAAAACACCAAACAAAACATCTTCATTTCCAAAACCATCTCCAAGTAGCCAATTCAGCATGCCAAGGAACACTCTACCCAAACCTTTGTGTCTCAACTTTATCCACTTTTCCAGATCTTACCTCAAAAACAATCCCACAATTGATCTCCTCTATCCTCAACTTCACCATAAAAGAAGTTAAACAATCCTCTTCCAATGTCACCGGTCTTCGAGTCCGAACCAGAAGTCTCAAAAAAACACTCGACCAAAGAGCTCTTGAAGATTGCGCGAACCTATTCGACACCACGATTGAAGAACTCAAAACAACCATTTCTGATCTCTCTCAAGCTCCAACCACAATAGCTTCCCACAATAAACGCGACTGTCAAACGCTACTCAGCGGCGCAATGACGAATATGTACACATGTTTGGATGGTTTTGCTTACAGTAAAAGTAACTTGAGACACAAAATTGAGAATAGGTTGTATGATATTTCCAAACACGTTAGTAATTCACTTGCCATGTTGAAGAAAGTCCCCGGAGTGAAGTCAAAAACTTCCGAGGCTTTCCCTGAATATGGCGAGGTGAAAGACGGGTTTCCCTCGTGGCTGACCACGAAAGATCGGAAGCTCCTACAAGTTGCAGTGAATCAAACCAAATTTAATCTTGTGGTTGCTAAAGATGGAACAGGAAATTTTACCACTATAGGAGAAGCATTGTCTGCAGCTCCAAATTCTAGCGCAACTAGGTAAGTATTACCTAACTCAGATCCCGATAGTTAAATGGTGCTTCAGATGTAACCACTATTAGACATGTGAAACACCATACTACATTATCGAGGATTTTGTTGGAATAATATAAGTGTGAGTAAGTGGAAAAATAGTCCCACATTGGATAGGAATGTGGTGACTTGAGGATTTATAAATTTATTTTAAAATTAATTTCTATAATTGTGAATGTCAATGTCTCAATATTTATGTGATTTTTTTTGTTAATTTTTGATAGGTTTGTGATATACATAAAAACGGGGGCATATTTTGAGAATGTGGAAGTGATAAGGAAAAAGAGTAATTTGATGTTAGTTGGGGATGGAATTGGTAAGACAGTTGTGAAGGCAAGTAGAAATGTGGTAGATGGGTGGACCACTTTTCAATCAGCTACTTTTGGTAATTAATTACTTCTAACTTTTTCTACTAGTAATTTTTCTCTTTTTAGATAAAGTTTTTTCTTTTTTAAAAAGCAGAAGGAATATATTGACTAACAATAAAACAAAGTAAAAAGGGATGTTTAGTGAACTTAATTGAATTTTGAATGATTTGAAGAATGATTATTATAAAAGAACATGCATCCATGTAGATCTGGGATGTTTTTCTACTATAGTTCGGAATCCCGAACCAATGTTCGTTTTCTGACAAACTGCAAGATATATGATTTTTTTTAATGCAACTTGTACTTAAACTTAAATTTTTAATTAAGATAACTTAAAAGGAAAATTAGAGTAAATCATTGATTCTCCCAAAAACAAATTGGATATTTACCGACACTTTATTTCATTTCTTTTATCTATAGTTTTATAGAATAGAATATTCTCTTTATAATTAAGTTTGATTCTATATAATTATTTGTAATTATTTATAATTATATTTATAATTATATTTTATAATTATTTATAAATATAATTATAGAAATCTCTGTCGGTGTATGGGTCCATGCATTTAGTTTAAACAAAAATCCAAACCTGAATTGGCAGCTGTACCCAAATTTCCATTTAAATCAGATCCAAGCATGAATGTATGGAGATTTATGTAGCCCACCAAAGAAAATATCTGGCATTATTCAATAATGTAATTTTAGTCAACTATTTACTTTTGGGAGACAATGAAAGTAAGGTTGTTAAATTAATTAACGTCAATTAAGTATGAGATTTCAATCATGCTAAATAAAGCAATGAAATGGTATATCCCTTAAAATATCAATAACGAAATTGTTTGAGAGAAAAATGTTTTTTTAAGGACTAAAAAGTGTCATTATATAATTTGTTTTAAATTAATTGGTTCAATTGTTCTCCAAATTTTAATAATTTTGATATTAATTTGTGGTTTTCAGCTGTTGTGGGAGACAGATTCATAGCAAAGGGTATAACCTTTGAGAACTCAGCTGGAGCTAGCAAGCACCAAGCCGTGGCCGTGAGAAGCGGCGCTGATTTCTCAGTCTTCTACCAATGCAGCTTCGTTGCTTACCAAGACACTCTCTATGTCCACTCCCTCCGCCAATTCTATCGCGAATGCGATGTTTATGGCACCGTAGACTTCATCTTTGGCAATGCAGCGGTAGTTTTTCAAAACTGCAACCTATATGCGCGCAAACCCGATCCAAACCAAAAGAACCTATTCACTGCCCAGGGCAGAGAAGATCCTAACCAAAACACAGGAATTTCAATCCTGAACTGTAAGGTTGCAGCCGCTGCGGATTTGATTCCGGTAAAATCAACGTTCAAGAGTTACCTCGGCCGTCCTTGGAAAAAATATTCAAGGACAGTTTATCTTAATTCTATTATAGAGGATTTGATAGATCCCGCGGGATGGTTGGAGTGGAATGGAACATTCGCGTTGGACACATTGTACTATGGCGAGTATAAGAATCAGGGTCCGGGTTCGAACACGAGTGCTAGGGTTAAGTGGCCTGGTTATAAAGTTATTACTAATGCAACTGAGGCAAGTCAGTTCACTGTTAGGCAATTTATTCAAGGAACTGAGTGGTTGAACTCTACTGGTGTTCCATTTTTTCTTGATTTGAGTTGAAAGGTGTAATGGTAATATGTTGTTACTATTATGTACTGTGTTTTCAAATGTGAAATAATAAAAGTCTTTGATGTGTTATTGGATTCTATGAAATGTGTATTTTGAATTTATATTGAGGATTTATAGGCTTTCTTAGCATGCTTGTTGGAATAAATTGATTGTATGGTCGCATATGATACATTGCTTTTATAGGAAATACAATAGGAATGATCTGCAAGAGTTAAGTAGGCCTGTTATAGACAATCTAGTTGGTGCATATTGTCAATTAGTTCATTCAAGGATGTGACTAAAATTTGAACTCCATTTGTAGTCCATTCTTCCATGACTTAATTCAAACCCATTAATAAGGCTTCAATGCCTTTTTTTTAAAAGGCTTTAACAAGACCTATAATCCTTGGGAAATGTTTTCCCAAATCGCTTTGGGTTTGGAGCAGAATGGAAATGGATGAAACTTGATTTTTTTAAGGACACTCCACAAATCTCCACATTCCTCCTAAAAGCAACAGTGATATCAATTTACTTATCAACGACTTTATTGTTATCTCCAAACTTGAATCACACTAAAAAAAATTTTACCAATTCCAAACGATGATTGAACCTTGATCTAAGTAATGATTTAGTGAACGCATATGTTGGATTGTCTTCCCATGCAACATTCTCAACCATAATCTCCTTCAATTTGATGATTTCTCTAATAAATCGCAAATCGATGTTAATTTGATTTGTGCTGTCATGATACACTTGATATTTAACCAAATGAATGACTATCACAACATATCTTCACACATTCTTAAGTGATTCCTAACTCCACAATTATATCTCTTAATCAAATTCTTTTATTTTTCCTTTCAACTAGGGACATATAATTTTAGTTGTAGATAATGTCATACCATGTTGGTTTTTATTTCAACTATGGTTGTCCCAAATAATGTAAACAAAAAACTCAACAAAGACTTTCTAATGTCCATGTTTTTAGTATAGTCTGCTTCTACATATTCAACTTCTTTTCTTTTAGCTTCCTTTATGAAATTTAAACCACCTTCCATGAACCATTTAAATACCTCATCATATAGTTCAAAGTTTTTCATTGAATTCAAATCTGATTTTCCATTTATCGACTCACTCAAACCTGATTTTCTATTGACCGACTCACTATGTTAATAGCATATGCTAAGTCATGTCTACTATAAATCATATCATACACAATGTTTCCAACCCAACACTGGAGTGTTGGGTGTTTTAAGATTTTTCTTATTGCTACCTAGTTCCAAGGAGATACAAGTAATTACATGTGTTTTATTCCAAAAACATACAACTCAGTTTATAAAACAAATAAATGGATTCGGCTCAAAAGGATTAGTGTGGAATTCTTTGTATGTGCAAGTATACAGAGTCAAAGTGGTAGCAAGTGTTAAAAGTAAGAGTATCAATCCCATAGAGATTGTATTAACTCAATTGATTTTTCAGTCAAAAGTTGTGAATAATCATGAGCAGAAAATAATAATAATTGTTGTTGTCACAAATTCATGATGAATATTAATAACTAAATGTAAGGAAGTTTAGCAGAGATGAGAACATGTTAAACAACGATCCATTTAATGATTTTCACCTAGTGTGTTAATGTGATGAAATCTATCATCACAGAAGAGGTCAGAACATAACTTAGTGATGTATGCCTACAACAGTAAAATAAATGCAGCAAAAAGTTATGGTAAAAATTCCTAAGTCTCATAATAGCACTTGTGCATGTCTTTACTGAGTTCTGAATTTCCCTATGGTTATAATTCTTTATCCCTAACGTAATTGTATACTAAATGTCATACCCCAAATTTTGACCCTAGATTTCATCATCATTCTATGAAGCATTCAAGCATTGCATTGCTAACCCTAATCTTGGTTCAAGTTGTTCCTTGTTTTGCTTCATCAAAGTTAGGGTTTTACTCAAGAGAACCAAGAGAATTCTCACATGATCTGTCAATGTTTTGGAGTGATCATCAACCCTCAAGCTTAGATACACTCAAGAGGCTTCTCCTTGTCAAGAATCAAGTGCAATATTAGTCTCATTACAAGTTCATTGAAGCTCAATTTCCTCTGATCACCAATTAGGGTTTTGATCAAAGCATGATCCCAAGCCTTGGGACACGATTCAAGACACTCAAATACATCCTTGGAGTCCATCCATGATGATTGAAAGATTCAAGAATGCAAGATCATTGAAGATCACACAGTTGAATTCATCTGATACACAAGCTTTATCTGACAAAGTCAACCCTTTGACTTTTAGGGTTTTTGGTCCAAATTGAAGTATTCAAGCCAAATTTCATCAAGACATGTTTGATCAATGAGTTTGAGCATGAAAAACCAAGATTTGGAAGGTTTCTTGCAAAAGGGGTAAAGTTAAGAAACTTGAAATTTTTCTAAGTAGAAAAATCCCTAGTTTTGAGGCCAACTTGGGAAGGTCATAACTCCCAATCTACACAACCATTTTGTGTGGTCCAAATCTCAATTAAAGCCCTCACAACATACTACAACTTTGTATGAGAGGTGGAAACCTCAAAAAGTGCTTAGATTTTGAGTTATGAAGCCTCAAAGTTTTGAAAAATCTTTGGACACTTAGAAATTTTTCAAGACAGTTTTTGGTCCTTAGAAACAACAATCTTTGGAACCAGGTTTCACTATGATCCTTTGAGATTCAAGACTTTTGTTAAACATGAAAGTTTTAGAGCACATTTGGGGCTTTTCAGAAAGTACAAGAACTCCTCCATAGCATTTGGGAGCAAGGAGTTTCGAAGGGAAGAAGATTGAGGTTCCAGACTTGATTTTTAGGTCATGATCATGTTGATTCATGTTGCAAAACCATTCCAAACCTGCATGATCTTGCTTTTTAGACCTTGTTGCTTCTAAATCTATCTTTTATCAAATCTTTTGTACTAGTTCTAAGGCACTACACAAAGGTTTGAGCATCAATTCAAAATTGCATTCCATTTATGGAGATTTTGGCCATAAAGTTCACAATGTCACTCTTGAAAACTGACTTTAATCACAAACCTGTTTTACCTTGAGACCCCAACTTTTTTCTTCTGCAAAAGCAATGTCTAAAAGATTCTAATTACTTAAGATATCTTTGTACCTTGCATTGGAACCATGAAAACCATCAAACCACCAACTTGAATTCCAACCAAACCATGGAACCATCAAGTTACAATTCTGACCAGCTCTTTACCTCCATTCTTCTCCTATAAATAGAGGCTGAATTCTTGTTTCAAAGAGAACAAAAGCGCACTTCAAAGACCATCAAAACCTTCCCATATCAGAATTGGTATTTCAAGTCACCACTTGAAAACCAAGAATCCTCATTTACAAAAACTCCTCCAAAACCTATTACAGTCATAAAACCTCAATTTCAACCATTCACACAAACCACAAAACACTTCTTAAGAGTGTCTAAATCATCACAACCACCAAAAATCTCATAAATCAAAAAGTCAACTCTCAACCCCTTGAAAGTTTGACTTTCTGCATTTTCATATCCAAAACACTGTCCAATTCATTTCCAAGTCTTCCAACCCTACAAACAACTTACAAAAATCATCCTTAAGATGTTCAAAGTTTGGTTGGTGGACTGTAGCACCATTTACTTGAAGTTCCTTTTTGAGCACTTTGACCATTTTTGCAAGAAAGGGGTACAGTTTGTTCCAGTCAACTTCTTTGGGTTCCAGGCATCTAGGGAGGTCCAAGGAGGTCCATTGAAGCAATCAAGATCCTTGGAACACTTCTGGCATAGCTATCTTGAAAACTACAACTTTGACTCCAAGAGGTAAGTTAGTTACAACTTGAACTTTCAAGAGCATGATGTGTTTTGATATGCACTGAGTATGGATGTTTTAGTTATGATGTTTGTAGCATGGTTGAACTTGTTTTGGTTATTATTCATGACTGTATGAGCTATTACCATAGAATTTGCAAATTTGTGTTTTTCATGAGGTCACTATCGTGTTTTATGTCACAAGCATTTTCAGCCAAAACCAATTGGACCATTGTGATCCTTAGGGAATTCTAGGCGAGTTTGATCTTTGTTTCATCAAATTTCATAAAGAATTGATGAAGTTATGGATGCTTTTGCAAATTGATGATGATTGGTTACAATTCTGGCCATGGCGTGTTTTTTTGGTTTTTCAACTAGTTTCCCTTTATTTTGTTTTGGTTCCATGGAATGAATGGATGTAACAGGCCACCCTAGTGGCGCAACCACTACCTTGCCAAGTCGTATACGCGCTATGTCTTGGGTTCGATCCTTGGTGATGACCCTTTTGCTATTTCTACGCATTTTGTTCTTTTTAAGCACTCAGGATTGGATATTACATATATATGTACACATGCGCCTTTTGTACAAGCCATTCACATGGCTCAGTTGGCTATTGGTTTTAGAATGAACTTATAGGACGTGAGTTCAACACTCACTTGTACCATTTCCCTTATTTTTAGCACCTTTTTTTTTCTATTTTCTCTGCAAATTCAAATGATCATAACTTCTTCATTTTCAATCATTTTTGACCCATTCTTTTTGCAAAATGTTCATGATATTGTCTATTTTCTGTTTATGAAATTATATTTCCAAAAATATTTATTTTTGTGACACTTATTCATGTTTGAAGTGAGTGACCTTTTTAGATTTTCTTAAAGACCATTTTGATTCTTTGGTTGGTTCCTTTGATTTTCTTTGTACATATGGACATGTTTGAACCATTTGCAACTCATGTGAACCTTGTGTGATGTTGTGGACTTATACACCCTTGTTTCAAATTGTTTTTAAGGAATTTTCAAGTGTATGTTTACATGTAAATGTATGTTGAATTTCTAACCAAGCCATGAACTTTTGTTTGGTCATTTTGCTTCTAACATGTGATTCTCTTCCATGTTCATATGACTTTGATGTGCACATGTACCCTTGTTTGAGTCATACTATGTTTAGGTATCCTTAAACCTTTTATTTTTACCTTGAAAATGACTTTGAACATATGCTTGTATATATGGACCTTTGTGAAGTCTCCACTTTGTTTAAAGACCATATTGAACAATAATATGCATGTTTAGGTTGTTACCTACTTGTATCAACATGTTCAACTTGTAACCATGCCTAAATGTTCAAGTAATGCCTTAACTTGTTCACATGATGTTTGAACTTTCAACATGTCATCTTTAAGCATTCTCACATGCCATCCTTTGTATGCTTGCATATTCACCCACATGTTATTGTCATAGACATGTTCTTCTTGTCCAAGTATGCTTGGTTGTTACCATTTACTTGTTTTAAATTGTATCCATGTTTAAGTGATGTCTCAACTTATACATGTCAACTTTGAACTTTTGTTTCATCCATGTTTAAGTGTCATCATAACTTTCACATGTTAACTTAAATTTTGAATCTTATCATGTTTAAGTATTGTAATAACTTATCCATGCTTTGAAATGTTAAATTGTATTCATGATTAAGTGTTGTTACAACTAATCTTCCTTTGTCTTTTATTCATGATTAAGTGGTGTTAGTAAACCCTAAAGCGTGTTTGCCTTAATTATGTACTTAAGCTTACCCATGATACCTTATTCTTGTTAGAACTACATCTCATGTTTGTTTAGATGTTGTAGCATCTTTGTTTGATTGAACTTATTTTGGTTGTCACCATGTTGATTTAAAACTCCTTTGAACCTTTGAACATACTAGGTAGTTACCTAGTCTAGTTCATGACTTTGTTAAGTCCTTTCTCTAAATGTTGTCACATTTATCATTATGCTTTTATTGTAACCATATGCTTTGCTTCCATTAACATCATGCTTGAATGTTATTTTGATTTACTCTCAATTGATATCATGGTTGAATATCATGTTTGTTCATATCATCCATACTTAATTATACTCGTTTTAACTTTGTTAAGTTATTCCCCCAAGTGATGTTAGCTTGTTAGCTTCCATCCTCAAGTTGCCTTTTATTCCTTAATCCAAGGGAAAGTCTCTCTATTGACTCAAATGTCATAGATAACTCATCATTACTCATCCTCTTTGACCTTCAATGAGTCATTAGGTTCTTTGAGTCTTAGACCTAAGATTAGAATAACAAATCTTTTGACTTTGTCAAGTCAAGTAAGTGTTAAGACCATAATACTTAGCTCCTCTTTGAACCTTAATCATAATCAAAGTGTTCATTCATCCTTAGTAAGGTGAACTACAAATGCTCTGATTCCATCCTTGTAAGGATATGTAGGCACAAGACCGCGAAGTTTTGGCGAGCACACTTAGTAACTAAACCTTTAGGTTCCTATCTCTCACCATATAACCCAAACACAAAACAATAGCAAACAATATCACAAATACATGTAAGAGGTTCCTATAGAGTACTATAGATACTTAGGGTGCTAACACATTCCTTAAGTATAACCAACCCCGACCCCCCAAAATCTCTTAGCATTGTTGTTACATTGCAAACTTAGGGTTTTTTTACGATCTTTACCCTTTACCTTGGATAAATCAAAGCTCGGTGGCGAATCTTTAAAAGATTTATGGTTCAAGTTTAATCAATAGCTTGATATACAATTTTCTCCGTAACAGAAAAATGGCGACTTCACTGGGGATATTTTAAGAGGATTAAACGTAACTTACTTATATTTGCTATATTCTTGTTTGCTTGTTTGTGGTTCCATTGGGTTGTTACCTTGTGGTGAGATAAGTCCCAACCTTGGACTTGAGAGAAAAATAAGATAGGAAGGTGGTATATTTTAGAAGGCTTATAGGGAGTTGATTCCCGGCCAAGCTAACTTGAGAAATCACCACTCAGTGGAGGCACTTTTGAGAATAAGTATTGTTGATCAAGAGATTGTGAAAACAATACTACTTCTTGATTGAGCCTACAAAGCTGAGAACTTTTAGTCACCTTTAACCCCACTTGGCCTTGTTAGGAACGTAGTGCGATGACTATGAGGGAGTAGTCCCAAAATAGTTGATACGCGATACTACACTCAAAAGAGGTTCTCTTGAGAATATTATTAACTACTGAGTAATTGGGAAATTGATAATATCCGAAAGATGGGCTGATGACTTTGGGAACTTGTTAGAACCCGTTGTACAGGTACAATAAACCCTAGTACATACCAGATGGGAGGGGTGAACCTTTGACTTCATGCAAGCCTTACACCATGTTTGAGTGTGATCTTGTCTTGTTTGTGCATAAATGCATTCATAAGCATCATTGTTTATAAAAGGTTTCATGGAACTTAAACTCTTGTTTGTAAACATCATAGGATAATCATGGATAATGACGAAAGAAAAATTGTTAAGTACCCTTCTTGATCTTTAACCAAAGTACTAAACATTTTGTAACCCTCTTTGGAATTAATGAGTTCCTTCTTGATGTATCCTTGATGCTTGCAAATGTTTAAGTTCCGTGAAACTTTTTTCGCATTGCATTTTAGCAGTGTCTTGCATCTATTGCCACATCTGCATTTACATTCCTCCAACATAAGCTCATTCTTTGTTTCCTCCAATTCATCACCAAGAGTACTCAGGCTAAGAGAAGATAAACTATTTGGAACAAGAAAATCAAGCACTTCGAGAGGAGATTGCCACTTTAAGGGCCAACATGGAAACCTTCTCTACCACAATGAAGAACTTAATAGACACCCAAGAAGAGGAAAATCAAGAGCTTCGAGACGAAGTTGCAAACTTGAAAGCTGCCAAGAGGAACCTGACAAATTTGGTCAAAGATTTGGTCATATCTCAATGCCGGGATGGTTCTTTCTCCTCCACCAATCAGCCAGCTGAGCAAGTTGGTGAGTCAAGGGGCATCCCCGTGTTCTATGCCAGGTTTTTTTGTGTCCTCCTACAAAAGGGATTGATCAAGAGAGAAACTCCCCCAGATATCCCAAGGACCCACAGGAGTTACTTCATAGCTGATGCTTTCTGTCCTTCCATCAAGGAGCACCCGACCATGACATTGAGGAATGATATGTCCTCAAGGAGAAGGTGAAAGAGTTGATCAAAAAAGGATTATGTCTTTCAAAATGTACAAGCCTCGGGTTCAAATCACCCTCTTGTTAGAGGCAAGCTCTTCCTTATACATGGTGGACTGATGCAGAAGACCGCTTCTTAAAGCTTTGCCTTGTCAGATTTTAAGTCTATTTGTTGTTTTTCGTATGTAACTTTCTGTGTTTGTTAACACATTTGTTTTGGCATTGTAAGAACTTGTTTTTTTAATGATTAATGCAATGACTATGTTTGTCTTGGAGGAACCCATTCGTATTCACTCATTTAATTGTTTTATAAACGCCACCACCACACAATATTTTGCTTAGGCAAAATTGGAGGGAGGATGATGAAATTAAAAACGCAAGATCTCTTGTTGTATGCTTTTGAATAAAACTTGTTGATGATGTAAGGCATTGTTTCAATTCCCCAAACACTGGAGAAATAAGGAAGATAATCCCCTTTAACCCCTTTGGGCCTTAAAGTAGAAGTTTCCTTGCATACAAAAAAAAACCATCAATTTTAACCTGAGGCTAGGTAGTTTTCAGTAAAGCTGATCGAGCACTCAGACATTCTTACAAAGGAGTGAACATCTGAGGATCCACTTCACCTATTCCTCACACATTAAGAGGTCAGAAGATAAAATCCAATTGTTATTGGTATCATAAAATCCAATTGTTATTGGTATCATAAAATCCAATTGATATTGGTATCATAAAATCCAATTGTTATTGGTGTCTTAAAATCCAATTGTTATTGGTGTCTTAAAATCCAATTGTTATTAGTGTCTTAAAATCCGATTGTATCTGATCCGGTTGTCACTGGTGTCTTTTCAAAAGCCCAATTGTCATTGGTATCCAAGTTAAAACGACTTAGAGTCACGTGATTTGTTCATAAAAAAAAGAGAAAGAAAGAAAAGAAAAACCCGCTAAGTCAAAACCTATGAAGGAGACTTAGGCAAGATTGGGGCATCCCGCTGGACTCCAAGGTCAAAAGAATCAGTCCAGGAAAAAGTTAGGGAAAATTAAAAAAAAAACGCGAAAAGCAAAAATGGTGTCAAATCCAATTTTCATTGGTGCCCAACGTCCAGTTGTCACTGGCGTATCGTTAAAAATCTGACTGACGCCAACATGTTTTCGTGAAGTCCAATTGTTATTGGCATGTTTGTTTAATAATCCAATTGTTATTGGTAATCTGATCATCACCAATCTTTTCCTGAAGTCCAGTTGTTGCTGGCATTCTTGTTTCAAATCCAATTGTCATTGGTACCCAACGTCCAGTTGTCACTGGCATATTGTTAAAAATCTGACTGACACCAATTTTTCTTGAAGTCTAATTATTATTGGCAGGCCGTTTGACAATCCAATTATTATTGGTAATCTGGTCGTCACCAGTCTTTTTCTGAAGTCCAGCTGTTGCTGGCATTCTTGTTTCAAATCCAATTGTCATTGGTACCCAACGTCTAGTTGTCACTGGCATATTGTTAAAAATATGATTGACACCAATTTTTCTTGAAGTCCAATTGTTATTGGTAGGCCGTTTGACAATCCAATTATTTTTGTTAATCTGGTCGTCACCAGTCTTTTCTTGAAGTCAAGTTGTTGTTGGCATTCTTGTTGTCATTGGTACCCAGAGTTTGGTCGTTACTGGCATCATGTTAAAATCTGGTTACCACAAGTTCGTTCTTTCAAAATTCAGTTGTTAGTGGCATTAAAACCCTGTCTTTACTAGCGTTTTTGTTTAAAAACCCTCGACAAACAACAAAGTCGCCAAAAGTGAAAAAGGTGAGCAACAACCATGTCCAAAGCCTCAGTGGTTCCTCAACCACATCAGAAATCCTCTTGAGAAATGAGTGCTCGCATCAAGCTTAAAACTGAATGTAGGATTGGATAACATCACGTAGAAGGGGTGGGTACAAATAAACTTTGAGCCTTTTATCCTTTATTCCATAAACCGTGAACCAAGCCACGTTACAACCCTTAAAAGACCTAATTGAAGCAGGTTTATTTCGAAAGCATACTTAACGAGAGGATGTTTTCGGACTCCTATTGAGCCATGCTCGAATTCGTGTTGGCTTTGCAAATGAAAATCAATAACATATCCTAACTAGTGATTCGGTCACAGGTTATTGCGATATCTTTTAGTAAAAACTTCAAGACAAATATGAGTGTTGCGTTAGCAGATTCAGAATTAACATTTTCTGCTTGCTAACATTGCTTGATAGCATAGAATATTGCATATGAGCATCAGTGATGAGTTCAATCCTTTGAGACTTAGAACCCCGATGAGTGAATGGCCAATCATTTCAAAAGTATGGTCATATCCAGAGGCATGTTACCCAAAGAATGATGCCAACAAGGGCAAGATTGTTTCCCAGTTGTTACTTCCATTGTTTGAAGACTATGTACTACGAATATAGTTAATCAGGAGCGGTCAGATCAAGATTCGGTAAATCTCTAAATAACTAGGGGCAATCGAATCGATTCGGTAAATCTCTCGAAGATCAGTTAAGTCTGGGGTAACTCTTTCACAGATCCCCCAGCCAACAGGGGCAAGTTTGTTTCCACAGCTTGAAGGACAAGTTTGAAGACTTTGTTGTGCAAATGCAGCTAAACTGGGGCAATTACGTTGAGATTTGTGAATATCTCCAAGAGTTTGAAGATATTGAAGCATCTTATGTGCCAATTCTTCTGTAAAATCCTCTTGGTATTTTCTTCCAACAAACCATGTAATTTGGGGCAGAGAAGGTTCGAAGTTTATTTGTTGCAAGAGTCGTTGCTCATTGTGATAATCATTATGCAAGTTAGAGTGCAGAACTACATTGTTCTTGTGACATCTTGTGCTAGCTCCCCAGTAAGTTGGTACTTCAGTTGATCTTGGTAATTCCCCATGGATCTCCTCTCCCAATAAAGAAATCAGGCTTATGATGGCAATCCCTCTGGTGAAGTCATGATGTTACGCCCGATTGGAATACTCTTTTTCCCCAGAGAAGGTTATAACCTTTAAGAAGAACTGTTGATTTTGTTTGATCATCCCTAGTGATGGTCCACTCTGGTGAGGTTGGCTGGGCATCCTTGTCGAGATGTTTATTTCATCTCCCATTTGTTCCCTTTGTCTGTTTTGTAAACATAAGCATAAACATGGCATACATGCATTCATACATATGCATGGCATCCAAGCGTTTTTGCTACCTTTCTGGTGTTTACCTATTTTGGTTCACTGTTGGCGTTTATTCCCCAAGTGGTTGGATTTGTCTATTCATTCCAATAGGGTAGTCGCCTTTAGGCATAAAATGCCCTCCCTTTATGGAATTCCCCACAGAGTTTGATTCTCGTGGATGATGGTTGGTTCAGTTATCTTTTCCATGTTTGGATAAGATAAACCCCATTTGAGTTTATTCCTCAATGGTTGGAGTCTTGTTTGACCATCTCTTTCTAGCTTGTTCCTAGATTGAGCTTTGGTCCCTGGCAGGTATTGCTTTTGAACTTAGTTTGAACGTGCATTTATTTTGCACGGTGTCTTGCAGGAAGAATATTTTTTAGATCCTCATTGAAGACAAAAGACATTCTCCAGCAGTGTTGTTGTAACATCTCTTTGGAATTTATACCCAATAATGAGTGGCAGTCTCGCCCGAGAAGCTTATCCGTCCTTGGTGTTATTTAACCTGTGGCAATTACAATCAATACTCCCCTAGAAATCTGTCAGAAGGATATGGTTGAAGACCTTACAAATGGTTTCTCTTTATTTGAGTTACTCTTTCCACGAGGATTTTATGACAAAAGATGATTCCTCAGTAAATCCTTTGTTTAGTTCACTTCTATCAAAGTTGATGAAGACTCCGTTGGTTTGTCTCTTTATTTGAGAAAATTTTCTCATAAAGCAACCAGCCTGTATCTCTTTTGTGAGATCCCCAGTAAAACCCAGTTGTAACTGGTATCTTTGCTAAGATCTTTGGTTGTCACCAACTTCTACCCCACACCCAGTTGTAACCGGTATCTGTGTTAAGATCTTTGGTTGTCACCAGTCTCCCCTTTGAATTTTAGTTGTCACTAGCCCCCTATTTATATTATTAGTCTGGTCGTCACCAGCTTCTCCTTTTGAATTCTAGTTGTTACTAGTCTCTGGTTGATATTTGTTTGTCTGGTTGTCACCAATACTCTCTTGAATGCTAGACTTTCGCACACATCCTTGGATGAGCACCAAGAACCATAGCATACACCAAAGTCTTGAGCCATGTACATTTTTGCTTCCAAGTTAAGTGATGACCATACTTGGACCTTAACATGAATATCTCGGTTGTTACCAATACTCTCGTGGAGTTTAGTTGTTACTAACACCATGGTCTAGAGGTCCATTTGTCATTGGCATCTTTTTAAGTTTGCCATCAATGGTTGATCTGGTCGTCACCAATTCCTTTGAAAGTCCAAAGGTTACTAGCATTGTTTAAAAACCCAATTGTTATTGGTATTGTTAATCTGGTCGTCACCAATTCCTTTGAAAGTCCAATGGTTACTGACATTGTTTAAAAACCCAATTGTTATTGGTATTGTTAATCTGGTCATCACCAATTCCTTTGAAAGTCCAATGGTTACTGGCATTGTTTAAAAACCCAATTGTTATTAGTATTATTAATCTGGTCATTATCAATTCTTTGAAAGTCCAGTGGTTACTGGCATTGTTTAAAAACCCAATTGTTATTGGTATTGTTAATCTGGTCATCTATTTATTATCTTTTCGTCATTGGCATTTACCGGTTTGTTTATTCTTTGTGTCTTGGGATATTGTTTGTCACCAATATTTCCTACCCCAGTAGATCTTCCTGAAATCCAATTGTCATTGGTAAGTTTCTTTGGTTGTCATAAATATCCCCTTGAAGTCTAGTTGTTACTAGCATCAATCCATTGAAAGCCGGTTGTTACCTTCGCTTGCAGTCCAAGTCCAATTAAGTTGGCACGTACAGAAGAGTCGTTACCCTGCATCTTTCCTGATGGTTCCTGAAGATCTCGTTTGAACTCTTCATTTTAAGGAATTTACAGAAGATTGGATGTTTAAAACTCCAATGATATGTGTTGCTGATCCTATGGTTATAAGGACCCCTTTTGGCGTAGTAATTCTGTTGTTATGAGGATTCCCTTATTTCTGCCACCCCTGTTGTTATGAGGGTATTGTCAACACATTCCTTTTGTTATAAGGATTTTATCCTATCTTTATGAGGATCTATGTCTCCTATCGTCATGAGGAGCCTTTCTCGTGGATTCTATTATTATAAGAATCTATGTGTCCTGTTTTTACGAGGATCCTGTTTGATTCTATTGTTATAAGGATCTGTTTTATCTCCTATTGTTATGAGGAACTTCGTCTCACTGGTTCTTTTGTTTTAAGAATCTTTTGTCTCCTATAGTTATGAGAACCGTACCCTTGCTTTGTATCCTATAGTTATGAGGATTCTTACTCCATCAATCCTATTATCATGAGGACGCTGCTGCTTATCCTATTATTATAAGGACCTTAACCCGCCTTGCATCCTATTGTTATAAGGATTCTTGCTTTATCTTTTGTTCTAGAGTGTCAGCCAGTCATGTTTAGACCTATTGATCAACTACTCTAGGTATCCCCCGGTGGAGACCATCCTGTGCTGTTTCGTTTTGAGATTTCCCCTTTCATCCTTGATCTCTTGTGAGAAGACCTTATTCCTGTCTATCTTATCCCAGTGATTTTCGGTCATGTCTGAACTTGTTGATCGTTCACTCTGGGTATCCCTAGTGTAGTTTCCCTTTCTCCCCAGTGGTGTTTTCTTGGGATGTTCCCAGTTTGGTCTTTTCCTTTCTCCAGCTGGTATTTGCGTTTGATCATCTTGGTCTGCATTGTGCATTCAACATTTATCATTCCATTATGGAGCATCATACCAGAGATCATTGCATGTCTGCACTGTTCCTAGCACTTATTTAAGTCAGTTTTGTCTTTAGCATAGCATACCATTGCATCTAGGGGTAAAATTTTTGGTTATTTCTGTATTTAAATACTTTTCACTTTGATCCCCTGAGGGTTGTCACCGCTCAAGTAATCCAGTGAAGTTATTTAAATAGGGGCAACTGTCATACCCCAAATTTTGACCCTAGATTTCATCATCATAATAGGAAGCATTCAAGCATTGCATTGCTAACCCTAATCTTGGTTCAAGTTGTTCCATGTTTTGCTTCATCAAAATTAGGGTTTTGCTCAAGAGAATCAAGAGAATTCTCACATGATCAGTCAATGTTTTGGAGTGATCATCAACCCTTCAAGCTTAGATACACTCAAGAGGCTTCTCCTTGTCAAGAATCAAGTGCAATATTTTTCTCATTACAAGTTCATTGAAGCTCAATTTCATCTGGTCACCAATTAGGGTTTTATCAGGAAAAGTCAATTGTGCCTTTGACTTTTGATCAAAGCATGATCCCAAGCCTTGGAACATGATCCAAGACACTCAAATACATCCTTGGAGTCCATCCATGATGATTGAAAGATTCAAGAATGCAAGATCATTAAAGTTCACACAGTTGAATTCATCTGATACACAAGCTTTATCTGACAAAGTCATCCCTTTGACTTTTAGGGTTTGTTTGTCCAAATTGAAGTATTCAAGCCAAATTTCATCAAGACATGTTTGATCAATGAGTTTGAGCATGAAAAACCAAGATTTTGAAGGTTTCTTGCAAAAGGGGCAAAGTTAAGAAACTTGAAAATTTTCTAAGTATAGATAAAACCCTAGTTTTGAGGCCAACTTGGGAAGGTCATAACTCTTAATCTACACAGTCATTTTGTGTGCTCCAAAGCTCAAATTAAAGCCCTCACATCATACAACTTTGTAAGAGATGTGGAAACCTTAAAAAGTGCTTAGATTTTGAGTTACGAAGCCTCAAAGTTTTGAAAAATCTTTGGACACTTAGAAATTTTTCAAAACAGTTTTTGGTCCTTAGAAACAACAATCTTTGGAGCCAAGTTTCACTATGATCCTTTGAGATTTAAGAATTTTGTTAAACATGAAAGTTTTAGAGCACATTTGGAACTTTTCAGAAAGTACAAGAACTCCTCCATAGCATTTGTGAGCAAGGAGTTTCGAAGGGAAGAAGATTGAGGTTTCAAACTTGATTTTTAGGTCATGATCATGTTGATTCATGTTGCAAAACCATTCCAAACCTGCATGATCTTGCTTTTCAGACCTTGTTGCTTCTAAATCTATCTTTGATCAGAGGTTTTGTACTAGTTGTAAGGCACTACACAAAGGTTTGAGAATCAATTCAAAATTGCATACCATTTATGGAGATTTTGGCCATAAAGTTCACAATTCCACTCTTGAAAAGTGACTTTAATCACAAACCTGTTTTGCCTTGAGACCCCAACTTGTTTCTTCTGCAGAAGCAAGCTCTAAAAGATTCCAATTACTCAAGATATCTTTGTACCTTGCATTGGAACCATGAAAACCATCAAACCACCAATTTGAATTCCAACCAAACCATGGAACCATCAAGTTACAATTCTGACCATCTCTTTACCTCTACTATTCTTTTATAAATAGAGGCTAAATTCTTGTTTCAAAGAGAACAAAAACACACTTCAAAGAGCATCAAAACCTTCCCATATCAGAATTGGTATTTCAAGTCACCACTTGAAAACCAAGATTCCTCATTTGCAAAAACTCCTCCAAAACCTATTACAGTCATAAAACCTCTATTCCAACCATTCACCCAAACTACAAAACACTTCTTAAGAGTGTCTAAATCATCACAACCACCAAAAATCTCATAAATCAAAAAGTCAACCCTCAACCCCTTGAAAGTTTGACTTTCTGCATTTTCCTATCCAAAACACTGTCCAATTCATTTCCAAGTCTTCCAACCCTACAAACACCTTACAAAAATCATCCTTAAGCTGTTCAAAGTTTGGTAAGCGGACTGTAGCACCATTTACTTGAAGTTCCTTTTTGAGCACTTTGGCCATGTTTGCAAGAAAGGGGTACAGTTTGTTCCAGTCAACTTCTTTGGGTTCCAGGCATCTAGGGAGGTCCATTGAAGCAATCAAGATCCTTGGAACACTTCTGGCATAGTTATCTTGAAAAATGCAACTTAGACTCCAAGAGGTAAGTCAATTACAACTTGAACTTTCAAGAGCATGATGTGTTTTGATGTGCACTGAGTATGGATGTTTTAGTTATGATGTTTGTAGCATGCTTGAACTTGTTTTGGTTATTATTCATGACTGTATGAGCTATTACCATAGAATTTGCAAATTTGTGTTTTTCATGAGGTCACTATCGTGTTTTATGTCACAAGCATTTTCAGCCAGAACCAATTGGACCATTGTGATCCTTGGGGAATTCTAAGCGAGTTTGATCTTTGTTTCATCAAATTTCATTAAGAATTGATGAAGTTATGGATGCTTTTGCAAATTGATGATGTTTGGTTACAATTTTGGCCATGGCTTGTTCTTTTGGTTTTTCAACTAGTTTCTCTTTATTTTGTTTTGGTTCCATGGAATGAATGGATGTAACAGCCAGTGGCGTAACCTCTGCCTTGCCAAGTCTTATACGCACTATGTCTTGGGTTCGATCCTTGGTGATTACCTTTTTGCTATTTCTGCGCATTTTATTTTTTTTAAGCACTCAGGATTGGATTTTGTGAAGTCAAGCTTCTTCAACATCATGTTTTGATGAAGACAACTACTATGTGCATTTATCAAATGATGAGAAAAAGTATCATGAAGCAATATGGCTATGGATCAAGATTGCAACATTATGAAGACTTGCATTGATCTTTATTTATTGAGGTATAAGCATGCAATATATATTGATAAAATAGTGCTCAAAATAATCTCCAAAATTCACTTGCATGCATGGTTCATTTGGCTGAAAATATATCACTATTTCTAGCTTTAAAAAACAAAATATTTTGTATCATACATTTGAAAATTTATTTTTCATATTTGAACCATGTTAAATCACTTTCAATATAATCTATTGACTTGGATAAATCAATAGATGTTGCATAAAGTTGGTTCAAAAATTTAGACAATTTTTCATTTTTTCAAATTTTTCAAACATTCAGTTTTTGATAAATTAAGGCGTTTTGACCTACCGTAACAGCACTAAAAACCGCCCTAATTTACAACGGACTGAAGCAGTATTTTAATTTTGAAATTAAAAAATTGTTAACACCTTTTCATGCATTTTTTCATGAAACCATTTTTTTTTAACTTGACAATTGTTCATGATAGTTTTGCATAACTTTACCATGTTTCATAGAGGTGTTATACACTTATAAATACATGAAATTTCAAATTAAATTCAACCTCTTCCATTGCAATTTAACATCATTATAATCATTCAATTTTCAAAACAAGTGTTTGTGTTCTTGAACTTTTCCAAGGAATTTTTCTGCATGTATTTCCATATCAATCCAGAAAAATTCATACCATATTTATAAACACTTGAGCACTATATTCTATCATTATAAGTTGCTAGTTTGGAAGGGAATATCAATTATATTGATACATCACTCAGAGTGATAATTGTTCTACAAATTTCATTATTCTTAAAAACTCTTGTTATATTCATATCTTATTTTCCAGGATTGTTGGAATTAAGATTACTTGGTTTTGTATTCCTTGTTGTCTAGGATTATTGAAAGCAAGAGGTTGAAAGTGAGAGGATTGTTCTTATTTTAACTTGGTTGATCCAAGAGGATTGTTCTTGGTGGTTTTATTGGTTAGAGTCTTGTATAGAAAGACTAGGTTGTCTTGTCTAGAGATTTAACAATATTAAAATCTCTTTCATGTTGAAAGGGGACTAGAGTACTCTCGGACTATGAGGGGAACCAGGATATATCAGCGTGTCATTTACTTTTCGCACTTTACAGTATTTTATCACTTAGTAATTCTAGGAAAGTAAAAATTAAAACCGTCGAAAAACCGAGAAAAATTTCTATACACCTAATTCACCCCCCTTTTAGGCGCATTCCTAACTTACAGAATTTACATATATATGTACACACGCGCCTTTTGTATAAGTCATTCACATGGCTCAGTTGGCTATTGGTTTTAGCATGAACCTATAGGACGTGAGTTCAACACTCACTTGTGCAATTTCCCTTATTTTTAGCACTTTTTTTTTTCTATTTTCTTTGCAAATTCAAATAATCATAACTTCTTCATTTTCAATCATTTTTGACCCATTCTTTTTGTAAAATGTTCATGATATTGTCTATTTTCTGTTTATGAAATTAGATTTCCAAAAATATTTATTTTTGTGACACTTATTCATGTTTGAAGTGAGTGACCTTTTTAGGTTTTCTTAAGGACCATTTTGATTCTTTGGTTGGTTCCTTTGATTTTCTTTGTACATATGGACATGTTTGAACCATTTTCAACTCATGTGAACCTTGTGTGATGTTGTGGACTTGTACACCCTTGTTTCAAATTGTTTTTAAGGCATTTTCAAGTGTATGTTTACATGTAAATGTATGTTGAATTTCTAATCATGCCATGAACTTTTGTTTGGTCATTTTGCTTCTAACATGTGATTCTCTTCCATGTTCATATGACTTTGATGTGCACATGTACCCTTGTTTGAGTCATACTATGTTTAGGTATCCTTAAACCTTTGATTTTTACATTGAAAATGACTTTGAACACATGCTTGTATATATGGACCTTTGTGAAGTCTCCACTTAGTTTAAAGACCATATTGAACCCTAATATGCATGTTTAGGTTGTCACCTACTTGTATCAACATGTTCAACTTGTAACCATGCCTAAATGTTCAAGTAATGCCTTAACTTGTTCACATGATGTTTGAACTTTCAACATGTCATCTTTAAGCATTCTCACATGCCATCCTTTGTATGCTTGCATATTCACCCACATGTTATTGTCATAAACATGTTCTTCTTGTCCAAGTATGCTTGGTTGTTACCATTTACTTGTTTTAAATTGTATCCATGTTTAAGTGATGTCTCAACTTATACATGTCAACTTTGAACTTTTGTTTCATCCATGTTTATGTGTCATCATAACTTTCACATGTTAACTTAAACTTTGAATCTTATCATGTTTAAGTTTTGTAATAACTTATCCATGCTTTGAAATATTAAATTGTATTCATGATTAAGTGTTGTTACAACTAATCTTCCTTTGTCTTGTATTCATGATTAAGTGGTGCTAGTAAACCCAAAAGCATGTTTGCCTTAATTATGTACTTAAGCTTACCCATGATACCTTAGTCTTGTTAGAACTACATCTCATGTTTGTTTAGATGTTGTAACATCTTTGTTTGATTGAACTTATTTTGGTTGTCACCATGTTGATTTAAAACTCCTTTGAACCTTTGAACATACTAGGTAGTTACCTAGTCTAGTTCATGACTTTGTTAAGTCTTTTGTCTAAATGTTGTCACATTTATCATTATGCTTTGATTGTAACCATATTCTTTGCTTCCATTAACATCATGCTTGAATGTTATTTTGATTTACTCTCAATTGATATCATGTTTGAATATCATGTTTGTTCATATCATCCATACTTAATCATACTCCTTTTAACTTTGTTAAGTTATTCCCCCAAGTGATGTTAGCTTGTTAGCTTACATCCTCAAGTTGCCCTCTACTCCTTAATCCAAGGGAAAGTCTCTCTATTGACTCAAATGTCATAGATAGCTCATCATTACCCATCCTCTTTGACCTTGTTAGAGTCATTAGGTTCTTTGAGTCTTAGACTTAAGATTAGAATAACAAATCTTTTGACTTTGTCAAGTCAAGTAAGTGTTAAGACCATAACACTTAGCTCCTCTTTGATACTTGATCATAATCAAAATGTTCATTCATCCTTAGTAAGGTGAACTACAAATGCTCTGATTCCATCCTTGTAAGGATATGTAGGCACAAGACCGCGAAGTTTTGGCAAGCATACTTAGTAACTAAACCTTTAGGTTCCTATCTCTCACTATATAACCCAAACACAAAACAATAGCAAACAATATCACAAATACATGTAAGAGGTTCCTATAGAGTACTATAGATACTTAGGGTGCAAACACCTTCCTTAAGTATAACCACCCCAACCCCCCAAAATCTCTTAGCATTGTTGTTACATTGCAAACTTAGGGTTTTTTACGATCTTTACCATTTCCCTTGGATAAATCAAAGCTCGGTGGTGAATCTTTAAAAGATTTGTGGTTCAAGTTTAATCAATAGCTTGATATCCAATTCTCACCGCAACACCAAATATTTCATTACTTTTTCTATCCATATTTGTCATGATTTCTATTTATCGAAAATTTTCTGAACATTAATAAACTTTTATTTATTTCTAAGATAATAAGGAAAAGAAACAAATATGTATCATTAAAACATATAACAAAATATATCACTAGAATCACATCACATCATACAAAAATATTACTCCCTCTGTCTCAAAATAATTGTCACATTTTATAAAATTATTTGTCCCAAATTAGGTGTCTCATTTTAGTTTCCAATGCAATTTTAATGTTTATCTTCCAATTAGTCCTCTAATTAATACTCTCAATTTATTATTCTTTCACTTTGCATTTATGATTATTCGAATACATCAATAATAAACAAGGATAGTTTGGTAAAAGTACTATTTTCTCTATTTCATTTATTACATTTTCTTAATATGTGTGAAATGACCAACTATGACAATTATTTTGGGACGAGGAGAGTATTTTTCATTAAACTTCACATTACTCAACATAATTAGTTTAGCACATGGTAAGTAGAAGGAATACAACAAAATAGGATCTCAAGCTTAACATTTCTAAACAACAAGGAAAAAATATAAACCTAAGAGTGACACTTCTACTACTTCCATTTCTTAATAGAATATTTTTCTCTAAGTGTTTTCAATGTCTGAACCTCTATATCGATTCCCAATGCATAACATTTTATAGTCTTCTTCACTTGTAGGGTTGTTTCCAAACTTTGGGTCTTGCGTCTTATGATTATCCATTGATTTGTTCCAAGGAATAAAGCGTCTTCCCTCTATATCTGTTAGTACAGGTATTGGGGTGGTACACAACGCCTACAGGAGACAACACGTCTCACAACATGCCTGCTATGCAGGGTGACTCATGCAGCACTCAAATACAAATTTTTAGAGTTTGTCCTCTAGCGCTCATCCTTATCCATTTAGGTTCCTAACTCAACCCTAATTTCCTTTCTTAAAACTTTGCCACATCAGCCCAATTATTGAGAATAAAACGCATACCAGTATCTTCTAGCTAAAGTCCTATTGTGTAGTGTTCATAAATTCTTGACGTGACGGAACCGATGACTAAAGCTACTTCTGCACATTCACAAAACACATAAGAACAACAAAAGAAAGCACCTAGTGTGCTTAATACTAATTAATCTAAATATATACAAAATAAAAATAAATAATGCTAATAAAGCTTAACTCTACCAAATATTTCAAGTAAGAAAGGCTTAAATATCTCACAAATAATGAGTTATCACACCCTTAAACTTGAACCACTAATTGTCCATTGGTGATGCGACAGATAATTTTAGATATAAATAACTAAAGGAATCTAGCAGCAGCAACACATTTCTCATAACTAAAATATTCATCAGACGATTGTATTGAAACATTGGCATAACTCAGTTCTTTATCAAATTAATGTTCATTTGTGTTTGTGTGTGTGTGAGAGAGTGAGAGACACACACACACACACACGCAGAGTGAGAGAGAGAGAGAGGGAGGGAGGGAGAGAGAGAGTGTGTGTGTGTGTATGTGTGTGTTTGTGTGTGTGTGTGTGTGTGTGTGTGTGTGTGTGTCCCATGATGCCATATGGTATACCATAAGTCTTCATTGAAGATATCAGCATAATTCCTAGTTTGGTTACTTTGACCTATGGTTCAAGTCTTAAAATTTTAGCTTCAGAAGAAGGGATTAACTATCTTATTTGCTATGGGACTTTTTGAATTGTTTTTGAACTTGGGGAGTTCTACTAACATCATTTTTCATTCACGTTTTGTTGGCTATTCCCCATTTTCACCTGACAGAGTCGCACTTCTTATGAGCCCAACCTGTTACTTAGAGTAAAACACTCATTATTCCTTTAGTTTCAGGCACAAGAACTTTTTCACAAGTTCTTTTTGCATTTCTATTTCTTTTTCTCAAACAAACAACAACAGAAAACAATAGCAACAGCAAGAATTTGTCACACCCCCAAACTTAAAGTAAGAACAATGTTCTCACTAGACACTTGATGAGTTGTGGCCCAATAGAACCTAAAAATTTTAAAAGGCTAAAACTAAAGCTAACTTTATTTTGGTGGGTTGGTTAGATTATTCAATACCATTTATGCTTGAAGCCTATTACCTTTTCTTGTTCCTCATATTTTCTTTGTTCTTTTTCTTTTCTTAACATCTTCTTCCTTCTTTCCCTTTTTGGCTTTGGTCTCCTTGTTCTCTAACCTAGCCTTTGAACACTGTCAGTTTCCTATTCTTAGTCTTCTGTTTTAGAGAGGACTCAGTGGTTCTTTGTTGCTCTGCTGGAATAGGTTGTGTGCCAACTTATGTCATGTTAGAGGGTCGGTCTTTTCTTTCTAGCTTCTTTTGGGCTTTTCTTCTTTTTTGGGGTTTTCAATTTCGTTGTTCTTTATGGATGTCATAACTCTCCTTTGGATTTGCTTTCTTTACACTTGGCTCAGTTTATGGCACGTTGGGACATGTGTATAACATATTCATTCCTAGCATGTTAGGGTTTGCATTTGTAAGCATCCCACCCCTCCAAAGTTGCTCCCAAGCCTCTAGTGTCATACCATGTCTCGTTTTCTCAATACATCAATAACTAAAGACACATGTCTCGCGCCTATGCCACACGCCCTAGGCTTCACTGCCAATAGTATCCAAACATCATGCATCTCACCTAAAATGCGAAGAAATGAATTTATCCATTTATTTTCACCCAATTGCGTCACGATCTTTGTTGGGTACCTCATAGGTCAGTTGTAGTCAGTTAAGTTGAAATATTAAGTTTTTAAGGGTGTGTTTGGTTGAGGGTAAATGGAGAGGAGGGGAGGGAATATTTATAATTAAATGTGTTTGGTTCAAATTTTAGGATGATTGAGGATGGGAAGGGGGGAGCAAAATCCCTCTGAAAAACACATTTTTTGCATCTCCCCAAATCGGGGGGATTTATAGGCGAGGGGAGGGAAGATGCATTTTAATATTTAAGCAAACTTCAATAGTTGTTCTTCAGTTGGGAATCCATGATCTGACTCATTTAACATACATGACATATGAGATGTCTAAGGAATAATGGTGTGAAAGTATCAGTCAGAGAAAAAAGCATATCTTCCACATTTTGAGGGAGAATCAGTATTCCTTTACTCCAATGTTGCTGATCAGAAAGGAAGAAATCAGTTTTTCCTAGAATCCACTATAAGTATCCCAACCTTAGAATTGGAAAAGGGATCCTTCACAATTCCCACAAAACCTTAACATACACATACAAAGTATTTCATCACTACGCCAAATTTGATTTTTAGCAACACTACATAGACAACGCTTTTTCCCCAAAGCGCTGCTATAAGTTTTAAAAGAAAAAAAAACTATGAAAAAAAGCGCTGCTAAAGGCTATGTTTATTGTTTAGAAAGCGCTTCTGAAAAGCGCTGCTAAAAGCCTTACGTAGGCTATACTTTAGAAAGCGCTTTTGGAAAGCGCTGCTAAAGGATACCTTTAGAAAGCGCTTTTGAAAAGCGCTGCTAAAGGTCATTCATAAACGTAACCATAGAAAGGGCTTCTGGAAAGCGCTGTTATAAGCCTATGAAAAGAAAACCCTTTCAATGAAAAAGCGCTGCTAAATTGAATACATAAGAAAGTGCTTTCAGAAAGCGCTGCCTTAGGTTGTTAAATTCTGAAAAATAAAAACAGAAACGATTGAAACTCTTAAACCCTAACGTTCTGAAAAATAACTTTGATACTCTCTCTCTCGCGCGCGCGCGACTACTCCCTCTGTCGTGTCTCCCTCTCTTCGCAAGGCTATTCCCTCCGCTGTATCTCCCTCTCTCCGCCGTAACTCCCTCCGTCGTATCTTTCTCTGTTTCGTAACTCCCTCCGTCGGCCGTATCTCCCTCTCTTCGCGACTACAACTCCCTCCGTCGTAAATCCCACTGTTTCGTTTCGGAACTCCTTTTTTAGCAAGGTATTTCTTCTTTTATTTTTTTGGATTCGCAAACCATAGAATAGATTGTGATGTTGTTGTTATTTAAATTCAATTGAAGATTGAATGACATTATTGGTGAATTAGTGTTAAAGATGTGAAACAAATTATATAAATTGTTGGAATCAATTGATGAGTTTGTTTGTTGTTGAAACAATTGAAATGAGACATTGATAGTGTTGATGTGGTTGTTGTGAGAATTTGATTTTGAAATTGTTGTTGTAGTAAGGTTGAAGATGATGAATAGTGATATTTGTGGTGAATTTATTTTGAGAATTGGTGTTAATTTTGTAAGTTGGTGTTGAATGTTAGTGATGAATTGTTGAAATTAATTGATGATAATGACATTGTTGATGGATAATTGTTAGTGATTACTTTGTTTTGATACAATTGTTGATTAAAAATGATAATGAAATTAATTGTAAATTGTTGAGGTTGAAGATGATTAATGTTGTAAAGCAAACAACATTACATGGATCAGAGTGCAGTTATATTTTCACAATTTTGATTATAATAGTGATGCTACCTGATAAAACAAGTTAAACTATATATCCTGATATATATTCGTATTTTTTTTCTATGTAGTGTCCTCGTCAGCGTAATGGTATAGATTGCAGTTATTTCGTATTGAGGTTTATAAAAGAAACTATTCATTTGGATCAAATAGAGATTCCAAACATGGTATGGATTTATAAGTTAGGATTTATTTTTAATATTTAACGAATATTTCATCTAATTAATTAGTTTTAACTAAATTATGCATATTATGTTATATTATGTAGTACTTTAATGAATTCAAGTGTGCTACTTACTCGAAAGATAAACTGGAAGAAATTAAGGAGGAATTGTGTCAATACATTCTTGAGATGAGAATTATATAAGGTATATTGTCTTTCTTTCTTTTGTGTGAAGTTTATGGTCCTTAGAGATTTTTGTTGTTGTGATGTTTTGTACTGGATAGGAATAGTTCTGGAAGTTGTTGTATAGTTTTGGAAGTTGTTGTATAGTTCTGGAAATTGTTGTGAATTGAGGAATGATGGAATTTGTAATTATGTTTGGTGAATCTTTAGAAGTTAAAGGTTTTGGAAGTGGATAGAATTATGGATGTTTTCTTGGTGTATGAGGTTTGTGTTGAATTATAATGGTTATAAGGTTTATGTGTTGAATTATAATGGTTATAAGGTTTATTATGTTGAATTATAATGGTATATAAGGTCTATGTGTTGAAATAAAGGCTTGTGTTGAATTATAACAGGTTTGTGATAAGTTTTGATAAAAATTTGAATTCTAATGGTTTGTGCTGCCATTTTATAATTAAAAAATAAGACTTATGCCAATGCTTTTAACAAAAAGTGCTTCCTAAAAAAGTGCACAATAGACAGCGCTTATAAAAAAAACGCTTCCTAAAAAAGTGATTTTTAAAAAAGTGCTTTTAAAAAGCGCTATTTACATGGAGAAAAGAAAGCGCTTTGTAAAAGAAAAGCTGCCTAAAGTGGATAAAAGAAAGCGCTTTTAAAAAAAGCGCTACCTAAAGTGTAACGAAAAGATACATAAGACAGCGCTTTTAAAAGCGCTACCTAAAGGGGAAAAAAAGAAAGCGCTTTCTATGAAAAAATGCTTCCTAAAACAGAAAGAAAAGATACATTAGACAGCGCTTTTAAAAGCGCTGCCTAAAAGGGGGCAAAAGAAAGCGCTTTCCATTAAAAAGCGCTGCCTAAAGGTGACATTAGAGAGCGCTTTTCACCATGAACGGCTGCGTAAAGGGGACCTAAGGCAGCGATTTTGTATTTAAAAAAAGTGTTGCCTTTACCTACAGCAGCACCACTTTAGGCAGCGCTTTTAAGCGCTGCTAAAGGTATTATATGGCGTAGTGCATCATCCATGTGTGAGTTGACTCTCTTCAACCTTCATTGTACATTTTTCAAAATATTCTGATCGACCTCAAATTCTCGGCATTGCGGGTATGATGTGTTGTCTGTTTTGGGTGTGAGAACCCTTGTGTCTTTGTCTTTTAGAAAAGACTCCCTAATAGGTTTATAAGTGTTGTATATAAAACAACCTTATCCTCGATTTCAAAGCAACGTGAGATAATTTTGACCATCCCTGAATAGTTGTCATGAAATCGAGGCTAATGGGCACGGTAACAATTTGAATTTCCACAGACAACGCCAATGTTCCGATCGACCTAAAGTTTGTGCCACCACGGCAACGAGGCATTGTCTGCTTTAGGTGTGAGAACTTTCACGACTTTCTCCTTTTAAAAATGTGCTTCACTAAAATGGGAGAGATACTCCCTCAATGACTCAGAGGGCTCTTTCCAGACGTCGAACAGGCTTATGTTTATACATTCATATGCTTGCTCGTCGAAAACTGATGGATTAACTTCTTCACCATATCTTGATAACTAGTAAATGACAAATGTGATAAGTTCATGTACCGCCTCAATGCGGTGTCCTTGAAGATGCTAAAGAGTAACTTGCACTTCAACAAAATGTTAGCGCTAATGATAGCATATAAGTGTTGATAGAGGCAACATGCTTATGAGGGTCGCACCTTCTCTCAAACTTCTTCGATGAGCGAATTTGAAATTTTTCTACACAGGAACCCCAAGATTTTGTCAAAAAGAGGCTGAAAGTCTAGGACTTTGATTTCTTCAAGGAGGTCGACCTCCTGCTGTAGATGCTCAAGGTTGACAACATTGTCTTCCTAAACTTGATGGTGACAATGTAGTTATTAAATGTCAGAATTGCTACCAACTGACATGACGCCTCGCATTTGTACCATCTTGAAAATAGTAGTTCATGTGATCTTTGAAGTAAATATAGGCATTAACATGACGCCTCGCGTTTGTACCATCTTGAAGATGATGGTTCAGATTATCTTTAAAGTAAATATAGGTATGACCTAAATTAGAGCAGTTTTATCGGGGCCATGTTGCCGTTGTTTCACATTTTCCAAAGTTATTGTGTCAGAAATCAATTGATATTTAGCTGTTGTAACCCTAGTTTAATTGACCAACGTTTCTTTGCAAACCAACGTTTCTATAGGTTATAAAGTGAATTTAAAAATAATATATAATTAGATTTAAGGGATATTGTGGTATCTAATGGGATCCATTTTAAGTTTTTTACGAGTTGTATGAATATTTAAAAAATATAGATAAATTGTTTAAATAATTGAAAAATGTGAAATAATATTTTAAAAAAATCATTGGGGTCCATTTAAAGAAGCAAAGTGGATGTAATGAATATTGATGTTCATACTTCTACTCGAGTGCAAAGAACACTTTAAACTTTTTCAACAAAATACTCTCTCCGTTTTAAAATAACTGTCGTTTAAAATTTTTGCATACAAATTAAGGAATGTAATAATATTGTCATAAAATATTATATTTTTATTAAATTAGTCTTATTAATGTGTTGAAAATAATATATAATAATTAAGTGACACAATTAAAAAAATATCAATTATTATTACATTGAAAAATGATAATGACATTCATTTTAAAACAAAAATCTTCCACTAAAACAACACTCATTTTAAAACGGAAAAAGTAACATGTTAACTTCATTGAAAATTTCACTCTGTTTTAACAAATTATTCATCTACCGCTATATTAAAAAAATCAAAACAGTTCTAATCATATAATATAGACTCTACAATGGATTAAAACCCTCGAAAATGTTGGTAACACTCCTCACTTCCATCCATTGTTGTTCACCCTAACAAGATTCTATGTTCACAAGGATTCAGTGTAATGGACTCACAACCCCTAACCCCGACATTTTAGTGGGTGCTGTTGTTGGGGGACCCGATTAGCATGATAGTTTCTCAGATGAACGGTCAAATTATGAGCAATAAGAACCACCAACTTTCATCAATGCACCTCTAGTAGGAGCACTGACTTATCTTACACACTCATGGATAAATCTAAAAAAAAAAAAAAACACTTCTATGACATGTGTTGTGTGCATCTTTTGTTTCAACTATTCACCAGTTTAAAATTATAATGCTAGTTTTTATTGCTTTGATTTTCACACAGGAAGGGGAGACATGCTTATTTATCACCACTTGATTCAGTTTATAGTCAATCATAATCCTTTAACTATTTTACATAAAAAGTAAAGAGACATTGAAATGCCTTCCAGGTTTCACATGATTGACAACTGTTATCAGCATTTCTGATATGCTTCCATGAAACTCCTCTTAAGTCTTCAGAAACACATTAATTTACAACACAAGAAGCAGACTTTTATATACATACAAGACTCTTATTGTCTGCTGTCAATCCTTGATAAAAACATAAAGCAGCCATGCACCAGCATGACAGGTTAATTTGCATCATCCTTTGCTATTGGAACAGAATTTGCCTGAAAGAAAGTTGAAAGCACAAACTTGAGATCAATGCTAGTTCAACTATCATTTGTTTCTACTACACTTAATACTATCATTGGACAGCGAATATGTATTCAATCTGAAATATAGGTACTGGGGAGCAGATGTAAATTGTAATATCACTTACCAAATCACGGAACTTAAGAATGTAGAACATCTCAAGATATCGCCGAGTTTCGCGTCTCTCTAGTTTGGAAACATATTTCCAGAAACTATAAACTCCAGCCAAGGACATAAGCCTTTCAGAATATATCTTCCATGTGTACCTGATTATTATTTTCTTAGCATTTTAGTATCAATAGCAAAAGCAACCAACTTTTACCAAAAATAACCTACCTATCGTATATTCTTTGAAGGCCACCGTCAGATATTTTATTCCAGTGACTTGGGTCCTCCTTACATCGTTGAAAAAATTCAACCAATAGCTCTGATGCTTGGTCAGGATGATAAGGATCAATATGGAATCCCGATACACCATGCTCGATGATCTCAGCAGGACCACCGTGGCTAGTAGCAAACGTAGGGAGCCCACAAGTCATGGCCTCCACAACTGTAAGTCCAAAAGCTTCATAGAAAGCAGGCTGCAGCAAGAGATGAAGAGTTACAAATGATGCTTGAGTGGTGAATCAAACAGTATAGAGTGGTTTGTACAATACCTGAACGAAAGCGCCTTTTGTATCTGCTATGTAGCGATACAGCTCCCCATTGCGTGCCCTATTTGTTTGGGCAGTAAGCCACCGAAACTCACCGTTCAAATTGTATTGCTTCATGAGATCATGCATCTTCTCAATCTCTGCAATTTCTTCTCTGTCACTGGACTTTTTGACATCAATATAACCAGCTACTACGACAAGGTTGACAAGTTCCCTCAATTTGCTGTTCTTAGCATAGCTTTCAACCAAACCAGTTATGTTTTTAACTCTGTCTAGCCTTGCCATGGAGAAAATTATAGGCTTTGACCGGTCTGTCAGTGAACCGCTGCCACAGAGACAAAGATAAACTCATTAACTGTCATAATCACATTTTGAATAGTTAGCCATTTTAGTCCTTAATGTCTCAGACATTGTGACTATAGTCTCTTAATATATCAAAATTAAGAAACATTTCCAAGTGTCTTTTGTTAGTAATATTATGGATCAAATTGACTATCACAAGATGCATTTGATGACCAAACTATCAAACAAAAGACACATTGGAGGACCATATTGACAACGAAAGATGCATTTGGGTATGTTTTTGTAATTTTGATACAATCAAGAACTACTGTGGCAACGCCACACATCTTTAAGAACCAAAATGATTGCTTAATGTCACAATGATATCTGAAAAATGTGGCATGCTTCTCAACAGTTCTTACCAACAGCTTTAGATATTATATCCCTCGTGATAAATAAACATGTGAAGATCATAGTGTTGTGATTTAAACATGGCATTAGTACTGAAGGATGAGCAAGGACTGTAAAGTAGAAGCTAATAGACCATACTTTTTTAACATGATGCATAACAGATACATAATGGATTGTTATAGGCATAAATAACCTAAATTAAATATTTCTGCAACTGCAATAGACTCACATGTACTCATCAGTCTGCTCGGTACCGTATAATAGATTTTCAATTGAACTGTGCAGAGCGGTGAGTCTTTTCTCCTTATCAGAGAACGGGAAATATATAGTCATATCTGCTCCAGGAGAGACGATGTTGAACTTGGGATCAAAAACATCAATGCCGTGGACAACTCTATACAGTCCCGGAAGAGTAAAAGCAGTGTGACTCTCATACTGGCCAATAGTATTCTTCCTGGAAGACAAGACAACATACGTTAAGAAAATGAAATGAGAAGCATTATTCTAATAGAAAGCAAAAATATATAGATGAAGACTCGTAGTACTAGAAAAAAAACTTAATGTTAATTAGCATAAGGAATAAGAAATCTATAGACAAATTTAAAGCAAAATGGATAGGCGTCTTTTGTGTCATAACTTGGTGGACTTTAATATGCCATTAATTACTACTACACAACAAGTTGTGCTACACCAAACAAAGGAGGCCAAGTTTCTCGACACAATCACCAGATGTCTAGACACACAATGCCTAATGGACATGTGAAGTTCCACAAAAACAAGCAAAACATATTTGAAATACAATATGGAATCTTCCATTTAGGAGCATATTGTTGCTAAACAACATGTAATCATTTGTATTGCAGCCTTATCTCCAAAATATAAATGGCTCACAAGCTTATAAAAGATATGGAAAAAAATGTTGCATAATTGATAATATCAACAAGCCGAACAATTTATAAAAGGGAGAGCAGTATAAAACAGACTAACAAGAATTGATTTATCACAAGTCGTGAAGCATGCCATACATAATGATAAAATTACTTACGTTCCAGCAATCTCTTGGTATGTACTGGTGATGATAAAATCAGCATTGTTCATGGCTATCAGATCAGCAGTGAACTGACAAGAAAAATGGTATTTATCTTCGAATTTCTTCCAATATATATCTGAATCTGGATACTTTGTCTTCTCCAGTGCATGCGCGATTGTGCACTACACACACAAATATTCAAGTCTATTAAGTAACATTCTCAGCACACATAGCAAAAGCTTTCAAATTTTGTATGGAAAAATAAGATGACAAAGAAGAGGGACAAGAACCTGGGTAACTCCCATTTTGTAAGCCAATAAAGATGCAACAAGATTTCCATCACTGTAGTTTCCTATGATGAAATCGGGATAACATTGTAACTCGGCAGTAATTTCACTAGCAACATCCTGTTGAAAAGTTCAACCATTTATATTAGATGGAAAAGCTAGCACATGCAATATACGTCATGCATAACTAAAACTCTATCATGCCTAAACTAAGTTATGAAATCAATTCATTCCGAATAATCATTAGTGTCGGATTATTATTCAAGCCATAAATGTTGATGGGCTTTACCTCTGCAAAAGTTTCCAGGAAAGGCCAGACATCAAATCTTGAGATCCATTTACGAAGAATTCCTTTTTCTGATCGGAATGGAACACGCAAAATATGTGTGTATTCAGTGCCACTGACTCTTTCTAGTCGCTGGTTGCATGTTGTCCCCTTTGCATCAGGTATTAACCTAGTAATCTTGAAAGAAACAAACAAATTTAATTTTATTTGAACTTTAAAAAGCAAACGATTACAATATAACCCTGTCAAATATGAAGAACCTGATCCTAAGATATTCCACTTACAATTAGTATTCTAGGAGTGAAATCAAGTCCTTGTTTCTTGATCCGAATGAGCATCTCACTCTCAAGGGCACGCACTTGATCTAGTATGTAAACAACCTGGAGATATAAAAAAAACTTCTGTGTTGAATAGCATTCAGTGTAAAATAACAACAAAAATGGATGGAATCAACTGAGATTGGTGGCAATAAACAGTGCATACATGACCAGCTTAATTGTTCTTAATCACGTGATAATTACGAATACCTGGCCACCAGTGTCAGGCAAACCGAGGACATTGGCTTGCCCAAAGAAGCCATGCGGAGACAATATAACAACATTGAACACCATAGGCACTCTTCCAAGAAAAGTCTCTAGTGTAGAAGGATCAGGAGCCTGAAGAATATCCAATAGAAGATGCATCATCTCTAAAACCCGAGCAGCAGTATCACCCCAACCTCTCTCGAACCCCATTCCTTGTAATCTACATTGATAAAAGAATCAGAAGAAAAAATTTACATCAAAATATCCTATAAAATGCTCGCATCATTTGTAATGCACAGTAAAGATATAATTGTCCATCGCAGAGCATAGGCTTACTCATATTCAAACTCAGAATAGAGTGTATCAGGCGCAAGCTTAGAAAGATGATCCTCGGCCTTGACCAAAGCAGACTGAAGTTTGGAAATGTTTTGTATTCTATCATTTAACATCAGTGCCTGTAACATTATAATATGGGAGAGATATTTAGGGTAAAATTGCATATTTTAAACTATAACTGTAGTCGTCTAGCTTAAACACTTCATTAAAAGTAAAAACAATTGCATTACACAGGGAGATCATACATGGCCTTTATATGTGTGAACACGGAGGAAATCAAGCATGGGTTCCAAGCAATCTTTGTTACGAAACATATTTGACGAGAGGTGGCGATTGAGAAACTGCACGCCGTTGCCAATGGAAGACGAGCGAGTTGGACGGGGAAATGATGCATTAAATGGCTCAAGGTCAAGCTCCAATATAATGTTATCATTACTCCTATTACAGAATATAACAAACGGTTATCACAACAGTCCCAGACTTAATTTCTTATAATAAAAGCTATACAGTAGATTTCTTACTTTCCTTCTACAAGTTCTTCTTTGAAGCTGAGATATTCAGAAACACTCAACTGCTCCACACTGAGTTCAAAGACATTAACACGGACATATTCCCAAACACCTGGTCTGGGACGAACTGCTATTGCCACAAAAGGAGGTAAAACTATGGCTTCCTGTCATAAAAATAATGATACACGTTTTCAACAATATCTTAATTTTTAAATCTCTCTCTTAGTGTATGTTTGGTTTCCCGTTTGGAGCATGCAGAATTGATTTTAACATGTTTGGTTGTTCTCGAGTAGAATTGATTATGCTTTTCAAAATTGATTCTATTTAAAGCTAAAATGTGTAGCTTGAGTCTTAACGTGATTTTTAGACTAAAATTTATTCTCCAACTCACTTTTGCATAAATTTATCCAAACATGAATCATTTTACCTTCAACTCACTTTTAACTAGTGTATATTTGGCTCTGGGTGAGGAGAATTGATTCTGAGTGAATTGATTATGATTAAAAGTGAGTTGGGTGTAAAGTGATTTATGACTGGATGTATTTATGTAAAAGTGAGTTGAACAAAAAATTTCAGTATAAAAATTACTGTTAAACACAAAAAGCTACAAATTGTAGCTTCAAGTAGAATCAATTATTTAGACAGAATCAATTCTATTTTAGAAGAACCAAACACATCAAAGTCATTCTACAATCAGTTCTAGACCTCTAGAATTGCTTTTGGTTGCTCTTTCAAAAGTTAAAACAAACATACAAAGAATCAATTTTCCGGAATCAATTCACTAAAAATCATTTTTTTCCACAGCAGAATCAAACACACGCTTAAGCTTAATCTGATATGGTGATAGCAAAGTAACTTTCACAAAGTATACACAGTTTCACTTCAAGATCCTCAACTATACACAGTTGTGCACACGTCTCATCATCAAAAATTGTAGAAACTAAAAATTGTAAAAAATGACCAAAAAATACAATTATAGAAAGTGACTAAAAATTAACCTTGATCAAACTAGATTATCAAAGCATTAAATAAAAAAATAAAAAACCTGTGCAGAGTTGATAATTTGGCCAAATGGACCATTTTTAAGATCCTGTGCAGCATGATCCTCGCCAAGTATATTTTCAAGTTCATCAATCAAACTATGCGGTTGCAAAATCCCTTTCCCCTGAGCAACATACCTAGAAATCACAACAGCAAAACAGAGTGATGATGCCATGCATAATATCAAAAACAGTAAAAGCAATACGAAACGGTAAAGAACAACAACAAAACAAGAAGAAGATGAAGATGATGAACCTGGAGAGAAGAGAAATGAGTTCGTTACGATGAGCAGAGAGAGTATCTTGAACTCTGTCTCTGATACTAGGAACTCGAGTAAACTTAGGGCGCGTAGACATCATGCGCGACGGTGATCAACGGTGAAGGTGGTTGTTCTATCGACGGAAGTGAGCAGAACTTGACTAAATTGGAATTGGAATTTGGATGGAGTTGGAAGCGGAAAAGGTTAGAGAGTGAGAGTGATGATAAGTGCAACGTGTTTAACAGAGCGCGAGAGCTCGGAGTTTATAGTCAGAGAAAATTGTTTACGTGTCCATCTTTCATTACTTTATTATTCCGTTGTGTATTGTCGTTTTGGTGTTGTGTTGATATAACAGATTTTGTTAAGAGTAGACTGTACTGTAGTATGTTTTAGGTGATTCATCAAACTTATCTTCTATCAAACTTATCCTTAAGATTTAAGGGAGATACGCTCAAAGTTGTAAAAAAGTGTTATTCTATTAACCAATAAAAATAGGACATAGTATGTCGGCATTCGGGATTTATTTGCTGCTGGTTTAATGTCCCATTGAAGTAGGACAATTAGTGTTTGGATTGGTTCTATTAATTCTCAAGTTTTTGTCAGCATTTTGAGAGGGTGATAGCAGCAGCCGCGGTGGACCTGTTTTATGGCATTTATGGCATTAGGATTATTCAATCTTCTGTAGCTTTTCTTAAGCTTTGTTACTGGCAGTTTAGGCTGGGTGTGAATTAGTATTAGTCATGATCCTTGTTGCTCTTATATTGATTTCCTTTATGATCTGAACTATGTAATGTTAGCACTCCTTGTGCAATTTTAATACAATTTGGCTTTTTCAAAAAAAAAAAAAAAACCAATAAAAATATATCATTTTATCGTATTATATAATTAATTAAAATTTTTAATCTCATTTTATAGAATTATGGTCATTATTGATTGGTTGACAGTGTAACATTAATAAATATCAACAAAAGAAATGGAGACGAGAGATCATGCAAAGCAAAATTATCTCCAACTAATATTGAACACATAAACTTTAGCTTGAATGAAGGCCCATCTTTCACTAGGCTATTATGTATTTGTTGTATATTTATTTACTTCAATTATATTTATTTCATAAATGCATAAATGGCTCAAATATTAAATGTTAATATTTTATTTATTTATTTTATTTCAGTTTCATATCTATAATATCTATAATTAATAAATTAGTTTATTTTTTAAATATCAAATGTTAATATATATATTTAGTTTTTTATTTATACAAACGTTAATATATATTAATTATTAATTATTAAAAATATATAAAAACTGCTATTTTAATATATATTTAATTAGTTTAATATATATTTAATATTTAGTTTAATATATATTAATTATTAATTATTAAAAATATATATTATTAATATTATTAAAATATATATTTAGTTTAATATATATTTAATATTTAGTTTTTCTAAAATATTTTTATTTTCAGTTTAATATATATTTAGTTTAATTAATAATATATATTTTTTAAGAATATTAAAAAATGCTATTTTATTTAAAAATATTTTTATTTTCAGTTTATAATTAAACTACTAATATTAAAATTACTATTTTAATTAAAAATATTTTTATTTTCGGTTCATTATTAATTATTAATATCAAAAACTGATATTTAATTTAAAAATATTTTTATTTTCAGTTTATAATTAAACTACTAATATTAAAATTACTATTTTAATTAAAAATATTTTTATTTTAAGTTTATTATTAATTATTAATATTAAAACTTTTATTTTATTTAAAAATATTTTTATTTTCAGTTTATAAATAAACAACTAATATTAAAATTACTGTTTTAATTAAAAATATTTTTATTTTTAGTTTATTATTAATTATTAATATTAAAAACTATTATTTTCATTTTATTATTAAATATGTAAATATATAATTACATTTCTATTTTCAGTTTATCATTAAATACGTAAATATATAATTACATTTTAATTAAATTTTTTTTCAGTTTATTAATATGTAAATATATAATTACACAAAAAAAAAACTAAATTTAGTTGTATGTTGAAATATTTATAATTTGTTTATTTATTTAACATTTAATATTTAATATAAACTAAACTAAATTTTATTTAATTACAACATTTCAAACGTTTTAATAAACTAAATTTTATTTTAATAGTTTGTTTATAAATTATAATTAACATTTTAATAAACTAAACTAAATTAATATTAACGTTTGAACTAATTTAATATTAAATTAATCTTGATTAAAAATATTTTAATTTTCAGTTTATTTTTAATTATTAATATTAAATCTACTATTTTAATTAAAAATATTTTTGTTTTCAGTTTATTATTAAATATGTAAATATATAATTACATTTTTATTATATAAACATTAATATATATAATAATAAACAAAAATAAAAATATAATTATATATTTACATATTAATAAACTGAAAATAAAAATGTAATTATATATTTACATATTAATAAACTGAAAAAAAAATAATTAAAATGTAATTATATATTTATGTATTTAATATGTAAATATATAATTACATTTTCATTTTCAGTTTATTATTAAATACATAAATATATAATTACATTTTAATTAATTTTTTTTCACTTTATTAATATGTAAATATATAATTACATTTTTATTTTCAGTTTATTAATATGTAAATATTTAATTACATTTTTATTTTCAGTATATTAATATGTAAATATATAATTACATTTTTATTTTCAGTTTATTAATCTGTAAATATATTAAATATATATTAAACTAAATATATATTTTTAATAATATTAATAATATATATTTTTAATAATTAATAATTAAAATATATTAAACTAAATATTAAATATATATTAATATAATTAAATATATATTAAAATAGCAGTTTCTTATATTTTTTTAATAATTAATAATTAATATATATTAACATTTGTATAAATAAAAAACTATATATATATATATATATATATATATATATATATATATATATATATATATATATATTAACATTTAATATTTAAAAAATAAACTAATTTATTAATTATAGATATAATAGATATTAAACTGAAATAAAATAAATAAATAAAATATTAACATTTAATATTTAAGTCATTTATGCATTTATGGAATAAATATAATTGATGTAAATAAATATACAACAAATGTATAATAGCCTATTGGAAGAGGTGCCTTCATGGAAGCTAATGGTCATGTGTTCAATAATAGTGGGAGACAATTTTTGTTTTGCATATTTTAACATTTGAACATTCAATCAATAAAATAATAATAAAAATGTCACGCGTGTTCCGACAATGCTGACACGTTATATTCAAAAATAAAAATAAAAAAAGCCAACGAAGCAGCGTCATGTCACAGATTCTGTGTGCACTAAAGAGATAAAATGAAAGAATTTGCAAGGTCTAAAATATGTATTAACCTATTATTATATGATAACTTAATTTCTTATAAAAAGAATATATCTTATTTAAATCAACCTAAACCAATTCAATTAAATAATTTATATATTTTAATACAAATTGTAGTAACTACACTAAAATAAAAAGGTTAAATTATTTTTATTAAAATATTATTTTTAATAATAGAATATTAAGGGTATTTTTGTCTTTATACAAATTTTACACTTCTCTTTCTCTTATATTTCTATCTTCTTTCTCTTATATCAACCAATAGATTAAATCTATTTTATTTCTCTTATCTTTCTCTCTTCTTAAGCTCTCTCTTTCTTCTTTCTCTTTTCTCACTTTCTCTTCACGTCAAACATAGCCTAAATGATGTATTATTTATGAAATGTGATAAAGTATTATATTAGAAATTTTTTTAAAATTACGTAGATAAAAAATATGTTAAAAAAATAAATATTTTGTTGATTATCAATAATAAAAATGAAAAATAATTAAAACTTTTAAATTTGAAATAGAAGAGATTAATTTTGTAACCACTTTGTCTCAAATAAAAAAATTAAGGTTGTTGCGTATATATTAAAAAAAGCAATGACTGAAGAATAAATATAACAATTTTATAAAATCATCCTTAACTGTTATTCCCTCCGTTCTAAATTATAAGATGTTTTATGCACACGTCTGTTGCACATGCATATAACTTTTGTGCACAGTAACTACTATTTGTGGCTCATGCATACAACTTGTATATACAATTGTCACTATCTGTGGCTATTGTGTTGTTTTATTATACAAATTTTTATACACAGTAGGCATTGTTCGTGGTGCATGCTCCTAGCGGATGCATGTATGCCCCACATATAAAGGCATGACTTGATCTGACTTGTATGCATACATCTTGCATGTTGGCGTTTGTGTACAAAAGTTGTATGTGTGCACCAATGAATCTGGTTATACCATTTGTTAGTGAATTTATTTATTTAAAACAGCGAGTAGTTTGATTTTTTTTTTAAATATAATTATTTTAGAATTTATTTTTAAAAAATATGATTATTTAAAAAAATCGAAGTGTATAATATGTTCATAATAATTTGTTTTGAGATATGGCGGGATATAAATGAAGAGATTTTCTAAAAAAAAAGATGGACAGGTTTAAATGAATAGTGGATTATCGTATTATTCCTCCATGATCTAAGTCTTTGGAACAACAAATAAGTATCAAGTAATTTATCATGATCATTGGCATAAAATGGATGAGATATGCTATGTTGACACTAAAATTCGTTACACCATATTCACACCGTAGCTATTGCAAACTAATTTTACTGTGACACAAAAACCAAGGAAAGAAAAAAATTATAAAAAAAAAACAAAGGGATGTCAAAGTGTATATAAATACGGTGTGGTTGTAACTTTTTGGTGTAATCCTAGCCTTTCTCAAAATGGATGGTTCTCCTTTTGGTATTCTCCGTAAATGTCAATTTTGGGGGCCTTATAAGAAAACGATGGAGGTAATTAAATTTATGGTTTTTATATTGTGGCTGAGTTTCTAATCTATCGGCAGAATTATCAAATGAGTTCTTCAATTGACTTGTGATCTTGAATATATGTCTATCATTATGAAATTTCTCATTCAATCAATTTTGGATAAGCATGACATGCGGAGCGGATTTATGTATTATTAGCCTCACTCCGATCACCGCCTCTAAATCAAATCAGAATAACAATTGATCTTCTACACCCTCTATCAACTAGGAATGGGTTTTTCTGCCCACTATCATCTATATAAATTATCATTTTTTCAAAATACATATTTTTTCTCATAGTAATAAAAATAAATAATTAAATTAAATAATTGATCATTTTAAGAGTAATGCTTAATCATTTTTATTTAATTTATATTTTTAAAAAAATAAATAATAATTTTAATAAATTTAATATTTTAAAATTAAAAAGTGTAAATGAATAATAAAATTATTAAAAATAAGAATAATAAATTAAATTTAATGGACAAGGACGAGAGTGGGTGCAAGACGTGTACTAACATCTCTCGCTCACGCCCCCATAATTAAATCGGTTTTCTGCACCCGTCCTCATTTTCAATTAAATTGATTTTTCTCTGATAAATTCATAACAACAACGAGTGGGTTCTGTCGAAGCCAAATTTATTTGTCAATACCTAATTTTGAATTTAATTACTGATATTGAGGAGATTGACTTTCATCATATGTAACTTTACTCTCTTTCTCTCTAGTATAAGGCGGAATCCTTAAAGATTTGGATTGTTCTTCCTCCTTAATTGATTATTATTTTGCTTGTATATGCCTTTAGGATGTTTAGACGAGAGATAACTTAGTTTTTCTCTTGTTATTATTTTCTTTTCTTTGTCATACAAAATTATAAATTATTTAATTTTAAAATTATTTGTATAAATAATTAGAAATTATTATCTGTGTAATTTTTATTAAAACTATATAAAAAAGTTAATATAACAATATTTATTTCATGTTAATCTCTGTTGTTTTAAATTTTATTTTTAACCAAAATTTTGATTGTTTTAAGAATTCGTAGTAGAACTAGTAAGATACCCGTGCGTCCGCACGGGTAAATTCATTTTGATAAAATATAAAACACATGTACGTCTGTACGGGTCAATTTATTTGATTCAGTATAAAATGTATTTTAAATGTACATGTAAGTTTGAAATGAGTAATTAAATTGTAAAATGAACAATGACCAAATAAACTCAATTATAGGTTCAATAATTGGTATTATGGATGTTTGAATCCTAACTAATTAGCATAAAGTATGAAAATGCATTGAAAAGAATTATATAATAGTTCTTTACTGAGCAAACAAAAAAATGAATAAGAAGCTATGTTACAGTCCCATGTTTGATCCGCCATATAAACATGCCATTGCAATAATTACCGGCCTTCTGAACAAACTAAACTCTGGTCAAATATTGTTACAATAATTTCAATAATTACCTTTGTTAGGCAAAAATCTCCCACTGATATATTGATCTGAGAGAATTGCAGCTTCCACAAGTGCACCGTCAGAAATCTGGACTCCATGATGTAGCTCATACCTTTCCCGCAGCCCCTTTAGTAGTGAAATTGTATCTTCAACAGTAGGTTGATCAACATATACTTGCTGGAAACGACGTTCTAGTGCTGGGTCCTTCTCGATATACTTCATATACTCATCAAGTGTTGTGGCACCAATACACCGCAACTCCCCTCTACTAAGCATAGTCTTTAAGAGGTTACCAACATCCATGGCACCATTTGTAGTGAAATTAAAAATGTGATATAATAGTTTTCCTGATTTTGCCATTGCTGTCAGGTCTTTTCCATATTTTTCCAATGCTTCATACTTTCCTTCAGGATCTATACTGAACATAAAGTAAAGTTTGATCAATACCAAACGCAGACTCAATAACACCTTTAATATCACTATGTAGAATTAGTTGATTTTGTAAGGCTCCAAATTTAGTTATCATAATATGTTCACTGTCTTGAATAGCTGCTTCACCCACTCCTTCTTCCAGAGGCCAATTTCTCAGTTTCTCAGTTGAAATTGTTACACTGTCTACAAGAGCCATCAATTCACTATTTCCCTTTTCACTAAATGCTATTTTAGAAGAAGCTTTATTTCTATGACACAGTTACAATCAGAATCAAAACATCAAGAATTTTCCTACGGCAAGATACTTAAAGGCTTTAGAAATCAAACTCCTAGAAAAGTCAAATAACTGAAACAAAAGTCAAATTTTCAGACTATATTCACATCAAAATCCAAAATTTGAAAAGAAATCTTATAGATCATTTCTGAATTCACATATTCTAAGCTTCTATTGTATTTCCTATCACCCTAAAAATGAATCAGCAATTGATTATTCAAGAAACAATTAGCAAAAAACTTAAATAAGGAAATTGATGTAATTCCTGTGTGTAGCATACCATTTGAAATATTACACAACCTGTAGCAACAAATACGTCATACACAGCTATCAACATACACAGCAACAACAATAACTTGCAATCCTAAAGATCTCATCCTGCAACTGAACTAAACCTGCAACCAATATCGAACATTTCAACAACAACAAGCGCAAATATCAAGAACCGAGCAAATGTTTTGCACCGGCCGGTAACGCATCTGCAACAAATTGGTAAAGCAACAACACAACTCCATAACCCTGAAAATCAAATTCGCAACAACGCCTTCAAATAACTCGAAGCAGAGGAATCACAGTCTCCACATCAAGTCGTAGTCCCTTCATTGGGAACATGCCTTTAAGCAAAGCCCTCACCCTTTATTGGAGCAATATTAGCAAGACCAAAATCAGAAAGCACGTCCACTTTTAATGTTCATATTCCTGCAAACCTTGTGACCCTGTCAAAGAAAGATTAACCATCAATAACAAAGCTTCAACAATTTATAATATTTCATGGTAAGAGGTCACTGGCAGGATAGAGAGATGTAAATAACTCATTCATAAACCAACCCATAATGTAACTTAAACCTTTTAAGAGAATTGGTCCATATGAAATAATGAATGTTACACCAGTCATAACCTATGTTTCTATACAAAGAAAATAATTGAACATCTCACTGTAAAATGCAGATTAATCAACTTCTATGACTTGCTACATCCTACTCCCCATTTCCCTTACTCTCAAAAAAGGAAGGAGAACAGTTTTGCAAGGAAATAGTGACATCCCTTTCAACACGGTTTACCAAAAAAAAATGAAAAACTGTTCTGAAAGGAAGCATCAAATGCTATCAGTAAACAGAACAATGACCATCACACATACAGATAGCTTGTGAATCTCGAAGTCCAATGCTCTACCATGCCCTTTTCTAATCTTTTCTTAAACCTTATTATTTTACCAGGGTATTTTGAATTATTAAGACCCGTTTATTCTTTTCATTTTCCATTTCATAGATTTTGGTTTGGTAGTTTGTTGTCCTTGCATGCATTAAATGAGTTATTGAAATTGCCTTCCAACAAAGAGAACGTGAATTTTCTAGCACGTAAACAACTATGCAAGGCCAGTAATTGCTAGCGCCAAATTACAACAAATTTTGAATTAAAGTGTATTTGTATGAAAGTATAAATAGGTTAAGTACTCTTACCTGAATTCCAATGAAACAGGTGTCCAGCACTCACTTGCAAGCTCATAACCATTAGGATCATCTCCAAGAGGATGAAGGATCGATATGCAAACCCGACAATCAGGATATACTGCAAATTAAACCCAAAATCTTTAGTTCTGTGTGGTTAATAAAATCAAACCAAAATCATAAATAGTGTGCAGAGATTGAGTTCACCCATCACGACAGTGTGCAGAGATTGATACCTGTGAAATACAAAATCTAAGTCAAATGACATTGAGGCAATCACTTGTCAGTGTCCACTACTGTTATTGACCTGCAACATACCCATTGAACTTGGGGCCACGTATGTAATCTTTCAGTTTTCCAGGTACCTCCAACCATAACTGGTGAACAACTTTTAAGGCCTTGTAATAGTCTTTCTCCTTTTCAACAATCAAGCGCAGCCCATAAATGTCATGGATATCATCTATGGTTCGTTTCTTCCTGCAAATATGCAGACAAATGAATAATTGAGAATTTGAAGCGCATAAAAATAATAGTGCACCATGTCGGGTAAAGATGATGTTATACCTTTACATCAGTAGTTTTAAATTCAAAATAGTTTCATTCACATAAATATAGACATGAAATTTATATAAGTCGACAGCCAAATAAAAAAGGAAAGGTAAAACATACTTCTACTTTTTGCAGTAAATGTTATACAAGCTCTTGCGCCGCCCAGAAATGACATGATAAGAAATGCCTTCATCTTTGAGCACTTGCTCTAATCACAAGCTCGGCAATCACCGACAAAGAAGTTTTGAAGAAATTCATGTAACCTCCTGTCAAATAACCACTACATCTTATAAATGTTACAACACACTACACACATTATGGTCATCATTGCGTACTCATAGGTGGATCACCTGCTTACTGGGAAGAGACGCTTGAAGGTATTTGCAAAATGAGATGTTCTGCAGATGCACCAGTAGACACAATGGGATGCGAGAAAGCTGGTTCTACACTACCACCTAAGGTCATGCTCTGTCTTATACTGCTGTCAATTTGATAAGTAGGGAAAAGATAAACATTTATAAGTTGATTTCTGTCTTGATGCTTTTAAAAAAAGTGACACAAATTATACATGTGAGGCATGTAATTGGAGTGTGGCTCGCCACAACATTTTCTGTCTTATAATGTTGTCAAATTTTATCACCTACTAATTATGAAGGCATGAAGATATAGTTAAAATTTCATGTCATACCAAGAGCTATTTGAGAGGAGCGTCGAGATAGTCCATGGGACATTCTTTTCCAGCGTCGAGATGCTTAACCAAACATTTCATGAACCCCATCAATATATCTCTAAACACAGAAACAAAATTTGTATGAAACAACATTACTCAAATGTATGAAAAATGTACGCAGACTCAATGAAGCCATTAAGAAATCTATTATGCACAATACATGCCATATTTGTTGCAAGTTAAATGTAACTAAATATTTTGTTTCAAACAGAAATTAAAGTCATACCTGCTATTATACCAACAAAACATGCTAATAAGTATGCTGATTTTCATGTCCTGTTGCCGAAGCATAAGCTAAACAGCCATTATATGCAGTTAAACTTATCATTTTGTGAGAGAAATGCAAGAAACATAAAAAAATTGCAAGAAAACAGAATGAGAGAAATTAAACTCATAGTGAAAGGTCAAACACTAAGAAACTTCCCATGGCTGCACTTTTCATTGGTTTCCTCGGCCTATGGCCCTTGACCTGCCTGAACCGGGAGCCAATAGTCCTCAGACGGTGAGCCACAAAGTTTAAAAATCTGATGCAATTAGAATAATAAATTAAGAAATGAAACATGTGAATTGAATAGTTGATTACGAAAGATCGATGAAATCAAAACCGTAGAATAATATATGAGTGTACAGAGGAGATTACCTCATTACCTCATATCTACTATTTCTTCTTCATCGCTAAAAATCAAATCAGTCTCACATTAATATATGAGTGTACAGAATAAGTGGTGAGCAAAATGCAAAACATTAATGACGGTAGTAATCATTCACAAAGCTTGCTTCTGTCTTACATTTGCAGATATAATGAAGATCCTAAGAGGGGATTTTAGTGATCTTTTCAGAGAAGTTATTTGGCCTCGTCTTTTAGCCGTAATCTTGCAAAATGATCATTTTACAACCTTACCTGAACTTAAAAGCATTGAAATAAAATTCAAATATAAACAAATGTCAAACAACAAATAAAATAACACAAAGACCAATTTAATAACAGTAAGACATCACAGCGGAAGCACATACTTGACGCGGTGTCGGTAACCACTACAAAAAAAGATCAAGCTGAAAGTAGCAACAACGAAAAGCGTCAAAGAGCAACATAAATGGTTCTCAGTTTAAATATAACTGTAAAGAAGGTGATAGATTCAGAGAGTATTTATGAAATATACGTGGGTCAGATTCACAGCAAGCAATATTCTTTCTTCCACCACCCTTCGACGCCACGAGTCAGAACGCCGCCATCACTGAAGACCATGAGTCCCGTCGTCGGAATCGCGCCTCCCCCGTCGGAATTACGCTTTGATACCGTCGTTCACTTTCGCCGAAAAACACCTGTCGGTTAAGTCCATTTTCAATTCCATTCATATTCTTTGATTTGATTTTATGGTTTGATAAAAAGAAATGAGGAGGAAGACGAGAACAGAGAGAGAAAGAGGAAGAAAGAGAATGAGAGGAAGAAAGAGAATGAGGTAGAGAGAAAACGAAAAATCTGTGGAAAGAGAAAGGGAAATTTGAAAAGAGAGGGAAAGAAAATTTGAAAAGAAATTTAAAAAAGTGGTGCCACTTAGAATAATGGTTGAATTTTATTGGTCCTTAATTTTTGAGTTAGTAAATTACCGTTAAGGGCAATTCTTAATGTAAATGGAAAATTAATTATGGGTAGTTTTGGGAATTAATGGCCATGTTTTATTTATAGGTAGGTAGTTGATTATCATGTTATTCGTCATATATGATATTAGAAGATAATTTTACAAATTAATTTATCAATTATTTTTTAATATAAAATTAATTATATAATTTAATTCATGTGTCATGTCTATAAATATTACATTCAGTTTTTAATAAAATATTAATTTTATTAATTGTATCATTTAGATAACATTATATAAATATTACTCTCTATTTTTATAATATATAAAATTATATTAATACATGATAATGTTAATTTAATCTGTTTTTCGAGTCACCTTTTTAGTAAATAGACGAAGTGTAATAACTATAAAAAAAAAAAAAAAACTCAAACAATTGTTATAGTTTTTTTATATAGGCTTAAATGCACTTGTGGTCCCTTTAGTTTAGATTTTTTACACTTTCGGTTCCCCTATTATAAAACCTGCGATTTTGGTCCCTACATTTTGATGGTCTTTGCAATTTTGTGGTCCCCCTCCAATTTTGCTCCAAAATCGTACATGAACAGTGTACTGTTCATGTACGGACATGCACTGTTCATGTACTGTTTTGGAGCAAAATTGGAGGGGGACCACAAAATTGCAAAGACCATCAAAATGTAAGGACCAAAATCGCAGGTTTTGTAATAGGGAGACTGAAAGTGTAAAAAATCAAAATTAAAGAGACCAAAAGTGCATGCCTTTTATATATTTAAAAAAAAAGGCGATTAGAAATAGGGAGTTCGTCAGTATCAAAGTTCAAAAATTATTTATAGAAATGTTTATAAGTTACCTACTAAAAAAAACTTAGTATACATTATTTTAATTTATATCAAAATAATCAAATATAAAATACTCATAAAAGAAGACATAGGATTCCTTTTATTGAATATGAAACAGAGAGAATATTAATAAAGCAAAACTAAAAGGCAATTACCTCTTATCCTAAACTTTCACAAAACCTTGTGCTCTTTTTCTTTTAATTGAGCGGATTAATGATCGCCAATGGAATCAATTGATTTGGTTTACAATAAAATACTTTATTATAATTAATTAAGATACTTTTATATTAAAACAAAATCTATACGAGTTCCATATATATGAAGCTTGTTAGTAATGTATAAAATTTAAATTAGATTATTCAAAAGAGAAATTATTAAAGATGCCCTTAAGAGTTAGTTATCATCGTTTTATGATCTTTATTTAAAATTTGTCTTGACGGTAATTCTTTTTACCAACTCACCTAATTTTTGTTTCCATAATAAAATATAAATACCACTATCAATTCTGGCGTGCTTGTGTTGGCCATTTGCTCATGGTTTTTTTGTTGTTGTGGAAATATACCCATGGTTATAACTTCGTATATTCTAATATTCTCTCTACCACGATTGTTTTAAAGAGTGTGAGTAATTTTAAAGATCTCAAATATAGATATACTATAATATTTGTCTCTTTATTTGAAAATACACATATTAGGAGTTATACTCACGTCAATGACAACTTTACACATAGTTTGTTTTAAGAGAAATTAAGTGGATGGAAAGTATAGAGATGAAGGAAAAAAAAAAGTTAAGCTTCCATTGTTTGGTTGCATGACATAGAGGAAAAAAATATTGTTTTTATGGGTCTCACAAATAAATAAATAAAAAATACCAAAATCATATTTTTCTCACAATAATAATAATAATAGGATTTAATTGAAATGCACTGACAGTGTAAAGAAGTTTTACACTGTCAGCGAATTATAGCCGTTGGTTGTTATAAGAGGTTTGACTTTTATTTTAAAAACTTATAAAGTCATCCAAACCGATGATAGTGATGAATTGACAGTGTAAAACTTTTTACACTGTCAGTGCACAGCAATTAATCTCATAATAATAATAATAATAATAATAATAATAAAATAAAATAAAATAATAATAATAATAATAATAATATCTTCTTTGTAAATTAATAAGAAAATGAAAAAGTTGGGATGGCAAACAGACATACTTGCTCTGTTTAGGTCTACTCTACAAAAATCTACAAAGAAATGGAATAGGATGGGGCAGACATTGTGTAGGGCACAAGCTTAAAATCTTGATCTGCCCCTGCCAAAAATGAATGCAGGGTAGAGCGGGTCAACGAGCAATGCACATTTTTGTTTTAAAATTTGCAAAAAGTTATATTAACACTCGCTCGCACCCACAAAAGTCCACAAAAATGGAGCAGGGTGGAGGGGATACATTAGAGTATGCAAGCTTAAAACTTTGCCCCACCCTACGAAAAAGTACAGACAAATCGAATATGCTTTATGGGTCGGACCCATTTTGGCACTCATACGAAAAAGTAATTACAATTTTTGGCTAAACTCTCTTTTAAATTTTTCTCTCAGATGTGTTGTTATTGATATGTTGTTACAACATAAAATAACGCATAGCTTTTATAGCCAATTGATGGACAATTTACTAGCAAGTGCACTAGTGTTGTTAGCGAAGTAATAAAAATAAATCCATCTCCACAAGGATTGCGAACTTAAAACAAGGTATGTTGTGTGATGTAATTAAAAATAGTAAACGGAGGATTTTCAGATTGTTTTGGTCGAATACGCTAGAAATAGTTGTTATAAGAATGATGAGAAAAATGGTCAGGTCTTATTGTTAGATCCTCTATTTCTACTTGATTGATGAAACACGCATTAACAGGCATGCAATGACTATAGAGTTGCACGAAAAATTAACTATACCAGTACACTCAATCCCTTGGCGTGTAGCTCACTAGCCTAAGCGTTAATTCCCTGACCCATCAAGTCAATTATACTGTTAAACCAGACAACACAACTCGTTAATCCGTAAGTCATGCTTCCTAATCATATTATCCCTAATCAACTAGCAGATTCAACAGTTAAAGTATGTCAAATAAATATCCCTAGGGTCAGTAGTCAGTACTTATCAAGATCAATTTGAATGACTTAACAAACAAAAGGCAATGAGCACAATCAATAATTGAATACTAACAACGAGTCAGAACAATTACATTAACATTATTTGATCATATGTCTCAATCAAGTAAAAATAAGTTCACCGTCAAATAAGACCTAACCTAAGAGGAATCTAGCTACTCATGTTGAAATAATTTAAAACCATAAGTGTAGATTCGAAGAACATGAAGAATCACCGAAGAAATGACTCTCCAATGGCTTCAATGGCCTCAAAAAGTTCCAAAATCACCCTTAAACGTCACTTTTCTGTCTTGGTAGTTGAACCCTCTGTTTTATCCTCTTTTTCCTTATAAAGCAATCAAAAAGCGTGCCAGCAAAAAGCTGCAATGCGGGCACGCCAGATGACAATGCGTGCACGTTGCGTAATGATGAGCTCAACGTGGGCGCGTTCTGTAACACCCCAATTCCCATCGCGAATAAATAATACATAAATAAAATCAGAGTAACTAAAAATTTATTTTTCCGACAGAAACAAGGATGTCACATTTACATAAATAAAACATCATCCCTGCTCAAAATTTTGATACATAGCATAAAATAGATTACCCTCAATTGGGAAACTTTTCCATATAAAGGTAATACCAAATATATTCAACAATTATATACATAAATAATATAATCGTTTCCCCGACTCCCATGCTACGTATCAGAGCAGACACCAAGACCTAGGCAAAGACGAAGATCTAACTCTTCCACTTGCCTCCACGCCTCTAAAGCTGACAATCTGCACTATGCCATAAAAAGCATATTCCAGCAGAAGGGTGAGAAATAACAACTATAACAAGATTGCATAATAATATGCCACAACATAAATAAATTCACATATATAATATTTCTCACCACATACATCACATACTAACACATATAGCATGCCACCAATACATAACATATGCCTAACAATCCAACCACATGGCATATAACGATTATACCAATACGATCACATTTCACACATAATGTACTCCACAGTTATGACCTATGAAAACAAACCACCACATCACATATCATATGTTTATACACAAAACATATTACTCACAATCAATGCATTTATCACCTATGCATAATAATTCACCATTATCACCATTCCACATGAACACACACATACTTGTTCATCCAACAATGCATCATTATAAGATACAGTTTATATCATCTCCATAAACATACATATATCAATGTTTATTCATCAATGCACAAATACAAAGATGATCAATGCAACTCATAGAGACCGACTCTCGACTCTATGCAGATGCATGCGGTACCGACTCATCACCCGAGCTCAATTGAAGAACTCAATGGAAATATCCTCCCTGTCGGGCCTACGATATTTCCCCATCGCTCATACCATCATGGCATCCGATGTTTCTGGATTGTTCACGCAGACACAATCCGATTGCTCAAACCCCACAAGGGCACACAATCATTCTGAAGATTCCCACGGAATCAAGTGTAACTCATCGCAACGATTACACCCATTGACTACACAATGTTCAGAGGATCCTCAAATGATCATTTGTGTAATCAATCACTCGCACCCAACAGGGACGTGATATTACACCCGATTCTCCACGGAATCGCGACACATGAATGCATGTCATGATGTTTCTCATACAAAATGACCACATACACTCATGCAATGCACACATATTTCACAATATAGTCATGCATATACCATTAAATACACACATTGCAATTTCTTGCCTTTCGGCCATAATTCATCAACCACAACAATTACAACAACTTGTCACATGCTTCAACATCATCACATTCATGCATTGCAAAATAATTCAAACAATGTATTTCAAACCATAAAGGTCACCACACAACATACATTGAATTTCACATAAACAATGCACATAATGCCACAAACCATCATCACAACATTCCATCATGTATATTCACATCACATAATCAGCACACAAGCTACATGTTGCATATCAAAAGCATATAACACGATAACACATCAATCGCACACAATTACGACGGTAAAAGTAGACAAAATGACACGTTTCCAAAACCACGACTTAAATAAATCAGCCACTAATCCCAAAACCATTTTTACAAGAAAGAACATCTCATAAGCTTTCCAACGCTTCGAACGGGGACCAAAACGGACTTACGGGTCAAAAGTTATGAATTTTTGAAGTTTTGAAATTTTCATGTTTGCTCAGACCTGCGCGCTGAGCGCGAAACCTGCTACGAATTTCAGCCTTAAAAAACCATTTTTAGACTTCCGGACATCCGTTTTCGATTCCGTAAAAAGCTGCGTTCTCAGAATTCGACGTACTACAATATTTTCACTATTAAAAGGTCATCCAACCCATTTTCACGGTTGAAATATTTTGACACATCGTTTTATCAATTTAACCCAATTTCAAACTCGACCAAAATCACTCGAAAACACCCAAACAACCGTTCCTGATTAAATATATACCTATACCAATGTTACCAGACATATCCAAACACTTTTACTCGATCACAACATCAATTTGCACAAAAACATCGTTATATATCAAAAACGCAAAAGTTACAAATTCGACTCAATTCAATCAAACGATCATGCTAAATCACGACCCAACATCACTCGACTCTACTACGCGAGTTATTCCGACTTTCGTCCGTGAAAACATCGATTTCTAACCATTTTTTCTCATTTCAACCTAGAATGGAAACTATAAGGAAATATCCAAAACAATCAAGAAAACATACACAAGCAAGATATAATTGAAACTTCTCACCCTTACCCGATTATTCGCGCTTGAAACTGATGAATTCCTGATTTTCCTTCTTTTTCCTCTTCTCCCTTTCTTTCCTCTCTTTTCTCTTCTTTTCCTTTTCTTTCTCTTCTTTCTCTTTTCTTTCTATTTCTCTCTCTCCATTTCTATTTATAATATTTAACTACCCAAATGACCAAAATACCCCTACACTCAAATATCTCGCAACCGCTCTCAAAATGCGATAAAACATAAACATCGATGAAAAATAATATATTGTCAAATAAAAGTCAAAAATAAAATAATATAAAACCAAAACCAATTAAATCTACTCTATTAAATAAATCTAACAAAACCGGGGCGTTACAACTCTCCCCCACTTGGACATTTTCGTCCTCGAAAATCTAACCGATACGAACAACTCCGGATACGACTCTCGCATCCGACCAACAAACTAACATGCCAACACTAGGCACACCACGAGTAACACAAACTGACAAACCACCTCGCTAACAACGACTACAACAACGACACGACAACGACAATAACCACAACGACCAAATGCAATGCCCATACAATGCACTTGACCACCAACTCACAACTCAAAGAATACACAAGTTACGAATACACAGGTTCACCTTAGAACTGAAACACAACAAGATCGTTACCCTACCATAGGTAACACTCCCCTAATTCCCCACAAAGGAATTAGCCACCCGCACTCGAACCAACATGATGGAAACGAGACAACAACACAAACAAGAACATAAAGTTCCACGACACCACAAGTTCTCAACAACATCAACAAAACCAGAACACCAACATCCTTGTCACACAACCATACTACAACAATGCTACGATTCACCAATCGAACATATAACCAAAACATCCATCTACATAGTAGCCCATGAATAATATTCAAACCTTTCACCTAACACTTCCATTCCGGAACATCCAATGGTCTCTTCACTCCTACCTGTTCCCAATGTTCAACCTATGAACTCTTACAAGTCACACACACATATATGAAATATGCCACATCACGCTTCCGCTGCGCACTCTGATTACTCATAACCATCAAAACTACCAATCTCACGTCCAAAGTCTAACTCTTTCTCATATTTGCCAAAAATCACTGTTCACTTTTAATATACCCAACCTCACACTCTCCTGTGTTGTCTCACCCACCAGACCTAAGTCTCGGAATTGCTCAATTAATTCTAATCATCTGACCATCAAAACAACCATGTGTAAAAACTTCCAACTTAACTCTTCGGGCACAACATTAGCTTTTCCCGAAGGATAGTCCAAACCACATTCATAACTCGTCACAAATTCTAACCATCCTCGTTGTCTCATACTCTATTCCTTCAAACCAACCAAGTACTTTAAACTCTTGCGATTACCAACCACTTCGAACCTTAGAACCATAAAGGTAATACCTCCAAATTTTCCAACGCAATACAACCGCAACCAATTTCAAATCCTGAATAGTATAGATCCTTCTATGAATCCTCAATTGTCATAAAGCATAAGCCATGACTTTACCCTCTTGCATTAACACACTGACTAAACTCATCAAAGACGCATCACAATACCTCACAAACGGTTTATTAGGATTCCACCGAATCAAAACTGGAGCCGTAGACAAATCCTACTTCAGCTCTCTCAAACTTTCCTTACAATGAACATCCAAAACAAACGACTCACCCTTTGCAAGTCAACCGAAATAACGAAAATGCTAACTTGGAAAAACCTTCCATAACCTCCAGTAATAATCAACTCAAGTCCAAAAAGTTTCTAATCACCTTAACCGACTTCGAAGCCTCTCATGAAGAACTACATCTACTTCCGATGGATCCATAAAAATACCATCCTCAAAAATAACATATCCAAGAAAACTAACCTTTTCAACCAAAATTATCACTTGAAAAAAACTTAGCATAACACTTCGTCTCTTTTCAACACTTGTAATTCAAATCCCAAACACTCTTCCCGTTCTTCCTCCGAGTTTATAACAGATCCGAATATCCTCAATTAAAACCACTACGAACTTATCCAAATTCAGGACACAATCAAATCGGCCACTAAATCTCAACACCATTTATATAGGAAAGAACATCTCAATCCGAGTTAGGAATCCAAAGTTATGGATTCAGAGAAAAAAACTCAAGTTTCAAAATTTGTTTTTTTTTCCAAGTCGCGCTAAGCGGGCTCTGTCCCGCGCTGAGCGCGCTCCTCACTGCCTGGAGAGGTTCAAAATTCTGCAGACCGCGCTGAGCGGGCATCTGCGCGCTGAGCGGGCACTGCGATTTTCAGAAAAATAAACCCTTCTACAGTCCTTCCCAAAACTCACCATTTTCATCTCAAATCAGCTCCAACCAACATAACAAATATCAACCACCCACCAAAAGGAACTCTTAATATCAATATTGCATCCGCACATAAGAGTTTTCTCAAGATTTCCATTAATGCTCGAAAACTCCCAAGACTCCAAACCTCACAAGAACTCTAAGTTTCACTTTCCAAAGTCTCAATACCATTATACACCTCATGCTTGTTATTCCGCTCAATCATTCTTCCTCTTTGTTACTTACAATGCTGGAGCTCTCCAAGACGATACACTTGGCCTCACAATTCTCCTTTCCAGTAAATCTTCCAACTGCTCTATCAGTCCGGGTACTTCTAATGCTAACATCCAATATTCCATCCGGAAATACATCTGAAAATCACACACAACTTGCAGCCCATCACTGTAGCCTTTTTGCCAATCTCTAGAACACTATCATCACAAACCTGACAAACATCTGAGTTTCACGTCCTAAAAGTTCTCCCACTTACTTAGCAGATCCAAACCTTAAATCCTCACCTTCGTCCAATTTGAGTTCACACTCTTCTTTCTGAGAACAATCGTTAACGATACCCAATCGTTCTCTCTCAATGACTTCCCACTGGACCAACCTACCAAAACCTCCAATCCGTCTCACCTTCAGATATAAGAATCTTCATCGACCCAACAAAACAATCCGTAATCACTTTCTCAATTCCAAACAATTCATTGAACACACTATCAAAGCTGGAAAGACACATCTATCCCATCCAACATAATTTCCGTCTGCTATCAACAAGAGATTAAGGGTGATCAGTTCCTCAATTTGCCAATAGACAGCCGACAATCATGATGGGGCATAAACCGTCTTTACCAAACTATAATAGCATTCCTTACATCCTGTGCACAAAACTACCTAAAGCATAAATCCTTAGTTCACATAAACCTTACCTCCGTATTTCCTCTGAAACCGGAACAACACTGTCCAAATAGCACTCACAACCTTGCAACCAACAGCACACAACCGAAGCAACTGGGAGAAGTACAAGCTTCTCCCCCACTTATCTCAATCTCACACCTGAAGACAAAGGATCACCAAAAACCAGAAAGTACTGACAGTGCTTCCACACACATCACGTACTAAGGGACAAACAACAACGACAGTATTCCACTGTCACACCGACTGACTCAACAACTTGGCCGGACGGACCGACCTGCTCTGATACCACTTATGTAACACCCCAATTCCCATCGCGAATAAATAATACATAAATAAAATCAGAGTAACTAAAAATTTATTTTTCCGACAGAAACAAGGATGTCACATTTACATAAATAAAACATCATCCCTGCTCAAAATTTTGATACATAGCATAAAATAGATTACCCTCAATTGGGAAACTTTTCCATATAAAGGTAATACCAAATATATTCAACAATTATATACATAAATAATATAATCGTTTCCCCGACTCCCATGCTACGTATCAGAGCAGACACCAAGACCTAGGCAAAGACGAAGATCTAACTCTTCCACTTGCCTCCACGCCTCTAAAGCTGACAATCTGCACTATGCCATAAAAAGCATATTCCAGCAGAAGGGTGAGAAATAACAACTATAACAAGATTGCATAATAATATGCCACAACATAAATAAATTCACATATATAATATTTCTCACCACATACATCACATACTAACACATATAGCATGCCACCAATACATAACATATGCCTAACAATCCAACCACATGGCATATAACGATTATACCAATACGATCACATTTCACACATAATGTACTCCACAGTTATGACCTATGAAAACAAACCACCACATCACATATCATATGTTTATACACAAAACATATTACTCACAACCAATGCATTTATCACCTATGCATAATAATTCACCATTATCACCATTCCACATGAACACACACATACTTGTTCATCCAACAATGCATCATTATAAGATACAGTTTATATCATCTCCATAAACATACATATATCAATGTTTATTCATCAATGCACAAATACAAAGATGATCAATGCAACTCATAGAGACCGACTCTCGACTCTATGCAGATGCATGCGGTACCGACTCATCACCCGAGCTCAATTAAAGAACTCAATGGAAATATCCTCCCTGCCGGGCCTACGATACTTCCCCATCGCTCATACCATCATGGCATCCGATGTTTCTGGATTGTTCACGCAGACACAATCCGATTGCTCAAACCCCACAAGGGCACACAATCATTTTGAAGATTCCCACGGAATCAAGTGTAACTCATCGCAACGATTACACCCATTGACTACACAATGTTCAGAGGATCCTCAAATGATCATTTGTGTAATCAATCACTCGCACCCAACAGGGACGTGATATTACACCCGATTCTCCACGGAATCGCGACACATGAATGCATGTCATGATGTTTCTCATACAAAATGACCACATACACTCATGCAATGCACACATATTTCACAATATAGTCATGCATATACCATTAAATACACACATTGCAATTTCTTGCCTTTCGGCCATAATTCATCAACCACAACAATTACAACAACTTGTCACATGCTTCAACATCATCACATTCATGCATTGCAAAACAATTCAAACAATGTATTTCAAACCATAAAGGTCACCACACAACATACACTGAATTTCACATAAACAATGCACATAATGCCACAAACCATCATCACAACATTCCATCATGTATATTCACATCACATAATCAGCACACAAGCTACATGTTGCATATCAAAAGCATATAACACGATAACACATCAATCGCACACAATTACGACGGTAAAAGTCGACAAAATGACACGTTTCCAAAACCACGACTTAAATAAATCAGCCACTAATCCCAAAACCATTTTTACAAGAAAGAACATCTCATAAGCTTTCCAACGCTTCGAACGGGGACCAAAACGGACTTACGGGTCAAAAGTTATGAATTTTTGAAGTTTTGAAATTTTCATGTTTGCTCAGACCTGCGCGCTGAGCGCCCGACCTGCGCGCTGAGCGCGAAACCTGCTACGAATTTCAGCCTTAAAAACACCATTTTTAGACTTTCGGACATCCGTTTTCGATTCCGTAAAAAGCTGCGTTCTCAGAATTCGACGTACTACAATATTTTCACTATTAAAAGTCATCCAACCCATTTTCACGGTTGAAATATTTTGACACATCATTTTATCAATTTAACCCAATTTCAAACTCGACCAAAATCACTCGAAAACACCCAAACAACCGTTCTCGATTAAATATATACCTATACCAATGTTACCAGACATATCCAAACACTTTTACTCGATCACAACATCAATTTGCACAAAAACATCGTTATATATCAAAAACGCAAAAGTTACAAATTCGACTCAATTCAATCAAACGATCATGCTAAATCACGACCCAACATCACTCGACTCTACTACGCGAGTTATTCCGACTTTCGTCCGTGAAAACATCGATTTCTAACCATTTTTTCTCATTTCAACCTAGAATGGAAACTATAAGGAAATATCCGAAACAATCAAGAAAACATACACATATACATACACAAGCAAGATATAATTGAAACTTCTCACCCTTACCCGATTATTCGCGCTTGAAACTGATGAATTCCTGATTTTCCTTCTTTTTCCTCTTCTCCCTTTCTTTCCTCTCTTTTCTCTTCTTTTCCTTTTCTTTCTCTTCTTTCTCTTTTCTTTCTATTTCTCTCTCTCCATTTCTATTTATAATATCTAACTACCCAAATGACCAAAATACCCCTACACTCAAATATCTCGCAACCGCTCTCAAATGCGATAAAACATAAACATCGATGAAAAATAATATATTGTCAAATAAAAGTCAAAAATAAAATAATATAAAACCAAAACCAATTAAATCTACTCTATTAAATAAATCTAACAAAACCGGGGCGTTACACGTTCTGGGGCAATGCGGACGCGTTTTTTCTGGAAGCAAAGTTGCATATTTTTGCTCTTATTTTCACAATTATTATCACTAAGTGTTTTTCTTCGCCCAAAAGTGCTGTTTTAATCTTTTTTCACTCTTTTACTTCTAACTTGCTCATTTTTTGTCATATTTGTCCTATTTTTCTTGCCAAATGACGTGCAATTACACCATGTCATCACAATCCCAAACTTGAATTGTTGCTTGTCTTCAAGTAACCTGTTTGCACACTGAAACTTTGTCAAAATAAATCATAAACCTTACTACATGAATGTTACTTACTTTTGTTGATCAAGACGTTCGTTCCCTACTTTGCTTTAACCAATTCAGATAAGTTCTTCCAACACCAGTACTTAACATGTCTATCTACTCACTATTATGCACTCAATTGCAAGGGTGTTCACTCAATCAACGTACAAGAGTAAAAATCAGTGAATTTGTAAGTTATCTACAAAAACAGTTAATCATATTTAAACATACATATTTGAGGACTTTTAAGGTTGTATCTTGGCTTATGTCAAGGTAGGATAATTTTTGGATAATCGGTTTAAACCTTGGAGTAGGTACCTCTTTGTCCTTTCATTATATTCCTCCTTTTATATTGGGTACTAGAGATTTTTTTTCTCAATTTTGGTATTATTCTTTTATCAATTTTTTATTTTGAAAATGTCATGTTTTTAACATCTTATTTTTCTTTTCTTCTTCTTTTTTTTTTTTTTACCAATTTCTCTAGTAGCCTCAACCCCAAACTTAAATGTTGCTAACTTCCAAGAGCAGCCTCAAACTTAGTAATTAGCATATATTGAAAATGAAATCTATCTACCTAACTCTAAGAAGAGTAGAAAGATTTTATCTTTCAAGTCAAAGGCTTTTTATAATAGGCTAAGTTACCGAAGGAAGGCCTAAGGCTCAAATTGGTTAACAAGGAAAATCAATTAATATGCAAGGGTAGTATAAAAGGCCGCAAAGTTTTCAGAAACAATTGCCTCTATGTGTGTTTATAAGATCAACTAATTAAAACAGATAGAATAAAAATTATAGATATTGCACATGCGTGGATACACTCAGAAAAATAAATAAGTAAACAATGGAAATATTATGGCTCAAACCTCACCTGCTTAGATATCTGAAGGTTGAGTACCAGTAGTGGTGACCCTTTTCTTCCTCAATCATCACTCTGCTTGGAAACTTCACTATTGATCATGTTGGTTCTTGTAATTGGCTGTAATTTTGGTAAAACAAAGTTGAACAATGTTGATGTCATATGTCTGATGTCTTAACATTGGTTCCTAACATTAGTTGTTGCAGGGTTGAAGTTTTATATGCTGATGTTAAACTTGATGTCTTGACATCAGTTATCAAAACATCATAACATCAGGCTGTCATGTTTTAGGGCTGCGCGTGAAAGTTTGTTTTGAGAAGATCTGTTAGAGAGATTGGGTGCGAATATCTTGGAGAAGATATTTTCAGTTGCAATCAGATTCGGAGCAGATTCTATTGCTATGTTTAAGGGCTGTTTGATTTAAAAAGATTTAAAGATCAAATCTGTTTTAAATTCTGTTTTTAAAACAAATCAAATCAGATATTTGGAAGAGGTCCAAGCCCAAGTCAGAATTATATTTAAAGCAGCCTCAACCCTTGTTGGAGGTGACGAAGACAAGAGAGCAAAGACTGAGAGTCAAATTTGTGTTTTCGTGTGTGTGTTTTGTAAACCATTCATGGTTGAATAGGTGTTACTATTTTGGGTGGTAAGTGTATTCACTCTAGAGCTTTTAAGCAAGAGTGTGTTGTTCTTGATCAAAGCTGTTAAGCAAGATCAAGGTGTGGTTTAAAGTGTAATCTTTGAATTGTATCGCTGAGGTGATTTAGGGAGTGAGTGGTTTCTCATACCTAAGTGGTTTCTTAGGTAGAAGTGTCATTGGGTAGTGATTAAGATTAGTAGATGTCAACTGGGATTGTTGAGTCTGTAATTTAATACTACTAATAGTGAATTTCCTCCCTGGCTTGGTAGCCCCCGGACGTAGGTAGTTATACCGAACTGGGTGAACAATACATTGTGTTATTTACTGTTGTTTATTATTGCATTGTTCATATAGCATATTGTGTTGTTGTGACATCACACTTAACATCACACATCTGATACCTGAATTTCAATTGGTATCAGAGCAGGTCATCCTGCTCTGCATCTGGGTGAGATCTAGGGATGTTACTTTCTAGTACTATGGACAAGGAGAGTGGTGGATTTGTGAATAGACCCCCTATTCTAGATGGCTCTAATTATGACTATTGGAAACCACTGATGGTTACCTTCTTGAAGTCATTAGACAGCAGGGCTTGGAAGGCTGTCTTAAAAGAATGGAAAGCACCTGTTATTGTTGAAAAGGATGGTACAACAAAGCTGAAACCTGAGGAAGATTGGACTAAGGAAGAAGATGAGCTTGCACTTGGAAATTCAAAAGCCTTGACTGCCATCTTTAATGGTATTGACAAGAACATATTTAGGCTGGTCAACACTTGTGAAGTAGCTAAGGAAGCTTGGGATGTCTTAAAAACTACTCATGAAGGAACCTCCAAGGTTAAGATGTCAAGACTTCAACTTCTGACAACAAAGTTTGAAAATCTGAAGATGAAAGATGATGAGACCATTCATGACTTCCACATGAACATTCTTGAGCTATCAAATGCTTTTAGTGCCCTAGGAGAATGAATGACTGAAGAGAAGCTGGTAAGGAAGATTCTCAAATCCCTTCCCAAGAGATATAAAATGAAGGTGGTTGCTATTGAAGAAGCTCAAGACATCAGCAAGATGAGAGTTGATTAGTTGATTGGTTCTCTTCAAACTTTTGAGTTGGGGTTGAATGAGGAGCCTGAAAAGAAGACCAAAAGCATAACATTGGTGTCTAAAGAGAAAGAGTGTGATCCTAAGATTCAGGAGGAGCTTTCAAATGCTATTGTTCTGCTGGGAAGATAGTTTAATAAGGTTCTAAAAAGGATATACAGGAGCTACAAACCTAATGTCAAGAACATCACATCTGACACCAACAGATCAGGAGATCAGGGGAAGAAAACTAGAGATGAAGAAAAGACCAATAATGACAAAGGAGTTCAATGCTTTGAGTGTGAAGGGTATGGTCATGTCAAGAAAGAATGTCCTACATTTCTCAAAAAGCAGAAAAAGGGGTTATCTGCTTCCTGGTCTGATACTGATAGTGAGAGTGAATCTGAAGAAGAATCAACTAAGCTTGTTAGAGCTATGATTGGGGTTTGTGAGTCAGATGATGATTCATGTGATGATGAGGTTTCTTATGAAGAGCTTGCTGCCTCTTATAAAGAACTGTGCATGAGAAGTGAACAAGTCTGTCTTAAAGGAGAAAAGCTAAAGAAAATCATAGTCCAGTTAGAAGCTGAAAAAACTGAACTAGAAAATAAAGTCAGTATGCTTAACTCTAAACTGGATTCTATGACCAAAACTGTCAGAATGTTGAACAATGGTACTGATGCCCTAGACAACATTCTTAGTAGTGGAAAAATTGCTGGAGACAAAAGTGGTTTGGGATTCAACAATGGTGCAGCTTCTAATGATGTTATTACCAGTTCCAAACCAGTGATGTTAAAATAGTTGTTTAAACATCCTGACAGGCCTCCCTTTAGGAAGAAATTCAGGCGCTGGAGATGTCATCATTATGGGCGTTTTGGACACATAAAGGCCTACTGTTATAAGTTTCATGGGTATCCTCAGAAGGCACTTCAGTATACTCCCAGACAGAATGTTCACAAAGGTAATCAGGCCATCAAGTCAAAGAAGCAATGGGTTCCAAAAGGTAAAGTTACCAGCTTAATAGCTCACACTTCTCTTAGGGTTTCTACCAAAGAAGATTGGTACTTTGATAGTGGGTGTTCAAGACACATGACAGGAGTGAAGAATTTGTTGGTAGATGTTAAGCTCCATTCTTTAGGTCATGTAACCTTTGATGATGGTGTTAAAGGAGAAATCAAGGGGATGGGAAATCTGAATTGTGCTGGTGCTCCTAGACTGGATGATGTTCTACTTGTCAAAGGGTTGACAGCAAATTTGATCAGTATTAGTCAATTTTGTGATCAAGGATTCAAAGTAGACTTTACAAAATCTGAGTGAATTGTCACAAATGAGAAAGGAGAAGTCATCATGAAAGGTGTTAGGTCTAAGGACAAATGTTATCTATGGGTGCAACAAGACTCAAGTACCTCAACATGTGTGTTTGCTAGAGATGATGAAGTCAAAGTCTGGCATCAAAAGTTGGGACATCTTCATCTGAAGGGAATGAAGAGAATCATATCTTCAGAAGCTGTCAGAGGAATTCCTAAACTCAATATTGAAGAAGGAAGAGTTTGTGGAGATTGTCAAATAGGGAAGCAGACCAAGATGTCACATCAGAAGCTCCAACATAACACCACCTCCAAAGTTTTGGAACTTCTTCATATGGACTTGATGGGACCTGTGCAGGTAGAAAGTCTGGGTGGGAAGAAGTATGCTTATGTTGTTGTAGATGACTATTCTAGGTACACTTGGGTAAGCTTCATTAAAGACAAAACAAAGGTGTTTGATGTGTTTAAAGATTTATGTCAAAGACTCCAAAGAGAGAAAGAGAGCAATGTCATCAGAATAAGGAGTGATCATGGGAGGGAATTTGAAAATAGCAAGTTTGCTAATTACTGCTCTGCTGAAGGCATCAGTCATGAGTTTTCCTCTCCTATTACTCCTCAGCAAAATGGAGTTGTTGAAAGGAAGAACATAACTCTCCAAGAATCGGCTAGAGCAATGATTCATGCCAAAAAGCTTCCTTACCATTTCTGGGCAGAAGCCATGAACACAGCTTGCTATATTCACAACAGAGTTACCTTGAGAAGGGGCACTTCTTCTACTCTGTATGAACTGTGGAAAGGGAGAAAGCCAACTGTGAAGTACTTTCATGTTTTTGGAAGTAAATGTTATATTTTGTCAGATCGTGAACAGAGGAGAAAATTGGATCCTAAAAGTGATGAGGGAATCTTTCTAGGATACTCTACAAATAGCAGAGCTTACAGGGTTTTCAACTCCAGAACAAGGGTTATGATGGAGTCTATAAATGTGGTGATTGATGACATTGATGAGCAGGAAGACGCTGATGTCCCAGATGATGTTGAAACATCAGTTGAAGAAGTCACAGCAAAAACTGAAGACAGAAGTGGATCTCCCAGTCCTGTTGATGTTGAGCCTGAACCTGAATAATCTAATAAAGAACCATCTATTAGAGTGCAAAAGGACCATCCAAAGGAGGTGATCATTGGTGATCCTAAATCAGGGGTTAGCACTAGATCAAGAGAGGTTGTGTTAAATTCTTGTTTTGTTTCCAAAATTGAGCCCAAGAATGTCAAAGAAGCTCTAACTGATGAATTCTGGATTAATGTCATGCATGAAGAGCTGGAACAATTCAAGAGGAATGAAGTGTGGGATCTTGTTCCAAGGCCTGATGGAGTTAATGTGATAGGCACCAAGTGGATTTACAAGAATAAATCTGATGAACAAGGAGTGGTCACCAGAAACAAGGCCAGATTACTTGCTCAGGGATACACTCAGGTTGAAGGAATTGATTATGATGAAACCTTTGCTCCTGTGGCAAGACTAGAATCTATCAGATTACTCTTAGGGGTGGCTTGTAATTTCAAATTCAAGCTTTTTCAGATGGATGTTAAGAGTGTCTTCTTGAATGGTTACTTAAATGAAGAGGTGTATGTTTATCAACCAAAAGGATTTATTGATCCAACATTTCCTGACCATGTTTACAAACTAAGGAAAGCTCTCTATGGGTTGAAGCAAGCACCAAGAGCTTGGTATGAAAGGCTTACTGAATTCCTGGCTGTGAATGGCTACAGAAAATGAGGGATTGACAAGACTTTGTTTGTTAAAGAGGAAGGAGGAAACCTGATGATAGCTCAAATATATGTTGATGACATAGTATTTGGTGGGATGTCAGATGCAATGGTGAAACATTTTGTGGAACAGATGCAGTCTGAGTTTGAAATGAGTCTTGTTGGAGAGCTCAACTATTTTCTAGGTCTACAAGTTAAACAAATGGAAGACTCCATATTTATATCCCAGAGCAAGTATGCAAAGAACATTGTTAAGAAGTTTGGCCTGGAAAATGCTAATCACAAGAGGACACCTGCTCCTACTCACTTAAAGTTGTTCAAGGATGAACATGGGGTGAGTGTGGATCAAAGTCTATACAGAAGCATGATTGGTAGCTTATTGTATCTCACAGCTAGCAGACCTGATATTTCTTTTGCTGTTAGAGTGTGTGTCAGATATCAATCTGAGCCTAAAGTTAGTCACTTGAATCAAGTGAAGAGGATTCTGAAATATGTGAATGGGACTAGTGACTATGGTATGCTTTACAGTCATGGATCAGGCACTGAGGTATGTGGTTTTTGTGATGCTGATTGGGTAGGGAGTGCTGATGATAGAAAAAGTACTTCAGGAGGTTGCTTCTTCTTAGGGAATAATCTGATCTCTTGGTTTAGTAAAAAGCAAAATTGTGTGTCTCTCTCTACTGCTGAAGCTGAGTACATAGCAGCAGAGAGTAGTTGTTCTCAACTTGTTTGGATGAAGCAGATGTTAACAGAATATAATGTCAAGCAAGATGTCATGACATTGTACTGTGATAATCTGAGTGCAATCAATATCTCTAAGAACCCTATTCAATATAGCAGAACTAAGCATATTGATATACATCATCATTTTATAAGAGATTTGGTTGAAGACAAAGTAGTTGCTCTGGAACATGTTGCTACTGAAAAGCAGTTAGCAGATATTTTTACCAAGGCCTTGCAAATCAATTTGAAAAATTAAGAAGCAAATTAGGAATTTGCATATATGTGCTGGGAGGTGTCGTGTGCAGTTGTGAACTTTATTGCATAGTTTAAAAGAAACAGAATTTTATTCAACTACTGAAAGCATACAAGATTGGAGTTTAGTACATCAAAAGCAACTAACAAAGGGTCTAAAGATTATCCTAACCCCCTGCATCAATGAAAGTTTTCCAATCTTCATCCCATTCATCATCAGAAGCATGGAGTTGCACTGAAGGTTTCTTGGTGGTTTTCATCCTTGTCTCTGATGTTTTTTTGGTTCTTGTTGCTCCTGAAGAAGCCCCAGCTGTAGATTGTGTGTTGGTCTTCATCTTCTGTGGATCTGGTTTCTTGACCTCTTGCATGTGTTGCTTTCCTGCATCTTTGTTAGACTGACTCATGGTTCTGTCTGTGGTATGTTGTTGGAAGCAAGGAGGCTTGGTTTTTATAATGCATAGAAAGGGCATTGTTTGTATCTCCTGACCAGTCAATGTTTTTGGAATTTGTGTTCCTTGGGAAGCTTGTTATTTGACCATGTCTTAATGGCTGTCAGATCTTTGTGTTTGGGGTAAAAGTTGTCCAATTATGGCTAAAAAGGGGGAGAGTTAGCCTATGTGTTACCTAGTTGTCTATTGTGGTTCTAGGCTTGAGGGGGAGTGCATGTTTGAACAGCTGGTATGCTGGTTCTTGTTTTGAGGGGGAGTGTAGCTTTGAGCAGATTTTGGATGTGATTGCTGCTGGTTGTGTTTTGTAATGTTAGGAGTATGAAGTTTTTCTGCTGCAGGTATCTCTGATATAGGCAGAGATTGTTTTAGCCAAAATTAGCCAAAGGGGGAGATTGTTGGTTCTTGTAATTGGCTGTAATTTTGGTAAAACAAAGTTGAACAATGTTGATGTCATATGTCTGATGTCTTAACATTGGTTCCTAACATTAGTTGTTGCAGGGTTGAAGTTTTATATGCTGATGTTAAACTTGATGTCTTGACATCAGTTATCAGAACATCAGAACATCAGGCTGTGATGTTTTAGGGCTGCGCATGAAAGTTTTTTTTGAGAAGATCTGTTAGAGAGATTGGGTGCGAATATCTTGAAGAAGATATTTTCAGTTGCAATCAGATTCGGAGCAGATTCTGTTGCTATGTTTAAGGGTTGTTTGATTTAAAAAGATTTGAAGATCAAATCTGTTTTAAATTCTGTTTTTAAAACAAATCAGATATTTGGAAGAGGTCCAAGCCCAAGTCAGAATTATATTTAAAGCAGCCTCAACCCTTGTTGGAGGTGACGAAGACAAGAAAGCAAATACTGAGAGTCAAATTTGTGTTTTCGTGTGTGTGTTTTGTAAACCATTCATGGTTGAATAGGTGTTACTATTTTTGGTGGTAAGTGTATTCACTCTAGAGCTTTTAAGCAAGAGTGTGTTGTTCTTGATCAAAGCTGTTAAGCAAGATCAAGGTGTGGTTTAAAGTGTAATCTTTGAATTGTATCGCTGAGGTGATTTAGGGAGTGAGTGGTTTCTTAGGTAGAAGTGTCATTGGGTAGTGATTAAGATTAGTAGATGTCAACTGGGATTGTTGAGTCTGTAATTTAATACTACTAATAGTGAATTTCCTTCCTGGCTTGGTAGCCCCCAGACGTAGGTAGTTAGACCGAACTGGGTGAACAATTCATTGTGTTATTTACTGTTTGTTATTGCATTATTCATATAGCAGATTATGTTGTTGTGACATCACACTTAACATCACACATCTGATACCAGAATTTCAGATCACTTTATTCACTTTTTATTGTGACTACTTTTATATTCAAAGGTAAGGTAGTAACTAAACAGAAAAAAGAACAGGCACAAACAATTTCATTAATCAGAGACAATGAAACAATACTAAATTCGGGTAAGCGATAAAGAGACAGCTCTCTCTTTTCTACACTATTATCAAAATTAAAGGAAATCAATTCAACTGTAACAAATGGGTTGCCTCTCATTAAGCACTTCTTTAAGGTCATTAACTTTGTTAGAACAAGAATTGATTCTACATTCCTAATAGTTTTGATGATAACAAACACTATATTATTTAGAACTTGATGCTCCTTAATTCATTTATTATGATATGTAGGGAAGTTCTAATATAAAGAAGTTCTGATATAGAAGCATCACAAGATCAAGACTAGCGAAGTTCTAATCAAGCGAAGCTCTGATATGGAAGTATCACAAGCTCTAAACTAGCTAAGTACTAATCAAGCGAAGTTCTGATGATGAATGTCTCACGCTTCAGCACCAAAGCTGCATCAAGCCAGAAACTCTGATCATTCAACAAATCAACATGGACTCTGATACGCTATCCTTCAATTATGAGTATCACAAAGTAACGGATTATGCCAGACAAAATCTGTATTTTTGGAAAGAGCATTCAATGGCATTATTATCAATCTCCAAAAATAGTTCTCTCGTCTCCAACAGATCAAAACATTTCATCTATTTAAAGGAGTCCCTGCAGATGACCAAAACACACTTGTGCACATACTTTTTACAATTCATCAAAGTTTCATCTGTTTTCAATTCGATCAAAATATTGTGTAAACATCACAGTTGTGATATAGCTTATTAGAAGCATATTATACACTTGTTCATTTTCATTTGAAATTCCTTGAGAAAACTGGGTTGTGGTTAAAACTCAAGAAGACAGTGACAGTTGTCTCTGTGAATGTGTAATCTTTATTGATTAGTGGATTAAGTCCTCAAGAGAGAGAGGCGAAATCAACTTAGCGGGTGGACTGGAGTAGTTTGAGTTCTAACGAACCAGGATAACCAACGTGTTCTTTGTGCTTTAATTTTTTGAAAACCCCAATTCAACCCCCCTTCTTGTGTTTTTCGTTTCTTCAATTGGCATCAGAGCGCCTGGTTCTGGGTGCTAACACTTAACCGTGTCAGATAAAAGATCCTTCAAGAAAAACACTATGGCGGAACCCGTTCAGAACTACAATGACAAAATCAGTGGCAAACCACCAGTGTTTGACGGTGAAAACTTTGATTACTGGAAAGACTTAATCGAAAGTTTCTTTCTGGCTCATGATGGCGATCTCTGGGATATGGTGACTGATGGTTACACTCATCCTGTTGGAAAAGACGGTCAGAAGATTGAAAGGAAAAATATGACGGATCAACAAAAGAAAGATTTCAAAAATCACCACAAGGCCAGAACGATTCTCCTTAGTGCGATCTCCCACTCAGAATATGAGAAGATCACAAACAGAGAATCAGCCAAACACATATTTGATTCTCTGAGAATGACGCATGAAGGCAACACTCAAGTCAAAGAGACTAAAGCTCTGGCTCTCATCCAGAAGTATGAAGCCTTCAAAATGGAAGAAGATGAAACAATTGAGAAAATGTTCTCAAGGTTTCAAATTCTGGTTGCTGGACTAAAAGTTCTGAATAAAGGGTACTCAACAGCAGATCATGTCAAAAAGATCATCAGAAGCTTACCAAAAGTGTGGAGACCCATGGTCACAACACTAAAGCTCTCCAAAAACCTCAAAGAAATATCTCTTGAAGAACTGATCAGCTCTCTAAGAAGTCACGAGATAGAACTAGAAGAAGATGAACCCCAGAAGAAAGGTAAGTCTGTTGCTCTTAAATCTAAATATAAATATGAAACTAAAGCTTTTCAGGCAGAAGAAGAAAGCTCTGGTGGCTCCTCAGAAGAAGATGAACTATCACTCCTTTCCAGAAGAATCCAATAACTATGGAAAAATAGGCAAAGGAAATTCAGAAACTCTAGAAGATCAAGCAGTCATTCTGAACCATCTTCTGGACACAAAAAGTCAAGAAACAAAGAGGTAGTGTGTTACGAATACAAGGAACCTGGACACTACAAAAGTGATTGTCCTAAGCTGCAGAAAGAAAAGCCAAATAAGAAGTTTAATAAGGAAAGAAAGAAAAGTCTTATGGCTACCTGGGATGACTCGGAATCTTCTGAAGCAGAATCCGAATCAGAAAATGAACACGCCAACATTGCCCTAATGGCCAACATATCAGATGATTCCAACTCATCAGAATCAGACTCTGACTCAGAAACTAAAGAGGTATTCTCTAAATTTTCTAGATCTCAATTAGAAGAAAGTCTGTCAGAAATTCTTGAAAACTATCAGAAACTTCAGCTCAAATATAAGAATCTGAAGCATGATCTGGTATCTGAGTCTGAAGAGAACAGAAAACTGAAAGCAGAAAATTCTGAGTTAAAAGAAACCATTTCAAAACTCAACTCTTTTGAATCTCAAAAATCTCAGAAAAAATCTGACTCAGTAGTTCCCACTAGTTCTGATAACATTTTAAAACATTACGACTATGACTTTCAAAAATTTCTAGCTAAAAACATAGACAGAAGCAAAATGGCTTCAATGATCTATGGAGTTAGTAGAAATGGGAGAAAAGGCATAGGATATGTTAATCCTAAAGGAGAAACTCCATATAAACCTAAACAAGTTGATGATATGATCATAAAATACGCTCCTTTAAACTCTCACTTCACATATGGACACAAACATGATATAAAATATACTAGTGAATATTACTCTTCAAATTCTATTGAGAAACCAAAACTCAATCAGAATTCTGTGACCACTAACAAACAAGGACCCAAAGAAATATGGGTACCTAAGGATAAAATCCTATATGTTGCAGATGTCTTTAATAGCAATATTGAAACACCAATCATGGTACCTGGACTCTGGATGCTCGCGACACATGACGGGAAGAAAGCATATGTTCCAAAGTCTGGAACTTAAAGCTGGAGGGTATGTAGGTTTCGGAGGCAATCAGAAAGGTAAAATCATTGGCTCGGGAACCATAGGTAACGATACTCTACCCTCTATATCTAATGTTTTATTAGTAGAAGGATTAATGCATAACTTGTTATCCATAAGTCAATTAAGTGATAACGATTATGATATAATCTTCAATCAAAAGTCCTGCAAGGTAGTTAGTCAGAAAGATGGAACAATCCTCTTTAATGGAAAGAGAAAGAACAACATTTATAAAATAAAACTTTCTGAACTAAAAAGTCAGAATGTAAAATGTCTTTTGTCTGCTGACGACGAGCAATGGGTCTGGCACAGAAGATTGGGTCATGCTAGTATGAGAAGAATATCTCAGATTAACAAACTCAATCTGGTCAGAGGACTTCCTAACCTGAAGTTCAGCTCAGATGTTCTGTGTGAAGCATGTCAAAAAGGCAAGTTTTCCAAACCCTCTTTCAAACCAAAAAATGTTGTTTCTACCTCCAGACCATTATAACTTCTACATATAGATCTGTTTGGACCAGTGAAAACTGCATCCATCAGTGGCAAGAAGTATGGATTAGTGATCGTAGATGACTATAGCAGATGTACATGGGTAAAGTTCTTAAAACACAAGGACGAGTCACTCTCTGTATTCTCTACTTTCTGTAACCAAATTCAGAATGAAAAAGAGTTTAGAATTGTAAAAGTCAGAAGTGATCATGGTGGGGAATTTGAAAACAAAAATTTAGAAACATTTTTTAATGAAAATGGCATTTCTCATGATTTCTCTTGTCCTAGAACTCCACAACAAAATGGAGTTGTAGAGCGCAAGAATAGAACTCTACAAGAAATGGCCAGAACCATGATCAATGAGACTAACATGGCTAAACACTTTTGGGCAGAAGCAGTTAATACAGCGTGTTAAATTCAGAATAGAATCTCTATAAGACCTATTCTGGAAAAGACTCTATATGAATTGTGGAAGAACAGAAAGCCCAACATTTCATACTTTCATCCATTTGGATGTACATGCTTTATCTTAAACACTAATGATCCTCTGAACAAGTTTGATTCTAAGGCACAAAAATGTTTCATGTTAGGATACTCTGAACGTTCAAAAGGATACAGAGTATATAACACAGAAACACGAAATATGGTAGAATCCATTTGTGTCAGATTTGATGATAAGCTTGGCCCTCAAAAGCCAAAGCATGATGAATCTCTTGCAGAAATAGAAGTTCAAATTACAGGCACTAAAACCAGATCATCTGAAAAACAGTCAAACACAACTGAAGGAAACTCTAATTCTGAAGAACCCATCCAGAAAAGACAATCCAGAAGTTCTCTAACACATCCCGGAGACAAAATTCTGGGAAAGAAGGATGACCCAATCAGAACAAGATCATCATTCAAAAAGACTGAAGAATCTCTCGTGGGATTAGTCTCTCTGGTTGAACCAACTTCTATTGACGAAGCACTCTCAGACAATGATTGGATACTCGCAATGCAGGAAGAATTGAATCAGTTCACCAGAAACGACGTATGTGATCTAGTCCCTAAACCCAAAGGCTTCAACATCATTGGAACCAAATGGGTCTTCAGAAACAAACTGAATGAACAAGGAGAAGTTGTCAGAAACAAAGCACGACTGGTTGCACAAGGTTATAGTCAGCAAGAAGGGATAGACTATACAGAAACCTTTGCTCCAGTCGCAAGGTTAGAATCTATCAGACTTTTAATTTCATTTGCTGTAAATAATGACATTACTCTTTATCAGATGGATGTAAAAAGTGTGTTTTTAAATGGTTACATTGATGAAGAAGTTTACGTGCATCAACCCCCTGGCTTTGAAAACAGAAAACATCCAGAATATGTTTATAAACTTAAGAAATCGTTATATGGTGTAAAACAAGCTCCTAGAGCTTGGTATGAGATACTAAGTAACTTTCTCTTAGAAAATGATTTTACCAGAGGGAAGGTGGACACAACTTTATTATGTAAGTCATTTAAAAATCACATTCTGATCTGTCAAATATACGTAGATGATATAATTTTTAGATCCACTAAAAGCTCCTTGGGCAAAGAATTTGCTAACACTATGCAGGCAGAATTTGAAATGAGCTTAATGGGAGAACTCAAGTTTTTCTTGGGAATTCAAATCAATCAAACTCCAGAAGGAACTTACATACATCAAAGCAAGTATGTCAGGGATCTTCCGAAGAAATTTGAAATGTCGGAAAGTAAGCCTTCCAAAACTCCTATGCATCCCACATGCATTCTGGAAAAGGATGAGGTAAGTAAGAAAGTAGAACAGAAGCTCTACAGAGGTATGATTGGTTCTCTCCTTTATTTAACTGCTTCAAGACCTGATATTCTCTATAGCGTCTGTCTTTGTGCTAGATTCCAATCAGATCCTAGAGAATCTCACTTAACAGCAGTTAAGCGAATTTTCAGATATCTGAAAGGTACTACTAATCTTGGTCTTTGCTATAGAAAGTCCAGAGAATACAAATTGGTAGGATACTGTGACGCTGACTTTGCTGGAGATAGAATAGAAAGAAAAAGTACCTCTGGAAGCTGCCAGTTTCTGGGAGACAACTTGATCTCTTGGTCCAGCAAAAGACAATCCACCATTGCACTATCAACGACTGAAGCTGAATATATAGCTGCAGCTAGATGCAGTACTCAGATGCTCTGGATGAAGAATCAGCTTGAGGATTTTCACATTTACGAGAGTAACATCCCTATCTTCTGTGACAATACTTCTGCCATCTGTCTTTCTAAAAATCCTATTTTGCATTCTAGGGCTAAACATATAAAAATTAAACATCACTTCATTAGGGACTATACTCAGAAGGGAATTCTTTGTTTAAAATTTATAGACACAGACCATCAATGGGCTGATGTTTTCACCAAACCCCTTGCCGAAGATAGATTTAATTTCATTCTAAAAAATCTCTGTATGGAATTATGTCCAGAATGAAAACTTAATTTCTATATTTTTAACTCTCAGAATTTCTTTTTGTGAACATCTGACCAATAATTCTTCAGAAGTGAGAAGAAAGATTGCCTCAGAATCTATTCAGAAGATCTGAACTTTTCATTTCAAGGATAGATCATTCAGTTCACTCTAGCAAACACATGTCAACCTTCGCTCCAGATTTTCTCTGATGATGAACACGTGTCAAACTCTGGAAAACTGAAACGTCTGTGTTGACATATCGAGGCGCCAAGTCACATCGGTAACTGTTCCCAAAATTTCTCACGCTATCTCCCTTGTCAGAAATCATTACAGCTATTAATCATTATGTTTATTGTTTTTAATTGCTATTTATTTCTTGGTCTCTCTTATACACATGCCACTTCTAACACCCTCACACGCTCACTATCACTCACTTAGCTCTCTATCGCTTTCTCATTATTTGCATTTCTTGTTTTGCTTTCTACATTTCTTGTTCCTCTGTGTGTTCCCAAAACCCTAAGTCTGTGAACAATGGCCTCCTGCTCTCAACAAAGCTCTTAACAAGCAATGTCTCAAGAATCTGCTGACCAAGTCATTGAAGAAAGGTACGTTGAGCCCTCAAGAACTCTTCTCACTCCCATTGCCTCTCTTGAAGTTCTCTGTGAACTCATCGTTGATTTTGAAATCATGAAAGAAAATGGGTATGACCTTATTCCTGAGGTTGAGTTTCAAGGATGGACCAAATACTTTAATCGCTTAATGGGTCCAGTTTTTCCCAAACTCGTTAAGGAATTCTGGATTTTTGCATCGGCCTCTAATCATCAAGTAACTTCGTACGTAATGGGAAAGAAGATTGTCATCACTGAAGCTCTCATTGGTAAACTGATTGATCATGATGGATCAGGAATTAAATGCAGTGAGATGGAAAAGGGCACTGATCTAAATACTATCTCAAAGGAAATCTTCACCTCCGGACAACACTCCAACAAAATCAAAGACCTAAAGGATCGTAACAGAATTTGGGCCAGAATCATTCTTGGGTGTGTCTATCACAGGAAACCTTCAAGCTCGTCTGACTACATCAACAACGATCAACAATATCTTCTGTACCTCATCTCCACCTTTACTAAAGCGAATCTTTCTCACATTCTATTCAATCATCTGAAGAACAGTGTCAAGGAAACAAGAGAAGATGAAAGAACCAAGAGAAATTGGATCCCTCTAGGTAGACTAATTTCAGATATTCTAACAGAGAATAAGCTGATAAAACACCTAACTGAAGCTCAGAAAATCTCTGATCTAGAAACTATTGCTGGAAGACCTCTCAATGCAAAGAACCTCAAGAAGATGAAAATCATTGAGACCATCAAGAAGGATCCAACCCAAATCTCTAAGGAAGTGTAGCGGCAAAATCGTGAAGTGTAAGATATTGATTAACTTAACTCGAAAAGCAAGAGTCGCCACCGCACTTTTATTTTATCCAAAAGGAAAGGAAAAAGAGCGAACAAAACCTACACAAGCTCTATAATAAGAACAAGTGAAGAGAGTCCGGGTTCGGGGGGTTGGTTACGCAATGGGAAGGTGTTAGCACCCAAAACGTCTATAGTACTCTATAGGAGCCCTTTGAAATATCTACCGCTTTTGGTCTGAAAAAGTTTGCTTGAAAAGTGATTGAGGAGATGAGAAGAGAAATTGTTTTTTAAGATTTTTGTGTTTGGAGAGACTTGTCGTCTCATGCCTACGTACCCACGATGTGCAATGTAGGATCAAAACCCCGTAGTTCGTGGTACAAAGAGTGAAAATTGTTTGTTTTGGTTGTTTTTAAATGTAAAGACAAGTCGTCATTTCTAAGCGAATAATTCTGCTTAAAGAAATGAATCATGTCTAAACTTATGAAAAAGTTAAAGTGAAAAGTGCACGAGGGCACAAAAAGAGAGTAAGTGAGTTTGGTGTTTTTTAAGTCTTTTGAAAAAATGTCAATATGCTTATGTAGTTTAGCATTTGATTAAGAAATGAAAAGAAAAGAGTAAAAGTCACTTGACAAAGTCAAGGTTTATTTATGAAAGCGGTGATAGTTTGAAATCAAGAAGGTTTTGAAAAAGAGAGATAGTTTTGAAAATTGAAGAATGGGTGGAGAAGAAGTGACTATCCTAAAGCATAAAGTAAAAGCTAAGGAAGAGAATAGCCTAACCACACAAGTAAGCTTCCAAGTCTTCGAACCATAATTCCAAAGCAAAGGGAGAAAGGTCCTAAGTCTAAGTCCAAGGTTCCAAGAATTGCATTGGATGTCCAAGGTCTAAGTGCAAAACTCCATGTCCATTGCAAGGGATAGTAACCATAGTCCAAGATTAGAAACACAAGTTTTTTAGAGGTTTTAGCCTTTATTAATGTTTTTGGTCCAAGTGGACAAAGAGAAAAAGGCATAAGCATAAACATGTGTCCAACGGACAAAGGAAAAATTGCGGAAGCATAAACATATGTCCAACGGACAAAGGAAAAATTGCGGAAAACATAAACATGAAATGAAATGATAAAACGAAGCATAAAAGTAAAAGAGATAGGGTGCGAGAAGTAATTGTAAAGAAGTTAGTACAAGAGTAATGTTAATAAATTAGTAATTAGTAGTTAAAGTTAGTGATCAATTATAATTGGATACTTGCACTTAGGTCAAGATTAATGAGAACTCATTAGAGGATTGATAAGACCAAAGCCTCCTAACAACAAGTTCCATAAGTTTTGAACCAAAAGACAAATAATCAACTATTTTTGATATTTATTCCGAGGCGGGACAAATTTTGGTCTATGTTAAGCGCACGCCGAGTAATTTGTTCGAGCAATTACCCTACGAATGAGGCCGGCCATGAGATGTATGTGTTAATGCACGCGAGATAAACGATATAGGGATCGTTATCCTAAAGCGGTGCCACACGAAAAGAAAAGGTGGAAATGATCTCGTCTCGATCGAAATTCCATAAAGAAATTTCACGATCACTTCGACTTTCATCGATCAAAAAGAAAATAGATGAAGAAAAGTGGATCTAAAAAATTATGATCCACACACAATTAAAAAAGAAAACGACAGTATAAACCAAATGAAAAAAAAAAGAATTAGATATTATTCTAAACAACTTTTTTTCAAGTTTTTCATAATAAAATTCAAAAATAGTAATAGATCCAAAATTAAAATAAAAAGTGTTAGAAAGAAAATTTAGAAAAAAAGAGAAAAGAAAATGGTAATAAAAAGTGAGGGAGGTGAATTGGAAAAAGAAGGTGGTGGTAGTATTGGGCTAGGCCCACCATTTTTACTTAGAAAAAGAAATAGAAACAAACTATACATTAAAAGGAAATGAAAAGGAAAAAAAAAAGTCAGAAAAATGAAATTATCTCCTTCTTCCTCATGTGCCACACGAACACTATTCATCATCACCATGCTTGCAATTTTGAGTTCCGTCGGATCGGAGCGGCGGGATGCGAAATTCATACGGTTTCGTTCGGAATCGCGAGAGGAACTCAAGTATACCAACAATTCCAATTGAAATCAACTATGCCAAGAGAAATTTGAATCCGAAGTTTCGTCGGAAAATTTCAAATACCTCTAAAATGGTGAGAAATGTTCTTCCTCTTTTCTTCCTTTGATTCTAGCTTGAATTTGTTGAAAATTGAGAATGAATTGTTGTTGTTGATGTTGAATTGGAATTGTTGCTATGTGATGTTGTTGTTGTATTTTGGAGTTTAAACTTTGATGAAGGTTAATTGAAGTTGGTGATAGAATATTGGAGAATGAAGGTGAAAAATGGTTGAAGCTTTTTATTGTTGAATTGATGGAAAATAGAAGAATTATTTTTTTGCAGAATTTTATTGGCTCTCCAAAGCTTGAAATCAGAATGAGGTGAGTATGTTATTTATAGAAGGATTTGGTGAATTGAAATGAATTTGAAGTGAATTTTCTGTTACCGTTTGGAACTTATTTTTTTGCGTTTTGAGATGATGTGATTAGTGTGTGAAGCTTACGTGAGTTGAAGCTGAGCTGGGTGCTTGCGTTGAAGGCGTGGTGGATTCGGCTTGGGAAGGCCGGTGTGTGAATTTGTTGGAGCTGATGGATTCGGCTGGAGGCGTTGTGAGAAAGTGGACGTTGTATAGTTTGTAGTTGGAAGGCCACGACTTGTAGGCTGAAGGCGTGTAGGAAGTGTAGTTTGGAAGGAAAGAGTTGGCTTGGACGTTGTATGATGCTGGGATTTGGAGCTGCTTGTAGTTGCTGGCGAACGGCTTGGAGTGAAAATGGTTTTTTTTGCAATTTTTTGAATTGGCTTTTTTTTATGAATTGGGCTTAATGTGATGTGGGCTTAAGAAAAAAACAAATGATTTTCTTTATAATTTTGGAATGGACATGGATATTGTAATATGGATTTGGATATTTGAAATGGGTTATGGATTTTTAAATGGAAATTTGGAAATGGAAAGAATTATAAAAAATGGATAAAATTGGATAAATTTGAAAAAATGGAAATTGAAATGGATATGATACATGTGGGTATTTGGTTTAGGAAATGGATTAGGGAAAAAATGGTTTAGATAGCAAAAAGTGGAATATGGAAAATTTGGTTAAAAGATGTGGATAATGGATAGCAAGTCTCTTTTTTTTTAGCCCAAAACCAAACTCGAATTTTTCACAAGCCTCTGATAAACATATGCCACACAACAAACCACAACTGAGACAACAACCATCTGAATCTGTTTGGACCCAAAACTCATATAACCACTGCCTGATAAACTGAAGAATCTAAGCACCAGACGTCTTGCTTTTGAACAAACACCTATGATTTGAAATCACTTCATTGTCTTTGACGCACCTGCACAACACACAGAGAGAGAAACAAGCAAACGACAACATATTTTTTTGGTTAGAGGTTAGATAAACAGAAGCAAGTAAGAACAAGAGAATCACACAGGTGCTCAGGAGAAACACAGATTGTGATCTTGTTTGTGGTAATGATATGCAAATGAAATGTGAAATCTTAGGGGTAAAAATTAGGGTCTTACAGCTGCCCCTATTTAAGTTTCTTCAATCAGGAGATATGAAGGTTGAAAACTTCGTCTCGACAAGATTGAAGATACTTAAATACAGAAAACCAAATTTTTAGCCATAAGATGTCATAAGATGATATGAATGCAAAGGATGAAACACACTGCGGAGAAAAATTGAAACAAAGGGTATAAGGTAAATTGAGTGAGATGAAGTGAAAAGACACGTCGGGGAACACAAGCTATTTCTGGAGATCTGTCAAGGCGACAAGAAGTATCCATCAATAGTTGGAAAGAGAGGGACAAGACCCTGGGAAGACATGTAGTGATATCCAAGAATAACATTGGATAGAAACTACAAACGAGACAAAAGGGATGTCGAAAGATGTCCAAGAATGGCATTGGACAGCAACAAGAAAGTTTCTGGTAAAAACAGCAGCGTCATCCCAGAATAGCATTGGATGGAGGTGAAAAACACTATGTTGGGTAAGATATCCAAGAATGGCATTGGATAAAGGCACTGCAACATTCAAGAATGGCATTGAATGAGGCAACAACAAGCATCAGAGACATCCGAGAATAGCATTGGATTCAGCTGAGGAAAAGATATCCAAGAATGGCATTGGATTTAGCTGGGGAAAAGGTGTCCAAGAATGACATTGGACTCTGTCGAGGAAATCATATCCAAGAATGACATTGGACAGAAGAAATCACAGCATCCAAGAATGGCATTGAATGTAGTGAGAAAAGTTCTGGAAAATACATCAAAATTATCCAAGAATGGCATTGGATAAAAGGTTCACAATATCCAAGAATGGCATTGAATAAAGTGAGCAAGGACCTTCAGGAATGGCATTGAAAGGTAAAGATAAACTCATTCAGGAATGGCACTGAATGAATAGATACAACTTTCAGGAATGGCATTGAAAGGTAAAGGTAAATCACTTCATTCAAGAATGGCATTGAATGACAGTGAAAAAGACATCCAGGAATAACACTGAATGCAAAGGAGAAAACTCATCCAGGAATGGCACTGAATGAACAGGTAAAACTTTCAGGAATGGCACTGAAAGTAAAGGTAAAAACTCATCCAGGAATGACACTGAATGAACAGGTAAAACTTTCAGGAATGGCACTGAAAGTAAAGGTAAAAACTCATCCAGGAATGACACTGAATGAACAGGTAAAACTTTCAGGAATGGCACTGAAAGATAAAGGTAAATCACTACATTCAAGAATGGAATTGAATGACAGTGAAAAAGACATCCAGGAATAGCACTGAATGCAAAGGAGAAAACTCATCCAGGAATGGCACTGAATGAACAGGTAAAACTTTCAGGAATGACACTGAAAGATAAAGGTAAATCACTACATTCAAGAATGGCATTGAATGACAGTGAAAAAGACATCCAGGAATAGCACTGAATGCAAAGGAGAAAACTCATCCAGGAATGGCACTGAATGAACAGGTAAAACTTTCAGGAATGGCACTGAAAGTAAAGGTAAAAACTCATCCAGGAATGGCACTGAATGAACAGGTAAAACTTTCAGGAATGGCACTGAAAGTAAAGGTGAATCACTACATTCAAGAATGGCATTGAATGACAGTGAAAAAGACATCCAGGAATAGCACTGAATGCAAAGGAGAAAACTCATTCAGGAATGGCACTGAATGAACAGATAAAACTTTCAGGAATGGCACTGAAAGATAAAGGTAAATCACTACATTCAAGAATGGCATTGAATGACAGTGAAAAAGACATCCAGGAATAGCACTGAATGCAAAGGAGAAAACTCATCCAGGAATGGCACTGAATAAACAGGTAAAACTTTCAGGAATGACACTGAAAGTAAAGGTAAAAACTCATCCAGGAATGGCACTGAATGAACAGGTAAAACTTTCAGGAATGGCACTGAAAGTAAAGGTGAATCACTACATTCAAGAATGGCATTGAATGACAGTGAAAAAGACATCCAGGAATAACACTGAATGCAAAGGAGAAAACTCATCCAGGAATGACACTGAATGAACAGGTAAAACTTTCAGTAATGGCACTGAAAGTAAAGGTAAAAACTCATCCAGGAATGGCACTGAATGAACAGGTAAAACTTTCAGGAATGGCACTGAAAGTAAAGGTAAAAACTCATCCAGGAATGGCACTGAATGAACAGATAAAACTTTCAGGAATGGCACTGAAAGATATCCAAGCAGATCTGTTGGGGATTATAGAGGAGAGAAAAGACTTCCAGGAATAACACTGGGAGAAACAAGAGGAACAAGGTATCCAGGAATGGCACTGGAGATCAAAAGAGACAGACATCCAGGAATGGCACTGGAGTGAAAGAAGACAAAGATCCAGGAAAGCAAGGCATCCAGGAATAGCACTGGGTGAAAAGACAGGTAAACGACAACATTCAGGAATGAAACTGAATGAAAAGGCAGGTAAAAGTTTTGGTAGGTGCCAAGTAAGTTGGACTTTAGTCACAAGGTAAGATGTTGAAAGCAACAGGACCTCGGAAAAATGCATATGAGCACGAAGCACACTTCATACTATGAAAATGTTTCTATGCAATGATATGTAAATGATTTATGTATGCGATGCAGATGATAGAGACAACTGAGATAGACTCTTTTGTGAGGGAAGAATGGAACTTTGATTCCTCAACACGGGGAACACTGCCCATTATGCTTGGATAGAAGATGTTGAACACATCTCTGTCACACTTATGAATTGTATTAGGCTGATGGTCTTTTGAAGAAAGACATCTTGAGGATTCTTGAATAAAACTGCCCCAGATTGATTGACTGATGAGGATAAACTGATCATAGCCTCAGTTTGACTGTTGCAGGGAAAAAATGAACTGATCATGGCTTCAATTCTTGAAATGAATGTTGAGAACAAACTGATCATGGCTTCAGTTGGATTATTGTTGGGGATGAATGAACTGATCATGGCTTCAGCTCTTGAGATGATTGCTGAGGATAAACTGATCATGGCTTCAGTTGCTGGGGATGAACTGATCATAGCTTTAGCTCTTGGAATAAATGTTGAGAAGGCTAAACTCAGTATGAATCTTGAAAGAGATCTTATGGTTAACCAAATCTGAGAATACCTTGAACTGAGCAACAAATCTGATTCACAACAGGATCTGGATGTAATGTGCCCCTGATAAGATCACTGACCAGGTTTCTCAACTGTTTGAAAATTCCTTGATGAGGAAAGTTTGCCTGTAAATAAGATTATTCAAACAGACATGGTAATTTTAATGCAAAGCTCATGCAAATTTTGAAATCAAAAATCATTTTTGGAATGATGTTATTGATGTAAAGCAAAATGAATCACTTGTCAAAACACGGCGGTTAAGACATGCAAAGATGAAAGATAAAGCAAAGGTAAGACATCAAAGCAAATGATTGGCAACAAACATAGGAGTCAGTTTACGCAACCTTGCTGTAGTATGCTTTCAAAAGAAACCTGGCTTCAATTAGGTCTTTTGAATGTTGTAACGTGGTCTGGTTCACGGTTTTTGAAACAAAGGATATAAGCTCAAAGTTTATTGGTACCCAACCCATTCTTCGTGATGACCTCCAGTCCTATGCTCAGTTAATTCAAACTATGCATTCAGGTTCCAAGAGATTTTGGAATTGCAACACTGTTATGATGATGGCTCAAGGGCTAAGGGATTTTTGAGATGGCAGTCACTCTTCCTTACAACATTTTGTTGTTTTTAATGAGGACCTTAGTCAACTTGTTTTGTCTTTGAGGATTTTGGTAACCTCTTGATTGATTTTTCTTTGTTATCCCAAACTTTTGCCTGAACTGTGTCATTTGAGCTTACAGTCAGCGGGATGCCCCAATTTTTGCCTGAGTCTCCTTTAGAGGTTTTGACTTAGCGGGCTCTTTTTTTGATTTTTTTTCATTCATTTTTTTTGAAAGGTAGTGACTGCCTGGCTTAATGATGACGGTGAACCATCATTGGCTTTTGATTTGAAAGACATCTTCAACACTTCTTTGGTGTGTACGAAGGAAAACTTGTGATTGCAACCTTTATTGAAAGTGTTTTGCATGCACAGTCAAATTAACTGAGAACTACCCATCCCCAGGTTAAGATGCGGGTTTTTTCGTACAGAAAGAAACTCCAACTTCTAGGCTCAAAGGGGTTGACAAGGGATTAACTTCCTTATTTCTCCAGTGTTTAGGAGTTGAAACAATGCCTGTACATCCTCAGCCAAGTTTCAATTGAAAGCATACAGTTTAGCAATTTTAGGTATTTCATTTTCATCATCCTCCCTCCAATCTTTGCATAAACAAAAGCTTAATAAAGAAAGTGAACAGGAGATATATTTTTTGTGAAAAAGAAAGCATAAAGATGCACACAGTGGATATAAATGAATTGAATCAAAAGTTGCAATGCTCATTTCATTGAAATTACCATGAAAGTACAAATTCGAAAGCAAACAGTCAATACAATCAAAGAAAAATGCAAACAGAAAGAAACAAGGCCTAGTGACTAATCAGCAACAAGGATGAGCTGTCCTGTCTGAAACACTGGCTTTTAGGAGATGATCCGTTTGAACTGACTCAAACTTCACTTGGCATGCTCTGGCAAAGGATTGTTGACAACATTGGGATTATTATCAATAAAGTCCAGAATTTTTAAGTTCACCAATTCTTGTACTCTAGCTTTCAATGCAAAGCAACCTTCCAAGTTATGGCCTGCCCCACCTTGATGGAACTCACAGTGAAGATCAGCCCTATAGCCGGCTGGAAGAGGATTTGGAGGAGGAGGTAGAGTCCTTGTTGTAATCAAACCTTTCTTTACAAGGCACGGATACAACTCAGTGTAGGACATCGGGATAGGATCAAAGTTAACCCTATTACGAGTCTGATTCTGCCTGACAGCCTGGCGAGGAGCTTGAGCTGGTTGGGCATTAACAACTGGAGCAATTGCAGCTACATACTGTTGTCTCTGACGAGGCTTCCTCTCAACTGAAACATCATGGGTATCACCATCCTTTTTCTTTTGAAAATTCCCAGTATACTTTTCGGCACCACTGAAGGCTTCAGTATTAGCAATCCTCCCTTTCTTGATACATTCTTCTAGTCTTTCTCCAATAGTGACTAGGTCAGCAAAACCAGATGATACACTACCTATCATCTTTTCCCAATAGAGTGGCTGAAGAGTGTCCATGAACAGACCAGTCCTCTGAGGTGGTTCACCTCTAGCAATCAGAACTTGCAGCATTTCTGTGAGCTTGGTCATACCGGCCTTCAACTCAGCAATTTCCATTCTGACTTCGGCATTGTGTTGTTCTTGACTTTCCATTCTCAATCTGATAGCAACTCTAGTTCCGTAGTTGTGTTGAGGAAACAGCTTGACGGCGAGAAGATAACTGGAGAAGGAGACAGTTGAAGTGAGTTTCTGAGACAACTGGGAAGAAATGCATATGTATGCTCATGGATGCAAGAATGCATGAATGCAACAACCACAAACAAGATCACTCGAAGCACACAGGTTCAAAGGTTCGAGTCACGAGCATGGAGTCGAGGTCAAGAACCAGTCCACAAAAGGTATATGCTAAGGTTTGTCTTCATTGTACCTGCAGAAAACAGCGGTTCTAACAGAGTGCCCAGGGTCCACAATTCACTATCAGACACACCAGCGCACCGATTTGCTCAGAGGTTGGTAGTTATCCTCAAGAGAATTTAGCCTGAGTGTGGCATCGCGTGACAGCTAAGTCAGATTTTCATCTTCATAGCTTCCGCGCCACGATCCTAAAATGGCTAGGATGGGTTAAGGGTTACTACGGTTCTCAGTGTTATAGGCTTCTATGGAAAAAGTAATGCCTTCTCGATTGCTCGATCGGCATCAGTAATTCCAAAGAAGCAACCACCGAGTGGATGGATTCTCAAGTTCTTCTTTTTCAGGATTCGACTCCCTCAAAGTTCCCTTGACTATACCATCCTCCTATCTTAAAGTACACTCTGGTCCGGGTATAGGACCTATCTCACCCACAGAGGAACTCCAAAACAGAACAATCTAGTAACAAGCAAATCAGACAAAAGGTAGTAAATAAATCAAAGTAGGCTAAACCCCTCAAGGAACCAGAGATCCCCAGCAGAGTCGCCACTTTCCTGTAGCGGCAAAATCGTGAGTGTAAGCTATTGATTAACTTAACTCGAAAAGCAAGAGTCGCCACCGCACTTTTATTTTATCCAAAAGGAAAGGAAAAAGAGCGAACAAAACCTACACAAGCTCTATAATAAGAACAAGTGAAGAGAGTCCGGGTTCGGGGGGTTGGTTACGCAATGGGAAGGTGTTAGCACCCAAAACGTCTATAGTACTCTATAGGAGCCCTTTGAAATATCTACCGCTTTTGGTCTGAAAAAGTTTGCTTGAAAAGTGATTGAGGAGATGAGAAGAGAAATTGTTTTTTAAGATTTTTGTGTTTGGAGAGACTTGTCGTCTCATGCCTACGTACCCACGATGTGCAATGTAGGATCAAAACCCCGTAGTTCGTGGTACAAAGAGTGAAAATTGTTTGTTTTGGTTGTTTTTAAATGTAAAGACAAGTTGTCATTTCTAAGCGAATAATTCTGCTTAAAGAAATGAATCATGTCTAAACTTATGAAAAAGTTAAAGTGAAAAGTGCACGAGGGCACAAAAAGAGAGTAAGTGAGTTTGGTGTTTTTTAAGTCTTTTGAAAAAATGTCAATATGCTTATGTAGTTTAGCATTTGATTAAGAAATGAAAAGAAAAGAGTAAAAGTCACTTGACAAAGTCAAGGTTTGTTTATGAAAGCGGTGATAGTTTGAAATCAAGAAGGTTTTGAAAAAGAGAGATAGTTTTGAAAATTGAAGAATGGGTGGAGAAGAAGTGACTATCCTAAAGCATAAAGTAAAAGCTAAGGAAGAGAATAGCCTAACCACACAAGTAAGCTTCCAAGTCTTCGAACCATAATTCCAAAGCAAAGGGAGAAAGGTCCTAAGTCTAAGTCCAAGGTTCCAAGAATTGCATTGGATGTCCAAGGTCTAAGTGCAAAACTCCATGTCCATTGCAAGGGATAGTAACCATAGTCCAAGATTAGAAACACAAGTTTTTTAGAGGTTTTAGCCTTTATTAATGTTTTTGGTCCAAGTGGACAAAGAGAAAAAGGCATAAGCATAAACATGTGTCCAACGGACAAATGAAAAATTGCGGAAGCATAAACATATGTCCAACGGACAAAGGAAAAATTGCGGAAAACATAAACATGAAATGAAATGATAAAATGAAGCATAAAAGTAAAAGAGATAGGGTGCGAGAAGTAATTGTAAAGAAGTTAGTACAAGAGTAATGTTAATAAATTAGTAATTAGTAGTTAAAGTTAGTGATCAATTATAATTGGATACTTGCACTTAGGTCAAGATTAATGAGAACTCATTAGAGGATTGATAAGACCAAAGCCTCCTAACAACAAGTTCCATAAGTTTTGAACCAAAAGACAAATAATCAACTATTTTTGATATTTATTCCGAGGCGGGACAAATTTTGGTCTATGTTAAGCGCACGCCGAGTAATTTGTTCGAGCAATTACCCTACGAATGAGGTCGGCCATGAGATGTATGTGTTAATGCACGCGAGATAAACGATATAGGGATCGTTATCCTAAAGCGGTGCCACACGAAAAGAAAAGGTGGAAATGATCTCGTCTCGATCGAAATTCCATAAAGAAATTTCACGATCACTTCGACTTTCATCGATCAAAAAGAAAATAGATGAAGAAAAGTGGATCTAAAAAATTATGATCCACACACAATTAAAAAAGAAAACGAAAGTATAAACCAAATGAAAAAAAAAAGAATTAGATATTATTCTAAACAACTTTTTTTCAAGAAAGTTTTTCATAATAAAATTCAAAAATAGTAATAGATCCAAAATTAAAATAAAAAGTGTTAGAAAGAAAATTTAGAAAAAAAGAGAAAAGAAAATGGTAATAAAAAGTGAGGGAGGTGAATTGGAAAAAGAAGGTGGTGGTAGTATTGGGCTAGGCCCACCATTTTTACTTAGAAAAAGAAATAGAAACAAACTATACATTAAAAGGAAATGAAAAGGAAAAAAAAAAAAGTCAGAAAAATGAAATTATCTCCTTCTTCCTCATGTGCCACACGAACACTATTCATCATCACCATGCTTGCAATTTTGAGTTCCGTCGGATCGGAGCGGCGGGATGCGAAATTCATACGGTTTCGTTCGGAATCGCGAGAGGAACTCAAGTATACCAACAATTCCAATTGAAATCAACTATGCCAAGAGAAATTTGAATCCGAAGTTTCGTCGGAAAATTTCAAATACCTCTAAAATGGTGAGAAATGTTCTTCCTCTTTTCTTCCTTTGATTCTAGCTTGAATTTGTTGAAAATTGAGAATGAATTGTTGTTGTTGATGTTGAATTGGAATTGTTGCTATGTGATGTTGTTGTTGAATTTTGGAGTTGAAACTTTGATGAAGGTTAATTGAAGTTGGTGATAGAATATTGGAGAATGAAGGTGAAAAATGGTTGAAGCTTTTTATTGTTGAATTGATGGAAAATGGAAGAATTATTTTTCTGCAGAATTTTATTGGCTCTCCAAAGCTTGAAATCGGAATGAGGTGAGTATGTTATTTATAGAAGGATTTGGTGAATTGAAATGAATTTGAAGTGAATTTTCTGTTACCGTTTGGAACTTATTTTTTTGCTTTTTGAGATGATGTGATTAGTGTGTGAAGCTTGCGTGAGTTGAAGCTGAGCTGGGTGCTTGCGTTGAAGGCGTGGTGGATTCGGCTTGGGAAGGCCGGTGTGTGAATTTGTTGGAGCTGATGGATTCGGCTGGAGGCGTTGTGAGAAAGTGGACGTTGTATAGTTTGTAGTTGGAAGGCCACGACTTGTAGGCTGAAGGCGTGTAGGAAGTGTAGTTTGGAAGGAAAGAGTTGGCTTGGACGTTGTATGATGCTGGGATTTGGAGCTGCTTGTAGTTGCTGGCGAACGGCTTGGAGTGAAAATGGTTTTTTTTGCAATTTTTTGAATTGGCTTTTTTTTATGAATTGGGCTTAATGTGATGTGGGCTTAAGAAAAAAACAAATGATTTTCTTTATAATTTTGGAATGGACATGGATATTGTAATATGGATTTGGATATTTGAAATGGGTTATGGATTTTTAAATGGATATTTGGAAATGGAAAGAATTATAAAAAATGGATAAAATTGGATAAATTTGAAAAAATGGAAATTGAAATGGATATGATACATGTGGGTATTTGGTTTAGGAAATGGATTAGGGAAAAAATGGTTTAGATAGCAAAAAGTGGAATATGGAAAATTTGGTTAAAAGATGTGGATAATGGATAACAAGTCTCTTTTTTTTTAGCCCAAAACCAAACTCGAATTTTTCACAAGCCTCTGATAAACATATGCCACACAACAAACCACAACTGAGACAACAACCATCTGAATCTGTTTGGACCCAAAACTCATATAACCACTGCCTGATAAACTGAAGAATCTAAGCACCAGACGTCTTGCTTTTGAACAAACACCTATGATTTGAAATCACTTCATTGTCTTTGACGCACCTGCACAACACACAGAGAGAGAAACAAGCAAACAACAACATATTTTTTTGGTTAGAGGTTAGATAAACAGAAGCAAGTAAGAACAAGAGAATCACACAGGTGCTCAGGAGAAACACAGATTGTGATCTTGTTTGTGGTAATGATATGCAAATGAAATGTGAAATCTTAGGGGTAAAAATTAGGGTCTTACAGGAAGTCATCACCACCAGGAAAATTCCTCTGAAAGATTTTCCTCTCTTCTCAGCAGATACTCATCCATAAATTATTCTCAGATATCTGGATGTGTGTAAAGCTGATGGAACCCTTCCAGAAGTTTCTCTGCAACAGGTCAGGCAAGCACCTCTAGAAGTTGCCACCAGAACATCAAGAAAAAGAAAAGCCTCTGAAGGAACTCCTCAGAAAACCCCCAAGGCTGCCAAAGTTGCTAAAAAGAAAGGTAACTCTTCTTTCATTTCTGTCGTCGAATCCATATTGGTATCAACATCTGAAACCCCATCTTCTCCTAAACCTTCTGAAAATCCATCACCTTCACCACAAACTCTTGACGATTTTGACATTGACATTGACCCCACTCCTTCTGATTTTATTGAACCACAACCAGAACTTGCACAAGTTCTGTCTGACATTGACCTTGAACCTCTCTTCACTTCTTCCCAACCAGATCATCAAATTCAAAACTCTGACACCTCTATTCCTGGTATCAACTGTCCTCTCAACTTCTTTCAACCCTCACCTAATTTCACCAGTCCCGCACAAGATGCCATCTCTTCAGAAATTACATCACCTACCTCTCTCATTCTCATTTCTGACTCTCCTCCTACAAATCTCTCAGAAGATCCCCTCAGAACCATAATTGACTTAGAAGCTCTAGACAAACTTACCTCAACCTCTCACAAAGTAGCCATTCCTAAACCAAAACCAAAAATTTCCAAATCAGATGTTGGTAACTCTTTATTGGCATTCAAGGTAGAAATGCAGGAATGGATTAACTTTCTGAAGCAGGGTTGTATGGAGAATCTGAATCCAGCTGCTTCTGACTACCTCTGGACCAAATTCAGAAAGTGGTTTAATTCTGAATCTCAGAAGATGAAGGAACTCAGCTATGACATAGCTCAACAGAACTTCTGTGACCATATGAAGATCTTCTATGAGCAAGTTCTAAGATTCTGGGAAAAGAAACCCATTATTCCTCTAGGCTGGAAAACTCCTATGGTTTCAGAACCTCAGGAAGAAATCTCTGAGCATCAAACTCTGGTTTTCACTGAAGTCGAAGAAAAATCACCTGAAGCCTTTCCAAAGAAAGATTCTTCTAAAAGCTCTGAGGATTTGGTACCTTCTGAAGAGTCAACTTCATCTGCTCTAGTGCTGAAAACTCTGGATGAGTTGAAGAAAGAGAATGAGGCAGTAAGAAAAAGATTGGACAAACAGGATGAAACTAACGCAGAAATTAAAGGGATGCTTGGCAAGCAAGAAGAATCCTCTAATCAAATCAAAGGTCTTCTGGAAGCATTGTTCACAAGACTTCCACCTGCTCATCAACCTTAGATTCTTTTATGTTTCTATTGCCTTGCTTACTTTTTGCTTTATCTTGCTCATGTTGCTTACTTATGTTCTCATGTATCTTTTCGCTTTTTGATTAATGACAAAGGGGGAGAACGTAGAATATTTTGAAATATAACAGTGCACCGGGACTATGTCTCGAACATTTTAACCTCTGTTTCCACATTTTGTTAAGAAAGCAGGAAAATGGCAATCAGAACTTCTTGGTAATCTTAAATCAAAACATTTTCAAGGAAATCTTCAACTCAGGGGGAGTCCTCTATCTCCATACTCTTTTAATTAATTTTCAAAATATAAGTTTTTGTCATCATCAAAAAGGGGGAGATTGTTAGAACAAGAATTGATTCTACATTCCTAATAGTTTTGATGATAACAAACACTATATTATTTAGAACTTGATGCTCCTTAATTCATTTATTATGATATGTAGGGAAGTTCTAATATAAAGAAGTTCTGATATAGAAGCATCACAAGATCAAGACTAGCGAAGTTCTAATCAAGCGAAGCTCTGATATGGAAGTATCACAAGCTCTAAACTAGCAAAGTACTAATCAAGCGAAGTTCTGATGATGAATATCTCACGCTTCAGCACCAAAGCTGCATCAAGCCAGAAACTCTGATCATTCAACAAATCAACATGGACTCTGATACGCTATCCTTCAATTATGAGTATCACAAAGTAACGGATTATGTCAGACAAAATCTGTATTTTTGGAAAGAGCATTCAATGGCATTATTATCAATCTCCAAAAATAGTTCTCTCGTCTCCAACGGATCAAAACATTTCATCTATTTAAAGGAGTCCCTGCAGATGACCAAAACACACTTGCGCACATACTTTTTACAATTCATCAAAGTTTCATCTGTTTTCAATTCGATCAAAATATTGTGTAAACATCACAGTTGTGATATAGCTTATTAGAAGCATATTATACACTTGTTCATTTTCATTTGAAATTCCTTGAGAAAACCGGGTTGTGGTTAAAACTCAAGAAGACAGTGACAGTTGTCTCTGTGAATGTGTAATCTTTATTGATTAGTGGATTAAGTCCTCAAGAGAGAGAGGCGAAATCACCTTGGCGGGTGGACTGGAGTAGTTTGAGTTCAAACGGACCAGGATAACCAACGTGTTCTTTGTGCTTTAATTTTTGAAAACCCCAATTCAACCCCCCCTTCTTGTGTTTTTCGTTTCTTCAAACTTGACTCAAATGCCTAAGGTTCTTCGAGCACCAGAGACACCCTTTCTGGTGCAATCTCACCTTTTACATATATCTTCAACCGTTGTCCATTTACCATAAAAGTCTGTGTATCCCTCGGATCGTGTACTTCTACTGCCCCATTTGCAAATACCTTGTGCACAATGAATGGACCTGACCATTTGGACTTTAATTTTCCTCGAAGCAACTTCATTTTCGAGAGTTATATAATAATACATGATGTCTCATCTCAAAGTTATTTCTCATAATGTGTTTGTCATGATATCTCTTGGTTCTCTCCTTGTAGATCACTGCATTGTCATATGCTTTCAATCTTATTTCTTCCAACTCATTTAGTTTCAACAATTGTTTCCTACCCGCAGCTTTTTCATTAAAGTTTAAAATTTTAATTGCCCAATATGCTATATATTCAAGCTCAATAGGTAAATGACAAGCTTTTCTATAAACCAACATGTACAGTGACAATCTCAAGTGAGTTTTGAAAGTTGTTTTGTATTCCCAAAGAGCGTTATCTAACTTCTTAGACCAATCATTCCTTGATGCAACAACAATTTTTTCCATAATTTGCTTTAGCTATCTATTGGAAACTTCTACCTATCCACAAGTCTACAGGTGATAAGGTGTGGATACTGTGTTTCATGTTGTATTTAGTTAGCACACTTTCCAATTATTTGTTGCAAAAGTGCATCCCCCTCGTTGATCAAGGCTCTGGGTATTGTGAACCTAGTAAAAACATTTTTCCTTAAAAATTTTGCAACAGTTTGGGCATCATTAGTCGCACAAGTAATTGCTTTAACCCAATTAGTTACATAAACCATACACACCAGAATATACACATGAAGGTTAGATAGGGGAAAATGGCCCATAAAATCTATTCCCCAACAATCAAAAGGTTCAACTTCTTTTATACCTTTTTGTTGTATTTCGTCTCGCTTAGAGATATTACATGTTTTCTGACATTCAGCGCATTTTTGCACATATGTCTTACAATCAATGAATATTGTTGTCCACTAGAAGCCACTTTGTAGTATTTTTGATGTTGTTCTCTTACCAGTATGATGGCCTCCAAAAGTTGAGTTATGGCAGTGCCACATATTATTCTCGGTTTTTTTCCTACGACGTATCTTCTATTCAGTCCATCAACACTTATTTTAAGCAAATAAGCCTCATCCCACAAGTAGTACTTAGCCTCTTTGTAAAACTGATTTTTCTGCTGACAAGTAAAATAACCCGAAACATTTTTTATTGATAACCAAAGTCTAATTTTCATTAACACCTTCAGAACCTAATTTTTATTGATAAACCAAAATCCATTCCTCATGGATAAACTAAAATCCAATCGTCATTGGTACTCAAAAGTCCATTTTTTTTGGCATAACAAACACCAATTTTCGTTGGTACTTCAAAACTTAGCCTTTCTTGACCCTTTCAACAAAAGAAAACCATGCCTTGTCGGACATATTTACCCTAAAAAGTCAAATTTTCATTAGCACACAAACATTTTATGCATCATTTCACGCGTAGCATATCCACAGATGCAGAGCATTACACCAAATAATCAAAGCATGCATTCACAACACAAGCCAGAGTTTGGGACTTCTCATGAAAGCCCAAATCAATCCTTAGCTAAGCCATTTTCAATTCTTAAAGTAAGTTTTGTCTCCATCAATTTCTCTTGTTGGATATCCCTAGTAAGGTATTCTCCCTATGAAGTCTACTGAATATTTGTTCCTCAAGCAAAGGTCTCTCCAAGGAGTCTCCTTTAAAACTTTTCCTCTGCAGAGTATTCTCCCTAGTAAGTCATTTATGAAATCTTTCCTCAGTGGACAATCGTCTTAAACGATACTAATCTTTCCCAATGGGTTTTCTCCATTAAACCTTAGTAATAGGTTTCCTCGATGGAATTTCCTTGCAGAGTTTTCCCTGTTAATTATCAGTAAATCTCTCATCATCTTGTGTCGAACAACCGGTCAGTGCAAGCGGTTGGAGTAGTTGATCATTTTTGCTTAAGTGATTATCCTACCAGCAGAAGTGGTTGGAGTAGTTTATTATTTATTTTCTTAAAGTGATTAACCTACCAGTGAAAGTGGTTGGAGTAGTTAATTATTTTGGTTGTTGATCAACCTACCAGCGTAAGCGGTTGGAGTAATTGATCATTTTTTCTTAAGTGATTAATCTACTAGTGAAAGAGGTTATAGTAGTTAATCATTTTCCTTGTCGATCATTCTACCAGTGGATGCAGTTGGAGTAGTTGATCATTTTTTTCTTAAGTGATTAACCTACTGGGGAAATCGGTTGAAGTAGTTAATTGTTATGGTTGTCGATCATCGTGTCAGTGCAAGCAGTTGGAGTAGTTGATCATTTTTACTTAAGTGATTAACCTTCCAACGAAAGCGGTTGGAGTAGTTAATCATTTTGGTTGTCGATCAACCTATCAGCGGAAGCGGTTGGAGTAGTTGATCATTTTTGCTTTAGTGATTAGCCAGTCAGTGTAGGCGGTTGAAGTAGCTAATCACTTTGGTTGTCGATTAGTCTTTCAGTGCAAGTGGTTGGAGTATTTGATCATTTCTATCCCTGGTAGAGTTGCCAATTTCCTGCTTGATCAGCCTACCAACAAAATCGGTTAGAGTAATTGGTCATATCTTTCATTTTAATTAGCCTGTCAGTGTAAGTGGATGGAGCAATTAATCGTGTTTTCTGGTGTCAATCATCCTACCAATGTAAGCGGTTGGAGTAGTTGATCAACCCATCCTTTGATAGTTTTCCCTGTTAATGCTTAGAGAATAATTCATTTCGATTATCCTGTCAGTGTAAGCAATTGGAGTAGTTAATTGTGTGTTTCTGGTATTGATCAGCCTACCAATGTAAGCGGTTGGAGTAGTTGATCAATCCATCCCTTGAGAGTTTTCCTCGTTAATGCTCAGAGAATCTCTCATTTCGATTAGCCTGTCAGTGTAAGCGATTGGAGTAGTGTTACACTTGGATTTTTAGCTACTAGAAAATCAATAAAGAATGTCAATGAAAAGACGCTTACTATGAACATTAATGAAGTGTCTTTAAAGAAGCATTCATGGTAAGGCGTCGACAGACCAACGATGAGGGGTCGACCGAGCTATCGACGTAGCGAGGCGTGATTTGGAGGACTATCATGGATAAATCCCCAAGACCCAGATCGCTAAGAATTTTGTCCAAAATCTAGAAAAAGGCAGTTGATAGAAACCTGTCCAGAATCTCGAGAAGGACAGTCGACATAATCCCTCATTCCAAAAAGGATCGGTCGAGTGAACAACTTGGTAAAAGACTTAGAAAATTTATAAGTCTCGGGGCCTTGATATGCAGCGTCCACAGTACGCTGGAGCAGTTATTGTCGAAGGATTGTAAAGAAGTGGAAGAAGTGTGAAACAATTACCACTCGACGTGGATTGCAAGCAGATAACGTCTTAGAAGACACGTAAGCACACTAATGGGAACTTTTGTGTTGTATGCACTTAAGGAGTAGTAAGCGTCTTTCCAATATGTATCGAAAAAACTAAACCCCTTCCCAAGGTAATACTCCAAACCCCGAAGGACAACTGGCGATTACTAGTGCCGACAGTTCTGTGGCTCCAACCTCAATCGATGAGATGCCTACTGTCATATGCCAAGAAGTGGCATATCCTATACCGCCAGATGTGAGAATTTCATCATCATAAGCGCCAATCACACCAACCGTTTATAGGGAATTATGGAATCCATGAGACCAGAGGCCTCATTATCTAGGCTTCTTGTTGCCTCAAAAAGAACAACTGTATGGCATGCCAACTGCAATGATGGCAAGCCTGTACCCTAGTATGGCAATGTATTCAGAGAACGTGATGGAAATGTCACCATTATTTAATCCTTTTTTGTCCTCAGTGTCCACCATGGGCAACTTTGGCCAACTAGGACAACCACCAGGGGGTATGAGGTATTCCCCTCCACAGGATGCGTTGTCTTTAACCAATAACTCTCTACAAGTCATGAGATAGTTAATGAATAAAAGTAACCATGATATGATTCACACGATTACACATAAGATAGGAAACATGTTTACCCAATTTGTAGAAAACACGGCTTGGAGTTATCAATAGTTAACTCACCAAATGGGTAGGATTGTTGATTATTTAGGGGCACCACCAATGCCACCGACTCTAATGCCTAACATTCCTCAAGGAGTTAATCCCCTAGAAAATCGGGTTGTCGAAAACAATCAAAGGCCAAAAGACCTCGACATGGTCTTAGTGCAACGCAACCAAGATGCCGACCAAGTCCTGAGACAAACCTGATAGGACAACATAGGGGTACATGATAATATCACCAATGTCGTCGAACATGTTTTGGTCCATAATGGCCTCAATTTAGGCCTCCATAGGCCAAACTATATATCCCTATTGTCTGAGTATGTAAGGTAAACTGAATTACCTAGGGGCTGAAAATTCCTAAAATTCACCAAGTTCGCTGGCGATACTAGTGAATCCACCGTAGAGCACGTTGCCCAGTGTCAGATTGAGGCTGGTGATTTAGCCAACAATGAGAACCTGAAAATCAAGTATTTTCCAAACTCATTGACAAATAACACTTTTACATGGTTCACCATCCTTCCCCCAAATTCCATTTTTACATGGGCCTAAATAGATAAGGCATTTCATGAGCAAATCTATATGGGGCAGTGTAAGATTAGCCTTAAGGAATTAGCCAACATGAAGAGGAAGGTAGCTGAAAGTATTGATGATTACCTCAATAGGTTTAGAACCTTGAAAGCGAGATGTTTCACGCAAGTAACAGAACATAAGTTAGTTAAACTAGCAACATGGGGTCTCGACTACTCCATTAGGAAGAAGTTAGACACTCAATATTTGAGAGACATGGCCTTGTTGGTCGATAGCGTTCAATAATTCGAACAGTTAAAGGCTAAAAAAGCTAGAACATCCAAGTTTAGTAAAAAGAAAGTAGCTTATGTCGAAGTCAACAACATAGAAAACTCATCTGACTCAGAGTAGAGTATGTGGAGGAGAATAAGGTTAATATGGCCAAACTAAAGCCTGAGCCTCCCTATACATGCAAGTTGCTAAAACCTTCAAACAGGAAGAAACTCGTAGAGCCCAAAAATGAAAAATTTGTTGCTAGAACATATACCTTTGACGTTACTAAGTGTGACGAAATTTTTGATCTATTAGTTACTGGTGGACAAATTCTTGTTCCTAAAGGGACTAAAGTTCCACCCTTAGAACAGAGAAATCAAAAAGGTTTTTGTAAATTCCATAACTTTTAGGGTCATAACACTTCTTAATGTGTACTTTTCAGAGACTTGGTGCAAAATGCTCTCAAGGATGGTAGACTAAAGTTTGCTGACAAGTAGAAACCACACCCAGAGGAGGAAACTGAAACAAAAGTTGAAGCTCTCTTTGTCGAGCCAATGGAAATAATGGTCATCGACGTTGTCGACAACGCTGAGGCTGAAGATAGTAAACCAAACCATGAGAATTAAACAGCGAAGGCCTATCCCAAAGCTGAAGAGGAGCTGGTCGATTTTCTGAGTCATTGCAAGTTGAAATATTCAGAGGTGATATTGTGTCCCAGGTGCAGCTCTATGTTTGAAAAAGAAGCTGCTAAAGAGCTGGAAATGACAAATCTTTACCAAGCCAAAAGGTTTGTCCGACAAGATAAACACATGGAACCTTTCCCCATCAAAGGAAAAGGTCCAGCAAAGTTCCAAGGCAGGACTTATGTCCCCACTTCAGATGCATCTCCTAGAGAATGGTTATGCCCTACTTAGAAATTAGAAACTGGTGGAGGCAAATGAAAAGTAGTGAATGTTGATTTTGGTTCCTCATACAGAGACAACTCTCAAGTACCGAAGAAATACTCTTATGTCTCGCAAAACTACATGAAAGAAAAACATGACCAGGACTCAGTGGAGGAGACACCAAAGAAACAAGAAAGCTTCTCGAGAGGCGGGAAGCTCCAGCAAAAGTGATAACATCCAATCTTCCGATGAAGGTCAAAACAGTCGACTGCCAGTCAAGCAAAGGATGTTTCTCCCTCTATCACCCATAAAAGAGGAGAAAGCAACAAAAGACAAGGCAGTTAAAGACACTGATATGAAGATTGATAACTTCGATTTAGGGTCTGAGCTAGAGTTAGATATCATCTGTAATATGATATCTATGTTGCCTTTAGAGTACTACACAATTACAGAAGTGATTGAGGAAGAAAGTCTTGATGAAGAAATAGCTACCTGTTGCGGTGAGAATCGGATAACAAGTTATTAATTAACTTGCATCGCATTTCTTTAAATTCACCACCGACTTTGATTTATCCAAAGGAAAGGTTCAAGATCGAGAAAACCTAAAGGAGGGAGATCTAAGGTTCGGGGGTTGGTTATACTAAGGGAAGGTATTAGCACCCTAAGTATCTGTAGTACTCTACAGGAACCTCTTGTTTAATTTGTGTTATGTTATGTTTGCATGCTAAGGGATCTATGCTAAGGTAAAGACCTAAGGGTATGTACACTAAGTTTGCTCGCCAAGACGTTGCATCTTGTGCCTACGTATCTGACTAAAGAATCAGAGCAACCGTAGTTCACCTAACTAAGGGTGAAAGAGGAACCATTGACTATGGCCAAAGTTCCAAGGGGAATGAGTATGAGCTCATGTAGAGTTTAAGAAACTCTCTAGTCTAAGTTGTAGAGGTAGATGGCTTTGAGGCCAAGGGGGGAAGATGGTTATGAGGCCAAGATGATAATGAGTTATCTATGACTATTAGGTCAAGGTAAGATGGCTATGAGGCCAAGACGATAAAGAGGGCTATGAGGCCTAGGTGATAAAGATGGCTATGAGGCTAAGATGGGATGATCTATGAGCTATCTATGACCATGAGGTCAATAGAGAGACTTTTTTATGACTATGAGGTCAAGGTCGGAAGATGGTACCTATGACTATGAGGTCAAAGGTTTGCCTATGACTATGAGGTCAAAGGTTAAAGATGACTCTATGACTATGAGGTCAAAGGAAGCAAGGCTATGACTATGAGGTCAAAGCTTGCCTATGACTATGAGGTCAAAGGTTAAAGATGGCCCTATGGCTATAAGGTCAAGAGGGAATCCTATGACTATGAGGTCAAGGAAGAGTGGCTATGACTATAAGGTCAAAGCTTGCCTATGACTATGAGGCCAAGGTTGAAGAGATAACTCTATGACTATGAGGTCATGAGAGAATCCTATGACTATGAGGTCAAGGTTAAAGATGTTGCCAATGACTATGAGGTCAAGGGCTACCTATGACTATGAGGTCAAAGGTTAAAGATGTCCCTATGACTATGAGGTCAATGCTTGCCTATAACTATGAGGTCAAAGGTTAAAGATGGCCCAATGACTATGAGGTCAAGAAGGAATCCTATGACTATAAGGTCAAAGGAGAATGGCTATGACTATGAGGTCAAAGCTTGCCTATGACTATGAGGCCAAGGTTGAAGAGATAACTATATGACTATGAGGTCATGAGAGAATCCTATGACTATGAGGTCGAGGGATAATAGTGAGCTATCTATGACTTTGAGGTCAATAGAGAGACTTTGACTATGAGGTCAAAGGAGGATGGCTATGAGGCCAAGGGGAAAGAGCCATGACTATGGGGTCAAAGCTTTACCTATGACTATGAGGTCAAGGTTGAAGAGATTACTCTATGACTATGAGGTCAAGAGGGGATCCTATGACTATGAGGTCAAGGAGGGGTGGATGCCTAAGACTATGAGGTCATAGGTAGTAATGAGCTTTCTATGACTTTGAGGTCAATAGAAAAACTTTCCTTTGGAAGAAAGGGGAGGGATAACATCTTGTAAACAAGAGTTACAGTGGGTTTGAAATGTAATGAAACACATGAGTTCAAAAACTCCAAAACAGTAAGCAGTAATCAACATATGAAATAGAATTTCAAATATGAATATGACAACAACAAGGATCAATGGTCATATAAATATGACAAGTATGGCATAGAAAACATTCTCACAGTTTGAAAACGAAAACATTTAAAGTCATGTAACTTAGCAACAGAGGCTAAAAAAAATATATAACGTTCTTATGATAAGGTTTTGTTTAAAGCCGGGGAGTAATTTCCAAACAAAGTTCACAAGTTATAGCATATTTCAAAGAAACGCTTTTTCTTCTCACGTCTTTAAGAAACAATTGGTTTTATTTGCAAAAGAAGTCTAAAGATTAAAAAGAAATTATGAATAATTTTATTGCCTTGAGAATATTAGAAAGAAAATAAAATGAGAGATAAACAAATGGAATAAAAAAGAAAGAACGACAAAGAAAAAAAGAAAAGAAAAGAAAGAAAAAAAAAAGAATTAAACAGTGTGGCACCCGCCACACTAATTACATGGCAGGCGCCACACCCACCTAACCATTAGTGGCTTGCGCCACTTCCTCATGGTAAAGGGTGGCTTGCGCCATCTCCACCCATGGCAGGCGCCATGTGATTTTTTAGTGTGTGCTTTATTTTTTTTATTTATTTTGTGTGTTAATGGTGTGGCAGACGCCACTTAAGCATGCTGGCGAGTGCCACTACAAACTTTTTCTTATTCAGTTTTCTTTTAAACACGAATCCAGAGTTCACGATATCTCAAACAAATTTACACATTTATGATTTAACAGAATCAACATTAACAATATTCATCACCGAATCAGATATTATAGAAAATATGGTAACAGTATGAGTAAATGATCACAGTATTTTAAAACAAAGTAAAAACAGAGCATGATACCTAGTGGAGAAAGTCCACTGCTTCTTCACAAGTGTGAGCAAGCCTTTAAGTTTTTGTATGATAGCAAATTGTGTGATATGCATGATATAAGATTTGTATGCATGATTAGTTTGTACATACATGTGATTTCATACCTACTATGATTTAAAAGACAATGCAAATTGATTCATATCATCATTGTAATCATAAAAACGATTTTTCCTATGTATGCATTGATTCATACGTGCCTTGTATCGACACATACCTTTGATAAACTCACAAAAACCATTTTGCTTCAGAATGTATCGATTCATACGACACTTGTATCGATACATGATCCTTTGTAACTGGTCTATGTATCGACGCATACGCATCATGTATCGATGCATGATTTACTTCACATTCTGAAATAATTTTGCTTCAGTATGTATCGATTCATACGATACTTGTATCGACACATGTTCCTTTGTAATTGAGCTATGTATCGACGCATGCGCAGCATGTATCGATGCATGATTTATTTTACATTCTGGAAATTAACAGGTACAGTATGCATCGATGCATACAACCATGTGTCGACTCATGCATGTGTTATACTCACTATGTATCGACGCATACGACTCTTGTATCGATACATAGAGCTGTTTGTTGCTTTTAACCGTTTCTGTTTTCATATATAAGTGTTATGACAGTTCAGTTTGGAGCGGGAATTCGGTTAGAGTGAAAAAGTGCAATCAAAGCAAAAGACAAGTTTGGTGTGCATGATTTTTTCAAGAGCAGTGTTAGAAACCTGAAAGAGACTTTGTCTTCATCATCTTCTCAATCTCGTTAATTCAAGAACATCAACACATAATCATTTTTGTTCTTCGGATTAAGGGATCTTCGAGATAACGTTCAGTGGTACGATCATTGATCTAGCTGAGTTGAAGATACAAAGGGGGTTTCGAGGAAAAACCATCTGGTTTGTCCTTCAAGAACGAGTGTGTTCTTGAGGGTTTGTTAGTCACGATTGCAGAACAGATTCAGCCGCAGCGTAGGGTTTGGAAATCTGGAGATTTCGCAAACAGGTCGTGGAACCGGTGAATTGTCTGTATTTCTTGCAGGAAAATTCTTGATCAAGCTCAGATCAAGTGAAGGTTCATACAATAGGAAGATCTTGGGGTTTAGATTTCTGGATTTGTATTGTAACCTTGTAAAGAACAAATTCAGCATTATTGATATAACAGGTCTCAATTTCATTTTGAAATTGAGAGGGAGACGTACCCACACGCGAGGACGGAAGTGGGGAACTTCCTTACCAAATCTCTGCGTATCGTATTCTATCTTTATCTCTTTACGCTTTCAACAATTTTGTGATTCGTTTGGTGTGTTGCGTATTAAAGTTTCAAGATACAATAGTGGTACGAAAATCTTTGTCAAAATCACCATTATTGTTAATCGTTGAATGCATACACGCCAAGTGTTTGACAAAATTGTTTGCTGTGTTTTTGTTCATTGGAAATAGCCTTTGTATGATAAGTGCATTTGAGTCGATTCTAATCTGGTGTTAATATATCTTTGTTATCCTAATAAATCCAGCATAAACTTGTGTGTCCGGTTTTCTTGTAGCTGGTTCAGAATAGACGGAAGTCGATTCGGGATCATAATTTTTCCGCTAACTTGAAAGACTCTGATAAACTTTTTTAAATCCTTGAGTTTAAAGGAGGTGATCTATTCACCCCCCTCTCGATCACTAGCCACACCGTCTAACAAGTGGTATCAGAGCGCCGGTTCGCTGGTGCTTTGTGGCTGCTTGTAACGATATGGATTCTGAACCAAAGGGGGCGTATAATAGAGCACCGGTTTTCAACGGTGAAAATTATGGCTACTGGAAAGACTGCATGCGAGTTCATATAAATTCTGTGGATAGGAATGTGTGGGATGCCATTCAAAATGGTCCTTTTCAAATTACTATGAGAAATGAGGCTGGCGCCATAGTTCCTAAACCAGAAGATGATTACGATGAGAAAGATGAGAAAAAGTGGTCGAGTGATTGGAGAGCTCGAAATATGCTAATTTCAGCACTTAGTGCTGATGAGTATTATCGAGTATCCCATTGCTCGACAGCTAAAGAAATGTGGGATGCTTTAGAAATTGCCCATGAGGGTACTACTGAAGTAAAACAGCCCCGTATTAACACACTTGATCAAGAGTTCGAGCTCTTTCGCATGAAACAAGGAGAATCTATCTCTGACATGCAAAAGAGATTCGTTCATCTCATAAATCGGTTGAATGCACTTGGAAAACCTGTTTCCAATGAAATAGCCACTAATAAAATTCTGAGGTGTCTTAGCAGGGAATGGCAACCTAAAGTAACAGCTATTAAGGAAGCCAACGACCTCACGACGCTTACGATTACAACTTTATTCGGCAAGCTGGAAGAACATCAGCAAGAACTGGAAAGTCTCGAAATATTTGAGAAAAAGAGTAAAAAGGAAAAGAATAAAGACAAAGAGAGTGAGAAGAAGCCAGTAGCTCTTGTGGCCTCTAACTCAAAGTCCTCACAAAAAGAGCAAAGCGACAATGATTCAAGTAGTGACGAAGATTCGGGTGATGAAGAAATGGGACTTTTTGTTAAGAGATATAATAGATTCATTCGAAAGAATGGAATCCAGCATTCCGACAAAAGTCTCATTAAGTTTCGAAGACAATCAGTAGAGTCAAAACAGGAAGAGAATAAGAAGCATAGAGTAAAAGGATCGTGTTTTAATTGTGGTAAATTTGGACATTATAAAACAGAATGTCATATGAAGAAAAAGGACAAAGGAAAAGCTCAACCAAAAAGGTCAAATAAACAAAGAAGAGCTTACATAGCATGGGAAAGCGATAGTGACTCATCAAGCTCACAAAGTTTAAATGATAGTGATGAGACAGCAAATCTATGTCTTATGGCTCACACCAAAAATCAGTCCTACCACAAGAAGAAAATCAACGATAAGAAAGTAAGATAAGCCTACTATAGTAATGTCTCCTCTATGTCTTTTTCTGAACTGAAAATAGCTTTTGAAAAACTGCATAACGAAGCTGTAGATGCTTTCAAAAGATTATCTTCCGATAAACAAATTTTTTCATTCTTGGAAGGTAAAGTATACAAAGCTGAAAAAGATTTAGAAAGCTTGAAAGCTAGTATTGCAGAAAATTCAAAAGATATTAATGTTAACGGATGCAGTAAAGTTAGGTATTGTGAAGCTTGTCATATTTGGCAACAAGAGGTTAAAACTCTTAAAGTCAAATTGGAAAAAGCTTTACAACCCAAGGTTACTTACACCGTTGATTCTAGGTTGTTTAAGAAGTCATTAAATCCACCATATGCAAAATACTCCTTTATTCCAAAGGATTTAATGAGCAAAAATAAACAAATACATCATCGTGGCTTATGTCACTATTGTTGTCATGCTGGTCATACCATTGAAAAATGCAAGTTTAGGAGATTTCTTGTTCCTAAAGGCATTTATCAATGGAGGCCTAAAGGCAACCATGTTACCACTTACCCACATGGACCCAATGAAAATTGGGTACCTGTTTCTTTCTTTTGATATTGTAGGATGAGTGTCTTGCATCCGTAGATAGAAGATGGTTTCTAGACAGCGGGTGCTCAAGGCACATGACGGGTAACATATCGCTTTTTATAGACTTCAAAGCAAAGAAGAAGGGATATGTTACTTATGGAGACAATAACAAAGGAGCTATACTTGGCAAAGGTAGTCTAGGTAATCCCTCTACCACTACTATTTCTGATGTCCATCTAGTTGAGGGGCTTAAACACAATTTGTTAAGTATTAGTCAATTGTGCGACAAGGGTTACAAGGTTTCTTTCACAAAAACTTGCTGCACAATTGAACATACTGAACAGAATAATGTGTTTAAGGGTGTAAGAGTAAACAATATCTATATGCTTGATCTTTTTGATGTACCTTTAACAAGCTCTAAGTGTCTAGTTGCCTTGAATGATGATTCTTGGCTTTGGCACAGACGCTTAGCACATGTTAATTTCGATTTGCTTAATAAGGTTGTATCTAAGGATCTAGTAGTCGGTCTTCCAAAAATAAAATTTTCAAAAGACCATCTATGTGACGCGTGCCAAATGGGAAAGCAAACAAGGATATCTTTTAAATCCAAAAATGTAATTTCAACTTCACGACCCCTTGAGCTTCTCCATATGGATCTCTTTGGACCTTCTAGGACAAAGAGTCTAGGCGGAAACTATTATGGTTTAGTAATCGTTGATGACTATTCTAGATTTACCTGGACTATATTCCTTCATAGCAAAGATGAAACGTTTTCCGCTTTTAAGAGTTTTGCAAAACTGTCCCAAAATAAAATGAATTCTAAAATAGTTACAATTCGAAGCGATCATGGAGGAGAATTTCAAAACTATCTCTTTGATAAGTACTGTGATAAGAATGGTATTGAGCATAACTTTTCAGTTCCTCGAACTCCACAACAGAATGGCGTTGTGGAGCGAAAAAATCGCGTTTTAGAAGAGCTGGCAAGAACAATGCTAAATGAGGGTGGATTGCCAAAATATTTTTGGGCTGATGCAGTTAGCACAGCCTGTTATGTTCTAAACAGGATTCTAATTCGCCCTATTTTAAATAAAACCCCTTATGAGCTTTTAAAAGGAAGAAAGCCAAACTTGTCACATCTTCACGTATTCGGTTGTAAGTGTTTTGTTTTGAATAATGGTAAGGAAAAACTTGGGAAGTTTGATGCAAAAGCGGATGAAGGTATTTTTCTTGGTTATTCACAATCAAGTAAAGCATATAGAGTGTATAATAAGCGTTTACTTTCCGTTGAAGAATCTGTTCATGTCTCTTTTGATGAGTCTTATTCAAAAAATATCGGAAAAGATATTTCTTTTGATGACACATGTATATCTACAGAAGACATACTCAAAGAAGCTGTTTCGGAAACTGATCAGTCCAAAACAGAAGACAATGAGGAGGAGGAAGATACCAGTCATGTAAAAGATAAGGAAGAAGGACAAACTGAAGTGAATGATCTTCCACCAGCTTGGAGATCTTCAAAAGATCATCCTATTGACAACATCTTGGGAGACATTTCAAAGGGAGTCATGACTCGTTCTAGGATAAGTAATTTCTGCTCTCACTTCGCTTTTGTTTCACAAGTAGAACCTAAAAATGCCAAAGAGGCCTTGATTGATGAATTTTGGCTAATGGCCATGCAAGAAGAGCTTAATCAATTTAAAAGAAATGACGTTAGGGAACTTGTTCCTCGTCCGCGAGATCATCATATCATAGGTACTAAATGGGTTTTTAGAAATAAGCTTGATGAAAACGGAGTGATAACTAGGAATAAGGCACGTTTAGTGGCACAAGGGTATAACCAAGAGGAGGGCATAGACTATGAGGAAACTTATGCTACAGTTGCTCGCCTCGAAGCTATACGCCTCTTGCTTGCTTATGCGTGTTCTAGAGATTTTAAGCTTTACCAAATGGACGTAAAGAGTGCGTTTCTAAATGGTGTCCTAAATGAAGAGGTATACGTCTCACAACCTCCTGGTTTTGAGAATGCTGAATATCCAGATCATGTTTATAAATTAAAACGAGCTTTGTACGGTCTTAAGCAAGCCCCTCGGGTTTGGTATGAAAGACTTAGCAAATTTCTACTTGATCATGGATATTCAAGAGGTAAAGTGGATACCACCCTCTTCATTAAACACAAGGGAAAACACATTCTTTTAGTTCAAGTTTATGTAGACGATATAATTTTTGGTTCAACTAACATACACTTGGTCGAAGAGTTTTCAAAAGTTATGCAGGGTGAATTTGAAATGAGTCTTATGGGGGAGCTTAATTTCTTCCTCGGTCTCCAAATAAAGCAGCTTGATGATGGTACAGCTGTGAGTCAAACAAAATACTGCAGAGAGTTGCTCAAGCGCTTTGGAATGAACGACTCAAAATCAATAGACACACCTATGCCTACCAACGGAAATCTAGATAAAGATGAACATGGTAAGAGTGTAGATGTCAAACAGTATAGAGGTATGATTGGGTCTCTCTTGTATCTTACTGCGTCTAGACCTGACATCATGTTTAGTGTTTGCATGTGTGCACGATATCAATCGAATCCTAAGGAGTCACACTTGAAAGCTGTCAAGCGCATATTTAGATATCTTCATGGAACATCTAAGTATGGGCTCTGGTATTCAAAAGGAAGCGATTGTAGCTTAGTAGGTTACTCCGATTCTGATTTTGCTGGCTGCAAATCAGATAGGAAAAGTACTAGTGGTACATGTCACTTATTTTCAAACTCTTTGGTCAGTTGGCATAGCAAGAAACAGGTGTCTGTCGCATTGTCAACTGCTGAGGCTGAGTACGTTGCAGCCGGTAGCTGTTGCGCTCAGATCTTGTGGCTGAAGCAACAACTACAAGATTTCGATATTCAACTCAAACGTATTCCAATAAAGTGTGACAACACCAGTGCTATAAATCTTACTAAGAGTCCTGTTTTACACTCACGCACTAAACACATAGAGATTAGGCATCACTTTCTTCGCGATCATGTTGAAAAAGAGGACGTTGTATTTGAGCATGTTGATACTAAAAACCAACTTGCTGACATTTTTACTAAACCATTAGCAACGGAACCGTTCTTCAACATTCGTCGTGAATTGGGGATTTTAGATCTCTCCTCATCGATGTCTTAAGCATGTTGGTCCTTATTTATATATATCTCACTTTGGCTGTTAAGCTTTGTTTTTAGACATCACTCAGACTCCATAAGGTTACATCAACAGAGGTAATATCATTCCTTTCTAAAATCTCTTTGGAACTTTGTGATTAGTGTATGGTAGAACAAATTCTTTAAGATCGTTTATATGTAATTCATTGCATATGTTGTTTGAACATTAACGTTTGATTCATGAATTATACTTGAGCATCATTATCATGACATCATCCATACTACATTGACTCAAGAGCTGTTCACAGGTTTCCAACTCAACAGGTAGTCACAAATTAGTTAAAATATGTTTTAGCATCAGTATGTATCGATGCAACAAGAACATGTGTCGACACATTAGAGTTTCCGATCGATACATTCGTGATATGTGTCGATTCATGTCTTTTCATTTTCAAATTTTTTAAAACTTGTTTCAGTATGTGTCGATGCATCCGTGCTTTGTGTCGACACATAGGACACTTTCAAAAACAAAAATTTCGTGATATGAATCGATCCATACCCTTTGTATCGATACATACTGTTTCTTTTACAATAAATGCATGTTCAAATCAGTTGTGGATCGACACATCAACCAATTTTAAAGGGATAATTCACTCTAACCTCTCTTCTCCTCTCATACCCACACGGCTAACCCTAACCTCCTCAAACATCTTCATCTCCAAAACCCTAATTCACATCTTAACCCCTCTACAATTCATCACCATGCCTCCCAGAATTATACCGGCTAGACAAAGAGGAAGAGGAAAAGGAAAGGAACCCATTGGGACGTCTGGTCAGTCTCCACAACCTCCAGAAATCCCTCCCAGTGCTCTCACTCTTCTCCATCCTGCCATCGCTGAGGAGTTTGAGACCTCTTTCAAGACAAGGTTAGTTATGAAACCTCATGTCTTTGATAAAACTGATGCATCTGCCCTCCATCTCAACGATGTCGTTGATTTATTGAAGGCACAAACCCTTGGTACATTTTTGGCCATAAATGATGCCTATCATGAGGATTTTATTCGTATATTTTATGCTGGTCTGCAAACTGGTAGAGGCTATATGTTCAGATGCTCAATTGGCACCACAACTTACACTTTTGAAGCCACTGATTAGGAGAAAGTGTTTCAAATTCCGCTTGGGGTGCCTGGACTGAAAAAATGGCATGACCAAAGTTTTGATACGGAGTTTAAAATAAGGGACTATGTTGCATCTATTTCCAAATTGGATAGACCTCTGGGTGAGGATGAACCCATCACTTCTGGTATGATTACAAGCATACCTAGAATACTTCACTGGATTGTCTCGCACATCTTGCGTCCAAAGTCTGGTGGTCATTCTAGGTTGGATAGATCAGACATTCATCTTGTGTACCTTCTTCACAATAAGGTCCCACTTAATTGGCCAAACTACTTTGTGAAACGCATGTTTCTTATGCGTAACAGTGCGAAGAATATCACACTTGGATATGCTGCCCAAATTATGCGAATCATCAAATACTGGAATGTAACCATCCCTTTAGTACCCCTTACATCTCCCTCTTCCGCCCAAGAGTTCAACACTGCCACTTTATCTCATATGGGATACCGGTGGGATAAGGAGCGTCAATGTTTTTATTTTCTGGATAGAGGATCCAAAACAAGGGTGTAAAATTTTGATGTGCCATCTGAACAAGTGTTTGTTCCTGAAGACCAACTGGATGAAGAAATGCATGAGGCCAATGAAGAGAATCAGCCTGAAGCAGATGCTAATGCTGGCTGGGGTGATTGGGTGCCACAAAGGTGGTCTCCAACAAATTATGAACCAGGTCCACGTGTTCCTTCGTTCTCTGGTGCTGCCTCCTCTTCAACTGCTCCTGAGTACTTGACTCAAATGTTTCAGCAAATGGAGCTTGCTAATCAAGCCTGTCATGAACAGGCGCTTGCTTGGCATGTGCAGCAAAATGAGTGGCATAAGGAGCATCGTGAGTGGCATGATGAACACACAAGGATGTATCATAATCAGCATGCTTGGCACACGGACTTGGTTAAATGGCATCAAGTCTTTTACAATGAAATGTCTGGTTTTATGGACGATTGCTGTGCACATCCTGGTATCATGGACAGATTCAGAAGTGTTGAAGTTCAGAACCGGTTTCGGCGATACAGTTTCATGGGCCATAATCCTGATGAGATGCCTCCTCCGCCGCCTCCACCAAGCTTCAGAGATCCTGATAGAGAGGATGAGGCGTCCTGTGGAGGACATAACCCTTTTTAGGCTAGCATCATGTCATTTCATTACATTTCATTTCATCATCATGTTGTTTCAGTTTCCTTGTTACATTGTTCAAACTTCATTTGTTTTGGTTCTGCTTATGTAAACTCCAAGTACTTTCTTAACAATTTAATGCTTATTTCTTTTAGTTATGTTTACTTGTGTTAGTCTTTCCCTGTCTTGTCATTCTTTGTGAATGATTCTATTATGTTAAGCTTCATTCTTGGTGATTGTGAGCTTCTATATCAATATTGCTGTCTATTGTTACATCAATTTTGCTGTCTAGCTTTGGGACTATTTCACCAGACTGTCTATCTCTTCTTTTTGTTGTTGACAAAGGGGGAGAAGAAAGACAACAAGACGTTGACAGCCATGCACAAACTCAGGGGAGTGCTCTATCACATCTTGCAAATTTGCCATCATCAAAAAGGGGGAGTTTGTGAGCAAGCCTTTAAGTTTTTGTATGATAGCAAATTGTGTGATATGCATGATATAAGATTTGTATGCATGATTAGTTTGTACATACATGTGATTTCATACCTACTATGATTTAAAAGACAATGCAAATTGATTCATATCATCATTGTAATCATAAAAACGATTTTTCCTATGTATGCATCGATTCATACGTGTCTTGTATCGACACATACCTTTGATAAACTTACAAAAACCGTTTTGCTTCAGAATGTATCGATTCATACGACACTTGTATCGATACATGATCCTTTGTAACTGGTCTATGTATCGACGCATATGCATCATGTATCGATGCATGATTTACTTCACATTCTGAAATAATTTTGCTTCAGTATGTATCGATTCATACGATACTTGTATCGACACATGTTCCTTTGTAATTGAGCTATGTATCGACGCATGCGCATCATGTATCGATGCATGATTTATTTTACATTCTGGAAATTAACAGGTATAGTATGCATCGATGCATACAACCATGTGTCGACTCATGCATGTGTTATACTCACTATGTATCGACGCATACGACTCTTGTATCGATACATAGAGTTGTTTGTTGCTTTTAACCGTTTCTGTTTTCATATATAAGTGTTATGACAGTTCAGTTTGGAGCGGGAATTCGGTTAGAGTGAAAAAGTGCAATCAAAGCAAAAGACAAGTTTGGTGTGCATGATTTTTTCAAGAGCAGTGTTAGAAACCTGAAAGAGACTTTGTCTTCATCATCTTCTCAATCTCGTTAATTCAAGAACATCAACACATAATCATTTTTGTTCTTCGGATTAAGGGATCTTCGAGATAACGTTCAGTGGTACGATCATTGATCTAGCTGAGTTGAAGATACAAAGGGGGTTTCGAGGAAAAACCATCTGGTTTCTCCTTCAAGAACGAGTGTGTTCTTGAGGGTTTGTTAGTCACGATTGCAGAACAGATTCAGCCGCAGCGTAGGGTTTGGAAATCTGGAGATTTCGCAAACAGGTCGTGGAACCGGTGAATTGTCTGTATTTCTTGCAGGAAAATTCTTGATCAAGCTCAGATCAAGTGAAGGTTCATACAATAGGAAGATCTTGGGGTTTAGATTTCTGGATTTGTATTGTAACCTTGTAAAGAACGAATTCAGCATTATTGATATAACAGGTCTCAATTTCATTTTGAAATTGAGAGGGAGACGTACCCACACGCGAGGACAGAAGTGGGGAACTTCCTTACCAAATCTCTGCGTATCGTATTCTATCTTTATCTCTTTACGCTTTCAACAATTTTGTGATTCGTTTGGTGTGTTGCGTATTAAAGTTTCAAGATACAATAGTGGTACAAAAATCTTTGTCAAAATCACCATTATTGTTAATCGTTGAATGTATACACGCCAAGTGTTTGACAAAATTGTTTGCTGTGTTTTTGTTCATTGGAAATAGCCTTTGTATGATAAGTGCATTTGAGTCGATTCCAATCTGGTGTTAATATATCTTTGTCATCCTAATAAATCCAGCATAAACTCGTGTGTCCGGTTTTCTAGTAGCTGGTTCAGAATAGACGGAAGTCGATTCGGGATCATAATTTTTCCGCTAACTTGAAAAACTCTGATAAACTTTTTTAAATCCTTGAGTTTCAAGGAGGTGATCTATTCACCCCCCCTCTCGATCACTAGCCACACCGTCTAACAACAAGTACGAGTTCTGGAAATACTGGATGAGCTTCTCCTCCTTCCAAGATCAACTGCTTACAAAGCTAACTCTTTTCTCCTTTAGTTTCCCAGAAATAATCACTAGTCACTGATGGTTAGGATGTTGTGTATTTGATGGTTTGAAGTGTTTACAGAGGGAATGAAAATGGTAAATTCCTTGCAAGTTTTTGAGGATTACTTGCAAGATTATGGAATGGGGAAGTGGAGAGATTTTGAGAGAGTTTTCTTGTATCTTTCTCGGTGTTTTTTGTTGTGTGTTGAACAAAGGAGAAGTGGTCTCCTTTTATAGGCAAAACAAATCGGTCCGGGTATTGGAGACGCAGTGGACACAAGCTTTATCCGTAGAGGAAAAAATTAGGGTTTGCATCTCAGGCAACCTTGGAGATCACCATGCTGAACCATGCAGCGGAGGATATGGTGCAGGTTTGTTGCTTTCATCCTTCAATATCCACTCCAAAAACTCTTTTTATTGTGTCATGAGAGAGAAAGTGAAAAGAGGTAATAGTTGGAATTGAGGATTAAGGATTCCCTGAGCATGAATACGGATCTCTTATGCTGAGCCTCTTTTATTTCATTAATCCAATATGGTATCCCATAAATCTTTTGGCTATGTCAGGAGAGAGTGAGCTCAAAGAGGCATTATTTAGTGACTTCACACAATTGCCTTACAAGCAAGGTATCTTCAGATTTTTTTCAAATAATACAAGAGGCACATGGAATGGATTAAGTGCATAATGCCTTGTTGCTTAACCATACGGAAACACCATTTTAAATTCTCATAACTTTATGGCCTTTGATTTAAATGACAACATTTTGGGCCCAATGGAATTTTGAGATAAATCACATGGCCATGAAGAAAGAAAATGTCACGAGAATAAATTTAGGAAATTCCAAGTTACAAAATCTAATCCTCCCATGGCACCAATTTGAGATGTTGCACTTTGGTGAATATTTATCCCAATGAAAAATTCTTGCACTTGAGAGAAAATCTTTAAGACCCATAGGTGGATTCCAAGGATGTTCATTAACACATGGAATAATGCCTCAAGACTTGGGATCACACTTTGCTTGATATGTGTCATACCCCAAATTTTGACCACTAGGATTTCCCATCATTGTGAAAATCATCATCACAATATGGATGAACCATCATACCTCATTAGTCTCCCCAAAGATGGGTGATCATTCACTACAATCAAGCTTAGGGTTTCAAGACCTCTCAAAGCCTTTAGACAAAGGATCAATCAAGGAATGACATGATCTTCAACTTGTCTAACCTCTCAAACACCCACAAAGGATCAAGAGGTCTCCCACATCAAGAATCAAGCACAAAGCTGCAGTATTCCAGGTGGATCAAGCCTCAAGATCGCCGGTGTCACCAAATTAGGGTTTTGGTGGACCAGGGCCTCCAGATGGAGATTTTCCTCTAGGCATGAGCCCATGCTTCAAAGCACAACCCAAGATACTCAAAGGGACCTCATAGAGCCAATCATCAAGTCAATTTAGTCTCAGGGGATGAATTCATCAAAAATCAGGAATTAGGGTTTCTTGACCTAATTCACCCCTAAGTTGACTTTTGGGACAAAATATGAGCCAAGACCTCAAGACATGATTTGAGGGTCTCCAATAAACCACATTGATCAATTTGCAACAATGGATTAATTCAAGAAGCTTGATCAACAAGTTTCATTTTCATCTGGACCACAATTAGGGTTTTGAGGAAAAAGTCAACTGTATCTTTGACTTTTGACCCAGGCATGCTCCCAGACCTTGGGACATGGTTCAATACACCCTATAACACCCATGGAACATGTCCACCAAGTTTGATTTAGGTCAAGGACTTGATTTCATAGAGGATCGCACAGTTTGGAATTCATCTGATAAAAAGTCAACTGTGCACAAAAGTCAAAGTTTGACTTTTTGAGTTTTTTCACAATTATGGTTCCTTGACCCTAAAATGATGTTAATGTGTGATTTAAATCATCATTCATCAAGAAAAATCAAAGAAAGTGGGATAACTTGTAAAAGGGGTAACCATAAAAACTTAGAAATTTTCTAAGTTATGAAACAAAGTGGCTAGGGTACCAACTTTCAAGGATCATAACTTGAGATCCAAGCAACAATTTTGGATGATCCAAAGATGGATTTATAGATCTCGTGGCATACTTTAAAAGTGTCAACTACACCTCATTCCAATTCATCATGAATTTTTAGTTATGGTTGGATCAAAATGGCTGAAAACCTAAAATTGACATTTTTCAACACTTAGTCAAAATCTGCCTTGTAATTTCAGCAAGAATGTCCCAACTTCAAGGATGTTTTTCTCCATGATCCAAGTTGAACTAAGTCTAGGGTCAAACATCAAAGTTGAAGTATGTCATCTCACCTTTCCAGAAAGTCCTAGAAAGCCCATTTATCATTCTTGAGCAGAAAGTTATGATCTCTGCAAAAGGCATTGATAAAATAGAATTTTCATGACAGCTTTTAGGACATATTTGATCACACAAGTTCAAGGTCATTTTTGACGACTTTACAAGTCTTATCTTCACAAACCTTGAACATCAAAGTTGAAGTACGTCATCTCAGCTTTCCATAAAGTTGTAGAACGTCCATTTATCATACTCGAGCAGGAAGTTATGGATTTTACAATAAGGCTTGCTGCAGCTAAATTTTTCAGGACAGATTTGCACATTTCTTGTGCCACACGAATTTTCAAGCCTTGTCATCATTTTGGACACATCTGAGGATCAAATCCAAGGGGGATGATCTGATCCATAAGCCTCCCAAGTCTTTGGAACCAAACATAGCATGCCAAACCTAGAAAGCCCTAAAAGAGGGACAAGACTCCAATTTTGGTTTGGAGCATTTAATGGATGCTTAGAGGTGGCATGAACTGAGCTTCCTCTAACTGAATTCAGTCATGATTCATCCAACAACAAGGGAACCAGCAGCCTGTGCCCTAACCTCTAGTCAATGGCTAGAGGAGACTTGGATTCTCATTGATCAACATTGGCCAAACTTCTGCAGCAGTTGCCATTCACTATTGCTTGCAAAAAAAAACTTGCTCTACTATAAATAGAGCTCATTTGTGCTCAGTTTGAGTACACCAAAGCCATCAAACAGATGCTTTCCTCAAAATCACTTTCTCTAGGCAAAAATACCTTCTTTAGCAAGGTAATTCTGAGTTTTTGAGTTAGAGAGCATTTCCATCATAACTCATGATCCAAACACATCCAATATGTCATATCTAAGTTGTCCAAACTCTCATAAGTGACCTGTAACACCAAAATCACAAAGTCACCTCTCAAAACCTCAAAATTGGACTTTTTTGCATTTTTCAAGCCATGTCTTGATTCAGTCACTTTCCAAACCAGATAAAGCCTCAAACACAGTCCAAATATCATCCTTGAACTGTTCCAAATGGTCCCCCCCATCTGGAATACTATTTGAGAGAGTTGGCATTTTGGCCACTTTTGCCCATTTTACAAGAAAGAGCTCAAACTTGCTCCAGAGGTTTCCAGCTGATTCCAACCATCCTAAAAGCTTCTAAGAGGTCATTTGAGGGTGTCCAAAGCATCAAATCATTTCTGGAGCAAAGCACTTGGTAGGTTGCACAAAATCTCAAAAAAAGAGGTAAGCATCACAACTTGAATTCTTTGAATCATGCTTTCCTTTGATGTCCACATACATGCATCATATTGAACAATTCTTGAAGCAAAAATGTAGTCCTTAATGTGTATGTTGTGATCCTCCTACTGTTTGCACTTTAATATGTTTATATGTGGAGTTTATGTTGTTTTAAAATCCATGTCCAGTTCTGGTTTTTTGCTTCGTGCACTCTGTACATTAAGTTTTAGTATGTATGAGTGATACCATTGGATTCTTTGCAAAAAATCGGTCAAGATAGGTTCTTACGGATTTTAATTTCGTTAAAAATTGAGAGAGTTATGCGTGTTGGAAGTTTGACGAGAAAAGATGTCGAAAACTACAGTCCAGTTCTGGTTTTTTGCTTCGTGCATTCTGTACATTAAGTTTCAGTATGTATGAGTGATACCATTGGATTCCTTGCGAAAAATTGGTCAAGATAGGTTCTTACGGATTTTAATTTCGTTAAAAATTGAGAGAGTTATGCGTGTTGGAAGTTTGACGAGAAAAGATGTCGAAAACTACAGTCCAGTTCTGGTTTTTTGCATCGTGCGTTCTGTACATTAAGTTTCAGTATGTATGAGTGAAACCATTGGATTCCTTGCGAAAAATAGGTCAAGATAGGTTCTTATGGATTTTAATTTTGTTAAAAATTGAGAGAGTTATGAGTGTTTGAAGTTTGATAAAAAAGGTGTTGAAAACTAAAGTTTCAGTTCTGGTTTTTGCCCCATAAGAGATGTCGAAGATGATATTGTGACATCTTTCCTCTTTTTCTTACTTTATTTTCAAAACTCAACCAATTCTTCCACATAGCAAAAATCATCATTTTCCAATTTTGTTTTACACACTTCTTATTCATACTCCATAAGATTTCAATCCACAAAAAATCACAAAAAAAAATTATTATTTGATATATTTTTAATATATTCAAAAATATTGTTTTAAATTGTTTTAAATGCTTTTAAAATGATTTCTTTTTCTTGATTTTTAAAACCAAAATGATTTTAAATATTCATGTGGATAAAATACTTTTTTATAAACCTTAATAATTGTTTATAACATGATTAATGATTTTATTTGATATTTTTATCATTTTTTACTTGATTTTTCTTTGAAAAATGCCTTTAAAAAATGAAATTGGGGTTTCTTTGATTTTCACCCTAACAAATCTTTTTCAAACACTTTTGGGCCTCTAATAGAGTATAAGACCCAATCCTTTTTGTACATAAATAATTTGGGCCTCAGTTATTGTATAAGTCCCGATACGTTAAAAATCTCGGCGCGATCGCCAATTTAAAAAAAAAAACCATTGGGCCTCTCATTGAGCTGTAAGCCCCATCTTGTTGTACAAAAATACTTTTTGGCCTCTAATAGAGTGTAAGACCCAACCCCTCTTTTTAAACCAAATCATTTTTGGGCCTCAATGCATTGTATAAGTCCCGATACAGTCAAAAAGTTCGGCGCGATCGTCGCCTTTTCAACAAAAAACACTGGGCTTCTCCTTGAGCTATAAGACCCACTCTTTTTCTTTAAATCTTCTGGGCCTCTTGAGAGAGTGTAAGACCCATCTCTTTGTACAGAAAACCTTTTTGGGCCTCAGTCACTTGTATAAATCCCTGTACAAATTCAAAACCACGGTACGATCACTGTGGAAACTTGGGCCTCTCCTTGAGCTGTAAGCCCCAACCTCTTTTCAAAATACTTTCTCCTTTGATTTTGAAATATACTGTTGTTTTCAATTTTTCTTTGTTGAACAACTAACAAAACAGCACGGAAGCTCTACAACCGAGTAAGTGTTTACATGCTTTCTTTATCCGCTTTCATACATATAACTGTATTGTGGGAAGCTGCGCATGGTTAGTATTCTTTCATAAACTCTTATATACTTGTCATATATCAACTGTGTATTACTAGTATAATTATTTAGAGTTTCCCCGGCAATTACGTCTAGAACCAGACAAAACCCCGTTGATCACTCCTGATAACAAGTAAAACTAGATCCCCATAGGATTACCAGATACAGTCTTCCCTCCTCTTGGGGTTAAACAATATGGAACCGAGAAAGGCAGTATTCTCAGTGACCCTTTTCTCAGACTGTAACCTTAGAAATTGTCAAAGGAATTCTACTCCCCGGAGTTGATCTATTCTTTGTGAATGGCATATCTTGAATTCCTCAAACCCGGAACTCTCACTAAATGATCTATTCTCTGTGAATAGCATTTCTTGAACTTTCCCGGCTTGGGACCCACAGGCTTCTTAAAAGCATCCCCGCCTCCTCTTGGGCGTTGTACAAGGACCCTCCGGCTTCTTAGAAGTTTTCACAATCTCCTCTTAGGCTTCATATAATGATTCTTCCTCAGCAAAGATAGCCTCCTCTTGGGCTTCGTACAAATTGTCCCTTCGACTTCTTAAAATTTTTTTCCCGCCTTCTCTTGGGCTTTGTACAAATTGTCCCGACGACCTCTTAAAGGTATAGGAACAGAAATTAGTCATCTTAATAGAGCAGTCTTTCAAAGGAGTCTAGATCTTCATCCCGTAAACGTATTTTCTCTTGGGCATAGTACAGAAGATAAAACTCTAGACTTGGACAGTCTAATCCCCTTGAGTCTCGAAGACATTCTCAAGTTCTCTTTTAAACGTAGGAAGAAACCCAGCCTCTCTCAGGAGAGCGCTCTACTTGGACCTACCTAGGGATTTCAATAATCCTCAGCAGTAAGATAACCTTCTCTTGGGCTTTGTACAATGATTCTCCCCAGCAGAGCTAACCTTTTCAGACTCTCTTGTTGAGTATAAAAGACTCTCTTGTTGAGTCAATCTCCCTTTAGCCTCAATCTCGGGCTTCGTACGAGACAGAAAACCACTCTCTTGTTGAGTATAAAAGACTCTCTTGTTGAGTCAAATCACCTCTTCAGACTCTCTTGTTGAGTCAATCTCCTTTTAGCCTCAATCTCGGGCTTCATACGAGACATCAAATCACTCTCTTGTTGAGTATAAAAGATTCTCTTGTTGAGTCAACCTTTAGCCTCCGTCTTGGGCTTTATACAAGACACATATCAAACACTCTCTTGTTGAGTATAAAAAGATTCTCTTGTTGAGTCAATCCCTTTTTTTTTTCAGATTCTCTTGTTGAGTCAACTTTTTTAGCCTCCATCTTGGGCTTTGTACAAGATACATATAAAACTCTCCCCTGCGGAGTCAAAATCAGTTTTAGCCTCAATCTTGGGCTTTGTACAAGATAGAAAGAACATTTTCCCCGAAAAAGTCAACCTTTCAGCCTCCTCTTAGGCTTTGTATAAAGAAATCCCCTGTTGAGTCAATCAACCTTTTAGCATCAAATCATGCTTTGCTTACATCATACAAACATCAACAACTCCTCTTTTAGAGATGACAAATTTCCTCTCGGTCAAGAACCCTTTAGCTTCATATCTTGGGCTTTGAACAAGATACAAATAGACCCTTCAGCTTCATATCTTGGGCTTTGAACAAGATACAAATCACCTTTAGCTTCAATCTTGGGCTTTGAACAAGACACCAAAACCTTTTTCCTTCCGTAGAATAGGAGGAACTACGATCGCTCTGATTTCCCTGTTTCGTTAAACGGGAATACGTAGGCATAAGATTGCAAAATCTTAGCGAGCACACCACATCAAAAACCTCAGGTCCCACATACTAATCAAATACTCCAAATCCGGTACCCCCATACATTAATCAATCTGGTGCAGTATTCTAACTAAAAGCCCCATAAATGACCCAGACACTCGTGAACTTAAACCAATAACCCAGAGAGAGACCCCCTTTTTGATAGCATCTGTAAACCAACAGTTTTGACTGTTTAAACTCAGTTTTCAATCAGGGTTAATTGGAGACATCTATTTCCCTTCCTTAATCAACTCAATAGGATAAAAAAAAAATCGAACTGTAGTACCAAAGCGATAGTGATTCGAAACCACAAAAACCGCGCTACAATATGGAAGGCGATGGTTGACTTGTCTTGGTAAAACATTTGATTTCTTATTGAAAAAGACTTCTTGGATGCATGTAGATTCAAATGGTTGCATTTAGAGCCAAAATATGTCTCAGGGAGAACTTGTCCTCTTTATGTAAACCCCATCTTCAACAATAAAAAGAAACAACTTGCAAAAATGAAATGGTTAGTTAACGATGCACACATGATTGAGGTCTAAATGTAAGTGCAAGATGATATGACATATAAGGGGTAAAATTTGGGGTACAACAGTTGCTCCTATTTAAATAGCTTTACCGGATGGCACGAGGAATGAAAATCCTCGGGTCATCAAGGTGAAAGGTATTTAAATATAGCAAACCGAAAATTTTGCCCTTAGATGGAATGCAGATGCTAAGGACGGGCAGCAGACATGCATATGCTGACATGCCATGAATTCTAGTATGATGATATGATGTCATGATAGTGCAAAATGCAGACAAAACAGTACACCAGAGATAAAGAGCAAACCAACACAGGCGGACATTGCCGGGGAAGGATGAATGTTAGTATCCATGAGGAAAACTCACTGGGGATACAGGCTAACCGACGACAGAGACTCACTGGGGATACTCTGAGGAAATACTGGGGATAGAAAAGCAAAACCGAGGGGGAGACCCTACAGACTCTCACTAGAGATAGGAGCCAGAGAGGAGTTCTCCACTGGGAAAAGATCTGGGGAGATGGACGACAGGTTCATATACGACCGGACGACACTGGGGAAAATAACACACATTCTTACTGGACTTTAACTACCAGTATGAGTTGGATTTTGACCACCAGTATGAGCTGGACTTTGGTTACCAGTATGAGCTGGATTTTGGATACCAGTATGAGCTGGATTTTGAATTTTAGGTTTATATCTGACCTGGTTTCAAACTTCGGGTTCATATCTGACCTGGTTTCAAACTTCGGGTTCATATCTGACCTGAGGTTTAGGTTCATATCTGACCTGGTTTCAAACTTCGGGATCATATCTGACCTGGTTTCAAACTTCAGGTTCATATCTGACCTGAGGTTTAGGTTCATATCTGACCTGGTTTTTAAACAATTCCAGCAATTACTGGACTTAAGGTTCCTAGATAAGGAAATTAAGTGTCAGATAGGTTGATACCGGGGTTGCATAACTAAAGATTAGACTTCCTGGGGAATACCAATTATGGTTGCAAAAAGGTTGAACAACACCAGGGATAGGTAAGCTTCTTAACAGAGACTGCCACTTACCTTTACAGAAAAACAAGCTTCTCCAAGAGATTGCTACTTGTTGTTGGTTATAAATCCCAAAGAGATGTTGATATCACAACATTGCTGGAGAAAGGATTATGTCTTCAACGAGAATCTGCAAAAGATTCTTCCTACGAGACACGGTGCAAAATAAATGCACGCTCAAACTAGGTTCAACAACCTAACCTGTTAGGGACCAAAGTTCAATCTAGGAACAAGCTAGAAAGATACGGTCAAACAAGACTCCAACCATTAAGGAATGAGCTCGAATGGGGATTTATCTTATCCAAGCATGGAAAAGATAACTAAACTAACCATCATCCACGAGAACCAATCTCTGTGGGGAATTCAGAAGGATGGGCCCTTTATGCCTAGGGCTGACAACTCTATTGGAGTGAATAGACAAACCTAGTCACTTGGGGAGATAAATGCCAAAGTGAACAACGTAGGTAAACACCGGAAAGGGAGCAAAAATGTTAAGATGCTATGTATATGCTTATGCTTATGCTGACAAAACAGACAAAGGAAGCGAGACTGGAGATGAAATAAACATCTTGACAAGGATACCCAGCCAATCTCATCAGATAGGACAATTACTGGGGATGAACATGTAGAATCAGCAGCTCTACTCCAAGGTTAAGACCTTCTCTTTATGAAAAGTTTTGTACCACTTGGTATAGCATCACGACTTCACTTAAGATTGCCATCATGAGCTTAATTTCTTTACTGGATGAGGAAGATCCATGGAGATTTTCCAAGATCGACTGAAGCAGCAATTTACTGGGGAGCTGGCAAAGGATACCACAAGAATAGAGTCATTCTGCGTCCTGACTTGCATGATGATCGCCATAATGAACAACAGCTCTTGTAACAGGTAATCTTCAAATCTTCTCTGCCCCAGATTGCATGGTATGTTGGGAGAAAATACCAAGAGGATTTTACAGAAGAATCGGCATACGAAATGCCTCAATATCTTCAAACTCTTAGATTCATAAATCTCGGTGTAACTGTCCCAGATTAACGGCGTTTGTACAACAAAGTCTTTGAACCTGCTTTTCAGACTGGTTGATCTGTGAAGGAAATGCCCCAGACTAACTGACCTTTGAGAGATTTGTCGAATCTCGACCTGACTGCTTATGATTAACGGTATTCACAATACAAAGTCCTCTGAGTGCGGTAGTAGCAACTGGGGAACAAACTTGCCCCTGTTGGTAGGTCATTGGAGTCTAAACTTGTCATAAGATGACCTCAAGAAGGCTTGCCCCAATATTCTGAACTTTGAAGAGTTTCTGCCCCTGATTTAGTAGCTCTTGGGATGCTTGATCTATGGAGGAGATGCCCCCAGACTAAGCCCTTTATCAAGTCAAATTCCCTAGCTGGCTGCATTTGTTGGGATTCCTTTGATATTGAATTGTCTTGCAAACAAGTATTGTTCATTAAAAATTGGCAATTTCAATTTAACATTCATGCAATCTTTTGAAAACAAAGTTTATTGATGAAACACACATGGTGGAATGATTAAATAATCAAACACAACGCAGATCTGGTCATTTACAGAATGACAGATTTTGTGATCAACACACACACATTTAGCAAAGATCATTAGGAGTCAGGTTAATCAACTTTGTTGTAGTATGCTTTCAAAATAACCTTACCTCAATTAGGTCCTTTAAGGGTTGTAACGTGGCCTGGTTCACGGTTTATGAAACAAAGAATAAAGGCTCAAAGTTTATTTGTCCCACCCAATCTTCGTGATGAACTCCAATCCTACTCTCAGTTAACTTAGGTCATACATTCAGATTCCTATAGGCTAGGAATTGAGCCGATGATAGTTGACTATGATTCAGACACCTTTGTAGTCATTATTCTCTTTGCAGAACTTAGTTATCCTTTATTGCCGAGGTTTTGAGACCTCTTCTTGTCTTTGCTTGAGGTTATGAGACCCTTTTTTTCTTTTTTTTTTACTGAGGTTTTGAGACCTCTCCTCGTCTTTGTTGAGGTTTTGAGACCTCTTTTTCGCCTTTGTTAAGGTTTTGAGACCTCTTGAGGTTATGAGACCTCTTTTCCTTCGTTGTCATTTGATTTGAGAGAGCTGACTAGTGTCTTGCGTGAAGTGCTTGCATTCGAGTGCATAACCGAGTTAAACTGAGAAATACCCTGCTCCAAGGTTGAGATTTAAGGGTTTTTTGTGTAAGGAAAGAAAACTCCTACTTCTAGGCTCGAAAGGTTAACGAGGGATTATCTTCCTTATTTCTCCAGTGTTTGGGAAATAAAACAATGCCTTACATCATCGGAAAGGTTTAATCGAAAGCATACCACAATAATTATGGATATGATGTTTTCATTATCCTCCCCAATCTTTGCTTTAGACAAACAGTTTAATAAGTGGAGAGAAACAAGATAAAGATATATTTTTTGTTTTTATGAGTGAAACGAATGGACTTAATCAAAAGGTGCACAAACATTTCATTAATCTTGCCAATTTGAAAGTAAATCAAAGCTTATAAGCAAATACAAATTCAAAATGCAAAGGAAGAATGATTGAAAATACTGAAATGAACAAAACACAGCCGACTTTGGCGAATTGATTTCAGAAGATTTCAGTTTCCGAGCCCAAAGATGGGAACACCCTCACCACGGATCATTAGTTCCTTGTGATACAGAATCCTGAGAGGCCTAGCTAGCTTTTTGCCTTTTGCTTCAAAAGTTGAGGTATTGACATCTGACGTACCTTCCTGAGGTTGCAGCGTCTTTAGCAAACTTAGCAGCCTTGCTTCGAACTCTTTGCACTCTTCGATGGGATGCCCTATTGTCCCAGTATGGAATTTACATTCAACCTCCGGGCAATCTTCTTCAAGGATCAGATCCCTATCATAAATTAGCCTTTGCACAGTAGCTTCTAAGGCTCGGCAACCATCCAAGTCATGCCCTTCGTCCCCCTTGTGGAATTCACAAGTCAGGTTTGGATTATGCCAAGGTCCTGGCACCGGGTTGAGGAGTCGAGGAGTTACCAACTTGTTCTGCATCAACAGTGGGAATAGTTTGCTCAAAGGCACATGGATAGACTGGCAGTTAACTTGGCCTCTTTCGATAGGGTACTTCTTCTTGCTTTGGTTTCGGGAAACTCAAGGAGAAACAACCGTTGGAGGTTGGAATGCCCTTTTGATAGACACCTGGTGACGATGAGATTCTGGTACAAGACCAAGATCAAATGCTGGATGGTATGAAGTTTCTCCAAAGGCAGATCCTTGGCATGGGAGAACCATGCAAGATGGCAAAGGATTGTTGATTTGAATTCCTTGAGGCGTGAATGAGATCCTCTCAGAGTCTAACAGATTCTGAACCTTACTCGAGAGCACCTTACAGTCTTCAGTTGAATGCCCCTATGCCCCAGCATGGTAGTCACATCGAGCATTGGCGTCAAAGCCTGGTGGATACGGAAATGGTACTGACTTTAATTCTTTTGGCACTATCAATCCTCCTTTGATCAAAATTGGCAATATCTGACTATATGACATTGGTAGTTGAGTGAAATTTCTTTCTGGCTTTCTTGGCCTTGGTCGTACATGCTGGCGTGGTTGAAGGTGGTCTGGCCCTTGATACCTAGGAGGTCCTTGAATTGGAGGAACCATAAGAGGCGATGAACTGACAAACTCTCTGGGAGTAACAGGGTGAGCGTGCTCCTCTTTTTTCATCAGAGCTTGCAAAGTTTCCAGAACCCAATTCATCTGACCTCTGAGGATTCTGACTTCCTCTTTCAAATCTTCCTGGTTCTTCAGGATCTCATTCATTGTTGCCATTGGTCTAGAACATGGGCTGGGTATCCGTCAGAGACAGAAGAAGAAGAGACTCAAGGCTGAGAAATGCAAATGAGATGCGGATGCGCATGGGATGCGAATGCAAGCCAAATGGTTTCAAGGAACTCAAAAGCGAGTTGCAAACTTTTTGAAAGACTGAAAAGTTTCATTTTTTAAAACCATGATCTCTATTGATCCTTGCAAAGGAAAGAACGTCTGAGTTCCTTGAAACCAAAAGGGCTGTCATGATGGGATGAATGTATGCACAAACATACAGATATTCACATATATGCATGAGCAAACAAGAGAGGGATTAGGTTTGAAGATCACGAGCATGGAGCCATGGTCTACCCATCCCAAAAGGTGTGTACTATGGGTTTTCAATTCTGCAGAACAGGGTTCTAAAGAGTTCCCAGAGTCGACAACCTATCTTTTCAGATTTTATCGACTTCCCAATTGCTTGGTAATCAATAATATTCTCAAGAGAGTCTCGTCTGAGTGTAGTATCGCGTAGCAATCATTTAGGATTACTCCCTCACAATCATCGCACTACATCCTAAATAGGCCATGTGGGGTAAAGGGGTAACTAAAGGTCATCAGTATCCCTGGCACCAAAGTTGAAAGTAGTAACGCATTCAAGATTGCTCGTTCAACATATACCACCTCCAAGAGGGCCTAAACTGAGTGTGGAACTTCAAGTCAACTCCTTTGGGATTTCTCCCTCGAAGTTTCCTTGACTATGTCCACGATCCTAATCAAATGTACTCTCAAGTCCGGGTTTGGACTTATCTCACCACTCAATAGTACCATGCCCACAGAAGGAACCAAACAAATATACATATATATGTACAAATATAGTAAGCAAGCATAAATAACATAAGCAAAACAAGGTAGGCTTAACCCTCAAAAATGGAATCTCCCCAGTGAATTCGCCATTTCTGTTGCGGTGAGAATCAGATAATAAGTTATTAATTAACTTGCGTCACATTTCTTTGAATTCACCACCGACTTTGATTTATCCAAAGGAAAGGTTCAAGATCGAGAAAACCTAAAGGGGGGAGATCTAAGGTTCGGGGGTTGGTTATACTAAGGGAAGGTATTAGCACCCTAAGTATCTGTAGTACTCTGCAGGAACCTCTTGTTTAATTTGTGTTATGTTATGTTTGCTTGCTAAGGGATCTATGCTAAGGTAAAGACCTAAGGGTATGTACACTAAGTTTGCTCGCCAAGACGTCGCATCTTGTGGCTACGTATCTGACTAAAGAATCAGAGCAACCGTAGTCACCTAACTAAGGGTGAAAGAGGAACCATTGACTATGGCCAAAGTTCCAAGGGGAATGAGTATGAGCTCATGTAGAGTTTAAGAAACTCTCTAGTCTAAGTTGTAGAGGTATATGGCTATGAGGCCAAGGGGGGAAGATGGCTATGAGGCCAAGATGATAATGAGTTATCTATGACTATGAGGTCAAGGTAAGATGGCTATGAGGCCAAGACGATAAAGAGGGCTATGAGGCCTAGGTGATAAAGATGGCTATGAGGCCAAGATGGGATGATCTATGAGCTATCTATGACTATGAGGTCAATAGAGAGACTTTTTTATGACTATGAGGTCAAGGTCGGAAGATGTTACCTATGATTATGAGGTCAAAGGTTTGCCTATGACTATGAGGTCAAAGGTTAAAGATGACTCTATGACTATGAGTTCAAGAGGGAATCCTATGACTATGAGGTCAAAGGAAGAAAGGCTATGACTATGAGGTCAAAGCTTGCCTATGACTATGAGGTCAAAGGTTAAAGATGACCCTATGACTATGAGGTCAAGAGGGAATCCTATGACTATGAGGTCACGGAAGAGTGGCTATGACTATAAGGTCAAAGCTTGCCTATGACTATGAGGCCAAGGTTGAAGAGATAACTCTATGACTATGAGGTCATGAGAGAATCCTATGACTATGAGGTCAAGGTTAAATATGTTGCTAATGACTATGAGGTCAAGGGCTACCTATGACTATGAGGTCAAAGGTTAAATATGTCCCTATGACTATGAGGTCAAAGCTTGCCTATGACTATGAGGTCAAAGGTTAAAGATGGCCCTATGACTATGAGGTCAAGAAGGAATCCTATGACTATGAGGTCAAAGGAGAATGGCTATGACTATGAGGTCAAAGCTTGCCTATGACTATGAGGCCAAGGTTGAAGAGATAACTCTATGACTATGAGGTCATGAGAGAATCCTATGACTATGAGGTCGAGGGATAATAGTGAGCTATCTATGACTTTGAGGTCAATAGAGAGACTTTGACTATGAGGTCAAAGGAGGATGGTTATGAGGCCAAGGGGAAAGAGCCATGATTATGGGGTCAAAGCTTTACCTATGACTATGAGGTCAAGGTTGAAGAGATTACTCTATGACTATGAGGTCAAGATGGGATCCTATGACTATGAGGTTAAGGAGGGGTGGATGCCTAAGACTACGAGGTCATAGGTAGTAATGAGCTTTCTATGACTTTGAGGTCAATAGAAAAACTTTCCTTTGGAAGGAAGGGGAGGGATAACATCTTGTAAACAAGAGTTACAGTGGATTTGAAATGTAATGAAACACATGAGTTCAAAAACTCCAAAACAGTAAGCAGCAATCAACATATGAAATAGAATTTCAAATATGAATATGACAACAGCAAGGATCAATGGTCATATAAATATGACAAGTATGGCATAGAAAACATTCTCACAGTTTGAAAACGAAAACATTTAAAGTCATGCAACTTAGCAACAGAGGCTAAAAAAAATATATAACGTTCTTATGATAAGGTTTTGTTTAAAGCCAGGGAGTAATTTCCAAACAAAGTTCACAAGTTACAGCATATTTCAAAGAAACGCTTTTTCTTCTCACGTCTTTAAGAAACAATTGGTTTTATTTGCAAAAGAAGTCTAAAGATTAAAAAGAAATTATGAATAATTTTATTGCCTTGAGAATATTAGAAAGAAAATAAAATGAGAGATAAACAAATGGAATAAAAAAGAAAGAAAGACAAAGAAAAAAAGAAAAGAAAAGAAAGAAAAAAAAAGAATTAAACAGTGTGGCACCCGCCACACTAATTACATGGCAGGCGCCACACCCACCTAACCACTAGTGGCTTGCGCCACTTCCTCATGGTAAAGGGTGGCTTGCGCCACCTCCATCATCTTAAGGGTGGCTTGTGCCACCTCCACCCATGGCAGGCGCCATGTGGTTTTTTAGTGTGTGCTTTATTTTTTTTATTTATTTTGTGTGTTAATGGTGTGGCGGATGCCACTTAAGCATGCTGGCGAGTGCCACTACAAACTTTTTCTTATTCAGTTTTCTTTTAAACACAAATCCAGAGTTCACGATATCTCAAACAAATTTACACATTTATGATTTAACAGAATCAACATTAACAATATTCATCACCAAATCAGATATTATAGAAAATATGGTAACAGTATGAGTAAATGATCACAGTATTTTAAAACAAAGTAAAAACAGAGCATGATACCTAGTGGAGAAAGTCCACTGCTTGTTCACAGGTACGAGTTCTGGAAATACTGGATGAGCTTTTCCTCCTTCCAAGATCAACTGCTTACAAAGCTAACTCTTTTCTCCTTTAGTTTCCCAAAAAGAATCACTAGTCACTGATGGTTAGGATGTTGTGTATTGGATGGTTTGAAGTGTTTACAGAGGGAATGAAAATGGTAAATTCCTTGCAAGTTTTTGAGGATTACTTGCAAGATTATGGAATGGGGAAGTGGAGAGATTTTGAGAGAGTTTTCTTGTATCTTTCTCGGTGTTTTTTGTTGTGTGTTGAACAAAGGAGAAGTGGTCTCCTTTTATAGGCAAAACAAATTGGTCAGGGTATTGGAGACGCAGTGGACACAAGCTTTATCCGTAGAGGAAAAAATTAGGGTTTGCATCTCAGTCAACCTTGTAGATCACCATGCTGAACCATGCAGTGGAGGATATGATGCAGGTCTGTTGCTTTCATCCTTCAATATCCACTCCAAAAACTCTTTTTATTGTGTCATGAGAGAGAAAGTGAAAAGAGGTAATAGTTGGAATTGAGGATTAAGGATTCCCTGAGCATGAATATGGATCTCTTATGCTGAGCCTCTTTTATTTCATTAATCCAATATGGTATCCCAGAAATCTTTTGGCTATGTCAGGAGAGAGTGAGCTCAAAGAGGCATTATTTAGTGACTTCACACAATTGCCTTACAAGCAAGGTATCTTCAGATTTTTTCAAATAATACAAGAGGCACATGGAATGGATTAAGTGCATAATGCCTTGTTGCTTAACCATACGGGAACACCATTTTAAATTCTTATAACTTTATGGCCTTTGATTTAAATGACAACATTTTGGGCCCAATGGAATTTTGAGATAAATCACATGGCCATGAAGAAAGAAAATGTCACGGGAATAAACTTAGGAAATTCCAAGTTACAAAATCTAATCCTCCCATGGCACCAATTTGAGATGTTGCACTTTGGTGAATATTTATCCCAATGAAAAATTCTTGCACTTGAGAGAAAATCTTTAAGACCCATAGGTGGATTCCAAGGATGTTCATTAACACATGGAATAATGCCTCAAAACTTGGGATCACACTTTGCTTGATATGTGTCATACCCCAAATGTAATTACAAGATGATATGACATCTAAGGGGTAAAATTTGGGGTACAACACTACCCACAAACCTCTTTGTTATTAGGTGATGAATAAAGGCTTAATGAATGAAGACCGTGCCATTTTTGAAAGGCCAGACATGGCCATGCAACAACACCTGAAGCCTCTGTATATAAGGGCCAAGGTAAATGGCGTGGGGATCAACAAAGTTATGATCGACTGTGGAGCATGTGTCAATGTTATGCCTCAGCCCCTTTGGGGAAAATACGAAAATTTACCATAGATTTAGCCTATAACAACATGGTATTGTCCAACTATGAGGGCAAAACTAACAAACCCTTAAGGGTCATCCAAGTCTATGTAGTGGTGGGAACTACCACAAGGCCAACATTATTTGTGGTGGTGCCGGCCAAAGAAAACTACAATTTGCTACTAGGTAGAGAATGGTTTCATGGAGCAGGATGCGTACCCTCGTTGATACATCAGAGGATCACCATCTGGAAGCCTGATGGGATTGTCGAAACCATCAAAGCAGATCAGAGTTTTTTTTAGAGCAGATGTCAATCACATCAACATGCTCAACTTTGATAGGAAATTGGTTAGAATTTCACCATGTAATATTGTCGGGGAGGGTATAACTTTGAAGGAAGTGAGGTATCTTACACGGTGAACCTACAACCTCAATACGGGTTTACCTGGGAGTACGAAACTATCAGAGGTTATAACCGTTGGTCTGAATCTAATAAAGATCATGATTGAGTCAGATGCATTGACTCGGATTTCAGCTTATGTGGCTGAAAACAAAATATTGGCGGCCTTGGAGGCCGAATCTCAACAAATATTGGTTGTCGAAGCCATTAAGCCTGAGAACTCTTGGTCACATCAATATGGCTTTATCGGACAAACAAAAGCTTTAGAAAGCCGGAGGTTGGATTGCATCTATGATGATGAGCTTTTGGGGTTCAAGAAAGACCCAACAATCTCGACCAGGAAAATATAGGTGCAGGATACTTTAGAAGAGATAGATTTGGGAAATAGGACAACAAATTGGCTGACATACATTAGTGTTATAATTGACCCACACTTAAAAGCAGAAGTAATCAAAGTGCTAAAGGAGTTCAGAGATTACTTTTCCTAGAACTATGATGAAATGCTTGGACTCAGTCGTGATCTAGTCGAACTAAAGCTACCAATCTAACCTAACAAGAAGCCAGTGAAGCAGACCCCACAAAGGTTCGTGCCTGATATCATGACCAGAATCAAAGATGAGATCGAAAGATTGCTCTGGAATAAATTCATCGGGCCTGCCAGGTATGTCAAATGGCTTATTAATATTGTTCCAGTTATTAAGAAAAACGGTACCTTTAGAGTCTGCATAGACTTTAGAGATCTTAATGCTGCTACTCCTAAAGACGAATATCAAATACTAATGGCTGAGATGTTAGTCGATTATGCATTTAGAATCAAATATTTAAGTCTCCTTGATGGATACTCTGGTTACAAACATATTTCATTGTAGAGGAAGACGTAGCAAAAACGGCGTTTCAATGCCCCGAGGCCTTGGGCACATACGAAAGGGTAATGATGCCTTTTAGCCTGAAGAATATTGGTGCTGCTTACCAAAAAGTAATGAACTCTATGTTTCATGACTTTATTGAAACATTCATGCAAGTGTACATTGATGACATTGAAGATGAGAAAAAGTACACAAAAAGGGGGGTTGAATTGTGTTTTCCGTTTTCTTACTTTGCATCTGATCAAAGTTCAGAATTTAAACTGGTGTTCAAATTCTGATTATACTTAGCAGCGGAATATTAACAGAAGAAAATAAATAATAGCAGAAGACACAAAGATTTATATTGGTTTCTCCCAAATGAGAGTATTTCAGTCCCCTTGCTTCACAAGAGATTTTCACTATAACCAAATCATGATTACAATCGCTTATGCATTATGCATAAGACTTTTACAATGCTCAAACCCTAAGTCCAAGACTTCTTGCTTAAACCCCTAAGGCTCAAGACTTACTTGCTCAAGTCCTACAGACCCAAGACTTCTTGCTTAGACCATCAGCCTAAGACTTTCCTACTCAGGCCCCTCAGACTCGAGACTTCTTACTCAAGCCACACTGGCCCAAGACTTCATGCTTAAACCCCCCAGGTTCAAGACCTCTGCTTAGACCCTCGATCCGAGACTTCCTTACTTAAACCCCTCAGGCTCAAGACCTGCTCAGACCCTTGATCTGAGACTTCCTTGCTTAGGTTCCACAAACCCAAGACTTCTGCTTAATCACTCCACTTGATTAAGACTTTCATTGCTCTAGCACATAGCAGGAGATTTACATGGCTCAAGCATCTTGGAGAGAGACTTTAATCTAAATTGCTAAACAATATGTTCAGCAGAATAGAGAACAAGGTGTACTTGATACAAATATCAGAGGTATAGGGAAATCACCGTAACAAAGACCTAAAGCTCTTAAGATTTCTAAGATATTCAATGTGTAAGAAGTCTTAAGGCTTTTACAATTACAACCTACAACAAAAATTCTGAATAACTAATTGTGTTGATAATTGATGATCTTGTTACTCCTTCATCAGGCTGATCCTTGTTGAAGATTCAGTTTAAACCTCCAGTTACTTATATGGCATTTGCAGAAGACTAGCCGTTGGAGAGATTACTTGATCAAGTGTCTTTGCTTTCTCCATAGTACAAGAGACGTTGAAGATAGATACACCAAAAGATCTTGATCCATTGTGTATCGTGTTTAACCATTGGTCTTCAAAGAGTTTTTGTACTGTAAAGCCTTTGAGAGTAGATATCCGTAAAGCATTCCAACTTTTCTTAAGCCATGTAAACTAAGACTCTAGATGACAAACTGATTTGACAATGCAGCTTGCTTTCTGCAGTATGAATAGCTTCGGCTTTATCACTAACTTTGAATGATCACCAGAAGCCAATTTACATTCACCAAGTGTAGAGACAATAATGTTGTTTCTTCTGATGCTGAGACCTTCAACTTTAGAGTCTACACTAGACATCAATTAGAGAGTATTCTTCAGATTTTGCACCACCAGAAGCTAGCAATTTAGCTTCTCTCAAGTGTGCCTTTGTATATCAGATTCTGAATTCTGAATTCTGAATATATATATATATATATATATATATATATATATATATCTCCACAAGTATTAGAACTTGCATACAAGGAACACACATCAAATATAACCATTGTTCTTTTAATACTTTGTTATCATCAAAATCCAAGGAATATATATCATGAACAAATCTTGTTCCAACAATCTCCCCCTTTTTTATGATGACAAACATAAGTATTTAAAGGACAATGTTGGGCAGTTATAATTAGAGTATGAGGTTTGTAAGCTCCCCTTGAGTCGAATAGTCTAAAGTTGAGTTCTGTAAACCCATCCTAAGTACTATTTTCAAGAAAAAAGTATTTTAATTTTCTTAGTAACATTAGAGTCTGAGGTTTCTATGCTCCCCCTGAGTCAAATAGTCCAAAGTTGGGGTTTGTAAGCTCCCTCTTAGATCTATATTTAAGAAAACTAAAAATAATATGTTAACTTCCTTTGACAACATTAGAATACGAGGTTTGTAAGCTCCTTCTAAGTATGATAGTCTAAGGTTAAGTTTTGTAAGCTCCTTCTTAGTTCAATGTACAAGAGAGTTAAAATGTGTCGCCCGGGAAAGATAACCATTATGTATAAAAACTCAAATGCAAAATATGACCATTATGTACAAACTGAACAGGTCTGAATGGGTTCAGTTTCTAGTTAAATACTTACTATCTTTTCTCCTCCTTTTGTCACATCAAAAAGAATAAAAAGAGAAGAAAAAAAGAAAAGAATTACAGTCATAAATGCATAACATGCCATCATTACAAGATTAGTTTCCAAGGAAGTGAAAACGATCAAGTAACAGGGGTCATTAAGGTTTGTACATTGCATGTTAAATATTTATTGGTCGTAACGGTTTCAAGAATCAAGCAAAGGATTTTATTCAGTCGTTTAGGTTACCCAAAAGCTATTATAAAAGCAACCAAAATCTAGTTCATTTTCATCAACAACTACTAATACGTTATGGAGTCATCAGCTGAGAGCAAGAAAATCTTTGTTATGACAGAAGTCATAGAGAGCTCTACGAGCCTGAATATCCAGAACCTTCAAAAGCCAACAGCTTCAGAAGCTTCTGCTACTGCTCTTATGCCCTCTACCCTAAACACTTCAGACGAGGCTACGTCAGCAGTACCTCAAAGACCAACAGAAGCAGGTCCATCAGTAGTTGTTTTAAAGCCAAAGAATAAGTCCATGAAGAAGACAATGAGGAAGAGACTCAACGAGATGTTTTACCATCTTGTTGTCCCAGAAGCAAAAGAGGAGAACATTGATGAAGATGAGCCAGATATCGATTATGGCAACAACTTCTCTTATAAGGCAATGGATGGCTTAGATAGGGATATATTCTAAATACAATCCAGTTCCTTATGTTTTTGTAATCCTTTATATTTAATTAATGAAAAGTTATTTTGACCAGTATATATTATGCATTCGTACAAACACTTCATTTACCCATTAGATTTTCTGATAAAAACATTAATGAAGTAATGAGATTACCAGAAGCAATAGTTAACATGTTAACAATATTAACTATAACTTGTTAAAAGAATCTTAATAGGTCAAAATACTAGACATCATTTCCATGAACCTGTATTTAAAATTGATTTGACTTAATCAATAAAAAATAATGAATACTAAAAGGTAATGGATGCAAAGACTCTATAAAAACCCCTTAGCAGACTCACTTTTATAATCACTTAATCTTCTGAACACCAAAATGTATAAGCAAACATAAATTTGGGTTTCAAAGAGAGATTTCAAAAAGATAGCCATGCTTAATGCAACAACTCAAGCAAACAAGAGTGATGTAGCAATTGAAGGATCTATAAGTAAGCAGATGACTTCAGAAGCAAACAATTCTTCAGTAACCTTCATTGAGAAGCACAAAAGAAGAAGAAATTTTAGGTCTAAACGCAAAAATCAACTGAGAAAGGAAGCTGTAGAGTTTGCAAAGGAAGAATGGCAAGATTATTTAGACAATCTAGATATGTCAGATGATCCTAGGGGAAATTCGAATGCCTAGAAAGTCTTAGTAATTTGTAATTACTTCTAGTTAATGAGAATGTTGCATTTTTAGAGTTTTTTTAATCCTATTTGTTTCATCCTCTTTGAACAATAATATAAATAAATATTTATAACAATTAAGATGCACAAAAGCATGAATAAACTTAGATTAACAATATGATTGCTTAACACAAAAAGTCTTAACAATTACATGACATAAATTTGCAGAAGTCTAACATCAGAAACTTTCATAGATAGCTTCAAACTTGTCTCTCCAGATTTTAGAAGAACCAGCCTATGAACTTATGATAACTCCATGTTGGACCAGTAGCTTTGAGAGAACTCGTCCATAAGGAATGAAGAAAGTCTTTCCCTTGTGAAAGGAAGAAAGAGTTCTCTTCAAATAGTCAAACATAACTTGAGGAAGATCAATCTACAAGTCTGAATTGAGAAGTAGTAGCAAATCCTTTTCAATAGGGTCCTCAAGGTCTAGATCCTCATCCTTAGGAAGCAAGTTTGAGTTCAGAATCTAATTTTAAACAACAGCATCAGGACAAAGATTTGAGACCAGATAAGTGTTAGATGGATCTACAAAGATACGCCAAGTAGGAAGATAATGTTCCTAAACAAGATTTCCTGGGATTTCTCCAATCTCCTCACAATTGATCACATTAGCAATCGATTTAGAGGTTAATGTTATAGAAACACCAGTCACTTTAGAAAGAATAACACACTCAGAATTCAACTCAACAATGGAAGCATTGATCCAAAACTCTTTTACAAGACTTGGATAAGTGAAACCATAGAGAATCTCAAATTATCCAGTCCAACTTTGTTCAGACATAGTCTTCCAGAAGTTAAAACCTAGCTTAAGTAACTCATCAAAATCCACAAACGTTTTCATTGATGACAACTAGTTAATTCAAAGGAGAATTAACTAGAGAATTCATCTGAGGTTTGGTTTGATCAACACACAACCAAAACAAAAAAAAATAGAAAAGAAAAGAACTGAAGAAGATTCTAAAGGAATAAGAATCTTGTTGAAAAAAGGACATAAAATGATGTTTCACAAGACAGGGGATGGAGATAATAAAAGTATATAAAAAAGAAAAACATTATTACCCAAAGGTTCTTATCCAGCAGATTTCCTGAATCCACTAGATGATTTTCACCTTTATGAATATTTAAGTAATATAAAAGTTTGAAAAAACCTTATACTTAAACGGCTTTATCAGAAGTAAAGAATCATTTTCTGAATCTTAAATTCTGATAATTTTCAGAAGCTATCACCATCAGAGTCTAGTAGATCTAGACTTAGAGAAAGACATCTTCTGTCAATCATCGGTCTTCAAGATTCTATTCAGAACCAAACATTTTCTCTTGAAACAAGAGTCATGAGTGATTAAAGAATATTAAATTAGTTTCTTTGACAACCAACAAACAGCAGTATCATCACAAAAGTGAGGAAACTGTTTCCATAAATATGACCATCATCTAGCTAATGATATATTCAGTATAGACAAATACAACATAGTTTCTTCTTAAAGATTTCTGAAGATTCTTTTATCAAAAAGAACTTCTCTAGAAATCTAACAGAGACTTTGTATCTACATATACACAAATATCTCATTGATTAAAGTAATAAGCTATAAAATAACAGACATAATTTTTTTTGTTATTTTCTCGGTCAGACTCGTATGAGTATTCAGATTTGACCATAGAATCTGAATACTACTTTGAGTGGATTCTGATTCAATGGCTGTTAAACCATTGACTCCACTTCTTTCACCAAACTCAGTACCTCTAGCACTTGAGTCTGGGTAGTTGACTATTCTTCCATCAAATATTGCAAACAATCTTTGATAAGCAACTTGGAAGATGCCTTTGCTCATTTCTTCAATATTTGCAGTAATTACATTTTAAATAATGATAATTATATTTCTATGAGTCCATACATGTTGGTCCAGACAAGTTTTCCTTTGCCTTATGCCACATTCTGATAGTAGTAACATGATTTATTCCAGAGTATCAGTCTAGGATGAGTCTTGATATGAATAAGATCTTATTCTTAGAAGAGTCATTAATTTCATTATCTTGGATTAAATCTTTTGACTTTGAAATCTTTGATAAGCAAAGAACCAGATGGCGTTAACTATCAGTGAATGGCATAAAACAAATTAAAGCACTGTCATGTAATTGATGGTAGAACACGAAGAAGAATTGAAGGTTTCTCATAGAATTGTCCTTTAATACAAATTCATTGATGACCCTCAATCAAAGACCAATGGAGTCACTTAAGATATCACCTTAAAGAACAGACTCCTTATTATCAAATATTGAAGCAAGATAGATTTGGCGTAATCTCTTTCTCTTCAATACTTGATTTTTATTCTAGGATTCAGATGCTTCTTCAGAAGCAGTAATGACTGGCAGAGCCAGATTACTCTTTCTTATGAATCTTGCACTAATGTCATCTTCAAATGAATATACTGTGAAAATCTCTGACATTAAGTTCTGGTAGTGTTTCTCCTTGTTCTTAGATTTGGGAAATCATTTGAAATACGAATATCTCAGAAGCTTCTGAAGTTACTCTTCTAACAACATATATCACGTTCCATTCAGCCAGTTAAAGAAATCTTCTGATTAGGAAGGTTAATTCCTCATCATCAAACATTCCATAGGAAGTATCCTTCAACAGGATTTAGAAAAGATAATCTGTTAGATAGCTTTTCATCATCTAATTCCATTTCTTTTCTTTGAAGATTGGAAGATAAACCTACAAGCCACAATAAGCTCAAGTTGATATGACTTCTTGAGTAAATGTGATCTCATGTTTGAATTCACAACAATCTTCTCAGAATTTGCTTGGAAAGATTAGATGAATTATAACTGGACAAGCTTCATAAATGATTCCCTCAAATCTGATCACAAGGATTTAAAGATAGTCTGAGCATTAGATGTGTCAATGATGTTGATATACTCAAAATCGAGATAAAGCACCTACCAGAATGCATCTACCTCTAAAGATATTTTCAGTACACTTCTTTAGAGCTGGTGAGAGAGACTTTCAAATTTTGATCATCCCTACACCATCAAATTCTATAGTACTACCTTTTTCAAGGGTATTCTATAGACCTTCACAAACCTTTATCAAGTCCAATGAATTAAAAATATATTTAACTTTTCCATCATTTAAATTCAGCGGAATCACCCTTTGAATATGGTAGGAAAAACAATGTAATATTTTTCATGTGGCACTTGATTCCTTCTTATAGGAAAGTCTTTAACATACATACTTTTATCATTGGATCATTATTTGCACCACTGTTAAGTGTTATGTACAGACCATGCTCTAATACCAATTAAAGGTGAGAAAAACTACACAAGATGGGGGTTGAATTATGTTTTCTGTTTTCTTACTTTACATCTGATCAGAGTTTAAAATATAAACTTGTGTTCAGATTTTGATTATACTTAGCAGTGAAATGTTAACAGAAGCAAATAATATTAGCAAAAGATACAAAGATTTATACTAGTTCGTCCCAAATGAGAGTAGTCCAGTCTCATTGCTTCACAAGAGATTTTTCACTATAAACAAATCATGATTACAATCGCTTGTGCATTATGTATAAGACTTTTACAATGCTCAGACCCTAAATCCAAAACTTCTTGCTTAAACCCCTAAGGCTCAAGATTTCCTTTCTCAAGTCCTACAGACCCAATACTTCTTGCTTAGACCCTCAGCCTAAGACTTTCCTGCTCTAGTCCCTCAGATCTGAGACTTCCTGCTCAAGCCACACTGGCCCAAGACATCCTACTTAAACCTCTCAGGTTCAAGACTTCTGCTCAGACCCTCAGTCTGAGACTTCCTTGCTTATGCCCCTCAGGCCCAAGACTTTTGCTCAGACCCTCGATCAGATACTTCCTTGCTTAGGTTCCACGAACCCAATACTTTTGCTCAATTAATCCACTTGATTAAGACGTTCATTGCTCTAGCACATAGCAGGATACTTACATGGCTCAAGCATCTTGGCGAGAATCTTTGATCTAAATTGCTAAACAACATGTTCAGCAGAATAGAGAACAAGGTGTACTTGATACAAATATCAGAGGTATAGGGAAATTACCATAACAAAGACATAAAACTCTTAAGATTTATTAGATATTCAATGTGTAAGAAATCTTAAGGCTTTTAAATTACAACCTACAATAGAAATTCTGCATAACTAATTGTGTTGATAATTTCTAATCTTGTTACTCCTCCACCAGGTTGATCCTTGTTGAAGATTCAGTATGAACCTTCAGCTACTTATATGGCATTTGCAAAAGACTAGCCGTTGGAGAGATAACTTGATCAAGTGTATTTTCTTTCTTTATAGTATAAGAGACGTTGAAGATAGATACACCAAAAGATCTTGATCCATTGTGTATCGTGTTTAACCATTGAGTCTTCAAAGAGATCTTGTACTATAGAGTCGTTGAGAGTAGATATTGAACGCTCAAATGGTTTGACTAAATTTTGGTAAAACATAATGTTGGGAAAGATGTTCCAACATGAAGATTTATGCCCCAGACCAAAGATGTCTAATGAAATGTCACAGCATGAAGATTTGACATCATGACTATCACAACAGGTTTTGTTTTTAAATATGTTCCAAGATTCAAGGCGGGATTGGCAGTGGATCAAGGAGAGAAGATTTGAAGCCCAAGACAGCAGAAGGCTATAAAAGAAGATCAAGACCTAGGGCAGGAGAGAGAGAATGACATAGACTTAGGAATCCTATTTTGTAAAGTAGGGTTTAGGTTTTGAGAGTCGTAGGTTTCTCTTGTAAGTATCCCTCTGTATCGATTTGATACATTGTGGTAAACATAGGTAATTGTACAGATTCAGAAACCCGTAGGTAATGAATCGTGTATTGTTCTTGGATGAAGCTTTTAAGCAAATCCAAGTTAACTTGTTAGTCAAGAATGCTTGACTGAACTTTGTATTGAAAGGGGTGTCTTTCAATAGGATGATATAGTTATTGTGACTATAACTGTTAGATAATCACAGGTTGTGATTTAGGGAGTGAGATGGGTTTCTCTTATCTAGGATGGAGTTCTTAGATAAAGTTTTCACTGGGTAGTGATAGGTAAACTAGGGGTGTTTACTATAAACCAGCGGTTGTTTACATAAAACTATACTACTGATAGTGGATTCTTCTTCCTGGCTTGGTATGCCCCCAGATATAGGTGATTTGCACTGAACTGGGTTATCATATTCTGTGTTTTTTATCATTCTGTATTTACAGTTCAGTTTTGATTAACAAATTGTAACATATATCGAAATATCTGTCTTGCTGCAGTTACTGATATTCTGAATATCAGTTTGTTGTTCTATTCCTGGTTAAAGATTGTGTAGAGAACAATGTCTTGACATGTGTTAGGACATCTGCTATGCCAAAATTTCAATTGGTATCAAAGCAGGCATCCTGTCTATTTCTGGACGAGATCTTGGGAGATACTTTCTGCGCTTTAAACAAGGAGGAGTTTTGGAGATCAGATTATTAACTCAGACATACTCAAGGGTATTAATGATGGGATAGATGTTATGGATCGAAGGTAACAACTACTGTTGGTTGTTCATGTTTTATGAGGAGCTGCTACAACAACTGCAGGAGAAGTGGCTAGTTCTCTTGTTTGAGTGTCTTATAAGATGTTCTGACATCTTATTAAGGCATGTTGAAGATGTTCCTTGGTGGTTCCGTTGCATATGTTTCTGATGGAAGAACTCTGGTATTTATGGGATTCTGGAGTTGTGACTGAAGACAGATGGTGGAAGATCTCAATTGTCAGCTTCTTCTGAAGATATCAGCATCTTTTTATTCCAAAGTCGAGAGCGATGGAATAAAGTGAGTTGTTGGCTGATGACTGTCATGGTGACTTGGTACTTGGAAGGTTGGTTCCATCTTGTATCCTGAATTCAGTTTGAAGATAATGTGAGTTGAGATTGGATTTATCAAGTTCATGCTCTAGGAATTTGATAAATTATTTTTTGGATAAGTTGTCAAAGATACTTGAGAATTCTCTCAAGTCCACTCATAAAGGCATCTCAGTCATGCATCTGGAGTCTTCTAGTTACTCTTCTGACTAGAGGGTGTTTCTGTGAAACATAAATCTGAAGAAAGTGGAGGTGATTTATTTTCACCATCCAAAAGTGCAAGCAAGGATTCATCTTTCTTAATCCTAAGGATGAATCCAATCTGAATGGAGATTTCAGAACTGTTGAGGTAAATAGGGTTCGTTCAGAGAGAATCTTAGTTACTTGAGTCAAGGGTGGCAGCCTTGGTATCTCAACACTTTGTTTGTCAAGGAAGATACTTGCAAAGATTGAACACTTGATAATTGTTCATGGAGTGATCTGTTGGAGTATGGCTTCAATAGTGAAACAGGGTTATTGAACAAGGATTTAAGATCAATTACTATTTGTGAAATTCACAAGTATTTAATTGATTATTCTTGTATTTGAAGTTCAAGATTGTTGATGTTCAACAAGATGTTGAAACATCTCTTCATCAGAGTTTGTGCAGAATCATGGGCGGGGTACTGCATACGCTTTTGGATCTATTTCTCTTGGGTGTTGACCTAAGAATCTGCTTCAGTCTAGTGTGGCAGAAGCATCTGATCTCTGGAGAGTTTCCTGGCAAGAAACTGGACTAGAAGATGGTGTTGTTGAAGATGAAGAAGAAAACATCATAATCTTGATGAATATTTCTTGAATCAGTTTATTTCTGATCTAGGAGTATTGGAGTGCAGCAGGTGTGTTCCAGTTGTTACTATAAGCATCTGATGTCTATCTAGAAAGTGTCCTGGCAAGAGAATTGTCCAGAATATGGTGCTGGTGATGGCACAACTTGGGTCAATTTATTTCTGATCTAGGAACATAAGAGCATGTGATCTTGCTCATCATAGAGGTCAAGAATAGGTGGCAATATTCTTGATATCATGAAGATTTCTCTATTTAAGGAAAATGGCATTCCTTTGGTATAAGCTGTGGTGTAGTCTATGACTACTTCTTTTCTGAAGAATCAAACTTGGCACGTTTTAGTTCTTTGGAGTTGTGAAGCAGATATTCATCAAGGTGTGAGCTTGAATTGAATACCTGTGATATGATTAAGCAGGATAGAGGTTGTCTACTCAAACTTGGTTGTTAAATCAAGTCTATGAGAACATGGAACTCTTATTCTGTTAAAGGGATGAGGTTCTTCTAAGTGGAAGAAGGAAGAGCTAAATTCTTCAGTTGGATGTCTGAACAGATGTTGTGACATCAAGCAGAAACTTCAGGGTTTTAGTTGATGTTGTGGAGCATCATCGTAAGATAAGTTGATCTTCTCAGAAATAAATGGAATTAATGCTTCTAAAGGGTCTATCTCATGCAGTTTGAGGGAGCTGCAAGAAGGAGTAGATGTTACATATCTGAGGCTTGGTGTATCTAAGATGGCTTGCTATGGAGTAAGTGGATTATGTAACTTGAATATTAGATTTCATTGGTGGATCAGAAGGTTTTCTGAAACTCTGAAGAAAAGCTAAGATTAACCAAACAGTGGCATTTGGTTGATCTATCGTGCATTCAAGCATGGTGCTTGGAACTAATTACTCTTGGGCAGAAGGGTAGTTGGTTGAAAAATCAAAGGAGGTTCTGGCTCTGTTTAATTCTTGGAGCTTGTGGTAGAAGCCCTAAGTTGATTATGGAAGATTACCTTCTTTTGGTGGATGAGAGTTTATTTCTCTCTGTGGTGGTCTGGAGTTCTTATTCATCAAGATGGTGGCGTAGTGTTGTCTGAAGATCTTCAGTTAGATTACTATGTAGATAGTAAGTCCAGTGGTGGACATATCAAGAACTATGTTGGTTTGTGTCTGTGATATGTGAAGGATGTCCTAACTGATAATAAAACATCATCTGGGTTTGTTGTCCTTGGATAAGGAGTTGAAGTTCTGTGTGTTTGGAACTTGATGTTCACATCTTGTCCAAGAAGAATTTTATCTTGTCATACGAGAGAATGATGGGTAAAGGACTGTCTCTGAAGTCTGATGTGAATGTGGTATCAGACTGAAGTGGATCATGGGTTAATTGCATGAAGGTCTGGTTTCTGATGTGTTCAGAATATGGTAGCTGATATTCACCAGTTGAATTAGAAGTGTTCTATCTTATCATATGGGAGAATGATAGATCAAAGATTGTCTTGGATCATGGGATGTTTATCCAGAAGACTGACTCTTGCTGAAGTCAGAATACTTGTGGAGAGGTGGTTTCTTCTGCTACAAGTCATGCTAGAGAGAAGTGGATCAGTTTGGTGCTTGTGGAGCAAATAAGCTAAGGATTTCTGGAGCATGTGTTTGATGTCATTCAAGTGTGAAGAACATCTGGGCGAGGTAGAAAACTAATGGGCTTTGTATGTCTCTTTGAGGAATGTGAAGCATTCCAGATTCAATTGGATTGTATCTCAAGGAACAAGGATATCTATACATGAGAATTCAGAAGGAATTCGTATGGTGTATGGATGGTTTCTGGACGAGAGGGATCAATGGTGATTTTGATCTCAATCCAAGAGTTTGTTAGTTGTAGTACAAGGATGTGTTCCTGGTACTCTCACTATATGATCATGAAGTTGTCATGGGATATCATGTGGTGTTTTTGGGGTGTTCCTGCTGAAGAAACGTATTTTGAGAAAGATAATGGGAGAACTTCTATATGTTAAATGTACTAGTGTGGTACATGGATTGCTTAAGGACCAGGCATTAGGTGAATGCGTTCAGCAGGTGTGTTGAACAAATGGTGCGCTCTTGAAGACATGAAGATGCGTCTTATGTTTTCCATTCATTTAAGGTGTTCTGCTTGCAAAGGAGCACTGTGTATCTACAACAGGGGGAGTTAGACTTCTATTTTGGATATATTACTGTAGTAGTGTAGATTGTTTATCGAGATTGTTTGTGGTTTCAATCAGTTTGTGATATATTGCCTCAGTTGAGGATGATATGTCAGACAAGATGTCGTGACATTGCTCTACTGGTATAAGTTCTAGGTGGACTTATCAGGTTGTTCTGATTCTGTCATTGGGTGTCAATGGATTGAATCAGAAGTGATACAAGTATCTTGGGAGTCTTGGTTGCTGTCTGAAAGAATTTGTTTTTCTCTACATATTGGAAGATCAATGGAAGCATTATGTTGATATGTTAAAAATGTCATGATCAAGTCTGCTAATTCTGGATTAAGGAATTGATTTAGAATAAAGAGAAGAAGGTTGTAATTATCTTTGTATAACTTGTTATGTCTGTGCTAGATGAAACAATGTTGTGGGGTCTATAAATCTTTGATGGAAATCTGACAAAGTCAGATTAGGTATCAGGATATTGCTCAGAATCTGTTTCAGATAAAGACAATCAAAGGGACAGAGGTTTCAAGGATAAGTCTGAAAAAGTGGAACCTTTCGAAACTAACTTGGCCAGTGGTTATTGCATTCATTGACTAGTCTGATGTCTCATTCAAATGCCTATGTAGCTTCTTCAATATTTAAGAAGGGTCGTGTTGCTTGTGTTGCAGAACATCTCTCTTGTTAAATTGAGAGCAAATGGGTTTTGTCCGTGTTTGGGTAAGCACAGTCTGGGTATGGGTCTGCATGGACCATTTTTTCCAACTTTTGGCTAAAAAGGGGGAGAATGGCTTCTTGCTTACTGCTGAGAGGTGTATGTGCATCTGTGCTGCTGATTTGAAAAAAAAAAGTCTCAATGTCTCAAAGGATGTTCTAACGTACTGGGTTCTAACATCTTGGGAAGTTGTGTTTTGTGATCAGAGTTAGGAAGCAAGTATGTATTTGGTGTCACAAGGGAATGAAGAGGGTAAACTCGAAATTATCTTCTCCCTCTTCCTTGACACTTGCTTCAGGTTTTTCCACTGCATGCACCATCAAACTGAAGAATGTTTTAGCCAAAATTTGTCAAAAGGGGGAGATTGAAAGCTTCAATGGGTTGCCTAAATTTTGGTAAAACATAATGTTGGAAAAGATGTTCCAACATGAAGATTTTGCCCCAGATCAAAGATGTCGAATGAAATTTCACAGTATGAAGATTCGACATCATGACTGTCACAGCAGGTTTTGTTTTTAAATCTGTTCCAAGATTCAAGGCGGGATTGGCAGTGGATCAAGGAGAGAAGATTTGAAGCCCAAGACAAAAAAAGGATATAAAAGAAGATCAAGACCTAGGGAAGGAGATAGAGAGAGAGAGAGAGAGAGAGAGAGAGAGAGAGAGAGAGAGAGAGAGAAAATGACATAGACTTAGGAATCCTATTTTGTAAAGTAGGGTTTAGGTTTTGAGTGTCGCAGGTTTCTCTTGTAAGTCTCCCTCTGTATCGATTTGATACATTGTGGTAGACATAGGTACTTGTACAGATTCAGAAACCCGTAGGTAATGAATCGTGTATTGTTCTTGGATGAAGCTTTTAAGCAAATCCAAGTTAACTTGTTAGTCAAGAATACTTGACTGAACTTTGTATTGAAAGAGGTGTCTTTCAATAGGATGATACAATTATTGTGACTATAACTGTTAGATAATCACAGGTTGTGATTTAGGGAGTGAGATGGGTTTCTCTTATCTAGGATGGAGTTCTTAGATAAAGTTATCATTGGATAGTGATAGGTAAACCAGGGGTGTTTATTGTAAACCAGCGGTTGTTTACATAAAACTATACTACTGATAGTGGATTTTTCTTCCTGACTTGGTGTGCCCTCAGATGTATGTGATTTGCACCGAACTGAGTTATCATATTCTGTGTTATTTATCATTCTGTATTTACAGTTCAGTTTTGATTAACATGTTATAATAGATGTCGAAACATCTGTCTTGCTGCAGTTACTGATATTCTGAATATCAGTTTGTTGTTATGTTCCTGGTTTAAAGATTGTGTATAGAACAATGTCTTGACATGTGTTTCGACATTTGTGATCAGTGCATTTTAATGCAAATTCTCTTATGTTTGTATTTAGGCATTCCTACAGTTTATTTGATTGTTTTTATTATTTTAATGTGTTTTCATATTTAAGTTTGTTTCTACCTTTATTTTATTTTCGCACCTTATTTTTCAGCATCAACACTTATTTGATACCTTTCACTGTGTAGGTCATAACTTGGGCTACGGGATGCCGTTCTGCGCGTTCTACCAGTCGATAGAAAGCTAAGACAGAGATCTACAACTTTTATGCTTTATGAAGAAGCTGATTAGGAGTTAAAGATGGTCAAATAAGTCGTTAAAGTCAGAGCCCGAATTCTGATTTTAGAAAATAATCTGTTTCGGGTTGTTTTATGGGTCTGGTTTATGTTTCCGACCCAGTTTGAGTTAGTGGTGAAAAACCTTATTTTTTTATAAGGTTTTTAGTCGTACAATAATTACACACCTTCTTTTCACTATTCACATCTTTGCTTTTTGCTTTTGTACGAAACTTATGGAGAACTAACTTCTTCGGATTAATCAGCTGTAATCGGTTTCCGCCGACACTTTGAGGTTATTTTAATTTCCAATAAAATCTATTTCCTTTCAATTCTTCTCTGTGATATCTTGTTTGCTTAATTCAATTTATCTTAGGGTTGATTGATTTATTTTGATGATTGCATGTTCTTATACTTTAATCGCGTTTGCTTAATCCGCGTATGTTTCTCGTGTTTGCTTAATTCACGGTTACTACATCTCATCCGTTTGCTTAATTCGGAAATTAGGAATATGTATCGTATAATATCAATTGCGCTTGTTTGATTGTTATTATAATCGAAAAAGGGATAGAGTCCGCTTAGGAATTGGGAATTATTTGGATCGATGATAAGTTGGGAAACTAAAACAACAGATTAACCGTTCAGCTTATTTTGATAATCACTTTTTTTTACAATCACTTATTTTTATTATTTTTTCTAAATCGAAATTCAAACCCCCCATTGTTCCAATTATTGGTTAATAATAGTACAAGAATCCTTGTGATACGACATCCGAGTGTCGCTTCCCTTTACTATATTTTAAAAAATACTTGTTTTTGATCCGTGTGCGATAGCGGATCAAATTGGCGCCGTTGCCGGGGATTCTTGTCGATTTAGCCAATAGTTTAGTTTTAGGTATTGTTTGTTTTGATTTTTTGCATTTTTTTGTGTTTTCCTGCGTTTTCGCGTCCGGACGCCCCGTCTCGCGTCCGATCTAGTTAAAAAATTCTGGTTATAGGAAAATCGTCTCAGATTAGTCTGATTCTTTTTTGATTCATTAGTTAAAAAATCCAAAATTCGTCATTTTTCTATTTTTTATGAATTTTTAACTGTTTTCATAGTTTCAGAAAAATTCGAAAAAAATCTCAAAAATTTTAATTGACTTAATTAGATTATATTTCGTGTTTTTGTATTTCTTTATTTTATTTTAATCGTTTTTTTTTTTGTTTTCCATTTATTTTGCTGTTTTTGGACATTGCTGCTATTTTCCTATTTGTTGTTGCATTGCTGATTAGTGTTTTCTTATAATTTGTTTGATTCTGATTTTAAGTTTCATTACCATAACATGAGTGAAAAAAGAACCTTAAAAGAACTTGCTGCACCTGATTCACTTTTTGTCAATTTTCCTTCTTTGTCTGATTTTGATGACAATTATACTTGTGATGTTTGTACTAACACTCACATATGTTCAGTTTGTGCTGAAATTGAAGCTGCCTTACAGGTTGATATTTCTTATGAGATTTCTACGGACAAAGTTGATGTTGCAGATTTAAATGTAGTTCCTGCTTCCAAAATTTTGTCATCCATTGAGCAATCATCTACTTTAGAGCTTAAGCCACTTCCTTCAAATTTTAAATGTGCACTTTTAGAATTGGAAGAAAATTTGCCTATAATAATTTTGTGTAAACTTGAATCTGAACAGGAACAAAAAGTGTTGCAGCTATTAAAGAAACATAAGAAGGCAATTGGATGAACCTTGACTGACATTTCTGATATTAGGCAATCCATGTGTACGCATAGGATCTTACTTGAAAACGGAGAAAAAGCAGTGAGGCAGCCCCAAAGTTGGTCTAACTTAGTGAGTTTGGATGCTATTAAAAATGAGATCTACATTGCACCAGAGGACAAAGAGAAGGCCACTTTCACTTGTTCGTTCGACACTTTTACCTATAAAAGAAGGTTCTTTGATCCTGGAATAAAATGCGAAGGCATTACTAAAAATTTCAAAAACAATGGTCACTGCCCAAAGTTACTCAATGAGAGCCCTACTTTGGAAGAAGAGACTGTAGAAAAGCTCTCTTTAGGAAAGGCTGTTTATGCGATCACTTATCCACCTTGAATACTCGGGTGTAATCTTTCCTTTCTCTCACTCTTATTTTATATTTATGTTCTTTCATTGAGGACAATGCATGTTTTAAATATGGGGGAGGGAACCAATTCTATGTTTTGCTTTCTTTATTTTCTTTCTTTTAAAAAAAAATCATGTTTTTTCTTTGGTTTTTGAGTTACAAGTATGAGTTTTGTTCTTAGCTCTCTTGTCTAAAGACTTGTGATGTGATGTGGCCGATTCCTTTTTGTGCATTCTTAGTGTGATATGTAGGACTAAACTCTGAATTGTACATCATTAGTGGTATAAACCTTGTGAGAATTTGAGCCTAATAATGGATAATGCATAAAAACATCCATTCCTTTTTCTTACTTGTGTGTTTCACTCATGTTTGTTAGTCTCTAGAATTTGAATTGACTCTGTTGAAGCTTTTTGTTTACTTGTGCACATTGATATGATAAAGGCAACTTGTTTTTGTTTTATTTTTAGCCACTTAGCCAAAAAGCCAACCCTGAAAAATATTACCCCTTGTTGGAAACCCCTTTGAGGCTGTTTATCTTTTTTTTTTTAAAACTCATTACAAGCCGAAAGCGAAAAGCAAAATTATCACCCTAATCAAGGGGTCGAAAGAGTCTTGTATGGAGTTTTGTGGGGTTGAACAATACAATTGTGATGTTTCAAAGGTTGGCAGAAAAAAAAAATATATATATATATATAGAGAGAGAAAAAGAAAAAAAAAGAGAAAAGAAAGAAGGATGTCAATGCATTTTCCTTCTGAAAAAGAAAAAAAAATTAAAAAAATAAAAAATAAAAACAAAAAGAGGAAAAAATGGGAAAGTTGTTGTTTGAAGGTTATTAAAGTGTTTTTAGTTCAACTCCCTAATTCTCCTTCAATTTTCTTTTGACCATTTGAATTTTAGCCTAGTACCCCTTAGGATTTATCCTACCCTTACCTTGGCCACGTTACAACCTAAATAAAAGTCCTTTTGATCTTTGTGTGCATGTATTTCAAGTGTGGATTTAGAGTCTTTTCAAGCTTATAGTAGTACTAGCTTTCATGTTGTGCTTTGAGTGTAAATAGTTAGCCTAAACACTTGAGAGTTGAGTGCACTATATCTTGTGAGGATCCTGTTACTTTTGATGTACTCTTCGGTAAGCTGTTTTCGTATTTGTTTTGAATGTCACAAAAGAGTTGCTCACTAACACCATATTCTTGAAGCTTAGACTTAGGACTCTACTTGTACCTTGTATATTGAATACCTTTGGAAATGCATGCTCTGCTTTGTTTTGTTTTAAATTTTTGAAGTTATCATTTTGCTCGGAGTGCAAAAGTTCAAGTGTGGGGGAATTTGATCAGTGCATTTTAATGCACATTCTCTTATGTTTGTATTTAGGCATTCCTACAGTTTATTTGAGTGTTTTTACTATTTTAATGTGTTTTCATATTTAAGTTTGTTACTACCTTTATTTTATTTTCGCAGCTTAATTTTCAGCATTAACACTTATTTGATACCTTTCACTGCGCAGGTCATAACTTGGGCTATGGGATGTCGTTCTGCGCGTTCTACTAGTCGATGGAAAGCTAAGACAAAGAGCTACAATTTTCATGTTTTATGCAGAAGTTGATTCGGAGTGAAAGATGGTCAAATAAGTTGTTGAAGTCAGAGCCCGAATTCTGATTTTAGAAAACAATCTGTTTCGGGTTGTTTTATGGGTCTCATTTATGATTCCGACCCAGTTTGAGTTAGTGGTGAAAAACCTTATTTTTTTATAAGGTTTTCAGCTGTACAACGATTACACACCTTCTTTTCACTATTCACATCTTTGCTTTTTGCTTTTGTACGAAACTTATGGAGAACTAACTTATTCGGATTAATCTGCTGTAATCGGTTTCCGCTGACACTGAGGTTCTTTTAATTTCCAATAAAATCTATTTCCTTTCAATTCTTCTCTGTGATATCTTGTTTGCTTAATTCGATTTATCTTAGGATTGATTAATTTATTTCGATGATTGCATGTTCTTATACTTTAATCGCGTTTGCTTAATCTGCGTATGTTTCTCGTGTTTGCTTAATTCACGGTTACTATATCTCATCTGTTTGCTTAATTCAGAAATCAGGAATATGTATCGTATAATATCAATTACGCTTGTATGATTGTTATTATAATCGAAAAAGGGATAGAGTCTGCTTAGGAATTGGGAATTATTTGGATCGATGATAAGTTGGAAAACTAAAACAACAGATTAACCGTTCAGCTTATTTTGATAATCACTTTTTTTACAATCACTTATTTTTATTATTTTTTCTAAATCGAAATTCAAACCCCCCATTGTTCCAATTGTTGGTTAATAATAGTACAAGAATCCTTGTGATACGACATCCGAGTGTCGCTTCCCTTTACTATATTTTCAAAAATACTCGTTTTTTATCCGTGTGCGATAGTGGATCAATCTGCTATCTGCTATGCCAGAATTTCAGATATCCCTAAAGCATGCCAACTTTTCTTGAGCCTTGTGAACTAAGACTCTAGCTGACAAACTGATTTGACAATGCAGTTTTCTTTCTGCAGTACAGATAGCTTTAACTTTATCACTAACTCTAAATGATCATCAGAAGCCAATTTACATTCACCAAGTGTAGAGACAATAATGTTGTTTCTTCTGATGCTGAGACCTTCAGCTTCAGAGTCTATGCCAGACATCACTTAGAGAGTATGCTTCAGATTCTGCACCACTAGAAGCTAGCAATTCAACTTCTCTCAAGTGTGCCTTTGTATATCAGAGTCTGAATATATATATTTACAAGTATTACAACCCGCATGCAAGAAACACACATCAAATATAACCATTATTCTTTTAATACTTTGTTATTATCAAACTCCAAGGAATATATGTCATGAACAAATCTTGTTCTAACAGACATTGTCGTTAAATCTTCATCCCATGATGGTCACATTGATCCCCTTCGATAATTGTTCGAAAGGATGAGGAAACATGAGCTTAAAATGAACCTGTTAACATGTGCATTTTGTGTTCATGCAAGAGATTTTCTTGGTTTTGTCGTCCATAAGAAGGGCATAGAGATAAACTCAAACAAGACAAAAGCCGTACAAAATACTGAGTCTCCGACAAAAAAAAACTTCAGTCCTTCTTAGGGAAAATCAGCTTTCTAAGAAGATTCATTTTGAATATAAGTGGAAAGACAAAATTATTCTCACCACTGTTATGATTAAAGAAATAAGAAGGTTTCAGGTGGGGACCATAACACCAACAAGCCTTCGATGAGATTAAGAGGTATTTGTCGATGCCTCCAATGTTGTTACCTCCCATGATGAACAAAGCCATGAAGTTGTACATTTTTGCATTTGACTCGACAATTGGGAGTATGTTAGCCCAAGAAGATGATGATGGCGTCGAAAGAGCCATATATTATTTAAGATAAATCATGAATGATGTCGATACTCGATACACTATGGTAGAAAAATTGTGTTTATCTTTATACTTTTTTTGTACAAACTCAAGCATTATATAAAATCTTCAGACGTGTTTATTTATTCACATTTCGACATAATTAAGCATATGTTATCAAAACCTATTGTACATAGTAGAATTGGACAATGGCCATTAGCCCTGATTGAATATTCTTTAACTTATGCTCCTTTAAAGGCCATGAAAGGCCAAATTGTTGTTGATTTCATAGTAGATCATGCAGTAACAAAAATAGCGCAGAACTATGTCAATTTCCCGGTATGGAAACTATATTTTGATGGTTTCTCCCATTCTAAGGGAACAGGCGTGGGGATTTTTGTCATATCCCTAGTAGGAATTCCTACTAAGTATAAGTTCAAAATCAATGACCATTGTTCCAATAATGAAGCTGAATACGAAGCGTTGATCACAGGTCTTACCATATTATTAGACTTAGGGGCAACTAGAGTCGAGATCAAGGGTGACTCCAAACTGGTAATTAAACAGTTAACAAAGGAATACAAATGTATTAAGATAACCTGTTAATATACTTTGTCAAGGCAAATTCAATGCTTAAACTATTTGAAACTATGGATATTGAACATGTACCACGAATATGCAACCAAGATGCCAACAATTTGGCCCAAGTAGCTTTAGGCTACAAGGTACCTAAGATAAAATTAAAGAACTTGACCAAAGTGAAAGACAATCCGGTGTCAACTAGCGTTATCTGATCAGAGTTGTTAATGCCAAAACTGGTGGGGGCAGAGGGGTTACCAAAATTTTGTGAAACTTCTAAAATTTTTTAAACTTTTTCCATCGACAACATAACATATAACGATTAGTGAATGGAAATTGTTGAGTTCCTTAGAAACCCAACAGGAACAACAAATCGAAAAAAATAAAATATAAGGCGTTAAGTTACGTCATTATTAGAAACACGTTGTTCAAAAAGACACTACAAGCGGTGTTGCTCAAATGCATTAGTGAGAGCGAAACCTACTTGGCAATTTCTGACACTCACAGTGGATCGTGTGGTGCTCACCAAGCAGGCCACAAATTGAAATGGTTGTTACGTCGACAGGGGGTATACTGGCCCACCATGTTGAAAGATTGCATCGAGTTCGCTCGAGGGTGTCAAGAGGGCCCAAAAGATGGAGGAATACAACATGTGCCCACTAGTGAATTACAGTTGATCATTAAGCCATGGCCATTCAGGGGATGGGCGTTAGACCCAATAGGTGAGATCAAACCAGCGTCCTCTAAAAGTCATAGATATGTCCTTGTGGGCATTGATTACTTTACAAAGTGGGTCGAGGCGGCGCCTCTAACTAATGTAGACCAAGATACAGTGGTTGACTTCATACAAAGCAATATCATGTGTAGATATGGGACTCCTGAAACTATAACAATTGACCAAGGCTCAGTATTTGTCATCAGAAAGGTAATGGAGTTTGTTGCAGAGATGAGGATCAAATTCCTACCGTTGACCCCTTATTATGCATATGCTAACAGCCAAGTAGAGGCTGCAAACAAACACTACTACGTAAAACCCATTTAACAACGGTTGGGAATGACATATAATTACGCAGGCGAGGGCGTTGTTATGTAGATTGTCGTTGTATGTATGATACTTACAACCACGGCCTTGTAGGCTTTGTAATAAACTGGAAAGCGCGCTAACTATCACAACGAATTTTACAATACACCGTTGTAATAAAAATAATTGTCCTCGGTTCGATTCCCAGCAACGCAGTTTTGATATTTATTTTTTCCTGGACAGCGCGCCAGATATTATAACAGTTATGAAATATAACCGTCGTTAAAGTTTCTGCAAAATTAACAAATATGATCCTGCTTTTATAATTAATCCCATTTTTTACCTGTATTATTGTTCTCCATATCACAGCACAGCAGAAAAATACAATTCACATTTTGTGATAAAGTTTTCATAATAATATTAATCGTATCATATTCATAATATCACATATACCATATTACAGTTTATCAGAACAAACAACCTACATAAATAAAATATCACATATACCATATTACAGTTTACACACATTACATAACTTCACATAATTGTAACTTGGTGTATTGTCTCTTGGTGTCTTGTCTCTTGGCCTGGTGTCTGGACTCAAAATACCTATGATTTCAAATAATTATACTTGTTAGTAAAAATACTTCTAAACTATAACATACAATTAATATATTATGAATAAATAATAAATTACGTACTTGTTAATTTTCCCATATGCCTTCTTCATGATCGAGTCGTATAGCATGTATGGCATCTCCATCAACTTCATCATATGAGGTAGGAACTTGTGTTGTGTAAGAAGGTGTGGACGGAATATCAAGACTTTCATCACTAAGAGGAATGTATTTTCCTTGGAGAACGATTGACCATTTACCCAATTTGTCTGATGGATTGGTAACATAGAAAACTTGTTTTGCTTGAGAAGCCATGATGAATGGTTCTGTATTAAAAGATGCCTTGCCAAGGTCGACCCGGGTGAATCCTACGTCATCAATATCTACACCATTACTATTATTGGGAACCCACTTGTATTTAAATAAAGCCACTTTGAAAATAACATAATCAATCTCCCAAATCTCATCAATGACACCATAAAACGCGGTAGTTGCCAATACCGGATTCTTATCTTTCGAACTAGAGAAATACATCGATTCGGCTTCAACCATAACCCCACTATTTTGCATTGTACTACGATCATCTTTTGATTTTGTATAAAAGGTATAATGAGCAATGTCGTATACACTCCAGGTAATGCCACAAAATTTTGGCTCGTACGACAACCATTTAAGTATCTCGGATGCACTACGATCATTAGATACACTTTTATTAAACCAATCCATGAATCTATTGTTATGCTCTATCAACAATATCTTGTCACTCATTCGGGAATATTTTTTCTTCAAAAGTCTTTTGTGAGTATCTATGAAAGGTTGAACCTCATCTATATTATTCAATATATAGAAATGTGATTGAATAACTACATCCCGAGCTATTGACCTAACATTTAGACCTTGAATACCTCTTCCGTTTGTGTCAGCATGACGAGACTTTCGAATTCCTATAGAATCTGCATCCGACAAATAGTTTGTACAAAACTCAACAGTTTCTTCTGTGATGTACCTTTCAACAATCGAAGCTTTCGGTCGGCGATGATTCTTCGTATATCCTTTAAAGATCTTCATATATCGCTCTATTGGATACATCCACCTTAAATAAACTGGACCACAAATTCTGATTTCTCTTACGAGATGAACAAGTAAGTGAACCATAATGTCAAAAAATGATGACGGAAAGTACATCTCCAATTGACACAAGATTATGGTAGCCTCATCTTCTAATTCATCCAATTTTTTGAAATCAAGAACTTTATTACATATGGCATTGAAGAATAAACACAGTCTCATTATAGTTACTCTCACATTTTTTGGAAGAATTCCACGGATAGCCACTGGTAGAAGTTGTTGCATCAATACATGACAATCATGAGATTTTAAACCAATTAACTTGAGATCTTTCATTGATACAAGTTTCTTGATGTTTGATGAGTAACCTTGCGGAACTTTAATACCTTGCAAACACTCGCAAAACATCTTATTTTCCTTTTTAGATAGAGTGTGACATGCTGGAGGCAGATAAGTTCTTTTTCCTTTCTCTATTGGAGCCAACTGTTTTCGTATACCCATCTTCTCCATATCAAGACGGGAAGTCTTACTATCTTTAGTCTTGCCCGGAATGTTTAGAAGTGTGCCAATCAAACTATCACACACATTTTTCTCCACGTGAATCACATCAAGACAATGTCTAACATCAAGACTTGAACAATATGGAAGATTAAAGAAGATGGACCTCTTTTTCCATATATTTTTTGCAACTGTCCCTTTTTCTTTTCCTCTCTTCCCACCTTTTTCTTTTTCTTTCTTCCCACCTTTTTCTTTTTCTCTCTTCCCAAAGACAACATTAATGTGTTCCTGCCGTTGATAAACTTCATCCCCGGTTAAAGGTTTAGGAGCCTCACCAAACTCTTGGTCTCCATTAAAAGCCTTTTGCAATCTACGATAAGGATGACCCAGTTTTAGAAATTTTCGATGCCCAAGGTAAACGGTCTTTTTTCCAAACTCAAGTTGGTGATAAAAAGTATCATCTTCACATATAGGACACGCTTTATGTCCTTTGACACTGTATCCAGCCAAGTTGTCGTAAGCCAGAAAGTCGTTAATTGTGCAAAATAACATTGCACGCATATTAAACTTTTCCCCAGAATATACATAATCAACTTCAACGCCTTCATCCCACAAGAGTCGTAAATCATCAATTAATGGACTTAGATAAACATCTATGTCGTTACCAGGTTGTCGTGGTCCATAAATCATCATACTTAATAGTATATACTTGCGCTTCATGCACAACCAAGGAGATAGGTTGTAAATAGTGAAAAGAACAGGCCACGAAGTATGATTAGTGCTCAGATTACCAAAGGGGTTCATTCCATCGGTGGCAAGCCCAAGCCTAAGGTTTCTTGGCTCGACTCCAAAATCCAGAAACAACAAATCAATTTTCTTCCATTGCAACGAATCAGCTACATGGAAAATGTTTCCATCACGAATCCTTTCATCTACATGCCATCTAAGATTCTTTGCGTCATTCGAATTAGCAAAAAGTCTCTTTAATCGTGAAACTATTGGCAAGTACCATAACACTTTAGCAGGAGGATGCTTCCTACTAACATTGTCATAGTGATCATTGTCATCACCATTGTTAGCCTTCAGCTTGTAACGCGACACACCATATTTTGAACATTGAAATAAGTCTTCATACTCTTTCCGGTATAATATGCAGTCATTAGGGCAAGCATGTATCTTGATATACTCCAGACCCAGCGGACACAATATCTTCTTGGCCTCATAGCAACGATCTGGCAATTTGTTATCTTCTGGTAACATTTGCTGTAGCAATTCAAGTAATTCCATGAAACTTTTATCTGACCATCCATTTTTTTCCTTCAGATTAAACAACTTTAACACCGCCGACAATCGTGTGAACTCTGTGCATCCCTTATATAAAGGGGTGTCTTTATCACTACATAAATTATCATAAATATGAGCATTCATAAAAGAAGATTCCCCAATATCACGGAACATATCCTCTAGTTGATCTTCCATATATTCATCTTCCTCCACTCTTTGACTTTGTGACGCCCGACTTTCCTTATTATCCACCTCACCATGCCACGTCCATATTATATAATTTTGACATATACCATCACAACAAAGGAGATTGTGTATTTCTTTCTTTGTACCATTTTTTATATTCGCGCAAATAACACAAGGACAATAAAAGATACCATTATTGTCGGGAAGATGTTTATCAGCGTATTCAAGGAATTCACGAACTCCGTTCTCATAAACCGGACCTAATCTATTGGCTTTCATCCAACTACGATCCATTACAACTTCTGAAATTTATACATGTATAATAATGTGAATGATACACCAAAATCTAATCCAAAAACTCAAGCATATGCATATACAATATGAACAAAGAAAAAATCAATGAAGATGTACTCTCATACTAAACGTAAAGCATATGAAACATCTCATTCTGACTTTAGCATATACAATATGAACAAAGAAAAAAGGAATGAAGATATTGAAGAATACCGTACTTCGAAGCTGTAATCAAATGAACATAAGGAATGAAGATGTTGAAGAGTACCGTACGTCGAAGCTGAAGAATCAAATGAACGAAGACGGTCAATATTTGAGCATAAACCAAGAAAAAAGGAATGAAGATGTTAAAGAGTACCTTACTTCGAAGCTGAAGAAGCAAATGAATGAAGACGGTCAATATTTGAGTATAAACCAAGAAAAAAGGAATGAAGATGTTGAAGAGTACCTTACTTCGAAGCTGAAGAAGAAAATGAATGAAGACGGTCAATATTTGAGCATAAACCAAGAAAAAAGGAATGAAGATGTTGAAGAGTACCTTACTTCGAAGCTGAAGAAGCAAATGAATGAAGACGATCAATATTTGAGCTCCAAGTAAATGGATACGAAGAGGGTAAAGGTTATGGCGTCTCTGGCTCACTTGTTCGATTAGGGCGTTTTATGAAAGAAATACAGAATAAGTTTTGTTTTAATTTATCATTAAAGCTTTTAATCTCAGTTGGAGAAACAAACCGTAGTGGAATCTTAAGTGACACACGCTAAATGTATCCTAAAAAATGGAAAAAATGTGTTGCAGGGAATCGAAGCTTGTTACATTTTATTTATTACTACGGTTGTTCACCTTAACCGTTGTAAAATCATTTACAATTTATTTTTTAAATAATGGACTTAAGTGACACACGCTAAATGTACTCTAAAAATGGAAAAAATGTAGTTGCAGGGAATCGAAGCTTGCTACATTTTATTTATTACTACGGTGGTTTAAGTCGACTGTCATTAAATGACTCAGCTTTTGCCTGGGCGCGAAATTTTTAACCTATTACAACGGCGTAAAAGGATGCGTTGTAAGCCTGGCGTTGTTGTTTTAGCGTTTTGTAGTAGTGAAAGTTATCATAAGCTTGATAAAAAAGCACATAGGCAAGAAGCCTAGGAGTTGGCATACAACTTTGAATCATGCGCTTTGGGCTTGCATAACTTCGCCTAAAGAGGCCATCAATGCTGCACCTTTTTTATTCACGTTTGGCCACAATGCATTTTTGCCAGCAGAAATATGCTTACAATCGGTAAGAATTCAAAGGCAAGACGAAATCCCATCTGACCATTTTTGGAGTATGACGGTGGATGAGTTGGTCGACCTGGATGAAGAGAGACAACTCGCTTTATATGCCTTGATGAGGCAAAAGAAGAGAATAGTTGAAACTTATAACAAGAAGGTTAAGTCCAAAGTCTTCTCTGTCAGAGATTACATTTAGAAGGTTATACTTCCCCTCGACAAGAAAGATAAAACTTTGGGAAAATGGTCACCAAATTGGGAAGGACCTTTAAAAATTAATCATGTTTTTCCAATAACATGTATGAGATTGAGGAGTTAAATTATGATAATCGAACATTGCGAATAAATAAAAAATAGTTAAAAAGGTATAGGCATATGCTGCAGGAAGTCAATATCACAAAGGGAAAATAATACTTTAATGTAATTAATATGGCCAAAATGACAATGTTACAAAAAGGACAAAAAACTTGGGAATACTATTAAAAAATAAAAATAGAGGAAGACTAGAGCCCTAATGCTCGCTTCATGCCATTAAAACGAGTATACACATGGTTGATCCTCTGATCATTTAAAAGGTTTTTTGCTTTCAAGTACTCTAACTCCCTCTCCAAGGACCGCGTAGTTGTAGCTCGCTCTACGCCCAGGTTGATTTCTGCATCCATCAATGTTAAGACGGTCCAAGTCCTAGGTATCTATTGTAGCCTTTTTTGTCTTCACCCTCTCGACAAGAGACAACAAATAACTTATCTGTTGAGTCCATGTCTGAATGTTATTATGAAGGACGATAAGAGTGTCTTGATCATGGATCCTCTTCTTTCAGTATGCTAACCTCTGCTCGAAATAGGACACCATTTCACGTTTTTGTGACAAGGAACCAGATTTCTCCTCGACGAGGATGGCACATGACTTTTTAAGATTAGTCACTAAAACTGCTCAATCTAGAAGAATCTCCAAGTTTATGGCAAAGGCATAAATTATAGCTAAAGTCTCTGGCCGAACAAGATGAGACACCAATTCTCTAAGTTTGACAATAATGGGGAGACCATTGTCAACAACTCCCAAGAGGTCTAAACCAACTATCTTTGACTTCAATTGTTCAAATAGCTCATCAAGGTCGGGAGCCAAGGAAACATCATAAAAGGCAAGAAGAACATCATCAGATGGGCCGACAAGATGGTCAAAGGGCATTATTTATGCTTATGGTTACTTCCTTTTTGACCCAGATGAGCTAGGAGAGGATGTCGGAATAGGAGTAGTCGTTTGGCCTACCAATTCCTCCAGGATCGCGGGTCGCGAGCTAGAGTCAAGTGGTGAAAGGGCACGGCCTGACCTATCTTCAGTAGTAGGAAACGGTGATGGGTTGGAAGGAATTGCATGACAAAAGTGCGATAAGAGGTAAGAACTAGAATATATAAGAAATAAATACAGTGTTGAAGTACCTCTCTAGCATCTAGATTCATACTGGAAGAGGCACACCCAAGACCGAGAGTATGGTTGTTCTTGCTTCTTCTTCTCCTTTGCGAGAGGGTGCCTTCAGCCTCTATCCCATCATCCAAGTTGAAGGTAAGCACAAGCTCAATCCTGAACCTCACCTTAGCATTATCCTCCAGACAGCCAGGGTTCTCAGGTGGCACATCCTCATGGGTTGTTGAACATTTCCCCACTTTAGGATACGCAAAATGTATTTCCCAGGGATACCAGACTTAGGAGGTAAAGTGCGAGGCGAACCAGAGATCCCATCCTCATCGAAAATCTCAGATTCCTCCTGATCAGATAGACTTACAATAAAAAATAGTGGAGTTTAAAAAATTGCTAATGCTGGAGAAAAACACACATGTAAACCATATATGTGTGTCCATACGAAAAACAAAAGGTTTTTGAGATCGTTGCGCCATAAGCATTGGTTCCACCGCTGACTCATAGTAAGATCGCCACCAGTCCCTGGATTATTTCATACAATAGAGAGAGAGTGAAACCTTAAAACAGGGCGGGTAGAACGGTTTATTTTTGAAAGTGTTGAGGCATTTGGCCAAACTCTCCTCAGAAGCATCCTCTGTGGAGATGAACATCTAGTCTTCCGAAGGAATAAGAGACTTAGGAAGAAGCTGACTCAGGCCAAATTACTTGGCTACCAGGTTGGGTTGGTATGCGGCCAGTCTTATACCGTTCACTCCAATAGTAAGCCTCATCCATAAAGGAGCAGGCCGAAGGCACATCAGGACACCGCAGATTTCAACATTAGGACTGGGAAAAGGCTCGCGAAACCATGTCATACCATATTGTCAAGCAGCAAATGGTGCCATGGTGGAGATAAATGTTTTACATTTGTAAAACATAGAGACATACTTCTTAAGTGTTTCTTGCAACACAACCTCGCCATCCATAGGAGTGATACTGGCAAGTCGGGCACCTTCAGCACCCACGTCCACACCAAAGGGATTGGGAGAACACAAGGTGGGTATAAAAGTGGCGTTGAGCCACAGCCAAAACTTCCAAATAGGGCCTTCTATTGGTAGACTGTTGAAGTAAGGTCGCTAGAGGATCTGCCTAGACGATATCCCAAATGACTCGTAAAGACTGCACAAGACCAATTTACTAAGGCAAACCTTGCGTTGTTCATGGAGTTGAGTGACCAAAGGTACAAACATTCTCAGAATTTGATCCCAAGGGAGAAAAAGATATAGCGGTTCATCCAGTAAGTTAGGAACGCTATATGCTCATTAGCATCAACGTATTGAGTTGAACAACGGTGATCCCTGATAAAATCATCAAAATGCCTGTCGAAAAAATCGAAAGCGGAAGTGGTCCGTGTAGGTCGAGACGCTTCGTAAACTTCCCTAGTGGGTCGAAGACCAGCGGTGGCAACAAGTTCGGAGAGAGTAGGAGTCATTATCCTGCAAGGAATGTGGAGAGAGTTGGTGGTCGAGTCCCAAAATCATGTCGCGGCTAGTAGCATAGTCGTGTTATATTTGAGGTGGACCCTTGAGAGCTGAATGAGGTAAAAAATACCCAATACCTCCACATAGCCTTTTTATTCTTTTCCACCCTATTTAACCAGCTTATTGTCATACCCCAAATTTTGACCACAAGATTTCCCATCATTGTGCAAATCATCACCACAATATGGATGTACCTTCATGCCTCATCAATCTCCTCAAAGATGGTTGAGCATTCACCACAATCCAGAATTAGGGTTTTTAGCCTTCTCAGAGCACTTAGGCAAAGGATCAATCAAGAATTGACATGATCTTCAACTTGTCTAACCTCTCCAACACCCACAAGGGATCAAGCGGACTCCCACATCAAGAATCAAGCACAAGGTTGCAACATTCCAAGTGGATCAAGCCTCAAGATCGCCAGTGTCACCAAATTAGGGTTTTGGTCGACCAAGGTCTCCAGATGGAAATTTTCATCTGGGCATGAGCCAATACTTTAAAGCATAACCCAAGATACTCTAAGGGACCTCATGGACCCAATCATCAAGTTAATTTATCCTCAGGGGATGCATTCATAAAAAATCAGGAATTAGGGTTTCTTGACCTAATTCACCCCTAAGTTGACTTTTGAGGCAATCCATGAGCCAAGACCTCAAGACATGATTTAAGGGCCTTAAATACACTATATTTATCCATTTGCAAAAATGGATTGATCCAAGAAGCTTGGATCACAAGTTTCAATTTCATCTGGACCACAATAAGGGTTTTGAAGGAAAAGTCAATTGTATCTTTGACTTTTGACCAAGACATGCTCCCAAACCTTGGGACATGATTCAATACACCCTATAACACCTATGAAATCCATTCATTAGGTTTGAATTAGGTCAAGGACTTGATTTCACAAAGGATCGCCCAGTTTGGATTTCATCTGACAAAAATTCAACTGTGCGCAAAATCAAGTTTAACTTTTTGGAATTTTTCACAAATATGGTTCCTCTAAGTCAAAAATAATGTTAATGTATGGTATTGATCATCATCCATCAAGAAAAATCAAGAAAAGTGAGGTTTCTTGCAAAAGGGGCAACCTTGAGAAACCAAAATTTTTCTAAGTTATGGAACAAAATGGTTTTGGTACCAACTTTGCAAGGTCATAACTCCTAAACCACAAGGCCTTTTTCTCCCATTCAATGCTCAAATGAAAGTCCATCTGACATACTTTAAAAGTGTCAACTACAAGAGATTCCAAATCCTCATGGATTTTGAGTTATGGATTGATCAAAATCACAAAAATATGAAAATGACCCATTTTCCAACACTTAGTGAAATTTTCAATAAGTCAGAATCTGCCTTACATTTTCCAAAATTTAGGGACATTTTTCACCTTGATCCAAGTAGAACCAGGTCCATTGGTGAACATCAAAGTTGAAGTATGCCGTGAGGGCTTTCCAACAAGTGCCAGATCATCTCCAAATTCAATTTGAGTAGGGAGATACAACCCTTGGAACATGGCATCATGGACTGGTTCTTACAAGGCAGATTTTGTGCATTTTGCTCGAGTTAGCTAATTTGGACAACTCCAAGCCTTGTCATCCATTTGGACACATCAGTGGATAACATCCAAGAGAAAAGATCTGATCCACAAGCCTCCCAAGTCCAAGGAACTACATGTAGCCATAAGTGCCCTAAAAAGGCTAAAAAGGTGCCAAGACTCCAATTTTGTCTCCAAACCTTCAATGGATGCATCAAGGTGGCATGGACTGAGACATTCCTAATTGAATGAGTCAAGATTCAGCTCTAAATCAAAGGACCATAGGCTTGTACCCTAACCTCAAGTCAATGGCTATAGGAGACTAAAGATTCCTTTTGCTACAATTGGCCAAGGGACTGTCCAAGTTACCATTCACTATTGCTTGCAAAACGAACTTGCTCTACTATAAATAGAGCTCATTTGTGATCAGTTTGAGTACACCAAAGCACTATAACTGATGCTTTCCTCAAAATCTCTCTCTCTCTTTAGGCCAAAATGCCTTCTTTTGCAAGTCATCTCTGAGTTTTTGAGTTAGAGAGCAATTCCACCACAGCTCATGATCCAAACACATCTAATGTATCATATCTAAGATGTTCAAAACACTCACCCTTGATCTGAAACACCAAAATCAGAAAGTCAACATCCAAAACCTCAAATTTTGACTTTTCTGCATTTTTCAAGCCATGTCTTGATTCAGTCACTTCCAAAACCAAAAAAGGCCTCAAACACACTTCAAATATCATCCTCAAATTGTCCCAATTAGTTTCCCTCATCTGGAACACCATTTGAGAGAGTTACTATCTTGGTCACTTTTGCCCCTTTTGCAAGAAAGAGCCAATTCTTGTTCCTGAGGATTCCAGCTGGTTTTGATAATCCTAAAAGCTTCTAAGAGATCAATCAAGAGTATTCAAAGCATTGAATTACTTATGGCGTAAGGAACTTGGCAGATAGCATAAGAAGCTTCAAGAGGCAAGTGCATCATAACTTGAACTCTCTAAATCATGCATTGCTTTGAGGTCCATTGATCATGGACCTCTCATACATATCATATATGTTGTGTTTGAACCAGTTTACCATGCTATAGCTGTCTGTATGATGAGATAGCATAGAACATGCAAATTTAGGCCTATTTTGAAATCACTATCGGATTTTAAAATAGGGATATTTTCTGAAAATTTCAAAGGCACCATTAGATTCCTCATGAAATACTAGGCAGGATACACCTAAATTTTGTCCCAATCCATAGAGAAATGAGGAAGTTAGAGCCTTCATGCAAGAGGCCTAAAATCAGGGCTTGCCTTCGGCAAGGGCCAGGCCATGGCGCCTTGGCCAGACCTAAAACAAGGCATCCCATATATATTCATGGGGTGGTTTTGATACACGGATGTATCACCACCCCAGTGGTAGCGCGCATGTGTGTTTGGATGGAAGGTCGTGGGTTTAACACCCACCCAGACCATTTTGCCATTTCTCATTTTTTTGCTATTTTTCATATTTTTATGGTTTTTATTAATTAATTCCAAAATTAATTTCTCTCTCAATTTTAATTATTTTTTATTGGTTATTTTTTTGAAAATTCCCAAAAATGTTAAAATATTTTATTCTACAAAAACTTCACAAAAATATTATTTATTTCATATATTTGGTATTTTTGTAAAGAATTATGTTTTATTTGTTTTTAAACATTTAAAATATTTCTTTTTCTTGATTTTTGCAAATTCAAATGATTTTTAAATCATTCTATGAATGAAACATGATTTTTCAAACATGAATCCAAGATCAAAACTTGTTTCTTCACACATGTTTAGTAATTTTGATCATTTTAATTAAATTTTTATTCAATTAAAATGCTTTTTTTAAAATCAAATTAAGGTTTTGATTATTTTCACCCTCACAAATCTTTTTCAAAACACTTTGGGCCTCTAATAGAGTGTAAGACCCAATCCTTGTTGTACATAAACCTTTTTGGGCCTCAGTCATTGTATAAGTCCCACAGTGTTTTCTAAAACCGCGGTGCGATCGTCACCCTTTAAACAAAAATCATCTGGGCCTCCCCTTGTGTTGTAAATCCCATCTTTCTTTTTTAAACTCTTTGGGCCTCTAATAGAGTGTAAGACCCATTCCTTGTACATAAAAACCATTTTTGGGCCTCAGTCATTGTATAAGTCCCACTGCGATTTTAAAAATCTCGGCGCGATCGTCGCCTTTTAAACAAAAACCATCTGGGCCCCTCCTTGAGTTGTAAGCCCCATTTCTTGTATAAAAATAACTTTGGGCCTCTAATAGAGTGTAAGACCCAACCCTCTTTTGTACATAAATAATTTTGGGCCTCAGTCATTGTATAAATCCCAGTACTGTTTTTAAAACAACGGTGCAATCACTGTCTTTCGTAGGTCCCCATATAGCAGCGCTTTTTCAAAGAAAACGCTTTCGTAGGACCCCCTTTAGCAGCGCTTTTAAAAGCACTGCTAAAGGTCCCCCTTTAGGAAGCGCTTTTTCAAGGAAAAGCGCTTTCGTAGGCCCGCCTTTAGCAGCGCTTTTAAAAGTGTTGTCTTATGTATACGTTATGACCCCCTTTAGGCAGCGTTTTTTTTAAAAATCAATTATTAAACCTATATAATTTAACCTGTATAATTGAACAGAATCTTTTATTTTAACACATGGCCTGTGATACCATTATAATTCAACACATAGGCCTTATACCATTATAATTCAACAATAGGCCTTTATACGATTAAAATTCAACACATAAACCGTAATAACCATTATATATACAACACCAAAATAACCATTACATATATATATAACTCAATACAAACTATACAACACCAATTCCATGCACCAATTCGAAACTATTCAACACCTTCCATAAACCTAACACAATTTCTACAACTATTTAACAAAGTCTCATTTCAACCATGTATTGACACCAATCCTCCTTTATTTCTTCTAATTTGTCTTTCGTGTAGGTGGCACACTTGAATTCATCAAAATACTACATATAACATAATATGCATGATTTAGTTAAAAGTAATTAATTAGATGAAATATCCGATAATAAATCTTAAAATAAATCATAACTTATATATAAATCCATACCATGTTTGGAATCTCTATTTGTTCCAAATGAATAATTTCTTTCATGAATCTCAAGACAAAATAACCACAATCGATACCATTACGTTGCCGAGGACACTACACATAGAAAAAAGTATTAATATGTATCAGGATATATAGTTTAACTTGTGTTATCAAGTAGCATTACTATTATAATAACAAATTATACCTCCACTTTTATCCGTGTAATGTTGTTTGCTTTGTTCTTTGGTACCCGAGCTTGTCGTTGTAATCGGAATATTTGTATGGCTCTATCATAATATAAACGAATATTTAGAACAATCTCACATAAATAAAGAAATACACACGCGAATATTTAGAACAATCGCATCACTTACGTATCAATCATGTTCTTCATGTCCGGGTATTTGGTTTGATCACCATCTAGCGAATCCAGATAATAGACTATTTCATTTATCGGATTAATCGCAAGCAACAACCAGTGTCCACTGTAAAATAAAACAAAAGTATAGATGGAAATGTTATACACAACGTAAAAAAGCGAAAGATTATAATAAAGGAAGTTAGAATGAAAATCTTACCCATGGCCAGTATTATATGGTAAAAGATACAACTTCTCTGTGTCTTTGTTGGTCATAAATGCATCTACTAAGTGACCTTTGACCGCATCTGTAGTTCGATTGATAAGAGGTACGTTGACACAGTTGGGAGACAAGAAGGCGTATCTTTCTGTCAATTGACGCGGGAGCATCAATTTTTCATACAAGAACCTGAAATAAAAACATAATCAACATTCGAATATTCATTGAAATGAGTAAATAAATTGATCAATTAATTAAATAAAATCAATGGATTACCTGATGTATGAATTCATAACACCGACTCCTAATTCAGAATGCGTAAATATCTGATCAAAGTCTTCTTTAGCAAGTGTTTCTGAATAGGCAAACCCAAAAATACCTGCTTCCATAGATATTTCACGGATACCACCTTCCATCAAATCCGTTGTGCATACAATTGTTTCAAGGCACAACCGAAATCGACGAATAGAAGCTTTTTTTGCCTTGGCTAATTCTGGCTTCTTGTTCTTGCTCCCTTGTTGCACCTCTTGTGTAGGAATATGAAAATCATATAAGTCATAAAGTTAGTAATCATGAAGCTTTTGAATTCGGATCATAGAATTAACATTTTTGATGCATATATATCAATCTACCTCTTTTTGTGATGCAACTGACTCGGTTTGCCGCACAGTCCCTTTATCTTTTGATTTGGATTTTGTAGGAGTCTAACAATGTCATGTAAATAAAATGTAGGTAAAAGTAAGCATAACACAACTTATATGCAAGTAAAACATTTGAAAACTAAAAGTTTAATAATGGTTTTCAACATACCGAGTCATCTATGACGATGAGGTTTGACGGCCATGCAACATGCGGCCCTATTGCGTCCCCCACCAATGTTGCATCTGAAACGTCGTCGGGTATAGGTAGTAACGCATCCCGATCTAAAGCAATATCAATCGAAACCTTCCAAAATCCAGCAGGGAGCGGTCTATGGTGAAGTACGTCTCCCGAAGTGTTATGCATTTTTCCCTTGCCAACCATGCGATATGTCGGTGCCGATAAATATAGCTGACAAGGTGAAATGCCCTAAACCAAAAAAAAAAATATGAAATTGTTATTGTGCAATGATGTCAATATAAAAAATTGTGCTAATTTAATAAATATAATTACCTCCGGAATTTTTTGTTGAAAATTGATACTGGCCTTGTCACTAGTATCTTTAAATTCTGAACCGCGCCTTTCCGACATATATCTTTCTTTATCCTGTTGCAGTTCACGAACTTGGGCTCTCAATTCTTCCAACGTTTCCATCACCTCTCTATTGCTAGGATTTTTGGTCTTTGGACACTTATACAAGGCAGATGGAGTGACTCCAAATCCCTTACCCCTCACGCGACCAGAATACTCAGGAACATTTAATACTCGACTCAGTATGCTCCTGCAATCCTGGTCTTTCGTGAGAGTTAAGGACTGAGATAGAGCCTCCTGAAATTCAATATTAGAGGTAAGCATAAATATATCAGATAAACAAGAACTTTTTATCTAATTAAACAAATAACGTTATACTTACACATTATTCAAAAACTTGTTGAACACCTTCAGTAACAACTCCATCCTTTCCCACACGGGCAGCCTTCCACAAAACATGCTCCGGAAGAGATGTTTCTTCACTTTTCTCCTCTGCAAGATACATATTAAGTCAAGCATTAGGATGAATAATAATAAAAAATATCATCGCAATTTTATATATATATATATATATATACTTACCATTTTTTGTTCCAAGCATGCATATCCAAACGTCCTTTCTTGTATGGATACGTGGGTTTCGAGGCTCTTTGACGATTTACGTCACTCACAACCTGCATAAACAATTTTAAGTCATATCAGAACACATGTAACAACTACATGAATATAATACAATGTTCATGATAAATTAAATTAAGATTACGTGGAATTCTTGAGTTCTTCGTTTGGAGACAAAAGTGTCCCATTCTTCGGGTGCAATCAAGTCCGCATACTTCTTCGGGCGTTCCTCTTCAACAAAGTTTCCTTGGGCATCCTTAAGAAACTTATTGGATAAAAATGCTCGGAACCCTCTAAGTCTTTTTTCGGCTAATTGAAGACAATATTTTTGCTTCTTGTCACCAATGTTAAAAGATCTCTACAATAACAAATAAAGTGTGTTAGTATAATTAATTTAAAGATATAATCGGCAAAAATAACAAATAACATCACATATAGTACCTGTATCTCACTCCATATTTTATCTTTGGCGGGTTTCAACTGTGGATTTCGCCAATTGTCACAAGTAATAGGAACTTGTGAACGGACAAGTGCACCAATGTAACTTGTCAACATTGCGCCATTAGGCTTAATTAGTTGACCTGTTTCATTCCAATGAACGTCGTATTTTGTTCCCTTGTCTCTAGCATGAATTACTCCTTTCATAATTGTTATTCCTCTTGAAATATCTCCTTCCGCATCTTGAATTGATTCTTTTGCATCATTCTTGGAAGTATTGTGCGAGTTCTCCTCATTAGTAGCCATTTGACCTATAATAAGGAAAAACACATATAAATCCATAATCCATATTCCATAATCCAGTCTCAAATATGAAATGACAAATACATAACATGACAAACGCATGACAAACATATAAATCCATAATACACAATCCATAATCCATAATCAGTTGAACATAATATAATCCATAATCAAATATGAAATGACAAACATATAAATCCATAATCCATAATCAAATATGAAATGACAAACACATGACAAACATATAAATCTATAATCTAAAATACATAATCCATAATCATTCTCAAATATGAAAGATACCTGACAGAATATATAGTTTTACTATTACCTCTTTATTAACGTCTCTTTCTTTTCCGGGTAGGAAGATGATCTACTTGTCTCTTAACAACACGGATGGATGGATTGATCCAAATTCCCTCATTATGATCATTTCTAATATATGATTCACTCGCTCCAACTGTCTCATCTTGATCACTTATAATATATGATGCATTCGCTCCAACAATATCACCTTGATCTCCAATGTTATCATCAATTACTTTGTTAGATAAAAGCACTATGGACCATTTCGTACTTGTCGGGTCAGTGACATAGAAAACTTGTCTAGCTTGAGAGGCTAGAATAAAAGGCTCATCTTTGTACCCCACCCTATTAAGATCCACTTGCAAAAATCCTAACTTATCCATTCGTATGCCACTATTATTTTCAACCCACTTGCAACCAAAGATAGGAATCTGAAAATTCTCATAATCAAACACCCAAATGCGCTCGATAGCAAATTCACTCTTCACAAGTAACCCCTCCTATAGCAAATTCACTAAGTTAGAACTGATGGTGTATACCAAATATAACAGGACAAATTTATTATATAATAGGACAAACAAGATATATTGGAGAAACAAGTCAAAGTCTCAAGAATCAAATTTAGTAAACATCATCACTTCCTTCAATTAAGCAACATGGCATTGACGCGCAAATTCAATCACATTATGTAAAACATCGTCACTTCTTACTTACTCCTACATTGATACTCTAACAACACTCATTTTTCTATAACACTCATTTTTCTAACAACACTCATTTTTCTAACAACACTCATTTTTCTAATGGATATAATTTCCTATACTATAACAACACTCATTTAAACTACAATCAAACTAACACATTCAAACTAAAAACAAAACAAAAACAACAATCAGAGCAACACTCATTTTCCTATATACGAACAAAACATAAAACACATTCTAACTAACAACACTCATTTTTCTATAAAACAAAACAAGATTCTAAGTGTCAATATAATTTCCTATACTGTAACTTCCTATACTATAACAGCAATCACAACAATCAAATCTAAAAGAGCAATAATCAAAACCAACAGATGAAAAATTGATAATCAAAGAAAGAAAAAGGCAAAATGCAAACAAACCTGTTGCCACACGAGAAACAAACCTGCTGCCACACAAGAAGCAAACAAACCTGTTGACATTTAATAAAAAATATATTAAGAACAATAACAAACAAAATAAACTAAACATGCTCAGAATTTTAATAAAAGATGCTCAAGAACAAACTCAAGAACAAACAAAAGAAACTATATAGCAAACTGTCAACATTATATAATCAACATTATATAATCACTCAAGAACAAACTCAAGAACAAACAAAAGAAACTATTACATTTTTTATGAAATGGAAATGGAAATGGAAATGGAAATGAAATAAAAAATATACCTTGCATAGTCAGCGACGGTGACGACCGGAGGAGCAGCGGCGGCGAGCCGGAACAGTGACGGTCGGAACAGCGACGGAGGAAGATGCGTGAACAGTGAGAACGAGAGTGAAAACAATGATAGGGTTAAAAATTAGAAATGATTTGTTACTGGTTTAATTTATGCATTTTAATTTTTACTAAAGCACCTTTAGCAGCGCTTTTGTAGGCTGGGCTTTAGCAGCACTTTCAGAGAAAAGCGCTTTTTAAGGCGTGTAGTGAATTGGGCCTTTAGCAGCGCTTTCAAGTATGATATACCTTGGGCCTTTAGCAGCGCTTTTCAAAAGCGCTGGCTTATGGTATCTGATCGTGAAGGCTGGATCAGATCCTGTAGAAATGGGCCACCAAGAACGTTTGAGATGCTGGGCGCATGAGGAGGAGGAGGGGGTGTACCTGCAAGGCACTCCGACACTCAAGTAAGAAAGGGTCAGAGAAAAAAGGAAAGTACAAAGTATTAGTTTCAAGGGTGATTATTTGATACCTGACCCTCTCAAATGAGAGGGTTTATATAGAGCCCCCCTAGCGCGTGGCCAACGGTCCTATTTTCGAGGCGAAATAACCGTTTTCCCGAAGAATAGGTAACTGCCCAAAACTAGCCGTTATGTCGGGCAGGGTGCCCAAAACTAGCCGTTATGTCGGGCACAAGCATAGTTTCGGGCACATGCCCTCAGCTGTTCGGGGAGCGAGAAAGTTGTGTGTAACGGGCAGAGTTTCCGGGGAGGGACGATGCAACCCTTGCCCGGTTGGAGGGACAGAAAGGTAACTTTTGCCCCTATGTGGATTGGACTTAGGCAATCGGGCCGTTCCTGGAGCAGAAGTGGATTGTGTTAGTTCTTGTATTGGCTGGAATTTTGGTAAAACAAAGTTGAACAATGTTGGTGTCATATGTCTGATGTCTTAACATTGGTTCCTAACATTAGTTGTTGCAGGGTTGAAGTTTTATATGCTGGTGTTAAACTTGATGTCTTGACATCAGTTATCAGAACATCTGAACATCAGGCTGTAATGTTATTAGGGCTGCACGTGTTTTTGTTGTTAGTGAGATTTTCTGCTGAGAGATAGAGAGATTGCAGGCGAATTTATTGGAGAAGATTTATTCTGATACAATTAATTTTGCATATCTTGTGGAAAATAGTTTGTTACTATTTTTGTGCAAATAGACATGGAGAATTGTTCCTATTTGTGTGGAGAAGATCTTGCAGCTGAATTAATCTTAAAGACTTAAAAGATACATAATATCCTGGAAATATTATGTGGAGCTGATTTAAAGGTGTGGAAGATTAAAGATAAAATCTAGTAAAGATTGAGTATTTAAAATATGAAGATTTAATTGAAGATTTAATTGAAGATTTGATTGAAGATCTATTTAGTAGCAGAATCTTTTACAGATTTGTTGTGATTTGAAGGCCCAAATCCAGTTGGAAAATAGGTTATAAATAGAAGCATTGTAACCCAGAAAGTAAGCCAGCCATCATGTAAATTATAAGGGTTGTGTTGGTTAATGAACCACCCAGTTTGTGGGATGGTCATCGTGTTTATCTCGAAGCCTGTAGGTAAGAGATGTATTGTTCTTGGAGGAAGCTGTTAAGCAACTCTAAGTATTGTTCTTAGTCATGTGCGTCATGTCTAGGTATTGTCATGGAAGTATGTCTTCTACTTTTCTGTGATTGAAGAGTTGTTGGAAATCAAGCTGTTAATGCAGTGGTTGAGGTGTTGACTGCTAGACATCATTGTGATGATTGGAAGTGAGATGGAGTCTCTTATCTAGGGTGGACTTAGGTAGAAGGGTCATTGGGTAGTGATTAAGTTAGTGGATTGTCAACTGGGATTGTTGAGTCTGTAATTTGATACTGCTGATAGTGAACTTCCTTCCTGGCTTGGTATGCCCCCTGATATAGGTTGTTAGACCGAACTGGGTGAACAATTCTCTGTGTTATTTATTGTTTTCAATCACTGTTACTTTTATTACCTTGTTCATACAACAGATATTGATGTTGTGACATCTCATGTGACATCACATATCTGATACCAGAATTTTAATTGGTATCAGAGCAGGCATCCTGTCTGTTTCTGGATGAGTTCTAGGGAAGATACTTTCTGGTTCATGAGAAAGGAAGATAGTTTTGCTGAGTTATGGACTTGGTCAGTTCATATAGTTGTTTGTTTAATCCCTTGAAGTGAAGGATGGACTATTCATGACAGGGTATGTATTGGACCTGTCTGTTGTTATCAGGTGTGTAGCTTTGGTGGAGAACTGCTGTTGTGAGTTTGATTTATTTTTTGTTGGCACTTGGATTATGGTGATGGTGTGCAAGGATTATTGAGTAGTGCCTGAAGGTTGTTGAGGAGTTGTTGTGTGTTCCGCTGCATGGTATCTGATGTAACCCTGGTTGTTTCTTGTGGTGAGACTTTTGGCAGGTATTTTCTTGGTGAGACTTTAGAGTTTGGTCTCCTCAACAGAAGAAGAATATATTTTAAATCAGGTATTGAAGACCAATCTGTCCAGAACATTGATTCCTTCCTTCTCAATTTTCTTGATGATGAAAGAAGAGGGTGGAGCCAAAGCAAAAGAGTATCACTGTCAAATCTTTCATGCGGGAGTGAAGATCTTGATAAGTTATCTCTTAAGCGTATTTGTGGTGGCCTAATTAGGAGATCTTCCTGGTTATGGTGTCCATTGTAGTTCTGGTATATCTTAAGATGAATTCTCTTGTGAAGATACATGTTTCTGATTTTCAAAATCATGAACTGGAGGAAGTTTCATCAAGAAAGAAGCTGAGCTTGATATGTCAATCCTAATGTCTCGACATCGCGCTACACATCAGCAATTTATGGTAAATGCTGAGTCAAAGACCTATTAGAGTGTAGCTGTTTTGAAGGATCACTGAAGCTGTGAAGTTGAACAATTTTTGAGATGTTGTTCATAATGTCATAGCATTTCAGCTGGAGCTGGTTGAAGAAAAGGTAGTAATCTTGATAGCAGAAGAGAAGGAGACGATCCTTGTTTGAGCTAAACTGTCTGAGGACAATATTATAGGGAAAATGCATCCAAGAGTTTGTGTGCAGTAGCAGTGTAAATCAGCCTGTGGTTAATTGGTGTCTGCATTAGTTGTATGGAATGAACTCTTCCAGTTTTGTGGCTTGAAGGATTGGAAGTATCAGATTGTCTATGGTATGTTTATACTCTGGATTTAGATACAGAAGGATGGCAGTTATCACTCTTAAGTTAGACAAAAGGTCTGAACCTTGTGCTTATAAGAAGAAGCTTCTGGAAGAGTGTGTTATGTAAGTTACTGCAGTTTTGTTGGTCTGATCTTGGAAGTTGATCAGATGTTGATATGTTCTCGTGTGTTCCCTGCAAGAGATATGTGTGAATTACTATGGTTGTAGTCTCCAAATCCATAGTAGATGTTTAATGTGATTTAGACTGATGTCGGAACTGATGTTGAAACATCAATTCAGTTCTTTGCTCAGGGTGGAGTGAAAGGTCAAGACACTGACCTAACCTGGAAGGCTTTTGTGGTATGTATGGTAGTCATGATGGTTTGTCATGAAGAAGATTCAGAAGATGATGGAATCTGAAGAAGGGTTAAACCACAGGGATTTAAGATCAATTTCTATTTGTGAAATTCACAAGTATTTAATTGATTATCCTTGAAAGACAAGATTAAGGATGTTCTGTCAATTATTTTAACATCATTTCATCAGAGGTTTGGAGAATCAAGAGAGGAGGTTCTTCTGAGTGGCAGAAGGAAGAGCTGAATTCAACAGTTGGATGTCATAATGTTCTGACATCTAGCTTAACATCAGAAGTCTCAGCTGGTGATGCGGCACATCAGCTTATGATAGGGTGATCTACAGGAATGAACAATAGGATGTTTCAAAAAGATCATTCTCATGGCAGTTTGCAGGAGCTGCAGGAAGGAGAAGATGTTACATAACCATGACTTAGGGAGTCTAAGTGTGTTTGCTATTGAGCAATTGGAACATGTGACTTGAAGATCAAGTTTCCTTGGTGGATCAGGATAGCTTTGTGAGAGTTCTGACAAACGTGAAAAAGGTCAACATGTGGCATTTGGTTGATCTCAGAAGTGGATTCGAAGAATCAAGATAATCAGAGTGTGGCAGCTGGTTATTATTGTCTTGGAACAAGTTACTCTTGGGCAGAAGAGTGATGAATTGAAGACTCAAGGAGATTATTCTTCTTGAAGGTGGATGAGAGTTTATTTCTCTAGTCCCTTGGATTACTATGCTATAGTAAGTCCAGTTGGTGGAGCATATCAAGAATCATGGTGATGATGTCTTGGTGTGTGGCAGATGTTCTAACTTGGTGTTGGGACATTATCTGGGTTGGATATCCTTGGTGAAGGATGTTTATGCTCTGGTTCAGGAGCTTGGTGCCTACATTATGCCTAAGGAGCATCTACATAGTCATACGGGAGAATGATGAAGTAGAAGGTCTGCCTTGGATGGAGAATGTAGAGAAGACTGAAGCAGATAAGGTATTAATTGCTTGGAAGTCGGAAGGTGAAGATACTCATCAACTGATCAGGAGTATTCTAAATTATCTTATGGGAGAATGATTGGGAATGACTGCTTGGGGAGAGAGAGTACTGTTCTTGTGTTCTTGTGATGTGATATGATCAGGAAGTTTCTTCTGCTGCAAGTATCTATTGAAGAGATTGGATCTCAGTAAAGCTTTTAAGTAAGCTGAGAATTCGTGGAGTTAGTGAGCAGTGTCAAACCAGTCAGGGTACTTGGATGTGTTCTCTAGGAGTAAGAGTAAAGTGTGTGAAGATCTGGTGCTCAAATGTTCATCTCCATCTAGAGCATTAGTTATCCATGACAGGGGGAGTACTTGTCTATGGATTTTGCTGCAAAGGTGCATATAGTGTGAAGCTTGCATGCTGATCAAGCTTGTGGAGATTGGTTGCCTCTTATGAGGATATAATGTCAGATAACATGCTATGACATTAGGCTGCTGGATGGTGTTGTGGTGTGTGAAGCTAATTGTTTGAATCATGTGCACATGCTTCTGAGGAGGAGTCTGAAGGACAGTTTTGTTTGTGTCTGGGAGAATTTATTTTTCTCTGCAGTTTTTGGAAGAACTCTGTAGGGGTCTCTGTTGATGGGAGATGACACACTTGTCTTGGTGTGTGTTATTAATTTAAAGTTAGAGGATTGTACTTAAAGTGTAGTGGAAGGAAGTGTGCTTGTGCTTCAGAACTTGTGGATGATTGTGTGAAGCATTCCTGATTCAAGTGGATTGTATCTCAAGGAACAAGAATGTCTATGTATGTAAAATTCAAGATGGATTAGTACAGGGTATGGATGGTTTCAGGATGAGAGGTATCAATGGTGATTTTGGTCTCAATCCAAGATTTTGTTAGGATGTGATCCTGGTACTTTCTTACTATATGATCATAAAAGTGTCATGGGATATCATTGGTGTTTCTTGTTGAAGGAGCAACTTCTGTTAGTTAAATGTACTTGGATTGTTTGAGGATTAAGCATTATGTGAATGCGTTCAGCAGGTGTGTTGAACAGAGGGTGCGCTCTTGAAGACATGAAGATGAGTCTTATGTTTTCCATTTATTTAAGGTGTTCTTCTTGCAAAGGAGCACTGGTTATCTTAGATAGGGGGAGTTGATCTTTTGTTGAAGAAGTTATTTATCCAGATTGTAATGTCAGACAAGATGTCATGACATTGTGTTACTGGTGAAGTTCATGGTGTACTTGACAGTTTAGACCTGGTTCTATAGATTTGTGTGTCAATGGATTGAATCAGAAGTATACAGTTACACCAATGTTTGTCAATTTTTGGCCAAAAAGGGGGAGAGAATGTACAGTAGAAGCTTTTGAGTCTGGATTTTGAGTATGTTGGTTGGCAGATTCAGAGTTTGTCCAATTGTGGCTAAAAAGGGGGAGAGTTGGCCTAGATGTTGCCTAGTTGTATGTTGTTGTTCTAGGCTTGAGGGGGAGTGTGTAGTTTGTGTAGTTTGTGCAGCTGTTTTGCTGGTTGCAGTTTTGAGGGGGAGTTACTGCTGCTAGTTGTGTGCTGATGTTAGTTTGTATGGTGCTGGTATCTCTGGTGTAGGTTGAGATTGTTTTAGCCAAAATTAGCCAAAGGGGGAGATTGTTAATTCTTGTATTGGCTGGAATTTTGGTAAAACAAAGTTGAACAATGTTGATGTTATATGTCTGATGTCTTAACATTGGTTCCTAACATTAGTTGTTGCAGGGTTGAAGTTTTATATGCTGATGTTAAACTTGATGTCTTGACATCAGTTATCAGAACATCAGAACATCAGGCTGTGATGTTATTAGGGTTGCACGTGTTTTTGTTGTTAGTGAGATTTTCTGCTGAGAGATAGAGAGATTGCAGGCGAATTTATTGGAGAAGATTTATTCTGATACAATTAATTATGCATATCATGTGGAGAATAGTTTGTTACTATTTTTGTGTAAATAGACATGGAGAATTATTCCTATTTGTGTGGAGAAGATCTTGCAGCTGAATTAATCTTAAAGACTTAAAAGATACATAATATCTTGGAAATATTATGTGGAGCTGATTTAAAGGTGTGGAAGATTAAAGATAAAATCTAGTAAAGATTGAGTATTTAAAATATGAAGATTTAATTGAAGATTTAATTGAAGATTTGATTGAAGATCTATTTAGTAGCAGAATCTTTTGCAGATTTGTTGTGATTTGAAGGCCCAAATCCAATTGGAAAATAGGTTATAAATAGAAGCATTGTAACCTAGAAAGTAAGTCAGCCATCATGTAAATTATAAGGGATGTGTTGGTTGATGAGCCACCCGGTTTATGGGATGGTCATCGTGTTTATCTCGAAGCCTGTAGGTAAGAGATGTATTGTTCTTGGAGGAAGCTGTTAAGCAACTCTAAGTATTGTTCTTAGTCATGTGCGTCATGTCTAGGTATTGTCATGGAAGTATGTCTTCTACTTTTCTGTGATTGAAGAGTTGTTGGAAATTAAGCTGTTGATGCAGTGGCTGAGGTGTTGACTGCTAGACATTATTGTGATGATTGGAAGTGAGATGGAGTCTCTTATCTAGGGTGGACTTAGGTAGAAGGGTCACTGGGTAGTGATTAAGTTAGTGGATTGTCAACTGGGATTGTTGAGTTTGTAATTTGATACTGCTGATAGTGAACTTCCTTCCTGGCTTGGTATGCCCCCAGATGTAGGTTGTTAGACCGAACTGGGTGAATAATTATCTGTGTTGTTTATTGTTTTCAATCACTGTTACTTTTATTACCTTGTTCATACAACAGATATTGATGTTGTGACATCTCACGTGACATCACATATCTGATACCAGAATTTCAGATTGGGCCATGTCTAGCCATTGGTCCAGTCCAGAACAGGATCCCCCTAAGTCGTTGCTCCTGAGCGTGGGAGTGATAACTTAAGGACAACTCGATGATCCGGGGAGCTAGCGTGAGGTCGTCGTCAGGTGATGAGGAAGATTGTCTTGTGGTGTCCGTGACTCCCCGGTGTCTTTGGTATTCATGATCGTGACCGTGTTGCCCGTCGTACGGGGAGACTAATGGTTAGGTAGAATTGGAAACGTTGGGGCGCCACGTGTGCCTAGAGCTCCGTGTAGCACTTACTAGGCAATGATGGCTAGTTAATAGCCATCATGACCTATGAGCGTGTGATACTGCACGTTCCCCTCTGTATAAAAGGGGGAAGTCTGTTTCATTTTGAACTTTTCACTCTCGCTTCTCTTCATCTTCTTCAGAGTGCTTGCCCGTCACCGCCGTTTGCTATTTCGGCCGCCGCACCAAGCTTCGAGCAACCACTTTAGTCTTCTTAAATCAAGTAAGTTTCCGATTTTGTGCTTGTTTTTACTCTTTTTGGTGGTCGATGGTAGAATGCATGCGGTTAAGGCTAGGTTTAGGAGATGAAATAGACTGATTTCCAGCGATTGTTGGTGGTGGGCGGTGGCTATACCACTTTCCACCTCTGATGCGTCGCCGAACCTTTTAGTATGTTTTAGTAAGGAGGGCGGTTCACGGTGTCGTTGCGACGACGATGCATGTGTAACCGTCGTGATCCTTCATCTTCTGGGTTGGTGATGAAGTTTCCGGCAAGCCTCTGCAGTTTCCGGTGGAGCTTCAAACGGAAACTGGGAAGTGGCTCGAGGAAGTTCCTCGTACGGAGGCGGATTACTCCGGGCATCTCCTAGTGGGGGACCCTTAGTGTTTTGTTTGATGTTAGGGCTTAGGCCGGGGACGTCGTCCTCTGCCATTTGCGCGCCCTTTCACTTGACTAGCGGTGGAAGGGTGGATTTGATCTATCATCAAATTCACTTTTTTCTCTGCTTTTCAGGTGATCGATATGGCGATGGGGCCAGATGGAGAGATTATCTTGGATACGTCCGAGGAAGAAACAAGTTCCTTGAACAGCAGTAGCTCGACAACCTCAAGTATCCCCAGTGAGGTAGGGGGAAGAGGAAATGGATGACGTGGAAGCGGATGCTGTCGAGGATTCCGCGGAGGAATGGGAGGTGGCCGAGCCTGCCGAACATGTGTCTACTTTTGCGAAGTACTTAGGGGATGTCTTCACGGAGGTCGGGCCAGAGAGGGAGTGGAAGGTGCACTTTCCCTCTGTGGATGACAGGGTCTGCACGAATTATGGGGACCGCTTTGCTATGTACGAGTATGCCTTCAAGGAGTTGGGGCTGAGGTTACCATTCACTGATTTTCAGCAGTCGGTGTTCGTGCACTTGAAGTTGGCCCCTACGCGGCTGCACCCTAACTCGTTGGCCTTCATTCGGGCGTTCGAGCTGGTGTGCGAGCATCTCGCCATAGGGGCTACTCTACCTCCATTTTTCACCGTATTTCATCTTCAACGGCAGCTGTCAGAGAGGCAGTACGGTTGGGTCTCTTTGAAGCAGCCTCGTAAATTATTTAAACCTTTCTCCGAATCGATACGGACGTTTAAGGAGCGGTACTATGTTATAGAGCCCATGTCCGAAGCTGCCCAGGATAACACTTATATTTGGGAGATCGAGGTCAACGAGGAGGGTAATGACCTACGCGACGAGACGGGGAAGTTTATTGGGCAGAGAATCTACAAGTTCCCTATCCACTGGGGACCCCGACCATTTCACCAAGAAGTACGGCGATTACGTTCTCCAGCCGCACGAGCTACACGGGCAGGATGTCGTTGCGTACGAAGCGCTGGTGAAGTATGTAAACTCCTTTCAGCTTACTGAATGCTGGACGAATAAGGGTTCCCCGATCTTCGAGGAGGATGGTAGCCAGCGGGTTGAATACCGCTTTATTAATACCAAGGCGCTTCTGGAGTGCAAGACTCCTGCGAAAGTTCAAAATCTGCTTGGTAGTGTTAGTTTTTCTTTTGCTTTGTTCGAGCTATTTCTATTCCTCGTATCTAACGTGCTCGATTTTTGTTTGTGCAGGTGAGATGCCTCAGGCCCACGAGAGGATGGTGAAAAATGCTATTGCGAGGAACAAGCCCGGAACGACTCCTCTAAAGTCTATATTTGCCAATGCTCGTGCTCCTACCCCTCCCCAACCAGTTGCGGGGACCTCCTCCTCTCCCACTCCAGCCACTCGGGGATCTCCCTTTTCTTTGACCACGCGGCCTAAGAGGCCGAGGGTTGCTGACGCTGTGGATCTCAGCAGGACCCCGGAGAAGGGGAAGTTCGAGCTCCCCCCTTGCATACTTGATAGGAGATATTTTGAGGGGACGCCCTTGGTCGTACCGCGGGCAGAGTCTCTGCGTTTGGAGAGCATGGACCGACCGAGCAAGAGGGCGTTGGTGGCCCAAGATGCTTCTGCTTTAGTCAAAATGCTGGAGATGGCAGCCATTTATGCTGAGGGGGACTCTGCAACTGAGTCCAAACTTAATACTGCCCGGGCTACCATGGCTTCTCTCAAAGAAGAGGTTAAGAGTGCCGATGATGCCCAAAAGAAGGCTGGCGAGGAAGTGGCTAGGTTAAAGAAGGAGAACTCTACGCTGGCTGCGGAGAAGAAAGCAGCTGAGGAGCTGGTCCAGCAGCTGAGGGCGGTCAATGCTCCGGGTAAGGATGAACCTGAAGATGTGAAGGAATTAAAGACAAGGTTCGAGCTGGTCGCCCGTATGTTGATGGCGGAGGATGATAATATTGCCATCGCGGATGAGTCCTTCAGAAATGTCGTGTCTCAACTGCGGGTGGTGAACCCCGAGCTAGACTTCTCCATCGAGGGTATCCACTACCTTACGCATGTTGAGGATGGTCAGATCGTCATGCCCGAAGCCCTCCTCGAAGAGCATACTGAGGACCAACCCGCGGAGAGCCAGGAGCCTCAGCCAAATGCTGAGCAGGATGACCGGATGGACGAATGAGGAATTTTCTTTTTGTTGTAATTTGTCTGGCCTGCGTGCCGTGTTTCTGTTGTAACCTATTTTTGGGGGGCATGGCCCCCATTTTATGTAACCCAGTACAATCATGGTCCTTGTGGCCATTTATCATATTTAAATTATGTGTCCGGTCCTGGTGGCCGGTTTTGCTATTTGCATGGTTTTACTTGCCTTTTATTTTCTACTAAGTGTTATACGCATGCTCGTTATGAATGTATGTATGCCCGTTATAGGGGTTATTTTGATTTACTTTAAGTTTAAGGGAATTGCTCGTTATAGATGTGTCCGGCAGTGTGGATTACTGGTCGAACGGTCGGGGAATATCCTGGCGGGGATGCGGAGCTCAGGTCGCGTTTGAGGCCTGAGTTTGCGGCGTGAACATCCCATCGCGAGCTGGGGTTCTGCCAGTCATGGTACTTTGACGACGGCGATGCTCGATTGAGGACCGATGTCGAGCAGATACTCGGCTCGTTACTGAGCGGGGTTCTGCCTTATTGATATGCAACGCTTGTACCTAGGCGTGCATAGTGATCGGTGTGTAACGCTCGTCGTTGTGACGGGCCCACCCGACAGTTAAGGCTTTAGCTGTAGTATTGTTTCAGTTTTTCGACGTTCCATGGTCGAGCAAGTTCTTCCCCGTTGAGATGTTCTAGGTAATAGGCCTTATTCTCCGTTTTTGCTCAGACACGATAGGTCCCTTCCCAGTTGGCGGTCAGTTTGCCCTCGCGAGAGTCTTTGTGGTTTCTCCTTAGAACAAGGCTTCCCACGTAGAACTCTCGTCGTATCACCTTGGCATTGTGCCTGATGGTAATCTTTTGTTTTAATGAGGCTTCGCGGAGGGCGGCCCCTGTTCGGATTTCCTCGACGAGGTTGAGTTCTTCTCTTAATGATTTGTCGTTCATCTCCCCGTCTAGGGGCGACTCTGTCCGCCTGGAGGGTATATGAACTTCGACGGGGATTACCGCCTTGGTCCCGTATGCTAGACGAAAAGGTGTTTCCCCGGTTGTAGAGTATGGAGTTGTGTGGTATGCCCATAAAACATTGTGTAGCTCCGTGACCCAAGCCTTCTTTTTTTCGTCCAGCCTTCGTTTGAGGCCTCAAAGGATGACCCGGTTAGCTGCTTCAGCCTGCTCGTTTATTTGAGGGTACTCGACAGACGCGAAGTGTTGCTTCGTGCCTAGCTGGACGACGAAGTCCTGGAATTTCCTGTCCGTGAATTACGTCCCATTGTCCGTTACTATCATTTGGGGGATGCCGAACCGTGCGAGGATGTTTCGTTTGTAGAAACGTAGTATATTGAGGGCAGTTATTTTGGCGAGAGCTTCTGCTTCTATCCATTTCGTGAAGTAGTCTACGCCCTCTATTAGGTACTTATTCTGATTTGATCCTACCACGAAGGGTCCTAGGATGTCTAGGCCCCACCAGGTAAATGGCCATGGGGAGGACATAGCCTTGAGCTCGTTAGGTGGAGCCAGGTGCATGTCTCCATGCCGTTGGCATTTATCGCATTTCTTCACGTGCTCTTTAGCGTCGTGCTGCATGGTTGGCCAGTAATATCCTGCTCGGAGAGCCTTTCGGGCAAGGGATCTTCCGCCGAGATGTTGAGCGTTCATTCCTTCGTGGATTTCGCGTAAGATGTGTGCGACCATTTCTTCCTCGACACACTTGAGCAACGGAATGGAAAATCCTCGTCGGTAGAGTTTGTCTTCGACCAAGACATAAGAGCAGACTCTTCGCCTAACCACACTGGCCTCCATGGGGTCGTACGGAAGTTTGTCCTTTGTGAGGTAGTTGTAAACAGGGGTCATCCAACAATTGTTGTCGCTGATCGCATGTACGTCGAGTGTCGGGGAAACCTTCTCGATGCTGGGTCGAGATAGAACCTCTTATATGACGGACTAGTTTCCGCCTTTCTTCTTTGTGCTGGCTAATTTGGACAAGACGTCTGCTCGGACGTTATGCTAGCGGGGAACATGCCTTACCTCAACCGCTGCAAACTTCGTCATTTCCTTTTTGACCAGTGCTAAGTATTCGGTTAAGTTGTCGTTTTTGGCCTGATATTCTCCTCGGACCTAAAGGGCCATGAGTTGTGAATCCGTGCAAATGACGACCTCTTCTGTGCCCAGGTCCTTGGCCAGACGTAACCCAGCGAGGAAGGCTTCGTACTCGGCCTGGTTGTTAGAGGTTGGGAAGGACAGGGTGAGCGACACTTCAACGATGATTCCTTCGCCGCTTTCGAGTATGATGTCCGCACCGCTTCCTGTCGAGCTGGAGGCACCATCCACGAAAATGGTCCATTTGCGCGCTTCGTTAGCGGGGGAGTCAACGAACGTCATTTCTACGAAGAAGTCGGCCAGAACCTGGGCTTTAAGGGCTTTCCTGCTCTCATACTGGATGTCGAATTCGGACAGCTCGAGCGACTATTTGAGTATTCGACCGGCCATGTCTGATCGTCCTAGCAGCTGCTTTATGGGTTGATCTGTTCGAACCACGATTGTGTGGGCTAGAAAGTAGTGTCTCAGTCTTCTAGCAGCGTTGATGAGGGCCAGCGCCACTTTTTCAATCTGTTGGTACCTCAATTTCGGCCCCTGCAGTGCTTTTCTTGTGAAGTATATGGGCTTCTGCCCGTCAGGGGTTTCGCGGATGAGGGTGGCGCTTACTGCCTCGATAGCCACGGCGAGGTATAGGTACAACGTTTCTCCGTTGTCCGGACGAGAGAGAACGGGCGGTTCTGAGAGTGCTCGTTTCAAATGGAGCAGAGCCTGGTCATACTCCTCGGTCCATTTAAACGCTGCCTCTTTGCGGAGGAGTTTGAAGAATGGTAAGGCGTGTTGGGCAGACTTGGCCACGAAACGGGACAATGACGCGAGCATCCCGTTGAGGGATTGGATGAATTTCTTTGATTTGGGCGTTGGAAACTCGAAAAATGCTCGGCACTTATCGGGATTGGCTTCGATTCCTCGTTCTGTTAAATAGAAGCTGAGGAATTTGCTTGCTCGGACACCGGACGTGCACTTCTCTGGGTTAAAATGTATTTTGTATTTCCTGGCATGTTCGAAGACCTTTCTCAAGTGGGCGGTGTGATCTACTTCCTCGTGGGATTTTACGATCATGTCGTCCATATAGACTTCGAGCATTGTCGCATATTTCTCCCCGAAAGACCTTGTTCATCATTCTTTGATAGGTCACTCCGGCGTTCTTCAGGCCGAAGGGCATTATGTTGTAGTAATAATTGCCCGATTCGGTCATGAAGGTCGTGTACTTTTTGTCGGCCATCGCAATTGGGATTTGATTATAGCCTGAGTAGGCATCCATGAACGATAAAAGTTTAAATCTGGCGGAATTGTCAACGAGTTTATCAATATTGGGGAGGGGGTAGGCATCCTTCGGGCATGCCTTATTAAGATCAGTATAATCAATGCACATTCGCCATTTGCCATTAGACTTCTTTACAAGTACAACGTTGGACAGCCAAGTGGTGTACTTGGCCTCCGAAATAAATTTGGCCTCGAGGAGGTCCTTTACAGCTTTTTCTGCAGCCTCCATTTTCTCCGGAGACTGCTTTCTCCTACGTTGTGCTACGACCTTGACGACCGGGTCAATTGTCAGCTGGTGGCAGGCGACGGACGGGTCTAAGCCAGGCATCTCGGCAGCGCTCCAGGCGAAGAGGTCGGCGTTCTCACGGAGGCATGCCTTGAGCTGCTTCCTCGCAATGTCAGGCAGTTTTGCTCCAATCTTCACTCCTCGCTGAAGGTCGTCACCGAACAAGATGAGCTCGAAGTTGTCATCCGAGATTGGACGCATCGGATGGGAGCTGCTGCTGGATGAGGTAGACGAGCTGGTCAAAGCTGCTTGGCCCTCCTGTTGGTCTTCCTCGGGGAAGCGGCTGTCAAGGTCAATGGATTCGACCTGAGGCAGGGGCTTGGCTTCCTCAGAACTGCTGGGCAACGCGGGCTTGCCCGATGCCTTTGGCTTAGATGCGATGGCGTTGAGTCCTTTTGTGGCTACTTCGAAACATCTTCGGCCAGCTTTGATGTAGCCGTGGAGGGTGGCGACCATCCCCTTAGAAGTGTAATACTTCATCTTGAGGTGGACTGTTGAAAGCACAGCTACCAACTCGGCCAGAGTTGGTCTTCCGAATATGCACTGGTATAGTGACGGGCAATCGATTACCGGAAATTGTACCTTGACGGATCTGGCCATCTCAGCTGATTCAAAGGTTACGATCAGTTCGACGTATCCCCATGGCTTAGTCAATGACCCATTGAATCCCTGTAAATCAGACCCCACGTAGGGGGTAAGGTGTGATTCGTCCAGCTGGAGTGTTGAAAACAGCTGGGAGTACATGATGTCGACGGAGCTGCCCTGGTCGACGAGGATTCTGCGAACGTTGAAGTTGGCCATTCGAGCTCTGACGAGCAAAGGTATGCTCGAATTTGGAGATCCCCCGAGGAGCTCTTTTCGGTAGAAGGAGATGGGGACGGAGCCCTTCTGGGCCTGATCGAGCGTGGTCACCTTATTGGAGCTTGTGCTGATCAGATGCTTGAGTTTTTGTTTCACGAAGCCCACCGTGACTTTATTAAAGCCCCCGCCTGAGATGACCATGGCGGAGGGAAATGTCTCCCACGGGCTGTGGGCCACGAAGTAGACGGGGGCGCTGAGCCCGTCTGGGACGTAGAAGTCTTCTGGTCGCGACACGGCCATGGCGACCTGGATGCTGGCTTCTTCCAAGGAAGGTACCTCTTCCTCTATCTTCTTGGACTCTTGGGCGTCCTGCCGAGGAGCGTCTTTCTTCTTAGTGAACTGTTTCAGGTGGTCGTCCCTGATCAGAATCTCGATAGCATCCTTCAGGTGGATGCAGTCTTCAGTAGTGTGGCCATGACTCTTGTGGAAACGGCAGTACTTCGATTTGTCGGCGTTGGGCTTGGCCGACAACTATTTGGGGAAGTAGACCCCGACTTTCTTGAACTCTAAATTCGCACATTTAGAGAGTATCTTCTCCCTGGAGACGGTCAGGGGGGTATAGTCGTGGAACCGCCCAGAGGGTCCTTTGCTGTCGCAGGAGTCCCGTGGACGGTCTTCGCGCTTCCTTTCGCCTTGACAAGATATCGAGGCTTCTTCGCCTCTGGAGGCCCGAGCATTCTCCTGATGGCGTGATGCTCGGACGTTGCTGGCCGCAACCTTCTCCTCGTACTGGATGTGCGATTGGGCTTTGAGGAGTAGGGCATCTAGATTCCTCGGAGGTGCGCGACCGACGGCCTTGGAAAACTCTGAGCCCGGGCGGAGTCCTTGCTTGAGCAGAAACTTTTTCATCTCGTCCGTTGTAGGGACCTGTACTGCTTCTTTGTTAAACCTCTCGATGTATGCGCGGAGAGGTTCGTCCTTTCCTTGGATTATGGCCCCAAGGGAGGCCTCAGTCTTGGGGTGACGGCGAGAAGCTGTGAAATGGCGTGAGAACATTCTGCCCAGTTGTCTCCATGAGGTGATGGATTCTTCGGGCAACTATTTATACCACGTCATTGCCCTTTTCCAGAGCGTGGTTGGGAATAACCAGCACTTGATGGCGCCCAGGACACCGCGATAGTCTAGGAGTGCATCGATATTCTCGATGTGTTCGTCAGGGTCCGTCGTACGTGCCCAGTGACGGGGGATTCTCCAGGCCTTTGGGGAGACGGGTTGCCAAGATTTCCTGGGATAATGGGCCACGAGGCTCATAATCACCGCTGGAACTGGTGAATGACGGGAACCGAAGGGTACGCTGGCGGTGGCGGTCTCTTTGGGGAGAAGGCGAGTGGTTCCTTCGGGGAGATGGTGACCGTGCTCGGCCTTTAGACCTGACCGATGGTGACTACTTGTCCCTTCGGGTCCTCTTATGACCGGGAGAGTGTTGGATACGCGGGGAAACTTGGTCACGCTTCTGACCGGCGCGAGGGTCAGGTTCTTGGCGCAGTCTTCGGTAGATATCTCTCCGGGGCCGCGGGCTCCTTGATCCTTGTTCGTTCCTCCTCGGAGGAGGGGATCTTGGATGGTTGGACTCTTCAAGCGCCCTGATCCTTTCGTTCTGCTGCAGGATCAGGGTGTTAGTTTTGTTGATCGCCTCCAGGAGGGCTACCACAGCCAGGTCGGCGTTGGGCGGAATAGGGATGGGCTGGATGTCCAGTGAAGGCTGGTCGTTGTTGTGATCAGCAGGAGTGGGGGAAGGAGAAACTGTGGCCCCGTCCCTTAGAAAACGGGCATCTCCGAGGAGAGATGACAGACCATCAACGTCAGTCTTGCTGACGGGGAAGACAACGGAGTTGAGAGCACCTCTGGCGTGATCTTAAGAGGCCATAATGATGATCTTGAGAATTCGCTTTGATCTTTAGTTTCCGGGGAAAGAAACATAGGGAGAATAAGAGTTCCCACAGACGGCGCCACTGATCATGAAGGCTGGATCAGATCCTGTAGAAATGGGCCACCAAGAACGTCTGAGATGCTGGGTGCATGAGGAGGAGGAGGGGGTGTACCTGCAAGGCACTCCGATGCTCAAGTAAGAAAGGGTCAGAGAAAAAGGCCAAGTACAAAGTATTAGTTTCAAGGGTGATTATTCAATACCTGACCCTCTCAAATGAGAGGGTTTATATAGAGCCCCCCTAGCGCGTGGCCAACGGTCCTATTTTCGGGGCGAAATAACCGTTTTCCTGAAGAATAGGTAACTGCCCAAAACTAGCCGTTATGTCGGGCAAGGTGCCCAAAACTAGCCGTTATGTCGGGCACATGCCCTCAGCTGTTCGGGGAGCGAGAAAGCTGTGTGTAACGGGCAGAGTTTCCGGGGAGGGAGGATGCAGCCCTTGCCCGGTTGGAAGGGCAGAAAGGTAACTTTTGCCCCTATGTGGATTGGACTTAGGCAATCGGGCCGTTCCTGGAGCAGAAGTGGATTGGGTCATGTCTAGCCATTGGTCCAGTCCAGAACAGTATCATTTTAGCAGCGCTTTTTATAAAGCGCTTTCTAAAGTTCGCCTGCCTTAGCCCTTTAGCAGCGCTTTTTAAAAGCGCTTTCGTAGGACCCCCATATAGCAGCATTTTTTTCCTTCGTTTTTTATTTTTGTTTTTAGCGAAACGTATAGCAGCGCTTCTGCCAAAAAGTGTTGTCTTTGTAGTGCTGCCAAAACACAATTTTGGCGTAGTGAGGGGTCTTGTCTACACTGGTTCAGTTCTATGATCCAATATACCACTGCTTCACATTCCCGGATTATCAACTTACACCAACACTGGAAGAGTACTCTCACCTAATTGATTTACCTATCACTGATCAAGATCCATTTTCTGGACTGGAAGAAATTCCAAAAGATCAAGTTATTGCAAGAGCAACCTCATTGGAAGAGTCGGATATCAGGACTCACATGACCACCAAGGGAGGAATCCAGGGTTTACCAGCTAAATTCCTGATGGAGAAAGCTCTATACTTTGCCAGTATAGGAAATATAGCTGCTTTCGAGGATGTTTTTGTTCTGCTCATATATGGGTTATTCCTCTTTCCCAACATTGGCAACTTCGTCGACACCAATGTTTTTAAGATATTCTTAATTGGGAACCCAGTCCCAACCTTGCTCACGGATACTTATCATTTTGTACACTTAAGGAATCTGCACAGTGGAGGGATGATCACATGTTGTGTACCATTACTCTATAAATGGTTTATTTCCCACTTACCCGAGTCTGCTGCTTTTTGGGATCACAAGAGTAGTTTGTGATGGTCGCAGAAGATTATGTCCCTTACCAATTTTGACATAGATTGGTACAATCGGATCTATGACGGAATAAAAATCATCGACAAACATGGAAAATTCCCCAATGTACCCCTCATTGGCACTAGGGGAGGAATCAACTACCATCCAATTTTGGCTCGCCGTCAACTGGGATACCCGATGAAGAATATCCCACATAATTTTCATCTGGAAGGTATTTTCTTCAAGGAAGGAGAAAATGACAGGGCACTAAAGAAAGAAATAGTGCATGCCTGGCAACATGTTCACAGGAAGGGGAGAGAGTCCTTAGGGAGGCCAAACTGCATCTCTGCAGAGCCTTACCTCCACGGGGTACAAGCTAGAGCCATCAAACTGAAGATGCCTTACTCTCGACAAGAATTTTTTCCCTTGAAGGAATTTGTCCCTTATTTCATGTCTGATATGGAAAAACTCCATATCGCTCTTAACAAAGTCCAACGTGAGAAGAACTCTTGGAAGAACAAGTACCAGATTATTAATTTGGAATGTACCAAGATTCAAGAACTGCTGAAGGAAAAGGATGTTCTGATTGAGATATTAGAGCAGCTAGAAAGTTAGGAGGAACGGAGAAATTTGCTCTCTCCTTTCACTTGGCAAAGGATCGTCGACCCGACAACAGTTGGAGAGACTCGATCAAAGAAAAGAAAAATTTAGGAACCAGCATCTGAGCTTTTCTCAGAGAAAACTCGAAATCCATAGGCCTAATTTCCCTTCCCGCACTTTGAAAAATACTATACTTTTCCTTGTAAAATACTGCAATCTTTTGAATTCAATAAAAGGGTTTCCCCGCTGTATGATATTTTCAATATAATTGTTAAAAGTTCTTTTGAAAACAAAAACTAAAAAAATACATCATTCTTTGCATATCATTCATCATTCTCACATAACACATCTTTGTCATTGAGTCTCACACATGTGTCGCACTCTAGAGTCAAACTGTCTCATTCGTACAATACTCGGGCCAATCAACAAAAGAAAATGGACGATCTCGAAGAAGAGACCAGAGAGCTGAGAGAATAAATCAACGCTCTAAAGGAGTATTTGGGGAAACTTCACAACACCATGGAATCTCTGGCAGCAGCCCAGGAGCAACAACATCAAAGGACTGTGATCTCAGAGATTATGTCTACACCAGCATTTAAGACACCTGGCAGTCATCCTCAGTACAACATGCCTAAAGGTTTCCCCTGGGGAATGCCTCTTAACTTTATACCTGAAGGATATATACCTTTGGTCACTGAAGACCCGGAAGCCGTAGCAGGAACCTCCAGACCTGAAGGTTACAAACTTCAGGTAAATGAAGATGCAAGGGAGATGACAGAAACTCTTGAAGGTTACAAACTTCAGGTCACTGAAGCGCCAAGAGTTACCGCCTTAATGACTATACCACAACCAGTGGTACACACTATCCCTGAGGAACAGATTCTGCAGGCCGCTTCTGGCAGAAACGAAGAAGTATATGAAAGGATGAATGAATTCCAGGAATAATTCTTAGAAATGTAGAAGGAACTGCATGCCATTCGCGGTCAGGACTTGTTTGGTAAAGACGCCGCTGACCACTATTTGGTCCCTAATGTAAAGATACCACACAAATTCAAGGTGGCAGACTTCGAAAAATATAGAGGCAACTCTTTCCCTCAAAGTCATTTGGTAATGTACGCTCAGAAAATGTCTACCCAGACAGAAAACCAACAGCTATTAATCCATTACTTCCAAGACAATTTAACCGGTGCCGCACTCAAATGGTACATGGGTTTAAACCGCACCAAGATCAGTACTTTCAAAGATCTCAGGGCAGCCTTCGTTCAGCAGTATAAATACAACTTGGACATGGCACCAGATAGGGACCAGCTTAGAGCAATGTCCCAAAAGGATAAATAAACCTTCAAGGAGTATGCTCAAAGATGGCGTGAAATCGCCGCCCAGATCTGTCCTCCTCTCGAGGAAAAGGAAATGACAAAGATCTTCCTGAAAACATTAAGATCATTTTATTATGACTGGATGGTTTCTAGTGCACCTAGTGACTTCATTGAAATGGTGAACATGGGGGTACGCCTTAAGGAAGCAGTCCGAGAAGGACGATTGGTCAAAGATGCAGAACCATCCAGCAGTACTAAAAGATACGGTAGTGCTTTCCAAAAGAAGAAAGAGCAAGATATCAGTAATATCTCTTTGGCAAAGCTAAGACGAAGGTATCTACCTCGGCAGGTAGCAGCAGTAACTCCCGCTATCAACCCAACGCCAACTCTGGCATATCAACCTCGAGTTGCTCAGAGCCAACCGAATCAACAACAGTATCAGCAAAGGCAGCAACAGCCTATTCAGCAGGCTCGCCCGCAGTACAATAACAACAATCGTACTACACGATCACCAGGGTTTGACCCTATACTAATGTTATATGCAGAATTATTTCCACTTGTGCTGGCCAAGGGGCACCTCTAAACCAGGACTCCTCTTACAGTACCAGAAAATTCACCTTTTTGGTTCAAAGCAGATTAAACTTGCCCTTACCATCAAGGAGGACCAGGACATAACATTGAGAATTGCCTCAGCTTTAAATCTAATGTATAGAAGCTCGTCATAAACGGGGTTTTATCTTTCAAAGATACTAATCCGAATGTTCAAACGAACCCATTACCGCAGCATGAGATGACTACGGTAAATTTGATAGAAGGAGAACCTGGCAGCAGTTATCAAATTCATAATGAACGCTTACTGGGAACCAATCTGGTAAAAATGCATTGCAGACAGAGCAGGTACGGCCATGTGCCATCTCACAACTATCATTAGTGTGATATCTATTCCAAGAATAATCAAGGATGTGCCATAATACAAGCAGCTCTTCAAGAACAAATGGATCTAGGCTGGATTCAGGATCACAGGATTCATGAAGTAAACATGGCCCATGCACATCCAAACATTGTTCAAAACCATGACATCCGTGCAATGAACGTCAATCTAGTGGCAATGCATTCAAGACAAAGTCAGTATTACAATTTGCTGCGACACGATTACAGCGCTTGCCTTATTTGCTCAAAAGACAATCAGGTATGCTCTTTTGTACAAGAGGCCCTCCAGCGTCAAATGGATCTTGGATGGGTCCAAGACTACCATGAAAAGAATGATCATCAGGTCAACATGGTTCAAATATTCGACATTCGCTTAATGAATACCAGTCTAGTGGAATTGCATGCCAAGCAGGTCAGACTTGGTTTCCAGTCCCCACACGATTATCAAGACTGCAAAGAATGCTCCGAATACGATCAAGGTTGTGCACTTACACAAAGAACTCTTCAACATCTGTTGGACCACTGGTGGCTTCCAATCTACCAGGGTGAAGACACGCAATAAGTTAGTATAACTAATAGAAATCCTGATAGACACCAAGGTTGTGATGTCTGCTTACTGGAAACGGATCTGGTAAGGATGCACTGCATACAAAGTGGGTACGGTCGGGTACCTCCTCATAATTATGAACGCTGTGGAAAATGTTCAGAAAATAACCAAGGGTGCTACCTCGTGAGAACAGCTCTCCAGCATCAGTTAGACCGAAAGGAAACTCAACCATGCTTGAATTCTCAATCAATTAACATGGTACAAGGTTGCCTCCCTATTCAAAACAAGGACCAAGGACTACTAGAAGAAAGCATTGTCATAGTCTCCAATCATGGAATTACCAAGGATGTTTGCACCATAATTCCTCTGCTCAATGAGTCAAGGATCCCTCTTGACAGTAGAAAAGTTCCCAACCTAGAGTCGATTGAGGTTGCCTACGACGGTCAAAAGGCCCAAAAAGCCCCTGTGGTTATCCACCTGCCAGGCCTAATACCATACAAGTCAGAAAAGGCTATTCCGTATAAGTACGGTGCGACTACCATAGAAGATGGAAAAGAAATTCCACTGCCATCCATTGTGAACATCGCTGACATCAGTCGGGTTACCCAGAGTGGTCGAATCTTCAACAGGGGAGTTGGAGAACCTGCAAAAGAAAAGGAACCTCAAGTCGAGGTTCCTAATCAACAAATCGGTCAATCCAGCAGCACAAAGCCTGTGAAACAACGATGAAATGCTAAAGCTCATCCAGAAAAGCGAATATAACATTGTGGATAAATTGTTGCAAACTTCTTCTCGAATCTCCGTTTTATCTCTCCTACTTAGTTTAGAAGCTCACAGAGAAGCTCTGCAAAAGGTTCTAGAATAAGCCTTTGTAGAACAAGATGTGACAGTGGGTCAGTTCGATAGCATTTCTCCAACATCACTTCCTGCAACAATTTGGGTTTCAGTGATGAAGAACTTCCAGAGGAAGGCAAAAACCATAACATGGCACTCAATATCACAGTCAGTTGCCAGGACGATGCTTTAGCCAGCGTACTGGTAGACACAGGTTCATCCTTAAACGTCATGCCAAGGTCAACTTTGGTATGACTATCTTTTCAAGGTACTCCCATGAGAGGCAGTGAGATCATCGTCTAAGCCTTTGATGGATCCAGGAAAACGGTTATTGGCGAAGTCGATCTTCCCATAACCATTGGTCCTCACACTTTCCAAGTCACTTTCCAGGTCATGGACATCCGAGCAGCATACAGCTGTTTATTAGGAAAACCTTGGATACACGAAGCTAGGGCAGTCACTTCGACACTTCACCAGAAGCTAAAGTTTATAAGAACGACAAATTAGTCACGGTATGCGGAGAACAAGCTTTAATTGTGAGCAACTTATCATCATTATCCTGCGTAGAACTAGAGGAGGTCGTTGGAACTCAATTTTAAGCACTCTCGGTGAGCAATGAGAATCACCAATAAAGAGGAACATCAATTTCCTCATACAAAGATGCTCTCAAAGTAATGGGGAGTGATGACATAAAAGGATGGGGACAAATTATAATTCCCGCTGATAACAAGACAAGAAAAGGCCTTGGTTTTTCTCCAACATGTACCCAGACTACAAGGAAGGATGAAAGCTTTTGCCCCATTCAGGATTTCTTCCACAGCGGAGGTTTCCAACACCTGATATCTCAAGAAGTCCATACCATCGATGGGAATAACTCTTCTGATACATATGAAGAGTGGAAATCTTATCTCAACGATTAAGGTTATATATCTCAGGGAGAAACGTACATGCCATTCTGCTCTCCAAAGCAAAGTCCCAGATATTTCCTGAAATCAGATGTCAGAATGATCTATGGAGATTGTGATCCCGAAGGATGTCGTGCTCCACCCAACTCATTAGAGGAAGATACTCTGATGAAAGGCAACTTTGACTACGATTCTTATGATCCCCTGGATGATTTGCTTATCTAAAAGCCTTACTGATGACACTGAATTTCACCGTATTTTTTACTCCGATTTCGCATGCATTCTTAGTCTTTTAATGTCATTTTATTATGTTATTATTATGTTTTTCTTTGTTTTCAGGTTTTTAGTCTAATCGGAGCCCCGAGCGAGAAAAGGAGCGAAAAAGGAGCCGAAATGAGCTAAAATAGAGAAAATCAGCATTTTGCACTTATGGCATCCACTCTGGCGGCCGCCACAGGGTCTTCCATGACGTGGCCATGTCTCAAACTCCTCCCAACTGTTTTTCCCCACGATCTCCAACTGCCCAAGCAAATTTTACACTCATGGTGGGCGCCACAAGAGCAAAATAAGTTCCCGCCCAAATTCAAATGCTAGGGGCATCCTTGTCTTTTCCACATGTTTCCTTGCCTATAAATAGGACTTTAGATTTTCGTTTTTATTCATCCAAGCTTAGTTGTTCATAAGCATATATCAGTGTAATAGTGGTAATCGCTTCACATCGAGGTGTTACTACATTCGAGAGATCGAGTCTGTAAGAGCCTGTGAGATTGAGTCTTGGAGCACTCTGGAAGGAAGTTAATCCTGCCGCCATTTTACTTTCAGTTCGCATTTTATTCAACCACTCCGATTGGAGCAGGTTTTTATTACTTTACCTTTTGTCAACTTTATTTCTTGCACTGTCTTTTAATTTCATTTATTTTCCGCACTGCTTTACTTTCATTTACTTTCCGCACTCGCACTACTTTCATTTACTTTCCGCACTCGCACTTAAATACTTTTTTTATGAAAAATCTAAAAATGAACTTTTACTTTACCATGTCTGGCTAATTTTATAAAGGTTAGAGTGTGAAGATCATAACTGAACCGATAATCTGTACAATTGTTAGTGGAAACACTTAAGGGCTATTTTAACTTTCAATATAAGTTTTCCTGTTCTTAAATTCCGTTGGGTAAGATCGAAAGCCGTCCAACGCCTATCTAAACTTAATTGTTTTTAAACTATTTCAAAAACAGCGAAAGCGCTTTGTTTAGTTTATTAGGAGTTTTTAATTTAAAAGGAAAAGAGATTTTAAAACCATTTTCTGACGCGTTAAGAAGTTTAAAGTCTGGTTCGTAAGAACCTCTTTTTTTTAGAAAATCCAGGTTAAAATACTTTTCAACTTGGTCAAGATACTATATTTCTTAAAAATAGGTTTACTACTCTAACGCAATGCGCGCCTTTTTATCCGTGACAATAAGAGGGTTTGATTAGGGGGTACAACTCGGTTCTGAATACGCGAAAGCGACAGTTCCTGTCAAATTAGTTCTTTTCAAAGTAGAAAACATTGCCCGTAAGTAGTTCTATTAGCAAGTACTTGGATTATCGATTGGTTGTGTGAATTGCATTCGAACCTGTCTTTATCAATTAATTTTAATTACTTTATTTACTACCGTGCACTCTTCAAAACTACTATTTTCAATCACCTTAGATACACACCTTAACAATAGATAGCGATAGATTGACACTTGGTCTCTGTGGATACGATAATCTTTTATATTACTCTGACGCGTTCGTACACTTGCGAAAAAATACGCATCAAGTTTTTGGCGCCGTTACCGGGGACCAATTTTGTCAAATTTCATACCCTGTTGTTATACCGTTTAGACTAAGGAAGTTACCCGCCGGTCAATGCGAAAAACTCGTAGTACCAGAAGTTTAGTAGACCCTCTAGCTGAACCAGAACATTACGCTCGCGCACGTTTATATTTCCGTAAACTTAGGAAAGTTATGGCCGAAGATCAAAATCAAAGACCTCTTAAGGATTTCGCCCAACCATCGAACGAGGAACCTAGTTCTAGTATAGTAAATCCAGCCATACCAGCTAACAATTTTGAACTTAAATCATCCCTGCTGCAGTCAGTACAGCAGAGACAATTCGCAGGTCTTGCTACAGAGAACCCAAACCAACATTTGAAAAACTTTCTCCAACTAGCAGACACCTTTAAAACCAATGGAGCCCCTCCTGAGGCGATTCGCTTAAGATTATTTCCTTTTTCCCTCAGAGATAAGGCCCTATCTTGGTTAGATTCCCTTCCACCAAATTCCATAACAAGTTGGGAAGACCTTAGAAAAGTATTCCTTGCCAGATATTTTCCCCCGAGTAAGACCGCTGTTCTTCGAAACCAAATAACTAGATTTACCCAAAACCAAGGAGAATCGTTGTTTGAAGTCTGGGAGAGATATAAAGAGCTGTTAAGAGCATGCCCACATCATGGTTTAGAAAATTGGTTAATCATTCAAACCTTCTATAATGGACTTCATTATAACACTAAGATGACCATCGACGCCGCCGCAGGTGGCGCACTGATGAACAAACCTTACCCTGAAGCTAGTGCCCTTATCGAAGATATGGCCCAAAACCATCAATCATGTGGAGTAGAACGAGCGACAGTGGAAAAGAAGGAAGCCCAAGGAGGAATACATGAGTTAAGCTCTATAGACATGATGCAAGCTAAAATGGACGCATTAGCCCTAAGAGTTAAGCATATGTGTACAACCCCGAATACTGTAGCCGCAGTTTCGTCAGATTGTGAGATATGTGGGACGAAAGGACACCAATCCACAGAATGCAGTCTGTTAAACGAGACCAGCTCTGAACAAGTGAACTACACCCAAGGGAACCCATTTTCAAATACCTATAACCCTGGATGGAAGAATCACCCAAACTTTTCCTATAAGAATAATAACCCTATCCAAAATACTGCCCCTCCGAGACAATCAGGTTATCAAGCCCCAAGATCAAATCAACCTATGCAACCTGTACCACCAAAACCGAGCCTTGAGAAAATCGTGGATAATTTTGTCGCTGCTCAAATCCAACAAAACAAGGAGTTCATGAACCAAAACGTTCATGTTAACGAACTAATTACCCAGTTAGGAACCAAGGTTGACCAAATAATCACTCACAATAAGATGCTTGAAGCCCAAATCTCGCAGGTAGCTTTAAACCAAGCCCCTCAGACCACACCTGGAGGACAATTCCCTGGACAACCTCAACAAAACCCGAAAGGACAAGCAAATGCCATTACCCTACGAAGTGGGACCGCTTATGATGAACCTTGTAACCCAAGGTTGAGTGATCCCAAAACTTCTGAGGAAGATGACAACATCCCAGATAAAAAGAAGAAACCAGAGGAATCTGTAAACCAGGAAAGTCAAGAAAAAGGAGAAGAACCCAAAGACAAAACCTATATACCACCCCCCCCGCCATACAAACCACCAATACCATATCCGCAAAGACTTAAACAAACCCAGATCAATAATCAGTATCAGAAATTCATTAAAGTTATAGAAAAACTTCACGTAGAAATCCCGTTCACAGAAGCCATTACCCAAATACCATCCTACGCAAAGTTTCTCAAAGACATCCTTACCAATAAACGTAGACTTGATGATCCGAAACCCTTGGAATGTAATTCTATTGCCGAAAATAAATTAGCAAAAAAGGATAAAGATCCTCGAAACTTTTCCATTCCTTGTATTTTGGGGAGTCATGTCATCGAAAAAGCTTTTCTAGACTTAGGAGCTAGTGTGAGCTTAATGCCCTTAGCGGTTTGCGAAAGGTTAAACTTAGGAGAGTTGCAACCTACCAAGATGTCACTTCAATTAGCCGATAGATCTGTTAAATATCCGATAGGCATACTTGAAGACGTCCCTGTTAGGAAGGTCAGCTGTTTATCCCTACTGATTTTGTTGTCATGGACATTAAAGAAGATGATGACATACCAATTCTTCTAGGTAGACCATTCTTATCGACTGCTGGAGCCATAATAGATGTCAAAAAGGGGAAGCTAACCTTTGAGGTAGGGAACGAGAAGATAGAATTTATACTTTCAAAATTTCTTATGGCACCTGTGATAGGAGACACGTGTTATGCGATAGATATCATTGATGAATGTGTTAGGGAGTTAGAGCAAGAAGAAGTCATTGAAACAATTAAGCTGCCATCAACTCTTATTTTGGAAGATGACAATTATAAGAAACCCTACATCGATGATAACCTTTACGAATGTTTATCCCTTACCCCAGATCCTATGCCTTGCCCTATTAAACCAGCCTTGGAACTTAAGGAACTGCCTAAGAACCTGAGATATGAGTTTCTTGATGAAGAAATGAATCGTCCGGTTATAGTTAGTGCTGCCTTGAGACAAAAAGAAACAGATCAACTCTTGGACGTTTTACAAAGATATCCCTCAGCCTTAGGATATAATATCTCTGATCTGAAAGGTATAAGTCCATCCGTATGCATGCATCGGATTTCGCTCGAAGTAGATTCAAAACCTTCCAGAGAACACCAGAGAAGGATAAACCCTATACTGAGTGATGTTGTCAAGAAGGAAGTTCTGAAGTTGCTAGAAGCAGGTATAATATATCAGATCTCGGACAGTAAGTGGGTGAGCCCTGTGCATGTGGTACCCAAGAAGGGAGGCATCACAGTTGTGCAAAATGAGAAAGGTGAGCAAATAGTAAAGCGGATAGAAGGAGCTTGGCGTATGTGCATAGACTATAGAAAGTTAAATAAAGCAACTAGGAAGGATCATTTCCCTTTACCGTTCATAGACCAGATGTTAGAACGTCTTGCCAGACATTCTTACTTCTGCTATCTAGACGGGTATTCGGGATTCTTCCAAATACCTATACATCCAGAAGATCAAGAAAAAACTACCTTTACATGCCCTTTTGGAACTTTTGCCTACAGACGAATGCCTTTTGGACTCTGTAATGCCCCTGCTACTTTCCAACGTTGCATGATGTCAATCTTTGCATATTATCTAGATGGAATCATGGAAGTATTTATGGATGATTTCTCGGTTTACGGTTTTGATTTCCAAAATTGTCTTATCAACCTTGAGAAAATCCTGGAAAGATGTGTGGAGGTGAACCTTGTGCTGAATTGGAAAAAATGCCATTTTATGGTGACTGAAGGAATTGTTTTAGGACATATAATCTCCGAAAGAGGTATAGAGGTAGATAAAGCAAAAATAGAAGTTATAGAGAACCTAAAACCACCCAAGACTATCAGGGAAGTTAGAAGTTTCCTTGGACACGCTGGATTCTACCGCCGTTTCATCAAGGACTTCTCCAAAATAACAAAACCTTTAACTGGCCTGTTAATGAAAGATGCCGAATTCATCTTTGATGAAAAATGCAATGAAGCATTCAATCTTTTGAAGCAAGCATTGATTTCAGCACCCATTATGAAACCCCCTGATTGGTATGAACCGTTTGAGATAATGTGTGACGCCAGTGATTATGCTGTAGGAGCCGTTCTAGGTCAGAGAAAAGATAAAAGATTACATGTAATATATTATGCCAGTAGAACCCTAGACTCCACCCAGCTCAATTACGCAACAACCGAGAAAGAACTCCTAGCGGTAGTTTTCGCTATAGACAAATTTAGATCATATCTAGTAGGAGCCAAAATTATAGTTTACACCGATCATGCTGCCATCCGTTACCTACTAAGTAAAAAAGATGCTAAACCCAGGTTACTTCGATGGATTTTGTTGCTACAAGAGTTCGACTTAGATATCCGAGATAAAAAAGGCACAAAAAATGTAGTAGCCGATCACCTATCTAGGCTAGAATACCTGAATCCTGAATTAGTACCCATAAATGATGATTTTGCCTATGATAGACTGATAGCCCAGTTGGAAACCATTGAAGATAAAAAACCAGACCCTCATGAGCACTTTCAAAAATCCTTAGCTGTAAGTAACGTGCCCTGGTACGCTGATTTTGTTAATTACCTAGCTGCTGATATCATACCCTCTGATCTCGATTACCACAAGAAGAAGAAGTTCTTAAGTGATGTTAAAAACTTCTATTGGGACGAGCCACTTCTTTTCAAGAGAGGTAAAGATGGCATTTTTCGCCGTTGCGTTCCAGAAGACGAGGTAGAAAGTATAATTCAGCATTGTCACTCTGCGCCTTATGGTGGACATGCAAGCACCTCTAAGACCTACGCCAAGATTCTTCAAGCTGGCCTATTCTGGCCTACCATGTGGCGTGATGTCCATGCTTACATTGTCAAATGTGATAGATGCCAACGCACAGGAAATATTTCAAGACGCGACGAAATGCTTTTAAGAAACATCCAAGAAGTAGAACTCTTCGACGTATGGGGTATAGATTTCATGGGACCATTCCCACCATCTTTAGGAAACAAGTATATCTTAGTTGCAGTAGACTACGTGTTTAAATGGATTGAAGCGATAGCTGCACCCACAAACGACACTAGAGTAGTGATTAAATTATTTAAAAATTATATATTCCCCAGATTTGGAACACCCCGTTTAGTTATAAGTGATGGAGGATCTCACTTCATATCAAGAATATTTGATAGGCTTTTAAGCAAGTATGGAGTTAAGCATAGAGTAGCAACACCATATCACCCACAGACTAGTGGCCAAGTGGAAGTATCTAATAGGGAGATTAAACAAATTTTAGAAAAAACTGTCTCTGTATCTAGAAAAGATTGGTCGCAAAAGCTTCAAGAGGCTTTATGGGCCTACAGAACCGCTTTCAAAACCCCTATAGGAACAACCCCCTACCAACTAGTCTATGGAAAATCTTGTCATTTACCTTTTGAGTTAGAGCATAAGGCCTATTGGGCCATTAAAACTTTGAATTTGGATTACCTAACTGCTGGTGAGAAACGTATCCTTGACATCCACAAATTGGAAGAACTCAGACAGCAAGCCTACGAGAATGCCATAATATACAAAGAAAGAACAAAAGCTTGGCACGACAAAAGAATCGTAAGAAAAGACTTCAACTTAGGCGACCCTGTTCTCCTGTTCAATTCTAGGCTACGGCTCTTCCCAGGAAAGCTCCGTTCAAGATGGACTGGCCCCTTCAAAGTAGCAAAAATTCTGAGGTCTGGAGCTGTTGAAATAAAAAACGAGACATGTAAACCATTCATCGTCAATGGACAAAGACTGAAGCTCTACGAAGGAGGAGACATTCCAACAACCTACTTCAACCACACTCTAAGTGATCCACCAATCCCGACAAGAGATGTATAAGTTCCAGTCGTCAAGCTAACGACGTTAAACAAGCGCTGCATGGGAGGCAACCCATGATTTTCTTACCTTATTTACTTTTTCTACATTTTGTTTTATTTTATTTCTTGTTATATTTTGTCAGGACTAATGTTTGAAATGTTTGTGTTTTACAGGACCTTCTTCCTAACTCTGTGCAGAATGCAGAATTTTGACGACATGCATGTGACTTTCAGGAATGACGCCCAGAGAGAGTGTTACTTTGTCCACTTCAGGCGTCCTATGGCACCTACGAGGTACCCAGATCAGGCTTGCATGGAGGCTTTAGGCATTGAGCCTAGTGTCAGATTCTTATGCCACCAGCTTCAATGGGACCAGTTCGACGACCTGAACAACACCTATAGGAACCTCACTTTGGAGTTCCTCAGCTCATTTTCTTATGACCCCTGGGCCGGACCAGATGGATGTGCTATTTTCAGGTTATTTGGGACTGAGTACTCCTTCACTCATAAGGAGTTTGGTGATTTATTAGGTTTTCAGACGACCCCTGATGCTATTCCTGAGACACCTATGGGATACTTTCTGAGTAGGGAAGTGGAGAAGTTCTGGAGTGATATCTCTGGTGGAGGGAGTCAGGATCCTTCCACCCAGTTCTCACATGTTATCCATAACCCTGCATTGAGGTATTTTCAGATGATCATAGCACACTCTTTCTTTGGATTGCCAGATGCTGAGACCTTGCTTAGTGAGGAGGAGATCTTTCTACTATTTTGTGCGACCCAGTCACGTCCTGTGGCATGTGGGAACTTTCTGCTGAAAGGTCTTAGCAGTATTGCCAGGTCATCAGTAGGTATTATTCATGTGGGAGGTATTGTTACCCAGATTGCTGCTGCTTTAGGCCTATCGCGTAAGTTGTTACATCTCAGGGTTTTCAGTGAATACACCACCATGAACGTTGATTTCTGCCTAGACAGAGGGTTGATAAGGAGAGCCTCTGCAAACCCCAACCAGTTCAGATTGTTGATCGACAACGAGGCTGTTCATTACTTTTTGCTGCCTGATCCGATGATGACCAGTGTTCATGACCCAGCTAATTGGAGATATGCTTTGGAGGGTTATGGAGAGACTATTGAGGAGCCTAGATCGCCTCCTGTTGCTGAGGACACCCCTACACCTCCGTCTCCCAAAATCACTGTATTATCTAATAATTTGTCTTTGCAGCCACCCGATTTATACACCCAGGTTGTTGAGCTCCGCAGAGAGACTGCCAAGCTCAAACAGGAGGTAGCTGATCTTGCTTTGCAGATTGAGGTATCTGATCTCACTCATGCTACTGAGGCAGACTCTTTATACCAGGAGATCGGAGAGCTTCGTCGCGAGATCGCTGAGCTTCGTGGATCCAGCCAGGCAGAGGAGCCAGCTGATTAATCATATTGCCCTGACTTACTACTCTATTATTTAGTATTCAGTATTTCTGCGTTTTCTTTACTTTTTAGCATATCTGGACACATTTTGTATTTTCGCATTTCCTATATTTCCTATGTACTTTGATTTTATATATATATTATGTGTGTTTTTATTTTACCTTTTATATATATATATATATCCAATAATAATTTTATTTTTCTTAATATTTGATTTTTATTTCCACAAAAAATTGTGCAAGTCCCGTGTTGAAGAGGAAAACAAATGAGAACGCTATCGGGACCCCCAAGACGCAAAAGGTAAGAGAGGCCCATTCCAAAATTCAAAATTTTGGCCCAGGTCCGAAAATGACCTTATGGCGCCCGCCATAGCCTTATGGCGCCCGCCACGGCGTCCTGGTAAATACGGGGGAAAACTTCATCTTCCACCATTTTTGAACCTCTAAACTCCCAAAACCCATTTTTCTCCTCTTCCAAAACTCCATTAAAACCCATAAAAGCTCCCACCTTTATTTAATACCCACTATCCATTAACCCTTTCAAACTTCCATTTGAAATTCCACCAATTAAATTCCATAAAAATCTCACCTTTACCAACTTATATTTAAACCCATCTTCAAATCAATTCAAGGAGCAAGCTATGGAGTTCGAAGGATATATTTTGCGAGAAGGAAAACCCGGGGATAGGCAGAGGAGGGATATTCAAAGGCTTCAAGGTCGAGAAATTCTCTCGACGAGGTACGTGGACGACAACTGTCTCTATACTTTGGGTATTTATCATAGTGTTTATCATTTGCTTGATTTTTTGGGACTGCACTCTATTTTTGAAAACCGAGAACCAACCTTTGAGAAACTGACAGTTGAGTTTCTAAGTTCTTTAATCTACACTGTCCACCCTAACACTGCTAGCACAGTCGGTACTATCCAATTTAGAATGTTTGGAATGGAATATAAGTACAGTACCGACGAACTAACAAGTCTGTTAGGGATTCCTCTTTGGGAAGGTGCTATTTGTGAGACCCCTTTGGATGACGGATGGTCGGTCGATGCATTTCCTTTTTGGCAGAGATTGTCAAATAATTTAATAACTTCTTTTAAAGGAATTCTCGCATCGACCATCCACAACCCGACCATCAGAGTTTTTAGATACCTGTTGGCATGTACTATTTTTGGCCGGGATAATACAAATAAGGTTAATGCTAAAGAGCTTCTGTTTTTACAAGAAAGTCTCACAAATAGAAGAATCAATCCGGTCCCGTTTATGCTTTCTCACATGTCTGTTACTATTAATAAAGCAGGACCGATTATTTTTGGAGGACTGATTACGTCTATTGCTCGGGCCCTTAACCTGAACGATGAGATAGCCACGCTAGAGCCCTTAACTCCTCGCACAATCAACCTAAAATTTCTAAAAGATATGAAATTGTGCCGAGCGAGAACAGAGGGTGGTTTTGTATTGATGATCCATGGTGTAGCTATCCCATCTGTTGCCTTGCCCTGCAGTAGACGTACCGATGTACGTAATGAAAGGAACTGGACCTATGATTTAAATGCTCCACCTGTTCTAGGTCCACTTCCTCCTAATATTCCTGATACGGAGGGACACGACACTGACGAAGAATTTGAGCGGAGAGATCAGTCTCCCATACCTCATGTGTCCCCCCATCATCCTTCACCACCACACACCGCACCCTCTTCCTCTAACCCTTTTGCAGGTTCAGTCCCTGGATCCTATGTCACTGAGGAGATGTGGCGTGACCTTATGGCTAGAGAAGAAAGGCGAGATGACCTTCTCTCTACCATTCAGCAATAACTGACGGATAATATGAGCTTCATGGAAGAATCACGATGGAGGACAGATCGATCCTTCGAGTCCGTTTCTCGCACCTTGCTTGCGATCACAGACGAGCAATCCCGTCAGCAAGACTTTAACCGCCGGCATTACCAGCTTATGGAGGCTACTCAAGGTTCCATTCTAGGTAACCTTCAACAGGTCAGAGATGCCCAGGCGGCCTTATCAGCCCGATTGGACCGGAGAGACCAGATCGTAGCAGATCCCGTCGTCCCAGGCATTCCCAACAGGACGACGAGGGCACTAGTGGTCCACATCAGTAGTTTTACAGGTTACTCTCCTTATCTTATTTCGAAACATTGGGGATAATGTTCGATTTAAGTGTGGGAGGGGATTTTATTGCTTTTTATTTCCATTTTTAGTTAGTTGTTTATTTCTTGTTTTTGTCTATGTCTTTTTTCTAGAAAATGCATGAGTCTGACGAGTCACCAGTACAGTGGCACCCTCATTTTTCCCCATTTCTTTAGCCCTACAAAAAATTTTTTGCAAAAAGGAAACATTGTTGTTCTACACGTTTTTTGGGCTTTAAGACAGGTTTGGATTAGGATGTGGTGACTTAGGTGAACTTTTTGAAACATTAGTATCGTTTTAGCACCGTAGACTTCACGAATATAGGAATCATTCCAAAACCCCATGTACCATGGCCTTAATTATCATTTCCAAATTTGTCCTAAGTAGTTTATTTCAGCAGTCAGCTCCGGCCTAAGCATGTTCTACGTAGGGGACCGATGAACATAAGTGAATGATCCAGTAAATTAAATAAAGAAAAAGGCAAACTCCGGATAGATGACCCTCACAAGGTCGTTTAAACCAAAAAGTTGAATTGTTGCCACAAAAAAAAATATATATATATATATATATATATATATATATATATATATATATATAATTTTAGCTCACCCATTGTTAGTTGGTTCAGAGGTATCTGGCGCTGAACTCGGTAGGGCGGATTACGATCCGATCCCCCACAACTGCATTTGGGTTAAATAAAAGGGTTTACACAGTCTTATGTGCCAAAAACCCTATGTTTTGGATCAGAATCACTAACAGGTCACTCTACTATGAAACATGTACGGATAACGGGCTTAATGTGATTGCGCCTGAATGAAAAGGACCCAAAAAGAGATGAAGAGGTAGGCCTAGTTATTGTGGGATGATACGGTTGATTAATATAAGAATGAAGTTTATGTCCGCCTCTGCGGATAAGTGTCATTACGATACCCTTGGTTCACTTAGTACCTGTCACTGCATCCTGACTTGAACTTAGAAGCCCTTTTTGCCCGAATCACGTGTCAGCACTAGTTTTCTTACTTTGAGCTTTAAATGTTTTGCTTGAGGACAAGCAAAGGTTTAAGTGTGGGAGAATTTGATGACACTGAATTTCACCGTATTTTTGACTCCGATTTCGCATGCATTCTTAGTCTTTTAATGTCATTTTATTATGTTATTATTATGTTTTTCTTTGTTTTCAGGTTTTTAGTCTAATCGGAGCCCCGAGCGAGAAAAGGAGCGAAAAAGGAGCCGAAATGAGCTAAAATAGAGAAAATCAGCATTTTGCACTTATGGCATCCACTCTGGCGGCCGCCACAGGGTCTTCCATGACGTGGCCATGTCTCAAACTCCTCCCAACTGTTTTTCCCCACGATCTCCAACTACCCAAGCAAATTTTACACTCATGGCGGGCGCCATGGTGTTGTGGCGGGCGCCACAAGAGCAAAATAAGTTCCCGCCCAAATTCAAATGCTAGGGGCATCCTTGTCTTTTCCACATGTTTCCTTGCCTATAAATAGGACTTTAGATTTTCGTTTTTCTTCATCCAAGCTTAGTTGTTCATAAGCATATATCAGTGTAATAGTGGTAATCGCTTCACATCGAGGTGTTACTACATTCGAGAGATCGAGTCTGTAAGAGCCTGTGAGATTGAGTCTTGGAGCACTCTGGAAGGAAGTTAATCCTGCCGCCATTTTACTTTCAGTTCGCATTTTATTCAACCACTCCGATTGGAGCAGGTTTTTATTACTTTACCTTTTGTCAACTTTATTTCTTGCACTGTCTTTTAATTTCATTTATTTTCCGCACTGCTTTACTTTCATTTACTTTCCGCACTCGCACTACTTTCATTTACTTTCCGCACTCGCACTTAAATACTTTTTTTATGAAAAATCTAAAAATGAACTTTTACTTTACCATGTCTGGCTAATTTTATAAAGGTTAGAGTGTGAAGATCATAACTGAACCGATAATCTGTACAATTGTTAGTGGAAACACTTAAGGGCTATTTTAACTTTCAATATAAGTTTTCCTGTTCTTAAATTCCGTTGGGTAAGATCGAAAGCCGTCCAACGCCTATCTAAACTTAATTGTTTTTAAACTATTTCAAAAACAGCGAAAGCGCTTTGTTTAGTTTATTAGGAGTTTTTAATTTAAAAGGAAAAGAGATTTTAAAACCATTTTCTGATGCGTTAAGAAGTTTAAAGTCTGGTTCGTAAGAACCTCTTTTTTTTAGAAAATCCAGGTTAAAATACTTTTCAACTTGGTCAAGATACTATATTTCTTAAAAATAGGTTTACTACTCTAACGCAATGCGCGCCTTTTTATCCGTGACAATAAGAGGGTTTGATTAGGGGGTACAACTCGGTTCTGAATACGCGAAAGCGACAGTTCCTGTCAAATTAGTTCTTTTCAAAGTAGAAAACATTGCCCGTAAGTAGTTCTATTAGCAAGTACTTGGATTATCGATTGGTTGTGTGAATTGCATTCGAACCTGTCTTTATCAATTAATTTTAATTACTTTATTTACTACCGTGCACTCTTCAAAACTACTATTTTCAATCACCTTAGATACACACCTTAACAATAGATAGCGATAGATTGACACTTGGTCTCTGTGGATACGATAATCTTTTATATTACTCTGACGCGTTCGTACACTTGCGAAAAAATACGCATCACTTACATGGAAGACTCGGGGCAAAAGAGTCAGCCAGATAATGCCTATCTGCTGAATGATCTTGAAAAGAATACACCTGTTCTCCCAGAGTCATGGAATCCTTACCCAGAACATTCCAAAAATGTCCAACACCATGTTGATGAATTTGCAAAGACTGCATGACAAGAATTCATTAACTATGCATTTTCTGAGGTCAACTTCATTGAGGAAGATGACTCATCTATTCCCACAGAAACCTAGGATACCTTAGGGCAGTCAAGCGGCAAGTACGATTTTCTAGTCAAATACACTGCTCCCGAAAGCTCTCGCATCAGATATGAGGACATCCAGCCAACTGGATGGGGAGATCCTCTTGAGAGTGAAAATACTATAGAAGATGCGCATAAGAGTCCTCTTATGATAACTCTGCATGGGAAAAAGACTCCAATGATCCCACTCCGCCAGAAATCAGTGTCATCACTGAAGACAAACCGAGAAGGAAAGTACCAGACTTTGTGATTCACATAGGAGTTCGTTGCCATTGGGTTGCGGTCGATGTCCCAAATGTCGTTCATAAATCGAAGTAATTGCTGCATCTTTGTTTTGGCCTTTCACCTTGCCCGGGTGAAATAAATGTTTTATAGGGCTTACTTTTCTGTAAATGTCCCTCTTCGCTTCGCCCAAAGCGACAGAGTTTTGTTTTATAGGGTTGTGTTTCAAGAATCGACAAATCATGAATAAATAATGTCATTCTGAATTCCTGCATTTATTGCTATTTTCACTTTTCGCTATTTTAGAAAATGGTAATCCTAAAAAAAAGATAAAAACAAGCGTTTTTAGAAAATACACTACACACACTTTTGCATTCTCTCTGCCTTTTCTAAAAAGGAATCATCACGTCGTGTAGATTACTTGTTTTAAACCCCATTGAAACATACGATCCAATGCCTTCTCCCAACTTTGAATTCCCGGTATTTGAAGTTGAAGAAGAAGAGAACGAAGAAATTCTAGAAGAGATCTCCTGATTACTCAGACAAGAGGAAAGGTCCATTGAGCCTTACAAAGAGCCGTTGGAAATGGTCAATTTAGGTTCAGAAGAAGAAAGGAAAGAAGTTAAGATTAGAGCACTGCTCAGTCCAACTGTCAGAGAAGGCTTGATAAAACTTCTTAAAGAATTTCCAGATGTGTTTGCTTGGTCCTACCAGGACATGCCAGGGTTGGACACCAGCATCGTGGAACATCACTTACCACTGAAAACAGAATGTCCTCTGGTAAAACAAAGACAGAGAAGGGCTCATCCAGATATGGCCATCAAAATTAAGGAGGAAGTGCAGAAGCAGATCGACGCAGGTTTCCTTGCCACCTCAGAGTATCCTCAATGGCTAGCCAACATAGTGCCAGTTCCAAAGAAGGGCAGGAAAGTCAGAATGTGTGTAGATTACAGGGATTTAAACAAAGCAAGTCCAAAGGATTATTTTCCCTACCACACATTGACATGCTGGTTGACAGCACATCAAAATTCAAAGTATTCTCCTTCATGGATGGATTCTCGGGCTATAATCAAATTAGAATGGCGCTAGAAGATATGGAGAAAACTTCATTCATCACCCCATGGGGTACCTTTTTTTACAAGGTAATGTCGTTCGGTCTGAAGAACGCAGGGGTAACTTATCAAAGGGCCATGACAACTCTGTTTCATGACATGATGCACAAACAAATCGAAGTATATGTCGATGACATGATTGCCAAATCTAAAACAGAAGAAGAACATGTGGAACACCTATCAAAGTTATTCGAGCATCTGAGAAAATACAACTCTGCTTGAATCCCAACAAATGTACATTTGGTGTTCGTTCAGGAAAGCTCTTGGGATTCATCGTCAGCCAAAAAGGAATTGAGGTTGATCCCGACAAAGTTAAGGCCATTCAAGAAATGCTTTCACCAAAGACTAAAAAACAAGTAAGAGGATTTTTGGGACGTCTGAATTACATCTCAAGATTCATATCCCTTATGACCGCAACATGCGCGCCAATTTTCAAACTACTTAGAAAGAATCAAAGTTGTGTATGGACAGAAGACTGCTAAAAGGCCTTCGACAACATCAAAGAATATCTGCTAAATCCACCGATTTTGTCTCCTCCAGTGGAGGGAAGACCATTGATCATCTACTTAACAGTCTTGGAAGACTCCATGGGTTGTGTGCTTGGCCAACAGGACGAGACAAAAAGAAAAGAGTCTGCCGTTTATTACTTAAGCAAGAAGTTCACGGACTGTGAAACTCAATACACTATGCTCGAGAAAACTTGTTACGCTCTGGCTTGGGCACCCAAACGTCTTCGTTAATACATGATTTGCCATACTACTTGGTTAATCTCTGAAATGGACCCGATCAAGTATGTCTTTGAAAAGCCTGCCTTAACAGGAAGGATTGCTCATTGGCAAATGTTGTTATTGGAATATGACATCGAGTACCATGCTCAAAAAGCTGTCAAATGAAGTATTTTAGCCGATCATTTGGCTCATCAACCGATTGATGATCAGGAATCAAACAAATTTGACTTCCCGGACGAGGATGTCATGTACCTAAAAATGAAAGATTGCGATGAACCACTACCAAGCGAAGGGCTAGAGCCAGGTTCCCAATGGGGGCTAATTTTCGACGGAGCTGTCAACACTTATGGAAATGGAATCGGGGCAATCATCGTAACACCTCAGGGTACCCATATTCCCTTCACTGCCAGATTGACATTCAAATGCATAAATAATGAGTCTGAAGACGAAGCTTGTATCATGGGTCTCGAAGAAGCTATTAACCTAAGGATAAAGCACTTGGATGTGTATGGAGACTCAGCCCTGGTAATAAATTAGATCAAAGGAGAGTGGAACACATTGTAGCGCGGTTTTTATGGTTTCGAATCACTATCGCTTTGGTACTACAGTTCGATTCATTTTTTATCCTATTGAGCTGATTAAGGAAGGGAAATAGATGTCTCCAATTAACCCTGCTTGCATACTGAGTTTAAATAGCTGACTATTATTTTACAGATGCTATCAAAATAGGGGGTCTTTTTTAGGGTTATGCGCTTAAGAACGAAAGTGTCTTGACTGTATATGAGGCTTTTTAGTTTAGGATGCTAGACTTGATTTTCCTTTGATTGCTGTATGAAGGTACTAGACTTAGAATGTTTGATTAGTATGCTCGCTAAGATTTTGCAATCTTATGCCTATGTATTCCCGTTTAGCTAAACAGGGAAATCAGAGCGATCGTAGTTCCTCCTATTCTATGGGAGGAAAGAGATGTTTTGGTGTCTTGTTCAAAGCCCAAGATTGAAGCTAAAGGTGATTTGTATCTTGTTCAAAGCCCAAGATATGAAGCTGAAGGGTTTTGAGAGAGAATTTGTCATCTCTAAAGAGGAGTTGTTGATGTTAGTAGGTTGTGAGCAAAGCACAAATTTGATGCTAAAAGGTTGATTGACTCAATCGGGGATTTCTTTATACAAAGCCTAAGAGGAGGCTAGAAGTTTGACTTTTCTGGGGAAAATGTTCTTTCTGTCTTGTACAAAGCCCAAGATTGAGGCTGAAAGGGTTCACTCAACAAGAGAGTGTTTTTCTGTGTCTTGTACAAAGCCCAAGACGGAGGCTAAAAGAGTTCACTCAACAAGAGAGTATTTTTGTGTGTCTTGTACAAAGCCCAAGACGGAGGCTAAAAGAGTTCACTCAACAAGAGAGTGTTTTTGTGTGTCTTGTACAAAGCCCAAGACGGAGGCTAAAAGAGTTCACTCAACAAGAGAGTGTTTTTGTGTATCTTGTACAAAGCCCAAGACAGAGGCTAAAAGTGGTTTGACTCAACAAGAGAGTTTTATCTGTCCTGTACAAAACCCAAGACGGGGGCTAAAAAGGCTGATTGGCTCAACAAGAGAGTCTTTTATACTCAACAAGAGATTGTTTTGTATATGTCTTGTACGAAGCCCAAGGCGGAGGCTAAAAGGGTGATTGACTCAATAAGAGAGTCTTTTATACTCAACAAAAGAGTGATTTGTTGTCTCGTACGAAGCCCGAGATTGAGGCTAAAAGGAGATTGACTCAACAAGAGAGTCGTTTATACTCAACAAGATAGTGATTTATATGTCTTGTACAAAGCCCAAGAAGGAGGCTAAAAGGGTTGACTCAACAAGAGAGTCTGAAAAGTGAGGGACTCAACAAGAGAGTCTGAAAAGGTTAGCTCTGCCGGGGAGAATCATTGTACAAAGCCCAAGAGGAGGCTGTCTTATTGCTGAGGATTATTGAGATCCCGAAGCAGATCCAAGTGTGGGGAACTCTCATGAGAGAGATCGGGCTTCTGCTTATGTTTTAGAAGGAACTTGAGAATGTATTTGAGACTCAAGAGGTTTGAGACTGTCCGAGTCTAGAGTTTTATCTTTTGTATGATGCCCAAAAGGAGGCACGGGCATTTAAGGGATGAGAATCAACCCTAAAATGGTCGGGGTTTTGACACTGGAAAGACTGCTCTAGCAAAGGATGACTAAGTTATGTCTTATACCTTTAATAGGTCGTCAGGGTCCATGTATTAAGCCCAACAGAAGGCATGAGAACTTCTAAGAAGCCGAAGGGTCCTTGTACAACGTCCAAGAGGAGGCGGGGATGCTTTTAGGAAGCCTGTGGGTCCCCAAACCAAGAGAAGTTCAAGAAATGCAATTCACAGAGAAGAGATCATTCCAGGAAAGTTTGAGAATTTGGAAGAGACTCAAGAGATGCCATTCACGGAGAAAAGATTATCTCTGGGGAGTTAGAGTTTCTTTGACAATTTCTAAGGGTGACAGTCTGAGAAAAAGTTCACCGAGAATACTGCCTTTATCTTTGTTCCATATTGTTTAACCCCAAGAGGAAGGAAAGACTGTATCTGGTATCCTACGGGGGATCTAGTTTTGTTTGTATTTAAGAGTGACCAACAGGGCTTTACCTAGTTCTAGACGTAGTTGCCGGGGAAAACTCTAAATAACTATACTAGTATTACACAGTGGATATGTGACAAGTATATAAAAGGATGACAAAGAAGACTTACAGTGAAACAGCCCCACAATACAGTTATATACATATGAAATCGATAAAAGAAAGCGGATAAACACTTACCCGTTGTAGAGCTTCCATGCTGTTTTGTTAGTTGTTCAACAGAGAAAATGATAACAACTATATATTTGGATTCAAAATCAAAGGAGAAAGTATTTTGAAAAGAGATTGGGGCTTACAACTCAAGGAGAGGCCCAAATTTTAATAGTGATTGCACCGTTGTTTTGAATTTGTACAGGGACTTATACAAGTGACTGAGGCCCAAAAAGGTTTTCTGTACAAAGGGATGGGTCTTACACTCTCTCAAGAGGCCCAAGGGTGTTTTAAAGAAGAGAAATGGGACTTACAACACGAGGGTAGGCCCAAGGTTATTTCTGAACTGGCGATCGCGCCGAGGTTTTTGAAAATACAGTGGGACTTATACAATGACTGAGGCCCAAGATTGTTTTGGTTTTCAAAGGGGGTTGGGTCTTACACTCTATTAGAGGCCCAAAGAGTTTTTTAAGAAAAAGAATGAGGCTTATAGCTCGAGGAGAGGCCCAGTTGAAAATAGTTTGGAAACAACGATCGCATCGAAATTCCTGACTGTATCGGGACTTATACAATACAATGAGGCCCAAAAATTATTTTATTTACAGAGGGGTTGGGTCTTACACTCTATTAGAGGCCCAAAAGTTTTGTTTTTGATTTGTTTAGGGTGATTAAGATCAAAACCCTAATTTGATTTCAAAATGTATTTTAATTAAATAAAAATTCAATTAAAATGATCAAAATTATCAAACATGTGTGAGAAACAAGTTATGATCTTGGATTAATGTTTGAAAAATCATGTTTTTATCCACAAAATGATTGGAAACTAATTAATTTTGGAAAATCAAGAGAGAAAAAATATTTTAAATGTTAAAAAACAAATAAAAGATTAATTCTTTGCAAAAATATCAAATATGTGAAATAAATAATATTTTTGGGCAAGTTTGGTAAAATAAAATATTTTAACATTTTTGTGAATTATTAAAAAAAGAATCAACTCAAAATCATTAAAAACCAGAGAGAAATTAATTTTTGAATCAATTAAATAAAATCACAATATTCAAATATTCAAAAAATGGCGCCAAGAACACACCAAGAACACGCGCCACCCCTCTGTTTCTGCAGATTTGCATTTTCTATCCAATCTCACTGAATACTTGATGAAATCATACAATCTACATATCAATCTGCTCGTTTTCACCTCACGATCATGTCTATGGTTTTTAATTTCATTTATTTTAAGCATGGAATAAGAAATCAAGACAAAACCTCAAGAACCCTAAAATTTGCATGAAGACTGAGAATTTTGATACACGATTCAAACAAAGCAATTAATTGAGGGGAAACATTCTATGCATGATTATGAACATTTGGCAAAAGTATTGTGCGAGGAAATATGCATAGATTAAGAGATGGCCAAGTTTAGGCTTACTTGAAGGTCGTGACAGCAAGAGTAATGTGAGTTTTGAGTTGGAGGTGTTACAGATGAGTTGTGATGATTTGAACAGCTTCCCTACACCATATAGAGTGTGTTTGAATGCTTGGACTTGATTGAATTGAGCTGGATCACTTCATGGCATCTCAACTGCAACTCGATTGAAAACATGAGCAACCGGCTGGTGATTCTGAGAAATCAGTGTTACAGTTGTGTGTTTAGTGTTTGGATCACTTCTATATGATGTTTATGAGGTGTGTGTGTGTGGTTGGTTTGGTTGGAATTGTTCCCAAACTCAAAACCCGATAGTGACTTGCTTTGGAAGGCAAATTTGGAAGTGAGAAGGTGATTTTGAGGAAAACATCAGTTTGATGGCTTTGGTGTACTTAAACTGAGCACAAATGAGCTCTATTTATAGTAGAGCAAGTTTGTTTTGCAAGCAATAGTGAATGGCAACTGCTGCAGAGGTTTGGCAAATGTTGATCAATAGGAATCCAAGTCTCCTCTAGCCATTGACTAGAGGTTAGAGCACAGGCCTGTGGTTCCCTAGTTCAGAGATCATCCTTGACTCATTCAGTTGAAAAAGACTCAGTCCATGCCACCTTGGTGCATCCATTGAATGCTCCAAAACAAAATTGGAGTCTTGTCCCCTTTTTAGGCATTTTAGGTTTGCCATGCTATTTTTAGTTCCAAAGACTTGGGGGCTGATGGATCAGTGTTTGTCCCTCCTTGGTCTCCCCCTGAGGTGTTCAGATGGATAAACTTGTTTGTCATTTGCACAAATTGCCCAAATCGAGCAAAATGTACAAATCTGCCTTGTTATGACAGTTGCAGCAAGGCATGTTGCCACTGTCACAACTCTTAGCTCAGGTTGAGTTTGATGGGGTTCTTGGCCATTTTGGAAAGCTCTCATATGATACAACATATGTGTGATAATAGTTTGTTTTGACACTTTTTGGATCCAAGTGAAAAATTCCCCTACATTTTGGAAAAAGTGAAACAGATTCTGACTTAGTGAAAATTTCACTAAGTGTTGGAAAAAGTGACATTTCATGTTTTCAGCCATTTTGATCCACCCATAACTCAAAATCCATGATGAATTGGAATGAGGTGTAGTTGACACTTTTAAAGTATGCCATGAGATCTACAAATCCATCCTTGGATCATCCAAAATGGTTGCTTGGATCTCAAGTTATGATCCTTGGAAGTTGGTACCCTAGCTACTTTGTTCCATAACTTAGAAAAATTCTAAGTTTTTATGGTTACTCCTTTTACAAGTTATCCCACTTTCTTTGGTTTTTCTTGATGAATGATGATTCAAATCACACATTAACATCATTTTAGGGTCAAAGAACCATAATTGTGAAAAATCTCAAAAAGTCAAAGTTGACTTTTGTGCACAGTTGACTTTTTGTCAGATGAATTCCAAACTGTGGGATCCTCTATGAAATCAAGTCCTTGACCTAAATCAAACTTGATGGACATGTTCCATGGGTGTTATAGGGTGTATTGAATCATGTCCCAGGGTTTGGGAGCATGCCTGGGTCAAAAGTCAAAGGTACAATTGACTTTTTCCCTCGAAACCCTAATTGTGCTCCAGATGAAATTGAAACTTGTTGATTAAGCTTCTTGAATCAATTCATTGTTGCAAATGGATCAATATAGTGTGTTAGAGATCCTCAAATCATGTCTTGAGGCATTGGCTCATGTTTTGTCCCAAAATTCAAATTAGGGGTGAATTAGGTCAAGAAACCCTAATTCCTGATTTTTTGTGTATGCATCCCCTGAGGCAAAATTGACTTGATGATTGGGTCCATGAGGTCCCTTGGAGTACCTTAAGTTATGCTTTGAAGCATTGGCCCATGCCCAGATGAAAATTTCCCTCTGGAGGCCCTGGTCGACCAAAACCCTAATTTGGTGACACTGACGATCTTGAGGCTTAATCCACTTGGAATGTTGCAACCTTGTGCTTGATTCTTGATGTGGGAGTCCTCTTGATCCTTTGTGGGTGTTTGAGAGGTTAGACAAGTTGAAGATCATGTCATTCCTTGATTGATCCTTTGTCTAAGTGCCCTAAGAGGGCTCAAAACCCTAATCTTTGATTGTAGTGAATGCTCAACAATCCTTGAGGAGATTGATGAGGCATGCAGGTACATCCACATTGTGATGATGATTTGCACAATGATGGGAAATCTTAGTGGTCAAAATTTGGGGTATGACAGATGCCCCTATTTAATCTTCTTGGACCCGAAGGTGTGAATGACGAAGGTATTCGGGCATTCGGGGTGCAAGAGGATTAAATATCGGAGTACCCGAAATTTTTATAGTGGTTATGAATGGCCGCTTGCCCATCCATCTTCTTTTGCTAAGCAATGATGCTCATAAAAGGTAGAAACTTCCCCTCGATCCTGGTTTCCTACCAAGGAACTGGTCTTAGTTTCTGATATAAACTTCCCCTCGATCCTGGTTTCCTACCAAGGAATTTGTCTTAGTTTATGATTTAAACTTCCCCTCGATCCTGGTTTCCTACCAAGGAACTGGTCTCAGTTTCTGATATAAACTTCCCCTCGATCCTGGTTTCCTACCCAGGAACTGGTCTCAATTTCTGATTTAAACTTCCCCTTGATCCTGGTTTCCTACCCAGGAACTGGTCTAAGTTTCTTTTGTCAATAAACTTTCTTGACAAGGGACGCTATTTGTAGCGGTTTTCCTCAAACTTCTCGCCGAATTTTCCTGGAGAGATGTCATTTGATGTAATCCAATTTTGAGGTGCCGGTGACCTTTTCATCCGCGAAATTTTGTTTAAGAGGCTTTCTTCGGGGATTTTCCCTAATCCGGGAAAGCGAAGATATCATCTTCAATGGCGAAGAGTGACATTTGTCGAAGGGTCTCTCGCCTTTCAGAGGTTCAAGTTATCAAAGTGGTCAAGGGACCAACTTCAATCTAGAAATAAACAGGAGGATCGATTGTTCAGACGTGACATCCCCTGATAGGAAAAGAACTGACAACTCGATTGAGAGGACTTTCATCACTAGGGAACAAAACCGACTAGAGTGATAGTGATGCAATATGAATATGAATGTAAATCAATAATGCATGATATATGTATGTTTATGCTGACAAAACTGATGCGACATACAGACTAAAGGATGAACATGACTGGATACTCGGCCACTGCAGGGGACGAGGAAAAACCATTTGGTTCACGATAGCAATTCTGCCTTGCTTAGGAGAGATAATCCCGTGGGGAAAACCGTTGGTCGGGCTTAGGAGATAGGAACTCTGCCGGGGATGTCGGATGGAATATTCGCATCTAGCACAACTGATCCTTCATTCAGGTGTACTGGTTTAGAAGGAGTACTTTGATTCTGCACTTTGAAGCTTAATTGCCTTTGGAGTAGCGATCGATGTTCTTTCGATGTTCAACAGTCAAAAGAAATTGCCATCTTTATTTTAAAAGCAGAAAAAATGTTGACAAGTAAATTCATTTTTGTTTTATTTCAAGAATCGTTAACCATGTTAAATGTCGTTCTGTAAAGCTAAAACAAATAAGAATTGCAAACAAAAGCACTAGGGCTCAAATTTTATTGATAGGATGGAAATCAGCCAAGCGCATGATTCCATAGAGTATTTATAAAGCTAGAAAATGGTAATTTATGGGGAAAGGGCTACATTAAACATAACGACCACTATCCTTCTACCAACTTTGAATTTTGGGCATCCTGAGCTTCTGTCGAAGATGACCTTGACTGGAGTTTTCCCTGATGGATGGCGCGACTGCTGAGGAGTTGAACTGATCAGACGTAGTTACTTGCCATGAATCCCTAACTTTTGTCTGGATTGTACTTTGAGGTTTCCAATCCACCGAGATGATTTTTGGTTATGTCTCTAATTTTTGCTTGGACCGCCCTTTCGGGTTTTCAATCCACCGAGACGTTTTTATTTTTTTTAATTTTTTTTTACTATTATATTTTTTTTATCTAGGCAAAGTATTTCTTGACTACATCAACATTTTTGGGGTAGGCAAATTCTTCTTTATCCATGGTTGCAAGTCTCAAGGCACCGCCTGAGAAAGCTCTCTTGACCATATAGGGGCCGTCATAATTCGGAGTCCATTTTCCCCAGGAATCAGTGAGAAATGATTGTATCTTCTTGAGCACAAGGTCTCCTTTCCTGAAGACACGAGGTTGGACCTTTGTGTCAAACGCTCTCTTCATCCTTTGCTGATACAACTGACCGTGGCATAGTGCAGCTATTCGCTTTTCTTCGATCAGATTCAGTTCGTCATGTCTACTTTGACACCATTCGACCTCTGTTAACTTAGCTTCCATCAATACCCGGATTGATGGGATATCTACTTCGATGGGGAGCACTGCTTCCATGCCATATACTAGAGAAAAATGGGTTGCCCCTATTGAAGTGCGGACAGTTGTGCGATAACCGTGAAAAGCAAAGGGTAACATATCATGCCAATCTTTGTAGGTTACAACCATCTTTTGAATGATCTTCTTGATGTTCTTGTTAGCCGCTTCTACCGCTCCTTTCATCTTAGGTCGGTAGGGAGATGAGTTATGGTGTTCGATTTTGAACTCAGCGCACAACTCCTTTATCATTTTATTGTTCAAGTTGGATCCATTATCGATAATGATCTGGCTTGGAATACCATAACGGCAGATGATATTGTTTTTGATAAATTGGACCACCACTTGTCGGGTTACATTAGCGTATGACGCTGCTTCGACCCACTTGGTGAAGTAGTCAATGGCTACCAGGATGAACCGATGTCCGTTCGAAGCCTTGGGCTCAATCATGCCAATCATGTCGACTCCCCATATAGAAAAAGGCCACGGGGAAGAAAGAACTTTGAGATGCGTTGGCGGTACATGGATTTTGTCTGAGTATATCTGACACTTATGACACTTCCTCGTGTACTTGTAGCAGACGGATTCCATGGTCAACTAGTAGTACCCTGCTCTCAGAATTTTTCTCGCCATTACGTGTCCGTTGGCATGAGTGCCAAAGGATCCTTCGTGAATTTCTTTTATCAACATGTTTGCTTCTGGTCTGTCTACACATCGGAGCAAGACCGTGTCAAAGTTTCTCTTATAGAGTGTATCACCGCTCAGGAAGAAGTTTCCGGCCAGCCTTCTGAGGGTTTTTCTATCTTTTCTGGATGCCCCAAGTAGGTATTCTTGTTTCTGAAGGAAGCATTTGATATCGTGATACCAAGGTTTATCGTCTATGACTGCTTCAATTGTGAAAATATAAGCGGGCCTCTCAAGGCGCATTATGTCAATCTTAGGTATGTCATTCCATTAACCTACACTAATCATGGAAGAGAGAGTGGCTAATGCATCAGCCATGTGATTCTCTTCACGAGGGATGTGATGAAACTCGATTCTGTTAAAGAATGGTAACAACCTTCTCGCGTAATCTTTGTAAGGAATCAATCCTGATTGGTATGTGTTCCAATCTCCTTTAATCTGATTGATAACCAAGGCTGAGTCGCCATATACATCCAAGTTCTTGATCCTTAAGTCGATCGCTTCTTCGAGACCCATGATACAAGCTTCGTATTCGGCCTCGTTGTTTGTACACTTGAATGTCAGTCGGGCAGTGAAAGGAATGTGGGTACCCTGAGGTGTTATGATGATTTCCCCAATTCCATTTCCGTAATGATTAGCAGCTCCATCAAAAATTAGTCCCCATTGGGAACCTGGTTCTGGCCCTACACTGGGTAGCGGTTCATCGCAATCTTTCATTTTTAGATACATGCCATCTTCATCTGGGAAGTCAAATCCCACTGATTCTTGATCGTCAATCGGTTGATGAGCCAAATGATCGACTAAAACACTTCCTTTAACGGCTTTTTGAGCGTGGTATTCGATGTCGTATTCCGATAGCAACATCTGCCAACGGGTTATCCTTCCCGTGAGAGCGGGTTTTTCAAAGACGTGCTTGATCGGATCCATTTAGGAGATTAACCAAGTAGTGTGACGAATAATGTACTGGCGAAGACGTTTGGCTGCCCAAGCCAGAGCGCAACAAGTTTTCTCAAGCATAGTGTACCGAGTTTCACATTCGGTAAACTTCTTGCTTAAATAGTAAATGGTAGACTCTTTTCTTTTTGTTTCGTCTTGTTGGCCAAGTACACAACCCATGGAGTCTTCCAGGACTGTTAGGTATATGATCAGTGGTCTTCCTTCCACTGGAGGTGATAGAATCGGTGGATTCAACAGATATTCCTTGATACTGTCGAAGGCGGTTTGGCAGTCTTCTGTCCAAATGCAGTCCTGATTCTTTTTGAGTAATTTGAAAATCGGCGTGCACGTCGCGGTCATGAGGAATATGAATCGGGAAATGTAATTCAAACGTCCCAGGAATCCTCTGACTTGTTTTTCAGTCTTTGGAGAAGGCATTTCTTGAATGGCCTTGACCTTGTCAGGATCAACCTCAATTCCTTTCTGGCTGACGATGAACTCTAAAAGTTTTCCCGAGCGAACACCGAATGTGCATTTATTGGGATTCAAGCGGAGTTTGTACTTTCTCAGACGCTCGAATAGTTTTGACAGGTGGGTCACATGCTCCTCTTCTGTCTTAGATTTGGCAATCATATCATCGACATACACTTCAATTTCTTCGTGTATCATGTCATGAAACAGAGTAGTCATGGCCCTTTGATAGGTTGCCCCGACATTCTTCAAGCCGAACGGCATTACCTTGTAACAAAATGTGCCCCATGGGGTGATGAACGAAGTTTTCTCCATGTCTTTTGGCGCCATTTTGATTTGATTATAGCCCGAGAATCCGTCCATAAAGGAGAAAACTTTGAACTTTGTTGTACTATCTACCAGCATGTCAATGTGTGGTAAGGGAAAGTCATCCTTTGGACTGGCTTGGTTTAGATCTCTGTAGTCCACACACATTCTGGCCTTTCCGTCCTTTTTTGGAACTGGTACTATGTTGGTTAACCATTGAGGATATTCTGATGTGGCGAGGAAACCTGCGTCAATCTGTTTCTGTACCTCCTCTTTGATTTTGATGGCCATGTTTGGATGAGTCCGTCTTAATCTTTGTTTTATCGGCGGACATTCTGATCTTAACGGTAGATGATGCTCCACGATGCTGGTATCCAACCCTGGCATATCCTGATAGGACCAAGCGAATACATCGGGAAACTCTTTGAGAAGCTTTACCAAATTTTCTTTGATAGTTGGACTGAGCAGTGCCCCAATCTTGACTTCTTTTCTCTCTTCTTCTGAATCCAAGTTAACCATTTCCAACGGCTCTTTGTGAGGTTCAATGGACCTTTCCTCTTGTCTGAGTAATCGGGAGATCTCTTCTGGAATTTCTTCATCATTTTCTTCTTCAGCCTCAAATACCGGGAATTCAAAGTTGGGAGAAGGCATTGGATCGTATGTTTCAATGGGGTTTAAAACAAGCAATCTGCATGATGTGATGATTGATTTTAGAAGAGAAAGAGAGAAATGCAAGAGTGTGTGTAGTGTATTTTTTGAACAATGTTTGTTTTTATTTTGTTTTGTTTTTTAGGATACCATTTTCTAAAAAAAAGTGAAAAGGGAAAACAGCAATAAGTGCGGAAATTACAGAACGACGTTATTTTATTTACGATTTTGTCGATTCTTGAAACTACAACCCTATAAAACAAAACTCTATCGCTTTGGGCAAAGCGAAGAGGGACATTTACAGAAAGTGAGCCCTATCGAAACATTTGTTTCACCTGGGCAGGGTGAAAGGTTAAAAGACGGCAATTACTTAGACTTATGAACAACTTTCAGAACGTTGACTGCAACCCATTGGCGGCGAACTCCTCGGTGAATCACAAAGTCTGGTACCTTTTTTCTTGGCTTGTCTTCAGAAATGATGCTGATTTCTGGTAGAGCAGGATCATTGGAATCTGTCTCCCAGGCAGAGTTGTCGTAGGAGGATTCTTCAGCTGTACCTTACATAGTATTTGTACTCTCAAGTATATCTCCCCATCCAGTTGGCTGGATATCTTCGAGCCTGACATGAGAACTTTCAGGAGCGGTGTACTTGACCATGAAGTCGTATTTACCACTCGATTGTCCTAAGGTGTCCCACACTTCTTTGGAACTGGAGGAGTCATCTCTTTCAATGACGTTGACCTCGGGAAAAGCATAGTTGATGAATTATAATCCTGCAAACTTTGAAAATTCATCGTCGTGCTGGGCATTTTCAGAATATCCTGAGTGTTGGTCCCATGACATGGTGGGGACGCAGGTATTCTTTTCAACGATGCTTAACTGATTTTCATTGTTCAGCTGATTCTCTTGCCCCGAGTCTCCTGGGTACGGCTTCCACATTGGCAGGCCATCCATTGGGCCATAATAGTCGTGGTCAAAGTTGTCCTTCATCAGAGCGTCCTCCTCTAATGAGTTGGGTGGAGCACGGCATCCTTCCAGATCACAATCTCCATATATCATTTTGACGTCTGATCTTGGTATAAATCTCGGACTCTGCGCAGGATAGCAAAATGGTGTATGCACCTCACCCTAAGACATGTAACCATCTTCGTTGAGATAGGATTTCCATTCTTCCTCTGTATTGGAGGAGTCTCCCTCATTGATAGTATGTACTTCTTGAGACACTGGGTGAAGGAAACCTCCACTGTGGAAGAAGTCCTGAATGGGATGAAGACTTTCATTGTTAGTAGCAGTCTATGTATAGGTTGAGAAAAAGCCAAGACCTTTCTTCGCTTTGTTATCAGTAGGAATGACAAGTTGTCCCCATCCTTTCGTATTGTTACTTTCAATTGCTTCGAGAGCATCTTTGTACGAGGAAATCGAGGTTCCTCTTTCTGATTAATTGTCATTGCTCACCGAAAGTGCTTGGAACTGGGTTCCGATTACCTCCTCCGGTTCTACACAGGTGGATGACGATAAATTACTCACGATCAAGGCCTGTTCTCCACAGACTGTGACGAGTTGGTCATTCTTGACAAACTTCATCTTCTGGTGAAGCGTCGAAGTGACTGTCTCAGCCTCGTGTATCCAAGGTCTTCCTAACAAGCAACTGTATGTTGCCCGAATGTCCATAACCTGGAAAGTGACTTGGAAGGTGTGAGGACCGATAGTTATGGGAAGGTCGACTTCACCGATAACTATTTTTCGGGATCCGTCAAATTCCTTGACGGTGACCTCACTGGCTCTCATCGGAGATCCTCGGTATGATAATCGCATCAATGTAGATTTTGGAATTACATTCAGAGCTGATCCGGTGTCTACCAGTACGCTAGCTAATGCATCGTCCTGGAAGTTGACTGTAATATTGAGTGCCATGTTATGACGGTGGCCCTCTTCTGGCAGTTCTTCATCACTGAATCCTAAGTTATTGCAGGAAGTGATGTTGGAGACGATGCTATCGAACTGTCTAATTATTACATCCTGTTCCACAAAGGCTTGCTCTAAGACTTTCTGTAGAGCTTCCCTGTGAGCTTCTGAACTGAGTAAAAGAGATAGTACCGAGATTTTTGAAGGAGTTTGCAACAGTTGATCAACAATGTTGTATTCACTCTTCTGGATGAGCTTCACCATCTCATCGTTGTTTTTTGAAAGGTCGGTGTCACTAGATGAACCGCCTGGTGGATTAGGAACTTCTGTTTGAGGTTCCTTTTCTTTGGCTTCTCCAACTCCTCGGTTGAAGATCCGACCGCTCCGTGTTACTCGACTGATGTCTGCAATATTCACGACGGAGGGTAATGGAGTTTCCTTTCCATTCTCAATTGTTGTTGCACCGTATTTGTAAGGGATAGCCGTAGTTGATTCATACGGTAGTGGTTTTGGCAGATAGATAACTACAGGAGCCTTCTGATTTTTCTGACCATTGTAAGTAATTTTAATCAGTTCTTGGTTGGGAACTTTCTAATCGTCAAGCAGAGGAATGATGGCACAAACATCTTTGGTCCTCTCATGATCAGAGATTACGACAACGTCCTTGATCTGGTCAGCAAAATAGTCTGGCGTCCAGTTGATCGACCCAGAACTTGGACACGGTGGAATCTCTTTGCGATCCGACTGACTTTGAAGGGTTGCTCGCACGAGGTAGAATCCTTGGTTATTTTCTGAGCAAACCCTACAGCGCTCATAGTTATGTGGTGGCACCTGGCCACGTCCGCTTTGAATGTAGTGTAGCCTTACTAGATCTGTCTCCATAGATCAAACTTCCTGACTTTGATGCCTAGTGGGGTTCCCGTTAGTTATGCTGACTTGTTGCGTGTCTTCGTCTAGATAGATCGGAAGCCACCAGTGGTTCAACAAGTGTTGTAAAGTTCTTTGAACGAGAGTGCACCCTTGGTTACTCTCACAACATATTTTACAACTCAGATAATCATGTGAAGTGAGAAAATCGAGCTGGACTTGTGTAGCGTGTAACTCCACCAAGCCGGTATTCATCAAGCGAATATCAAAGATTTGGATCATATTCACTTGGTACTAATTTCTATCGTGGTAATCCTGGATCCATCTAAGATCCATCTGATGCTGGAGGGCCTCTTGTACAAAAGAGCATCCCTGTTTGTTTACCGATCAGATAGGACAGGAATCGTAATCGTGTCGTGGCAGATCGTAATGCTGGTTTTGCCTTGAGTGCATTGCCACCAAATTGATATTCATCGCTAGAATGTTGTGATTCTGAATGATATTGGAATTCGAATAAGTCATGTTGACCTCACGAATTCGGTGCTCTTGGATCCATCCGAGATCCAATTGTTCCTGTAGAGCGGATTGCACCGCAGAACATCCTTGATTGTTTTTCGAGCAGACATCACACTGGTGATAATTATGAGGCGGCACATGGTCGTATCCGCTCTGTCTGCGATGCATCTTGACCAAGTTGGCCCTTAGTAAGAGTACATCATGAATTTGATAGTCGTGGTTAGACTCTCCCTCTATCAAATTTACCGTAGCTTTCTCGTGTTGAGGCAGCGGGTTCGTGAGAACATTAGGATTTGTATCCTTGAAGGATAAGACCCCGCTCCTAACAAGCTTTTGCACATTTGATTTGAAACTGAGACAGTTTTCTATGTTATGTCCTGGTCCTCCTTGATGGTAAGAACAAGTCTGATCCATTTTGAACCAAAAAGGTGGATTCTCCAGTATTACAAGAGGAGCCCTGGTTTGGACGTGTCCCTTGACCAGCAGTAATGGAAATAGTTCTGCGTACAACATTGGTATAGGGTCAAACCCTGGTGGTCGCGTTGTACGGTTGTTGTTGTACGGAGGACGAGCCTGCTGAAGAGGCTGCTGTGTCCTTGACTGATATTGTTGTTGATTCGGTTGGCTCTGAGCAACCTGAGGTTGATACGTAGATACAGACGCAGGGTTAATAGCAGGACTTACAGCTACTACTGGTTGGTACCGTCGCCTTAGCATTTCAAGAGAGATATTCCCAATATCCTGCTCTTTTTTCTTAGGGAGAGCACTACCGTATCGTTTTGTACTACTTGACGACCCGACATCTTGAACTAGACATCCTTCTCGAACGGCTTTCTCGAGACGTACTCCCATACCGACCATTTTGGTGAAGTCGCTGGGCGCACTGGCAACCATTCTATCGTAGTAAAATGAGCTCAAGGTCTTTAAGAAGGTTTTTGTCATCTCTTTTTCCTCAAGAGGTGGATAAATCTGAGCGGCAATTTCACGCCATCTCTGAGCGTACTCCTTAAAGGTTTCCTTGTCCTTTTGTGACATGGCTCTAAGTTGATCTCTGTCTGGTGCCATGTCCAGGTTATATTTGTACTGTTGCACGAAGGCAGCGCCAAGATCTCTGAAGGTGCCGATCTTGGTGCGGTTCAAACCCATGTACCATTTGAGCGTGGCACCAGTTAAACTATCTTGGAAATAATGGATCAGTAGCTCTTGGTTCTTTGTCTGAGTTGACATCCTCCGAGCGTACATCACCAAATGACTCTGAGGGCACGAGTTACCCTTTTATTTCTCAAATTCGGGCACCTTGAATTTGTGCGAAACTTTCACATTGGGGACCAAACACAGGTCTGCGGCGTCCTTTCCAAGTAGATCCTGACCGCGAATGGCTTGTTGTTCCTTCTACATCTCTAGGAACTGTTCCTGGAACTCCTTTATTCTGTCATCCATACTTTCGTTTCCACCAGAAGGTATCTCTGGAATCTATCATTTCGGGACAGTGTGCACTACGGGTGGTGGTACAGTCATTACGGCCGTGAATCTTGGCGTCTCCCGAAGTTTGTAACCTTCAGGAGTTGTTGTTATGCCCCTGGCATCTTCGCTTTCCCGAAGTTTGTAACCTTCAGGCCCAGCGGTTCCTGCTGCGGTTCCTGGATCTTCAGTGATCGGCGGAACATATCCTTCCGGGATAAAGTTGATAGGCATGCCCCAGGGACGATCTTTTGGCATGTTATACCTAGGATCATACTTCTCCACTATGGGCGTTGATGTGATCTCTGAGATCACAGTCCTTTGAAGTTGGGCTTCTGCCAGAGCTTGCATGTTACTGTGAAGCTTTCTCAAGTCTTCTTTCAGAGCGTCGATTTCTTCTCTCAACTCTCTCTTCTCCTCCTCGAGATTATCCATCTATTTCTGACGATTGGCCCGAGTATTGTATGAATGAGACAGTTTGACTCTAGAATCGGGACACAAATGTGAGATTCGTAGGTAAGAAGAATGCGTTACGTGAGAATGATTAATGATATGCAATGATTATATTAATTAATTTTTTGGTTTAATCAAAATAAACTTCGACAATTGGATTGCAAATATCAAATAGTGGGGAAACCCCGTTTTATTGAATTCAAAGATTGCGGAAATGGAAATACAGTAGATTACAAAGTGCTAAAAAAAGGAAATGTCTAAGCTAATAGATCCTGAGTTCTCTCTGAGGAGGGCTCAGGTGCTGGTTCTGGTACTTTCCTTTTCTTTGACCGGGGCTCTTGAGCCGTTGTCGGGTTGTCATTCCTTTGCCAAGTGAAAGGAGCGAGCAAATTCCTTTGGTCTCCTTGATTCTCTACAGTATGTTGCTCTAAAATCTCGATTAGGGCATCCTTTTCTTTTAACAGTTGTTGTATTTTGTTACACTCCATACTGAGAATACGGTACTTGTTCTTCCAAGACCTCTTCTCTTGCTGAACTTTGTTGAGAGTAACCTGAAGTTTTTTCGTATCAGGCATAAAGTAAAGTACAGGGTCCCTTAACGGAAGAACCTCTTGACGAGGGTAAGGCATCCTCAGCTTGAGAGCTCTAGTTTGTAGCCAGTGGAGATAAGGTTCCACCGAGACACAATCTGGTTTTCCTAGAGACTCTCGTCCTTTTCTATGAACGCGTTTCCAGGCATGCATTATTCCCTGTCATTTTCTCCTTCCTTGAAGAAAAGACCTTCCAGATGAACATTTCACCGGACATGTCTCATCGGGTATCCGAGTTGACGACGAACTAAAACTAGATGATAGTTAATTCCTCCTTTAGTTCCTATGAGGGGTACGTTAAGGAAATTACCACATTTGTCAATGATTCTTATCCCATCATATATTCGATTGTACCAGTCGATGTCAGAGTTGGTAAGAGCCATGATTCTCTACGACCAACGTAAAGAACTCTTAGGATCCCAAAATGTAGCAGACTTAGGTAAATGGGAAGTGAACCATTTGTACAGCAGGGGTACACAACATGTGATCATTCCTCCGCTGTACAAATTCCTTAGGTGTACAGAATGATAAGCATCTACGAGCAAGGTTGGTACATGGTTTCCAATTAGAAAAACCTTAATGGCATGCATATCAACGAAGTTATCAATGTTGGGAAACAGAAATAACCCGTAGGTGAGCAGGGCAAAGATGCTCTCGAAAGCAGTCTCGCTCCCTATACTAGTGAAGTACAGAGCTTTCTTTATCAAAAACTTGGCTGGTAGACCCGGGATTCCACCCTTAATGGTCATGTGAGTCCTGACTTCTGACTCGTCCAAATAAATTGCCCTTGCAATGGTTTGATCCTTTGGAATTTCTTCCAGTCCATAAAAGGGAGCTTGATCAATAATGGGTAAATCAGTCAGATGAGAATACTCCTCCAGCGTTGCTGCTAGCTGATCCGGGAATGTGAAATAGTGATATACCGGATCGTAGAACTGAATGAGCGTAGCCAGGATTCCTTCAATTACATGGACCCTTAACAGAGATAGCAGACCTCTGTATTTAGCTCTGAAAGCCTCAGGGTTGGTGATCATCCTTGCCAACCCTCTCAAATCCTCTAGTTTTGGAACCTTGAAGGTATACTTGTGAGTCTTCCTCCTACCGAAATCCATGAGCGCAATCTTTTTCTTTGACATTTGCAATCATTGTCTTAGTTTAATTTGAAAAAGAGAGACTAGAAGAGAAATTTTTCTTTGTTTTAATGTTTTTTAGATGAATGCATGAATGCAGCACACAAAAACATAGAAAAAACATGGGGTCAAAGGTTCGGTGTCATGAAGTCAAGGCTCTACCCATCCCCAAAGGTTTATACTGGTATTTTTTGTACCTGTCCTCAAAATCACTGACCCCTCTTGGGATAACGACAGCAAGCGGATCGCCAGCGATCTGCAGTATCTTAGAGTAGTCTCAAATGAGGGTAGTATCGCGTGACAACTATTTCTGATAGCTTCCGCACTACAAAATGGTTTTAGTCTACTAAAATCCTCAGCTTCTCAGATAACCCAATCGAACAATCTGCTTTCAACAACTGAAGTCGTATAGGCATTGAATCTCCAAAGGGCATCTCCACTGATTTGATGGTCGACCGTGACCTCTTATCTGGGATTCACTCCCCGTAAGATTACCCGTCTAGTGCCATCACTTATCTTAGGTGTATACTCAATCTTTCCACATGCGGCATCACACGCATTCCCATTAGCAGAAAAATAAACACAAATATCAATTAGGAAAAGCAGTATATATATTTGTCCTAACATCCTAGACCTCTAGAATCCTATGATCCTAACAGACAATGACTCCCCAGCAGAGTCGCCATTTCTGTGACACTTTGTAAAATTATGGTCTCATCCTAATGGATGCAAGAAAGAATGCCTCCCACTGTGGTCGCCATTTTTTCTGTAGCATGGTTTTTGTGGTTTCGAATCACTATCGCTTTGGTACTACAGTTCGATTCATTTTTTATCCTATTGAGCTGATTAAGGAAGGGAAATAGATGTCTCCAATTAACCCTGCTTGCATACTAAGTTTAAACAGCTGACTGTTATTTTACAGATGCTATCAAAATAGGGGGGTCTTTTTTAGGGTTATGCGCTTAAGAACGAAAGTGTCTTGACTGTATAGGAGGCTTTTTAGTTTAGGATGCTAGACTTGATTTTCCTTTGATTGATGTATGAAGGTACTGGACTTAGAATGTTTGATTAGTATGCTCGCTAAGATTTTGCAATCTTATGCCTACGTATTCCCGTTTAGCTAAACAGGGAAATCAGAGCGATCGTAGTTCCTCCTATTCTATGGGAGGAAAGAGATGTTTTGGTGTCTTGTTCAAAGCCCAAGATTGAAGCTAAAGGTGATTTGTATCTTGTTCAAAGCCCAAGATATGAAGCTGAAGGGTTTTGAGAGAATATTTGTCATCTCTAAAGAGGAGTTGTTGATGTTTGTAGGCTGTGAGCAAAGCACAAATTTGATGCTAAAAGGTTGATTGACTCAACTGGGGATTTCTGTATACAAAGCCTAAGAGGAGGCTAGAAGTTTGACTTTTTCGGGGAAAATGTTCTTTCTGTCTTGTACAAAGCCCAAGATTGAGGCTGAAAGGCTTCACTCAACAAGAGAGTGTTTTTGTGTGTCTTGTACAAAGCCCAAGACAGAGGCTAAAAGAGTTCACTCAACAAGAGAGTGTTTTTGTGTGTCTTGTACAAAGCCCAAGACGGAGGCTAAAAGAGTTCACTCAGCAAGAGAGTGTTTTTGTGTGTCTTGTACAAAGCCCAAGATGGAGGCTAAAAGAGTTCACTCAACAAGAGAGTGTTTTTGTGTGTCTTGTACAAAGCCCAAGACGGAGGCTAAAAGTGGTTTGACTCAACAAGAGAGTTTTATCTGTCATGTACAAAGCCCAAGACGGAGGCTAAAAAGGCCGATTGGCTCAACAAGAGAGTCTTTTATACTCAACAAGAGAGTGTTTTATATATGTCTTGTACGAAGCCCAAGACGGAGGCTAAAAGGGTGATTGACTCAACAAGAGAGTCTTTTATACTCAACAAGAGAGTGATTTGTTGTCTTGTACGAAGCCCGAGATTGAGGCTAAAAGTAGATTGACTCAACAAGAGAGTCGTTTATACTCAACAAGAGAGTGATTTATATGTCTTGTACAAAGCCCAAGACGGAGGCTAAAAGGGTTAACTCAACAAGAGAGTCTGAAAAGTGAGGGACTCAACAAGAGAGTTTGAAAAGGTTAGCTCTGCCGGGGAGAATCATTGAACAGAGCCCAAGAGGAGGCTATCTTATTTCTAAGGATTATTGAGATCCTGAAGCAGGTCCAAGTGTGGGGAACTCTCATGAGAGAGACCGGGCTTCTGCTTATGTTTTAGAAGGAACTTGAGAATATCTTTGAGACTCAAGAGGTTTGAGACTGTCCGAGTCTAGAGTTTTATCTTTTGTATGATGCCCAAGAGGAGGCACGGGCATTTAAGGGATGAGAATCAACCCTAAAATGGCCGGAGTTTTGACACTGGAAAGACTGCTCTAGCAAAGGATGACTAAGTTCTGTCTTATACCTTTAAGAGGTCGCCAGGGTCCTTGTATTAAGCCCAAGAGAAGGCATGAGAACTTTTAAGAAGCCGAAGGATCCTTGTACAATGCCCAAGAGGAGGCGGGGATGCTTTTAGGAAGCATGTGGGTCCCCAAACCAAGAGAAATTCAAGAAATGTAATTCACAGAGAAGAGATCATTCCAGGAAAGTTCGAGAATTTGGAAGAGACTCAAGAGATGCCATTCACGGAGAAAAGATCATCTCTGGGGAGTTCGAGTTTCTTTGACAATTTCTAAGGGTGACAATCTGAGAAAAGGTTCACCGAGAATACTGCCTTTCTCTTTGTTCCATATTGTTTAACCCCAAGAGGAGGGAAGACTGTATCCGGTATCCTACGGGGGATCTAGTTTTGTTTGTATTTAAGAGTGACCAACAGGGCTTTACCTAGTTCTAGACGTAGTTGCCTGGGAAAACTCTAAATAACTATACTAGTATTACACAGTTGATATGTGACAAGTATATAAAAGGATGTGAAAGAAGACTTACAGTGAAACAGCCCCACAATATAGTTATATACATATGAAAGCGGTAAAGGAAAGCGGATAAAAACCTACCTGTTGTAGAGCTTTCATGATGTTTTGTTAGTTGTTCAACAGAGATAATGATAACAACTATATATTTGGATTTAAAATTAAAGGAGAAAGTATTTTGAAAAGAGATTAGGGATTACAACTCGAGGAGAGGCCCAAATTTTAACAGTGATTGCACCGTTGTTTTGAATTTATACAGGGACTTATACAAGTGACTGAGGCCCAAAAAGGTTTTCTGTACAAAGGGATGGGTCTTACACTCTCTCAAGAGGCCCAAGGCTGTTTTAAAGAAGAGAAATGGGACTTACAACACGAGGGTAGGCCCAAGGTTATTTCTAAACTAGCGATCGCGCCGAGGTTTTTGAAAATACAGTGGGACTTATACAATGACTGAGGCCCAAGATTGTTTTGGTTTTCAAAGGGGGTTGGGTCTTACACTCTATTAGAGGCCCAAAGAGTTTTTTAAGAAAAAGAATGGGCTTATAGCTCGAGGAGAGGCCCAATTGAAAATAGTTTGGAAACAACGATCGCATCGAAATTCCTGACTGTATCGGGACTTATACAATACAATGAGGCCCAAATATTATTTTATTTACAGAGGGGTTGGGTCTTACACTCTATTAGAGGCCCAAAAGTTTTGTTTTTGATTTGTTTAGGGTGATTAAGATCAAAACCCTAATTTGATTTCAAAATGTATTTTAATTAAATAAAAATTCAATTAAAATGATCAAAATTATCAAACATGTGTGAGAAACAAGTTATGATCTTGGATTAATGTTTGAAAAATCAAGTTTTTATCCACAAAATGATTGGAAACTAATTAATTTTGGAAAATAAAGAGAGAGAAAATATTTTAAATGTTAAAAAACAAATAAAAGATTAATTCTTTGCAAAAATATCAAATATGTGAAATAAATAATATTTTTGGGGAAGTTTGGTAAAATAAAATATTTTAACATTTTTGTGAATTATTAAAAAAAGAATCAACTCAAAATCATTAAAAACCAGAGAGAAATTAATTATTGAATCAATTAAATAAAACCACAAAATTCAAATATTCAAATATTCAAAAAATGGCGCCAAGAACACACCAAGAACACGCGCCACCCCTCTGTTTCTGTAGATTTGCATTTTCTATCCAATCTCACTGAATACTTGATGAAATCATACAATCTACATATCAATTTGCTCGTTTTCACCTCACGATCATGTCTATGGTTTTTAATTTCATTTATTTTAAGCATGGAATAAGAAATTAAGACAAAACCTCAAGAACTCTAAAATTTGCATGAAGGCTGAGAATTTTGATACACGATTCAAACAAAGCAATTAATTGAGGGGAAACATTCTATGCATGATTATGAACATTTGGCAAAAGTATTGTGCGAGGAAATATGCATAGATTAAGAGATGACCAAGTTTAGGCTTACTTGAAGGTCGTGACAGCAAGAGCAATGTGATTTTTGAGTTGGAGGTGTTACAGATGAGTTGTGATGATCTGAACAGCTTCCCTACACCATATGGAGTGTGTTTGAATGCTTGGACTTGATTGAATTGAGCTGGATCACTTCATGGCATCTCAACTGCAACTCGATTGAAAACATGAGCAAGTGGCTGGTGACTCTGAGAAATCAGTGTTATAGTTGTGTGTTTATTGTTTGGATCACTTTTATATGATGTTTATGAGGTGTGTGTGTGGTTGGTTTGGTTGGAATTGTTCCCAAACTCAAAACCCGATAGTGACTTGCTTCGGAAGGAAAATTTGGAAGTGAGAAGGTGATTTTGAGGAAAGCATCAGTTTTATGGCTTTGGTGTACTTAAACTGAGCACAAATGAGCTCTATTTATAGTAGAGCAAGTTTGTTTTGCAAGCAATAGTGAATGGCAACTGCTGCAGAGGTTTGGCAAATGTTGATCAATAGGAATCCAAGTCTCCTCTTGCCATTGACTAGAGGTTAGAGCACAGGCCTGTGGTTCCCTAGTTCAGAGATCATCCTTGACTCATTCAGTTGAAAAAGGCTCAGTCCATGCCACCTTGGTGCATCCATTGAATGCTCTAAAACAAAATTGGAGTCTTGTCCCCTTTTTAGGCATTTTAGGGTTGGCATGCTATTTTTAGTTCCAAAGACTTGGGAGGCTGATGGATCAGTGTTTGTCCCTCCTTGGTCTCCCCCTGAGGTGTTCAGATGGATAAACTTGTTTGTCATTTGCACAAATTGCCCAAATTGAGCAAAATGCACAAATCTGCCTTGTTATGACAGTTGCAGCAAGGCATGTTGCCACTGTCACAACTCTTAGCTCAGGTTGAGTTTGATGGGGTTCTTGGCCATTTTGGAAAGCTCTCATATAATACAACATATGTGTGATTATAGTTTGTTTTGACACTTTTTGGATCCAAGTGAAAAATGCCCCTACATTTTGGAAAAAGTGAAACAGATTCTGACTTAGTGAAAATTTCACTAAGTGTTGGAAAAAGTGACATTTCATGTTTTCAGCCATTTTGATCCACCCATAACTCAAAATCCATGATGAATTAGAATGAGGTGTAGTTGACACTTTTAAAGTATGCCATGAGATCTACAAATCCATCCTTGGATCGTCCAAAATGGTTGCTTGGATCTCAAGTTATGATCCTTGGAAGTTGGTACCCTAGCCACTTTGTTCCATAACTTAGAAAAATTCTAAGTTTTTATGGTTACCCCTTTTACAAGTTATCCAACTTTCTTTGGTTTTTCTTGATGAATGATGATTCAAATCACACATTAACATCATTTTAGGGTCAAAGAACCATAATTGTGAAAAATCTCAAAAAGTCAAAGTTGACTTTTGTGCACAGTTGACTTTTTGTCAGATGAATTCCAAACTGTGGGATCCTCTATGAAATCAAGTCCTGGACCTAAATCAAACTTGATGGACATGTTTCATAGGTGTTATAGGGTGTATTGAATCATGTCCCAGGGTTTGGGAGCATGCCTGGGTCAAAAGTCAAAGGTACAGTTGACTTTTTCCCTCGAAACCCTAATTGTGGTCCAGATGAAATTGAAACTTGTTGATTAAGCTTCTTGAATCAATTCATTGTTGCAAATGGATCAATATAGTGTGTTAGAGATCCTCAAATCATGTCTTGAGGCGTTGGCTCATGTTTTGTCCCAAAAGTCAACTTAGGGGTGAATTAGGTCAAGAAACCCTAATTCCTGATTTTTTGTATACGCATCCCCTGAGGCAAAATTGACTTGATGATTAGGTCCATGAGGTCCCTTGGAGTACCTTAAGTTATGCTTTGAAGCATTGGCTCATGCCCAGATGAAAATTTCCCTCTAGAGGCCCTGGTCGACCAAAACCCTAATTTGGTGACACTAGCGATCTTGAGGCTTAATCCACTTGGAATGTTGCAACCTTGTGCTTGATTCTTGATGTGGGAGTCCTCTTGATCCTTTGTGGGTGTTTGAGAGGTTATACAAGTTGAAGATCATGTCATTCCTTGATTGATCCTTTGTCTAAGTGCCCTAAGAGGGCTCAAAACCCTAATCTTTGATTGTAGTGAATGCTCAACAATCCTTGAGGAGATTGATGAGGCATGCAGGTACATCCATATTGTGATGATGATTTGCACAATGATGGGAAATCTTAGTGGTCAAAATTTGGGGTATGACACGCATATCAACCAAGATTGATTCCTTACAAAGATTACGCAAGAAGGTTGTTGTCCTTCTTCAACAAAATTGAGTTTCATCACATTCCTCGTGAAGAAAACCACATGGCTGATGCATTGGCTACTCTATCCTCTATGATTAGTGTGAGTCGATGGAATGATGTACCCAATAACGACATAACGTGCCTTGATAGGCCCGCTTACATATTCACGGTTGAAGCAGTCATAGATGATAAACCATGGTATCATGATATCAAATGCTTCCTTTAAAAACAAGAATACCCGCCTGGGGCATCAAGAAAAGATAGGAAGACTCTCAGAAGACTGGCTGGTAACTTCTTCCTAAACAATGATATACTCTACAAGAGAAACTTCGACATGGTTTTGCTCAGATGCGTAGACAGACATGAAGCGAACATGTTAATGAAAGAGATTCATGAAGGATCCTTTGGCACTCATGCCAATCAACACACAATGGAAAGAAAAATTCTGAGAGCAGGATATTATTGGCTGACAATGGAATTCGATTGCTACAAGTACATGAGGAAATGTCACAAGTGTCAGATATACGCCGATAAAATTCATGTACCGCCAACGCATCTCAAAGTTCTTTCTTCTCCATGGCCTTTCTCCATATGGGGAATCGACATGATTAGCATGATTGAACCCAAAGCCTTGAACGAACATCGGTTCATCCTGGTAGCCATTGATTAATTCACCAAGTGGGTCGAAGCAGTATCATACACCAATGTGACCCGACAAGTGGTGGTCCGATTTATCAAGAACAATCTCATCTGCCGTTATGGTGTTCCAAGCCAGATCATTACTGATAATGGATCAAACCTGAACAACAAGATGATGAAAGAGTTGTGTGCTGAGTTCAAAATTAAACACCATAACTCATCTCCCTACAGGCCTAAAATGAACAGAGCGGTAGAAGCAGCTAACAAAAATATCAAGATGATTATTCAGAAGATGGTTGTAACCTACAAGGATTAGCACAAGATGCTACCCTTTGCTCTTCACGGTTATCGCACATCTGTCCGAACTTCAACAGGGGCAACCCCTTTCTCTCTAGTATATGGCATGGAAGCAGTGCTCCCTATAGAAGTAGAAATCCCGTCAATAAGAGTCTTGATGGAAGTCAAGTTAACGGAAGCTGAATGGTGTCAAAGCAGATATGATGAACTGAATTTAATCGAAGAGAAGAGGATGACAGCTTTATGCCATGGTCAGTTATATCAATAAAGGATAAAGAAAGCGTTCGACAAAAAGGTCCAACCTCGTGTCTTCAGAGAAGGCGAACTCGTGCTCAAGAAGATTCAATCATTTCTCACTGATTCCAGGGGAAAATGGACTCTGAATTACGATGTCCCTTATGTTGTTAAGAAAGCTTTCTCAGGCAGTGCCTTAAGACTCGTAACCAAGAAATACTTCGCCTAAATGAAAAAAAATGTCTCGGTGGATTGAAAACTCGAAAGGGCAATCTAGGAAAAAATTAGAGACATAAACAATGACCATCCTGATGGATTGAAAACCTGAAAATGCAATCTTGACAAAAGTTAGGGATTCATGGCAAGTAACTATATCCGACAAGATTAACTCCTCAGCGGTAACGTCATCCGTCAGGAAAACTTCAGTCAAGGTCACCTTCGACAGAAGCTCAAAATATCCAGAATTCAAAGTTGGTGGAAGGATAGTGGTCGTTATGTTTCAATGTAGCCCCTTTTCCTTTAAATTACCATTTTCTAAACTTTGTAATGTTCCATGGGATCATGCATTTGGCTGATTACCATTCTATCAATAAAAATTTGAGCCCTTGTGCCTTTTGTTTGCAATTCCCATTCATTCTGCTTTGTAAAATGACATGTTTATTTGATTAACATTTTTGAAACAAAAAATGAATTTACTTTGGTTTTCAAATTTACTTCCGCTTTTAAAATAAAGATGGCAATTTCTTTTTTATTAATGAGTACAAGAAGGAACATCAACGGCTTCTCTGGAAGTGATCAAACCTCAAAATACAGAATCAAAATACTCCTTGCAATCATCACACCCTGAATAAAGGATCAACTGCTTCAGAAGGAATGTCCCATCTGACATCCCCGATAGAGTTCTTACCTCTGAGAACTAATAATTAGTTTTTCACCCCAATAGGATCTACCCTTGAAAAGCAAGAACGGGTTTCTATCCCTAACAGGTTTGTACCTCTGGAAACCAGAACAAACACAAGAATCCCCATGCCCAAACAAAATTACTACCTTCAAAATCTCCAAAGGTACCCTCATCTCCCAGAGTGGCCGAGTATCCAGTTGTGTTCATCACCAGTCTGTATGTCTTGTCTGTTTTGTCAGCATAAACATCTCATACATCATGCCACTACTACGAAAAACCCATTTAATAACGGTTGGAAATGACATATAATGACGCGGGTGAAGGCGTTGTTATGTAGAGTATTGTTGTATATGTGGTACGTACTGTAACAGCCCGCGGCCGCTCGCGCATGAGTCCCGGCACTATTACCAACTCAGACTTAATCACTAGCCCCCTTTTTCAACTATACTAGTGTTTTTGCCTCCCGTGGGAATCGAACCGTGTACCTGGGGATAAGTACCACGTTCAATGCATTCCCACTACCAATTGAGCTACATAGGCAAGAATCATACAAGTAATCACCACTTCACATCAACAACCAACAATTAAAAATCAACAACAACTTAAGAAAATGCAACTTTAATGCGACTTGACAATGTTATGCATGTGGTACCATCGGAGTAAAACTCCCAACTTAATATTGCCAGTTTATCAAGGCATCAACTTTCAACTTTCAACATATGCCAATCCAGGCCAACGTGGTGTGAGCAACGCTCCGACACAAAATGCAATGTAAGTTTTATGACATGCACAACTCATCAACATAAACAACTCAATAACTTCCACAACACAATCAACTTAAACAACATAGCAACTTTTACGACATAAACAACTTATATCAACGTTGGCTTATCAAGCCTACAACTTACAATTCGTCCGTAAACCGGAACAATGTTACAACTCAGCTGTACCTGAAATTCGACTTTTTCAACATAATTTCAACGAAATAATTCAACAAAAGTCACCTACTAAATTACCCGACTTACCCCGACAATTTTCGTTAAATTCCGGACAACTAAGTTTTCCGCCTAAACCGGCTAAACCGACTAAAACTGTACTATTTTTAACTTCTGTTATTTAATACCAGTTTATTACAAAATTCTACTTTCTGTTATGATTTCCATTAAAATCAATTCCAAGCTCCTGTCACGAATTGTTAGTAATCCTGTTTCTGTCAAAAATCCAGTTTCTGCTACTTAGTTTATTTTCTGTCAAGTTACCACTGCTACTTAATTAGATGTCTGCCAAAACTTGAGCATGAGCTTTTCAAGTAATACATAATACAATATACACGCAAACACAACAAACAATATCAGATTATACAAAATTATGTATTACTTTATGAAACAACATTTACAATACACCATATATTATATTTTAAAAAGTGACAACACTAATTATCACATTACACACAGAATTAACACATACTCACAGCAATTATATACTATGTGAAAGCACACGCCAAATAATATAATAATCACATGATAGAATAATGTTACTACATATACAAATGATAAAAATGTAATAGTAATATTATCATTTATTACAGTACAATAAGCAACACAGATTCATATAACTGATGGCACTCACATACAACATAAACAACTTCAATTTATTAAATGAATTAATCCAAAGCAAGGATGATGGCTGGCGCCACACATCACTTGTGGTGGCCGGGCCCATATGCTTCTCTTCACCAACTAAGTGGCTTGCGCCACATATATTTTCTTTTGTTATGGGTGGCCTGCGCCACCCCTTTGTGAGGGATGGGTGGCCTGCGCCACCCGTGCATTTGCACAGTGTCATCTAACCCAACTAAAATTTTTCCAGAAAAATGTAATCTCCATGCAACATTCATAAATTGTCCAGCAACAAATCTCCACAGTGCCGAATTTTCAATCCAGTTTATTATCAATTTCCGGTTCATAAAATAAATCACAAGAAGATGTTACAGAACAACAATTTTCACACAAAAGCCAGAGCAACTCATCAACATAAATCAACACCAAATAGTAGAGAAACCATATAATTCCTAATCCCACATATTAATTCATCCTAACCCGGTTATAATAATCGAACCCACCCTTACCTTGGATTGAAGGCAGCTCGACGATCGATCGGGTTCCGGAAATTCGACACCGGTAGCGGTTTCTCTCTCGCGACTTCTTCTTCTCTCATGTTCTCAACTTTTCTCCTCTAACTGATATCCAAAAACTCCCCACTCTTTTCTATTTCTTTTGTTTTCCTCTTATTTTATTAAAATAATAATATTCAATTATAATATCTAATGGGCCTAAACATACACCCCCTAATTTACTAATTCCGACACGAAACCAAGCCCACTTAATCGAACACACTCCAACTACGATAATACTACTACTAATATTATTCTGCGACTATAATATTATTTCTAATATTATTTCTACGACTTTTTGACTTACCAACTTAAAAATTCCGACTTAACGACTTAATTCACCGCAACACCAAAATCAACCGAATAATTCACAACAATTAAATAAATATCCAATTGAATAAATAATTGAATATTTTGGACGTTACACGTACAATGACGGTCCTGGGACCGTTGTTGTATTCCAGAAAGCGTGCACCATTTCACAATGGTTAGATTACACAACCGCTGTGATATAACTAAAGGTGATCTGGTTCGATTCTCAACAACAACATTTTTTATTTATATTATTCTGGTCAGCGTTTGACATACAACTACGGTTAGGTTTTATAACCGCTGTCAAAACAACCTGTTTTAAATATAAAAATTCTCTGCTTATCAAATTCTTCCTATATTTTATCCTGTCAAAACAGCTTCTATTTACATCAAACACAATATGTGCATCAAACAAAATTCTTCCTATATTTTATCCTTATAAATGAATCAGAGAATTTACATCAAAAGTTAACAGCTAACATTGTTTAAATCAAATACAATACGTGCATCAAAAGCCAATATTATTGATTTCATTATGTGCATCAAACACAATATCATGTACATCAAACACAATATGTGCATCAAAAGCCAAAATTATTGTTCACATTATGTGCATCAAAAGCCAAAAATATGTGCATCAAAAAATATGCTGAGGAATGTTGCTGATATATCAAACAGCAGGAGGACCCTTAAGGGCATTGTGGATATACGCCCAACGTTTACGAAGATCTAGAAAGTCCTCAACGGGGAATGGGGTTTGGTCGTTAAACATCTACATAAGAAAGAGCAAAAAATTGAATATCATGCATGATAATAATTCAATAGTCAACTTATATATTAATATATGTAAACATTTTATGACATATATACCTTATCCCATGAATCAACAATGCCGCCAAGGACAATGTTTAACATGTGTTTCATGACATAATACCCACACTCGTAACTCCCGGGTTATTTCCTCGTCTACAAATTACATGAATATAATAACATGAATATAACCACACATGAATGTAAATGAAAGAAACAGGTAATCGGGCCACTTACTTTAGGAGCAATCCACGTGGGCTTTTTTCTAACATTCCTCATTATATTAACTTGCTCCACAAGACTGTACATTGAAAATTGAATTAAACATATTACATGATAAACTAATTATAATTAATGTCAAATAAAATGATATTAAACATAGACACTTACGTTAGAATAATATCTTTCATTGGTTTATGGAGTGGGTCGTGCAAGGAACACAGTAATGTCACCGTATTTGTCGTAAATGATATTATGATCAATTGCTAATGACCACTGAATGAACACGAGAATATATATATATATATATATATATATATATATATATATATATATATATATATATATATTATTAGTTTTTACTAAAACAAAACTAAATATAGAATATATAAATAAATTACAACAATACTTACCTACAGAGGAATGGTGCAAGGTAACATTCTTTTCCTCCCTCATTTAGCCGTTCTTTCAAGTACCTTTCTATGATATTTTTTTCATTATACGCCCAATCAATATAACTTGGCTCCAAGATTCCATAAGTACTTGATTTATTTAACTCTATACAAACACGGTGAATGTACCTAAATGGTCAAAGAAAATGAATAAATTAAGGGAGAAAATATAATGACATGTATATTCGACTATATACTTACGTGCACCAAACTTGCAAAATCGCTATGTCAAGCCACTTAAATCCTGCGATAAAATCCCTTACATCTTCAGGAGTGTAATACATTACATCCAATTTCGGGCAATGTTCTAGCGGGAGAGGTTGCGCAAGGTTTGTTGTTGCAATGGACAAGTATAAATTTGTTATTTCATTTGGACTAGGGTCCAATATCCCATTGCGGTTATCTAAAGGGGGGCTGTACAATTATTTCATTTACAACACTTCTACTTGGAGTTTGATCATCACCATCAACGTAACGTTGATCTTCATTTGTTCGTTGTTCAAGGTTTTCACTTAATCTCTACATCATAACGTTCAATTAGAACATAACACAAAAATAAGCACAATATATATCATACATTTCCGATAAAACACTAACATCTCAAGTAAAGCACATACCGAATATAACTCTTGTAACTTTTCCACGTCTTTCTCCCTTTTTTCCCTCTCCTCTTCAAACATCCTCCTTTGTTCTTCCAATTGCTTCTCAACATTCTCAATCTTTTGTCGTTGAGCATGAAATTCAGTGGTTTCGGTGCTTCTTCTTTGAGATCCAAAGTATGACCTCAAGCCGACACCTTCTCCAACACCACGGACACGACCTCCATGCTCAGCTGTTCCGATAGCTTCCACTAATATGTCATGTGGTGCTTCTGGAACAAATGTGCCTTCACGGGCCGCCACAACCAAATTATCCTACACAACATGAGCAACTTACATAAGCAAACGCATTTAAATAACATAAGCAAAACAAAACATATACTTACAATTTTCTCAGCAACTACTCTTGAAGCCTCAGAGGTGTACTCTCTATTAGGTCTTAATCGAGCCCTCTTCCATTTCTCATGTCTTGACGGTGGAGATGGGATGTCACCATCACCTCCTTCTTGTTGTTTTTCATGTATGATTCTCTTCTAAAGTTTCCTGTAACCCCCACAAGACAATCTATGGGGGTACATGTTTTTCGCCTTATTTTGAATTCATACTTCGCTTTTAGCCCGTTATTAACATAGTGAAAAATGTGTACGATTAGTATCTATAACTCATTAGCATAACATTATAGGTTATATAAGACTAGTACTAACCTTGAATTCCTTAGAACGGTATTTCTTAGCAAACTTGGGCCACACATTCTTCGATAAAAAACTATACCGAATCCATGGACGTTGAAGACCACTCTTAGGCTTCGTAATGTAGTCAGCCGTGAGCCGTGACTTAAATCCCCTCCAACGAACACCGGCATAAGTTATCCATTTTTTTTTCAATTTTGAGTCATCGGTAAACTCAAAATTCAACTACATTAAATCAATATATAAGTATGAATTAGAAACTATAGGTAGTGATATCAAATATATGAAAATTATAGTATGTAATACCTTAACGTCTATCCATATGTTGTCTTTGACATTAACATCCACTTCTCTCCAATCATCTATCAGTATACTCACTTTACTACGTGCAAGGAACACAACATAACTCTTAAAAGTAGAGTAATGTGGACAATCCACTAATCTGTAGTGTGAATCAAACTCGATCGGAATTTTTACACCCGATGAGTTGTGGACTAATGTGAATTGGGGCATCATTGTGACACCTCTTTGTGATCTTTTCAATTGAGTATCAATCGTTTGAGTTGTATTCGCAGAACAGTCAATCGTTTGAGCATCTTAGCTGCTTCCTGATGTAGAACTTGACAAGGTCGACATCTATGTTCAAAAACAACAACAACAACAACATGAACAACAAGAACATAAACAACAACAACAACAACATGAACAACAACAACATGAACAACAACAACATGAATAATAAGAACATAAACAACAACAACATGAACAACAAGAACATAAACAACAACAACATGAACAACAATGGCAAATGAGTTTACTGTAGATGCATGGGGAAAATATTTTACGTACCCTAAACGTGATGACTAAGTAAACGATGTTGGTGGTGTTGTTGTTGTTGTCTTCCTTCCTTACGACAACGACGGTGTTGTTGTTCTCTTCCTTCTTGAAGGTGACGATGATGACGACGGTGTTGGTTGGTGCATAATCTTCCTTTCGTAACGATCGTGACGATGATGACGAAAATGACAACAATATGGTGAAGAATGGATACTGATGATGCAAGCTTTGGTTGAAATCGTGTATTGTTTCACAGTATTGAACGTTAGGGTTTAGGGTTAAAATCGTGTATCGTTTCGTCTAGTTTCTATTTTCAATGGAAAAAATGATACTGAAGAGACAATGAAACTAGCTAGCTTGGAGTATATTGAAAAGCTATTACGACGGTCAACACCATAAACCGTTATGATATATTACTTTCATAATGAAATTTTATATTAAAGCGCCAGAGTTATATTTAGAATTAAAAATTAAAAAAACATACAAAATATATCACAACGGTGTAAATAAACAACCGTAGTCATAACTTTTAATTTTTTATTTAAAAGTAAATAAAAAAGAAAAGGCGCGCCTTAACATAAAAGGAATAATATATATGATGACGCTGAGGCTCGAACACATGAAAGCTTGATGGTATCACCACGGTTGGATTATCAACCGTTGTTATATACAGATAATTTTTATTCAAAAAACAAATAAAATACAACCGCGCCTTAGTTTAGATATGTCACAACGGTGTAGGGATGAACCGTTGTGACCATGGCGTCGTTATTTACGCGTTTTGTAGTAGTGTGCATAATTGATTTATATTCATATTCATATTGAATTACTATCACTTTAGTCATATTCATCCCCAAATGATAAACTTCCTCTCTCCGTTAGAGTCATCAGTTTTCCTTTCCACACTTGGATAGGATAAAATCCCAGTTTGAGTTCTTTCCTCGTCAGGAAATGTATCGTCTAAGCAATCTCTCTCCAATGCAAGTTCTGGATTGAAATCGGTCTTCGACCATTTTGATAACTTGAACCTCTGAAAGACAAGAAGTTATTTGGTCATACACCTTTGAAACTTCACTCTTCACCAATAAAGATAATATTTCGCTTTCCCGGATTAAAGAAAATCCCCAGAGAAAGCCTCTCTACAGAAGACTCTTGGCAATACGGCAGTTTCTCCCCGAAAAATTTGCTTTCAATGAAGTCATCAGCACCTCAAAATTGAATTACATCACATGGCTTCTCTTCAAAAAAGTCTCGAGGGGAAATATGATGTAATTTCTCCAGCAAATGGCATCTCTAACAGAGAAGTTTGCACACCTCTGCAGTTCAGACCAATGGTTTTCACCAACAAGTCCGACATCAAAACTTTACTCATACTATGGCATTCCTCCAAAGGAATATCGAAGAGAAGTATGATGAAGCACGTTTTTCCATCAAATGGCATCTCCCCGACGAGAAGTTTGGTAAAAAAACCATCACAGATAGCATTCCTTGTCAAAGAAAAGAACTCGGCAAGAAGAAACTAAGACCAGTTCCATGGCTGAAGACCAGGATCGAGGGGAAGCTTATTTCAAGAAGAAACTAAGACCAGTTCCATGGCAGAAGACCAGGATCGAGGGGAAGTTTATTTCAAAAGAAACTGAGACCAGCTCCATGGCAGAAGACCAGGATCGAGGGGAAGTTTACTTCAAATGAAACTGAGACCAGTTCCATGGCAGAAAACCAGGATCGAGGGGGAAGTTTTACCTTATTCTAAGTAAGATTACTCAGCAAAAGAAGATGGATGAGCAAATAACTGCTATTCACAACCACAATCAAAATTTCAGGTATTCCGATATTTAATCCTCTTTTACCTTAAATGTCCAAACGTCTTCGCCATTCACACCTTCAGGTCCAAGAAGATTAAATAGGGGCATCTGTCATACCCTAAATTTTGACCACAAGATTTCCCATCATTGTGAAAATCATCACCATAATATGGATGTACCTCATGCCTCATCAATCCTCTCAAAGATTGTTGAGCATTCACCTAAACCAAGAATTAGGGTTTTGAACCCCCTCAGAGCACTCAGAAAAAGGATCAACAAGAATTGACATGATTTTCAACTTGTCAAGCCTTTCAAACATCCATAAAGGATTAAGAGGTCTCCCACATCAAGAATCAAGCATAGGAATGCAAAATTCCAAGCTGATCAAGCCTCAAGATCACTAGTGTCACCAAATTAGGGTTTTGGTCGACCAAGGCCTCCAGAGAAATTTTTTCATCTGGGCATGAGCCAATACTTCAAAATATGATTCAAGAAGCTCAAAGGGACCTCATAGATCCAATCATAAGTTCAAAATAACCTCAGGGGATGCATTCATCAAAAATTAGGAATTAGGGTTTCTTGACCTAATTCACCCCTAAGTTGACTTTTGGAGAAAGGCATGAGCCAAGACCTCAAGGAATGTTTTGAAGACCTCAAATATTTTATATTGATCCTTTTACAAGTTTAAATTGACACAAAGAACTTGGTTCATGAGCAATATAAAGATTCAAATTCATCTGGACCACAAACTAGGGTTTCTGAGAAAAAGTCAACCATACCTTTGACTTTTGACCAAGACATGATCTCAAACCTTGGGAAATGATTCAAGACACTCTAAAACACCTATGGAATCCATCCATTAAGTTTGATTTAGTCCAACGAATTGATTTCATAAAGGGCCACAAAGTTTGAAATTCATCTGATAAAAAGTCAAATGTACCCCAAAACCAAGTTTGACTTTTGAGATTTCTTGACAAACATGGTTTTTTCAAGTCAAACACAATTTTAACTCATGGTTTGGATCATCATCCATCAAAGAAAATCAAGAAAAGTAAGGTTACTTGCAAAAGGGGCAACCTTAAGAAACTTGAAATTTCACTAAGTTATGGAAAAAAGTGATTTTTACCCAACTTTGCAAGACCATAACTTGTGATCCAAGCAACCTTTTCTTCCATCCAAAGCTCAAATGAAAGCTCTCATTACATACTACAAGATTGTCAACTACACCATATTCCAAATCTTCATGGATTTTGAGTTATGGATTGATCGAAATCAAAATAATTAAGAAATGGACATTTTTCAAACACTTAGAAAAAATTTGAGACAAAATTTGTCTCATGTTTTTTCCAACTTTGGAGGCATTTTCCATCATGATCCAAGATGAATCAAGACCAAAGTTAAACATCAAAGTTGAAGTATGATATATGGATTTTCTAAAAAGTACAAGAACTCATCCAAATTCAACTTGAGCAAGAAGTTACAAGCCTTGCAACATGACCTAAAAATCTGGTTTTTCAAGACAGCATGGATGCATGACTTGTGCCACACGATTTTCTCATTCAAGTTTTGTCACTTTGCCAACTTTGTCATCTTCCAAAAACACAAAACTTCTGATGACTCACTTGTTACTTGATCAAGGAGTCAAGAATTCCACTTAGCATGTGCAAATCCATCATGACATGATCTTTGAAATTCAATTTTGGCAAGGTTACATTAATGCAATGCATTGAGGTGTCATTGTTGAAAAGTATATTTCCGGTAAATATTTTTATATCGTATCCACAGAGATTGGTTGATATTACCGCCGTTCTATAACCTCAATTGTTGTAAGTTTAAAAAGTAACCAAGTTGTTTGTTTTCTTTGTTTTGAGTGAATTGTTATCTCTTAATTAAAATAACAATAAGACAGTGAAATTAGTTTTAAATCAAATATAATGAGACTTGCCAAGAATTAGAGTTCACTATCCCGATTTCTTATGTTTTCCTAGTAATAACTATATGGATTCAAAATTATTGATAATGTTCAAGTACCCTCTCAATAACATTTATTTCTAAATGAGATTGTGATAATCACTATATTAATCTTTAGACGATCTCTCCATCTAACTATTAATATAATGATCTTTAATGTTTGATACAAGAGAAAAGTAGTGCATAAATCTATCTCTACAATTTATTCACTACTTGAAAGCATACTTTAGGTCAAGATTTGAATAATCTTTCTCAACAATCACTCAAATCTGAATAATCAAAATAAAGTAAAAGTATCATTCCATAATCAATAATAAATTGTCACATGCAAGAGTCATAAGAAATACATAATCAATATGGGATAGCTACTACCTTCAATCTTGCCAAGGTAGGGTTTAGCTCTTCGTCACCATGTTTGACAGCAATAAAAATGGAAAGGAATCAATGGGCATCAAGATTGCCTTCACAAGTCTTGTAATACTCCACCTCCTAAAACTCTCTAAAACTCTCTCCAATGTGTGGTGATAATAATCATAAAAATCTTTTCTAATCCTATCTCCACTTTTTAATACAGAAAAGTGGTCTTAAAGGGTTCTGACGCGTCACACTTAAATTGGGCCCCCCAAAACATAACAAGTGGTCCACTAATTAAAAAGGGCCTGCTGTTTTTGCAAGGTTCGCGGCGCCAACATGGGTCGCGGCGCGAATTGAAGGAAATGCAGCTTCTTTGCATTGCAAGCTTCCTCAACACTTTTTCTTCCAAACTTTATTCTTCAAGTGTGCTTCCAAAATGCCCATCAAACTCATTCCAAATTTGGCTCATGCAATGCGATGCTCTCTTGCCCACAATTTCTACAAAACTAACAAATAAGTGAAATACCTACTCAAAACAAAATTAAAATAGACTTAATTGCATATTTGCTAAATTGTGATAATAAAAGTGTGTAAATTCAATAAGAAAAATGGTAAAAGGGCCAATAATAGTATATGAAAAGTAGTAATAATTGGTCCCTAACAACTCTCCCCAACTTATCATTTTGTTTGTCCCTAAACAAAAGTTGTTCACCAAAGTAACCAAAGTAACGCAACAAGAGAATGAAACAAGGATTAACCAAAGACACTCAAATGGTTCAAAAGTATACGGTCCTTTCACAATCCACTTACCTCAATGCTAGGCAAAACATAAACAAGAATAATGGTTGGGTGCAAAAGACATACCAAAAATTCAAAGCAATACGTGTCAAAATTGAATCAAACCTACACACACATCATAGTAATAATGAATAGACATGGGGGTTTTCTTTCGCTCATCCGAACAATTAAATCAACATCAACTCGAATCATGCGGCCATCAAAACACACTAAATCATGTGAAAAAAAAATTGAGAATCAAGAGGTCTTTCAAAGGTTGTAATGTGGCTTGGGTTACAAAGAAAGGGTATGATCAAGGGGATTCAAACAAAAATGCCTATCCTAAGGGAGCATTTCCCATTAATTCAAACTCAACAACAATTTTTATTTTTGATCCCAAAATTATTAATTTTTTTTTTTTCACAACCCTGAACTCTCTTTTTATTTTTCTTTTTACTAGCTTCAATATTTCAAAGGTGACATATTATTCTTATTCTCTCCCCAACTTTAGCATTTAAACCATAATTGATGCAATAATGTTCCCTACTTAGACATAGATGAACACAAACATGCAACCAAATTGGTTGAGGGTTCAATTGAAACGAAAGAAATTAGGATTAATTTATTCTCAATATTTTCAATGGAATTTGCACTTATCAATCAGATGAATCCTAATACAAGCTCAAAGGGGGTTAAACTAAGGATCACTTCTCACAAGGTTAGTTGATCCAAAACTTTTTGGCTAAGTGGTTTTTCTCAATAGCAAACAATGCCTCTATCACTTTCACAATTTTCACAAAAATAGACCATTGCATGATTTAGCATGATAAGAATGAGTTGAAATAATATTCGGTTTCCCGCATTTAGTGCACAATGGAAGGTTACCTCACAAATGGTTAAGTTCTACTTTGATTCAAAATTGACATGTATCTCAAGGAATTTATGATAAGAAATTTGCAACACACCATCAATCTATTCATGTTAAGTCTAGAAAGCGGTAAAGTGTACCTTGAAATGCCGACAACCAATTCTTATCATCACCACTCGAAGTGTCCTACGCTTCCTTCCTCGCAAGTGTTACTTGGTTCCTTCAAGCTTAACTCGGGAACAAGAACAATTAAACAAACTTTTTGAAAAGTGGGGCATACCAAAATTCATAGGAACACACAATTAAACTTCACAATAAAGATACATGCAATTAACAAAACAAAAGTTCACGGTGAAACAAGAGCCACCAAAAGTACAACGAAAGAGAAAGAAAAGAAAAAAAAAGAAAAAAAAGAACAAAACAATACTACCCAAACCAAGATCTTCAATCCTCCTCATCATCACCACCGCCTATGGGCCCAATGACATCTTCCATGTCTTCATCATGACCCGCACCACTAGCTTGGCCACTACCTCTTGCACCCCCCATGAATGCTGGCCTGCCCTCAGGCCAATTAGAATAAGACACGTACTCCGCTTGAGTCGGAAAAGTGCGGGCCTCGGGTGCTAAGAATGTGTTCTGGAACTGCTGCTGCATGGCATCAAATAAGAATGATTGAGACCTCCTAGAAGCCTCAAAGTTTTCACAGCAGTAAGTGGCAAACGCCATCTGATCAAAAACTGGTGCACGGCGGGTGCGAGGCCTAGAGAAAGAAGTGCCTGCCCCCTCAGCTCTATCCATCTGACCTTGGTAAAACCTGTTCAAAAAGGCATCATTAATAACACTGGTTATTGAGAAGTGCACCTCATCTGGAATAGGCACATTTGCCTTTCGGCAAAGTCCCATAATCAGCCCCGGTACATAAGCACACTGGCTTTCCCACCAAACTTTGTTCCACTTGTTGCCACTTTTCTCATCTCCTCCGCAATGATAGACGCAACATCCACCGATTTCCCAATCATAATGTAGTACAATAGGCAGCCGACATCGAGTGGAATTGTGGTACTATGGCTCCGCGGCCGAATGTTGTTCAACAAGAGAACCAAATAAGCCCGAGCTTCCAAATTAAGGTTTTCTCTCTTCCAAGACCTTGCAAAGCCTTGATCGTTCAAATCATACGTCTTTCCCTCAAGGCAAAGGTGAGCACTAACAGTACTAAGATCCCAATCGTTTGCAGCCTCTTTAGCACGGTATTCACATCGCTTGTTACCCGCCAAGGTGAGAGGATGACCCAAATAAGCATTGATTTCATTCCTATCGAAAGCGATGATCTTCCCCCTCACCCTAGTTTGATAGTGGTATGCCACACCTTCTTCCAAGTGAAGAGCATTGGCGTAAAATTCACGCATAATGTCATAATTAATTTCTGCTTCCGGCTCACAAATTTTTCCCCACTTTCTCGCTGTAAAGTTATCCACTATCTTCCTATAGTTGCCACCTGGTAACAAACGAATGAACCTCTCTGACAGGATGGTTCTCTTGATCAACTTTTTAAACCGCTCCTCATGCTCACGACTAATGAATTTCTTCCTGGATCTTGAGGGACCGGGGCCTACTGTTTTTGCGCGCTTAGACATCTGCAAGCAAACCACAAAGCAACCACACAACAGCCAAGAATTACGTCAGCACAATAAACAAAAAATAAACTGCTGATTTCTCTGGGTTCGCGGCGCGAAGGCCAGATCGCGGCGCGATCTGCGCGAAACCCAGAAACCAGCACCCAAAGGGTTTTTCCTTTTGCTGAAACCTTTTCAAAATTGAAAGCACAAACTCTTAACCTGTCCTAATTTAAATAATCTCTACACATGCAAAATGAATTTCACAAAATTTATCCTCTAACACTTACCCTAATTTACTTCGATGAGAGAACAAAGAGGAAAAAGGGAAAAGATTAATCATACCTTGATGAGAGAAAGAGATTGAATTGATGCTTATAAAGAGTGGGATTGTTGAGATTGAGAGGGTTGGGATTGATAGGGTTGAGTTTGGGAGTGAAAGAGTGTGTGTTGTGAGAGTGGTGAAGAGAAAGGGTTAAAGTTATAAAAGATATAAAAATGACAAAAGTAAAAAAAAACAGAAAAATAAAGGGGTCTGTCACGCTCAGTTCGCGGGGCCAACATAGTTCGCGGCGCGAACTGAAGGTTTTCCCAACTTCCAGAAGTAAAACAAAATAAGGGACTTTAATTTCCATTCAGTTAGCGGGGCGAAATCTGTTCGCGGGGCGAACTGAAGAATTTTTCTAAAAAAAAATGCTGGAAATTGGCCTGACCTCCACTAAAACTTGAAAACTGAACAAGGCACATTATACTCATTAGAAATGTAACAAAAAAATTGAAAGTAAGGCTTACAAAGTTGGGCTGCCTCCCAACAAGCGCTTTGTTTAACGTCGTTCAAGCTCGACGGTTCGGCGGTACTTCATGGTTCGGCGAGTGAAACGACATAGACGTCACAGTTTACTTCTCCACCATGGTAGACTTTTAACCTCTGTCCATTCGCAGTCCAGCTCTCTTTTGACTTGGGGTCCTCAACCACAATGGCTCCATAATCCCGCACCTCTTTCACTACAAACGGTTCCGACCATTTGGACTTCAACTTACTCGGAAACAACTTGAGTCTTGAGTTAAAAAGGAGTACCATTTGGCCAACTCGGAACTCTTTGTGACGGACCTTTCCATCATGGTATGCTTTCACCTTCTCCTTGTAAAGCTTGTTTGAGTGGTAAGCATTGTTCCTTAATTCCTCCAATTCATGGAGTTGTTCTTTTCTTTTCTCACCGGCTAGAGTGGAGTCAAAATTCAAAAATTTAAGAGCCCAAAGTGCTCTATGTTCCATCTCTACCGGGAGATGACAAGTCTTCCCATAAACCATCTGAAAAGGGGTTAGTCCAATAGGAGCTTTGTAGGCGGTACGATACGCCCACAAAGCTTCATCCAATTTTGAAGACCACTCTTTTCTTGAGCTCGAAACAGTTTTTTCAAGTATCCTTTTTACTTCTCTATTTGACACTTCCGTTTGACCATTTGCTTGTGGATGGTAAGGAGTAGTCACTTTATGCTTTACACCATAATGTTCCAAGACTTTTTCCAAGGGTGTATTGCAAAAATGTGATCCCCAATCTCTTACTAACACCCTAGGCACACCAAAACGTGAAAATATGTTTTTATTTAGAAATTTTATCACGGTTTTGGAGTCGGCCTTAGGTGAAGCAATTGCTACCACCCATTTTGACACATAGTCAACGACTACAAGAATGTACTCATTAGAGAAAGAGGAGGGAAAGGGACCAACGAAATCAATGCCCCAACAATCAAATACTCCCACTTCCAACATGTTGGTCAAGGGCATTTCATCTCGTTTGCCTATTCCTCCGCTTCTTTGGCATTTGTCACAATTCTTTGCATGTTCATGTGCGTCTTTAAACACGGACGACCAATAAAATCCCGATTGGAGGACCTTAGTGGTTGTTCGTAGACCGCTATAATGACCCCCATACGGAGAGTTATGACAATGCCAAAGGATATCTTTTGACTCTTCAAGTGTTACACACCTTCTCAAAATGCTGTCCACACCCGCTTTGAACAAATACGGGTCATCCCACACATAGTACTTTGCATCTGCTAAGAATTTCTTTCTTTGATTACTAGTGAGGTCTTCCGGTACCAAACCGGTTGCCTTATAATTAGCAAAATCGGCAAACCAAGGCGTCACTTGAATCGCATAAAGCTTTTCGTCCGAAAATTCTTCCCTCACCTCTTCTTCTTTATTCGTAATTTCCACATTAACCAATCGGGACAAATGATCCGCTACCAAGTTTTCGGAACCCTTTTTATCCCGGATTTCCAAATCAAATTCTTGTAACAACAAAATCCAACGAATTAGTCTTTGTTTGGAATCCGGCTTGGTTAGTAGATACTTGATTGCCGAATGGTCGGTGTAAACTACAACTTTGGACCCGATCAAATAAGCCCTAAAATTTTCTAATGCATACACTATAGCTAGTAACTCCTTTTCGGTTGTTGCATAATTGACTTGCGCCTCATTCAAAACTTTACTAGCATAGTGGATGGCATGAAAAATCTTAGCTCTTCTTTGACCCAAAACCGCACCAACCGCATAATCGCTTGCATCACACATAAGTTCAAAATCAAGTGTCCAATTAGGTGCAACGATTATGGGTGCGGTGACTAACTTTTCTTTTAACTCAGGGAATGCTTTTAGACACGAATCATCAAAAAGAAATTGCGTACCTTTGTTGAGCAAATTACTCAAGGGCTTTGCTATCTTTAAGAAGTCCTTGATGAATCTTCGATAGAATCTGGCATGTCCAAGGAAGCTTCTTACTCCTTTGATGTTTGTTAGAGGTGGTAGTTTCTCAATGACTTCTACCTTTGCTCTATCAACTTCCAGCCCCTTGGAGGAGATTTTGTGCCCAAGAACAACACCTTCGGTGACCATAAAATTGCATTTCTCCCAATTTAGCACTAAATTTGTCTCCACACATCTTTCTAACACCACATCAAGGTTTTTCAAACATAAGTCAAAGGATGACCCATAAACGGAGAAGTCATCCATAAATACCTCAATGCATTCTTCGATCAAATCCGAGAATATTGCTTGCATACACCGTTGAAATGTTGCCGGTGCATTACATAGTCCAAAAGGCATTCTTCGGTAAGCAAAAATGCCGAAAGGACATGTAAAAGCTGTTTTCTCATGATCCGTCGGATCGACCGAAATTTGGTTGTAACCCAAATAGCCATCTAAGAAACAATAGAAATTCTTGCCGGCCAACCTTTCCAACATTTGGTCCATGAACGGTAGCGGGAAGTGATCTTTCCTTGTAGCTTGATTTAGCCTCCTATAATCAATGCACATCCTCCATCCGGTTACCGTCCGAGTTGGAATCAACTCATTTTTGTCATTTCTAACAACCGTCATACCACCCTTCTTTGGAACCACTTGCACCAGACTCACCCATTCACTATCGGAGATAGGATAAATCATTCTGGCCTCCAATAATTTGACAACTTCTTTTCTCACCACTTCCTTCATTGATGGATTTAAGCGCCTTTGAGGTTGTGCAACGGGCTTGTAATCTTCTTCCATCATGATCTTATGCATGCAATAAGCCGGACTAATACCCTTTAAATCAGATAATACCCACCCTATTGCACCTTCACTCTTTTTCAGCACTTGTATCAACTTATGCTCCTCTTTTGTGGACAAGGCATTGCTTATGATCACCGGTTTAGTGAAATCATCACCAAGGAACGCATATTTCAAGTGTGGAGGCAGCATTTTCAACTCTAACTTTGGCTCTTCCACTTGCTTTTTCACATCCAAGTCCTCATTTTTCTCCTCATGATAAGCAATCTCTCCGCAAGACTCCAATTCATCCAAAAACGCTTCAATTTCTTTTTCTTCATTTTCGGTTGAAACATTGTAAGCTACTATAAGAGATCTCTCTAACGGATTAGAAAGATAAACTTGATTTGCAACCTCCATGATTTCCTCCTCGGTGACATCAATTCGGAAAGAGTCATGTTTGTCTTTAGGATGCTTCATGGCTTCAAAAAGATTGAAAGTTACCTCTTCATCTTGCACTCTTACTTTCATGAGTCCATCATCAATGTCGATCATCATTCGGGCTGTTTTCATAAATGGTCTTCCAAGAATTAGAGGAACATCACGATCCTCATCCATGTCCACCACCACAAAATCTACCGGAAACAAGAATTTGTCCACCTTTACTAGCATATCTTGAGCAACTCCATATGGTGAAGTGGTAGACTTATCGGCTAGTTGCAGAGTCATCCTCGTAGATCTCATCTCAATATTCCCCAATCTTTTAACAATGGATAAGGGAATTAAATTAATGCTAGATCCCAAATCGACCAAACCATTGCCAATGTAAGTGCCTCCAATGGTCACCGGTAAAACGACTCGGCCCGGATCAGATTCCTTCCTTGGGAGAGTTTTTTGGATTATAGCGCTACAACGTGCATCAAGCAAGATTGTCTCGTCTTCTGCAAATCTCTTCTTCTTTGTGAGAATATCCTTCAGGAACTTCGCATACTTTGGCATTTCCTCTAATGCTTCGGCAAATGGAATATTTATTTGAAGTTGCTTAAATATATCCATAAACCGTGCATAATGTCTAGCATTCTCCTTCTTTGATGGTGCGTGCGGGTAAGGTAGATGTTGAGTTGGAATAGCACTCACTCTTTTATCTCCATTTTTCTTCTTTCTTGCATTTGATTTTTTCTTCTCGCCTGCTCCACCCTCCTGTTCAGCTGCAACATTTTCACCATTCTGACTTTGTTCAGTTCGCGGCGCCAAGAGTGGTCGCGGCGCGAACTGAGAAGATTTCTTCTCTTCTTTCTTTTGATATTCCACCATCGCTTCATTCTCTTCATTTTCAGTTGCAACATTCATATCGTCCTCTACTGCAACTCCCTCACTTCTTCCACTCGTCACCTCTTTACCGCTTCTAGTGACAATTGCTTTACAATGCTCCTTTGGATTGGTTTGAGTGTTGGCGGAGAAAGAGGGGCCCGTTTGTTGTTCCGACAATTGCTTCGCAAGTTGCCCTACTTGATTTTCCAAATTTTTGATAGCTGCCTCATTGCTCTTTTGGTTTGCCATGGAGGCTTGCATGAATTGTGTAAGAGTATCTTCTAGCTTTGAACTTCCACCTTGCGATTGTTGGACTTGAGAATTTGGAATTTGATATGGATTTTGTTGCTGAAAATTTTGGTTGTTGAATCTTGATTGTTGATAGCCTTGGTTGTTCCTTTGGTATGAGTTGCTGTGATGTGGAGGGTGCCTTTGATAACCTTGACTTTGGTTGGTTACATAACTTACTTCTTCTTTACATGGGGGGCAATAACCGGTAGGATGATCTCCTTGACAAAGTTCACAACATGCCACTTGATGTCTAGCTTGAGATCCTTGAATTTCCTTCATTTGCTGTGGAAGTTTGGACATTTTTTGAGTGAGTAGCTCCACTTGTTGAGAAAGTAACTTGTTTTGGGCGAGAATAGCATCATTGGTATTTAATTCAAGAATCCCCGATTTCCTTTGTGAAGGACTACGATCATGTTGACTTTGACGATCGTTGAGTGTCATCCGCTCAATAATGACTTTCGCATCTTCCGCGTTCTTTGACATAAGGGAGCCACCCGCGGTAGCATCCAAAAGTGTCTTATGCACCGGTTGGAGCCCATTTAGAAAAATGTGGATTTGAGTGAGTTCATCAAAACCATGACCCTTGCATTTTCTCAACATTGACTTGAATCTTTCCCAAGCCTCATTTAGAGACTCGTTGCTCCCTTGATTGAACACCGCAATAGCCGTTTTGGCTTCCATGAATTGGGATTGAGGAAAATATCTTTCTAGGAACTTTTCTTCTAATAAATTCCAATCCGTCATCACTCTTGGTGATTGATCAAGATACCACTCTTTTGCCTTCCCCACTAAAGAATGAGGGAACATTCTCTTGAATAATGCTTCTTCACCCGCTTCCTCTACTCCCGTAGAACCCACAATCTCATAAAATTTGGTAAGATGGGTATACGGATCTTCATGATCCATTCTGGTGAATGGGTTTGCATAAAGGAGTTGGAGGATTCCAGTTTTCATCTCCGTGTTCCTTCCGCCACGAGAAAATTGGGCAGTCCGCCTTGGACTATTGGCGGACATTTCGGTACGAACTTCACCCGCCATGTTTCCTTCAAAAATTTCTACACCCACTTCTTCAATTTGAACGAGTGAAGAAGTAGATATTTCTTCTCTCCGTTTCCTCTCTTCGGCTAGTTTCCTTCTTCTTCGTGTTTTGCTATTGAGCTTTCGAAGTGTTCTTTCAATTTCGGGATCGAATTGAAATTGCTCCTCGGTAGCCTTTCCTCGCATGCACTAGAATCTACAAAACTAACAAACCAAGTGAAACACAAGAGTGATAGTGATACAATAAAAGTAATAAAAAAAAACTTAAAACAATGAATTATTGCAATGCTTGTAATATCGAACACCAATCCCCGGCAATGACGCCAATTTGTTGAAAAGTATATTTTCGGTAAATATTTTTATATCGTATCCACAGAGATTGGTTGATATTACCGCCGTTCTATAACCTCAATTGTTGTAAGTTTAAAAAGTAACCAAGTTGTTTGTTTTCTTTGTTTTGAGTGAATTGTTATCTCTTAATTAAAATAACACTAAGACAGTGAAATTAGTTTTAAATCAAATATAATGAGACTTGCCAAGAATTAGAGTTCACTATCCCGATTTCTTATGTTTTCCTAGTAACAACTATATGGATTCAAAATTATTGATAATGTTCAAGTACCCTCTCAATAACATTTATTTCTAAATGAGATTGTGATAATCACTATATTAATCTTTAGACGATCTCTCCATCTAACTATTAATATAATGATCTTTAATGTTTGATACAAGAGAAAAGTAGTGTATAAATCTATCTCTACAATTTATTCACTACTTGAAAGCATACTTTAGGTCAAGATTTGAATAATCTTTCTCAACAATCACTCAAATCTGAATAATCAAAATAAAGTAAAAGTATCATTCCATAATCAATAATAAATTGTCACATGCAAGAGTCATAAGAAATACATAATCAATATGGGATAGCTACTACCTCCAATCTTGCCAAGGTAGGGTTTAGCTCTTCATCACCATGTTTGACAGCAATAAAAATGGAAAGGAATCAATGGGCATCAAGATTGCCTTCACAAGTCTTGTAATACTCCACCTCCTAAAACTCTCTAAAACTCTCTCCAATGTGTGGTGATAATAATCATAAAAATCTTTTCTAATCCTATCTCCACTTTTTAATACAGAAAAGTGGTCTTAAAGGGTTCTGACGCGTCACACTTAAATTGGGCCCCCCAAAACATAACAAGTGGTCCACTAATTAAAAAGGGCCTGCTGTTTTTGCAAGGTTCGCGGCGCCAACATGGGTCGCGGCGCGAACTGAAGGAAATGCAGCTTCTTTGTATTGCAAGCTTCCTCAACACTTTTTCTTCCAAACTTTATTCTTCAAGTGTGCTTCCAAAATGCCCCCAAATTTGGCTCATGCAATGCGATGCTCTCTTGCCCACAATTTCTACAAAACTAACAAATAAGTGAAATACCTACTCAAAACAAAATTAAAATAGACTTAATTGCATATTTGCTAAATTGTGATAATAAAAGTGTGTAAATTCAATAAGAAAAATGGTAAAAGGGCCAATAATAGTATATGAAAAGTAGTAATAATTGGTCCCTAACAGTCATGAACCAAGCCATATCAATCCAAACCAGTCAAGATTCAGTCCAATGCTCTGAGTATTCAAACCTGCAGAAATTGAATTGAGTCAAGCTAGAGGAGACTTGGCACTTTGAAACATCCAAGTCAATGGCTACATAGCTACACATAGTGATCAGCCTCCATTCACTATTCCTTACAAAACAAACTTCTTCTACTATAAATAGAGGTCATTTGTGACTGATTAACACACACCAAAACATCTCCACTCATGTTTTCTTCCAAATCACTCTTCAAATCCAGAAAATGCTTCTTTAGCAAGTAACTTTCAAATTTTTCAATAGAGAGCCATTCCACCATAACCAATGATCCTAACACCACACATATATCATATAGAAGCTGTCCAAACACTTCTTCATCATCTGTAGCACCAGGATTAACAACCTCAAAATTCAACTTGAACCAAATTACAGTTGGGGTGCCATAACCAGATCCAGGTATTTTCAATCCATTCCAAGCATCTCAACACACTACATAAGGTCCATTGAAGCTGTTCAGATCATCACACAACATCTGTAATACCTCTACATCAAAATTCGAATTCCTCTTGCACAAGTAAGCCTGAAGCTCTCAAACTCTATACTCCATGCATCATAAATTTATTTTCAAGTTACCAACGTGTTTTTGGTAGTTCATAGAGTGATAACCCTCAATCAATTGCATGTTATCTTTCGTGTATAAGATTTCACTATGGTTTTTGCAAAAACTAGGGTTTCTGTGTTCATCACAATTATCTCACTCCACACTTAAAATAAATGAAATTAAATACCACCATCGTGTTCCTTGATAAAAAACGAGCAAGTTTGATGTTTATTTCATTTGATTTCATCACGTATTCAGTGAGATAGAGAGGGTTTTACAAATCTGGAAAACCAGAGCACGCGCGAGCAAGAACAAGCGTTCTTGGCGCCTTTTTTGAATATTTGAATTTTAGTTAATTTTCTTAATTGATTTCAAAAATTAATTTCTCTCTCAATTTTAATCATTTCTGATTGGTTATTTTTTTCAAAATTCATAAAAAATGTTAAAATATTTTATTGCGCAAGAAAATCAAAAAAATATATTATTTATTTAATATATTTTGAATTTTTGTAAAGCATTTCTTTTTAAATGTTTTTAAACATTTTTCATGAAATCTTTCTCTTGATTTTTCAAACTCAAATGAATTTCAAGCTTTCATATGGATAAAACATGATTTTTCAAAGATCACAACATATTTTTAAATATATTTGATATTTGATATCATTTTTTATTTAATTTTCTTTGAAAAATTGTATTTTTAATTAAAATTAGGGTTTTTTCTTTATTTTAATTTTTCAAACTTAATTTGAAACACTTTTGGGCCTCTAATAGAGTGTAAGACCCAACCTCTTTTGTAAATAAATAATTCTTGGGCCTTTGTCATAGTATAAGTCCCGGTGCGATTTTTCAAAACAACGGCGCGTTCGTTATCTTTCATCTGGGCCTCTCCTTGAGTATAAGCCCCACTTTTCTTATTTACAAACACTTTTGGGCCTCTATTAGAGTGTAAGACCCAACACCTTTTGTAAATAAATAAATTTTGGGCCTCTATCATAGTATAAGTCCCAGTGCGATTTTTAAAATAACGGTACGTTCACTGTTTTCATCTGGGTCTCTCCTTGAGTATAAGCCCCATTCTTTCTCTTTTTAATAAACATCTTGGCCCTCTATTAGAGTGTAAGACCCAACCCCTTTTTAAAATAAATAAATAAATTTTGGGCCTCTGTCATAGTATAAGTCCCAGTGCGATTTTCAAAATAACGGTACGTTCACTGTTTTCATCTGGTCATCTCCTTGAGTATAAGCCCCATTCTTTCTCCTTTTAATAAACATCTTGGGCCTCTAATAGAGTGTAAGACCCAACCTCTTTGTACATAAAAAAAATTTGGGCCTCTGCTATAGTATAAGTCCCACAACGTCTTTCGGTATCGCAGTGCGATCACTATTTTCAAATAAGTCATCTGGGCCTCTCCTTGAGTATAAGCCCCAATCTTTTGTACATAAACTTTGTTTTAAACAATAAACAACCTCCATGGGCCTCTCTTTGAGTTGTAAGCCCATACCTCTGTTTTCAAAAATCATCTGTCTATTTTTAAACTGGTACTAAGAGGAGCATTATTCCCGGTGAAACTGCTCTTAGACCACTTGGGCCTCTCTTTGAGTTATAAGCCCCAAACATTCTTTTCTTTCAAACAACTTACTTTTAATTCAAATTCAAATTCAAAATTTTCTCAAAACTTTCTTCAATTTCTCAAAACCCTAATCATACAGTTGTAGTCATACAATCAATCACAATACACTTGGGCCTCTTTTCAGAGTGTAAGACCCAACATTTTTTAATTCAATGTATACTTGTTTATATATCTGTTAATTCACTTATCTATATATACTTGTGCATATCTGTCTAGAGTTTCCCCAACAGTTAGGTCTACATTTAGATCAAACCAAAGGTTACTTCTAAATTAGTCAAAACGAGTTCCCTCATAGGAAACTTCCCTCAATACAGTCTGCCTCCTCTTGGGCTTTATTCAATATGGAACAGAGAAAGACATTATTCCCGGTGAAACTTTTCTCAAGACTGTAAAAAATTAGAAACATATATTACAAGAAATTCATTTCCCCAGAGAGGATTAATTCCTGGTGAAACCTCTTTTGAATTTCTTCAAACCTTAGAACTATTCAATAAAGAAAGGATTATTCCCGGTGAAACCTTTCTTGAACTTTTCTTAGGCTTGGACCAACAGGCTTCTTAAAAGAATCCCCAACCTCCTCTTGGGCTTAGTACAAGGACCAACAGGCTTCTTAAAAGTTCCCTAGCCTCCTCTTGGGCTTAGTACAAGGACCCACAGGCTTCCTAAAATCATAGGATAGAAATTAGTCATCTCTGATAGTTCAATCCCCAGGAGAGTCAAAATTCTAGAACATCCTATCATCAAAGGGTTGATCTTCAACCAACAGCCTCCTCTTGGGCATCATACAAAAATCTCTCTACACCAGAGTCTACCACTTCTTAAGAGACTTGGATAGTCTCAGCCTCCTCTTGGGCTTCATTCAAGTAGACTTGGAAAGTCTCATTATCATAGTCTCCCTATGGACTTCACACCAATACCCTTAGACTTCCCAAAGGCATAGGATAAACCCTGGTCATTTTACCAATATACCAATTCCCAGGAGAGTTAAAAACCTCTAAGGTTTTCAAACACACTTTAACCTCCTCTGACCCCCAACAAGGCTTAACTTTCACCTTAAACATCCCAGCCAAGGTTAATTTACCATCAACAAAACCCTAACAGAATCAGAGCCTCAAGGCATCTCGTAAGTCAACTTTGCCCTGATTTCTCAGCAAGAGTTGGTTTCCCATTGGATCCCCCACTATAATTTATACCTTCTCCTGGATTTCAATAATCCTCAGCAAGAGTCAGCCTCCTCTTAGGCTTTATATAAGAATTTTTTTCCAATCAGCCTCAATCTTAGGCTTTGTACAAGACAGATATAACACTCCCCAGAGGAGTCATTTTCTTTCAGCTTCAACCTTGGGCTTTCAACAAGGCATACACAAAACAACATCCCCTCAGATAAGACCATGAGTCCTCTCTGTAGGAAGATACCTCTTATATACATCATATCTCAAAAACAAACAATCAAAACCTTTTTCCATATAATTGTTATAAGCGGCACACTTGTTGATTCAAAATCCAAGCTGGAGTCCCTCCTTTATCCTGGCTAAAATCTCTCTTTCACCTAACAGCTATAAGTGGCAAGCCTCTGGATTCCATACATCCAAGCCAATGTCCATCTCTTAGCATGAAAGGTTCATAAAGGAAAAAGTGGCATTGCTCTACACTGGGTTAAAGCTTCTTCCTTCATGACATCTCTCTTATAAAGGAAATTATGGCATTGTTAGATTCCCCATATCCCAGTTAAAGTAATTTCCCTTATAATCTATTTCTCAATATTTGTGATGAATAGGTGAGATATCTCCCTTTAGAGATGACAAATTCTCTCTCAGTCAACCTTTAGCTTCAATCTTGGGCTTTGAATAAGACACAAATACTCTGATAGCTTCAATCTTGGGCTTTGAACAAGACACCAAAAAACTTTCCTCCCATAGAAATAGGAGGAACTACGATTGCTCTGATTTCCCAAATCTCTTTATGGGAATACGTAGGCATAAGATTGTGAAATCTTAGCGAGCACACAAATAAAAAATCTTAGGTCCAAGTACCTTCCCAAAAACAATAGAAAACCCAAAAACAACAAAAACATTCTCTCAACACTCCCAAAGGAGAAACTTTCCCAATCCACAACAGATAAACACAAGAAAGCATTTCAAAAAGCAGAAATACATGCAAAAGAAGGTTCCTATAGATTACTATAGATACTATGGGTGTTAATAGCTTCCCTTTGTATAACCAGACCCCGATCCCCGATCTCTTAGCATTTGTTAAAGAAAACACTTGCGTGTAGGGTTAGTTTAAGATATCTTCCCCTTCCTTTCAAGCTTCATAGGATAAATACAGAAAACAGAAAGTAGCACCAAACATGCGGTTGGTGGTCGCGTCACCAAAAAACCGACGCTACAGAAATTCTGGGGAAAAAAGGATGAAAAACACGCAGCTACATGAATAATCACGCGCAGCATCACACCCTATCACACACGCGATAAAAAAGTAAAGGGACCATCTCGTGCATGATGCTTATGTAGTGCATGCGATGACAACTGTTTCAGGACTATTTTTGACGTGTTTTGACCTGTTGTGACAACTTTAAAAGGGGATTTTCTGTACTTTTGCAGGGGTTACAAAATTTGGAACTAGGAGAACGATTTTAGAGCATCAGAGGGTGATTTTGAGAGCATTGGAAGCCATTGGAGGTCAATCCTTCAAGGGATTTCACATGTTATTCGTCATTTATCAATTGGTATTGTAATTTTAACAATGTGTAGATAAATTCTCATAGGTTAGGTTGTGTGTGATGAAATTTATTCAACCTTTTTGGCATTATATGGCAGTTTAACCTTGTATAAACCTTATCACTTATAATTTTATTCAATTGTTTCTTTTGCTTATTGCGTATTATTTGAGACTCTCTGTTAATATGTTGTTAGATGCATAGGGATTCCTTGACCCGTAGCCTATGTATTGGATCTATGGAAATTGTTCTAGTTAAGCCGATTGAATAAGGATATGATACCTCGAGTAGTGGCACAAAGAACTAATGGTCTATACATCGCCTAACACTGCGTACATTGGCAGACTAGGGATAGAAAGCTTATAGTAGTTGTTAGTGAGTTATTTCGCGGGGGACTGGCTATAACGATTTTGTTAGTTCGCCGTAAATTACAAGGATAAGATAATTTGTACCAGGCATCGTACATCAACAAGAGGGGATAAAGGAATTCTAAAACATAACCTAACTGCCTTTGTGACCTTGTTTTCTCTTAAATTTACCTTTTTGCACTGAACTTGCAAAATCCCCATTTTTACTGCTTTGTGCAACATATTTTTCTTATTTTATTTTAATTTTAGTTTTTACTGTTTTTTATTCTCTTGTTTATCATAGTGCTACTGAGGTATTTTCTATTTTTTTATGCACAGTTCAGGATCGGCATTACTACCATTCAATCCAGAAATTGAAAGAACCGCACGTGCCCTCAGAAAAGTAGCTAGAGAAGCAATTTTGGCTGACTGAGACCAACCTAAAGTAGATCCACCAATACTTTCTTCGGATTCTGAAGACGAGAATAACATGGCTGCTCCATAATTCCTAACTATGTGAGATTACTGCAAGAGGACCGATGACGGTCAAGTTTCTAGCGGATATTTACCGACAGACCTTGTTGACTTTGATATTAAAAATTTTGTGCTTTCAAGTCTAAGAGACAATCAGTTCGAAGAAAACACTATCAGAGATCCGTGAGCTCATCTTGCACGCTTTTACGAAACCGCTTCGATGTGCAAGCCGGATAATGTCACGGACGATCAAGTGAAGTTGCAGTTGTTTGGTTTCTTGCTTATTGGAAGGGCAAAAATTGGTTGCTATGCCTTCCAAATGGAACCATTCAAATATGGAAGGAGCTAGAGGATAAGTTCTTGGAAAGATTCTTTACCACTACCCAGTTTACTGAAAGAAGGGTTGAGATTCTGAATTTTAAGCAACAAGATACGGAGACCTTATATGACTCATGGGAGAGATTCAAATTATTACTACGTGGATGCCCCAACCATAATCTGAATAATATGGAGCAGATGCAAAGTTTTATCAAAGGCCTAAAGAGTCAGACACGCATGTTGCTGGATGCTTTCGCGGGAGGCGCAATTAGACAAAAGACCGAGGCACAAGTCAATGACCTAATTGAGAAGATGTGCATGAATGAGTACCGCACCAAGAGTGAAAGAGCGCTAAAGGTTGAGACGGTAGGTACATCCAAAGGTATATTAATTGTTAACACTCAAATTGCTTTATTAGCTCAAATTGAATTATTGAATAAGCAGCTAGCTGTAAGCTGTTTAAATAACATTAACGTGAGCCAGGTACAAGCACTTAAGTGTGATTTTTGTGGTGGATGGCACGAGGACGGAAGGTGCTCATGGGAAAGGAAACACGAAGAAGTTCAATATATTGATTTTCAAAGGAGGCCCTCCCCGTTGGAAGAAACTTTAGAAAAGTTCATGAAATCTACTCAACATGGCTTGGAACAGGCAAAAAGAAATCATGAGAACATGAGTAGAAACCATGAGGCGTCTCTCAAGAATTTAGAAACACAAATTGGCCAATTAACATAACAAGCCACTACTCTAGAAAGCTTAAGTGGAGGAATTTATGTGAGAACAGTAAATGATACTATGAAATAGTCATGCAAGCTGTGGACGCAACTTTTGAGGTAAGTGTTGTTGAAGAGAGAGACAAAGTAGTGGAAGAGGAGCCACTGGACAAGGGAAGTGAACCCCATAGGGCCAAGAAGAAAGAGGAGTCACCATTGATTAGTTGATAGACAAAAACTTTCCTTGGAGGAGGACAAAGAAGCAAATCCTTAATGACCTAAACCCTCAATTACCTAACTATATTAAGGCACCATATCCCATCCTCAAGAAGAAACCCATGCATGAAAAGGAGGCATAAATGTTTTCCAGGTTTAAGGAGATACTCAATACCTTGCAAGTAAGCATTTCTTTCCATTAAGTGTTAGAACTAATGCCTAAGTTTGTTAAATTTATGAAGGAACTCTTAAAGGGGACCAAGCAAAAAGTGGAAAAGGTGCAAGATAATATGACTGAAAAAGACGACAAGCCCATGCCTGAAACATTGCCACCAAAGCTTAAGGATCCAGGGAAGTTCTCTATATCTTATAACATCGGGGGAATGGAAATCCCACAGGCCTCATGTGAGTTAGGTTCGAGCATAAACATGATTCCACTCGATAAAGCTAAAGAAATGGAATTGGGGAAGATCATATTGACTAATACCACTCTCGCACTAGCTGACTCATTTGTTACCCAACTGGTTGGCGTAATAAAAGATGTGCTAGTGCATGTCAATGGTCTACCCTTTCTTGCAGATTTTGTAGTCCTGGACATGAAAGGAAGGTCAGAGGGAACAATTATTCTCAGACGACTATTCTTTGCAACTGGGAAAGCAAAGATTGATGTGGAAACTGGAAAACTTGTATTGAAGTTCAACAAAAAGAATTTTATTTTCAAAGTGTATGAGTGGACACCATATGCAGATGACTTGGGTACTTGCTATCATGTGGAGAAAAAAGGAAAAAAATAGACATAGGATAAAAAAGAAGCGAAGTGACCGGCGTGAGGGTGCCCCTTACGCCTGACGTGCCTTAGGCACTAACCATCAAGATAATGGCGATAAACAAGCGCATGATGTGAGGCAACCCATCGGTAAGAAATTAGATTATTATTTTGCTTGCAAATTATTTTCGCTAACATGTCATGTTTGCATTTTGTCATTGTGGTAATAAGATAATAGGTGAAAGGAGAAACCAAAAGGGTCGAGAAGAGAAAAGAAACCAAAAAGAAAAAGGAAAATAAAAAAATATACAGTCATCGCACACGTGATGCAGATCATGCGCGTGATAGAGCCATTGCAGAAGTTCTATAACATTGTCATAGTGTGCGCTATGAAACCATAATGTGTGTGACGTGACCGTTACAAAGAGACGTTGGGCATAATCGTTGCCATCATGTGCGCGATGCATCTATAATGCGTGTAATGAGCAACGGTCATGAGGCTATAAAAAGGCTGTTGTTCATTCCTTTTTCCTCACAACTTTTCTTTGCTTTCCTTACTCTCTGATACATTCTTTGGGAAAATTCTTCTTCCTTTTCTTTGCAAGTGCATTGTTTGCATTAATTTATGTAGGTATCATGGCACCACCCAAAAGAGCAAGAGTTGTTCGCGATCCCTAGGTCACGACTTCATTCACCAATTCATTCCTTGTGGTCATATATTATTTCATGGTCTTTGGATTACATTTTTATGCAAAGTCAACCAAAGTTAACCAAAAATCAACTTGTGGTCCAGTTGATCAATTTAATTGTGTTCTTAAGTATCATGTTAAGATGGTTCATTTCATTCATCATATTGCATCCCTTCATGAATAAAAATCAAAATCCAGGCAAAAGTCAACAAATTAAGTGGACTTTAGATAAAAGACAAATGGTGATTTCATTTCAAGAGTCTCCATTCATTTTACATGCATCATGTGCATTGCATTGTTTATGTACCATTGATACAAATCTGTCCATCTTATCCTCCTATTATTTTGTCAATTCACAAAAGTCAATTCAAAGGAATTTTGACGAAAATAATTGACATATGGAATATTCCATCTCATTCATCGTTCCTTCATTATTTAATCATCATCACATGATCATTAACCATTTATTTTTATGCTGGTTTTTTTATTTAATGGACTAACAACATTTCAGTAAATGAAATTCTGGCAATGCAGACAGTAGATGTCCTAACTCATATCACGACATTGTTCTGCGTAAAAATTTAAACGCAGAGGAACAACAACAGAATGATACCTTGAATATTAGAACTGCATAATCACAGATGTTACGACATCTGATCCAACATGTTAATCAAGACTGAACTGAAAATAGCAGAATGATAAACAACACAGAATATGATGACCCAGTTCGGTGCAACTCACCTACATCTGGGGGATACCAATCCAGGAAGAAGAAATCACAATCTGTAGTATAGTTTTATGTAAACAACCTCAGGTTTACAGAAAACACCCACGCTAACCTATCACTGCCCAATGAAGTCTTTATCATTAGAAGTCACATCTAATTGATAAGAGAAACCCATCTCACTCCTTAAATCACAACTTGTGATTATCTAACAGTTAATACCTCATAACTGTATCTACCCTATTGAAAGACACCCCTTCCAATACAAAGTTCAGTCAAGCATCCTTGACTAACAAGTTAACTTGGATTTGCTTCAAAGCTTCATCTAAGAACACTACACGATTCATTGCCTACGGTCTTCTGAATCTGTACAAGTATCTATGTCTACCACACTGCATCAAATCGATATAGAGGGAGACTTACACCTACGACTCTCAAAACCTAAACCCTACTTTACAAAATAGTATTCCTAAGTCTATGTCGTCTTCTCTCTCTTTTATGCCTAGGTCTTGGTCTTCTTTTATAGTCTTCTGCTTTGTTGGGCTTTATATATTTGATCCTTGATCCACTGCCAATCGCGCCTTGAATCTTGGAACTAATTTGAAACAAGCCTGTTGTGATAGTCAAGATGTCGAATCTACATGCTGTGACATTTTATTCGACATCTTTGGTCTGGGGCATAAATCTTCATGTTGGAGCATCTTTTCCACCATTATGTTTTACCAAAATTTAGTCAAACCATTTGAGCTTTCAATCTCCCCCTTTTGACAAATTTTGGCTAAAACATTCTTCAACTTGATGGTGCATGCAGTGGAAGGAGGAAGAAGATAACCTCTTCATTCCATGATGACACAAAGTACACACTTGCTTCTTAACTCTGATCACAAAACACAATTTCAGGATGTTAGAACTAACGTTAGAACATCCTTTGAGACAATTTTGCAGATCAGCAACTCAAAAGCACACAGCCAGTCCATAGCAACACAGTCATTCTCCTCCTTTTTAGCCAAAAGATGGCAAAAGTGACCCATGCAAACCCAAACCCAAATAATGCTTACCCACACCCTAACAAAACTCATTTGATTTCAACCTAAGAAAGATGTTCCAGCTCGATCTTCCTTAAATATTAAGAGGTTATGCAGGTAGAGCAAATCCAAACAAAAGACTAGTCAAGGAGTGCAGTTAGTTTCGAAAGATTCCATCTTTTCTGACTTGTCCTTGAAACCGCTTCTGAACAGTGTCCTGATACCTAACCTAATATTTTCAGATTTATGGTCCTCACAGGCAGGACTATAATTACACCCATCTTCTATTTATTCTGAATCACTTCCTTAATCCAGAATTAACAAACCTGTTTACTACAGAATTCTTCCATAGACCTTTCCATCAGCAAAATTTCCCAAGATACTTGTACCACTTCTAATTCAATCCATTGACACCCAATGATAGAATCAGAACACCTGATATGTTCACCCAGAACTCATATCAGTAAGGCAATGTCACGACATCTCGTGTGACATATCAACCTCACCTGAGGCAATCTATCACAAACTGCTTGAAACCATAAACAATCTTGATAGCTAGTCTGCACCATTACAGCTATATATCTGAGACAAAGATCTAACTCCCCCTGTCGTAGACAACCAGTGCTCCTTTGCCAGAAGAACACCCTAGATGAAAGGAAAACATAAGACGCATCTTCATGTCTTTAAAAGCGTACCCTCAGTTCAACACACTTGCTGAACACATTCACCTACTGCTTGACCCTCAAGCAAATCATGTACCATACCAGTACATAAATCAGATAGAAGTTCTCCCCCTATCATTCTCAACAGATGCTTTTTCATCAAGAACCATCCAAAACCACTACATGATATCCCATGACAACTTCATGATCATATAGTGTGTGAATACCCAGAACGCATTCGTGTACCACAACCAACAAACTCTTGGATTGAGATCAAAACTCCATTGATCCCTCTCATCCAGAAACCATCCATACACCACACGAACTCCTCCTGAATTCCCATGTATGAATCTCCTTGTTCCCTGAGATACAACCCAATTGAATCAGAATGCTTCACATTCCTCAAAGAGACGCACATGGCCCCTTAGTTTGCTAGCTCACCCATATATTCTTCACACTCGAAGAACATCAAACACATGCTCCAGAAATCTTCAGCCCATTTGCTCCATAAGCACCAACTGATCAATTTCTAGCATGTCCCATTCACATCAGACTTCCAAGACAATCCTTTACCCATCATTCAAACGTATGATAAGATAAATACTTCTTAGACAAGATGTGAGTGTCAAGTTCCACACTCAAAACTTAGTATCCTACTCCAAGGATAACCAACCCAGAAAATGTTCTAACATCAGTTAGGACATCTTTCACACATCACAGACACCATACACCATGGTTCTTGATATACTCCACCACTGGACTTACTATCTGTATAGTAATCCAACTGAAGATCTTCAAACAACACTGCGCCACCAGCTTGATTGACAAGAACTCCAGAAGCCCAGAGAGAAATAAACTCTCATCCACCAAAAGAAGGTATACTTCTATCCTTAACCTAGAACATATACCACAAGCTCCAAGAGAACCAGAACCTCCTTGCATTTTTAACCAACCACCCTTCTGCACAAGAGAAATCAGTTTCAAGCATCCTGCTTGAATGCACACTATGAAACCAACCAAATGCCACCTTTTGATTGATCTCACTTTTCTTCAGAACTCTCACAATATACACTAATCCACCAATGAAATTTGATCTTCAAGTCACATGAACTACTTGCTCTATAACAAGACATCTTGGATCCACCAAGGCTCTAGACATGTAACATCTTCTCAAACCACAACTCCCGCAAACTGCATGAAATAGACCTTTTTTAAGCATCCATAATTTACATTCTCCTGTAGATCACCTTATCTTAAGTTGATGTGCCACATCACCAGCTGAGATCCTGATGTTAAGCTAGATGTCAGAACATTCTGATACGACATCCAGCTGCTGAATTCAGCTCCTCCTTCTGCCACTTAGAAGAACCTTCTCCCTATTACAGAACAAGAGTTTCATGCTCTCATAGACTTGATTCAACCACCAAGTTTGAGTAGACAACCTCCATCCTACTTAATCATATCACAGATATTCCCTTCAAGCTCACACCTTGATGAATAACTATCTGCTTTGAAACTCCAAAGACTTCACACTTGCCACGTCTGAATCTTCAGAAGATAAGTAGTCCTAGACTACACCATAGCTATACCAAAGAATGCCACTTTCCTTAGTAGAGCAGTCTATAGAAAGTTAGAGATAACTGCCACTTAGCCTAGACCTTCAAAATGAGCAAGATCCCATGCTTCTCAGTACTTAGATCAGAAATAAACTGATCCAAGAAATAACCATCAAGATTATGATGACTTCATCTTCATCTTCAACAGCATCAAAGTCCAGACCAGTTTCTTGCCAGGAAACTCTCCAGAGATCACATGCTTCTATCACACCAGACTGAAACCAATTCTTAGGCAACATCCAAGACCAAAATAAATGCTAAAGTGTATGCAGTACCCCTCCCATGATTCTGCATAAACTCTGATGATGAGATGTTCCAACATCTTGTTGAACATCAGCAATCTTGACTTTCAAGGATAATCAATTAAATACTTGTGAATTCCACAAATAGCAATTGATCTTAAATCCTTGTCCAATAACCCTTCTTTACTGCTGTAGCCAAGCTCCACCAGAACACTTCATGAACATTTATCAAGTATTCATTCTTTTGCAAGTATCTTCTTTGACAAACAGTGTTGAGATACCAAGGCTGTCACCCTTGACTCAAGTAACTAAGATTCTCTCTGAACGAACCTTATTTACCTCAACAATTCTGAGAACTTCAATCAGATTGGATCCACACTTATGATTAAGAGAGATGAATCCTTCCTTGCTGTTTTTGGAGAGTGAAAATAAATCACCTCCACTTTCTTCAGATTGTGTTTCATAGAAACACCTTCTAGTCAGAAGAATAACTAGAAGACTCCAGATGCACGACTGAGACGCCTTTATGAGTGGACTTGAGAGAATTCTCAAGTATCTTTGACAACCTAGTCGATCAATAATTTATCAAACTCCCAGAGCAAGAACTTGATAAACTTAAACTCAACTCCTCTCCTCTTCAACTGACTTCAAATTGCACCACGGAACCAAACTTCCAAGTACCAAGTCACCATAACAGACATCTTCCAACAACTCCCTTCATTCTATAGCTCCCGACTTTGGAATAAAAAGATGCAGATATCTTCAACTATAGAGGCCGACGATTGAGACTTTCGACCATCTGTCTTCAGCAACAACTCCAGAATCCCATAATTCCAGAGCTCTTCCATCAGAAACACATGCAGCAGAACCACCAAGGAACAAATTCCACTTGCCCTAATAAGATGTCAAAACATCTTATAAGACACCCCAACAAAAGAACTAGCCACTTCTCCTGCAGTTGTTGTAGAACCTCCTCAGCAACATGAACAACCTCTGGGTTACCTTCGATCCAGAACATTCGTCCCATCCATTAATACCCTTGAGTATGTATGAGTTGATTGATATGATCTTCAAAACTCCTCCTTGTTTAAACGCCAGAAAGTATCACCTAAAGATCTCATCCAGAAACAGGCAGGATGCCTGCTCTGATACCAATTGAAATTCTGGCAATGCAGACAGCAGATGTCCTAACTCATGTCACGACATTGTTCTGTATAAACATTTAAACGCAGAGAAACAACAGCAGGCTGATACCTTAAATATCAGAACTGCATAATCACAGATGTTACGACATCTGATCCAACATGTCAATCAAGACTGAACTGAAAATAGCAGAATGATAAACAACACAGAATATGATGACCCAGTTCGGTGCAACTCACCTACATCTGGGGGATACTAATCCAAGAAGAAGAAATCACTATCAGTAGTATAGGATTCCTAAATCTATGTCGTCCTCTCTCTCTTTTCTGCCTAGGTCGTGGTCTTCTTTTATAGTCTTCTGCTTTGTTGGGCTTTATATCTTTGATCCTTGATCCACTGGCAATCGCGCCTTGAATCTTGGAACAGATTTGAAACAAGCCTGATGTGATAGTCATGATGTCGAATATATATGCTGTGACATTCTATTCGACATCTTTGGTCTGTGACATTCTATTTTTTTCTTCTTTTGAGATTCCCAATTTTATAATGAACATCATGAAAAAAAAATTAGATTTTTGAACTCATTACTTGCTTGCTACCAATTGGAATAGGAATTGCATTAAAAAAAATAGGGTCTAAAAGGAAGAAGAAAGTCTTATGTTTGGTTAACATTCTTTAAAGAATTAATGTCTTATGAAAAATTGCAAAAAAAGAGGAAGAATCACATAAAAAGAAAAATCACGGAAATATTACCTATTACCTAATAGAAAGATAAAAAAAAAGGAGAAGAATGGAATAGAAAGAAGCATAAAGAAGAAGAAGAGATAAGTGAATCGGTCCTTTTTTTTTTATAATTAAAATTATTATAAAAAAATATGTTATTTATTTGTTTTTATTATTTTGTACTTGACTAAATAAATTATTATGTAATTAATGAGGTGTTATTTATTAACACACATGTAGTATTCTATGTCACTATATCTTGTGTCACATATTAAAAAAATACATATCATCATTTATTTTATAAAAAAAATGAGTAAGGGGTATTAGAATTTTGGGTCACAAATGTAATATTATATGCGTTATGGCCATTATTTAATTAACCCAAACCGTGATCTAATTAATGTCAAGTATGTGATTAAAAGCATAAATGTCGTGAAATGTAAGGTTATTGTGTATATACCACAAGTCGATATCTAATTTGATGAGAAATCAAATTGGAATATTGAAAATTGAGAAATAACCCTAAGATTATTGATATGAGTTATGGTCCCTATTTGTAGAGCAATCGAAACACACAGTTTATCAGGATTCTCTCTTCATCCCATTAGAAGAGATTCAAGAAACCCTAAGGAACTCCACAAATCGAAATATCACATACCCACAAATCAAGATACTTCAAAGCCTAGTGACAGACACGATTTTTTGCTGACGGTCGTCAACGATGGGTGACGGGTACCTTTTTCTAGATGAAGATTATCATCGTCGAATGACAGATAGTCTCTGATGGTCTATAATGGGTAGCAACCGTCACGGCCTGTGATGCCCAGACCGTCATCCATAATTTTTCAATATCGTTTTTGGAAGAAAAAATATTCTTTTATAGGTTTTTGATTTTTTGTAAAATTCAAAACTTCATTTTTTGTTGTTGTGTTTTGCATAACAAAGAAAATACATATTGGAACTTGAGCATGTCGTACTGGTTTACATAGTCGTGCCCCTTAGTAGTTTGATTGATTAACTTTGGTACAATTTTGTTCAAGTTTTGGCTACGATATATAATTTTATAAAATGTTTAACATTTTGAGCGAGTCAATTAAAATAAAATGTCACCAAAGTGACCTCTTTTTTGGAGATTGCTTATAAGAATTTTTAAATGTTTTACTTTTGTATCTGCATGTTTATCCATGCGAGTATCAATTCACCCAAAGGACAATGTATGTTTGGTCGGATTTTATAGAAACCTCTGATGATAAACATGTGATAATTATAAGGTTTCACATGTGAATGATAAATAAATACAAACATGGGTTTATAATTTGACATGTTTTATTATTAATGTTTTATCATTATAACAAAAGTACCCTTAGCAGTCAATATTATTGTCATTAGTTGAACATATTAAAGATTTAGTTTATTTTGTGAGTATATTTATAGTGTTTCTTTTGTTCTATTTTCAGCTATAATTGATTCGATATCTACTAATATGAATTCGATTCTGGTCCTTAATGAGACAAATTTCAAGGAATGGAATGAGAACGTGAAAATTATTCTTGATTGCATGAATCTTGACCTTGCATTAAGGATTGAGCAATCACATTCTCCTACAGAATCTATAACACCCTAATCCCGGACTTGATATTTAATAAAATAATTCAAATAAATGTCAAAAATTAGAGTGTCACGCATACTTCACCATAGTATAAAAACCTCAAATACCAAACAGTCATGTAAAAGTAAGCAGCTGAAATAAATGAGCTTGACATAAAAGTATAAAAAACAAACTCCAACATAAAAAAACACACAAATAGGCATCAACGTAAAACCCATTTAACAACGGTTAAAAAATACATGTAAAAACGCAGATCAAGGCATTGTTATGTAGAGTGTTTTGGTAAATTCGCTACTTATAATCACGGCCCTGGGACCGTTTTGTATTCTGAAAAGTTCGCGTTATATCACAACGGTTATTCTTAACAACCATTGTGATACATGGGGTACTGGGTTCGAAACCCAGCAAGAAATTAATTACATTAGATGACGGTTGTTGTAGACAACCGTCGTGGAAAGTACCCTTAGTTTATTATATACAAATGTATATTGCTTGGTTTACGATACACCTATTTAAAGAAATACAACTATTCAAATTGGCAAAGAAATATATAATCTGAAAATTAAAATATTCTTGAAAACCAACTTAAACACACCAATTTTTTTCGAATTGCATCCGTCTCATTCAGCACACTTTATGTTCTTTAACACATAATATGTGATTCAATGGTCTGATTCCCTCTACTCATCGATATCTTTTATTATAGTTTACCTCATCATTGTCGCTTATCAACACGATTGTAAATTATATCGATGAATTGAAGCAAACAGACCATTAAACCATATATTATGTGTTAAGGAACATAAAATGTGCTAAATGAAACGGATGCGATTCGGAAAACATTGATTGATATAGGTTGGTTTTCATATACATCTTAATTTTCAGAATATAAGTTTCTATGTCAATATAAATGATTGCATTTTCATTAAAAGGTAAGTGAAACAAACAATATACATAGTATATAGTAAACTAAACTTCTCAACCTGCATAAGAATTTAATGAACAAAACATTACTAAGTCACAAGAAGCCTCTATCTTGTGACTTAGCAATGTTTTGTTCTTGTTTTAAGAACATTTGTCAACAACAACAACATACAACAAAACAACATGCAACACAATAAAAAAACATACATTATTTAAGCAACAAAACCCCAAGTGGGACTGTAAGAAACCAACATATATTAAGTCAATAACGCACCTCTTATTGAAAATAATCGTGGAACTGTAGCAAATCATGATATATATCATGTTCATCCAGTTTTTGATGCCATGAAGCAGAAATATAAGGTGGATGAAGTTTATACAACACCTTTATACTTCTTATATTTTTCTTCATTGCTTCAAAAACCATATGAAATTTCACCATAGTATACGCTTGCTACCACCATCATCACCATGCATCTACAAGGAAACACAAAAAAAAATCAAACTTAACCCTGAAACATCATTAACATAATGTTTTCCACAGTATCCTAAACCAAAACCTAAAACAATAATGTTAGAAAAAAGAGAGCAGGAGAAAATATCATCTTCGCCGCCGTAGGAGTTTGCGCCGGACGTTGCTCCCGTCAGATTTTGGTTAAGATTCACGAGAGGAGAGGGTTGTGTTGGGGTTTTATTTAGAAAGAAACGACATATATAAAGTAGGTCACATATAGTTTCGTTTATATATTAAAAACTATCATTTTTCGTTACGGTTGTTAACTACAACCGTAATTATAATTTATATATTAAAATAATAGCAAACTATTTAACGACAGTTACAAATAATAACCGTAGTGATAAATTAAAAAGAAATGAGCGCCTATCATATTTGTTATCCTTACAACCGTTATTATACTATATACAATTTTTAATTAAAAAATATAATATAAAGTTAGTGCCTGAGTTTAGAGATATCACCACGGTTTTGGTAGAACCGTGGTGACTTGGGTTCATATATTTTTCATTTAAGGTTATGTGACGAGTTTACCACATAGGTGATAAAGTTTTCATTCAAGTTCATATATTCAAGGTTAATTAATGAGTTTACCACATATGTAAATATTTTTAATAAGAATAAGACAACAAAATGTAAGTTTCATATAAATTAGCAAACTCCAACAAAATGCAAGTTTATATTTAAAATAACAAAATTAAAATCTTAAATATTGAAGATAACAGAGAACTTTTAACTTTTAAATATCAAATCTAAATGCCCTAGCTGACATAAAATAACTCCAACCAAATGGTGCTTCGTCCTCATCATCTGAATCGAAAATAGTTGTCCTTCTTATCTTTCTTCTTGATCTCCTTCTTCTCCTCCTGGCTCGTAATTCTTGCAAGGCGACCGCCTATTGGATCTGTACAGCTTGTTCGGGCTGGAAATCTGGTTGGACCTCTGAAGCCCCTGCTACCTGTACTTCTTCTTGGACATCTACGACCTTGGCAACTTCTTGAACATCTGCATCTTTAACCACACGCGCAGTTTGTTGAACTTCTTGGACAACTTCTTCTTGAAAATCTACAGTTTATTGGACTTCTTGAACTGCATTGTTGGAATTCATTTTGTTTAATTCTCTTTAATGATGTTGCTTGTGTGATGGTAATAAGAGGAATGACGTATTTATAATGATTTCTCTGATTCTTCATCTCCTCTTTACATTGAAAATCTAATCGTTTTAGTTGAAAGTCATTATTATTTCTTTAATTCAAAAAACCATTGCTGATTCTTCATCTTCCTCATTCATTTTTCATCTTCCTCTAACAACGGTTGACTTTCTCCACCGTTGTAAAATCATTTAAAATTTTATTTTTTTTAATAATTCACATAAGTGACACAAGCATATAACAACGGTTGTTTAAACTAACCGTTGTAAAATAATATACATTTTATTTTTTATTTAAAGGACTTAAGTGACACACGCTTAATGTACTCTAAAAAAAGGAAAAAATAATGTTGCTGAGAATCGAAGCTCGTCAGACATCATTTATTACCACGATTTTTAAAGAGAACCGTCATTAAATCACTGTTCTTATATCCAGCTACTGACTGGCGTGAAAATTTAATTTATTACAACGGTGTATATTTCTTTTGTGGTGAACCTGGCATTGTTGTTACGTGTTTTGTAGTAGTGATCACATAGATAATAATGTGAATGCAATGCAATGCCACCAACTCCTTCTCAAATGCATGTGGTACCAAAATAACTGGGATCAAAGGTATGTTACTGATATTCCCATGTCTTCGGTTCCTCTCTGAATTGTGTCCCTCTATGAACCTGAGAAATCATAGTTCCTCTCTGAACTAGGCCATCACTAGACTGAAGTCCTACCTATCTCCAAAATAAATGAATGCATGATTATAAATAACACATACATGCACACCATAAACATCACAAAATCACAAAATCACAAATCTTAAAACATCCTAAAAAAGGTTCCACTCTTGAACCTATAAGTTTCCAATCACAGACCTCACTATAATCCTTTTCTGGATTGCTATACTCAAAACGCCAATCAAGGTTATCACTGTAATTCCTCTTTGGACTACTATACTCAGAAACATGTTTTCAAAACAATTTTAATTATTTATCCTCAAAAGGTAAAGTTATGTTATTACCCAAAATTTTAACTCATCAAAATACTCAATAAACTCAAAACGTCTCAAAACTCATAATTTCTCAAAATTCTCAAAAAACTCATAATTTCTCAAAATTCTCAAAAACTCACAATTTCTCAAAAATTCTCAAGAACTCATAATTTCTCAAAATTCTTAAAAAGACATAATTTCTCAAAATTCTTAAAAACTCATAATTTCTTAAAATTCTCAAAAACTCATCAATAAAGTAACTCACTATTATTATTACTTGTGTCAGACCATCAATAGGGTAATAACCCTTAACATCAAGGCATACCAGCACAACTCTAAAATATATCAGAGTTACTCAAATAATAACTCTGGCAACTCTAAATTAACAAATCTCTCTCTCTCTCTCTCTCTCTCTCTCTAACTTATTAACATAACTCTAAAACTTATCAGAGTTGCTCAAAGGAAACCCTAGAACATATCAAACTATCAATTACACTCTCACAACTCTAAACAACTCAAGACTACTCAATAGCAACTATAAACTCACCAAACAATCCTAAAATCATGCTTTCTACTAGTCACACATCATATTTGAATAATTATTTAAAATATCAAACGGAGTTGGAATCAAGTAAATAAATATGTTCTGGAAAGCTTAGAGAGTCTATTTTAATAATATGATTTTTATTTCAGAACTTAATACAACAATCAATTCGAATTAATCGAACAACAAGAATGAGCTCTCGCATCGGGCAGAATGTTTCATCTGACTTCAAAATGGCGCCAAAAATTATATACTTATAAGTGTTAGAACAAGAATTGTTCATGACATATATTTCCTGGGTTTTGATGATAACAAAGTATTTAAATAACAATGGTGTTATCTAATGTGTGTTCCAAGTATGCAGGTTCTAAAGCTTAAGAAGAATGCATTCAGAATCTGATATAAGGACGCATTTGAGAGGAGCTGAGTTACTAGCTTTTGGTGGATCAGAACCTGAAGAAGACTCTCTAAGTGATGTCTAGCCTAGACTCTGAAGTTGAAGGTCTCAGCATCAGACGAGAAACATATTGTCTCTACACTAATTTAATGTATCAGCTTCTGGTGAACATTCAAAGTTAGTAATAAACCTTAAATTATCCATTCTGCAGAAAGCAAGCTGCATTGTCAAATTAGTTTGTCAGCTAGAGTCTATGTTCACAAGGCTCAAGAAGAGTTGACATGCTTTATGGATATCTACTCTCAACAGATCTATAGTACAAGATTACATGGAAGACGCAATGGTTAAACATGTTACACAATGTATTAAGATCTTTTGGTGTATCTATCTTCAATGTCTCTTGTACTGTGGAAAAACAAAGACACTTGTTCAAGTTATCTCTTCCAACGGCTAGTCTTCTACAGCTGCTATATAAGTTGCTGAAGATTCAAACTAAAATCTTCAAAAAGGAACAAGAAGAAAATAAAGAAGGAAAGCCAAGAAGGATAAGAGTATCTTACACTTCTATCTGGATGGAGGAATAACAAGATCAACAATAAGAAACACAATCGAGTATGCATAATTTCTGTTATATGTTGTAAATTGTATAAAGCCTTAATATTTCTTAAACATTGAATATCTTAGAAATCTTAAGTGCTTAAGGTCTTTGTTATGGTGATTGCCCTGTACCTATGATTTTGTATCAAGTACACCTTGTTTTCTATTCTGCTAAACATTTTGCTTAGTAGTTTAGATAAAGTCTCTTGTTATGTGTTTGAGCATAAAAGTCTCTTGCTGAGAAGCTTGAGCCATGTAAGTCTCCTGTTATGTGCCAGAGCATTGAAAGTCTTGATCAGCTGTTGATTGAACAAAAGTCTTAGACTATGAGTCTGAGCAGAAGTCTTGTACTTGAGAGTATGAGCAAAAGTTTTGAGTTCGTGGAACTTAAGCAAGGAAGTCTTGGGCCTGAGGGGCTTAAGCAGAAGTCTTGGATTCATGGAATATAAGCAGGGAAGTCTTGGACCGAGGGTCTGAGCAGAAGTCTTGAGCCTGAGAGGCTTGAGCAAGGAAGTATTGGGTTCGTGGAACCTAAGTAGAAGTCTTGGACCTGAGGGGTTTAAGCTGGAAGTTTTGGGCTGAGGTTCTGAGCAAAGAAAAGTATTATGCTTAAGTGTATAAGCAATTGTAATCATGATTTGATTATAGTGAAAAATCTCTTGCATTGCAAGGGGACTAGACTACTCTCAGTTGGGAGGAACCATGATAAATCTGTGTGTTCTTTATCTTTTATTTGCTTCTGTTAACATTCCACTGCAACGTATTAATCAGAATCTGAACATCAATTTAGATTCTGAATTCTGATCAGAGGCAAAGTTAAGAAACGGAAAACAATTCAACCCTCCCATTCTTGTGTATTTTTCTCACCTTCATTTGGTATCAGAGCATGGTCTGTGCATAACACTTATCAGTGGTGCATATAATAATCCAATGAGAAAAATATGTCCGCTAAAGACTTTCCTTCAAGAAGGAGTTAAGTACCACTTGAAAAATATTACACCGTTAATCCTACCATATTCAAAGGGTGACTCCGCTGAATTTAAATGATGGAAAAAGAAAAATATATTTAATTCATTGGTCTTAATAATGGGTTTTGATGATGGTCTATAGAATATCCTTGATAAAGGTATTACTATAGAAGTTGATGGTGTATGGATTATCAAAGTCTGAAAGTTTCTCACACCAGCTCAGAAGAAGTTTATTGAAAATATCTTTAGAGTTAGGTGCATTATGGTAGATGCTTTATCTCATTCTAAGTATATCAACATCATTGATATGTATAGTGCTCAAGACTATCTTTGAATCCTTGTGTTCTTATTTGAAGGGAATCAGGTTGAAGCTTATTAAGTTACACTTCATCTAACTTTTCAAGGAATTTTAAGAAGTCTACTTGCTAATGTTAAACCATAAAGTCACATCTAATCAGGAAGTCAAAAGTTTGAGTAGACTGTGTCTTGAAGGTTTTTATAGCATTCTTTGAAGAAAATAAATGGAATTAGATGTTGAAAATCTATCAAACATATCACCCTTCCTCAAGCCTGTTGAAAAAAATTCCTTTGGAATGTTTGATGATGAGGAATTGACTTTCCCTATCAAAAAACTCTTTCAACTGGCTGAATGGAATGTGATATCTGTTGATAGAAGAGTAACTTCAGAAGCTTCTGAAATAATCTTATTTCAACTGATTTCCCAAATCTTAAGAACAAGGAGAAATATTACCAGAAAAACCTAAAAAGAAAAATTTCAGAGATCTTCAAAGTCTATTCTAATGAAACTGACATAGTTGAGGATTCAGAATCTGATGAAGAATGTAATCAGATATTGTTGGCCATTACTTCTTTTGAAGAACCAATCTGAATCTAGAATAAAATCAATTATTGAAGAGAAAGTGATAACTTCCAATCTATCTTGCTTCAATATTGATAGTAAGGAGTTTGCATCTATAGATAATGTCTTAAGTGACTTCATTGCTCCTTTGGAAATTTAAGGCTATCATAGAATCTGTGTTAAAGGATAATTCTATGAAAACCTTTTATTTCTTCTTCTGTTTCTGGCAATACTATGACAGTGTTGTAAACTTGTTTTATGCCAATCTCTGATAGCAAACACTATCTTAATCTATGCTTGTCAAATTTCAAAGTCAAAAGATTTAATCCAAGATAGTGAAATTAAAGACTCTGCTAAGAACAAGATTTTGTTAATACCATTACTCATCCTAGACTCATACTCTAGAATAAATCATGGTACTGCTATCAGGTTGAGGCATAAAGCAAGAGAAAGCCTGTCAAGACTAACATTTCTAGACTCATAGAAATATAAGTACCAATATCCAAATTTTTATTTGTTGCAGATATGACAGAAGAAAGGAGTAAGGCATCTTCCATGGTACTTGATCAAATGTTTTTTTACAAAATTTGATGGAAGAAGAGCCTACATCCCAGACTCAAGTGCTAAAAGCTTGAAGTTTGGTGAAGAAAGTGGAATCATTTGTTTAAAAGGCAATGAATCAGAATCCACTCAAGACAGTATTCAAATTCCATGGTCAGATCTGAATACTCATCTGGAGCATGACCAAGAAAAAAAAAAAGGTATGTTATGTTTTTTCCTTGAAAATTTCTTGACTCAATGAAATATTTATGTATGAGTAAATACAAAGTCTCAATTAGATCTCTAGAGAAATTCTTTTAAGAATCTTCAAAGATCTTTAAAAAGAAACTATGTTATTTTTGTATATACTGAATATTAATTAGACGATGATCATATTTATGGAATCAGTACCTTCACCTTTTGTGATGATATTGTTGCTAGTTAGTTGTCAAAGAAACCAATTCAATATTCATTAATCAAACTTGACCTAAGTTCTAAGAGAAAATGCTTGATTCTAAATAGAATATCAAGGACTGATGACTAACAGATGATGTCTCACTCGAAGTCTAATCATACTAGACTCTGATGACATATAGCTTCTGAAAATTGTCAGTCTGTGAGATTCAGAAAAGGAATCTTTAATTCTAACAAAGCAGTTTAAGTAAAAATCTTTTTAAAATAACTTGTTTACTTAAAATATCATCTGGTGGATGCAAGAAATCTATTGGGTAAGAACTAGAGCTGTCAAAATGGGCCGAAGCCCATGGGCCGGCCCGCCGAGCCCGAAAAAAGTTAGGGCTTGGGCCTTATTTTTGGAGCCCATATTATTCTGGGCCTTTTTGAGCCCGGCCCGAAAAAGCCCGAAAAAAAATGGGTCGGCCCGTATGGGCTATGGGTAGCCCACCAGCCCGACAACTTTTTTTAAAAGAATTAATTTAACTATTTGGCCCATATATAAATTAATAAATATATATAATTGGACCTAAAAAATAAATTTGGCCCAAGAAACATTTGGATACAATGTGTTAGTGCTTCTTTGATTCGGTCCACACACACTTCAGTGACTACCAGAACATTAATTTCTACTACATTATATTACATTACAGTATTCTAAAATGAATATATTACATTAAGATCATTAAAATGAGTATTAATTTCTATAACATTATATATTAAAATGAGTATTAATTTCTATTACATTATATATTACTTAAAAAATGAATTTTTTAATTTTTTTTTTAAAATGGGCCCGTTTAGGGCTGGGTAGCCCGCAGCCCAGACAGGCCTGGGCCTGGGTAGTAAAAAAGGAGCCCGTATTCAAAATGGGCTTTTTGAGCCCGGCCCGGAAAAGCCCGAGGCCCGCCAGGGCCGGCCCGTTTAGGGCCGGGCAACCCGTTTTGACAGCTCTAGTAAGAACCTTAGGGTAATGATGTTTTCTTTTATATATTTCTATTGTCCTTATCCCTTGTTCTTGTGAAACATCATTTCGTATCTTCTTTCTATTCTTCTGACAAGATTCTTATTCCTTTAGAGTAGTGTTCAGTTTCTTTTTTTATTGTTTTCTTCTGTGTTGTTCAAACCAATCTTGAGATTAACTCTCTAGTTAATTCTCCTTTGAATTAACTAGTTGTCATCAATGAAAAGTTTATGGATTTTGATGAGGTGCTTGAGCTTGGTTTTAACTTTCAAAAGATTGTGTCTAAACAAGGTTGGAATGTATACTTTGATATGCTATGTGGTTTCACTTATCCAAGTCTTATCAAAGAGTTTTGGATTAATGTTTCCATTGTTGAGCTAAGTTCTAAATGTGCTATTCTTTCCAAGGTTTCTGGTGTTTCTATAACAGTAACCTCTAAGAGGATTGCTAATGTAATCAAAAGTGAGGAGATTGGAGAAATTCTAGGTACTCTTGTTTGAGAATACTTTCTTCCTACTTGGTGTACTTTTGTGGATCCATCAAACATCTCTCAACTCTCAACTCTTCGTCCTAATGCAATTATTTGGAATCAGATTCTGAACTCAAACTTGCTACCTAAGGACAAAGATCTGGACCTTGTGGACCCTATTGAAAAAGATTTGCTACTTCTTCTCAATTCAGACTTACAAATTAATCTTCCTTCAAGTTATTTTTGACTATCTAAAGGACACTTTTTCATCCTTTCACGAGGGAAAGACTTTCTTCATTCCTTATGGACGAGTTCTTTCAGAACTGCTAATCCAACAGGGAGTTATCATAAATTCAGAGGATGATTATTTTATATTCTGGAGAGAAAAGCTCGAAGCTATCTATGAGAGTTTCTGATGTTTGATTTATGTAAATGTATGCCTTGTAATTGTTAAACATCTTGTATTAAGCACTTTTGTTATTAAAAATTGTTCTTGTTCTTGATTATCTTAACTTTTATATATAGGTTTAACATGTTGTTCAAGAGAATAATAAATAGGATTAAAACTAAAAAAAATGCATCATTCTCATTGAAAGATTGGAAGTTGTTACATAATTTTTAACTAAACATTCTAGATATTTGGATCTGTCATAAGGTATTCCCTAGGCTCATCTGACATGTCTAGATTGTTTAAATAATCTTCCCAATCTTCTCTAGCAAACTCAACAGCCTTCTTCCTCATAAGATTCCTGCATTTTGACCTAGAAGTTTTCCTTCTTCTTTGTGTCTCAACAAAGGTTATTGTAGAAGTATGTGCTTCTGAAGTTGTCTGCTTGCTTGTTGATCCTTCAGTTGTTGCATTCTTTGTGTTTGCTTGAGCTGCTGCATTAAGCATAGCTGTCTTTCTGAAATTTCTCTTTGGAACCCAAATTTGTTTCTGCTTATACATCTTTGTGTTGAAAAGATTAAGTGATTAAGAAAGCTAGTCAGCTAAGGGTTTTATAGAGCCTATTCATTCTATTGCCTTGAGTATTTATTGTTTTAATATTGATTATTCAAATCAATCTTTTAACGTCTGACTCTTGGGAAATGATGTCTAGTGTTCAGTCATATTAAGATTCTCCTAACAACTGTAAATGTTATATTAACAAGTTAATTTTTGTTTCTATTCATCTTCTTACTTCATTTATGCTTTTACCGAAAAATCATAGAGAAAAATTAAAAGAGTAAACATGCAAAATAAAAATGGTCCAAATAGTTTTTTTATTAGTCATTTTAAAGGGTTACAAAAAGGGACTGGAAGGTACAAAGATTATAACTAATCTAATTCCTCCATTGCCTTGCGACCTATCCAGTTTCCCCAGTCGACGTCAGGTTCATCTTCATCTACATCCTCATCCTCTAGCTCTGAGACAATAATCTCATAGAAAATCTCATCTCTGGTCTTTTTCTTCTTTTTCCTTCTTCATTGATTTCTTCCTTGGTTTTAACTTAGTAGCTGATGAACCTTCTTCAGTAAGTCTCTGAGCAGCTAAAGATGAAGCCTCGTCAGAAGATTTTGGTGTAGTGGATAAAGGACCAGTTGCAGATGCTTCAAAGTCTGTTGGCTTCTAAAGACCTTGAGTCTTCAGATCAGTAGCGCTTTTTGAAACTTCTGTTAAAACGAAGATGTTGGTGCTTTCTGTTGTTGCCTCCATATTGTGTTGTAAGATGTTGATGAAAATGACCTATACTTCGGTTGCTTTTATAGCAGATTTTGGATGACCCAAGAGTCGGAATAAAATCCTTTTCTTGATTCTTGGAACAGTTACAACTAATAAATAATAAAGATGCATTGTACAACTCTTTAATGATCTCTACTACTTGATCGTTTTCTCTTCCTGGAAAACTGGTCGCATAATGATGCTCTATTATGCATTTATGACTGTAATTCTTTTCTTTTTCTTTTCTTTTTCTTTTTTATGTGACAAAGGGGGGAGAAAGATATAATAGTATTTAATAAAGAATCTGAACCCTTCAGATTTAATGTTGTTTATTTATAATTAATGTACTTTTAAATTTATGTTATTTTAGTTATTTTAGTTATTTTGGTTATCTTGCCCGGGTGATATATTTTAATTTTCTTGAATATAGAACTAAGGGGGGAGCTTACAAACCTCAACCTTGGACTATTAGACTCAGATGGAGCTTATAAACCTCAGACTCTGATGTTGCTTAGAAAATTAAAACATTTTTTCTTGACCTTGGACTATTAGACTCGGGGGGAGCTTACAAACCTCATACATTGATGTTGCCAAGAAAATTATAACTGCCCAACATTGTTCTTTAAATACTTATGTTTGTCATCATAAAAAAGGGGGAGATTGTTAGAACAAAATTTGTTCATGATATATATTCCTTGGGTTTTGATGATAACAAAGTATTTAAAGAACAATGGTGTTATCTAATGTGTGTTCCAAGAATGCAGGTTCTAAATCTTAAGAATAATGCATTCAAAATCTGATATAAGGATGCATTTGAGAGGAGTTGAGTTAATAGCTTTTGGTGGATCAGAACCTGAAGAACACTCTCTAATTGATGTCTGGCGTAGACTCTGAAGTTGAAGGCCTCAACATCAGAAGAGCAACAAATTGTCTCTACACTAAGTTAATGTATCAGCTTCTGGTGAACATTCAGAGTTAACAATAAAGCTTCAGTTATTCGTACTACGGAAAGCAAACTGCATTGTCAAATCAGTTTGTCAGCTAGAGTCTATGTTCACAAGGCTCAAGAAGAGTTGACATGGTTTACAGATATCTACTCTCAACGGGTCTATAAAACAATATTACATGGAAGACGTAATGGTTAAACATGTTACACAATGGATTAAGATCTTTTGGTGTATCTATCTTCAATGTCTCTTGTACTATAGAAAAACAAAGACACTTGTTCAAGTTATCTCTTTTAACGGCTAATATTCTACAACTGCTATATAAGCTGCTAAAGATTCAAACTAAAATCTTGAACTAGGAACAAGAAGCAAATAGGGAAGGAAAGCCAAGAAAGATATGAGTATTTTACACTTCTATCTGGATGGAGGAATAACAAGATCAACAATAAGCAACACAATCGAGTATGCATAATTTTTGTTATATGTTGTAAATTGTACAAAGCCTTAAGATTTCTTAAACATCAAATATCTTAGAAATCTTAAGTGATTAAGGTCTTTGTTATGGTGATTGCCCGGTACCTCTGATTTTGTATCAAGTACACCTTGTTTTTTATTATGCTAAACATGTTGTTTAGTAGTTTAGATAAAGTCTCTTGTTATGTGCTTGAGCATAAAAGTCTCTTGTCGAGAAGCTTGAGCCATGTAAGTCTCATGTTATATGCCAGAGCATTGAAAGTCTTGATCAATTATTGATTAAGCAAAAGTCTTAGACTGTGAGTCTGAGCATAAGTCTTGTACTTGAGAGTATGAGCAGAAGTCTTGAGTTCGTTGTACTTAAGCAATAAAGTCTTGGGCCTGAGGGGCTTGAGCAAAAGTTTTGGATTCGTGGAATCTAAGCATGGAAGTCTTTGACCGAGGGTCTGAGCAGAAGTTTTGAGCCTGAGAGGCTTAGCAAGGAAGTCTTGGGTTCGTGGAACCTATGCAGAAGTCTTAGACTAAGGGGTTTAAGCAGGAATTCTCAGGCTGAGGGTTTGAGCAAAGAAAAGTCTTATGCTTAAGTGCATAAGCAATTGTAATCATGATTTGATTATAATGAAAAATCTCTTGCGCTGCAAGGGGACTGTACTACTCTCAGTTGGGAGAAACCAGGATAAATCTGTATGTTCTTTATCATTTATTTACTTCTGTTAACATTCCACTGCAACGTATTAATCAGAATCTGAACATCAATTTAGATTTTGAATTGTGATCAGAGGCAAAGTTAAGAAACGAAAAACACAATTCAACCCCCCTTATTGTGTATTTTTCTCACCTTTAATGAGAAATTATGGAAATTTCCAGTTTAAAAGAATATTAAAACGTCTTTCTAATAGAACTGACAACATCCTAAAAAGACTTACGAAACTCAAGTTATGCCTGAAACTTGATGACCAACGCATGATTGAAATTAACTACGCCTCTGATATAAAAACCAACAACTGCTACTGTTGTAGAACCCATAAACCCAATTTTCTACTTCAAAAGAAAGATTATCTTGTTATGTTTCCAACATTTTGAACCGCGCCTCAATCCCAATCCTGAAACTCAAGCTATGCTTGAAATAAGGTGGTCAATCCCCTTCTAAGTCTACCTGTGATTTTTCTTCCTATTAAACAAATTTTTTATTTTTTTAAAAGTTGTGATTTTTTAAAAGTTCCAAATTTTAAATTTCTGTCAAAAACTTGATTTTTTATAAAATAATCAAAAATTAAAGTTTTCCTGTAATTGGGAAAAATGCTAAAATCTATCGATTCAAAAAAAGTTTAGGAAAAGATAACAGAGGTCTCAATATACTCATATGGGAACTCAAACGACCCTATCAGAGTCGTTCAAATCTCAGGGGCAATATTCCAACACAACAGAAATCAAAACAACAAAGAAAACACATAACTCACAAGATATTAATCACAAATAGAAATCTTGGAATTTTTATCTCAAATCCCCCAATTAGAATATCAGAGCAACATGTATTAATATTCCAATTCAACAGAAATCAAAACAGCCAAGAAAACACGTAGCTTATACAATATTCATCAAAGATAGAAACAATTAAGGAAAAAACTCATGTCAATATACTTTATGTTAACTTCATAAACTATGATGTTTGTGTTGAATAAATTAAAGGTAAACAAACCAAAACAAAGAAATTTGATGCATATAGAGCTACATCTGTCTTAGAATTGATACATACGACATTTTTGGACCATTTCCTACACCTTCTTGACATGGTCAACAATACTTTAAATCATTCATATACGATTATTCTAATATGCATACATATTTTTTATACATGAAAAATATTAATCAATAGATGGGTTCAAATCAATTAAGGCAGAAGTTGAGAATCAACTCAACAAAAGAATTAAGAGTGTCAAATCTGACAGTGGCGGTGAATACTACAAAAGATATGACGGTTCAGATGAACAACGTCCGGGGTCTTTTGCCAAATACCTAGAACAATGTGGAATCGTCCCACAGTACACCATGCCAGGGTCACCTAGCATGAATGGTGTAGCTGAAAGACGAAACTAGACTCTTAAGGATTAGTAAGAAGTATGATTTGTCATTTTAACTTGCCAAAGTCACTCTGGGGAGAGACACTAAAGACTGTAACTTACATTCTAAATAGAGTACCAACCAAGGCGGCTGCCAAAATACCTTATGAGCTTTAGACTGGGAGAAAACCTAGTTTGAACCATTTTCACGTATGGGGGTGTCCAGTTGAGGCAAGGTCTTATAGTCCAAATGAAAAGAAATTGGACTCTCAAACAATGAGCAACTACTTTATTTGTTATTCTGAAAGATTTAGGGGGCTACAAATTTTACGATCCCAAATTAAACTCAATTTTTGAGATGGGAACAACCACATTCTTTGAGGATATTGAGTTTTTAGGGGAATAATAAGGTTAGAGACTTTGTTTTAGAGGAAGAATCGGTAACAATTCCAAAACTGATTCATACAGTTGCTTTTAATTAAGCAAGTAAGGAACCTCCACAAGATATTGTTAAATTTCCTCATACTCAATATGATTTGGAAATTCATGAAGAACAAACTCAAGATTGAATTTTGGTATGTGTTTAAGGGATGTGAGTTGATGGCATATTTGACTCATAAGGATTAGGTTATAGTTTTGTTTTTTATTTCTATATCGATAGAAATCATAAGGTTATGAAAAGATCCAACAAAGGGATTAAAACTGTTTAAAAATAAAATGAGGGGACTGATTTTGTGAATTGATTAAAATAAGGGGATTAAAATTGTAATTTAACCTAAAATGCTCAACATCAAACAAACAAAACAAACAACAAATAGTCAACAACTATACAGTACTAATAAAATTGAGCCAACATGTTCCTCACCATCTAGCACAACACTAAAAACTACTTAGTTATAGTAGAAATCATTTCCACAAATGTGAGTTTTCATGCACTACTTAATTTAGTTCTCTATAAACACTAGTTCTAACGATATTATTAAAGTCAAATACTAACTTTTTGAACTTTACTATTAAATTGAAATAGATTAAACTTTTTAGAATTCAAATACACTTTTCAATATCTTTAGATTTTTTTAAATGTTTAGCAATTTACACTTCTCACTACAACAAAAACACATCTTACCTTGGACGAGAATTGGATTGTACCTCGGTTACACATGCGAGGTAATGAAGGGCAACACAAAAACTTACCACTTTAACTCTCAGTTTGTGAATAACCGAAAGGGTAATTGAAATGGTCCTGGTTTCCATCCCCAGAGAATCCTTTTTGTAACTTTAAAATGGTGAAAACACATATCCCATCGATTTTGAAATATAACTGACATGTAAACAAGCTTGAGTTTATTATATCTAATGTGGATTGTTTGTATCATTTAACCCTAGTTGAACATATAACTTTTTAAATTTGTTTACATAATAATTATATAAATAATTATATTTGAAGAACAAATTACACTAATTAATTATTTGCGAGTATTTTGCAACTCATCATTCATCTCATGTTCTTTAATGGTTAAAATCTCTCTAATGCTTCTTATTTTCATTCAAATTTCTTTCATATTTTTCAGTGAACAGGTATGGAAGAAAGTTGAACGAAAACTAGAAGTGTTGGAGAAATTTTAACCATTAAAGAACGTGAGATGAACGATGAGTTACATAAGGCTCGAAAAAATATTAATTAGTGTTAAATATTTTTCAAATACAACATAATTTTTCATATTATTATTTCCAAAAACAATTGAATAAATTATATATTCAAAGAAGGGTTAGTGAAACAAACAATCAACATTAGATATAATAAACTCAACTGTATTTTTTATCACTATAATGTCCTATTGACATGTTCATAGGAACAAGATGAGAACTACACAAAGAATCACAAAAAACATAATCTTAGTCTAAAACTCAAACTCAAACTCAATAACAACAACTAAACCATAAACATATAGATTTCAAAAATTTGCTAAGTATAACAACTAGACAACAACAACAATAAGATAAACAACTAAAAAAAACAATAAATAACAACATTAGCATTATCTCAATCTAAACAACCACTAACATTAAGCAACAACTAAAAAAACAATCTCTCATTAAAAATACAGCAACATCACCAATAAACCTATAACTCCAATCTCAATAAACCTATAACATATGTATCTCAACAAAAACAACAACAAATAACATCAATCTCAATTTAAACAACAACAACAATATGATTAAACCTCTAATGTTTCGGATCTCAACAACAACAACAAACAACACTAACAAACAACAACAACGTTAGTGTGACATGAATAATGGTGTTACATATAGTAGATCTGTGAAAAAAAAGTGAATAAAAAGAAATAGAAGAAGAAGAATAAGCGAACAAAAGACCTAAACACATATCGTCTTCGTATTTCCTTGCTTTTTCAGGAGTTGGAGGATGATATGTGTTTAGAGCTCTACTTGTCTTGAGCGTTTTGTTAGGGTTCTGTGAGTGTTTTTTTAGTATATGTTTGTTAGTATATATCAGAGTAAACAATTTCACCTCGGTTGATAAACAAAACCGATGTGAAAAGTGGAATATTTTTGGATTAAAAACATAAACTGAAGTTGTTGGGATTCGAAGTCTGTACCCTGAATTAGTTTATCCCTCGGGTTTTTAGAAAAAACTAATGGGTAAACTAAGTTGAAGCATAAGCTGAAGTTGTGTGAGAACCTGAATTAGTTTATCCCTCGGTTTTTTAGGGAATAATTTGTTCATTTTAAAAAGGAAAAAAAGGCTTAATATCCTTTTTAGTCCCGTATGTTAACCTCGAGATTCATTTAGACACTTAACTTAAAAAAGGTCCATATTGATCCCCTAACTTTTCAAAAAGTTAAAAATCTGTCGCTAATAGTGACGGAAAAAACTTAAAAATCTGTCGATAATAAGACAAAAAGAACTAACTTGGTAATTTTTGAAGAGTTAAAGGACCAAAGTGAACCCTGTTGTTACCATACAAAATCAAAAAGAGTATTAAACAAAAAAACATGGCACGTTAAGATATTATACCTCAGTGTATTGTTACGTGAGGTGAAAACGTTGTCATAAAATATAATATTTGTAGTAGTGTTAGGTCAAAACTTTATATTTCTCAACAATTTACTTTCAAATAATTTAAATTGAGGTTTTTCAATCTTCAAGCATTTTTATTAAGTTCTTTATTTTTTTTAGAAAATTTTACATTGTTTGTAATTAAAATTTTATCACCTTAATTATTTAAATTTCAAATCTATTTAAATTTATGGGTTAAATATAAGTCACCAATGAAATGTTAGCGAGATTTAGTTTACCCCCTATAATATTTTTTTCTTCTTGATTCTCCCATTGTAATGTAAAAATTTCGTGTCTTTGACTCTTCAGTTGACAAAATGACATGAAATCTTAATGTTTGGTGACGTGACATGTCCATGTGTTTTTTTTAATTTTTCTTTATTTTTTAAATTCAATGTGGCTTTTTATATTTACTTATTTTTAAAAAAAATTATATTTTAATTTTTTTTAATTTTTCATTTATTTATCACGAGAGGTAAATAAAAACTCGCTAATATTGCAGGGGTAAAATATATATTTTTTGTTTTGGATATTAAAAATTGAAAAAAAAAACATGAAAAATTTAAAGTTAACACAATTTTTTTACTAAAATAGGGATCAAACCCATGTCTTGAGGGTGGTTGGGCGCATACTTCACCATTTGGCCATTGAGTATTTGCTTATAATTTAACTAACAAGTATAATAATAAGAGAAGAAAACACAGAAAATCAAAAGAATTAGTTTCTCTCCAATTAATTTCATCATTCTCTTTCAAATTCTTTTTCAATTTCACCATATTTTTTAAAGCTGCTTCGCTGCATTTGTCAAGTTCAGTTTCTATCCTCCTTCTTTGCTTACTGTGGGGCTTTTCACCGGTTATTTTGTGTACATGAAAAACTCACTCATATTGTGATCATTTTCACAAGCTTCTGATTTTTTCCAAATAATGTAGTAAGCTTTTAGTGAGAGAGGATGATCTTTGAAACCTTAAATATCTTTATGATTTTTTGTGAATATTGACAAGTTGTCGTAGTTGTCCTAGTGGTATAAGGTGCCTCTATAAGAGAAAAGTTATTGTCATAAGTTCATAAAAAAAAGTTATTGTGAGGGGCCAAAGACACAGAATCTTTACATTATAAGGGGGTGAATAAAAAAAATTATTACAAGGGAGTAAATTGAATTTCGCTAACATTATAAGAGGTGATGTATATTTAACCCTAAATTTATTGTTGATTTACACTGCGTCGTTTGTACTTCTTTTGCACTTGTGTCTTTAATTTTCTACTTGCCGTCTTTTACATTTACCTTTGCATTTCATATCTGTTACCTTTAAACCAAAAAGACTTCATAACACACACTCTCTCAAACACACACGCATAAGGTCATCTAAATTCCAACTAACTCGTCTATGTTCTCACAAATCCAATGATTGAACATTCATTTGTGATAGTTTTGACACACTTTACGATTAATATTAAAAAATCATAAACAATATTGTTGAGTTTGTCAAATCAAATAATTGGAAATATTGTCGTCTTGACCATATTATTATAAATTGTATACATCATAATAACCTATTCATAATTTTTACTATACATTACAATCTACGTTTGAAAATGAACAGAACGAAATCAAAAGTAGCGAAGTAGAATGAGGCAGAGCGCAATGAAGATTTAATTATATTGTTTTGAAAATCTTAAGATGAAACAAAACAATTTCTTCGTTTCCTTCAAATTGAAAGGAAAGAAATAGAGTGATCAACAATAAAATGAAATTAATTCATACTTGTCTATTTTATTCCACTCCATCCGATTTTAAATGATTCAATAAATAGAATACCACTTCTGCTCGCACCATTCGATTCTATAGATTCAAACAAAACCATAGGATTATCATATAACAAGATACTCTTAATATGTTACCAATATGTTAACAATTTGAAGTATCAATTTATTTATTGATTTAGACTAATCACAAAAATTAGATGCAAGGAGAAGAAAAAGATAAAAATAAAAATATCTTACAATAAAACGGTATTTGTGTGGACTGAGCGAAACAGGATATCCCATTTGCATTGCTGCTGTGTTTGTTATCTGTCCTTCTTTGGCCTCTCTCCCTCCCTCGCTCTCGACACACTCCCTCTCACTCTCTTCCCATAACCGCAAAAACCACTCCTCAATTTTCCGATTCCCCTTTTCTTCCAAAACCTACCATCATTTCAAAAACTCCCATGGAATTCAATCTTCAATGAGATTCCTCATCTTCAAACCATGGCATCTACTACTCCTTCCATGTCAGGTACTAAAACCCTCGTCTCCGATATTTTCCGTGCATGTGTTTTCGTTTTCGATATAATGTTAAAAACTATCACTCAAATTTACGCTCGCAGCTTGATTCTTTCATACGCAATCAATCGGAGCGTGTTCAATTTTGAATTATTTGGTTTGTTAATCATCGGTGTTAAGTAGTGCTTTTGATTTTGAAGATGAAACGTTGGAAATGTTAGTTTTATTTTTTTGTGTGCAGTTTCCTTGGAGTGTGTGAACGTGTGTAATTTTTGGAGAGGGGATGGAAATGGAAGACATGATTGTAGTTATCAATTGTGTGCGTGGAAATCTCCTAGGGTTCTTACTGGATTTCTTGCCGGTACGGCGGCTCGTCCTCATCACTACTTGTTGAATTGTCGAAATGAAAGAAGGAATGGATATGGTTTTGTAAGTTTTGCAGTTCCCTTGGAGTTTTTGGCATTTCTTGTTTTGTGATGTTGTTTTCAATTTTCTTTTATATAAATACTATACTACACTATCAGAGACGCGGAAAATCGGGGTCGGATTGTTATTTTAGTTATTTTTGTGGGAAAATGTTCATTAGTTAGTGTTTAGGTTAGTTATTAAGATTCGAACCATGGACTCGGAGCGTTATTGCAGTTATTTTTGTAGGAAAATGTTCATTAGTTAGTGTTTATAGGTTAGTTATATTCGAACCCTGGACCTCTTGATTAGAGCTTAACACTCGTGTCGTTCAACACACCAACTTAGCTGTCTGTTTGGGACGGTCCTTATTGCTTTTATGTTCATATTAAGTCAAATTCTATGTTCTAATATTGCTTGAGTTTTTTGTTTTGATATTGTCATTGTTAATAACTAGGTTACTATCAATCTTGCAAATTTGCAGGCATGTGAAGCCTTTAGTGTATTAGGTTCATATTCCGATGAAGCACTTGGCATCACACCTCGCGATGGATTCTCTAGATCTATCGTTTCTAGATTTGCTCCTAGAAAATGGAAATTGTCTTGTTCTTCGGCCTTTTCTTTGGATACTTCCAGCGAGTTTTCCCCTAGGAGCTTGTGGGAGGTACAATCCTGAACATTATGAATCTGAGACATGTATTGTTGATTATAGTTCTGCAAATGAGGACGTCCTTTTAGTTTGTGTCTGAGTTAATATTATACATTTTCTAATTGCAACAGGATCTTAAGCCTGTGATCTCGTATCTTCCTCCTAAAGAACTAGAGTTAGTCTATAATGCTTTTATGGTAAGCTGACTACCTTAACAAAGCAATCTTAATATACTTGTTTGGGCAATACTATCTCGTCGATATAGTAGAAAATTACCTTTTTATTTTGTTTCTGTTTTGCTACTGGTTGTTACAGTTGGCATTTAAAGCTCATGATGGTCAGAAAAGGCGCAGCGGTGAACCCTTCATCATTCATCCAGTTGAGGTTGCACGGATTCTTGGAGAACTTGTGAGTTTTTAAGAAATGCTTCCTCTTCTGAAATATGGTTGATATAATTATATGTGCATAACTGCATATAACAAATCAATATTTATAATGAATAAATCCAACCATTTGTCTAGGAACTTGATTGGGAGTCAATTGCTGCTGGATTACTTCATGACACGGTTGAAGACACAGATGTTGTGACTTTTGAGAGGATAGAGGAAGAATTTGGTGCTACGGTGCGCCGCATTGTGGAAGGAGAGACCAAGGTATTTTGGTAACCTTGATTGTAATTTATTAATGAAACATTATATAATCGTCAGTAGCTTTGGTACCATATTCATATGCTACCTACATACATTGGATTCACATTACATTTTCAATCCCAACTAGGTATCAAAGCTGGGAAAGTTGAAGTACAAGAATGAAAAAGATTCTGTTCGGGATGTGAAAGCAGAGGACCTACGGCAAATGTTTCTGGCTATGACTGAGGAGGTGACCTCTTTTACATAAAAGTTGCTTTGTCTTTTTCTTTTTTTGAAAAAATTACTTGTCACTTCCCAGTGTACTACAGTATGTTGAAATTGGCTTGGCAACTAATGAGCTTGTCACTGCAGGTTCGTGTTATTATCGTCAAATTAGCAGATAGGTTACATAACATGCGCACTCTATCACACATGCCTCCACATAAACAGGTAACTTCCATTGATTTGAATAATCTACTGGTGATTTGTTATCATTCTTTTGCCACAAATAAGGAAACTAATATGGCCTTCCATTCCAATCCTTTTACTTTCAAATAATACAAAAGTGCCCTCGCTAGGGCCGCTCGAACGTATTTTGAAGCCTAAAGTGAAAATTTAGATAGAACTAACAACATTTATAATTTTTTTTATATATTTAAAGCATGATTATTATTTATTAATTATAATTGATGTAGTATTTTTTTGTTGTTGTGTGTAAACAATCGCAGAGCTTGATCAAACTCTTTAAGTAGGCCACAATGGTTAAGTGATGTAATCAGATTATGCGTCCAACTAATTATAGCATTTTAACTTTTAAGCATGAATATAGGTGTGAGCTGTTCTTTATTGTTAAAATGCAGTGGCGCGAAGGTTAGTTTTTTAGTTCGAATCAAGAGTCATTGTGCTTGATTCCATTGAGAGGTATCCTTTTATTTTGGAAATAATTTGTTCCTCACAAAAAGAGGAAACTGAGATATGTTGGATTCGATCCCATGACCAAGGACTTAGTAACAAACGCATTGTTACTGCTGCGCTGTTGCCAAATATGTGATTAGTGGTGGGACTTTTGATATGTAATCAAAATAGGAATAAATTTAGAGTTCTAAATAATATAAAATGAGGCCTAAAAACTTCACTTGCTTTAGTCTAGGGCCGGTCCTAAGCCTTGCAGACACACAAATTAAGGATTTTGATAGAAATGTTGTATATGAGCAACATCTGTTGTCACTAACCTTTAAACTACGATTCACATATCCATTTAGGTTACTTGCCATTAATCTTCAATGCCTTGAAACTGGCAGTGAATTGCATTTCTTTTACGAAGAGCTGTCCATCTCTCTTAGTAGCTTTTATTGCTTTTTGTTAATATCACGAATTTTGTAAAAAAAAACAGTGACAATGTCAAAAGTACTCAATGAGCCTTTTTTGGGTATTTGTTTTCTCGCTTAGTATTGCCATTTTAACATGTTGTGTATGTAAATTGGGTTGAGTTTGTGATGGGCCTTGCTTCTAAATTCGTTTTCTAACTTTAGTATGCTGTGTACAGGCTAGCATTGCGATGGAGACATTACAGGTATTTGCTCCTTTGGCAAAGTTGCTTGGAATGTATCAAATTAAGGTATGGTATAATTACAGTTGCCAAGTCTAAGGACTTGCATGCATGTTTTGTTCCTACAATGCCACAAGTCCACATAAATAGACTAGAGCTCATGATAGAATTACTTATTTTCAACATTATTATAAATTACATGTATTTCATGACTCGGAGGAAATTATCTTAGATCCTGCTTCTTTATTATACCTTTTTTTTTATGATGCAGTCAGAACTAGAAAACCTATCATTTATGTACACAAATGCTGAAGATTATGCAAAGGTGAAGAGAAGAGTTGCCGACTTATTCAAAGAACATGAGAAAGATCTTTTAGAGGTAGTGCTGGTCTGCCTATGTTAATTTTTTGTTAAAATAGACAAGTAGATAAGTTATTACTGCAATGCCACCTCTCTATATGTTCATTTATTAAACCTTTTTTCGGGTGATTGTGCATCATTGCATTCCAGTGATTAAACTTCTTTCTTCTCCATTTCTTGATAGGCAAACAAAATATTGTTAGAGAAAATCCAAGATGATCAATTCTTAGACCTTTTGACAGTTAAAACGGAAGTTCGTGCTGTGTGTAAAGAGCCTTACAGGTTAATCCATGATACTCAGTGCCACTGCAACCATTTTTGTTTATCCACCTGTTCACGTTAGCTGATTTGTTTGATATCACATACATTTTACATGCATATTGTGTGCATACTTTATTTTGGAATTTTAGGTACTTCTTTCACTGACTACTAAATGAGAAATATTATTGATTATTTGCAGTGTCTATAAAGCTGTGCTCAAATCTAAAGGTTCGATCGATGAGATTAACCAAATTGCACAGGTTCTCATACATCTGACCAATGTGTTGTAAAGAATTTGAATAAATTGTGTTTTTTTTATTGAGTTATCAACTGTTTGATGTATCCAGCTACGTATCATTATTAAACCAAAGCCAGGCATTGGAATTGGGCCTTTATGCAGTCCACAGCTGGTAACCACTTACCATATTGACATGTGATTTTTCTCCACTTGCTCTACCTTTTACTTGGTATATCAAAGGCCTTTCTCTCATTTTCATGTTTTCTGCAGATTTGCTATCATGTTCTAGGGCTGATCCACGAAATCTGGACCCCAAATCCTAGATCTGTACGTATGTTGTTTTTTATTCTATTTAGAATACATAGTATTAGTTAAGAGTAACATATTTTCATTGACTGGTGAGAAATTTTTGGTTTAGTAAGAAATATTCAATTTACTTCTTAACTGCAGATGAAAGATTATATTGCAACCCCTAAACCAAATGGGTACAAGAGTCTACATAGCACTGTGATTCCATTTTTGTATGAGAGTATGTTCAGGCTTGAAATCCAGGTAAACTTTATTTGGTTATTTCAAAATTTTATTTTTGCATGTTCCATTTTCATCAAGGAGTTTTCCCGACTGCCCTAGCTGATCCGAATGAAGTTCACCTCAAAGTTTTCTAATGAGTTTATCCTCTTAAATTGATTTTTGTAGATTAGAACAGAAGAAATGGATTTGATAGCTGAGAGGGGCATTGCAGCTCATTATAGTGGGAGAGAATTTGTTACTGGGTTGGTTGGAAGTGCAGTGCCCAGAAGTAAAAGCTCAAGGGGGAAGACAGCGTGTCTTAGCAATGCCAACATTGCACTCAGAGTATGCTATCTATCCCTGATTGCTTATGATAGAAATCATGTTTTAAAGAGAGAGCTTAGTATAACTATTACTCAATTTTAATACTATTACGCTGTTGGTCTTGGCTTTGCACGAAAAATTAAGATCTCGGCACTTATTTCATGAGCCTTTTCTACAGATTGGCTGGCTCAATGCTATTAGGGAGTGGCAAGAAGAGTTTGTTGGCAACATGAGTTCTAGGGAATTTGTGGACACTGTTACAAGAGATCTTTTGGGCAGTCGTGTCTTTGTATTTACACCCAGGGGAGAGGTAAGGTGGATTATGTCGTATACTACGCGACTATTTTCTTCATCCAATTTGCTGAAGATAATTAAGAATGCTAGTTCAGAAATTATACCATCTACAGGTTTGTGACACTTCCTTTTTTCACCATATTTTTATGTAGATTAAGAATCTTCCTCAAGGTGCTACAGTAATTGATTATGCTTATATGATACACACTGAAATCGGCAACAAGATGGTAGCTGCAAAGGTATCACCATTTTCATACTGATGGAATCAAGTGTCGGTCAGTAAAAGACAGATACAAAGCAAAACCATTTTTATTATTGTATTATTGAGACATTTGGTTTAATGCAGGTCAATGGCAATGTTGTTTCTCCTAAGCACGTGCTTGCTAATGCAGAAGTTGTAGAGATAATCCCATATAATGTCAGTATTGTTAAACTCGCCCCATATATTACTGGAAAGTATAAAAATAAAACGTTTTTTTTTAAATGTGCAACCTTGCACATGTATGGATTATTAAGTGCCCAATTTTCACGTGTTAATTACTCACTTTCCTATTGATTTTAAAGATTTAACATCTCCGTAATCTTTCTCTTGCCACAGAAAAAAGGGTAATTAAAAAGATAAAAAGTGGGTAATTGGTGATCCTTATTATTTATCATTTGAAAGGTTGCACATATTAAAAAACCCCAAACACAAATCTAATTTGCAAGGTGTGATGTTAAACAAGTTATACGATTCATTGCCTATGGTTATTAAGTTTCAGATTTATTGTCTAATCACGAGCTGTCAAATATTTTTGGGTATTAAAATCTGTATATTCCCTAACATTCTATTTTAGAATATGAATATCTCAGAATGTTATGAAAGTATTTTTGAATATCTTAGCATATCATGATAATATATTTGTAATATCTTATTTAAAATATATTAAGGTATCAGTTATCCATATCATTAAGGAAGCAACTTTAGAGATTTATTTCATTTTCATTGTGTTTATTTTCTTTATTAGGATGTAGAAGTCTTGTTGACATTGTGTTAATGGCTTAGGTTTGACTAGTAATATTATGCTAGTATAAGGAAATTATTCCAGCTTTCATATTTACATAAGTTTTCATAAATGGTCTTTTGAGTTAGTCAAAATATCATATATATTCACCTTTCACTTTATTGGAGCTCATAACTTTGTTACCAGGCACTTTCCAGCAAATCGGCTTTTAAAAGGCATAAGGAGTGGTTGCTACATGCTAAAACACGGAGTGCGAGACATAAAATAATGAAAGTAGGTCACATGAGAAGTTTTGAGCATGGTTCACCAACTCCTACAAATTTAATGCTCTATCTATATTTTAAACATTTTATACTTTTTTTGTAGTTTCTGAAGGAACAAGCGGCACTTTCTGCTGCTGATATCACTACAGAAGCAGTTAATGACTTTCTTAGTGATTCTGACAGAGATAGAGAATCTGAAAAGCTGTCAAATGGTTCCAGTGGTTCTAAAGATAAGAGCCGGGAAATATTATTGAACGGTGTGGAAATATCAACTTCAGAAAGAAATGAGACTGTCCTCCAGAGTAAGAATGGAAGTGCCTGGACCCCTAAGCTCAATGGAAAACACAATAAGAACGTGCATCATTTAAGTTTGAATGGCAAAGGGGACATGATGCTGCAGGGAAACCATGTTGCCAATATGATTCAAGTTAACAATCCAAAATACAAAGAAGTCCTGCCAGGTTTAGAAAGATGGAAAGCCCATAAAATTGCCTCGTGGCACAATATAGAAGGACATTCCATCCAATGGTTATCTATAGTATGCATAGACCGAAGAGGTAAGCTTCCTGATCTTCCATGCCAGTAAAATGGATGTTATGCACATTGTGGCCAATGAACTATTCTATAACTCCATTTTTTCAACTTAAATAGAAGTAATGATAGGATGGTGAAATGAATGTCAAAACACATTGCTTCTTTAACTGTTACTATTCCATATTGTAATTAAACTCTTAACTTAAGCAACACATTAATTTACTATCTTGGTTTTAAAATTGTAAACCATTATTTTAGGCATGATGGCGGAGGTCAGTACAGCATTGGCCACGGCAGACATAACCATATGTTCTTGTGTGGTGAGTGGTTAAACCAAGTCCCCATAAATTCTACTAAACTCAAATATAGGATGATGCCTTTGACATTATACTAATTTATTTTGACTTATCAAAATGACCAGGCTGAGATTGATCGAGGAAGGGGAATGGCTGTTATGCTATTTCATGTAGAAGGAAATTTAGAAAATTTGGTACTGTATCATCTCTAACCCTGGTTTTGCTTAATTCTTACTTTGTGATCATTGTTTCATTGAATGTGTTCACGGTCAACTTACACAGCTAATATGTTCCTCAGGTGAATGCTTGCTCTAGAGTAGATCAAATACTGGGCGTTTTGGGATGGTCTACTGGCTGCAGCTGGCCAAGCTTGATGGAAAACAATGGTGTTCTCGAATGCTAGATGATTTGATTTGGTTGCAGTTGCACTATGCCATGTTCACTACAGTTTGTCCAAAGATTGCAGATCAGATCTTGAACTAAGTTTTGTCCGCAGAAGCGCAGACATTTATATGTCTAAATTTTGGTTGGTTTTATAGTTCTCTCATATATATTTGTTCCAATTCACTAACCCAATAAACCGGCAGCATCCAGCCAATTGAGCCAAAGTCTCAGAAACTCGAAACTGAAGGCATTGTTGTATATAGAAAAGAGTGATAGGATAAAGGAGTATACACTGTAAAGTACTTGTGCATCATTTACACAAGGAGCTTGCTAGGATATCTTTACTTTAATTCCATTCCTACCAAACGTGTGATTAAGTACTCGGTATAATGGCATTCTTAATAGGGTAGGGTCAGTAGACGAGCATTCTGAATTCTTTCTTTTCTTTTACTTGTAAAAAGTTCCATATCTTCTTTTATATACATGATTTTAGTTTATTGAAATGCGGTTTCTCAGAATATATTTTCCTCCATTATCATATTCTGGTTTTGTAACCTAACTGATAATAGCAATGTCCATTTCAAAAACTCATTCAAAAAGAACAAATATATTGATCCTAACTCATAAAACATACATACATTTATATATTATTTTCTGACATGATATATTTATATATGTTGATCCTTTCTTTTTGAAACAAAACATTGATCCAAAATTCATTTCAAGGGACTATTACTGAGTCGTCGTCATCAAGAACATAAAGAGATTCCAGTAGGCCACAGGTCAGTGCAGCTAGGAGCATTAGAAATCCTAGCATCAGCACGGGCATAACCCACGTTGCCAATATTGATGGTTGAACATTCTGCTCCACAGGGAAACTTGCTGTTTTGTTCCACATTGCTTCTTTTGGCGCTGTCTTGTTTAGAGCATAGTGGGAACCATCATCTGCGTATAAGTCACTGCATTCATCGCATTCACAGTAGTATTTCTTGTACTTATATTCTATCAGCTCCTCATTGTCATCAAGGGAAGTGGTCTCTGTTTCTTCTGCGCTATCTACTTCCTCAGTCTCCTCCGTAGCATCATCAGAGTCCATGTCATCATCCTCATCACCAGTTTCCGTTAATTTTATTAGGCTATCTTCAGATTCACCCTTCTTTTCCTCTTGTTCACAGTTTCCGGAGTTGTTAAACAACGTAGAACTTTCTTCTGCAACCACATTTTCGTTATTTTCGTTTGAAGAAGTCGCACTTTCTGGCTGGGAATAGTCGGAGAAGGTAATTTCCTGATGATGAAAGCAATCACTATTGGGTTCATTGTCAATTTTCTCCTCCTGAACCAAATTCAACATCCAAGTTAGAGCCAATATATATTGAAAACTCTCACAAATAAAGATGCATGAATCACCAGAATCAAGGGTTGCAACTCGGAGGAATCATCTGTCTTGGCACACTCATTTAATGTCAAACAGCTGCAACAACAACCGACACATGTTAACATTGCATTAAAATGGAACATGACAAAGTCACATACATTACTTAGGTGTGGTATTTATTAAATTATTATTATATCATACGATGTGACATCCTCCCCGAATTGGGTTGTTGAATATTGAAGAGAGTCTTTCTCATCATCATCCAATAAATATTGTTGGTGAGGATGAATGCTTTTTTTCTTATGTTTTTTGGTTCCCAAAGAAGTCACAGCCATGAAACCTGCAATGGCCAAGGCTCCACCAAACACAAGAAGTCCAGTAATTCCACCTTCACCGCCAATAGTTAAGCTTCTTCCTAAAGAAGTGTTTGTTTTCCTCTTTCCATCTCTGTTTGTCCTTTCATCTTCCATTGCTCATAGAAAAGCAAAGCCAAGAGATGAAGTTTTTTATTATCTTATCTTATCTTATAAATAATAAAAGGAGGTAGATCAAGATGGTGCATGCGGAGTGAGACAGAATCGGGCTTCTTCTTCGTTTTGTTCGGATTCATTACTTGGTATCTGATGAGGTCTCCCACATGTTGAAAATGAGAGACACGTGTTTGGATATGGCCCATGTTTTGTTTTTATTAACTCACCGCAATTGTAGTTCGAGCTAAACACTTTTGAATGGATAACATGTGGCTACTACATTTTGTTTGGTATTGAAATTGAGTAACTTAATCGTGCCAAGTATGCATTAGACAGAGTAAGAGTCATGCACCATCCGTGATTACCTGTTTCATGGCTCATCAACTTGCCCTACTTCCTATATCTACCAAAGTAAAATAGAGAATATCAATGTATTTGGATTGAGATTTAGACTTTGAATATTAAAAGACGAATAAAGCGGAATATAATGAAATAAAAATGTTTTTTAATTGTTTGAATATTTTATTATAGAATAAAACAATTGTCATTTCGTTTATGTCATATGTCAAAATTTGTCATACTTTTTTCATTCAATTCACCTGGCTTAGGTTTTTTTTTCATTTGTATATATTTGACTATTTGATCATGCATTTAGGTCATTTATCGGCATTTGCATATCAGGGTCAAAAGTTTGGTAATAATGGATTTATTTGGTTTAAGTGGTTTTTTCAAGGCAGATATTATTTGGTAATTATTCGGGTTTATTTTTCATATTGGTGCGGATCACCTCTTTATTTGATATTCATGGTTAGTTGGGAGATTCGACTGATTGTCACTCAATTCAGAAGTTTGCTTGGATTCAAAGAAAATGGAAAAGTTGGAATAAAAGGACGATTTCATATACTTATTGTAAATTCACGATACAATGCATATTTCTTGAGATACAAGTTGAAAGAATGGATTACAATAAAAGAGGATAAATGATTACATCTTTTGGCCTAATCCGCTTCTGCTCCAGAGCGGCCCAAACTGCCTAAGTCCAATCCTCAAAGGGGCAAAAGTTACCTTTCTGCCCCTCCAACCGGGCAAGGATTGCATCGCTCCTCCCCGGAAACAATGCCCGTTATGCACGGCTCGTCACTCCCCGAACAGCTACGTGCAGGTGTCCGAAACTGTGCCTTTGCCCGACGTAACGGCTAGTTTTGGGCACCCTGCCCGACATAACGACTATTTTGGGTAGTTACCTATTCTTCGGGAAAACGGTTATTTCGCCCCGAAAATAGGGTCGTTGGCCACGCGCTGGGGGTTCTATATAAACCCTCTCGCTTGAGAGGATCAGGTATCAAATATTCACCCTACGAACTAATACTTTGTACTTGCCCCCTTTCTCTGACCCTTTCTTACTTGAGCATCGGAGTGCCTTGCAGGTACACCCCCTCCTCCTACCCATACGACCAGCACCTCAGATGTACTTGGCGGCCTATTTCTACAGGATCTGATCCAGCCTTCACGATCAGTGGCGCCGTCTGTGGGAACATTGTTCTCCCCATCTTTCTTTCCCCGGAAACCGAAGATCAAAGCAAATTTTCAAGATCATCATCATGGCCTCTCAAGATCACGCCAAAGGTGCTCTCCAAACCGCTGTCATCCCCGTTTTCTAAGGGACGAGGTCATAGCTTCTCCTTCCCCTACCCCTGCTGACCATAACAACGATCAGCCCTTGCTGGACGTCCAGCACATTCCTGTTCTGCCCAACGCCGACCCGGTCGTGGCAGCCCTCCTGGAGGCGATCAACAAAACCAACACCCTGATCCTGCAGCAAAACGAAAGGATCGGGGCGTTAGAGGAGTCCAACCGTCCAAGATCCCCTTTTCTGCGGAGGAACCAGCGACGATCAAAGAGCCCGCAGCCCCGGAGAGATATCGGCCGGAGACTGCGCCAAGAGCCTGACCCTCGCGCAGCCCGGAAGCACGACCAGGTTTCCCCGTGTGACCAGCACTCTCCCGGCCACAAGACGACTCGAAGGAACGAGCAGTCTCTCCCGGTCAAATCTAAAAGCCAGGCCCGTTCACCTTCTCCCCGAAGGAACCGATCTCCTTCTCCCCGAAGGAACCACCGCCGCGAGCGTACTCTTCGGTCCCCGTCATTCACCAGTTTTAGCAGCGACGATGAGCCTCGCGGCCCATTGTCCCAGGAAATCTTGGCTACCCGTCTCCCTAAGGGCCTGGAGAAGCCCCTGTCGCTGGGCACGTACGACAGGACTACTGACCCCGACGAACACATCGAGAATATCGATGCGCTTTTGGACTACCGTGGCGTACGGGGCGCCATCAAGTGCCGGCTATTTCCGACCACACTTCAGAAAGGGACAATGACCTGGTACAAGCAGCTGCCCGAAGAGTCCATTGCCTCACGGAGGCAACTGGGCATAATGTTCTCACAGCATTTCACAGCTTCTCGCCGTCACCCCAAAACTAAGGCCTCCCTTGGAGCTATAATCCAAGGGAAAGACGAACCTCTACGTGCATATATCGAGAGGTTCAACAAAGAAGCAGTACAGGTCCCTACAACGGACGAGATGAAAAAGTTTTTGCTCGAGCAAGGACTCCGCCCGGGCTCCGAGTTCTCTAAAGCCGTCGGTCTCGCACCGCCAAGGAACCTAGATGCCCTCCTCCTCAAAGCCTAATCGCACATTCAGTACGAGGAGAAGGTTGCAGCCAGCAACGTCCGAGCATCACGCCATCTGGAGAACGCGCGGGCCTCCAGAGGCGAGGAAGCCTCAACATCTCGTTGAGGCGAACGGAGGCGCGGGGACCGACCTCGGGAATCCCGCGACAACAAGGGACCCTCCGGGCAATTCCACGACTATACCCCCCCCCCCCCTGACCGTCTCCAAGGAGAAGATACTGTCCGAGTGTGCGAACTCGGAATTCAAGCAGGCAGGGGTCCACTTCCCCAAACAACTGTCGGCCAGACCCAACGCGGACAAGTCAAAATACTGCCGTTTCCACAAGAGTCACGACCACACTACTGAAGACTGCATCCATCTGAAGGATGCCATTGAGAGATTGATCAGGGACGGCCACCTGAAATAGTTCGCAAAGAAGAAGGACATTCCTCGGCAGGACGCCCAGGAGTCCAAGAAGATAGAGGACGAAGTACCCTCCTCGAAAGAAGCCAACATCCAGGTCGCTATGTCCATATCGTGACCAGAGGACTTCTACGTCCCGGACGGGCTCAGCGGCCCTGCTTATTTCGCGGCCCACAGCCCGTGGGAGACGTTTCCCTCTGCCATGGTTATCTCCGGCGGGGGCTTCAACAAAGTCACGGTGGGCTCCGTGAAACAAAAATTCGAGCATCTGATCAACACAAGCTCCAATAAGGTGACCACGCTCGATCAGGCCCTAAAGGGCTCTATCCCCATCTCCTTCTACCGGGAAGAGCTCCTCGGGGGGTCTCCCAACTTGAGCATACCTTTGCTCGTCAGAGCCTGAATGGCGAACTTGGACGTTCGCAGAATCCTCGTCGACCAGGGCAGCTCGATTGACATCATGTACTCCCAGCTGTTTTCAACACTTCAGCTGGACGAATCATACCTTACCCCCTATGTAGGGTCTAATTTGCAGGGGTTCAACGGATCAGTGACCAAGCCATGGGGATACGTCGAGCTGATCGTAACCTTCGGATCAGCTGAGACGGCCAGATCCGTCAAGGTATCATTTCTGGTAATCGATTGCCTGTCGCTTTACCAATGGATATTCGAAAGACAAATTCTGGCCGAGTTGGTAGCAGTGCCTTCAACAGTCCACCTCAAGATGAAGTATTACACTTCGAAAGGGATGGTCGCCACCCTCCACGGCGATATTGAAGCTGCACGACGGTGTTTTGAAGCAGCAACAAAGGGGCTCAACGCCATTGCGTCCAAGCCAAAGACATCGAGCAAGCCAGCATTGCCAAGCAGCTCCGAGGAAGCCAAGCCTCTGCCCCAGGTCGACTCCATCGACCTCGACAGCCGCTTCCCCAAAGAAGACCGACAGGAGGAATGAGCAGCGTCATCCAACTTGTCTACGTCGTCCAGCAGCGGCTCCCATCCGATGCGCCCAATCCTGGATGGTAACTTTGAGATCGTTCTGTTCGGCGACGACCCTCAGCGGGGAGTGAAGATTGGAGCAGATCTTCCCAACATCGCGAGGAAGCAGCTCAAGGCATGCCTCCGTGAGAATGCCGACCTCTTCGACTGGAGCGCCGCCGAGATGCCCGGCTTGGACCCATCCGTCGCCTGCCACCAGCTGACAATTGACCCGACCGTCAAGGCCGTAGCACAACGTAGGAGAAAGCAGTCTCCGGAGAAAACGGAGGCTGCAGAAAAAGCTGTAAAGGACCTCCTCAATGCCAAATTTATTTCGGAGGCCAAGTACACCACTTGGCTGTCCAACGTTGTACTTGTTAAAAAATCTAATGGAAAATGGCGAATGTGCATTGATTACACCGATCTTAATAAGGCATGCCCGAAGGATGCCTACCCCCTCCCCAATATTGATAAACTTGTTGATAATTCTGCCGGTTTTAAACTTTTATCATTCATGGACGCCTATTCAAGCTATAATCAAATTCCAATGGGGATGGCCGACAAAAAATACACGGCCTTCATGACCGAATCGGGCAACTATTACTACAACGTAATGCCCTTCGGCCTGAAGAACGTCGGAGCGACCTATCAAAGAATGATGAACAAGGTCTTCCGGGGAGAGATAGGCGACATGCTCGAAGTCTACATGGACGACATGATCGTAAAATCACACGAGGAAACCGATCACACTGCCCATTTAAGGAAGGTCTTCGAACAGGCCAGAAAATACAAAATGCGTTTCAACCCGGAGAAGTGCACGTTCGGTGTCCGGGCAGGGAAGTTCCTCGGCTTCTATCTAACTGAACGGGGAATCGAGGCCAACCCTGATAAATGCCTAGCATTCTCCGAGTTTCCAACGCCCAAGTCAAAAAAATCCATCCAGTCCCTCAACGGGATGCTCGCGTCACTGTCTCATTTCGTGGCCAAATCTGCCCAGTACGCCCTTCTATTCTTCAAACTCCTCCGCAAGGAAGCAACGTTCGAATGGACCGAGGAATGTGAAGAGGCTCTTCTCCATCTGAAACAGGCACTCTCAGAACCATCAGTCCTCTCTCGCCCGGACAATGGCGAAACTTTGTACCTATACCTCGCCGTAGCAACTGAAGCAGTGAGCGCCTCACTCATCCACGAGACTCCTGACAGACAGAAGCCCATATATTTTACGAGCAAAGCACTGCAAGGACCAGAGTTAAGATACCAATAGATAGAGAAGGTGGCGCTGGCCCTCATCAATGCAGCCAGAAGATTAAGACACTACTTCCTGGCCCATATGATCGTGGTTCGAACAGATCAACCCATAAAACAGCTACTGGGACGACCAGACATGGCCGGTCGAATGTTCAAATGGTCGTTTGAACTATCCGAATTTGACATCCGGTACGAAGGCAGGAAAGCTCTCAAAGCCCAGGCTCTAGCCGACTTCGTTGCAGAAATGACATTCGCAGACTCCCCCGCGAGCGAAGCGCACAAATGGACCATTTTCGTGGACAGTGCCTAAAGCTCGGCAGGGAGCGGCGCGGGCATCATACTGGAAAGTAACGAAGGAATCATCGTCAAAGTATCACTCACCCATGTCCTTCCCAACCTCGAACAACCAGGCTGAATACGAGGCCTTCCTCGTTGGGTTACACCTGACCGAAGACCTGGGCGCAGAAGAAGCCGTCATTTGCACAGATTCACAACTCGTGGCCCTTCAGGTCCGAGGAGAATATCAAGCCAAAAATGACAACCTGACCGAATACTTAGCCCTGGTCAAAAAGGAAATGGCGAAGTTCGCAACAGTAGAAGTGAAACATGTTCCCCGCGAACATAACGTGCGAGCAGACGTTATATCCAAACTAGCCAGCACAAAAAAGAAAGGCGGAAACAAATTTGTCATACAGGAAGTACTTCCTCGACCCAGTATCGAGAAGGCCTCCACGACCCTCGACGTACAGGTGATCGGCGACAACAACTGCTAGATGACCCCTGTTTACAACTATCTCGCTAAAGACGAACTTCCGTCCGACCCAAAAGAGGCTAGCGTAGTTAGGCGAAGAGCGTGCTCCTAGGTCCTGGTCGAGGATCAACTCTACAGGTGAGGATTCTCCATTCTACTGCTCAAGTGTATCAAGGAAGAGATGGTCGCCCACATCCTACGTGAAATCCACGAGGGGATCAACGCCCAACATCTCGGTGGAAGGTCCCTTGCCCGAAAGGTCCTCCGAGCAGGGTATTATTGGCCGACCATGCAGCACGACGCGAAAGAACTCGTGAAGAAATGCGATAAATGCCAACGGCACGAGGACATGCACATGGCTCTACCTAACAAGCTCAAAGCAATGTCCTCCCCGTGGCCATTTGCCTGGTGGGGCCTAGACATCCTTGGACCCTTCGTAGTAGGATTAAATCAGAACAAATACCTAATAGTGGGCGTAGACTACTTCACGAAATGGATAGAAGCAGAGGCTCTGGCCAAAATAACTGCCCTCAACATACTACGTTTCTACAAACGAAACATCCTTGCACGTTTTGGCGTCCCCCATGCTATAGTCACGGACAATGGGACACAATTCATGGACAGGAAGTTCCAGGACTTCGTCGCCCAGCTAGGCACGAAGCAACACTTCGCATCCGTCGAACATCCCCAGACAAACGGGCAAGCCGAAGCGGTAAATCGGGTCATCCTTCGAGGCCTCAAACGAAGGTTGGATGAAACGAAGAAGGCCTGGGTCGAGGAGCTACACAGTGTGCTATGGGCATACCGCACGACTCCACACTCTACAACCGGGGAAACACCTTTCCGTCTAGCGTACGGGACCGAGGCTGTAATCCCCGTCGAAGTTCACGTACCCTCCAGGCGAACAGAGTCGCCCCTAGACGAGGAGATGAACGACGAATCATTAAGAGAAGAACTCGACCTCGTCGAGGAAATTCGAACTGGGGCAGCCCTCCGCGAAGCCTCACTAAAACAAAAAATTACCATCAGGCACAACGCCAAGGTGATACAATGAGAGTTCGACGTGGGGAGCCTTGTTCTAAGGAGAAACCATAAAGACTCGCGCGAAGATAAACTAGCAGCCAACTGGGAAGGGCCCTATCGCGTCCGAGCAAAAACGGAGAATGGGGCCTACTACCTAGAACATCTCAACGGGGAAGAACTTACTCGACCATGGAATGCCGAAAAGCTAAAACAATACTATAGCTAAGGTCCTAATTCTCGGGTTGACCTGTCACGACGACGAACGTCGGCTACCGACCACTATGCACGCCTAGGTACCAACGTCGCATACTAATAAAGCAGAACCCCGCTCAGTAACGAGCCGAGTAACTGCTCGACGGCGGTCCTCGATCGAGCATTGCCGTCATCAAAGTACCATGACTGGTAGAACCCCAGCTTGCGATGGGACGTTCACACCGTGAACTCAGACCTCAAACGCGACCTGAGCTCCGTACCCCCGCCAGGATATTCCCCGACCGTTCGACCAGTACCCCTCACTGTCGAACACATCTACGACGAGCAATCCCCTAAAACTTCACATAAGGTAAATACTCCCTATCACGGGCAAACATACATTCACAACAAGCATAAGTGCAAAACTTAGCAGAAAATAAAAGCAAGTAAAACCATGCAAATAACAGAACCGACCACCAAGACCGGACATATAATTTAAACATAATAAGCGGCCACTAGGACCACGGTTGTGCTTGATTACATAAAACGGGGGCCATGCCCCCCAAATAGATTACAACAATTATGCGGCACGCAGGCCAGACAAATTACAACAACAAAATGACAAACCCCTCACGCGTCCATCTGATCGGCAGGCTCGGGCTGAGGCCCCTGGCTCTCCGCGGGCTGATCCTCGGTATTTCCTTGAAGAAGGGCGTCGGGCATAGCGATTCGGCCATCCTCAACATGCGCCAGATAATGGGTACCCTCGACAGAGAAGTCAAGCTCGGGGTTCACCACCCGCAGTTGAGCCAAGGCATTTCTGAAGGATTCATCTGCGACGACAATACTGTCATCCTCAGCCGCCAGCATGCGGGCGGCCAGCTCGGACCTTGTTCTTAACTCCTTTACATCTTCAGGCTCATCTTCACCCGGAGCGTTGACCGCCCTCAGCTGCTGGACCAGATCCTCGGTCGCCTTCTTCTCTGCAGCCAGCGTAGAATTCTCTTTCTTCAGCCTGGCCACCTCATCTTCAACCTTCTTCCGAGCATCATCCGCACCCTTGACCTCTTCCTTGAGGGACGCCATGGTAGCCTGGGCAGCATTAAGTTCAGACTCAGTTGCAGAGTCCCCTTCAGCATAAACGGCTGCCATCTCCAGCATCCTAACCAAAGCTGAAGCATCTTGAGCCACCAACGCCCTCTTGCTCGGGCAGTCCATGTTTTCCAAACGAAGAGATTCCGTCCGAGGCACGACCAAAGAGTTCCCCTCAAAGAATTTCCTATCAAGGATACATGGAGGAAGCTCGAACTTCCCTTTCTCCAGTACCCGGGTGAGGTCCACAGCGTCAGTAACCCTTGGCCGCTTGGATCGTCTGGTCAAAGACAGGGGAGATCCCCGGGGAGCGGGAGTGGGAGAAGAGGTCCCCGCAGCAGACTGAACCAGAGTGGGAGCACGCGCACCAACAAATCGAGACTTCAGAGGAACCGCTCCGGCCTTGTTCCTCGCAAGAGTGTTCTTCACAGCCCTCTCATGGGCCTGAGGCATCTCACCTGCACAAACAAAAGTCGAGCACGTTAGATACGAGGAAAAGAAATAATGCAAACAAATCTAAAGTAACTAAGACTACCAAGCAGCTTCTCGACTTCCGCGGGAGTCTTGCACTCCAAGAGTGCCTTGGTGTTAATAAACCGGTATTCAACCCTCTGACTACTGTCCTCCTCGAAGATCGGGTTGCCCTTGTTCGTCCAGCATTCCGTAAGCCAGAAAGAGTTAACGTAATTCACCAAATCCTCGTACGCCACGACATCCTGCCCGTGTAGCTCGTGCGGTTGGAGAACGTAGTCACCGGGCCTCTTGGCGAAATGGTCAGGTGCCCAATGGATGGGGAACTTGTAGATTCTCTGCCCAATAAATTTCCCCGCCTCGTCGTGCAGGTCATTTCCATCCTCATCAACCTCGATCTCCCAGACATATGTACTATCCTGGGCAGCTTCGGACACGGGCTCGATAACGTAGTATCGCTCCTTAAACGTCTGTATCGACTCCGAAAATAGTTTAAATAATTTGCGAGGCTGCTTCAAAGAGACCCAACCATACTGCCTTCCCGACAGCTACTTTTGAAGATGGAAGACGGTGAAAAATAGAGGAATAGTAGCCCCTATGGCGAGGTGCTCGCACACCAGCTCGAACGCCCGGATGAAGGCCAACGAGTTAGGGTGCAGCTGCGTGGGGGCCAACTTCAAGTGCACGAACACCGACTGCTGAAAATTGGTGAACGAAAACCTTAGGCCCAGCTCCTTGAAGGCATACTCATACATTGCAAAGCGGTCCCCGTAATTCGTGCAGACCTTGTCATCCTCAGAGAGAAAGTGCACCTTCCATTCCCCCTCTGGCCCGACCTCCGTGAAGACATCTCCTAAGTACTTTGCAAAAGTAGACACATGTTTGGCAGGTTCAGCCACCTCTCATTCCTCTGTGGAACCCTCAACGACGTCCTCGTCCATATCTTCCAACTCCTCTTCCTCCCCGACCTCACTGGGGGTGCTCGAAGCCGTCGAACTACTACTATTTGAGAAACTTGTTTCTTCCTCAGACGAATCTAGGATAATCTCTCCATCTAGCCCTGTCGCCATGTCGATCACCTGAAAAGCAGAGAAGAAAGTGAATTCGACAATAAATCAAATCCACCCTTCCACCGCTAGTCAAGTGAAAGGGCGCGCAAAGGGCTGAGGACAACGTCCCCGGCCTAAGCCCTAACATCAAAAGAAAACTGAAACCTCCCCGCAAGGAGACGCTCGAAACAAATCATCCCCAAGCGAGGAGATTCCCCGCACTCATACCCAGTTTCCGTTTGGAGCTTCGCCGGAAATCGCAAAGCTTCACCGGAATCTGGGAATATTCGACCGAAAAATTCATCACCCACTCAGAAGATGAACAATCACGACGGTTACACATGTATCGCCGTCGCAACGACGTCGTGAACCGCCCTCCTCACCAAAACGTTCTAACACATCCGGCGACATGTCTGAAGTGGAAAAATGGCACGACCACCATCCACCACCAACAATCACCGGAAACTAATCTATTTCATCCTCTAACCTAGACCTAACCGCATGCAATCTACCATTGACCACCCAAAAAGAGCTAAAACTAGCACATAATCAGAAACTTACTTGATTTAAGAAGACAAAAATGGTTGCTCGAAGCTTGGAGCAGTGGTCGGAGTAGCAGACGACGGTGACGGGCAGGAACGCTGAAGGAGACAAAGAGAAATCAGAGTGAAAAGTCCCAAATGGAACGAATTTCCCCCTTTTATACAGAGGAGCACGTGCAGTGGACACGCTCGTAGGTCATGATGGTTATTAACTAGCCATCATTGCCTAGTAACTGCTACACGGAGCTCAAGGCACACGTGGCGCCCCAACGTTTCCAATTCTGACTGACCTCTCGCATCCCCGAACGAAGGGAAACACGGTCACGATCATGAACGCCACGGATACCAGGGGTCACGGGCACTACAAAACAATCCTCCTCGTCTCCGAACGACGACGTCACGCTAACTCCCCGGAGCAACGAGTTGTCCTTAAGTCATCACTCCTATGCTCGGGAGCAACGACTTGGGGGGCTCCTGTTCTGGACTAGACCAATGGCTAAAAATGGCCCAATCCGCTTCTGCTCCAGAGCGGCCCAAACTGCCTAAGTCCAATCCACAAAGGGGCAAAAGTTACCTTTCTGCCCCTCCAACCGGGCAGGGATTGCATCGCTCTTCCCCAGAAACAATGCCCGTTACGCACGACTCGTCACTCCCCGAACAGTTACGTGCAGGTGCCCGAAACTGTGCCTTTTCCAGACGTAACGGCTAGTTTTGGGCACCCTGCCCGACATAACGGCTATTTTGGGTAGTTACATATTCTTCGGGAAAACGGTTATTTCGCCCAAAAAATAGGATCGTTGGCCACGCACTGGGGGCTCTATATAAACCCTCTCGCTTGAGAGGGTCAGGTATCAAATATTCACCCTACGAACTAATACTTTGTACTTGCCCCCTTTCTCTGACCCTTTCTTACTTGAGCGTCGGAGTGCCTTGCAGGTACACCCCCCTCCTCCTCTCCATATGACCAGCACCTCAGACGTACTTGGTGGCCCATTTCTACAGGATCTGATCCAGCCTTCACGATCAGTATACATTTGACTATTTGATCATGCATTTAGGTCATTTATCGGCATTTGCATATCAGGGTCAAAAGTTTGGTAATAATGGATTTATTTGGTTTAAGTGGTTTTTTCAAGGCAGATATTATTTGGTAATTATTCGGGTTTATTTTTCATATTGGTGCGGATCACCTCTTTATTTGATATTCATGGTTAGTTGGGAGATTCGACTGATTGTCACTCAATTCAGAAGTTTGCTTGGATTCAAAGAAAATGGAAAAGTTGGAATAAAAGGACAATTTCATTTACATATTGTAAATTCATGATAAAATGCATATTTCTTGAGATACAAGTTGAAAGAATGGATTACAAGAAAAGAGGATAAAAGATTACATCTTTTGAGTGCAATTGACTTTTTAGTTACCCAATTGACTTTTTGGTTACACAGTTGGCTTTTCCTCAACTGTCGACAATTGACTCGATTTTGACTCTTGAATTTCCCTAGACCTATTCTACAAACATTTGATCAAGGGATTTATCATCATTAATCACAAATGGATTATGTCACAATTATGTCAAGTACTAATTTCCGACAAAATTCACTACTTGTTTTTGAACACTTTCCGACATTAATTTATACCAAAAAAAAACAATTTGATCTATGAGTTTACACCATTAAAAAGTGCTTATTTTAAACCTTAAATCACTTCTTAAAAACACTTAAAATCATGGGATGATTCACTAAAAATTCAAGATAAAATTGGTAGAAAATCAAGGCAAAAACATTCAAATTTAAGTTAATTACTAGTGATCATTTGCCTCACATCTAAACTTGGTACTTCTCCTAAACTCCAACACCATTAATCTCTAACCACCCTTAACTACCTATTTCTCCACAAGTCATCCATTTACCTAATTACCCTGTAGCGAGCGATTTTGGACGCGGTTCTTAAGCGCTGGTCGCTCTCTGCGGTTGAGCTTAAACTACAGGTCGATTCATTTTTTATCCTATTGTGAGCTGAATAAGGAAGGGAAATAGATGTCTCCAATTAACCATGCTTGCATACTGAGTTTAAACAGCGGTCTGTTAGGTTACGAATGCTATCAATGTGGGGGGGGCCTTTGTACTGTTTATTTGTATTTTCGCCAGTACGGTTTTCTTTCTTTCTAGGACTTTCTAGCGGGGAACAAGGATTAAGATGTTAGGACTGATGCTTTTTGATAGGTATGTGAGAGTATGGGATTTGGGTTTTTTGTTGATTGTGCTCGCTAAGATCTTTTCTTTCGATCTTATGCCTACGTATTCCCGTTTACCGAAACAGGGAAATCAGAGCGTTCGTAGTTCCTCCTATTCTATGGGAGGAAATGGGTGTTTTTGGTGTCTTGTTCAAAGCCCAAGACGTGAAGCGAAAGGTGGTTTGTATCTTGTTCAAAGCCCAAGATGTGAAGCTGAAGGTGATTTATATCTTGTTCAAAGCCCAAGATGTGAAGCTGAAAAGTCCATTTGTGTCTTGTTCAAAGCCCAAGACGTGAAGCTGAAGGACCCCGGCTTTAGAGAGAATTTGTCATCTCTAAATAAGGGTTTGTCTGTCACAACTGTTGGGTGACTGGTTATAAAGGAGGATTACTTTAACCGGGATACACGGATCCTAGCAATGCCATAATTTCCTTTAAAGGGGATTTTAACCTGAAGGAGAAGACTTTAACTCAGTGTAGAGCAATGCTATCTTTCCTTAGGAATTTATCATGCTAAAAGAGGGACAGTGGCATGGATGTAGATGATCCAGAAGCTTGCCGCTTACAGCGATTAGATGAAGGGGGAAGGAGTTGTTGATGTTTGTATACTGTGAACGAGGCACAGCTTTGATGCTAAAAGGTTGATTAGATCAACCAGTGGTTTTCTTATACAAAGCCTAAGAGGAGGCTATTGGCCCAACAAGAGGGAGTTTTTATGTGTCTCTTACGAAGCCCGAGAGAGAGGCTAAAAGGGTTGACTCAACAGGAGAATCTTTTATACTCAACAAGAGAGTGTTTTTCGTATCTCATACGAAGCCCGAGATGGAGGCTACAAGGTTTGACTCAACAAGAGAGTCTTTGTATCTCGTACAAAGCCCGAGATGGAGGTTGTTGTTTATTTGGGTCAATAAGAACCTTTTTGTATCTCGTATAAAGCCCGAGATGGAGGCGAAAGGGGTAATTGACTCAACGAGGGAGCCTTTTATATGTCTCGTACAAAGCCCGAGAGAGAGGCTAAACATTGTTTGACTCTGCTGGGGAGAATTTTGGTATCTTGTACGAAGCCCGAGATGGAGGCTAAACGTTTGCTTCGCTGGGAAGAATCATTGAACAAAGCCCAAGAGGAGGCTATGGTAACTGTTTCAGTTAAGTGACAGTTCCAATATACTGATTTTAAAAGAGAAAATCAGTTCTTATATGAGCAACACTGTACTCAGGGATTTAATTTGAGGATCAGGGATATTTCCTGTTCTTTAAGGAAGCGGGAAATCCGAAAGGTATTGAGACTGTCCGAGTCTACGGGTTTCCTTCCTATTTAACGAAGGGGTCACTTGAGAATGTCTTTGAGACTCAAGGAGATTAGACTGTCCAAGTCTAGAGTTTTTATCTTTGGTACTATGCTTTGAGAAACAGTAGTAGACTCTATGAAATGACTGTTCTATGAGGATGACTAGGTTCTGTTCCTATACCTCTAGGAGGTCGTCGGGACAATTTGTACGAAGCCCAAGAGGAGGCTGGAAACTTTTAAGAAGCCGACGGGTCCTTGTACTAAGCCCAAGAGGAGGCTATCATTCCCGAAGGAAGAGATCATTATACGAAGCCTAAGAGGAGGCTGTGAATACTTCTAAGAAGTCATAGGGTCATTGTACGAAGCCCAAGAGGAGGCGGGGTTGCTTTTAAGAAGCCCGTGGGTCCTTGTACGATGCCCAAGAGGAGGCCGATGCTTTTAGGAAGCCCGTGGGTCCCCAAACCCCGAGAAATTCAAGGCAAGCTATTCACAAGGAATAGGTCAAGTCAGGAAAGTTCGAGAATTTGGAAGAAACTCAAAGATGCCATTCACGGAGAAGACATTCATCTTGGGGAGTAGAGTTTCTTGACAATTCCTAATGAGGACAGCCGAAGAGAAGACCGTATCTGGTGATCCTATTGGGGATCTAGTTGTCTATTTCTATGAATAAACAAAACGGCGTCACCTAGTTCTAGACGTAGTTGCCGGGGAAACTCTAAATATCTATACTATTATTACACAGTTGATATGAGTTTATGAAAGAAGACTTACAGCGAAACAGCCCCACAATACAGTTATATGTATATGAGTTTATGAAAGGAAACTTACAGTGAAACAGCCCCACAATACAGTTATATACATATGAAAGCGGTAAATGAAAGCGGGTAAACACTTACTCGGTTGTAGAGCTTCCATGCTGTTTGGTTAGTTGTTCAACAAAGAAAAATTGAAAACAACAGTATATTCAAAATCAAAGGAGAAAGTGCTTTGAAAAGAAAGATTTGGGGCTTACAGCTCAAGGAGAGGCCCAGGGTTTTATCAGTGAGCGCACTGTTGAATTTGTACAGAGGGACTTATACAAGTGGCTGAGGCCCAAGAAAGGTTTTATGTACAAAGGGATGAGTCTTACACTCTATTAGAGGCCCAAGTGAGTTTTAAGAAAAGAAATGGGTCTTACTACTCGAGGGTAGGCCCAATGGTTAATTTTGAAAAGGGCGACGGTCGCGCCGAGGTTTTGTAAACACTGTGGGACTTATACAAGTGACTGAGGCCCAAAATTTTGGTGTTTACAAAGGGATTGGGTCTTACACTCTATTAGAGGCCCAAAGAGTTTAAAGAAAAGAAATGGGGCTTACAACACGAGGGGAGGCCCATAGTCTTTATTTTCAAGATGAATATTCACTTTTAAAATGCTTAAAAACAATTAAAAATGAATTTATTCACAAAAATACCAACTATATTAAATAAATAATATAAATTTGATTTTTTTGTAGAATAAAATATTTTACTATTTTTGTGATTTTTCAGAAAAAGAACCAATAAAAAATTATCAAAATTGAAGGAGTTATTAATTTTCCAAATTATTAAAAAATAATAAGAAAATATAAAAAAGAGGGGTTGGGTCTTACACTCTATTAGAGGCCCAAAGTGTATTTTTGTACAAAAGATGGGGCTTACAACTCAGGGAGAGGCCCAAAATATTTTCAGTTTAAAAATGGCGATCGCGCCGAGATTTTTAACGTATCGGGACTTATACAATAACTGAGGCCCAAAATTGTTTTGTTAAAAAAAGAGTTGGGTCTTACACTCTAATAGAGGCCCAAGTGTTAAAAAATGAAAAGAAATGGGACTTACAGCTCAAAGAGAAGCCCAGTTTATTTTCGTTTGAAAATGGCGATCGCGCCGAAGTTTTCTTTTAACGCAGAGAGACTTATACAATAAGTGAGGCCCGGAATAGTTTTGGTTAAAAGGGGGTTGGGTCTTACACTCTAATAGAGGCCCAAAAGTTTTGAATGGGTCTTATAGCTCGAGGAGGGCCCAAGGTTATTTCTTAAAAAGGCGACGATCGCGCCGTTTGTTTTTGACGGTATCGGGGCTTATACAATGAATGAGGCCCAAAAATGATTTGGTCAAAAAAGGATTGGGTCTTACACTCTATTAGAGGCCCAAGTGTTTAAAAAAGATTTGTTAGGGTGAAAATCAAAGAAAACCCCAATTTCATTTTTTAGGCATTTTTTCAAGAAAAATTAAGTTAAAAATGATAAAAATATCAAATAAAATCATTAAATAATGATTAAAGTTTATGAAAAAAAATATTTTATCAACATAAATATTTAAAATCATTTTGGTTTTAAAAATCAAGAAAAAAAAAAAGAAATCATTTTAAAAGCATTTAAAACAATTTAAAACACTATTTTTAAATATATTAAAAATAATACTTTTTTTGTGATTTTTTTGGATTAAAATATTATGGGGTACGAATTGTAAAACGATGATTTTTTACTATGTGAAAAAAATTGGTTGAGTTTTGAAAATAAAAAGTAAGAAAAAGAGGAAAGATATCAAAATATCATCTCCGATATTTTTTTGGGGTAAAAAACGAGTACCGAAACTTTAATTTTCAACACGTTTTTATCAAATTTCAAACACTCATAACTCTCTCAATTTTTATCGGAATCAAAATCCGGAAGTACCTACCTGACCGATTTTTCGCAAGGAATCCGATGGTATTACTCACGCACACGGAAAATCGACGTATAAAACGCAGAAAAAACTGCTATCGATTAAAAAATATTGTTCCGCGCCGAATTTCCAACACGCGTAACTCTCTCGATTTTTATCGGAATCAAAATCCGGAAGTACCTACCTGACCGATTTTTCGCAAGGAATCCGATGGTATTACTCACGCACGCGGAAAATCGACGTATAAAATGCAGAAATAAAAAAACAAAAACTGCTATCGATTAAAAACATCGTTCCGCGTTGAATTTCAAACACGCGTAACTCTCTCGATTTTTAACCGAATCAAGATCCGCAAAAGCCTATCCTGACCGATTTTTCGCAAGGAATCCAATGGTATTGCACACGCACGCCGAAACTCAACGTACAAAACGAAGCGATAAAAAAACCAGAGCTGTTGTCGTGTAAAAACATCGTTTCGCGTAAAATTTCCAACGCGCGTAACTCTCTCGATTTTTAACCGAATCAAGATCCGCAAGAGCCTATCTTGACCGATTTTTCGCAAGGAATCCAATGGTATTACTCACGCACACGGAAAATCGACGCACAAAACGCAAAAATTAAAAAACAAAAACTGCTATCGTTGTTTTCGACGCCGTTTCGCGTAAAATTTCCAACGCGCGTAACTCTCTCAATTTTCATCGGAATTGAAATCCGTAAAAACCTATCTTGACCGATTTTTCGCAAGGAATCCAATGGTGTTATTCACGCACTCGGAAACTCACTGTACAAAGCGAAAAAAATAGAACCGCTATCGTTAATTCGACGCCGTTTCGCGTAAAATTTCCAACGCGCGTAACTTTCTCAATTTTCATCGGAATTGAAATCCGTAAAAACCTATCTTGACCGATTTTTCACAAGGAATCCAATGGTATTATTCACGCACTCAGAAACTCACTGTACAAAGCGAAAAAACAGAACCGCTATCGTTAATTCGACGCCGTTTCGCGTAAAATTTCCAACGCGCGTAACTCTCTCAATTTTCATCGGAATTGAAATCCGTAAAAACCTATCTTGACCGATTTTTCGCAAGGAATCCAATGGTGTTACTCATGCAAACTAAAACTTAATGTATAGAACACACCAATGAAGAAAAGACAGAACTGAACATGGTTTCAAAACAACCAAAATTCCACATAAAAACATGTCAAAATGCAAACAGTGGGAGGATCACAACATACACATTAAGGACTACATATTTACCTCAAGAATTGTTCAATATGATGCATGTATGTGGACAACCAAGGAAAGCATGATTCAAAGAATTCAAGTTATGAATTTTACCTCTTTTTTGGAGATTTTGGGCAACCTTCCAAGTGCTTTGTTCCAGAAATGATTTGATGCTTTGGACAACCTCAAATGACCTCTTAGAAGCTTTTAGGATGGTTGGAATTGGTTGGAAACCTCTGGAGCAAGTTTGTGCACTTTCTCGCGAAATGGTCAAAAACGGCCAAAATGCCAACTCTCTCAAATGGTGTTCCAGATGTGTGGCACCATTTGGGATAGTTCAAGGATGATATTTAGAGTGTGTTTGAGGTTTTATCTGGTTTGGAAAGTGACTGAATCAAGACATGGCTTGAAAAATGCAAAAAAGTGCCATTTTGAGGTTTTGAGAGGTGACTTTGTGATGTTGTGATTACAGGTCACTTTTGATGGTTTACACAGCTTACATATGATATATATGAGGTGTGTGTGTGTGATTAGTTTGAGTGGAATTGCTCTCTAGCTCAAAAACTCAGAATTTCCTTACTAATGAAGGCATTTTGGAGTGAAAGAGAGAATTTGAGGAAAGCATTTGTTTGATGGCTTTGGTGTACTCAAACTGAGCACAAATGAGCTCTATTTATAGTAGAGCAAGTTTGTTTTGGGATCCACAGTGAATGGTGGCTGCAGCAGGTGTTTGTTCCATGTTGGCCAATGGAAATTCAAGTCTCCTCTAGCCATTGACTAGAGGTTAGGGCACAGGCTGCTGGTTCCCTTGGTCTTGGATAAGTCTTGACTGATTTCAGATGAGAATGGCTCAGTACATGCCACCTCTAAGCATCCATTAAATGCTCCAAACCAAAATTGGAGTTTTGTCCCTCTTTTAGGGATTTCTAGGCTTTGACATGCTTTTCTTTGTTCCTTGGACTTGGGAGGTTCATGGATCAGATCATCCCACTTGGATTTGATCCTTAGATGTGTCCAAACTGATGACAAGGCTTGAAAATTTGTGTGGCACAAAAAATGTGCAAATCTGCCTTGAAAAATTCAGCTTCAGCAAGCCATTTTGTAAGATCCATAACTCCCTACTCGAGTATGCTATATAGACGTTCTAGGACTTTTCGGAAAGCTTAGATGACGTAATTCAACTTTGATGTTTAACATTAGACATGGTTCAACTTGGATCATGGAGAAAAACAGCCTTGAAGTTGGGACATTGTGCTGAAAAATGTCAATTTTAACTTTTTAGCCATTTTGATCCAAGCATAACTCAAAATCCTTAATGAATTGGACTTAGGTCTAGTTGAAGTTTTTGTAGAGGGTAATGAGGGCTACAAATCAAGCTTTGGATGGGGAAAAATGTCTTTGTGGTTTAGGAGTTATGATCCTCCAAAGTTGGTACCCTTGCCACTTTTTTTCATAACTTAGAAAAATTTCTAAGTTTTTATGGTTACCCCTTTTACAAGTTATCCCACTTTCTTTGATTTTTCTTGATGAATGATGATTCCAATCACACATTAACATCATTTTAGGGTTAAAAAACCATTTTTATGAAAAATCTCAAAAAGTCAAAGTTTGACTTTTGTGCACAGTTGACTTTTTATCAGATGAATTCCAAACCGTGCGATTCTTCAGGAAATCATGTCCTTGACCTAAATCAAAATTGATGGACATATTCCATGGGTGTTATAGGGTGTATTTAATCGTGTCCCACGGCTTGGGAGTATGTCCTGGTCAAAAGTCAAAGCTACATTTGACTTTTCCCGCGAAACCCTAACTGTGGTTCAGATGAAACTGAAACTTGTTGCTCAAGCTTCTTGGGTCAATCCATTGTTGCAAATGGATCAACGTGGTATGTTGGAGACCCTCAAATCATGTCTTGAGGTCTTGGCTCATGATTTGTCCCAAAAGTCAACTTAGGGGTGAATTAGGTCAAGAAACCCTAATTCCTGATTTTTTATGTATGCATCCCCTGAGGCTAAATTGACTTGATGATGGGGTTTATGATGTTTCATGGAGCATTTTAGGTTATGCTTTGAAGCATTGGCTCATGCCCAGAGGAAAATTTCCATCTGGAGGCCCTAGTCGACCAAACCCTAATTTGGTGACACTGGCGATCCTGAGGCTTGATCCACCTAGAAGGGAGCAAACTTGTGATTAATACTTGAAGTGGGAGTCCTCTTGATCCATTACGGATATTTGAAAGGCTAGACAAGTTAAAGATCATGTCATTCCTTGATTGATCCTTTGTCTAAGAGCTCTGCGAGGGCTTGAAACCCTAAATCCTGTTTGTAGTGAATGTTTACCCACCTTTGGGGAGACTAATGAGGTACAAAGGTACATCCATATTATGCTGATGATTTGCACAATGATGGGAAATCTTAGTGGTCAAAATTTGGGGTATGACAGATGCCCCTATTTAATCTTCTTGGACCCGAAGGTGTGAATGGCGAAGGTATTCGGGCATTCGGGGTGCAAGAGGATTAAATATCGGAATACCCGAAATTTTGATGGTGGTTATGAATGGTAGCTTACGCATTCATCTTCTTTAGCTAAGCGAAGATGCTTAGAAAAGGTAAACTTCCCCTCAATCCTGGTCTTCAGCTAAGGAGCTGGCCTCCGTTTTTTTTTTGAAATAAACTTCCCCTCGATCCTGGTTTCCTACCAAGGATCTGGTCTCGGTTTCTGATATAAACTTCCCCTCGATCCTGGTTTCCTACCAAGGAACTGGTCTTAGTTGTTGAAATAAACTTCCCCTCGATCCTGGTTTCCTACCAAGGAACTGGTCTCAGTTTCTTTTGTCAATAAACTTTCTTGACAAGGAACGCTATTAGTAGCGGTTTTCCTCAAACTTCTCGCCGAATTTTTCTGGGGAGATGTCATTTGAGTGGGAAAAGATTTGATGTCAGACTTGCTGGGGAACCCATTCGTCTGAATTGTAGAGGTACACAAACTTCTCTATTTTGGAGACGCCATTTGTCGATTCTACTGGGGAAAGTGAGTCTCTTGAGAGACTGTTTTCGTTTGGGGGCTTACATCATACTTTTCTCGGGATCTTTTCGGAGAAACGCCATATGATGGGATCCAATTTTGAGGTGCCGATGACCTTTTCATCAGTGGTTTTTTCGGAGAAAAACTGTCGTACCGCCGAATCTCTGATTAAGAGGCTTTCTCTGGGGATTTTCCTTAATCCGGGAAAGCAAGGATATCGTCTTCGATGGCGAAGAGCGACATTTGTTGAAAGTTCTCTCTGGCTTTTCAGAGGTTCAAGTTATCAAAGTGGTCGAGGACCGTCTCTAATCCAGAGATAAACTGGAGGAGAGATTGCTTAGATGATTCACTTTCTAACGAGGAAAGGTCTGACAACTCGATTGAGAGGACTTATCACTAGGGGATAAGAACGACTAGAGTGATAGTGATGCAATATGAATGTGAATGCAAATCAATAATGCATGATATATGTGTGTATATGCGGACAAAACTGACGCAACATACCAACTAAAAGATGAACATGACTGGATACTCGGCCATCGCGGGGCGTGTAGAAATATCGCTGGTTCAAGATAGCAATTCTGCCTTGCTTAGGAGAAACGGTCCCTGTTGGGGGTGACGCTGGTCGGGCTTAGGAGATGAGAACTCGGCCGAAGATGTCAGATGGAACATGGTCTCTGACATTATTGATCCTTCATTCAAGCGTACTGGTTTAGAAGAAGTACTTTGATTCTGCACTTTGAGGTTCGAACACCTTTGGAGACGCGATTGATGTTCTTTCGATGTTCAACAGTCAAAAGAAATTGCCATCTTTATTAAAAAGCAGAAAAAGTTTTAACAAGTAAATTCATTTTTGTTTTATTTCAAGAATCGTTAATCATGTTAACAACGTCGTTCTGTAAAGCTAAAGCAAATAAGAATTACAAACAAAAGCACAAGGGCTCAAATTTTATTGATAAGATGGAAATCAGCCAAACGCGTGATTCCAAAGAGTATTTACAAAGTTTGAAAATGGTAATTTACAGGGAAAAGGGCTACGTTGAAACATAACGACCACTATCCTTATACCAACTTTGAATTCGGGACATCCTGAGCTTCTGTCGAAGATGACCTTGACTGGAGTTTTCCTCCGATGGATGTTGTAACTGCTGCTGAGGGACTTGCCTCTGTTGAACATACTTACTTGCCATTATCCCTAATTTTTGCCTGGATTGTACTTTGAGATTTCCAATCCACCGGGATGATTTTTTATCATGTCTCTAATTTTTGCCTGGACCGCCCTTTCGGGTTTTCAATCCACCGAGACGTTCTTTTTTTTAGGCGAAGTATTTCTTGACTACATCAACATTCATGGGGTAGGCAAATTCCTCTCCGTCCATGGTTGCAAGTCTCAAGGCGCCGCCTGAGAAAGCTTTTGTGACCACATAGGGGCCATCATAATTCGGAGTCCACTTGCCCCGGGAATCAGTGAGAAAAGATTGTATCTTCTTGAGCACGAGGTCTCCTTTTCTGAAGATACGAGGTCGGACCTTTTTGTCGAACGCCCTTTTCATTCTTTGCTGATACAACTGACCGTGGCATAATGCTGTGATTCGCTTCTCTTTGATCAGGTTCAGTTCGTCGTGTCGACTTTGACACCATTCAGTTTCTGAAAGCTTAGCTTCCATCAATACCCGGATTGATGGGGTCTCTACTTCTATGGGGAGCACTGCTTCCATGCCATACACTAGAGAGAAAGAGGTATCCCCAATTCCGTTTTCGTAATGATTGACAACTCCGTCAAAGATAAGTCCCCACTGGGAACCTGGTTTTGGCCCTTCACTGGGTAGCGGTTCATCGCAGTCTTTCATTTTTAGATACATGACATCTTCGTCTGAGAAGTCAAACCCGACTGATTCTTGATTGTCAATCGGTTGATGAGCCAAATGATCGGCTAAAATACTTCCTTTAACGGCTTTCTGAGCGTGGTACTCTATGTCATATTCTGATAACAGCATCTGCCAACGGGCAATTCTTTCTGTGAGAGCAGGCTTTTCGAAAACGTACTTGATTGGATCCATTTTGGAGACCAACCAAGTAGTATGACGAATCATGTATTGGCATAGACGTTTGGCTGCCCAAGCCAAAGCACAGCAAGTTTTCTCAAGCATCGTGTACCGAGTCTTGCAGTCGGTGAATTTCTTGCTTAGATAGTAAATGGCAGACTCTTTCCTTTTAGTTTCGTCTTGTTGGCCAAGTACACATCCCATCGAGTCCTCTAGGACTGTGAGGTAAATAATCAGTGGTCTTCCTTCCACTGGAGGCGATAGAATCGGAGGATTCAACAGATATTCCTTAATACTGTCAAAGGCGGTTTGGCAATCTTCTGACCAAACGCAATCCTGGTTCCTTTTGAGTAACTTGAAGATCGACGCGCATGTCGCGGTCATGAGGAATATGAATCTGGAGATGTAGTTCAAACGTCCCAGGAATCCTCTGACTTGTTTTTCAGTTTTCGGAGAAGGCATTTCTTGAATGGCCTTGACCTTGTCAGGATCAACCCCAATTCCTTTCTGGCTGACGATGAACCCTAGTAGTTTCCCTGAACGGACACCGAAGGTGCACTTGTTGGGATTCAAGCGGAGCTTGAATTTTCTTAGACGTTCGAACAATTTTGACAGATGTTCAACGTGCTCACTCTCTGTTTTTGATTTTGCAATCATATCATCGACATACACTTCGATTTCCCTGTGTGTCATGTCATGAAATAGAGTAGTCATGGCCCTTTGATAGGTTGCCCCGGCGTTCTTCAGACCGAACGACATTACCTTGTAACAAAAGGTGCCTCATGGGGTAATGAACGAAGTTTTCTCCATGTCTTTCGGCGCCATTTTGATCTGGTTATAGCCCGAGAATCCATCCATGAAGGAGAAAACTTTGAACTTTGCTGTACTGTCAACCAGCATGTCAATGTGTGGTAAAGGAAAGTCGTCCTTTGGACTTGCCTTATTCAAATCTCTGTAATCAACACACATTCTGACCTTTCCGTCCTTTTTGGGAACGGGTACGATGTTGGCTAACCATTGAGGATATTCTGATGTGGCGAGGAAACCCGCGTCAATCTATTTCTGTACCTCCTCCTTGATTTTGATGGCCATGTCCGGGTGAGTCCGTCTTAACCTTTGCTTTACGGGCGGACATTCCGATCTTAATGGTAAGTGATGTTCCACGATGCTGGTATCCAACCCTGGCATATCCTGATAGGACCAAGCGAATACATCGGGGAATTCTTTGAGAAGCTTTATCAAACTTTCTTTGACAATTGGACTGAGCAGTGCCCCAATCCTGATTTCTTTTCTCTCTTGCTCTGAATCCAAGTTTACAGTTTCCAACGGTTCTTTATGAGGTTCAATGAACCTTTCCTCTTGTCTGAGCAGTCGGGAGATCTCTTCTGGGATTTCGTTGTCAACTTCTTCTTCAGCCTCGAATACCGAGAATTCAAAGTTAGGAGAAGGCATCGGATCGTATGTTTCAACCGGGTTTAAAACAAGCAATCTGCATGACGTGATGATTCGTGTTTAGAATAGATAGAGAAAATGCAAGTGTGTGCAGTGTATTTATTTTACTGCTTATTTTTATTTTCGAATTGTTTTTTAGGATTACCATTTTCTGAAAAAGCAAAAAGAGAAAACAGCAAATAATGCGGAAATTACAGAACGACGTTATTTTATTAATGAACAAGTCGACTCTTGAAACTACAGCCCTATAAAACAAAACTCTGTCGCTTCGGGCAAAGCGAAGAGGGAAATTTACAGAAAGCGAGCCCTATCAAAACATCCGTTTCACCTAGGCAGGGTGAAAGGTTAAAGATGGCAATTACTTTGACTGGTGAACGGCCTTCGGGACATCGACAGCAACCCATTGGCGGCGAACTCCTCGGTGAATCACAAAGTCTGGCACCTTCCTTGATTTGTCTTCAGAAATGACGCTGATTTCTGGTGGAGCAGGATCATTGGAATCTGTTTCCCAAGCAGAGTTGTCGTAGGAGGATTCCTCTGTTGTATTTTGCATAGCATTTGTGCTCTCAGTTGTATCTCCCCATCCAGTTGGCTGGATATCTTCGAGCCTGATACGAGAGCTTTCGGGAGCAGTGTACTTGACCATATAGTCGTATTTTCCACTTGGTTGTCCCAAGGTGTCCCACACTTCTCTAGAACTGGAGGAGTCATCTCTCTCGATGATGTTGACCTCGGGAAAAGCATAGTTGATGAATTCTAGTCCTGCAAACGTTGCGAATTCATCTTCATGTTGAGTAGTTTCTGAATGACTTGAGTGTTGATCCCATGACATGGTGGGGATACAGGTATTCTGTTCAATGACGCTCAGCTGAGTTTCATTGTTCGGCTGACTTTCTTGCCCCAAGTCTCCTGGGTAAGGCTGCCACATTGGCAGACCATCCATTGGACCATAGTAGGTGTAGTCAAAATTATCTTTCATCGGAGTGTCTTCCTCTAATGACTTTGGCGGAGCGCGGCATCCTTCCGGATCATAATCCCCGTAGATCATTTTGACGTCTGATCTTGGTATAAATCTCGGACTTTCTGTAGGAAAGCAAAAAGGCATAGGCACCTCTTCTTGAGACATATAACTGTCCTCGTTGAGATAGGACTTCCATTCTTCATCTGTGTCAGAGGGATCTTCCTCATTGATAGCATGTACTGCTTGAGACACTGGGTGAAGGAAACCTCCACTGTGGAAGAAGTTTTGAAAGGGGTGAATATTTTCATCGCTGGCAGCTGTCTGGGTACAGGTTGCAGAAAAACCAAGACCCTTCTTTGTTTTATTGTCAGTGGGAATGACAAGCTGTCCCCATCCGGTTGTATTGGTACTCTCGACCGCTTTGATAACATCGTTGTATGAGGAAATTGAGGTTCCTCCTTTGAAATGATTGTCCTTGCTCACCGACAGTGCTTGGAACTGAGTTCCAATAACCTCCTCAGGTTCCACACAAGCAGATGATGATAGGTTACTCACATACAAGGCTTGTTCCCCATAAATTGTGACAAGTTGATCGTTCTTGACGAACTTTAGCTTTTGGTGGAGGGTCGAAGTGACCGCTCCAGCCTGATGTATCTAAGGTCTTCCTAATAAACAACTGTACGTTGCCCGGATGTCCATGACCTGGAAAGTGACTTGGAAAGTGTGAGGACCAATAGTTATGGGAAGATCAACTTCGCCGATAACCATTTTTCTGGATCCGTCGAATGCTTTGACGACGACCTCGCTGGTTCTCATCGGAGGGCCCTTGAATGATAATTGCATTAATGTGGACTTCGACATAACATTCAGGGCTGACCCTGTGTCTACCAGTACGCTGGCTAAAGCATCGTCCTGGCAGTTAACTGTGATATTGAGTGCCATGTTATGACGGCGACCCCCTTCGGGTAATTCATCATCACTAAATCCCAAATTGTTGCAGGAAGTGATGTTAGAGACAATGCTATCGAATTGTCTGATTGTTACATCCTGTTCCACAAAGGCTTGCTCCAAGACTTTCTGTAGAGCCTCCCTATGCGCTTCTGAACTGAGTAACAGTGATAATACCGAGATCTTTGAAGGAGTCTGTAACAGCTGATCAACAATGTTATATTCACTCCTTTGGATGAGCTTCAGCATCTCATCATTGTTTTTTAAAAGGTCGGGATTACTGGATTGACCGACTGATAGATTGGGAGCTTCTGTCTGAAGTTCCTTTTCTTTGTTAACTTCCCCAACCCCTCGGTTGAAGATTCTACCACTCCGTGTTACACGACTGATGTCTGCAATATTCACGACGGAGGGTAATGGAATTTCCTTTTCATTTTCAAATGTCGTTGCACCGTATTTGTAAGGGATAGCCTTAGTTGACTCATACGGTAGTGGTCCCGGTAGATAGATGACTATGGGAACCTTCTGATTTTTCTGACCATCATAAGTAATCTCGATCCGTTCCTGGTTGGGAGCTCTAGATTCGTCAAGTAGAGGGATGATGGCAAAAACATCCCTGGTATGGTGACGACCAGAGATTGTGACAACATCCTCAACTTGCTCGGCAAGGTAATTCGGCGTCTAGTTGATGGGTCCAGAACCCGGATATGGGCGAATCTCTCCACGATCCACCTGATCCTGAAGAGCTGCTCTCACAAGGTAACACCCTTGGTTACTTTCCGAACAGACGCTACAACTGTCGTAATTGTGTAGTGGCACCTGGCCACGCCCACTTTGAATACAATGTAACCTTACTAGGTTAGCTTCCACTGATCGGACATCCTGACTTTGACGCCGAGTAGGATTCCTGTTACTGATACTAATTTGCTGAGTATCTTCATCCATGTAGATTGGCATCCACCAATGATTTAACAAGTGCTGAAGTGCCTCCTGGACAAGGGTACAACCTTGATCATTTTCGCAACCTGCTTTACAGCTTTGATAGTCACGTGATATTAAGAATCCGAGTCGGACCTGCTCAGCATGTAACTCTACCAGGTTGGTATTCATCACGCGAATATCGAAGATCTGAACCATGTTGATCTGATAGGAATTCCTATCATGGTAGTCTTGGATCCATCCAAGATCCATCTGACGCTGGAGGGCCTCTTGTATGAAAGAGCATCCCTGTTTGTTTACCGAGCAAGTCAGACAGGAACTGTAATCGTGCCGCGGCAGATTATGATACTGGCTTTGGCTTGAGTGCATTGCCACCAAATTAACATTCATCGCACGGATGTCGTGGTTTTGAATGACGTTGGAATTCGTATAGACCATGTTAACTCCACGAACTCGGTGCTCTTGGATCCATCTGAGATCCATCTGTTCTTGTAGAGCTGATTGCACTACCGAACATCATTGGTTGTCTTTAGAGCAGATATCACACTGGTGATAATTATGAGGTGGCACATGGCCATATCCACTCTGTCTATAATGCATCTTGACCAGATTGGTCTTTAACAAGAGTACATCATGAATTTGATAGACTTTGTTAGTCTCTTTCTCAATCAGATTGACTACAGCTTTCTCATGTTGAGGCAGCGGGTTCGTGAGAACATTGGGATTCGTATCTTTGAAAGATAAGAGCCCGCTCCTAACAAGCTTTTGCACGTCGGACTTGAAATTAAGACAAGTCTCAATGTTATGCCCTGAACCTCCTTGATGATAAGGGCATGTTTGATCCACCTTAAACCAAAAAGGTAGATTTTTTGGTATGGTAAGAGGAGACTTAGTCTGGATGTGCCCCTTAGCCAGTAGTAACGGAAATAATTCTGCGTACAACATGGGTATAGGATCAAACCCTGATGGTCGTGTTGTACGGTTGTTATTGTATGGAGGACGAGCCTGCTGAAGAGGCTGTTGTGTCCTTTGCTGATCAGGTTGGCTCTGCGCAACCTGAGGTTGATACGTAGGAATAGGTGCAGGGCTGGTAGCAGGAGTCACAGCTGCTACTGGCTGATAACGTCTCTTTTGCTTTCCGAGAGAGATATTCCCAATATCTTGCTCTTTTTTCTTAGGGAGAGCACTACCATATTTTTTAGTACCGCTCGTCGATCCAGTGTCTTTTACCAAACATCCTTCTCGGACGGCTTCCTCAAGACGTACGCCCATGCCGACCATCTCGGTGAAATCACTGGGCGCACTGGCAACCATTCGGTCATAGTAAAATGAGCTTAAGGTCTTTAAGAAGATCTTTGTCATCTCTTTTTCCTCAAGAGGTGGACAAATTTGAGCGGCAATTTCACGCCACCTTTGAGCATACTCCTTAAAGGTTTCCTTGTCCTTTTGCGACATCGATCTGAGTTGATCTCTGTCGGGTGCCATGTCCAAATTGTATTTGTATTGTTGGACGAAGGCAGTACCAAGATCTCTGAAAGTGCTGATCGTGGCACGGTTTAAACCCATGTACCATTTTAATGCGGCACCGGTTAGACTATCCTGGAAGTAGTGAATCAGTAGGTCCTGATTCTCCGTCTGAGCTGACATCCGCCGAGCGTACATCACCAGATGGCTTTGAGGGCAAGAGTTACCCTTGTACTTTTCAAAGTCGGGCACTTGAAATTTGTGCGGGACTTTCACATTGGGGACCAAGCAGAGGTCTGCGACGTCCTTTCTGAATAGATCCTGACCGCGAATGGCTTGTAGTTCCTTCTGCATTTCCAGGAACTGTTCCTGGAATTCATCCATTCTGTCAAACATAGTTTCCCTTTTACCAGCAGGTATTGGTGGAATCTGTCCTTCCGGGACAGTGTGCACCACAGGGGGTGGTACCGTGACTACGGTAGTGAATCTTGGCATTTCCCAAAGTTTGTAACCTTCAGGAGTCTTCAGTATGCCCCTGGCATCTTCGCTTTCCCGAAGTTTGTAACCTTCAGGCCCAGCGGCTTCTGTTGTGATTCCCTGATCTTCAGTGATCGGCGGAACATATCCTCCCGGGATATAGTTAACAGGCATGCCCCAAGAGCGATCTTTCGGTATCTGATACCTAGGATCTTTCTTCTCCACTATGGGGGTTGAGGTGATCTCTGAGATCACAGTTCGTTGTAGCTGAGCTTCTGCCATGGCTTGCATGTCGTTACGAAGCTTTCTCATATCTTCTCTTAGAGCGTCGATCTCTTCTTTCAACTCTCTGTTTTCTTCCTCAAGATCATCCATCTTTTTCTGACGATTAGCCCGAGTATTGTACGAATGAGACAGTTTGACTCTAGAACCGAGACACAAACGTGAGATTCGTAGGGAAGAAGAGTACGCGATGTGAGAATGATGAATGCAATGATTATATTAATTATTTTTTGGTTTAATCAAAATAAACTTCGACAATTAGATTACAAATATCAAACAGTATGGAAACCCCTTTTTATTGAAATTCAAAGAATTACAGAAATGGAAATACAGTAAATTACAAAGTGCAGAAACAGAAACCTAAGCTAAAGGGTCCCGAGTCCTCTCTGAAGAGAAGTCAGGTGCTGATTCTGATATCTTCCTTTTCTTTGACCGGGGCTCTTGGGCCGTTGTCGGGTTATCATTCCTTTGCCAAGTGAAAGGAGTGAGCAAATTCCTTTGGTCATCTTGATTCTCCATAGCATGTTGCTCCAAAATTTCAATCAGAGCATCTTTCTCTTTCAGTAATTGCTGTATTTTGATGCACTTTACGTCGAGGGTGCGGTACTTGTTCTTCCAAGACCTCCTCTCATTTTGAACTTTGTTGAGAGTAACCTGAAGCTTTTCAGTTTCCGTCATGAAGTACATGACAGACTCCCTCGGCGGAAGAATTCTGTAACGAGGATAAGACATCTTTAGCTTGAGAGCTCTAGTTTGTACCCAGTGGAGATAAGGCTCCACCGAGACACAGTCCGGTTTTCCCAGAGACTCTCGTCCTTTCTTATGAACGTGTTTCCAAGCGTGCACTATTTCCATCTTTAGTGCTCTGTCACTTTCTCCTTCCTTGAAGAAAAGACCTTCCAGATGAGTGTTGCGCGGAACAAGCCTCATCGGGTATCCAAATTGACACGAACCAATACCGGGTGATAGTTGATTCCTCCTTTAGTTCCTATGAGGGGTACGTTGGGGAAGTTTCCACAACGATCAATGATTCTGATTCCATCATAGATCCTTTTACACCAATCTATATCAGAGTTTGTGAGAGACATGATCTTCTGCGACCAACGTAAGACACTCTTGCAATCCCAAAAAGCAGCAGACTTGGGCAAGTGAAAGATAAACCATTTATAAAGCAGAGGTACACAGCATGTGATCTCCCCTCCGCTATACAAATTCCCCAAGTGTACATAATGATACGCATCTGCGAGCAAAGTCGGCACAGGGTTTCCAATGAGAAAAACCTTAATAGCGTTGATATCGACGAAGTTATTGATGTTGGGAAACAAAAATAATCCGTAGGTGAGTAAAACAAAGATGCTTTCAAAAGCAGTGATGTTCCCTATATTGGCAAAATACAGGGCTTTCTTTGTCAAGAACTGGGCCGACAAACCTTGGATACCACCCTTAGTAGTCATGTGAGTCCTGACCTCAGACTCGTCCAAATGAATTGCTCTTGCAATGATCTGATTCTTTGGAATTTTTCCAGTCCAGAAAATGGAGCTCGATCTGTAATGTGTAGATCAATCAGATGAGAATACTCCTCCAGCGTTGGTGATAGCTGGTAATCCAGGAATGTGAAACAGTGATAAACAGGATCGTAGAATTGAATGAGCGCATCCATGATCCCCTCAATCACATGGACTCTTAACAGCGGTAGCAGACCTCCGTGTTTGGCTCTGAAAGCCTTAGGGTTAGTGATCATCCTTGCTAACCTTCTCAAATCCTCTAGTTTTGGAACCTTGAAGGTGTACGTATGAGTTCTCCTTCTACCGAAATCCATTAGCGTAATCCTTTTCTCTGATATTTGCAATCACAGTCTTAGTTTAATTTGAAAAATAGAGAGACTAAAAGAGAAAGTTTTTTGAATGTTTTAATGTTTTATTAAATGAATGCTTGAATGCAGCACACAAAAACATAGAAAAAACATGGGGTCAAAGGGTCGTTGTCATGAAGTCAAGGCTCTACCCATCCCCAAAGGTTTATACTAGGGTGATTTTTGTACCTGTACTCATTATCATCAGCTCCTCCCAGGAAAGCAAAACAACAAGCAGATCGCCAGTGAGTTGTAGTGCAATCTTAGAGTAAGTGCCATTCACTGAGAATAGATCACCAGCCTCAAATGAGGGTAGTATCGCGTAACAACTATTTTCGATAGTTTCCGCACTACGAAAGGGTTTGGCTCCTCAGCTTCTCAGACTTAACAACCGGCCCATTGGCTAGAAGAGTGAATGGGTTGCGTTGGTCAGCCTCCACTGAGGTTGATGGTCGACCCTGTCGCCATCACTTATCTTAAGTGTATACTCATTCTTTCCACATACGGCATCACCCGCATTTCCATTAGCAGAAAAATAAACACATATAGCAATTAGGAAAAGCAGTATATATATTTGTCCTAATCATTTTAGACTTATAAAGCTAAGAATCCTAAGTTCCTGACAGAAATGGCTCCCCGGCTGAGTTACCACTCTGTAGTTTCTGCACAAGGAAAACAGAAAGAAAGAAAGAAGCGCCCCACGGTGGGCGCCATTTTTCTGTAGCGAGCGATTTTGGACGCGGTTCTTAAGCACTGGTCGCTCTCTGCGGTTGAGCTTAAACTACAGGTCGATTCATTTTTTATCCTATTATGAGCTGAATAAGGAAGGGAAATAGATGTCTCCAATTAACCCTGCTTGTATACTGAGTTTAAACAGCGGTCTGTTAGGTTACGAATGCTATCAATGTGGGGGGCCTTTGTACTGGTTATTTGTATTTGCGCCAGTATGGTTTTCTTTCTTTCTAGGACTTTCTAGCGGGGAACAAGGATTAGGATGTTAGGACTGATGCTTTTTGATAGGTATGTGAGAGTATGGGATTTGGGTTTTTTGTTGATTATGCTCGCTAAGATCTTTTCTTTCGATCTTATGCCTACGTATTCCCGTTTACCGAAACAGGGAAATCAGAGCGTTTGTAGTTCCTCCTATTCTATGGGAGGAAATGGGTGTTTTTGGTGTCTTGTTCAAAGCCCAAGACGTGAAGCGAAAGGTGGTTTGTATCTTGTTCAAAGCCCAAGATGTGAAGCTGAAGGTGATTTATATCTTGTTCAAAGCCCAAGATGTGAAGCTGAAAAGTCCATTTGTGTCTTGTTCAAAGCCCAAGACGTGAAGCTGAAGGACCTCGGCTTTAGAGAGAATTTGTCATCTCTAAAGAAGGGTTTGTCTGTCACAACTGTTGGGTGACTGGTTATAAAGGAGGATTACTTTAACCGGGATACGCGGATCCTAGCAATGCCATAATTTCCTTTAAAGGGGATTTTAACCCGAAGGAGAAGACTTTAACTCAGTGTAGAGCAATGTTATCTTTCCTTAGGAATTTATCATGCTAAAAGAGGGACAGTGGCATGGATGTAGATGATCCAGAGGCTTGTCGCTTACAGCGATTAGATGAAGGGGGAAAGAGTTGTTGATGTTTGTATACTGTGAACGAGGCACAGCTTTGATGCTAAAAGGTTGATTGGATCAACCAGTGGTTTTCTTATACAAAGCCTAAGAGGAGGCTATTGGCCCAACAAGAGGGAGTTTTTATGTGTCTCGTACGAAGCCCGAGAGAGAGGCTAAAAGGGTTGACTCAACAGGAGAATCTTTTATACTCAACAAGAGAGTGTTTTTTGTATCTCATACGAAGCCCGAGATGGAGCCTACAAGGTTTGACTCAACAAGAGAGTCTTTGTATCTCGTACAAAGCCCGAGATGGAGGCTGTTGTTTATTTGGGTCAATAAGAACCTTTTTGTATCTCGTATAAAGCCCGAGATGGAGGCGAAAGGGGTAATTGACTCAACGAGGGAGCCTTTTATATGTCTCGTACAAAGCCCGAGAGAGGCTAAACATTGTTTGACTCCGCTGGGGAGAATTTTGGTATCTCGTACGAAGCCCGAGATGGAGGCTAAACGTTTGCTTCGCTGGGAAGAATCATTGAACAAAGCCCAAGAGGAGGCTATGGTAACTGTTTCAGTTAAGTGACAGGTCCAATATACTGATTTTAAAAGAGAAAATCAGTTCTTATATGAGCAACACTATACTCAGGGATTTAATTTGAGGATCAGGGATATTTTCTGTTCTTTAAGGAAGCGGGAAATCCGAAAGGTATTGAGACTGTCCGAGTCTACGGGTTTCCTTCCTATTTAACGAAGGGGTCACTTGAGAATGTCTTTGAGACTCAAGGAGATTAGACTGTCCAAGTTTAGAGTTTTTATCTTTGGTACTGTGCTTTGAGAAACAGTAGTAGACTCTATGAAAGGACTGTTCTATGAGGATGACTAGGTTCTGTTCCTATACCTCTAGGAGGTCGTCGGGACAATTTTTACGAAGCCCAAGAGGAGGCTGGAAACTTTTAAGAAGCCGACGGGTCCTTGTACCAAGCCCAAGAGGAGGCTATCATTCCCGAAGGAAGAGATCATTATACGAAGCCTAAGAGGAGGCTGTGAATACTTCTAAGAAGCCGTAGGGTCATTGTACGAAGCCCAAGAGGAGGTGGGGTTGCTTTTAAGAAACCCGTGGGTCCTTGTACGATGCCCAAGAGGAGGCCGATGCTTTTAGGAAGCCCGTGGGTCCCCAAACCCCGAGAAATTCAAGGCAAGCTATTCACAAGGAATAGGTCAAGTCAGGAAAGTTCGAGAATTTGGAAGAAACTCAAAGATGCCATTCACGGAGAAGACATTCATCTTGGGGAGTAGAGTTTCTTGACAATTCCTAATGAGGACAGCCGAAGAGAAGACTGTATCTGGTGATCCTATTGGGGATCTAGTTGTCTATTTTTATGAATAAACGAAACGGCGTCACCTAGTTCTAGACGTAGTTGCCGGGGAAACTCTAAATATCTATACTATTATTACACAGTTGATATGAGTTTATGAAAGAAGACTTACAGCGAAACAGCCCCACAATACAGTTATATGTATATGAGTTTATGAAAGGAAACTTACAGTGAAACAGCCCCACAATACAATTATATACATATGAAAGCGGTAAATGAAAGCGGGTAAACACTTACTCGGTTGTAGAGCTTCCATGCTGTTTGGTTAGTTGTTCAACAAAGAAAAATTGAAAACAACAGTATATTCAAAATTAAAGGAGAAAGTGCTTTGAAAAGAAATATTTGGGGCTTATAGCTCAAGGAGAGGCCCAGGGTTTTATCAGTGAGCGCACTGTTGAATTTGTACAGAGGGACTTATACAAGTGACTGAGGCCCAAGAAAGGTTTTCTGTACAAAGGGATGGGTCTTACACTCTATTAGAGGCCCAAGTGATTTTTAAGAAAAGAAATGGGTCTTACTACTCGAGGGTAGGCCCAATGGTTAATTTTGAAAAGGGCGACGGTCGCGCCGAGGTTTTGTAAACACTGTGGGACTTATACAAGTGACTGAGGCCCAAAATTTTGGTATTTACAAAGGGATTGGGTCTTACACTCTATTAGAGGCCCAAAGAGTTTAAAGAAAAGAAATGGGGCTTACAACACGAGGGGAGGCCCATAGTCTTTATTTTCAAGATGAATATTCACTTTTAAAATGCTTAAAAACAATTAAAAATGAATTTATTCACAAAAATACCAACTATATTAAATAAATAATATAAATTTGATTTTTTTGTAGAATAAAATATTTTACTATTTTTGTGATTTTTCAGAAAAAGAACCAATAAAAAATAATCAAAATTGAAGGAGTTATTAATTTTCCAAATTATTAAAAAATAATAAGAAAATATAAAAAAGAGGGGTTGGGTCTTACACTCTATTAGAGGCCCAAAGTGTATTTTTGTACAAAAGATGGGGCTTACAACTCAGGGAGAGGCCCAAAATATTTTCAGTTTAAAAATTGCGATCGCGCCGAGATTTTTAACGTATCGGGACTTATACAATAGCTGAGGCCCAAAATTGTTTTGTTAAAAAAAGAGTTGGGTCTTACACTCTAATAGAGGCCCAAGTGTTAAAAAATGAAAAGAAATGGGACTTACAGCTCAAAGAGAAGCCCAGTTTATTTTCGTTTGAAAATGGCGATCGCGCCGAAGTTTTCTTTTAACGCAGAGGGACTTATACAATAAGTGAGGCCCGAATTAGTTTTGGTTAAAAGGGGGTTGGGTCTTACACTCTAATAGAGGCCCAAAAGTTTTGAATGAGTCTTATAGCTCGAGGAGAGGCCCAAGGTTATTTCTTAAAAAGACGACGATCACGCCGTTTGTTTTTTACGGTATCGGGGCTTATACAATGAATGAGGCCCAAAAATGATTTGGTCAAAAAAGGATTGGGTATTACACTCTATTAGAGGCCCAAGTGTTTAAAAAAGATTTGTTAGGGTGAAAATCAAAGAAAACCCCAATTTTATTTTTGAGGCATTTTTTCAAGAAAAATTAAGTAAAAAATGATAAAAATATCAAATAAAATCATTAAATAATGATTAAAGTTTATGAAAAAAAATATTTTATCAACATAAATATTTAAAATCATTTTAGTTTTAAAAATCAAGAAAAAAAAAAAGAAATCATTTTAAAAGCATTTAAAACAATTTAAAACACTATTTTTAAATATATTAAAAATAATACTTTTTTTGTGATTTTTTTGGATTAAAATATTATGGGGTACGAATTGGAAAACGATGATTTTTTGCTATGTGAAAAAAATTGGTTGAGTTTTGAAAATAAAAAGTAAGAAAAATAGGAAAGATATCAAAATATCATCTCCGACATTTTTTTGGGGTAAAAAACGAGTACCGAAACTTTAATTTTCAACACGTTTTTATCAAATTTCAAACACTCATAACTCTCTCAATTTTTATCGGAATCAAAATCCGGAAGTACCTACCTGACCGATTTTTCGCAAGGAATCCGATGGTATTACTCACGCACACGGAAAATCGACGTATAAAACGCAGAAAAAACTGCTATCGATTAAAAAATATCGTTCCGCGCCGAATTTCCAACACGCGTAACTCTCTCGATTTTTATCGGAATCAAAATCCGGAAGTACCTACCTGACCGATTTTTCGCAAGGAATACGATGGTATTACTCACGCACGCGGAAAATCAATGTATAAAACGCAGAAATTAAAAAACAAAAACTGCTATCGATTAAAAACATCGTTCCGCGTTGAATTTCAAACACGCGTAACTCTCTCGATTTTTAACCGAATCAAGATCCGCAAAAGCCTATCCTGACCGATTTTTCGCAAGGAATCTAATGGTATCACACACGCACGCCGAAACTCAACGTACAAAACGCAGCGATAAAAAAACCAGAGCTGCTGTCGTGTAAAAACATCGTTTCGCGTAAAATTTCCAACGCGCGTAACTCTCTCGATTTTTAACCGAATCAAGATCCGCAAGAGCCTATCTTGACCGATTTTTCGCAAGGAATCCAATGGTATTACTCACGCACACGGAAAATTGACGCACAAAACGCAGAAATTAAAAAACAAAAACTGCTATCGTTGTTTTCGACGCCGTTTCGCGTAAAATTTCCAACGCGCGTAACTCTCTCAATTTTCATCGGAATTGAAATCCGTAAAAACCTATCTTGACCGATTTTTTGCAAGGAATCCAATGGTGTTATTTAAGCACTCGGAAACTCACTGTACAAAGCGAAAAAGACAGAACCGCTATCGTTAATTCGACGCCGTTTCGCGTAAAATTTCCAACGCGCGTAACTTTCTCAATTTTCATCGGAATTGAAATCCGTAAAAACCTATCTTGACCGATTTTTCGCAAGGAATCCAATGGTATTATTCACGCACTCGGAAACTCACTGTACAAAGCGAAAAAACAGAACCGCTATCGTTAATTCGACGCCGTTTCGCGTAAAATTTCCAACGCGCGTAACTCTCTCAATTTTCATCGGAATTGAAATCCGTAAAAACCTATCTTGACCGATTTTTCGCAAGGAATCCAATGGTGTTACTCATGCAAACTAAAACTTAATGTATAGAACACACCAATGAAGAAAAGACAGAACTGAACATGGTTTCAAAACAACCAAAATTCCACATAAAAACATGTCAAAATGCAAACAGTGGGAGGATCACAACATACACATTAAGGACTACATATTTACCTCAATAATTATTCAATATGATGCATGTATGTGGACAACCAAGGAAAGCATGATTCAAAGAATTCAAGTTATGAATTTTACCTCTTTTTTGGAGATTTTGGGCAACCTTCCAAGTGCTTTGTTCCAGAAATGATTTGATGCTTTGGACAACCTCAAATGACCTCTTAGAAGCTTTTAGGATGGTTGGAATTGGCTGGAAACCTCTGGAGCAAGTTTGTGCACTTTCTCGCGAAATGGTCAAAAACGGCCAAAATGCCAACTCTCTCAAATGGTGTTCCAGATGTGTGGCACCATTTGGGATAGTTCAAGGATGATATTTAGAGTGTGTTTGAGGTTTTATCTGGTTTGGAAAGTGACTGAATCAAAACATGGCTTGAAAAATGCAAAAAAGTGTCATTTTGAGGTTTTGAGAGGTGACTTTGTGATGTTGTGATTACATGTCACTTTTGATGGTTTACACAGCTTACATATGATATATATGAGGTGTTTGTGTGATTAGTTTGAGTGGAATTGCTCTCTAGCTCAAAAACTCAGAATTTCCTTACTAATGAAGGCATTTTGGAGTGAAAGAGAGAATTTGAGGAAAGCATCTGTTTGATGGCTTTGGTATACTCAAACTGAGCACAAATGAGCTCTATTTATAGTGGAGCAAGTTTGTTTTGGGATCCACAGTGAATGGTGGCTGCAGCAGGTGTTTGTTTCATGTTGGCCAATGGAAATCCATGTCTCCTCTAGCCATTGACTAGAGGTTAGGGCACAGGCTGCTGGTTCCCTTGGTCTTGGATAAGTCTTGACTGATTTCAGATGAGAATGGCTCAGTACATGCCACCTCTAAGCATCCATTAAATACTCCAAACCAAAATTGGAGTTTTGTCCCTCTTTTAGGGATTTCTAGGCTTTGGCATGCTTTTCTTTGTTCCTTGGACTTGGGAGGTTCATGGATCAGATCATCCCACTTGGATTTGATCCTTAGATGTGTCCAAACTGATGACAAGGCTTGAAAATTCGTGTCGCACAAAAAATGTGCAAATCTGCCTTGAAAAATTCAGCTTCAGCAAGCCATTTTGTAAGATCCATAACTCCCTGCTCGAGTATGCTATATGGATATTCTAGGACTTTTCGGAAAGCTTAGATGACGTACTTCAACTTTGATGTTTAACATTAGACCTGGTTCAACTTGGATCATGGAGAAAAACAGCCTTGAAGTTGGGACATTGTGCTGAAAAATGTCAATTTTAACTTTTTAGCCATTTTGATCCAAGCATAACTCAAAATCCTTAATGAATTGGACTTAGGTCTAGTTGAAGTTTTTGTAGAGGGTAATGAGGGCTACAAATCAAGCTTTGGATGGGGAAAAATGGATTTGTGGTTTAGGAGTTATGATCCTCCAAAGTTGGTACCCTTGCCACTTTTTTTCATAACTTAGAAAAATTTCTAAGTTTTTATGGTTACCCCTTTTACAAGTTATCCCACTTTATTTGATTTTTCTTGATGAATGATGATTCCAATCACACATTAACATCATTTTAGGGTTAAAAAACCATTTTTATGAAAAATCTCAAAAAGTCAAAGTTTGACTTTTGTGCACAGTTGACTTTTTATCAGATGAATTCCAAACCGTGCAATTCTTCAGGAAATCATGTCCTTGACCTAAATCAAAATTGATGGACATATTCCATGGGTGTTATAGGGTGTATTTAATCATGTCCCACGGCTTGGGAGCATGTCCTGGTCAAAAGTCAAAGCTACAGTTGACTTTTTCCGCGAAACCCTAACTGTGGTTCAGATGAAACTGAAACTTGTTGCTCAAGCTTCTTGGGTCAATCCATTGTTGCAAATGGATCAACGTGGTATGTTGGAGACCCTCAAATCATGTCTTGAGGTCTTGGCTCATGATTTGTCCCAAAAGTCAACTTAGGGGTGAATTAGGTCAAGAAACCCTAATTCCTGATTTTTTATGTATGCATCCCCTGAGGCTAAATTGACTTGATGATGGGGTTTATGATGTTTCATGGAGCATTTTAGGTTATGCTTTGAAGCATTGGCTCATGCCCAGAGGAAAATTTCCATCTGGAGGCCCTAGTCGACCAAACCCTAATTTGGTGACACCGACGATCCTGAGGCTTGATCCACCTAGAAGGGAGCAAACTTGTGCTTAATCCTTGAAGTGGGAGTCCTCTTGATCCATTGCGGATATTTGAAAGGCTAGACAAGTTAAAGATCATGTCATTCCTTGATTGATCCTTTGTCTAAGAGCTCTGCGAGGGCTTGAAACCCTAAATCCTGTTTGTAGTGAATGCTTACCCACCTTTGGGGAGACTAATGAGGTACAAAGGTACATCCATATTGTGCTGATGATTTGCACAATGATGGGAAATCTTAGTGGTCAAAATTTGGGGTATGACATACCCCTAACTTCTCTAACTACCAAACTAACACAAAACTCCCAAACAAACATAAATCTCAACTTCCATTTTTTATTCAATCTTAACCATTCTTGACCATTAATCTTATGGTTGACATTAGTGATCCACAACTAATGATTAAATTAATTCCTAACCATTGATAAAACCATTACTTGGATCACAATCCAAGGGTGATTATTTATCTACCAAGTCTATATAAACATGTTATTTCTCATAATTTTGAGCGTTAACCACTTTGAACCATGTGAAATTTTGGATCGAACTCTAGCTCTGTCGAGGGATAACTTTCATGTGTTTCAACAGGAGACAAGCATGAAGTCGAAGATGGTTCGCATGCTAATATCGAAGGGTTACATATTGTAGTCGAAGTCGGTTATAATATGTATTGTCGAAATGTCATGTTGAATTGAGCCTTGAGTTATGAATCCAATTGTTTAGTTAGCTTATAATGTAAGTTAGCTAGTTAGTCTATAAATAGACTAGATCACTCAGGTAGTACGGCCAATTGTGTTATTCACTTGTAATCATTTGTAAACCTTAAATGAGAAAGTGAATAAAAAACAGTTTGCCCAAATCATTCTTCCATCATTCTTCTTTATCCTTTCTCACTAAAATGGCTTAGCTGAGATATTCAAACGAACAATCCTTGAAAGGGTTAGATGCATGTTGGTTAGTGCTGGATTAAAGAAGGTGTTTTGGGCGGAGGCTGTTTTGACAGCAACTCATCTGATAAATAGATGTCCCTCGACTGCCTTGGGAATGAAGACACCTGAAGAAGTTTGGTCGGGTTAACCACCAGACCTCGACAAACTGAGAGTATTTGGTTGTTTAGCCTATGCTCACATTAGGCAAGACAAGGTCAAACCTAGAGCTTTGAGATGCATGTTCCTTGGATATCCTGAGGGAGTCAAAGGTTATAGGTTGTGGTGTCTAGAAACAGGTCACAAAAGATGCATCACAAGTCGTGATGTAGTTTTCAATGAAGTCGAGATGGCGTTCAAGAAAACTGGTGATGTTGATCGAAGTGCAGAAATCTCTGAAGAGGAGCCGGAACATGTAGAGATTCTTGTTGAGGTGGAGCATAGTGATGTTGAAGTGCATAGCCCAGATGAAGTCGAAGAAGAAGAGCAAAATGCTGAAGAGACTGAGGGAACTGTCGATGACTACCTACTGGCAAGAGATAGGTCGAGAAGAGACATCAAGCTACCTCAGAGACTTAGTTATGCAGATCTTATAGCTTTTGTCTTAATCTCTGCAAATAAGGTACTTGAGGAAGAACCTAAAGATTATAAGGAAGTTATGAGGAGTCGAAATAAGACTGAATGGCGAAAATCCATGGATGACGAGATGAAATCTCTTCATGATAATAACACTCGGGAGCTGATTGAGAAACCTGTAGGATTAAGGTTAGTCAGTTGTAAGTGGATTTTCAAGGTCAAGGAAGGAATCAAATGAGTGATGTTGAAGCACTTTAAGGTAAGGTTGGTTGCTAGGGGGTTCACTCAGAAAAAAGGTGCCAACTTCAATGATGTATTCTTTCCTGTTTTAAAGCATATATCGATTAGAATGTTGTTAGCCATGGTGGCAAAGTTTGACCTGGAACTTGAGCAGATGGATGTGAAGATAACTTTTTTGTATGGTGATTTAGACGAAACGATCCTGATGCGTTAACCTGAAGGGTATGCATAAAAGGATAAGGAAGATTATGTGTGAAAGCTGAATAGGTCTTTGTATAGCCTGAAACAATCTCCTCGACAGTGGAACAGGAGATTCGACAAGTTCATGACACACATTGGTTTCACTAGGAGACAGTTTGACCACTGTGTTTACTTCAGATTTCGGCCGAGAAATTCACTTGTTATTTTGTTGCTTTATGTAGATGATATCCTCATAGCTAACAACAATGTTGAGGATGTAATGGAGGTGAAGGTTGAATTTCGTAAGGAGTTCGTAATGAAGGATCTGGGAGCTGCCACTAGGATTTTGGGATTGACATCCAGAGAGATAGAAAGCAGTCGAGATTATGCTTATCTCAAGAGACATACCTACGGAAGGTTCTCGACAAGTTTGGCATGTCGAATTCAAAGCCTGTTTTGACTTCAACAAATCCTCTATTTAAGATTAGTACTACTCAAAGTCCAAGTACTGAAGCAGAAAGAATCTATATGAGTAGCATTCCATATGCTAATATAGTGGGTTCTTTGATGTATGTTATGGTCTGTACGAGGCCAGACATAGCGTATGGAGTGAGCCTTGTAAGCATGTATATGGGCAATCTTAGAAAGGCACACTGGTAAGCTTTAAAGTGAATTCTCAGGTACATAAATGAGTCTCTGAGTCGAGTCTTGATTTATGGTGGAGCCTGTGGTGATGATAGCAAAATCGAAATCGAAGAATTTGTCGACTCTGATTATACAGGTTGTATAGATTCCAGACAATCTATTTCTGGATATGTGTTCACTATGTTCGACATAACAATCAGTTGGAAAATGACACTTTAGAAGGCTGTTGCCTTATCAACCACTGGACCAGAATATATTGCCCTCACAGAAGCTGTGAAAGAAGCATTGTGGCTTGAAGGTTTTGCAAATGAGCTGGAACTTCAAGGTCGAAGTATCACTGTTAAATGTGATAGTCAAAATGCAATACACTTGTTGAAGAACTCAGCCTATCATGAGCGAACCAAGCACATCGATGTGAGGTTGCACTTCGTCAGAGAGATAATCGAGCGTGGTAAAGTCCAGGTGCTAAAGGTTTTGACTGATAACAATGTTGCTGATATGATCACCAAGACATTGTCGAGTTACAAGTTTTTCCATTGTATGCAGTTGATAAAGCAGCATGATGAAAGCTAGTTTATTCCCTGTTGTTTGTAGAGTTAGATCCAAGGTAGAGATTTGTGAAATTTTGGATCGAAATCTAGCTCTGTCGAGGGATAACTTTCATGTGTTTCAATAGGAGACAAGCATGAAGTCGAAGATGGTTCGCATGCTGATGTCGAAGGGTTATATATTGTAGTCGAAGTCAGTTCTAAAATGTATTGTCGAAATGCTATGTCAAATTGGGCCTTGTGTTACGGATCTAATTGTTTAGTTAGCTTGTAATGTAAGTTAGTTAGTTAGTCTATAAATAGGCTAGATCACTCTGGTTGTTGAGTGAGGCCAATTGTGTTATTCACTTGTAATAATTTGTAAACCCTAAATGAGAAAGTGAATAGAAAACAGTTTGCTCAAATCCTTCTTCCATCATTCTTATTTATCCTTTCTTCTTTCTCTCTTTAGAAACCTAATCATTTCATTGTTCACCCAAGAATTTTGTTTCTCAATCTTTATTTGTTGAAAGGTATCGTTTGTGATCACAACAAACCATTTTAACACTTTCTCACCATCTCTCACAGTCTCTCATCATTTTCTTCATTCCTTAACCTTCACCAAAGTTCGTATTCATCCTCATTTTAGAACTTCACATTGAAGTTCTAAGTTTGTAGAACTTTGCCACAATCATTCAACAATAATCAAGTTTCACCAATTCAAGCAAGTTTATCAAGTTTCATCAACAACCATCATCCAAAGTTCATCAATTCAAACTTATTCATCAAGAATCATCTTCTACGTTCATCCATCATAAAAAATAATCATCAAGCTGGAAGTTAATTGGATTAAAGGAGTTTATTCTTGAAGTTTTTCGTATTACACTTCGACACGCCGAATTTCAACACTAGCCAGGGCAAAACTCCCCTCCGTCGATAATTCTTTATCTCTTCCATACTCTTACCATGAATTATTGGATGCTTGATGGTTTATTTAACTTAAGTTACTATTTTGAAACTGCTTATTAGATAATAACTTATTTTGGCATGAAACACATAATTTTGAAAATAATGATTTTTTAATTCTTAACCGTTAATTACATGTGAATATATCATTAGAAGCGGTTTTTCGTCACGATTCTGAATATGCACGGTTACTTTTTCACGAATCATTATAACGAATGTGAATTGATAGATTATTTGCATACTTTGTTTTTCACTTTTTCTCCCGATTCTTCAAAATTCGTGGCTCATTTGCAAAATTTGATCACATATTTGGATTCCTCATGAAAAATCAACTCTGGTGATATATAATTTGCATATTTAATTTTTGATTTAATAATTTTTAATAGATCAAAATTTAAGAATGTGTGCAAAATAAACGAAAAACAAATAAAAAAAATTCAAAATGCACAATCTTGCAACATGTGGCGTTGACATAAAGGACGAAACTGGCTAGAAGACAAAATAGAATAACCTTGGGCCCTCACTTCATGGGCCTGCGCTCAGTTTTATTAGCACACACCATTTTTATTTTTTACCTCCTGACTTGGTTTTCTTATTCACATTTTTTCCAACATTTTTTTTCTAACATCTTAAATAATTATTTTACGCACATGATTCATTAAATAATTTTTTTAATTGGATCAATTTTGGTAGAATTTATTTTCTAATTTTATTTAATTTGATTAATTTCGAATAATTTTAATTAGCTTCTAATTGAGTTAATTGTTAGTTTCCTTTCGATTTTACGGCATATTAAAGATTCAATCTAACCATGATTATTTTTAATTTCATGCCTTGTTATGTTTTTCATAATTCCATATGCTTGGTACTTGATTTTTGCCATTTTTATTATGCTTGCATATTAATCTTGATTTGCACCCTTTAATTCATCAATTGTCATTATTTTGCCTCCTTGAATGCTTTATTCTTGGTTGTATGGTTTGTATGCTTGTATGAATTTTTTAATTCTTGCATTGTTTATGATTTATCCCCCCATTGTGGGTAAAATGTCCCCTACTCCCATGAACATGTAATAGTGTATTATTTATTTTCTTTACGGCTTTCCTTTGCATGCTAATAACCAAGATAAAATCGAAACGATAAAAGCAAATTTTTCAAAAGAATAAAATACACTTGACCCAACGTCAAGTGTTTTTCAAAATCAAATTTAATTGAAAGCACACGAGTGCTTGATCCAACGTTGAGCATCTCATCCATTTCATTCGTATTCTCACCCTTCCATTTCATTTCACCAAATCCAAAATTCAAACTCCAAATAATTGATCAAATCAAAATCATTTTTCAAATAAATTCAAAAAAACATTTTAAAATATGATTAAGATTGTACGTCATGAGCCTTAAGTAGTGGAGAAAGAATGAGAATAGAGCATTCATACCCTCATTCTGAGTGTTTCAAACACAGAACGCTTGGCCTGGTCGTTCAAAGTATTCACCTTTACTCATAGACTTTAGTGCAATTCAAATCAAAACAATATTCTTTTTAAAACCTAAAATAAACCTCAACAACAAGATCCTTCTTGGACCAAACACACTCCTCTTTGGATACTGGTTTCTGAACCAAAACCCTCTCTTTGGGTTAATCATTTCCTAATGGCAAACGTTTCCCTTGCATGTTCGTCTTGTCAGACCTTGTACTTAGACGAACTCTTCTTTCTTCCATTGTTTGTCTTGCCAGACCTCGTGCTTAGACAAGTTATCTTTCCCCTGCATATTTGCCTTGTCAGACCCTGTGCTTAGGCAAATTTCCCTATCTTGCCTTGTTTGTCTTGTCAGACCCCATGCTTAGACAAACCCCTATCTCGTATTTGTTTCTCTTGTCATACCTCGTGCGTAGACAAACAAACCCTTTATAGGTCTTGATCTCTGGATATAGGCTATATCCTACCTTTTGCATTAGCCACACTCTCTAGTTCAGATATACCTACCTTATCCAACAACACCATTATGGCTCAACAATACTTGCACAACACCTTTCTAACTTCACAACTCCTTTGCAATTGAAACTTTTTCTTTTCTCTGTCAATCACCCATTTCTTTTCCTTTTGACACACCCTTAGTTCCACAGACTATGGAGCTTTGATTTCCTCATTGCACTATGAGGATACATAGACACAAGATTGCGAGATCCTGGCGAGCAACCTTCTTTTCAACCTTCCTTCATTTTCACCCTTAGTTCTCAAAACTACGGAGCTCTAATTTCCTCATTGCACTATGAGAATACGTATGCACGTGGGCCCCAATCCTTTGCGAGCACACTAATTATAAACCTTATTTCCCCTTTCACAAGTAACCTTTATATAGTAACACCCATCCGAGCAAAAAACAAGCAAAATGGTTCCCGTCGAGTACGACGGATGTGAGGGGTGCTAATACTTTCCCCTTGGGTTTTATCAATATTTTCCCTTTCCTTTTGGAATAAATAAAGTTCGATAGCGACTCTGTTGTATCATCAAGCGTGTGATGCGCTCGAGTATTTTTTGCGTAGCGACAATCCGAATCAGAAGATACAAAAATGATGGAAAATGATTGAATATGATGAAATGTATTCCATCCGTATCCGCTATATTCCATCATTTTATAGTTAATCCAAACAATGAAACATAAATTTATATAATTTCATGTCATAATATTTTATCTCATCCATCCAAACATACTCTAAATGCATACACAATAAATCTTCACTTTGCCTTCATATTGATAATAATCTCAGTGAGTTCCCCTATCCTATGGATCCACTCGCCTCTAAAGGGATCTCTTATTGATTTCTTAACTTAAGTTATTTAACTTCATCCTATTTGTATACACTTACATAATAGAACAATGACTTAAGCATCCAAGGGAGTTTACGCTTCATATGGAAAATACATAACACGAGTTCACATAACTCAAAAATCACTATTCAAAAGCATTAAACATTGTTCCTCCTCAAGAATACTCTTCTTAAGCTTTGGCACGTTTGGTACACAAACCCTGTCTCTGAACCTCATTACGCCTTTCTCATCAATTCTGAAGTCACCACCCTTATCTTAATTGATTAACACAAGTCAGTCAACCAATACCACATCGATCTTCTGACCATCTATGATCTCTTCAAGAATACCACTTGCAATCTTCAAGATACCCAACTTCATATTATTAGGAGTCTCTTCACATACTAAACTCATGTCTATAATTTGCTTGATCAACTCTTACTCTAAAACCATGAACATTGACATATGCAAAGACTACCTACTCAATCCGTCAGCCACAACATTAGCCTTACCCTAATGGTAACTCAAGGCAAAAACATAGTCTTTTAGAAATTTGAGCTATCTTCTATGCCTTATATTCAATTCCTTCTGATCAAATAATATTTTAAACTCTTGTGGTCACTAAACACCTTAAATTTGGAGCCAAATAGATAATGCCTCCAAATTTTCAACATGAATACCAATGCTACCAACTCAAGATCATGCGTAGGATAATTCCTCTCATGAACTCTCAACTATCTAGAAGCGTAAGACACTACCTAACCATTATGCACCAACACTCCACCTAGACTCATCTTTGAAGTATCACAATACACAACAAAGGATTCACTTGGATTCGGCAAAATCAAAACTGGAGCAGACGTCAATTTCATCTTAAGTTCTTTGAAACTCTTTTCACAATGCACATGCTTGCCCTTTTAGAGTAAACTAAGTCAAAAGAAACACTAGCTTCAGAAAACCTTCAATGAACTTCTTGTAGTAACCATCTAATCCAAGAAATTTCTAATCTCAGTGACAGACTCCATAGTCTCCCATTGCAACACATCATCTATCTTCGATGGATACACAACTATACCACCACTAAAAATCACATGACCGAGGAAACTCACTTCCTTTAACCACAACCCGCACTTGGACAACTTTGCGTACAATTGGTTCACTTTCAATGTCCGTGATACAACTCTCATATGTTCCACATGCTCTTTATTTGACTTTTAATAAATCAAGATGTCATCTATAAACACAACCACGAACTAGCCTAAATACGGATGAAAGATTATATTCATGTATTCCATGAAAATTTCAGGCGCATTAGATACACCTAACGACATTACTGAATAGTCGTAATGACCATACCTCATTCTGAAAGCAGTCTTCAGAATATCTTTCTGCTTGACACGGATATGATGATAACCCAAATGCAAAATGATATTGCTAAACACACATTCACCCAGAAACTGATCCATTAAATCATCAATCCTCGGAGGTGGATACTTGTTCTTGATAATCACCTTATTCAGTTGTCGGTAGTCAACGCACAACCTCACACTATCGTCTTTCTTCTTCACTAGCAACATCGGTGCACCCCACGGAGAAACACTTGGATGAACAAATTTCTTCTCAAGCAGATTTTTTAATTACTTTTTCAATTCACTCAACTCTTAAGCAGACATTCTACCAAGAGCCATCGATGTCGGACTAATGTCGGGTACTAAGTCGATAGTAAACTCAACTTGGTGCTCCTGTGGCAAATCACCAATATCATCTCGAACACTTTCGGAAAGTCACACACCACCGACAACTCACCAATCACAGTTTTACTCTCAGCCTTCATATAAGCTAATATCATAACCACTGTAGCAATATCCTTTACAAACTCATCCACTTGCTTGACCGACACAAACAATTTATCACTTGCATCAAACTTTGGAAATGACACCAATTTATCCAACAACTTGAACTCTTGCAACCAGCGGCATGCTGAACCAACCATCCACGCTTGAAACATCTCAGAGAAGCAGAATCTTTCCCCCGCTTATTTCAATCCTACTCCTACAGACAATGGGTTAGAAAAATAAATGAGGGCCGACAATGTTTCACACACATGTCACGTACTAGAGACTATACAACATTACAAAACCCGGCCAGATGGACCAACCTTTTCTGATCCCACTATGTAACACTCTAAACCCCAACACAGTTAAATCATAGAATAATTCAAGTATTGACAATAATACACACGTTTATGATGTCACTCATCATAAAACAACACCTGTCATCGCATGCTCACCTTCACTTAGGGTATCATCGCAGCAGAAATCATCAAATAAGCATGCTTCATAATAATCATGTCTCATTAAAAATACCTCATTTGAATTAAAACAATGTGATAAAAGTCTCCACTACAGCATCGACTAAAAACGTTAAGAGTATAACATACGACTCTCGATTAGCAAAAACAAAAACTGGATAAAACAATCAAACGTTCCCAACGCCGATGTTACAAGATCAGAGCAAGACTTCCAAAATAACGAGGAACTAAACAAAGTAAATTCAAGAGCTAATTTCCACTTACTGTAGCAAACTCAACTCCTGAGTATCTACAAGATGTCCATGGTGGACAACATCAAATCAAAGGGGGTGAGAAACAACAAACCAATATAAATCGTGTAAAGAATGCTAAGGTAGAGATCACGTCACAAAACACATATTCAGTTACACAGATCAACAACCACAGAGTCTCACACCCTTCACAACAACATGTACACATTCACATCCGATCAACAACATCATGAATAATGAACTACATATGCAATCATGTATGCAAATATACTCCAAAACTGACTCATTATGCATGCAGTACCATTCATGAACACTCATGTTCATCTCGCTCCTGATCCCCACCATAGGACCATAGTACACCAAATTGTTACCATCATCATTGGTAACACTTCATCAATTCCCACCTGAAATTGGCTACTCATTTCTGATCCCCACAATAGGACCAGAGCACACCAAAGGTCTTTACCATCACCATAGGTAACACTTCACTAGTTCCTTACTAGAACTATCTACTCACTCCTGATCCATACCATCGGACCAGAGCACACCAAAATTGGACCAAGTCCATACACCATGATGCACGACTCTCAACAACATGCATTTTCACCAAAAGGTTCACCAAAAGAATCACCAAGTGCATCTCACCATTTATACATATCATTGCTTGTCATGTGCAATAATTAATCATATTACCACGTTAATAAACAACAACAAACAGTAACAACTCAACAATGGTAACATCATAAGCATTCATTCATGTCACTTCACTAAAGTAACAACACATCATCGTATAAACATAAAGATTTCATAACTGATCATACAAATCATGCCAAATATTCTTATAGTAGGTAAATAACTAAAACCCAAACATTTCACTAAGCACTACCATAAGGTAGCTCTGCGCGTTAACTTTTTAACGCTTCGAACTACATCTCATTTGGAGTCACGAAACTCAAGTTACGCTCGAAAATGTTTCACTTTATACCAAATCTAGAGAGCTGCTACGACCGCTCGTAGCACGTGCTACGACCCGTAGCACGTGCTACAACCCATAGCACTCCCCGAGCAAAAAACCCCTATTTTAGGCAGACCTCTGGTACATAATCAGAGGGATGCTACGGCCAGTAGTAGAGCCCAGGAAACCCCAAATTTCTCGTGATTTTGCGTGATTGCTCTTATTTTTCAGTCGTTCATCAGACCCCAAACCCCAAGTTTTGACCTCTAACAGTCCCAACACATACCATACATCATTGTACATGAAAAAATATGAATTTTTATCATCTCTTAACATATAAATAAACAATACATCATTTACCTATGACTAACATGCAATTCATTCAATTCATGTTGTCATACCCCAATTTTGTCCTATCAGTTCATTGCATTACACAGTTCATTTTCATCTGCACTATCATGACCATTGCATTTGTTCACGATCTTTTTTCTTTTTCAAATTATAAGATTATTTTCATATGATTCATGAAGATGAAAGTTAAAAGGTTTTGACTTTTACAATTCACGTTTCACATTTAAGGTCAAAATAATGAAGTTAACTTTTAGCTTTAATCATCTAAATGTTCATTGTATGTTTTATCCTTGTAATTATTTTCCTTCATTTTCTCTTTTAATGATCCTAATGCTTTTTAAAGTGATTTTTATGTTAAAGAGAATAAAGATGTATTTTGCAAGATAGGTAGCATTGTCATAATAAATCATTTAGTCATTTTAGTTATTTTTAGTATATTTTATTAGAAGCATTCTTATTGCATTTTTATTTTTAATCATTGCATTGTTAAAATGGAATAAATCCACTTTTGCATTGCATTCATATAGCATAAAATTAAAGCATATAGTAAAAAGGCTTTTGGAATACTATAGATTTAAGTAGGCATTTCTATATATTTAAATAAAAGCAAGTAGTACATTTTGGTCTTCAAAAATAATAATAAGAATAATTAGTATGTGTTTGTTTATGGTACACACAATATTTTACAGAAAAATAAACTAAGTGCAAAAAAGCTTCATTGTGAAGCTCCTTTTTCATCACCATTTTGATGTCATCTTCATGCCCTATATGCTCTTCATTACCTTGCAAAAAGTCATGAACATACCATAAGCATCACATAACATGAAAACGATCCAGGAGTATCACAATTTATGAAGCATACATTCAACAAGCATTACATACATGAAATGGCAACAAAATGGGACCCCCAAGCACAATTACATAACCATGTATCACACGCATATTACAGCAAATGGTACTAACAAATCAGCAAATTACACTATCATACATTGTACATACATAGCAAAGAGGGCCACATTGATTCATTCTCACCATAGAAAATCAAATACAATTTTGATATTCATTCCAGCAAGCATAAAAAGCATTTCAGCAGCAGAAAATTTGTTTTCATTCCGCTACACACAAATCCCTAAATTTTAGGGATTGAGAAAAAAAACTATAAAACCGTTTTGATTCTTCCTTAAACTTATCCAAATATCACAACTCAACATTTGCAACAAATTACCACACAAGTCATTAAAATTATAACAAATCTCTCACGTACCGTATCCCAAATCCTTTCCCTATAAATTGAAGTCACAATCCTATTCACAAACACAAAAGAAATTGACACTGAAACTATGCAAAAATTCATACAAAACCTATACCTAAAGATATATACATTCAAAGCATCTCAGAGTTTCGAGAAACTCTGAGTAAAGTTGAGCTATAACCTCAGACAAGTTTCCATAACAGTCACAACACACAAGCTACAACATGAAGGAGTATGAATAGAGACCTAAACAGAGGACAAAAAAGAAAATACAAAGCAAAGATTGAGAAAGTCTAACCTGAATTTCGTTGGTATTCCTCTCTCCCTTTAAAATATGTTGTGCCTGACTTGAATCCATGAACACTTATTTTGTTGTGTACCTCTGAATCTGGGACACACGTGTTAATATTTTGAAGTTGTTTGAAATTACTGTTGTTTTTCTTTTTCATACGCATTTGTATCATTGTTATTTGTTGTGTTTTGTTGATTTGGGCCAAAATTTTGATTGTTGAAAATTAGGGTTTCAGATTAGTCCGATCCCATTGTTTGGGTAAAATTTTGGGGAAAATAGTTTGGGATTTGGAAGAGGAGGTCAAATCATCTAGGGTTAGTGTTTGGAATTTTGTGGTTGGTGGTAGTTTGCCGCCGGAGAGAACGGTGGCGCCGCTGCTTTCTGGCGAGGTTGGAGGTAGATGATGACCGAAATTATGGGTTGAGGAAAAGAGATTGCAGAGCGAAGAAAATAAGATATATATATATATATATATATATATATATATATATATATATATAGAGAGAGAGAGAGAGAGAGAGAGAGATAGAGAAAGAGAGAGAGAGAGAGTGAGTGAAGATTTACATTACAAATGATTTCCTTCTCTCTCCTGATTCATGTTTTAAGACCCTTTCCTGTTTCCACTTTGCATGGCTGCCATATGTGCATCTCCCAACCAATGGAAGTCCCTGGTATTGCCATACATCTGGTTGGCTTTGGGTCAATTGGGGGATTCCACGTGGATCTCCTACCATAATAATCCTGCACGCGCGTTATACACCCTCAGATCCTCTCGACTCCTACTGGTCAGTGCATCTCGTGACCTAGAAAGAGTCAAAATTTTAACTCTCTCACCCCTTACCCTCGCTATTGGGCATCTCTCATATTGGGATGGATCGGAATGTTGTTTACACCCCATTTGTTGTTGCGTTCTGCACTACCATTTTAGGCCATTTGGGTCTGTTTCTATTTTTTTTCCTTGTTTTTTTTCCCTTTTAGATTTGTTTGATTGAATTTTATTTTATTATAAACATTTTCAAATCAATGATTAAATGATAATAATAATATAATTCTAAAAAATATTTTCAATTATTATTTTTTGTTTTATTTAATTATTTTTTAGTGATTTATTTATTTGAGTATTATTAATCAATTAAATAAATACATATTATTAATTGAATAAACATATAACTAGTGATGATTTTAATATTGTTTTTTTATCATTTATTCTCTTATTTAATTGATTATATGTTTATTTATTTGTTGCAAAATTAAATACATAAATATGTAGTGATATTGATTAAGTAATAGAATAAATAATTATTACTTATTCTAAGAATCTTGGTCCAACGCCAAGTACTTCTTTTTAACCTGATTAAATCATTTTTATCTCAATTCAAATATTTTCTTCGATTAAGTTTAATGCAAATATTTTCTTAATCAAATACAAAAGAAACAGATCTTTGGAGTCTTGCATTCCTTAAATCCTTGAATGATTGCTCCTGAGACACAAATCTTGGGTTAACTTTCCATTCACTTTTTTCATTTCTAAAACACTTAACCTAATTGGACAAAAAGAAGGGCCGTTGGAGTATAGCATTGTAGTGGAAGCTTTGAGCAATTAACTTCCAGACACTCGTCTCATTCTTGTTGAAAGTTCATCGTCCGTCAAACGAATTTCATAATTCATTGAATGAAAAAGGTATCGTTGAGATCTATCATTCCAATGATACTCTAATTAATTGGTTCCGAGGCTCACGTCTTGTTATTATCAAATATTCGTCATTCACCTTTAAAAAACACTCGAACACATTAAACTTATTTTCTCATCCCCGTGCGATAGAAAACTTTTTACAAAAGAACATTTGTCTAATCCCTTCTAATGCGTAGACAAACTAGCGTTTAAGTGTCCTCCATGAGCATGCAAGCCAACGTTTTACCATTATGACGCGATCCAAACACGTGTTCACCTTAACACACTTTAATAAATCAAAATCTTTTTTAAAAAATAACATTACTTAATCCTTTCTAATGCGTATAAAAAATAACGCTTAGGTCTCTCCCACGAGCATGCAAGCCAATGTTTAATCCTTAAAACACAATCTAAGTACCTATTCATTAAAACAAACCAACAAATTGTAGCCTTCCCCCGAACTACGAAGCTTTGATTTCCTTATTGTAACAGAGGATAAATAGGAGCGAGACCCGCAATCTTGTCAAACACCCTAATAAAAACATTTTTGAGACCCATTTTATTTTCCTTTTACACTTTTTTATCATTCAAAGAAAATAAGTAACATAGACTAACATTAAATCGCAAGTTTAACTAAGAGGTTCCCGTTGAGTAAAACGGACGTGAGGGGTGCTAATACCTTCCCCTTGTGTAATCGATCCCGAACTCGAATTTGGTTGCGACAACCATTTTCTTTTTTAAGGGTTTTATCGATATTTTCCTATTCCTTTATTGGAATGAATAAAGTTCGGTGGCGACTCTGTTCGAATCATTTTTTCGCGACCATCGCGAAGGATCATATTTTTCGAGATGCGACACATGTTTACCCCAAAACCTTCCAAACCCTCAAATATGGTGGAAAACATTCATATCTCAAAACAGAAAATAGTACACATATAGGCATATGAAAGTCATCATTATAACAACCAACAACATCAAAATTTTATAGAAAATTCAGAATTAATCACATCCCAATTTCCCTAAAGAGATTAAGAACCTCTCATCTCAATCCTTTATGCAATACACCCAGATTGGTAGCCCTTTCTCCCCAATTACCTTAGATTTCTAGCAATTGATAATGAGTCAAGCAACTTCTATGGTTTCCCTCTTCAAAATCCTAGCCTTTTCTCTTTCTTTCCTTTTCGCCTTTTTTTTCTCACTTTTCACGTATTGATGAAGCTATGCTAATTTTCCCTTACTCCCAATACATCCTTAGGATTTTCTATACAATTCTTTCCAATTATCTCATTAATCCTTAATTTTCTTAATTCACAAAATTGCCCTTACTCTCTAACTCCTTGCTCCCCTCCATTTCTTCAAATTCTTACAAATGACCCAAAACTCCTATTTTACTATTTTATTTAACTAATTTAAATAAAATATTATTTATTCTAATATTTAATTAAAATTTCAATAACTTCAGAAAAAACTAAACCGAACTCTTATCTCTCTATACCTCTATTCCACAGATGCTTACCCCACACAATCACACAACAATAATTTAAAAACACCAATTAATCAAATAAATTCAAAATAATTCAATTAAATTAATTAATCGAATTTGGGGGTGTTTCACACCACATTGGAGCAAAGCCTAATCTTCGTCTCTTATGTTGATATTCATCCAATGCTTCCTCACGTCTAATGCCAGACCAACCGAAGAAGGTTCTATATGTCACCTTTATATAAGCACGACTCTGAGTCATACCTTGATGTCATTCGTTCACACGCTTGCAAGTTTCACCTTTCTCGTTTTAGTGACTTGAACATTAAAGTGTAATAATAAATAAATAATATTTTTTATATAAACCAAATATCCTCTATGCGCAACTGCAGAGACTAATATCTTGAGATGAATAAAACATGCGTTGCCTAGATACGAGTACGTATGGTACGAAGTACGACATTTTTAGAAAAACTAAAGTACGAGTGCATTAGTATACTTTTTTTTAAATACAATTATAAAAATAACAAAGGAGTTATATTAATTAAATAGCAGCAAAACATTAAAATTAAAAAAACAATTTGCTTAAAAAAAGTTAATATCTGCACAATACCATTAATAAATCACACATAAAAGTATCAATAAATAATCACGACTGAATATCAATATTTTTCTCTCCAATAACATTAAAAAGAGTGGTTGGTTCATCGAGAGAAAGACTATCAACTTTAAGAATATCACTTCATCAAATAGATCCATTTCATCTCCACCAATATCCCACATTTTTGTTGTTTCTTCATTGTAAACCTTATTATTTCTCTAGAGAAGACGATGATTTGTATGCACAAAAACTAAATCATAAGTCCTTTTTGGATTGAGCCTATTTCTTTTTAATGAGTGAATAAATTCATATGTTCTCTAATTTCTCTCAGCAGAAGATGAAGAACTTGGTTGTGAAGGAACTTTTTTATTTAATAAATAAAATAATTAATCTAATTTTTACGCAATACAAAAAGCCTAAATTATACCATAAAAAAAAAGTTGAGTATGTGGTATCAAATGTGTACTGATTGGTGTACCAACTTAAAAAAACAAAAAAAAATTGTACGACTTTGGTACATACCGTACACGTACTGATACCTTACCTAAAATGTAGTACCCGTGCTTCGCAGAATAAAACTCTTTCTCAACAGTTTGAACTTACAACCTTAATTAATATTAAAAAGATTTACCATTTCATCCAAACATTTTAGTACAAATGAAAAATATTTAATTATATAACTTATAAAAATATTTGATTATAAGTATTCTGTATATATTTCAAAATCAAATAAAACACAAATAATATTACAAAATGGATTTGTTCCCTTTTGACATAGACATAATAATATTTATTTGTATTAATTAATATTCACACAAAATATAAAAAATGAGTGCGAAAATGTTTAAGTTCCAATATTTCAATTTTTATCACGGTCTAAAAAGTGTTATTATTATTATTATTGGGCCCAAGAGATAGAACAAGTGGGCTTAAGACAAACCCATAAACCCAATAGAAAATTCCAAACCCTAGGTTTATATTCGACGGTGCATCTCTTCCACCATTCCGCGATAGCCTTAGCTTCTATTCACAGGAAACATGGTTTCGCTCAAACTCCAAAAGCGTCTCGCCGCCAGTGTCCTCAAGTGCGGAAGGGGAAAGGTCTGGCTCGATCCTAATGAGGGAAACGAGATCTCCATGGCTAATTCTCGTAAGCAAATTTATCCTCACATCGTTTATCGATTTCAAATCTGTTATAGTAGAATTTCATTGATTTTTTTACTCTGGTTGTGATTGTATAGATCGAAATCATAAGGATTTTGTTAGATTCAGCTTCTGTATCGTGTTTTTAGGGTTTTTGATTGGATTTTGATTTGTAGGTCAAAACATAAGGAAGCTGGTTAAGGATGGGTTTATCATCAGGAAACCTACCAAGATTCACTCCAGGTCACGTGCTCGTCGGATGAAGGAAGCTAAGAGGAAAGGAAGACACTCCGGATACGGTATTTTATTACCCTAATCTTTGTTTAGCTTCACTTGGAATGGATTATGACTCAGGATTTAGGTTGCAGATTAAATTAACAGGTGTTTTGAAATGATTTAATTTAGTGATGATTAAATCAGAAGTAATATTGTTTTTTTTTTACAGTTTTATGATTTATTTTTCTTATTCAGGTTGCAGGTTAGATTAAGGGTGTTTTTGATATGATATAATTTAGTGATGAGTGTTTTTGATTTACAAGTAAATATTAAATAATTTTGTGTATTTTACAATTTTAATAAGTGATTTATTTATGTAATTCTCCATTGTAAATGATTTTTTTCCAGAAGCTTTTCAAAATATATATTTTTTTGAAACAAGAAGCTTTATTTAAATAGCTTTCATGTTCAACACAAAACTCATTCTTTAACGACATTATATCTGACAAATGTCTACACTAGCATGATTATTCTCCAAAACTCATTCTTTAAACAAGAAGCTTTATTGAAACATTGTCTTTGCTTCAATAGCAATTTATTCTTTTTGATATTTAATTATGTCGGTGATAGATTTATATAGTTGTTTTCTCAAATATGAAGGAGTTGTGTTTCTATCTGTGATGTGTATTTTTGAGCTTGGATTAATATCACTTTCTTTCTAGTGAGTGATAAGGAGAATGAATTATTACTTCATTGTTTTTGTCTGAATTCTGTTAGGTAAGAGGAAGGGTACCAGGGAGGCAAGGCTTCCAACAAAGATCCTTTGGATGAGGAGAATGCGTGTGCTCAGACGTTTGCTCCGCAAGTACCGTGAATCAAAGAAGATTGACAAACACATGTACCATGACATGTACATGAAGGTTAAGGGTAATGTGTTTAAGAATAAGAGAGTTCTAATGGAGAGCATCCACAAGTCTAAAGCTGAGAAAGCAAGAGAGAAGACCTTGTCTGACCAGTTTGAGGCCAAGCGTGCCAAGAACAAGGCCAGCCGAGAAAGGAAGTTTGCTCGGAGGGAGGAGCGTTTTGCTCAAGTGAGTTCCCTATACTATCTCCAGAATCTATTTACACACATAGATTTGTATGCTTTTAGTGTTACTGTTTTAACAAGTATTTAGTGGAGATTTTACTGTTTCTTTGTAAAATGTTTAGGGTCCTGGAGGAGCCGAGAAGCCAGCAGCAGCTCCTACTGTTGCTCCACCAGCTGAAGCAGCAAAGCAAACCCAGTGAGTAACATAATTTATGCCTGACGTGTATCTACTATCTTTTTGTCATTCTCTGAATGGTTTTTTAAATGAATATTTTTTGTGCAGACCATCAAAGAAATCCAAGAAGGCTGTGGCAGCTTGATTTTCCTTGGCTGAATAGTAGGGCTGGCATCCTCAGTTACCATTCTAAAGTAGTTTTGACGAGTCATTTTGTTGGTTTAAGACATTGTTTAGTTTTCATTTGTTTGGTGTATGAATTTATAATAGTCCCTGTTTTAAATGGTGTTTTGCTTATTTTGTTATGAATTTTGTTGCGGAAACACTAATTTTATACTATGCTAGCTGTCTCTATACTTTGCAACTATGTTTACATGCTTTCTCAATTCGCATAAACTCATGAATTTACATGCTTTAATTTGATTAGGCGTAGCTGAGCTGCAAAATGATTTAGTATCCTATTCTTTTTAAAATTGGTTTTGTAAGAATTTCATAGAACTTGCATTGTGATTCTCTACTCAACACCTAATGCCCTATTTTGTGTGTTTCACATGGCTGGTACTGTACAACTTCAAGATTTCCCACAACAAAAGAGTATGTGTTGCGAAATGAGGCAAGTGATTGTTACTTGCACTAGTCTTCTATTACATTCATTAGGGATTATTTACCAATAAAGATTTTACCTTGTGTGATAACTGATTTTTAGATATAATATAAAAGCCTACATTTTGGCATAATATTACATGTGATTACCCAAGGAGGATTCACAACTTATTTGTGTTTCTCTAAACCTACGTAGTTCACAAAATTGAAAATGAATTTTGGGTATTCTGTTGCGTCACAGCGTGAACTAATTCAGATAAAACTGTTTGGCTCTTTTTAAATTAATAAAATAAAATAGGAACTTTTATCCTTGGTTTCTAATTCAACCTATAAAATAGATTATATCAGTTTTGGCTCTTTGTAAATTAATAAAATAAAAAAAGAGCTTTTTATCCTTGGTTTCTATTTCAATTTAGAAAATAGATTATATTCATTGAGAAAAAGACGGTAAATGGGAAAAATTGAAAAAAAATGTATTGTTTTTTTATTCTTTTACCATTCATCGATTTTCTTGTGTTGAAATAATCAAACAAAGAAAATATTCAAAGCAAATTGTATTAAGTTTAGAAATAAATTGTTCCAATGTCGTCAAGAAAACAATATTATATAATATATTTTTTTTTATTGAAAGCATTGGACAGTTATTTAATAATATAACAATGATTGTCAATACTAAATCAAATAATTTTTATGTATTGCAATCTATTCTAAACAATTTTTTTTTTTATTGAAAGCATTGGACAGTTATTTAATAATATAACAATGATTGTCAACACTAAATCAAATAATTGTTATGTAGAATAGATTACCCCTTAGTTATTAGAGAAATTAATAAAAAAGATTATTTAATAATTAAATAAAAATTAAAGACGCCACTTTTAAAAATATAAAAACAAAAAATTACAGTTGCTAAAATTCAAAGCATATTTTACCCTTCAATTTTAGTATATACTATGAATTATTTTACCCATCAATTTGCATATACTATGATTATTTTACCCATAAATTTTAGTAGATAACTGCGGGATTAGATGGTAGTTTTTTGAGAAAAAAGTTATGCAGCGTGTATAGAAATTTTACCTTAACTTTTTATTGAGTGAGTAAAAGCGGTAACACCCTGATTTTTATTTTAGTATTTTTAATTTTATTTGAGTTTTTAAAATGTATTTTATTTAATTTAATAGGATTATTTAAGTTAATGAAGATTGAGAGATTTAATTATACTTTAATATTCAAATTATTGAAGAATGTGAGAAATTGTGATTTTGGACAATAAATTAGAATTTAATTAAACTTAGAGAGGTGATTAGAGTTAGTGAGAATTGAGAAAATTAGTGAAATTATTAAAATAAAAGAATATTAAGATTTTATTTAAATATAAGGGAAAAATGAGAGTACGTAGAATTTTAGTGGAATAAAGAGTAAGAGGAGAAGAGAGCAAACCCTAACATAGAAAGTGAAGGAGAAAAGTTTCATAGCAAAAGTCTTCAAAGTTTCAAGCTTTTTTCCCAAACCTTCACTCATGACGGGTGCAATTTCCCCAAACCGTCAGCGATGACGTGTAGCACACCTAGAGGGCGACGACCATCATGTCCGAGATGATCCGACCGTCAACCTTGTTGGTTGACCAATTTGTAATGCTTGACCTGATTTTTCAAGCAATTTCTGATTCTCTAATTTGTTTATTGGTGTTTGATAATGATTGATGAGAAAAGCGTTATGAGTTATTATGATTGAGTTACTTGGCAAAAGCTTCATGAGGAGGAATCATTGATGTAAAGATAATTAAGTTCGAGGGAACCAATGACGTGGCCATAAAACAACCACAATTATTGATGGTGCATTTTAGGTTTCAAAGGAACCAGTGACGAGTAGAGAAGTTGGAGGTATGGATGAGAAATACATATTTTCTTGTTGCATTCATGCATCATGTATATTAGAGCTAGGTAATACTTTAGTCCATTGACGAGTAGGACAACGGTCCAGTGACGAGTAGGACTTCGGTCCAGTGATGAGTTGGATACCTCAAACACATACCTCTGAATATCCTAGAGATTGGTACCACATGCATGGGAGTAGAGGAGATGGATATTGCATACCTAATTACATTTGTTAATTGATTATTTGGTGTCATTCGATTTCATGATTGTGATTGATTAATTATGACGATTATAATATCCTCGTTGTTTTATGCACCATTTATATATGAAATGTATTCTCACCCCTTTTTGTTTCCATGTTGTTCGATATGTATGTTATAAAGATACTCAAGTAGGGACTGATAAGCGTTAAACGTTACTTATTTTAGAGGATGACATAGTTAGCCTACTCATTGCTTTATTTTTTGTTTGTTCTTCGTACACTATAAACTATTTAGTTTCTGTTGTGTCACTCTGATAGTGTAACACTGGGTTGGGATTACCTTATTTGGTCTTTCTGAGTTTTTTCATTAAATATTTCATGTTATCAATGAAGTTTGTTTTCTGCTTATGATATGGTCGGCTAATGTTTGAAAGATGTGACACCCTTTTTATATCTTTATATTTCTACATATGTTATAGATTATATTTTGAGATTTTGGGTGTTGCATGGTTGGTATCAGAGCAGGTCAATCCATCTGGTCTTAGATGTTATAAATATACAATGCCCTTGCACACAACATGTGTGTTAACATTGTTAGTATTGTTTTCTGGTAACCGCTTTGCTTTACTATTTACAATCAGTTAACTTGTTTCAGCTGATTGTGCAAAAAGAAATGGCTAGTGGTAGAAACGATCAAGCGATTACACATGCTTTAGAGGCAATGACTTAGGTGACGACGCAAGCAAATCAAGATTTGCACGCTAATTAGAATTAGAATGATGGAGCTGATGAGTTTTGTGGGTTAGGAAAATTCTAGAAGAATAACCCACCTACGTTCAAGGGAAGATATGGTCCTGAAGGTGCCCACGCTTGATTCTAGAAGAATGAGAAAATTTTCAGAGTTATAGTGTGAAATGATGCACAAAAGGTGTTGTTTGAAACACATATGTTGTCCGCGGAAGCTGAGTATTGGTGGGAGAATACCTGCAAAAGGATGGAAGCCGTCAATGCTGAAATTACTTGGGCTAATTTTAAGAACGCGTTTTTGGACAAGTTTGAAGAGCTGTCAAGGTTTTGTCCTTACTATAATGGTGTAGACGCTGAAGGTCCCAAATGCGTGAAGTTCGAAAGTGGTCTGCATCCTGAGATCAAGTAGTTCATCAGATATCAAGAGATCATTCATTTCTCGGCACTGGTCAACAACTGCAGAATCTATGATGAGGATAGTAGAGCAAGATGCGCTCACTACGAGAGTGTGAATGATAAGAAGAATAAGAATCAGAATTGTGGCAAGCTGTATATGACTCTAGTTGCTAAGGGGAATTTGAAGTCTCAGCAGAAGGCCGCAAGCAGGAGTGGAACAACTGGTGGATGCATTTGTGCTCCTCTGAGATGTTTCAAGTGAGAAGCGTTAGGTCATCATGACTCTGAATGCAAGAAACCATGCCTAACATGTTTTAGGCGTGGGAAACTAGGACATCATGCTGTTGAAAGCAAGAGTACAATTCTAACTTACTTCAACTGTGGGGAGCAGGGCCACATCAACACCTAATGCCAGAAGCCATAGAAAGCGCCAGATACCGTGCAACCTAGTGGGAAATTCTTTGCTCTTAATGGTGTCGAGGTCTCGAAGGCAGATAAATTGATTCGAGGTATGTGTTCTATAAATGATGTCTATTTGATTTCTATCATCGATACGATTGCGACATATTCATCATATCACACGATTGCATTATCAAGTTAAATATAATAGTGTCTTCTATGAATGACAATATGGTCATTAATACTCCATCTAATGGTTTTATGACCACTTCTCTAGTTTTTCTGAACTGTTATATATCCATTTATGGTTAAGATTTTAGAGTTAGCTTAATCTGTTTTCCTCTGAGTCAATTAGATTTTATTCTGGGAATGAACTAGTTAGAGTTCAACCATGTTCACATCAATTATTTTGATAAGACCGTGCTATTTCCTGAGTTTGAGAAAGGTAAAATTTGAGGTTTATATCCACTAACCAAGTAGAGATGTCCCAGAAGGAAGAGGATCAAGTGATCATGATGTTAGCTTCCCTGAAAGCAAAAAACGAAGTTGAGATTGTTAATCTTCCTGTTGTGTGCGAATACCCAAATGTTATCCTTGATGATATTAGTGATCTACCTCCTGATCATGAAGTCGAGTTCATAATAGATTTAGTAACTGGTACTAGACCTATATCTATGGCACCGTATATAATGTCTGCATCAGAGTTGATCGAGTTGAAAAAGCAACTAGAAGGTCTGTTAGAGAAGAAGTTTGTCAGACCTAGTGTATCGCCTTGGGGAGCGCCAATGTTATTGGTTAAGAAGAAAGATGGAAACATGAGATTGTGTGTGGATTATCGAGATTGATCTGTTTTTGGGAGCATGTGTGTTTAGCAAGATTGATCTGAGGTCAAGTTACCATCAGATTCAAGTGAAGTCGTAAGATATACCTAAGACTGCATTTAGAACCTGTTATGGTCATTATGAGTATTTGGGTATGACTTTCGGTGTGTCTAATGCACTAGTAGTATTTCGGCATGACTTTTGGATAAACCGTTGTGATAGGACGCGCGCTTTCTAGTTTATTACAATGGTTACAGGGCCGTAATTGCAAGTATCATATATACAACCTCACTCTACATAACAACGTCTGGTCCTGCGTGGTTATATATCTTTCCCAACCGTTGTTAAAGGTCTGTTCCATAGTAGTGCACATAATTTATAATAAACTCGGATGTATATATCACGACAGTTGTTTAGCACAACCCTTATTAAATATTACGGCCTCTGTCCCTAAATATAAGAGACCCCGTTGAGAAAATTACAGGAATTAAGAAAGTTTGTTAGAGTATTAAATTTATCGACTATTTTGTATAATTTTACAAGTTTATCCTTAGGAGAGAGAAATAGTTAATGTGTATGTAACTCTATTTATTACATAGTGCAGAAAAAGATGTAATATAATTAGTAGGGATGACAATTTGGCCCATCCCTATTGAGTACCCATAAAATTATTTACAACGACTAGGATAAAAATTCGCAAAAATGAGTATGAGCACGAGCTCGGGTAATTACCCACTTAAATATACTGGGATGAGTGCGAGTATGGACACCTTAGTACCCATCCCGCCCTATACCTGCACAATATATATTTATATATTTTAATTTATATTATTATATAAAAATAAATGTTTATAAATTTTTTTAAAAACATCAATTTTAAACTACTACACATCTTTAGCACCTTTAGCAGCGCTTTTGTAGCGCTTTTAGAAAGCGCTTTTAGCAGCTTTTAGAAAGCACCTTTAGCAGCGCTTTTAGAAAGCGCTTTTGTAGGCTGGGCTTTAGCAGCGCTTTCAGAGAAAAACGCTTTTTAAGGTGTGTAGTGAATTGGGCCTTTAGCAGCGCTTTTTGAAAGCGTTGCCTAAAGTATGGTATACCTTGGGCCTTTAGCAGCGCTGGCTTATGGTATCCTTTTAGCAACGCTTTTCATAAAGCGTTTTCTAAAGTTCACCTGCCTTAGCCCTTTAGCAACGCTTTTTAAAAGCGCTTTCGTAGGACCCCCATATAACAGCGCTTTTTTCCTTCGTTTTTTATTTTTGTTTTTAGCGAAACGTATAGCAGCGCTTCTGCCAAAAAACGTTGTCTTTGTAGTGCTGCCAAAACACAATTTTGGCGTAGTGAATAAATTTTTTTAAAAACTATTTAAAATGTTTTTAAAACTTAAAATATTATGATATTTTATACTTGATATAATTATTTTTATTAGAAATGCGCGGGTACGGGTACAAGCACTTATATACCCATAGGGAACGAGGACGAGTGCCAATGTTGATACCCAAGCGGGTATGGGCTCGGGTACGAAGATTTTTTCCAACAGCGATTATGGAGACGAGTACTATAGTACCCTACCCATTGTCATCCCTAATAATAGGAGTATGTTTAGAAAAAAAATAATTAATGCACTTTGAAAGTTGAAGAGGGTCTTATAAAAAGGGACAAGAAAAAAGTTTAACATGTCTTATAATTAGGGAAGGAGGTAGTATTCATTAAAGAATATCACAACTGTTGTTTAAAGTAACCGTTGTTGTAGATAGCGCGTTACATAGATACAATCACGATCGCACGTCCGTGGTGGAAAGCTTCATACATACAATCACACCTTACCTGACAACGGTTAGACCAACGTGGTGATATCCCTTTACCAACCGTTTTAATAGATGATTTTCGTAGCAGTGACATTTTAGTGTCATTTAATATATATATATATATATATATATATATATATATATATATATATATATATATATATATATATATGGAAATGCTAACATACACAAAAAATGGGTGGGTTCCACACAAAAATACACTACATCTATTTTCTTTCTACTTTTTTCTTCATTTGGGTTCCACCCAAAATTGGTGTGCCCCACACAAAAATACACTAAGGTGTATGCTGCTAATGCACATCTACATGAGTGTGCATTAGCATAACCCATATATATATATATATATATATATATATAATACCAACCTTTCCCTCGAAGAGAAACAATATAACAACAAAAGAAAAAGAAAAAACATCCTACCAGCCACCACTAGTAAAAGGAAGCTTTTGCAGAAATCATTTTCATGATGCTTTAACCAATATTGATGCTTTTGCAGAAAAAACAACTTACCAATATTGATTATGATAGCTGGTCTTTCATTTTCTACGAGCTTGGTTTATATATTCATCAACCGTCCTAAAATTTAAATACAATACATAATAATATTTTAATAAAAATACAAATCACAAATATTCTTAAAGATTATGCAGTTATAAAAGATACGAGTGTGTGTATATATAGAGAAGCAAATCACAAATATTGTCCCCCTAAAAGTCATGGAATCTCTCTTAAAAGTTCTATGCCTTTTTTCTTTACTCTATTCCATTTTAACACTTTCCAAGTTGGTTCTTAAACGTAGAAACCAATCCTGTTACATGTTAGCCTATGAGTGTTTCAAACCAAAAGAAGAAACAAAACTCAACACAGACACATGTGCAAAAATAGTCCTAAGAAACAAAAACCTTGGTCTAGAGGAATTTAGATTTCTCATAAAAACCATTGTTAGTTCAGGAATAGGTGAAAACACTTACTGTCCAAAGAACATTCTAGAAGGAAGAGAAGCATGTCCATCTCTCAAAGACATATATGAACAAATAGATGAAATCATGTTTGAAACACTCGACAACCTTTTCAAAAAAACACGTTTCTCTCCTTCAGAAATAGACATTCTTGTTGTTAATGTTTCATTGTTTTCACCAATTCCTTCCCTCACAGCAAGAATAATAAACAGATACAAAATGAGAGAAGATGTAAAAGTCTTCAATCTTGCAGGAATGGGGTGTAGTGCAAGTGTTGTAGCTATTGATCTTGTGCAGCAGCTTTTCAAAACACATGAAAATTCCATTGGAATTGTTGTTAGCACAGAAGATCTTGGTTCTCATTGGTACCGCGGAAAAGACAAAAGATGTTGGTGTACAAGGTGAAATAATGATGAAAAGAAGAAGAATATATTATAGAGAATGACAGCTACAAGGATTACAAAAGGATTACTAAAATACACACTACCACTAGTCTATTTATAAGCTAAAACTAGGGCTACAAAAGCAGCAATAAAATACTAAAATACCCTCTAACAAACTTGGTCACCAAGTTTGTGAATATTAAAATAAAATATAAATTATTATTCTAATACCATCCCTTAATTTATATTTCCTCAAAACTAACAACACCAATTCCATCCCTTAAGCGAAGGAATTGATCCGTCTTGATAGCCTTCGTCAGAACATCTGCCAACTGCTTCTGGGTGCTACAGTGCAGAACTTCTAACACTCCATTCTGAACTTGACTTCTCAGATAGTGATACTTGGTCTCAATATGTTTGCTTCTCCCATGCAACACTGGGTTTCTGGCAAGATTGATTGCAGACTTGTTATCATTCATCAGCTTCAGAGGTTTGTCAACTTTGATCTTCAGATCCTCCAGCAAGTTCAGAATCCACACAGCTTGACATGCAGTAACAACACTTGCCATATATTCAGCTTCACAGGTTGATAGCGCAACAACAAGTTGTTTCTTGGAACACCAAGAAATAGGGCCTCCTAGGAACTTAAACAAGTATCCAGAAGTACTTCTTCTATCAACTCTGTCTCCACACCAATCAGAGTCTGAATAACTCAGAAGTTCTGATTCAGTCTTTCTTCCAGAAGGGAACAACACTCCATACTTCAGAGTTCCCTTGATATACCTCAGAATCCTGACAGCAGCTTGGTAATGGGACCACTTAGGTTTACTCATGAATCTGCTAACCATTCCAACTGCATAACAAATATCAGGTCTGGTATTACACAAATACCTCAGAGAACCAACCAACTGTTTGAAGGTTGTAGCATCCACATCCTCACCATCAGAATCAGAATCTAGTTTCTGATTCGTATCTGCGGGCGTGATAGCAGCCTTACAATTCTGCAGCTTAAATCTCTTCAGAAGTTCTCGTTCATACTTCAGCTGATGCAAAATGATACCATTTTCAGGATATCTGAACTCCATCCCTAGAAAGTATGTCATTTTCCCGAGATCAGTCATTTCAAACTCATTCATCAGCACCTTCTTGAACTTAGCTAATTCTTGTTCAGAACTTCCGGTCAGCAATATGTCATCAACGTACAAACACACCAGAATCATATTGCCTTCAGAAATATGCTGAACATAAACACCGTATTCCATCTCACATTTATGAAAACCCTGCTTCTTGAAAAATGAATCAATCTTCTGATTCCAAGCTCTGGGCGCTTGCTTCAATCCATACAAAGCTTTATGTAATCTGTACACCATCCCTTCCTGATTCTTTTTCACAAATCCAGGAGGTTGTGACATATAAACTTCTTCTAATGGACCATTCAGAAATGCAGATTTCACATCTAAATGCATCAGAGGCCAATTCCTGTTAGCAGCTATTGCAATCACCAATCTGATTGTTTCATGTCAGGTGCAAACACTTCAGAATAATCCAGCCCAGGTTTCTGCAGAAATCCTGTTGCTACCAACCTCGCTTTGTGTTTGCCAATTGATCCATCTGGCTTTAGCTTCTGCTTGAAAACCCATCTGACGCTGATGGCTTTCTTGTCCTTTGGAAGTTCTATCAGCTTCTAAGTCTTGTTTCTTTCTATGGCATCAAGTTCTTCTTTCATGGCCTTTAGCCAGAACTTCTGCTTAAGAGCCTCTTCTGTACTCACAGGTTCAGAGTCTACTAACATGGCACACTGAATAATTTCTCCTTCAGAATCTACTTCAGTGTCTTGCAACATATGAAACTCTTCAAATCTTCTTGGAATGTTTCTAATTCTCTGTGGCCTCTGACCTCGTTCAGAATCTTCTTCAAATGCTTGAACCCCAGAAGTTCTGTCCTCAGAAGTTTCTCCTTCAGAAGCTCTTGCTCCAGAAGGTTGACTTCCTCCAGAATCTTGACCACCTTCAGAGTCTGGCATATTCCCAGAGTCTGAATCACCACCAGAATCTTGATCATCATCAGAATCTGGATCATCAGAATCACCTTCATCTTATGAGTCTCCTTCAGAATCAGAATCACCATCAGTTTCAGAAACTCTTATTTCTGACCTTTCTTCAGAAGTTCTCACATCAGAATCAGATTGAGACTTATCCCAATTCCAAACTTCTGATTCCTTCACAATAACGTCTCTGCTGAACTCAACTTTATTAGTTTCTGGACAATAAAGCTTGTACGCACCCGTACTGTGGTACCCCACCAGTAACATTACTTTTCTTCTATCATCCAACTTCTGTCTTCTAGCTTCTGGAACATGTTTGTAACAAACAGAACCAGACACCTTTAGATGACTAACACTTTGCTTTTCTCCCGTCCACTTATGAATAGGAACTATTTCCTTCAGCTTCTTCGTTGGACATCTGTTGAGCACATATGCTGCGGTGGCAACAGCTTCTCCCCAGAAGTTCTGAGGAAGCTTCTTCTCCTTCAGCATGCTTCTCACCATATCAAGCAAAGTACGATTTCTTCTTTCAGCAAGACCATTGTGTTGAGGAGTGTAAGGAGTAGTAACCTCATGCTCAATTCCATTCTCTTCACAGAACTTCTGAAACTCTTTGGAGTTATACTCACCCCCACCATCGGTTCTGAGAATCTTCAGAGTCTGACCACTCTGATTCTGAACCTTCATTCGGAACTTCTTGAATTCAGCAAACACCTCGTGTTTGAACTTAATAAGGGATACCCATATCATTCTCGTGAATTCATCAACAAATGACACGAAGTATTTATTCCCTCCAAACGATTCTACTGGAAATGGACCACACACATCAGAATGTACTACTCCCAAGGCAAGTTTTGCTCTTGGAGCAACTTCTGACGCAAATGGCAATCTTGGTTGCTTTCCTTCCATGCACACTTTGCATGACTTCTCAGGCTTCTTAATTGTAGGAATTCCATGTACCAGCTTCTTCGAATTCAGATGTTCTAAGCTTCTGAAATTTAGATGACCCAATCTTCTGTGCCACAGCTCACTTTCTTTCACAACACTTGTTGCACTAAGACATTCAGAGTCAGAAGTTCTGACATTCACCTTGAATGTTCTATTCCTTCCCTGTTCTGACTCCATAATCAGCTTTTGATTACAGTCATACAGCTTCAGAAGATTGTCCTTCATGGTAACTGAAAAACCTTTCTTAATTAATTGTCCCACGCTCATCAGATTGCTTTTTATGCCAGGTACATACCACACTTTCTGAATCAATGCTGTTTTCCCATTGTTCAGAACAACTCTGACATCTCCCATACCTTCAGCGTTAAGATATTTGTCATCAACACATCTGATCTTTGTCCTCTTTTCAGAATCAAAATCAACCAGCCATTTCTTATTTCCAGTAAGATGATTTGAGCAGCCAGTGTCCATATACCACCAGTCTGTCAAATTCGTATCATCAGATTCAGAAGCCATCAGTAGCACAGATTCATCATCAGAACTTCTGGCTATATTTGCTTCTTCTGACTTCCTTTCTTTGTTTGACCAACAATCTCTAGCAAAGTGACCAAACTTCTTGCAACAGTAACATTGGATCTTCTTCTTGTCATACTTCTCTTTTCCCTTCTGAGCATTCTTTTGCCTATCAGAAGTTGAGGTTTCTGACTTCTGACCACCATCAGATCTTCTCCTGGCTTCTGACCACGACTGTTTCTGATGCTTCTTATCAGAAACTGCTTTCAGAGCCTGCTGCTCTACTTCCCTTTCAGAAGTTCTCTCAATTAGACGCAACTCTTGCGCTTCTAGACTGCTTTGCAGCTCTTCAATTCTCATGGTGCTCAGATCTTTAGAATGTTCTATTGCTACCACAATGTAATCAAACTGAGGAGTAAGGGATCTCAATACCTTCTCAATGATTACTTGTTCAGAAAGAGTTTCTCCACACACCTTCATCTCATTAGTGATCAGAATCACTCTGGAGATGTACTCAGAAACTTTCTCATTGTTCTTCATGTTGAGATTCTCGTACTGCTTACGTAGAGACTGAAGCTTCACCTTCTTCACTGATGCGTCACCACCGTAACATCTGACCAGTGTGTCCTACGCCGCCTTTGCCGTCGTTGAATCTGCAATCTTCTCAAACACATTCGCATCCACACATTGATGGATGTAGAACAATGCTTTCTGATCTTTCTTCCTTGTATCCTTCTGCGCGTTCTTCTGCTCCTCCGTCGCATCTGCTGCTACCGGAACGTAACCTTCGGTGACAAGATCTAGAACATCTTGAGCACCGAACAGTACTCGCATCTGAATCATCCAACGATTCCAGTTTTTGCCATCAAATACTAGAAGCTTGGTGTTCATGCCGCCATTGCCGTTCATCATCTTCAACCTTGTACAGTACACTCAGAACTTACCACGCACAATGTTTCCCAACCCACAGAATCACAAATTTATGATTCTGATCAGAATTTCGTTCAAGATTCAACACAAATCAAGAACCAAAATTCAATCACACAAGAAATCCTCACGTTTTACTCGTGTTTCCCGTTGATCCGAACCGGAGCTCTAGATACCAATTGTTGGTGTACAAGGTGAAATAATGATGAAAAGAAGAAGAATATATTATAGAGAATGACGGCTACAAGAATTACAAAAGGATTACTAAAATACTCACTACCACTAGTCTATTTATAAGCTAAAACTAGGGCTACAAAAGCAACAATAAAATACTAAAATACCCTCTAATAAACTTGGTCATTATTAAAATAAAATATAAATTATTATTCTAATAAAAGAATGATGTTAACTAACTGTCTTTTTCGTTCAGGTGGTTGTTCAATGCTATTCACAAACAAAATGGAGCTGAAAAACAAAGCGATATTGAAACTGAAACACGCGGAGAGAACACAGTTTGGTGCTGATGATGAAGCTTATAACTGTTGCATACAAGTGGAAGATGAAGAAGGTTTTGCAGGCATTCGGCTAACCAAAAGTCTTGTTAAAACTGCTGGACAAGCTTTGACAGTAAACTTGCAGAGCATGGCTCCAAAGATTCTTCCAGTTTGGGAACTGGTACGGTTTTTCACATTTTCTCTAAGCTACTGTATATTGGAAAATATTTTTTCAGTATTTTTTAGCGACGGTGGTAAAATGGTTAAAAGGCCGGTATTTGATGTGTTAGGAGGTGGAATTAATTTAAAAACTGGGATAGAACATTTTTGTGTTCATCCTGGTGGTAGAGGAGTTGTTGATGGAGTTGGTAAGGGTTTAAGAATGAATGAATATGATGTTGAACCATCTAAAATGGCACTTCATCGTTGGGGTAATACTTCTGTTGGTGGAATATGGTATGTTTTAGGGTATATGGACGCAAAAAGAGACTAAAAAAAGGTGATAGAATTTTGATGATTAGTTTTGGAGCTGGTTTTAAGTGTAATACTTGTGTTTTGGAAGTGATGAGAGATTTATCTGATGCAAATGTTTGGAAAGATTGTATTGATAGTTATCCTCCATCTTCACTGGATAATCCACTTAAGGAGAAGTATGATTGGATTCATGATGATTATCTTGGCTTTGTGAGGTTCGATGCTAGCAGATGGAAGGTTGATTAGAAGATTTGGTTGGTTATCATCCAGAGATTATTAATTGATTTTACGAACTTCTTTACAGCTTCTTAAAATATTTGCTTAGTTTATGTTTAAAGATATTGTAATAGTATTATATTATTTGATTAGAACCACATATATTGGGCTATTGATTAATGAAATAAAGTTCATGTCATTAATATGTTTATTTTATATTGATGTATAATGTTTAAAATCTATAACTTTCTCAACAAGTGTCTTATTTTACTTACCTAGTTTTTTTATTGTACCTGGAGTATAAATAAATACTATTAACCTGTTTCTCATTTGATATATTCTATAAGGATATTCTGTAATTTGAAAACAAATGTCTAAAAATTACCAATTCTATTTTTGATATTATCTATGTTTTTTTTACCTAGTATAAATAAATACTATTGACCTATTTCTCATTTGATTTTTCTTAATTGATATTCTATAATTTGAAAACAAATATCTAAAAATTATTAAATTTCGTTTTTAATCCCTTAAAATATTTTTTTAAAAGAATGGTCCTCCTAAAATTTTTCCTTACACTTTTGGTCCCTAATACTAAAACCGTCACTAAATTGTTGCTAATTCAGTCGCTAAATTAAAAGCCGTCGCTAAAACTGTCGTTAATTCTGTCGCTAAGTTGTAAAAACCGTCGCTAAGTTGCAAGAGAGACCAGAAATATAGATTAAAAATTTTAAGAGAACCATTCTTTAAAAAAAATATTCTGAAAGACTAAAAACGAAATTAAAATATTTATAGGGGCTATAAACATATTTACTCCTTATTTTTTATCTATATTTTTTACTATTATTTTTTTGTCAAATAGTCTATTTTTTTTGTTAATCTATGTTTTTTACTATTATTTTTTTGTCAAATAGTTTATTTTTTTAAGTAGATAATTTGAAATTTACTTTTTAAAGGTCAATAAAATATCGCGGATTCGAAATACATTCCACAACTAATGTCCTATATAACTACCAACTAAATTCATTTAACCCAACTATTATTATTATTCAATTGCATGAAATGAAATGGAACTTTGAATTATATGTCATGTGAGTGATGTATTATTACTATTCAATTGCATGAAATGAAATGGAACTTTGAATTATATGTCATGTGAGTGATGTATTATTACTATTCAATTGCATGAAATGAAATGGAACTTTGAATTATATGTCATGTCAGTGGTGTATTTATTCCATCCAATAGAGAAAAAAATGTTGTTCGGCCACCCTCTTTTTTTTACTTGACACTCATTACTATGTACAATTTTATTATAATATTTTATTAAAAATTTGATTTTTTGAAAAATTGTGGTCTTTTAATTTTTTTAATTAATATAACAATTTTTTACAAAATTCTTGGATTTTAAAATTTTCTTTTTTGTTTTTCTCAAAATTTTTAAATATTTATCAGATTTAAAAAAAAACGGATATAAAAGCATAAATTTTACAAATATTTGGTATAACTTCGTATTTTTATACCGAATTTTTCAATTGTCTAGTATAAATTCATAGATTTTTGAAGCACAAGTTATGATTTTATACCGTTTTTTAAATATTTAAAAAAATTTACAAATCTGATATTGTTAATTTCATTTTTTATTGGTCTATCGGATATGAACTACCGGATTTTTGAAAAATTCAAAAAATTATTACAAAACAAATTGAATTTATCAAATTTTTGATAGTGTTAATTTCATTTTTATATAGGACTATTCGAATGGAACTACCAATTTTTTTAAAGATCTAGAAATAACATAGTTTTACCTAGTTTTTAAAAGTTTCGATAAAAATGCATACCAAATATTTTTATTGGCCTATCAGATTTTTCGTGCGAGAGAGAAATTATTTTAGCACATTGTTAGTGAAAATATGAGAGAGACATTTTTGTCAATTTGAAAATTTGGGGGCGGCAGATTTATTTGAAGGGGTGGCATGACAAAATATCGATAGATAAGTATAGTAAAATATTTGGTTTTGTATTTTTCAAGAAATTTATAATCTGAAGTGGCTTCATGCTCAATTAGATAAGATTTGTATGGAAGAGTTCAAGCTCTAGGCCAACCTTCTAAAATTTAGGAGAAATGTTTTGAGTATAAAATGATATCTTTTGAGGGGGTTTTGCCATATTAGCCTTCAGCAGACAATGATCAAGATGGGGTTGTTAACAGGAGGTCATTTAAAGATGTACAACATGTCATGTTTAAAGATGTAGTCATCTTTATACTTATGTATTGATTACCGTCCTGATGTTTTATGTAAATCTATTTAAACTTTAATATTGCTTATTCTACATTCTTAATACTTGTTTTGGATTAGCTAGCTAAAACATGTTCTCATGGTATGACTTGGCATAGAAGAGGTGTTGGTCGTTACTAGATCTAAGTCTCCATCTATTGGATGCTAATGCCTAGATATATGGTTATATTTAATATCCTCACAAATATTGATAACTGATGTCAATATTTGTATTCACTACAAGAAAATTGGCAGATTGCGACGGTTATTTTTTAAGGTTACGACGGTTAAAACCGCCGTAATTTGCAAGTCATGACGGTTGCTGCATTGTCGCAGAAACGTGCGTCGCGAGGCCGTATCGCGTCGGTTGTGAAAACCGTCACACCAACTGTCGTTATCTCTCACGAAGGGTAGGGAACTGTCATAATTTGCATATTGCGACGGTTCCAACCGTCGTAAATTTCCATTTGACTTTTCTTTTTATTGTTGATTACGACGGTTTCAAGTGTCGCAACTTTCTGTTCCACAGTTACATTTGCAGGTAAATCTATAGGAAATTTCTTTTCCGCAGATAAATTCGCACGTAATTTATTTTTAAAATAAAAAAAATTTGTTTGTAGAAATATGAACAGAATGGGAAAGAAAATCGCATATATTCTTCATTCAACTAAACCTATATATCATATTACATTTATACAAGCATCATGTCACTTTATATGTTAGAAGCTTATCATATTACAATTACATTCAGATAAGGAATCAAATACATTGAAGAATATTTTCACGCTAAGATGCATTGTTGGCATGACTTGAAGAATCCCTTGTCATTTCTCCAATATTAATTATTCCTTGCGGCATTTTCATCCAGAGTGCTTAAACTGATTTGTTCATCAAAAGTAGCTGCATCAGGAGTATGTTTCTGTAGATAGTGTTTCTAGAGCAAATGTACCTTGACTAAATGCACCAGGTGTGCAGTAAAAATTCTCCGCTTATTAACCAAAGACTGAGACTAAAAACAAGTGGTTTAGAACTTCTAGTGCAGTAAACCACCTCAAGCACCAACCCCGATCCATGCATAAATAACCTGCGAACAGCTAATAACAATTACCACATATCTCTATTGATCTGCAATATGAAGTCAACTCTTTTCCAGAAACATTAACTTGACCGCTACTGTCATAAATTAACTACTTCCTTCTTTGCCGACAACTGCACGAAGTGAGCCTAACTGCACTGGAGCTTGGGTTGACACCACTTTTGATGACCCGTATCCGGATGTATCAATACCTTTAGCTGCTTCCTTCTCGAGTTGTTCCTTAATCTAGATGTAAGTAATCCTCAGTCCATCCTACAATACCAGAATTTAGATATTTCTGTAAGTATATACAGAATCTTGTTGGTGTTTGTTCATTACTAGGAATTTTACCTGGGTAGAAAACTTAAACATTTCATTACTCTTTCTCGAAGAAAATAAAAAAGCCAAATTGGATAAAAAGTTCGTAAGACACAAGAAAGAAGGAAAGAGTCATTTTTATACCTTCAACTTCATTGTTGGAGCCCAACCAAGTTTCTCTTTGATAAGTGTATTGTCTAAGTTACGACCACGAACACCCTATGGGCTTGGAATGTGATGTATAGGAGTTTTCTTGTCATCAAAACCAAGAACGATCTCAGCCATCTCATTCATGCTCACCATTTCACCACTTCCAATATTTACCGGCTCACGGAAGTCAGATTTAGTCAGTCTAAACACAACAATAGACCAACATGTCAATTCTTATATCATAGAATATGAATTTCTTTTAAAGTAAAAGATTAAACAATGCAATTACTTGATAAGCACCGCATCATCTTCCCTATCCAACCAATTAAGACAAATACTAAATTATACAGAAGCAGTAAACCCTCTTATAGTCATTTTTAATCCAATAATATTGATTGAGTCAGCTAACCGAATTTTGCAAATATAAAAGGCTACTCAAATGGCTCTGTTTACATCAATAATAAGCTCAAAATTCTAATTCAAACAGAGAAAACCCAACAAAAGCACATGAGTAAAGCTAGAAAAGCCACACAATCAAGCAAAAACCTACCGAAGTACACCTTCAACGCACTCATCAATAAATGTGAATGATCGTGTTTGCAAACCATCTCCCCACATCTCAAATTTGTCAGTAGGTGTGATTGCTTTACGACAAAAAGCAGCAGGAGCCTTCTCCCTTCCACCTATATGACAAAGCAACAAACTTATTAAATCCAAAAGCACACTAAAATTAACAACGACTACCAATTTATTCATTTAGAAATAAGGAAACAACCCAAATTTGCAAATCAGTTAATGTCATACCTTTCCATGTACCAAAAGGACCATATATGTTATGGAACCTTCCAATGTGGCACTCAATTCCAAAATCTTTGTTATAGTGTTTGCATATCTCTTCTGTTCCAAAATCCTGGCTAGTGGAGGAAGTGTGTTGCCTTCATCATCGAATATAACTCGACTCTCGAGTGGTCTATGCAAGTTAATCTTGAGTTTTTTTTTTAATAAACGAGTTACTGGTCTGCATATGAAAGATCTAAATCAGTTAAAGAAAAAGTAGAAGCTCAAGGCTCTCCACGCCAAATGATTCCCAACAAGAAATATTACAAATCCTACTTAAAACAATTCAGATTTTGAACTTTTTACAAGCCATCATAAGCTTTAATTTAGAATGTCCATTGTCTCGGCAATGTGAAACCAGAAGACTTCTTTAAAAAAAAAAAAAACAGAAGATTTGTATGCCCAAATTGAAACTATAAAAATACCAAAGCAACATTGTCAGAAAAGTTGTCTAAACTACTTTCACTATACTACTGAGCACATATATAAAGGGACATACATTAATTCTCCAATATCAGCTGACTTCGTGTCGTCTTCTTTTGAGGTATCAACTGCTTGAAGACAATTGTGTCTAGCTTTTCTCTAGAACCTTCTAAGACATTTTCCTGGTTTGGATCCACTGGTTTAGCTAAATCTGATTTTGTTGACACAACTTTAGATATAAGTTTCTGGTTTATAAAGCGAATTTTGGGGGTCATCGGTAAACCTAATGATGCTGAATACTCATCAATAGGAAGTTTCAAAATATCAAAGATCTCTTTATCTTTTTGAAGATGGATGGATCTCAAGTAGGTAACAAATGCCCTTTGGGCTCGCGGCTGAAGTTCTGGGTATTTGACTAGTAAAGATGCCAACAAGCTAGACACTGGTTGCCGTTTTTCTTTCTTTGGCTGAATAATCAGCAAATAAAGCATTGTAAGCAAATATGTTAGAGAAAACATGACACAGACACTAAGCCATATAAGAAAATAACATCCATAAATCTGACACATCGATGTTAAATGTGTTTCCAGAGCAAATGTACCTTGACTAAATGTACCGGAACCTTTGTTGCTTATAACTTTTCAAGCATTTGAGTTTCTGAAGGCAATAGAAATAAAACTGACTTTCCATCAGATTTATAACGAGCAGTACGACCAACTCTATGTATGTAAGATGCTACATTTTCAGAACAATCTACTTATATAAATATAAGAGAAAAGTTAGATTCTAACCATAATAAGAAACTTTTACCTTCCAACCCCCGCCTGAAATCCTTAAGGCTCGCATTGAGACAAGAAGCAAGAAGCAAAACACTCACCTGAACAACCTAGTTAACTGCTTTATTAAAATCAAGGCCTCTTGCAGCCACATCAGTTGAGAAGAGAACTGAGCGATTCTCACAGAAATCAAAATATATTGCCATTCTTTTTTCCTGTTTCATCCTCCCATGGAGGCACTTCAACGATATGCCAGGGTGAAGTTTTCTAAATTCCTCATAGACATAATTTACCTATTAAGACGAGATGTGAATGTTAAATGCTTTGGAAGATATTTAAGCTCAGGAGTGGAAATTTGCAGCAAGAACACACATAAATATGATCAACACAAATCTTTGTAAATGGAAAAACTTCTTCCCTATTTAAATGTAAGAATTGTCATCAGTTTGTCTTGCAAATCCTTTAAAAGCCTTACAATTACAATAAACACAAACGACACAGCTGATAAACCAGAACAGAAGTTCCACAAATACAGACCAAGGGCCAGATTGATTGTGTACTTAATTTTTCATTTTGAAAACTATTTGTAAAATTCTTCGAAGAACTATTTTTCAGGAAAATGCGATTCCAATCAAGTAGAAAAATCTCCTTGACAAAGGACAAAGAAGTGGAGTTACCTGTTTAAAGCTTGATAGAAAGACAATTGTTTTGAACTGTAGATGAGTCTTTATGAAAGTCCACAACATATCTAACTTTTGATCCAGAGGAACAATCATCACAATTTGCTTTAAGAGAGTAGGAGTGGCAGCCACAGACTCTTCGTGTACACTCAGATACTCCGGGTCCTTCAAACTTAGTCTTGCAAGATCTTGAACTGACTTTGTTTGAGTTGCTGAGAAAAGCATAGTTTACCTACGTTTTGGTAACTGTGAGATGATTGCATTTAGTGCCTTCTTGAATCCAGTGTCAAGAATACGATCATCCTCATCTAGTACCAAAACCTATATCCAAGAAGTCCACTCAATCATCAGCTATTTTTACGATCACTAATGAGGAGACCAACACTAAAACCATGATACTTCCCAACAGAATTCAACACCTCGAATATCTAACCAGCTAATTCTCTTGTAGGTGATATTATTATGCTCCCAACCCCATCTTCAGGTCCCTATCTCTCTCTATACAATTTCTCCAACACCTATCATTCACAAAATAAACCCCCAAAAACCAAACAATAATTAACAAGCAAAAAATGAATAATCATTTTGGTCTCACTTGTAGGAGTTAACAATTTAATCTCAAGTAAACCATTAATTTAGTAGAACATGTATCACTTTCTCTTTTATACAGTCCCTAATCCTTATGAAAATGATAAATAGTAGTACTTAACACTATATGAAATCCAAGGTTTTAAAAAATAGTCTGCGACTGTGACAAGACAGTATCGGCATACCAATACCATTATTCACCGCTTTTATGTAAAAAAAAAAAAATTGTGGTTAATTCACATTGTGACGGCCGCAATTAGTGTCACAACACTTGTACCAACCAAAATTGCAAAGGCCTTGATGGAATCCATCAAACTAGTCCCTAAACTATATAAATATGTCTCTTTAATCCCTAATATCTCTTGCCAATATATAACAACGAGAACTAATTTTAACATTGGTTACACATAGTTTAAGAACTACTTCATAGTTTTATATACTTTAGGGACTAAGTAGGAGATAACGTTACTTAGAGACTAATTGATGGTTTAGGCATTAATCTCTCTAACTTCCCTTATGAGTTGTGACAACCTAATAAGTGCTGACACCCTAAACACGACCCCGACACAACGACACCAATAATAATTTGAAAAAATGAATAAATTAAACTTAATCACAAGGGTTGTAATAGGTGTCTAACACATGCCTTTTCATCCAGGGGTGTCTGCTACATAGTTGACAACTAAAACCCTAAAATTGAACACTTTTATTCAATTAAAGTACTAAACTAGCAAAACACCGATTCACTAAAAAGAACACAAACAATCAAGTACATACATTCAAGTTTCACCATAATCATTCAAGTTTCAAAAGCATATAAAACATATCCCAAACCCTAATATAATTAGTGAAGCACTCACTAGGATAATGAAAGCAAGTGTTTTCCCGGAGCCAGTTTTCGCGGCGCCGAGAACATCACGGCCACAGGGTGCATGAGTGAAGAGAAGCTCTTTGAATATCATTCATGGAAACAAACTTGGAGCTTCGCAATGCGTCTTTGGTTTTCTTCGACAGTGGCAACTGCTCAAACCGCACGACGCCGGCGTAGCGGGAGAACGTATTGTCGCCGAGGTGACCGACGAGGGAGTTTTTGGGGAGAGGTGGAAGAGACATTGGGTTCAAACCGGAATCGGGTTTCTGGAACTGAATCCATGAATTCAATTGCTTAATCTCATCTTTTTCTGAGAGGTGTTGTTGTTTACGAAACTGCTTGGATTTAGGTCTTCTCATTGTTCCTCAATTTTCAAACTGAATTTGTCGAGAGAGAAAGAGAGAAGCATGAAGATGAACAGAGCAACGTCGTCGTAGCCTTTGGTAAACTTTTTAGATAATTAACTGGGAGTTAATTAATACGTTGTTTAGTGGGCGACAATTTCAGTTTTTTTTACCGCCGTAAATTGTATATTAGGACGGTTGATGTAACCGTCGTAACCTTAATTTTAGGGCGGTTTATGTTACAACCGCCACAATCTTTATTAATTTTTAAAAAATGTAAGGACGGTTGGTGTAAACTGTCATGGCAACTGTCTCAATAGGAGAGTTACGACAGTTTTCAAGTAACTGTCTCAATAGGAGAGTTACGACAGTTTTCAAATAACTGTCGCAATTTTTGTGTCGTAAAACCCTAATTTTCTTGTAGTGATTCACTGTTGGAATTTAATGTTGTTGTATTTAATAGTGTGGGAGATTGCTTATAATGTAATACAACTGATATCACACTATTGACGTCCGAGATAAGGTGCGATGAAAGCAACAAGTGGGTGTATTAATAGATTAGTAGGAAAAAGATATTATTGACTAATGGTTATACATGAAGATAATGATGATTAAATCTGACCCCCAACAAGTTTTCCCACTATTAACACCGAAATCTCGATTTTTTTCTATCATTTTATTTTCCGTAACCAAACAAATATAAACAACCCTGGCTTAATTAGAATCATAAAAACTTTGAACCAAATTTTAAAACACAACCAGTCTTCGTGGATACGATAATATTACATTTTATTTTTGCACATCAACATGGACTTCTATAAATATTAGGGTAGTTATTTTGAAGGAAACTTCTTCTGGTTTAATATTGGTGACAAGGATCTCATTGATAGAGATAGTGGTCTCAAAATGGGTGGGTTGAGAGAGTCTATGATTTGAAAATTCATCAGGTGTATGGAGGCTTTTGCATTTGTGTGTATTAGTTGGAATAGTTGGTGATAAGTGGTCTGAGTGGGATATGGTTTAAGATCACCCTTGAGGTTTATTGTAGTTTCATTGTGGAAATGTGATGCAATAGATTGGAAAACCTGTTTGTATGAATCCTGAAGTACAAAGCCAAATCATGTCTAAAAAAATCACCACCGTCAATAAATAAGTAAAAGGGAAGGGTGAAAAGTTTGTCTTGTAAAGTAATTTTGACATTGTTACAAATACCATGAATTTTTAAATGAGATTCATAACTAACCATTACTGGAAATTGGGGAATTGGTATAATAGTTAAGCTTAAATGTTGGCAACACATCGATATTTTTGAAGTTGGAATTGCCTTTGAACCAGTTAACTCGGAAAGAACAAGCTTATGTATGAGATGTCCAGTGTGAGGAAAGTTTCTGAGAACTGAAGAAGAGATTGACGTCAGCGCTATAGTTAATTTTTCCAGATATGTGTGAATATTTTATGGTATATTGTGATGCATCTAATATGGGTTAAGGTGGTGTGCTTATGCATAATGGCCAAGTTATAGCTTATACTTCCAGACAACTCAAGATTCATGATAGGAATTATCTTACCAATGATTTGGAGTTGGCAACAATAGTTTTCGTGCTTAAAGTTTGGAGACATTATATGTATGGTTTGAGGTTTGAAGTGTTTAGAGATCATAAGAGTTTGAAGTATTTGTTTGGACAGAAGGAATTGAATATGAGGCAGAGAAGGTAGCTGGAATTTTTGAAGGACTGTGATTTTGAGTTGAGTTACCATTCTGGTAAAGCTAACATGGTAGCATATGCGTCAAGTAGAAAGTCCTTGCATCTGTCGGCGCTAATGGTTATAGAAATGGAATGATTGAGCAGTTAAAAGATCTTAACTTGGTGTGTGAGGTAATGCCAAGAAGTGTGAAGTTGGGTATGCTGAAGCTGACTAACAACGTTCTAGAGGAAATCAAGGAAGGTCAGAAGTTTGATTTGGGATTGAATGATCGATTAGTACTGATTAATCAAGGTAAATAAGTGGACTTCAAGGTAGATGAGAAGGGAATTATGAAGTTTCAGGACAGAGTTTATGTGCCAGACGTGCCAGAGCTTAAAAAGATGTCATGAGACTAAGGAAAAATGTCATGAGACCAAGGCCGACAATTTCAAACTCCTTTATTAAATCACCCTCGAATTTGGTAATATAACCTTCACTGTTGCATGTAATTAGTAAATCATCAATGTAGAGACATAGGATGATCACTCCTTTTTCTTGTATCCTTCTTCCCATACACACCATGTTTAGATATTCATTTATCAAATCTTATCTCCTTTAGAAACCCATCAATTCTCTTGTTTCAAGCTCTTGGTGCTTGCTTCAACCCATATAACTCATTCCTCAATGTATAGAACTTGGATTCATGATTTTTAACTATATAACCAGGTGGTTGTGCCACATACACTTCCTCTTCTAAAGGACCATTAAAAATGCATATTTGATATCTATTTGGTAGATGGACAAATTGTTTCTATTCACAATACCAACAACTAGCCTAATGGTTTCTATTATAGCCACCAGTGAAAATATTTATTCAAAGTCTATACATTCTCTTTTCAAAATTCCCTCTGTAACTTATTGAGCCTTATGCTTCGTTATTTCACCTTTAGTATTTTCCTTCACTTTGTACACCCATCTTACACCAATTGACTTCTTTCCTTGAGGTAAATCAACTAGTTCCCATGTTTTATTCTTTCTCAATTGACTATAAGTCCTCCTTCATTCCACATATCCATTTTGGATAACTCAAAGCCTCCTCTATTTTCACCATTTTAGGTTCAGCCATGAGTGTAAAATGGACAAGATCACCATTATCGTTTACTCCATTATCCACTGACAACTCACAATATTGCAATCTCATAGGCATACCTCACTGCCTTGTTGATCTTCTCAGGTTTTATTCAACTTGGACTTCACCGACTATAGTTTCTTCCCTTTAAAACACTGCAAAAACAGTTCCAACATTATTGTAATAAATTACATCATGCTGCAAATCCCTCAATTCGTTAAAAATCACGTCCATACTAATTACGATTTTCTTGTTAACTGCATCATAGATTTTTTAGCCACTGGTTGAGTTATACCCAACAAGTCACATTTGTTCTCCCTTGTCATCTAGCTTCTTTTTGAGCTCATCCAAAACATTTCTATACGTAACTGAACCAAACACCTTAAAGTGAATCATATTTGATTTGAAACTAGACCAAAATTCTTTGGGTGTAATATTTTTCAGCTTATTTGTTGGACACCTATTCAATAAATATGCAGTTGTGGACACCACTTCTCCCCTTAATTATCTTGCCAAGTGCTTCCCTTTCAACATGCTTCTCACTATGTTCATAATTGATTGATTCTTCGTCTCAGCAACTCTATTTTGATGAGGTGTATAAGGTGGGACTACCTCTTGTATAATGCTCTATTGATCAATGATTTCCCAAAATCATTTGAGACATATTCACCTCCACCATCTTTTTTTAGAGTTTTGATTTTGTGATCACTTTGTCTTTCTGCCATGGATTTGAACTTTTTGAACACTTCAAGCACCTCATATTTTCTTTTGATCAAGTAAGTCCACAAATTTCTACTAAAATCATCAATGAAAGTGACAAAGTACATACTGCCTCCGATTGAGTCCAGTTGCATCGCTCCACAAATGTCTGAATACATCACCTTAATATGGCACTTGGTTCTACATCTTGCACCTTTGCTAAAGCTTCCTCGGTGTTGCTTGGTCTTCACACACTCTTCTCATAGTTCAATTGACATATTCATCAATGGAAGCCCCGCAACCATGTTATTTTTCTACATAGTATTAAGATCTCTAAAATTCAAATGCCCAAGCCTATAACGCCATATTCAGTCTTCCCTACTAGGAGCCATTGTGAGACACCTATGTTCCATTACTTTCATATGAACTTTGAAAGTTTTGTTTTGATCCACAGGGGCCTTTAAGATCAAACTCCCATTTGCATGAATAACTTTCAATACTTTAATTTCCATGTGAATCTTATAATTCTTTTCAAGAAATTGACTAATATTTAAAAGATTACACTTGAATCCCATAATATACAATACACCTTTGATCAAAGAATGCTAGCCATTCTTCCTCTTGATTGATACATTACCATTCCCTTCCGCTGCTAGTGTTCCGTCATCTGCGATTTTATCCTTGTTTTTCAACGCTTTATTGATTTTTACAATCCAATCCTTCTCTTCCGTCATGTGATTTGAACACCCGGAGTCAAGATACCATTGATCGCTGCATTCTGCATCTTCTCGCGTAGTCATCACCAAATTTTCAACTGATTGTAGTCGGTTAGGCTCTGTGTAGTTTCTAGTGGATTGACTCTTTGGATTGGCCGCATTTAGCAAAACAACAACATGGAGAAGTGTCCAAATATTTAAGATTAGTCTAGATTGCTTAAGTTGTAAAAAGGACACATGCTGGGCGCGATGCTCCAACACGTTGGTACGACATATGAGCCTTGCTCAATAGGTGCTAAAATGCTACATTTTGGATGAATCTTTGGAGAAGATTGAGTTCTATTTTATTGCTAATTGACTTGCAATATGATTAGGTGATTTGTTTGATAGTTGAATGAAGATTAATTCGAATTTAAATAAAGATTTGAATTTGAATTTAAATTAAAACAAATCATATCTTGTTGGAGATATTCAAGGAACAAAACAAATATCCAACAAATTCTGCATTAATTCTGGACGAAATTAAATATATTATCTAAGGAGAAAAACCCAGGGTTATTATGCTAGATAAGGAGCTCAAAACCTACATTGGAAACCAAGCAATACATTGAATATTTAGAGTGATATGGTTTATTTTTGAGTCCTTGTTATTGTTGTATGTACGCCTTTATATTTCAGTAACTTGCCATATAAGGTTTGTCTAGAGTTGAGTGGTAGTATTCAACATTGATTATTGAGTTGTAATCTCCAATCACGGGTTGTGTGATTGAGAAGAAAGTCATTAGGTTCTCATATTTAGGGGAAAACTCTAAATAGAAAGTCATTAAGTAGTGTTAGGAAGAGGCATTGAATAACATATGGTTTCTTGTTGCTTGTAAGACTAAATGTACTAAACTATGAATAGTGAATTTCTTTTCTTGGGTCGTGGACTCAGCCCTCCAAACATAGACGTAGTTTCACCGAACTGGATAAACAACTATCATGTTATATACTGCTTTTCTGCTTCATCATCTAGTATTTGCTATTGTGCTGTTACTGGTGTATCTTGTCAAAACTATTAGTGAAACACCGCGTTCGATATCTGTCCCTTGAGAAACAAAATTTCACTTTGCTTGTAACCGGTTACAATTGCCTTTTCAATTGTTGTTTTATGTTTCAGCAATCACCATCAAAATGTGCCCTCATCTTATTCTTGCGTTGCACACTTTTCTTGAACTTCTTATGAATCATTCTTGTTGGCATTACATTCACGAGAAAAATGTCCAAGCTTTTGAAAATTGTAACATTAGACATTTCTCTTGTCATCTTTTCTTCTTCCTCTCATTCCTCTATTGTTGCCACCTTTGTAATTGTTTGATCCATCACTTCTATTGCAACTGCTTTCACGCTTGTAAAGAGTTGAGTTGTTGGAATTTCGGGAGTCCATTCCACCATTATTGTTATAGCTTCCTCTACCTCTACTCATGGACTAATTTCCTTCACCTTCTTATCTTTTCCAACAAAATAGGTCTACAAAGAAATTTCAGCCTTTGCTTTGTCAAAATTTCTCTCCTACATTCTCTATTCATTAGCCTCAAGAGAACTTTACAACTCTTCTTTGCTAATGGTTGAAAGATCCTTGGGCTCTTCAATAGTAACCACTACGTTATCGAATCTTGACGTCAACAATTCAAAATTTTATCAGCCACATAGTGCTCAACGATTGTCTCTCCACAAGCTTTTCGCGATTCACCAATCTTACGATTCTTGTAGTAAATTCACTAATGGTTTCCTTCTCTTGCATCTTAATCATTTCCAACTGCCTCTTGTGAGTTTGTAACCTCCCACCTTAATCAATCGCAATAGTACGATGAACATATGTGTGTGTGTGTGTGAGAGAGAGAGACTACTACAAAACCTGCAAACAACAATGCCAGGTTTACAACGAATTCATATACACCGTTGTAATATATTAAAATTTTCGCGCCCAGTGAGTAGCTGGATTTATAAACAGTGATTTAATGACGGTTGTCTATAAAAACCGTAGTAATAAATGATGTGTAGCAAGCTTCGATTCTCAGCAACTTCATTTTTTCCATTTTCTAGAGTACATTAAGCGCGTGTCACTTAAGTCATTTATTTAAAAAATAAAATGTAAATGATTTTACAACGGTTAGTTTAAAAAACCGCTGTTATACGCTTGTGTCACTTAAGTCCATTATTTAAAAAATAAATTGTAAATGATTTTACAACAGTGAAGAAAATCAACCATTGTTAGAGGACTTACATTTCCACTACGGCTGCATTACACAACCGAGATTTAAGGGTTTACTGATAAATTAAAATAAAACTTATTCTGTATTTCTTTCATAAAACGCCCTAGGCGAACAACCGAACCAGAGACGACAGTGGTGACATAATCTTTACCTTCTTCGTATCCATTCATTTAGAGCTCAAATCTTCATCTTTCTCAGTACGGTACTATTCAACATCTTCATTCCTTTTATCTTGGTTTATGTTGTATATGCTCAAATATTCACCCTCTTCCTTCATTTGATTCCTCAGCTTCGAAGTACGGTACTCTTCAACATCTTCATTCCTTACGTGCATAAGATTCTCAGCTTCGAAGTACGGTATTCTTCAACATCTTCATTCTTTTTTTCTTTGTTTATGTTGTATATTCTCAAGTCAGTATAAGAGTACATGTTTCATATGCTTTAGGTTATGATTGTCTACTGGGCTGTACTTTGGTATAAGTTACCAATTTGTAATACATACCATGGTAATTTGATTTCATTGGCTATGATATGACATTTGTTGGTTATCATAGATAGAATTTTGATTTCTCTTGTGGAAGTTACAGGTATATAGAACAGGGTTCTGCAAAGTTGTGCAAGAAATCTGGTAGGCATGATGTTCAAGTTGGTGTTAGGTAACACTTGTTGTATTGCCAATATCATCAGTAGTGTGTTATTTATGCCTCGCTTGCCATATACACTATGTTTTAATGCCTTCAGTTGTTTCTGTAACAGAAAGAATGCCGAGGAAGCTATTCAGGGATTGAATGGAACAATGACATCAAAGCAGACTATGCGTCTTTTTTGGGTAGCAGTCCGGGAAATAAGCATGTCAGTTCTATTTTCTTCTACTTCAAACTTAATTTATTTGTAATCTGGTCCAGTTTGATGTTTGTGTACTAAAACTTCTAATCTAAATTTTGTCATCGTAACCATGTACATGCATCATCAATGAATGTTTTTATATCATCATTATTTAAGGTTTTAATTTGTGACAGGTTATTTTAGTAATGTTTATACATAACGAAAATTTATAGGAACATCATGGTGTGACATCTTAGGGCCCATTATTCCTTAAATACACATTACCACTTCTTATGTAAATAACATTAGGGCCTATATTAGTTTATTTAATGTTTTGATTTCTAATGCCCCATCTTAAATAAGAATATAATAAAAAATGAATGAGTAACTTGACCATCACTATTCAATAACCAGCAATGGTTTTTGAATTATAGAAATAATAATGACTTTCAACTAAAACGATTAGATTTTTAATGTAGAGAGAAGATGAAGAATCAGAGAAATCATTATAAATACGTTATTCCTCTTCTTACCATCACACAAGCAGTATCATTGAAGAGGAATAATCAAAATGAGTTCCAATAATGCAGTCCAGGTCTAACAAACTGTACATGTTCAACAACCTGTCCAGGTTAAAGATGCTGTAGCGTAATACCCCAAAATTTGCTCTCCCCTTTGTCATCATAGCATGGCATTATCATTTATCATATCATATCCACCTCATTAACATTACATTGCATTTAACATAGAAAAATGAAGCATGGCATCCTTCTTACCATCAGGGCATGTGGTCAGGTGGGAGGTGGACAATCAAGAGATCATTCAAAGCACAAAAGGTTAATCAAGTTGGCTCTAGGCAAGCCAAGAGGTCTCTCATGTCTCATACTATCCCAATTGATCTTCCACAACCTCAAGAAGGTGAGATTCAATAGGAGAGTGAAGCATTACATCCTACACTATGCAAGAAGTCCAAAAATTGAAGGAAAATCCTCAAAAGAGATAGCTCATTGATTCAAAATCATTCTCAAGTGGCATTTCTCATCATCCTTTAAGAGGATACACAACATACTCTGAGGAATTTGGATTTGGAAGATGTGCAATTTCCTCCTAACCAGAGGGGGTCAAGATTAGGGTTTCCAATTAAATCAGGGTATCTCTGTTTTTTGAACAAAACTTGATGTCATGGTATTCCATATGTCCCTAAGTGTATGTATGTGGAAAATTGCATCTCAATTGGTTTTAGAAGTGGTTCAATTGGAAGAAAGATCAAGAATCAGAGAAATTGGGGAAAAGTCAAATAATCAGAGGAAAAAGTCAACTCTTGACTTTTGGAGCCCAAAATCATGAAATTCATGTTACATATGTCCAATGTACAAAATTTGGTCAAGAAACTCCAAAGGAATCATGAAAAAATCAAGATGTGGAAAGTTGCCATTTTTGGAAGAGGAAGGTTTGCTAAAAATAGCAAGTTTTGGCCATTTTGCATCAGAGTTTGAACCAAGGCCATTTAAAATTGAAGCACCAAATGAAAATTCCACTTGGCCACAATAAAAGATCTTGTTTTAAGCTTCAAATCCATGTGTGGAACATCTCCATTGGATAAAAATTGAGTGAGATATGATTGATCAAAGTCTGAGCAAAGTAGGTTCAAAACTAGGTCATGACCAAGATTTTCAGGGCACGCGCGCAGTCATTTTAACAAACAGTTGGTGGGCCAAATGTACACCTATTTTTCTCATAGTTAGAGGCTTCAAATGAAAAATCTTGCAACATCAAAGTTGTTCCCCTATGTGAGATCTTCAAGATTGATGTTCATGATTTTTTCATTTGATCAAAGGATAAGGAATTATGATAGCTCAAAGATTGGTCAATACAACTGAAAACCCATGTCATGTGCACCATGCCAGCCAACCCTATCTGCTCGCCCATGCACCAGTTGGTGTTTCTTCTGTTGCAAGCCACATTTGATCATGTTCCAAACTTCAATTCAACCTAATTTCAACATCAATATTGTTCCCCAATGTATCATCTTTCTAATGCCACCAATGTTGTGTTGTTTCGTTCATTGACAAGGGAGAAATTCATCCTCAAACACCTGCTGTCACAATGAGGAGTTGCTGCATAGCTTTTGGTTCAAACATACATCAAAAAGTCCTATGTGTGCTGCTCCATTCTTTACTTCATTTGGCCAAGCACCTCTCACACTATGCATATATGCTTAAGCCTTACACGAAAAAGGAAATGAGAAACTTGTTTCACACGCATTCCTGCTGCTACATCAGAATAACATAACATCACCATCTTTCTCCATTATCCTCACCATAAGTGACCATGAGCTCTTCCACACTAAAACAAAACCTCTCCAACTCGTGTCACTAACTGTCATGACTCATTCTGTTAACTCAAACTCAGTTAACTAACTCAGTTAGCTGTAGTTCTAACCATCAACCACCAGGGTCAAATCATAACCACACCTATATAAACAATTCTAACAGATTTGGAAAGAGGATTCTCATTTTTTCACTCTCACTCCAAAAGCACTCTCAAGCTTTCTCTCTGAATTTTCTCTCTACCTGCACGAATTCCTCAAGTTCTTCTTCAATCTTCACAATCAAGCAAGAAGACATCACTGAAGCATGGAATAGCACAGTTATCTCCAATTTCAGATTCAGATTTCCTCTTATTCTCAAGATCAAATAGCATTTATTTTGCTCAAATTGAAGTTCTAGAAGTTCAAGAACAAGTTCTCACCTCTGGTTTTCTCAAAAATCCAAAGATCTTCAAGTTTCAGGTTCCAAAAGTTCTCAAACTTTGCTTGCACGATTTGATGTTATTTTAACTGGTTGATGTGTTATTTGAGCTTATTAGAAGCTATATGAAACCGGTTAGTTGATAGAGCTCCTTAGGAGTTTAGAACTGAAACCTAGGGCAAATTTCTCTTCTTCGATTCTCTGTATCCATGCTTGATCTTTGAATTTTGTTGTTGGATTTGTGTTCCTCATGAGCTTAGCTTTCGTTTGGTATATGGCTTGTGAATTTCTGGAGAAAATGTGAGTTGCAGGTGGTGGCTGCTGGCCGGAGAAGATGACCGGAGGTCATCTCCGGCCGGTGACTTTAATTGTTAGGGGTTGTGTGCGTTTTAATCTCAGCCGTGTGTTTTTCATGATCGTACGCTCCAAAATATGACAGCACATTAAAACTCACATGCTCCTCACGTGCATTTTTCTGAATTTCGCTTAAGCATGGTGTGGTGTGGTGCATGGTAAGTGGCATGTGTCCTCACGTGCATGCATTGATTTTGAGTACTTTGACTTTTATTTGACCTTGACTTGATCTGATGGTTGTGAGTGAGTCAAAATTGTTGACTGATGGTGCACACTTGTTATTGTGTTTGGCGTGTAAATGGACCTTGTCAGATTGATATTTGCACCCCTCTGTTTGGAAGCCCAATGAATATGCACTGTCCAATTGCTATGTTCATACCCCCTGCATTTTGCATTTATTTTTCATTTTTGTTTCTTTCTACACGTTTGATTTTTAATTTTTAAAAATACCAAATTGCATTATTAAATTCCACAAAAATTCATGAATATCATTGAAACATTTAGAAAATTTTCCATGATTTTATGTTCTGATTTTATGACCATTTTGCCCCTGTCCCATTATTTTCTTTGAATTTCTTTGGTGTGCATTCTTAATGTGGTACATGATTTTGTTTAATTTTGTTCTTGATCATTAAAGATTGTTTTGATGCTCTTCTTTTTGTATTGAGTCATTATCATCTTTAGGTATGTTAAGTGATTTTTATTTGATTTTTTAGGTCATTTCATGGCATGTTTGGTGTTCACTTTTGTGCTACTTTGTATGATATGTCTATTTTGACCTAGGTGCATTGTTTGACATCATTTTGCCTTGGTTCCTTGCATGCTACTTTGATATGTGATTCATCTCTGATTAGTGAACTTCAATACCATGTTTTCATAATTTTCATGAGGCCATTTGATTTTTGTTTGATGCATTTCATTTAAAGCATTATAACATGTTATATCATTGTAATCTTTTGTGCATGTTTACATGTTTTCTTTTGTACATAATGGCATGATCATTTGCATATTTGGTGAACCATTCACTTGACATTATAGGTCATTGGTACATATTATATGTCATCCTTGCATGTTGACTTTCATTTAAACCTTGTGCACCTTTAACATGTGGTGTTTGTACTTGTGTTTTCTTTTGAACTTCCATTTCAATTCTACTTCTTCTATTACTTCTTAAATGCTTTGATGTGTCATGCATGAATACTTGTGAGATGTTTGTGAATCATTTTTCATTTCATTTCAATTCTGATCCATGGATTACATGTTCCATTTGTGCATATTTCTTCTTTTCTCTTTCATCTTTCATTCTTCCTTTTCTTATGATATCATGTTCTAATGTCTTGGAGGATGTTTGTTGCCTATCCACTTGAGTTTGATTGATAATGCCCATTTGTTCTCATATGATGTACATTCTGGTTGTGGCCCTAAGATTTGTTTTCTCATTTAATTCTTTTGAGTTTTATGATGCATTACATGTTCTTTCACTTCTTATACTTCTTATACTTGTTCACTAACCATGTAGGGGCTTTGGTAAGTTTCAATTGAGTGTGGATAAGGAGTCCACATTCAACTTCTATCCTTTCTCTTTTACAATTCCATTTTGTGTTTTGTTAAGCACTTATGTGTTTTCTTTTAATAACTCATCACTTTCCCTTTGTGAATTACAATTCATCTTCTACTTTAGAAGTGAATTGTTTAATTCATTCTTTCTTTAGACTTTAGGTTGAAACCTCACAAACCTTAGGATCACTCCCTTAACTAATCAATTAGGATTGAGTCTTAGTCCCCCCATAGATTTTACCTTTCTCCTTCTTTTGAGTCTCTCTTCTCATCTATAAAGGAAACCCAAAAACACTTAATAAAGGTAAGCATTTATTGCATTTAAACCTTTCATATAAAGGAAAGATTATAAGGGGTCTTCTCTTATAATCTTAAATGAGTAGCATGTGGCCCATCTTGGGTCAATGTGCTACACATTTGACCTTATGTGAGGGACTTAAATGCAATAATTGTTGATGGTGCAAATAATAAAACATTTCTTCATCTTCATAATTAACAAAAACACTTAATAAACACAAGTATGCTAGTGTGTTTGAACCTTGACAATTGGAGCTAAGTGTGGAGGTCTTCTTCACTCTTAGTGTGCTTTCTTACCCATTCCATCTTGGAATGTGAGAATGTACACATTCCAATGACTAAGATTCAGATACACTGTCATATGCAAACAAATGAAAATACTCTTAAAAGACAAAAACAAACAATAACGTCTTTCCTTCGGGAATTCTTTTCTCACCTCATTCACTCTTAGCGTACGAACGCGCTTCTACTCGTTCTCTTGCAAGATGGTAACGCACTCGGACCAGCGAGCCTGCAACACCTGAGCTAGAACGTTAGCCGTTCCTTAAAAAATGCAAACAATCCATCCCTAGTGAGGGGAACTACGTCGCTCTGATTCTCATGCTCCCGATGAGATACGTAGGCAGTGGGGTAGGGCCCATGCGAGCACTCCTTTTATTTTCCCTACGTTTGTTTCTCTTTCTTTTTCCTTTCTTTCTCCTTTCCTTTTTCAGTCCTTTCTCCAGTATCTTTTCTACACCCTTTGATCGAGACAAGCAAGCGTGGATCCCATCGGGTACGATGGACGTGAGGGGGTGCTAATACCTTCCTCTCACGTAACTGACTCCCGAACCCAGTTCTTTGGTCGTAAGACCATGCTTTTTCCTTTCTCTCAGGTTTACGCGGTGTTTCCTTTCCCTCTCTTGGGATAAATACACATTGCTGGCGACTCTGTTTCGGTGCCACTTTCGCGTTTGTACTTGGATGAAAATCCCGGGAGCGACAGCTGGCGACTCTGCTGGGGACCGAACCCAGAATCTCTGGTTTCCTTAGCGAGTCAATCCTAGCGCTTGTCTGCTTTTCTTTCATTGGGTGTTTACTGTTGTGCTATATGTTGCTGTTTATTTATTTTACTGTATTTACCGCATTTTAGCATTACATATCATATATTATATTGTGTTGCACTGTTTTTTCTGTTTGGCGGGCGGGGTGTTCTGAGAGATAAGCTCACTACCAAGGCTTGAGTACATACATAGGTATTAGAGTGGATAGTCATGACGCTTGCGTGGTGGTGACCACGTATTGTTGTTCATGAGACCCACAACCAGACGAGGTTCTATCAGGAGCTTTCTGCTACTGCATGTTATGCAGGCCAGTGGTTATTCTCTTGAGGAACTGTCGACTCTGGTGACCATTCCCGAGGACTCAGTTGCGGCACTCCTCCCGAGATGTGACAGTGGCAGACCACATTCCGTGGCAAACCTATTGCACATCCTCGATCCGAGGACCCAATGCTGGGAACTTGCTATAGGACATCCCTTTTTGAAAGAGAATCAGCGGAGGCACTCCTCGATTGGCGATAGTACTGTACCCTGAGGGATGAATGTACTATTGCTTCTCGACCTCAGTGCCAGAAGCTGAGGACCTTTTTGTTTCGGAGAATCAGTTGAGGCCTCCTCGATTGATGATGATGCCAAACTAGAAATGGTGAACGTATCATCATTTCTCGACCTGAGAGCCCGGGATACTGAACATCCTAGTACCCACATGTGAGAAGGGCGAGTTGTTTACAGGTTTGCAGGTAACCATGACCTCCTACATACCCGGTTTTCTATCATCATTGCACAAAAAGGAAGTTTCATCCTATTGTATGTAGATGGTTCTTATCTATGGTTCTATATTAGTCTTAGAGCTACACTGACACCGTTCACAGTTCAGCACAGACACCTGATTACCTGATCACATGGCCCTTTGCATTGCATTATCATATCCTAACATACATGTTTATTCATTTCCAGGTGCATATATTACCCTTGATTCCAGTCATCAGGTCCCTGCAAAGATGAACACTAAAGAGAGGAAGAATATCATCAGCTATAAGTTCCTTACGCCTACTTTGGGCCCTATTGTTATGCTGAAGGGAATGGCGAGTCCTGCAGTACGAGAAGCTTTTGAAGAGAAATATGGGTGGATTTTATCTATGGTCCGTAATGTCAGTGATTATGAAGCCAGAGGTCTCCATACGTTGATGCAGTTCTATGATCCGCCTCTGAGATGTTTTGTATTTCCAGACTATGTGTTGGTTCCTACCTTGGAGGAGTATTCCAACATGTTGGGGATTGCTATCAAGGAGGAGCCCCCTTTCTTTGGGTCGGTGGGGGATCTTGACTTTGGGAAGTTGGCTGGTGCTCTTTATTTGAGCAAATCAGAGTTAAGTGACAATGTCTCCAACAAAGGAAAGATTCGTGGTTACAAGCTGGAATATCTGATTAAGAAGGCCCAGGAAGCAGCTAAAGGCGAGAATTGGCTTGTTTTTAATGCTTTGCTAGCCCTTTGTATATACGGCATAGTGTTGTTTCCCAACGAGCCGGATTTCATTGATACGGACGCTATACGAATATTCATGATGAAGAACCCGGTGCCAACGCTACTGGGAGATCTTCACTACTCATTGTACAACCGAAACGAAAAGAAAAGAGGAGGGATAATTCGTTGTTGTGCACCCTTGTTCTATAAGTGGTTTGCGGGCCGTTTACCACAATCAGGGGCTTTTGTGGATTCCAAAGATTCTCTAGAGTGGAAACAGCGTTTAATGGGATTGGTGGCCAAGGACATCGTATGGGTAGATCATGGGCTGATTGGCAAGAATATTATCCACAGCTGTGGTAAGTTCCCTAACGTTCCACTGATAGGAAGAATGGGTGGGATTAACTACAATCCTTCTTTGGCCATTCGACAATTTGGGTATGCCCTGACAGGTCCGCCTATTAAGAGAGATGTGGAGGAGTCCCTCTATTTTCATACATCAGATGGATGGGAAGCAGCACAGAAAGCTTCTGAAAGCTGGGGTAGCGTACTGAAAAAGGGGAAAGTTACTCTAGGAAAGCCTAACAACCGGGTTTATCCAGCATATGAAGAGTGGGTGAAGAAAAGAGTTGAAGATTTTCTCTTGCCTTTTGGTAAGGCACCCCTTTTGTATCCGGAGAATGAGAAAGCAAGAAGCACTGCTACTGTGGAAGAAGTTGACAAGTTGCAAGCCTTGGTGAAAAAGCTCCAAGGAGAGAATTCCGAGTTGAGTAGCCGTCTTCAGAATGCTCTACATGCCAACAAAGAGCTGGAGCGGAAAGCCCAAGATGCTGAACAAATCCTAACTGCAAAAGAAAAAGACTTTGCTGGAAGAGCCCAACATTTCCGGAAGATTAGTAAAGGTGCTGATGATGCTACTCAAGCCCACAAGCAAACCAAACAGGCGTTAGCACATACCAAAGAAAAGTTAACAAAGTTTCAGCACGCTTGGGACGAAATTAGGATAGAGAATGCTGAATTACAGGAACAGTTGCAGGTTAAGGACGAAGAGCTTGAAAAGGCGCATGAGCAGAGGAGAAAGTATCGGGAAAGCCTCGGTAAGAGTCAAGAACAGCTAGAAGAAGCTAGAAGTGAGCTGAGGAATACCAAGAAAGAGCTTGAAGAAGTCATGATAGAAAGGGAGATACTCAAGACGCAAGCTGGCATAAAGAGACACAAAGGAGTGTGTGATGATGAGGCTCTGATGCTGCATATGGGTTCTTTAACTGAAGCTCTTGAGAAAAGGGATGTCTTGATCAAAGAGATGATTGAAAAGCCGAATCACCAGCGTACCCGTATACTTTTTGAGGAGATCAAATACTCAAGTGATAAGCTGAAGGATGTGGAATTGTCAGACTGATGTTCTTTTCCTTATATTTTGTTATTAATGGTTACCATCAGGCTTGTTGATGGATCCATTTTTCCTTGTATTGCATTCGCGGTTGAATCTTTCTTAAATGTACTTGAATACTTCGTTGAATGAGTGTGAGCAGTTTTATTCAGAATTATTCCTTATCAGATAGTTGTACTCAAGCACATGACCACGATACGTCTCTTTATATCACGATTTCTGGTCTTCAGATTTCTGTGGTTTGGATTGGAATCAGGGTATAAAGCACCTCGGAAATGACAAACATGGCATTGCATGGCATTGCATATCATTTTGCATTTTTTGTTACTTGTTTTTCAGGTACTCGTTGCAGGGACCCTAACCTTTATTTGGTTTCAGGCAGTATAGCGGAGAGTCATATTCACCGATATTCGACGCGAAGGAATCAAGTAAGAATCATGGATCAAGTGCAAAGTGATTTGGCGGAAATGAGGGCGCGTATGGACCAGTTCATGACCCTCATGACTGGCATGGCGCAAAATCAGGAGAGACTGAGGCTTCTGGTAGAGCGTCCCGACAATGGGCCCGAAGGTGATCATCATGACAATTCACAGGGACATGGCATTCCTCCTCCCGGTGGCAACCCTCCTCCTGGTGGTAACAATCGGGGTAATGGAAATGGTAGGCATGCTGGTGTTACTCTTGAAGATACTCTGGAAGACCAATTTACTCTGCTGGATGCTGATGTGGGTAATCAAGGGGATCGAAGGTATGATGAGCTAGCAGAGAAGATCAGGGCCATAGAATGCAAGAACTCTATGGGTATTGATGTTACCAGCTTGGGGCTGGTCTCAGGAGTCAGAATTCCCCCTAAATTCAAACCTCCCACTTTTGATAAGTATCACGGCAATGCGTGTCCCCAAACGCATCTTCAAGCTTACTTTGGGAAGATTTCAGCCCATACGGATGACGAGAAGCTATGGATGCACTATTTTCAGGATAGTCTGGCTGGGGCGTCCTTGACCTGGTACATGAAGCTGAATAGAGCTGCTGTGAAGAATTGGAAAGATCTGGCAGAAGCGTTCCTGAAGCAATACCAGTATAATATCGACATGGCGCCCAACCGCACCCAATTGCAGGGATTGTCCCAGAATGCCAAGGAGAGTTTCAAAGAATATGCACAGAGGTGGAGGGAAATGGCTGCCCAGGTCCAACCTCCCTTGTCAGACAGAGAAATGGCAGATATGTTCATGGGCACCTTGCAAGGGGCCTATCTGGATAGATTAGCTGCTTGTCCGTCAACTGGATTTGCCGATATTATGATTGCGGGAGAAAGAATAGAAAGTCTGTTAAAGCTTGGAAAGATCCAGGATGTGAGTGGGGCTGGCTCTTCGGGGACGAAGAAACCGTTTGCTAGTAACCAGAAAAGAAGAGAAGGTGATACGAATGCTGTGTTTAGAGGACGAGGCAGAGGGCGTTCTCGAGCTTATTATCAAGTAGATGCTGTAACAATCCCCACACCGTCTGTTCAGAAACAACAACCCCAACAACAAGTTCAACAACAACAACCTTTTTTCCAGCAAAGGTCTAGACAGAGGGATCGTAAGATGGATCCTCTCCCTATGACTTATGCCGCGCTGTTGCCCCGGCTACTCGAGTTAAAGTTGGTAGAACTCCGTACTATGAAAGCTCCGGTTGCTGGAAACCTGCCACCTAACTTCGATGCTAATGCTCGTTGTGAGTTCCACTCAGGTGCTCAGGGGCACTCCATTGAAAAGTGCTGGGCCTTCCATCATAAAGTACAAGATTTGATTGATGCTAAAGCCATCAATTTCTCTCCCGCTCCTAATATTACTCAGCATCCCATGCCTGATCATAGTGCAGCTAATGTATATGCTATTGAAGATGGGAGGAGATTGAATTTGGTGTTAGACGTTCATCAAGTGAAAACTTCTTTGTTGGTTGTAAAAGATCGTTTATTGAAGGGACAGGTGTTCCCGGGCTGTAATCAAGATTGCTCTGAGTGCATGAATCAGGAGAACGGCTGTGATAAGTTGGAGATGGGTTTACAGAATCTGATCGATGAAGGATGTCTACAGTTCGACAGAGTCGTGAAAGACACTGATGAGATATCAACCGTGACCATCTATTACACTCCCGCTGAGATTCAAATGCCGGTCAATGCAATTCCCGTGGCGAGTGTTGCGCCAGAAGGGCCCGGTCCTGTCACTATCACGGTGCCAGGACCAATTCCGTTCACATCTACGAAAGCTATCCCATGGCACTATGGGGCAGATGTATATTACGAAGGTAAAAAGCAAGAAGTTGAGTCGTCAGTCAGCCCAAATATTGATAACGTAGGGGGTGTAGGGGGCTTTACAAGGAGTGGAAGGTTGTTCGCTCCCCAAACCTTGAGAAGTGATAAAGAGGCAGAAGCCGCAGCAAAGGCTAAAGGTAAACAGGTGGTTGAAAATGCGCCTACACCTGAAGCGGAGACAAAGATTATTTTTGATAAGGAAATGGAAGAATTTATGAAGATAATCAAGAAAAGTGATTATAAGATCGTGGACCAACTGAATCAGACCCCTTCAAAGATTTCAATCTTGTCACTATTGATGTGCTCTGATGCGCACCGACAGGCGTTGTTGAAAGTGTTGAAGAGTGCGTACGTGCCACAAGAAATTACTGTTAATCAGCTCGAGAGCGTAATCTCCAATGTTAATGTCAGCCATGGCTTGGGCTTTACAAGTAGAGATCTGACGGTTGAAGGAAGAAACCATAATAAGGCTTTGCATATCACGATGGAGTGTAAGGGCGCAGTGTTATCTCATGTACTGGTAGACACTGGTTCATCACTCAATGTCTTGCCCAAGAAGGCATTAATGAAGCTGGAAGTTGATGGTTTGGTCTTAAGGCCTAGTGAATTGGTGGTCAGAGCGTTCGATGGAACTAGACGATCTGTGTTTGGTGAGGTGGAATTGCCCGTACAAATTGGACCACAGGTATTCAAATCCACGTTCCATGTAATGGACATACAACCTGCATATAGCTGCCTATTGGGACGCCCTTGGATTCACGGAGCCGGGGCTGTTACTTCTACTCTACATCAAAAGCTGAAGTATGAGTTTGAAGGGCAGGTTGTGACAGTGTGTGGGGAAGAAGACATCTTTGTGAGTCACCTGTCCACGTTCAAGTACATTGAAATGGATGGGGAAATTCATGAGATGCTGTGCCAATCATTTGAAGCAGTCAACATTGACGATGCACCTGAGTCTTCTTCTGTACCAGTTGGGGCTGGTACCTCCATTTCATCTTACAAACAAGCTGTCGAAGTCGTCAGGGCAGGCAACGCCCAAGGTTGGGGCAGGTTGATAGAGACCCCAATGAAGGAAGACAAATTTGGTATTGGTTATCATCCCTCTACAACTTCAGATGCGGGGAGCAGGGGACCCATTACTTTCAATAGTGGGGGAATTATCTACACGGACCAGTCTTGTGCAGCCACAGAGGATAGTGTTGACAGTGATTGTGACCTGGACAACTGGGTACGCCCTCATGCTTCGGGACAACAAGTGCAGAACTGGTTCGTTGAAGAAGTCATCCGGGTTACTCTTCAGACAGAGTAATTTTTCTTTGTTTTTTTTCTAACCATAATGCATGTCAAAATCTTGCGCTTTGCCCAAGGCGTATAGATTCATTTGTAGGGCCCCATGGTTGCATTTGCAATGTTTAATCATTAATAAAGGACGTTTTGCAATCAAATTTTGTTCTCTGTCTTTCAGTTTTTATTTTTGCACAAAAAATATAAAATGGCAATGTTTCATTTTCTTTTGTTTTGCTTAAAAATAAATTCTAAAATAAGGCATGAACCCGTTCATGCAGACTTGATCCTCCGGATACCACTGATAACGATTTTGATATGGCCATGTATGACTTTGACAATCCGATTTATCAAGCCGAAGAAGGGGATGAGAAAGATTGTGAACTTTCTGAAGAACTGGCCAGATTGTTGAAACAAGAGGAAAGGGTTATCCAGCCTCATCAGGAGACTGTAGAAATCATCAATATTGGTACCAAGGACGCCAAGAAAGAGATCAGGATTGGTGCCAGCTTGCAAGCAGATGTGAAGCAAACTTTGACGGAAATGTTGCGCGAGTATGTTGACATCTTCGCCTGGTCGTATCAAGACATGCCGGGGTTGGATACGGATATTGTCGTGCACAGACTGCCAGTAAGAGAAGAATGTCCGCCAGTCAAGCAGAAACTTCGTCGGACTCACCCCGACATGGCTTTAAAGATTAAGGAGGAAGTCCAGAAGCAGTGGGACGCTGGTTTTCTTGCTGTGACAAAGTATCCTCCATGGGTAGCCAACATCGTGCCAGTACCGAAGAAAGATGGAAAAGTGAGAATGTGTGTGGATTATCGAGATCTTAATAAAGCTAGCCCGAAAGATGATTTTCCACTACCTCATATTGATGTGCTGGTCGATAATACAGCTCAGTTTTCAGTGTTCTCATTTATGGACGGTTTCTCCGGGTACAACCAGATCAAGATGGCACCTGAAGACATGGAGAAGACCACGTTCATTACTCCGTGGGGTACATATTGTTATAAAGTAATGCCTTTTGGGTTGAAAAACGCAGGGGCAACGTACCAACGGGCGATGGTGACATTGTTTCATGACTTGATTCATAAGGAGATCGAATGTTATGTAGATGATATGATTGCCAAGTCGAGAACAGAAGAGGAACATCTGGTTAACCTGAAAAAGCTGTTTGAAAGGTTGAGAAAGTTCCGTCTGAGATTAAATCCAAACAAGTGCACGTTTGGGGTGCGTTCTGGAAAGTTACTGGGTTTCATTGTGAGCGAAAGAGGAATCGAGGTTGATCCTGCCAAGGTGAAAGCAATACGAGAAATGCCTGAACCGAGAACAGAAAAAGAGGTTCGTGGTTTCTTGGGTAGATTGAACTACATTGCGAGGTTCATATCTCACCTAACAGCCACGTGTGAACCAATATTTAAATTGTTGAGGAAAGATCAAACGGTCGGTTGGAATGACGATTGCCAATTGGCATTCGATAAGATAAAAGAATACTTGCAGGAACCTCCGATTCTAATGCCTCCAGTTGAAGGGAGACCGCTGATAATGTATCTGACAGTGCTTGAAGGTTCCATGGGTTGTGTTCTCGGTCAACATGACGAGACAGGTAGGAAGGAGCATGCTATTTACTACCTGAGCAAAAAGTTCAATGATTGTGAGTCCCGATACTCAATGCTTGAAAAGACATGCTGTGCGCTTGCATGGGCCGCTAAGCGATTGAGGCAATATATGGTTAGGCACACGACCTTGTTGATTTCAAAAATGGATCCTATCAAGTACATTTTCGAGAAACCAGCATTGACAGGCAGAGTTGCACGGTGGCAAATGGTCTTTACAGAGTATGACATTCAGTACACTTCACAAAAGGCCATCAAAGGAAGTATCTTGTCCGACTATCTTGCGCAACAGCCGATTGATGATTACCAACCCATGAAATTTGACTTCCCTGATGAAGACATCATGTTTCTCAAAGCTAAAGACTGTGAGGAACCACTTCCGGAGGAGGGGCCAGACCCTGAATCCAAATGGAGTCTGATGTTTGATGGGGCTGTCAATATGAATGGGTGCGGAGTTGGAGCAGTTCTTATCACGCCGGAAGGTGTTCATATGCCTTTCACTGCACGAATAACTTTCGGATGCACCAACAATGAAGCAGAGTACGAAGCTTGTATAATGGGGATCGAGGAGGCGATTAATCTACGGATTAAGACCCTTGATATATTCGGTGATTCAGCTTTGGTAATCAATCAAGTGAAAGGGAGTTGGTACACGCACCAAGCAAATCTAATGCCGTATAGAGATTATACGAGGAGATTGCTGACATTTTTCACAACAGTGAAACTGTACCATATTCCTCGAGATGAGAATAGGTTCGCGGATGCCTTGGCCACTTTGTCTTCCATGATCAAAGTGCAAGGATGGAACCATGTACCTAAGATTGAGGTATCCCGCCTTGACAGACCAGCATTTGTGTTTGCGGTCGATGCAGCGTCTGATGACAAGCCATGGTTTTATGACATTAAGTGTTTCTTAAAAAGTCAAGAGTACCCGCCCGGGGCATCGTCCAAAGACAGGAAGACGTTGAGAAGGTTAGCTGGTAGTTTCTTCTTGAACAAAGATGGCGTGCTGTATAAAAGAAATTTTGACACGGTCCTGCTTAGATGTGTGGATAGACATGAAGCAGACCTGTTGATGATTGAAGTGCACGAAGGTTCTTTCGGTACCCATGCCGGAGGGCATGCAATGGCTAAAAAGTTGTTAAGATCAGGATATTATTGGTCGACTATGGAGTCAGATTGTTGCAAATATGCCCGCAAATGCCATAAATGCCAGATCTATGCAGATAAAGTGCATGTGCCTCCAAATCCGTTGAGTATCATGGCATCGCCCTGGCCGTTTGCCATGTGGGGCATTGATATGATCGGAAAGATTGAGCCTACAGCTTCTAATGGTCATCGTTTCATCTTGGTGGCAATTGATTATTTCACCAAATGGGTTGAAGCTGCATCCTATGCCAATGTTACAAAACAAGTGGTAGCTCGTTTCTTAAAACGGGATATCATTTGCCGATATGGAGTTCCCGAAAGAATCATTACTGATAATGGTTCTAATTTGAATAATAAGATGATGGCTGAGTTATGTCGGGACTTCAAAATCGAACATCACAATTCTTCTCCGTACCGCCCAAAGATGAATGGCGCGGTCGAAGCGGCCAACAAAAATATCAAGAAGATTGTACAGAAGATGGTTGTCACGTACAAAGATTGGCATGAGATGCTACCATTTGCTTTGCATGGGTATCGAACGTCGGTACGCACGTCCACTGGGGCAACCCCATTCTCACTCGTATATGGTATGGAGGCAGTGCTACCGGTTGAAGTAGAGATTCCGTCCCTCAGAGTCATGATGGATGTTAAGCTAGATGAGGCTGAATGGGTACGAGCCAGATTTGATCAGCTGAGCCTTATTGAGGAAAAGCGATTGGCGGCTGTATGTCATGGGCAATTATACCAGCGCAGAATGAAGCAGGCATTTGACCAAAAGGTGCGTCCTCGGGTTTACAAAGTCGGAGATGTGGTACTCAAAAGGATCCTTCCTCCCAATACAGATCACAGGGGCAAATGGACTCCTAACTATGAAGGTCCATTCGTGGTTAAAAAGGTCTTTTTGGGCGGAGCCTTATTGCTTACAACCATGGATGGCGAAGACTTTTCATCCCCTGTCAACTCGGACGTAGTCAAAAAATACTTCGCATGAATAGACCCGCTGGATAATAAAAATAAAAAAATCCAGGCAAAAAAGGGCATCCCGGCGAACCAAAAACAGAATAAGGTTCGGGCAAAAATTAGGGATATAATTGAAAAAAAAGATTTGTACACCCGGTAAGTTGAAAACCCGAAAGGGCAACTTAGGCAAAAAAGGGTATCCTGGTGGATCGAAAACCTGAAAGGGCGGTCCACACAAAAGAGGGATTTAAGCGAATGACTACGGTCTGAGTTATCTGTACCCATTACCGTTTGAACAACTGACGTTCTGAAAGATAGGAATCGGCCTGATCAGTCCTCAGAAGGCAAGGTCGGGGAGTTTTGAAGACATACTGGTCATAACAGAATGGAAACTCAGTGGAATTCCGTTTTCACATTGCCATTAGGATAGTTTCTTTTCTCAATTTTCAGCGATCACCTCTTTCCAGGGATTGCTTCCAGATGTAATTGCCTATTCTGGGCTCTCGGTTAATAAATTGAATTTCAATAAAAAGCTTTCTATTTTTGTTTTATTGCTTTGTTTGCAAAAACGTCCTAATTTTTGATAAAACATTGCATTTGAAAACATGGCAGCCTTGCAATAACATGCGCAGAAAAAAACATTTGAAATTACTTCGAATGTTGAATACTCCCGGATGGTGGATTCTAGCCACGCAATATTCGGGGCATGTGGGCATATTCTTTTGTTGCAGGTAGCAGGTGCAGATGATTTTAAGCACAAGACTAGCAATAAATCACCCCACGCAAAAGACTGGGGCAATTATGGGTAAGGAGATCGGCGTTCATCGGGTCGATCTCAGTGAATTAAGTTCAACTGGGTACCGTTGTATCTTATTAAGTCGATTCTCTCATTCAGTACTTCCAACAACTACAAGCTTTTCTGTGTCGATAACGGTCACAGGTTCCCCAAAAGAGTGGTCTCGTCGACACCGAAACGGATGGTCATTATCCCCGTTGAAATCACTAGGAGTTTGAAGAGGCTAAATCTTCTGTAAAATTCTCTTATGACATCCTCTTCGGGGACAAATTGTTGGTTTTCTTAAGCATGGGGCATGTTGTTTCCCCAGCATGAAGTGTTGATCACCCCCCAGTAGAGTTTGATGGTCATTATCCCCAGCGAAGTCGCAGGAGTTTGAAGAAGCTAAATCTTCTGTAAAATCCTCTTATGACATCCTCTTCGGGGACAAATTGTTTGGTTCCCCAGCATGAAGTGTTGATCATCCCCAGTAGAGTTTGAGGACAGTTGGTCTTCTGTAAAATCCTCTCAAAAGGCATTCCCCAACACGAGACGCTTTAAAGCAGTTTTCTCCAGCAGAGTTTGTTATAAACTCGTCATCTCCAACGGAATTGTCTAAAAGAAAGCTCGCCTAACATGGGGCATTGTAGTACTTATCCTAAGCTCGACAGTCATATTCTTCAGCAGACTACTGTGGATTTGCTTTGGGTTTCCCCAACAGATCTCTAAGGACTCTTTCTAGCAAGTTGCAGTGGAATGTTCTAACCAGGATTTGCATATCCCTGGCAGAGTAGCCATGATCCCCAACAAGATTGTGTCTCTGGTAATGATCCCCCACAGAGGTCAGCATCGAATCTTGTCAGCAATACTCCCCAGCCGAGTTATAAGGTTGATAATCCCTATAAAGGATCTTGGGTTGAATAAATCCCCAAGCAGAGTTTTAATGGCTCATTTCCCCAGCAGGACGTCATTTAAAAATTCTCATCCCCAGCGGAGTTGCTGTGACCAGAATCCAGCCCCAAACAGATGGAATAATTCCTGGCAGAGTCATCATTCCCTCATATCTTAAAGTCCAACAGTGGATTGGAAAAAGTCCGTCTTCGGGTGGCAAAAGTCCAACAGTGGATTGGCAAAAGTCCGTCTTCGGGTGGCAAAAGTCCAACAGTGGATTGGCAAAAGTCCGTCTTTGGGTGGCAAAAGTCCAACAGTGGATTGGCAAAAGTCCGTCTTCGGGTGGCAAAAGTCCAACAGTGGATTGGCAAAAGTCCGTCTTCGGGTGGCAAAGCAGCTAAAAGTCCAACAGTGGATTGGCAAAAGTCCGTCTTCGGGTGGCAAAAGTCCAACAGTGGATTGGCAAAAGTCCGTCTTCGAGTGGCAAAAGCCCAACAGTGGATTGGCGAAAAGTCCGTCTTCGGGTGGCAAAAGTCCAACAGTGGATTGGCAAAAGTCCGTCTTCGGGTGGCAAAAGTCCAACAGTGGATTGGCAAAAGTCCGTCTTCGGGTGGCAAAAGTCCAACAGTGGATTGGCGAAAAGTCTGTCTTCGGGTGGCAAAAGTCCAACAGTGGATTGGCAAAAGTCCGTCTTCGGGTGGCAAAAGTCCAACAGTGGATTGGCAAAAGTCCATCTTCGGGTGGCACGAAGCTGCAAAGTCCACCAGTAGTGTGGCAGGCCAGTAGTCGTCTGGAGTTGCATAAAAGACATTATTAAAGTCCACCAGTAGTGTGGCAAGCCAGTAGTCGTCTGGCGTCGTTCAAAAGACGTTATTAAAGTCCACCAGTAGTGTGGCAGGCCAGTAGTCGTCTGGAGTTGCATAAAAGACATTATTAAAGTCCACCAGCAGCGTGGCAAGCCAGTAGTCGTCTGGCATCGTTCAAAAGACAGATCTCTCCGACGTTTCGTCGAAGATTCAATCCAGCAGTCTCGTTGGGTTTATATCCCTTTTCTTCTTCACCATCCAGAGCAAATTTTTGGTTATATTTGGTATTCAATCACTATATACCTTGAAAGTCCGAAAGCAATTGCTTTCAGGCATTCAGGTCTACAGCGCTTGAATAGGGGCAGCTGTAATACCCCAAAATTTGCTCTCCCCTTTGTCATCATAGCATGGCATTATCATTTATCATATCATATCCACCTCATTAACATTACATTGCATTTAACATAGAAAAATGAAGCATGGCATCCTTCTTACCATCAGGGCATGTGGTCAGGTGGGAGGTGGACAATCAAGAGATCATTCAAAGCACAAAAGGTTAATCAAGTTGGCTCTAGGCAAGCCAAGAGGTCTCTCATGTCTCATACTATCCCAATTGATCTTCCACAACCTCAAGAAGGTGAGATTCAATAGGAGAGTGAAGCATTACATCCTACACTATGCAAGAAGTCCAAAAATTGAAGGAAAATCCTCAAAAGAGATAGTTCATTGATTCAAAATCATTCTCAAGTGGCATTTCTCATCATCCTTTAAGAGGATACACAACATACTCTGAGGAATTTGGATTTGGAAGATGTGCAATTTCCTCCTAACCAGAGGGGGTCAAGATTAGGGTTTCCAATTAAATCAGGGTATCTCTGTTTTTTGAACAAAACTTGATGTCATGGTATTCCATATGTCCCTAAGTGTATGTATGTGGAAAATTGCATCTCAATTGGTTTTAGAAGTGGTTCAATTGGAAGAAAGATCAAGAATCAGAGAAATTGGGGCAAAGTCAAATAATCAGAGGAAAAAGTCAACTCTTGACTTTTGGAGCCCAAAATCATGAAATTCATGTTACATATGTCCAATGTACAAAATTTGGTCAAGAAACTCCAAAGGAATCATGAAAAAATCAAGATGTGGAAAGTTGCCATTTTTGGAAGAGGAAGGTTTGCTAAAAATAGCAAGTTTTGGCCATTTTGCATCAGAGTTTGAACCAAGGCCATTTAAAATTGAAGCACCAAATGAAAATTCCACTCGGCCACAACAAAAGATCTTGTTTTAAGCTTCAAATCCATGTGTGGAACATCTCCATTGGATAAAAATTGAGTGAGATATGATTGATCAAAGTCTGAGCAAAGTAGGTTCAAAACTAGGTCATGACCAAGATTTTCAGGGCACGCGCGCAGTCATTTTAACAAACAGTTGGTGGGCCAAATGTACACCTATTTTTCTCATAGTTAGAGGCTTCAAATGAAAAATCTTGCAACATCAAAGTTGTTCCCCTATGTGAGATCTTCAAGATTGATGTTCATGATTTTTTCATTTGATCAAAGGATAAGGAATTATGATAGCTCAAAGATTGGTCAATACAACTGAAAACCCATGTCATGTGCACCATGCCAGCCAACCCTATCTGCTCGCCCATGCACCAGTTGGTGTTTCTTCTGTTGCAAGCCACATTTGATCATGTTCCAAACTTCAATTCAACCTAATTTCAACATCAATATTGTTCCCCAATGTATCATCTTTCTAATGCCACCAATGTTGTGTTGTTTCGTTCATTGACAAGGGAGAAATTCATCCTCAAACACCTGCTGTCACAATGAGGAGTTGCTGCATAGCTTTTGGTTCAAACATACATCAAAAAGTCCTATGTGTGCTGCTTCATTCTTTACTTCATTTGGCCATGCACCTCTCACACTATGCATATATGCTTAAGCCTTACACGAAAAAGGAAATGAGAAACTTGTTTCACACGCATTCCTGCTGCTACATCAGAATAACATAACATCACCATCTTTCTCCATTATCCTCACCATAAGTGACCATGAGCTCTTCCACACTAAAACAAAACCTCTCCAACTCGTGTCACTAACTGTCATGACTCATTCTGTTAACTCAAACTCAGTTAACTAACTCAGTTAGCTGTAGTTCTAACCATCAACCACCAGGGTCAAATCATAACCACACCTATATAAACAATTCTAACAGATTTGGAAAGAGGATTCTCATTTTTTCACTCTCACTCCAAAAGCACTCTCAAGCTTTCTCTCTGAATTTTCTCTCTACCTGCACGAATTCCTCAAGTTCTTCTTCAATCTTCACAATCAAGCAAGAAGACATCACTGAAGCATGGAATAGCACAGTTATCTCCAATTTCAGATTCAGATTTCCTCTTATTCTCAAGATCAAATAGCATTTATTTTGCTCAAATTGAAGTTCTAGAAGTTCAAGAACAAGTTCTCACCTCTGGTTTTCTCAAAAATCCAAAGATCTTCAAGTTTCAGGTTCCAAAAGTTCTCAAACTTTGCTTGCACGATTTGATGTAATTTTAACTGGTTGATGTGTTATTTGAGCTTATTAGAAGCTATATGAAACCGGTTAGTTGATAGAGCTCCTTAGGAGTTTAGAACTGAAACCTAGGGCAAATTTCTCTTCTTCGATTCTCTGTATCCATGCTTGATCTTTGAATTTTGTTGTTGGATTTGTGTTCCTCATGAGCTTAGCTTTCGTTTGGTATATGGCTTGTGAATTTCTGGAGAAAATGTGAGTTGCAGGTGGTGGCTGCTGGCCGGAGAAGATGACCGGAGGTCATCTCCGGCCGGTGACTTTAATTGTTAGGGTTTGTGTGCGTTTTAATCTCAGCCGTGTGTTTTTCATGATCGTACGCTCCAAAATATGACAGCACATTAAAACTCACATGCTCCTCACGTGCATTTTTCTGAATTTCGCTTAAGCATGGTGTGGTGTGGTGCATGGTAAGTGGCATGTGTCCTCACGTGCATGCATTGATTTTGAGTACTTTGACTTTTATTTGACCTTGACTTGATCTGATGGTTGTGAGTGAGTCAAAATTGTTGACTGATGGTGCACACTTGTTATTGTGTTTGGCGTGTAAATGGACCTTGTCAGATTGATATTTGCACCCCTCTGTTTGGAAGCCCAATGAATATGCACTGTCCAATTGCTATGTTCATACCCCCTGCATTTTGCATTTATTTTTCATTTTTATTTCTTTCTACACGTTTGATTTTTAATTTTTAAAAATACCAAATTGCATTATTAAATTCCACAAAAATTCATGAATATCATTGAAACATTTAGAAAATTTTCCATGATTTTATGTTCTGATTTTATGACCATTTTGCCCCTGTCCCATTATTTTCTTTGAATTTCTTTGGTGTGCATTCTTAATGTGGTACATGATTTTGTTTAATTTTGTTCTTGATCATTAAAGATTGTTTTGATGCTCTTCTTTTTGTATTGAGTCATTATCATCTTTAGGTATGTTAAGTGATTTTTATTTGATTTTTTAGGTCATTTCATGGCATGTTTGGTGTTCACTTTTGTGCTACTTTGTATGATATGTCTATTTTGACCTAGGTGCATTGTTTGACATCATTTTGCCTTGGTTCCTTGCATGCTACTTTGATATGTGATTCATCTCTGATTAGTGAACTTCAATACCATGTTTTCATAATTTTCATGAGGCCATTTGATTTTTGTTTGATGCATTTCATTTAAAGCATTATAACATGTTATATCATTGTAATCTTTTGTGCATGTTTACATGTTTTCTTTTGTACATAATGGCATGATCATTTGCATATTTGGTGAACCATTCACTTGACATTATAGGTCATTGGTACATATTATATGTCATCCTTGCATGTTGACTTTCATTTAAACCTTGTGCACCTTTAACATGTGGTGTTTGTACTTGTGTTTTCTTTTGAACTTCCATTTCAATTCTACTTCTTCTATTACTTCTTAAATGCTTTGATGTGTCATGCATGAATACTTGTGAGATGTTTGTGAATCATTTTTCATTTCATTTCAATTCTGATCCATGGATTACATGTTCCATTTGTGCATATTTCTTCTTTTCTCTTTCATCTTTCATTATTCCTTTTCTTATGATATCATGTTCTAATGTCTTGGAGGATGTTTGTTGCCTATCCACTTGAGTTTGATTGATAATGCCCATTTGTTCTCATATGATGTACATTCTGGTTGTGGCCCTAAGATTTGTTTTCTCATTTAATTCTTTTGAGTTTTATGATGCATTACATGTTCTTTCACTTCTTATACTTCTTATACTTGTTCACTAACCATGTAGGGGCTTTGGTAAGTTTCAATTGAGTGTGGATAAGGAGTCCACATTCAACTTCTATCCTTTCTCTTTTACAATTCCATTTTGTGTTTTGTTAAGCACTTATGTGTTTTCTTTTAATAACTCATCACTTTCCCTTTGTGAATTACAATTCATCTTCTACTTTAGAAGTGAATTGTTTAATTCATTCTTTCTTTAGACTTTAGGTTGAAACCTCACAAACCTTAGGATCACTCCCTTAACTAATCAATTAGGATTGAGTCTTAGTCCCCCCATAGATTTTACCTTTCTCCTTCTTTTGAGTCTCTCTTCTCATCTATAAAGGAAACCCAAAAACACTTAATAAAGGTAAGCATTTATTGCATTTAAACCTTTCATATAAAGGAAAGATTATAAGGGGTCTTCTCTTATAATCTTAAATGAGTAGCATGTGGCCCATCTTGGGTCAATGTGCTACACATTTGACCTTATGTGAGGGACTTAAATGCAATAATTGTTGATGGTGCAAATAATAAAACATTTCTTCATCTTCATAATTAACAAAAACACTTAATAAACACAAGTATGCTAGTGTGTTTGAACCTTGACAATTGGAGCTAAGTGTGGAGGTCTTCTTCACTCTTAGTGTGCTTTCTTACCCATTCCATCTTGGAATGTGAGAATGTACACATTCCAATGACTAAGATTCAGATACACTGTCATATGCAAACAAATGAAAATACTCTTAAAAGACAAAAACAAACAATAACGTCTTTCCTTCGGGAATTCTTTTCTCACCTCATTCACTCTTAGCGTACGAACGCGCTTCTACTCGTTCTCTTGCAAGATGGTAACGCACTCGGACCAGCGAGCCTGCAACACCTGAGCTAGAACGTTAGCCGTTCCTTAAAAAATGCAAACAATCCATCCCTAGTGAGGGGAACTACGTCGCTCTGATTCTCATGCTCCCGATGAGATACGTAGGCAGTGGGGTAGGGCCCATGCGAGCACTCCTTTTATTTTCCCTACGTTTGTTTCTCTTTCTTTTTCCTTTCTTTCTCCTTTCCTTTTTCAGTCCTTTCTCCAGTATCTTTTCTACACCCTTTGATCGAGACAAGCAAGCGTGGATCCCATCGGGTACGATGGACGTGAGGGGGTGCTAATACCTTCCTCTCACGTAACTGACTCCCGAACCCAGTTCTTTGGTCGTAAGACCATGCTTTTTCCTTTCTCTCAGGTTTACGCGGTGTTTCCTTTCCCTCTCTTGGGATAAATACACATTGCTGGCGACTCTGTTTCGGTGCCACTTTCGCGTTTGTACTTGGATGAAAATCCCGGGAGCGACATGTAGATGTCCAAGAAGTTGTTTAGGTCATAGAGGATGTAGAAGTCCAACAAGTTATCCAGTCCGAACAAGCTGTACAGACCCAACAGGCGGTCGCCGAGCAAGGAATACGAACCAGAAGGAGAATAAAGAGATCAAGAAGAAAGAGAAGGAGGACAGCTACGGTCGATTCAGATGATGATGACGTAGCACCTTATAGTTGAAGTAACTTTATGTCTGCTAGGGCATTTAGATTTGATAATTAAAACTTAAAAGTGTCTTTGTTCTCTTCAATATTCAGGAGTTTTAGATGTATTAAATATGAAACTTGCACTTGTGAAACATTTTGTTGTCTTCGATATGGCACACAATTTTTATTAAAAGTACTTGAATGAAAACTTTATCACAAATTTGGGTTGTATTTTCTGCTGTGATATGATGAACAATAACATAGGTTAAAAAATGGGATTATATATAAAAGCAGGATGATATTTGTTAATCATGCAGAATGTATAACAACGGTTATACATCATAACCGTTATAATATCTCGCACGTTGTCCAGAAAAAATATCAAAATGGCGCAGTTGGGAATAGAACCAAGGACCATTATATTTATCACAACGGTTCGTTTGAAAAACAGTTGTGATAGGGCGCGCTGTTTTCAGGTTATTACAACGGTTAATGAGTCGTCATAGTAAGTATCATTTTACAACGACACTCTACATAATAACGCATGCGCTCGCGTGATTATACATCTTTCCCAACCGTTGTTAAATGAGTTTTCCGTAGTAGTGTGTGTGTGTGTGTGTGTGTGAGAGAGAGAGAGAGAGAGAGAGAGAGAGAGAGAGAGAGGTGAAATAATGGTTATTCATTAACAACCCAACATGAGGTATTTATACAACAATGCACAAAAACTCAGCTGACTAACTAAAAGAAAAACCAAAAATTTCAACCATGTAATCATTTACATAAAACCTATAACCGATTACAAACTCTACTATCTTCAGAATTATCAAAATCTGGAGGGTGATATTCGATTACACCAAACCTATAATCGGTTACAAGACACACTAGTTTGATACTTTAATGTTGGAAATGGGTGGCATAGTCTGACGCAACACAGTTACATTGACTTGAATTGCCAACAACCACATTACAATTATGATTGCAGAGGGCAATTTAAAATCATGTCCTCCTAATAGAACAACAACATTTTACCCAATTCATATCATGACTAAAGCTAGGATGAGCTTATTGAAATATTTATTGTTTAGCTCGATAAGGCATTTGAGTTTTATTTTTTAGGCAAAATACATTTTTTGGTTCCTTAACTATACCATTAAATTCATATTGGTCTCTTAATTTTTGTGTGTCAGATTGATCCATTAACTCTTTAACGTGTCATGATAGTCTTTTTTGTCTAACTAACGGCGAATTTAGCCATCTATTTTTGAATTTTTCATCGTTAATTAGACGAAAAGAACTAACATGGTACGCTTTGAAGAATTTAAAAATCAATTTAATACGAAAAAAATTAAGGAAAATTAAAGTATCAATCTGAAAAAATGACATTTTGACTAAGTTTTATCTACCATGAAGAATTGATAAGTTTCTAATTAAATACCTTTTTTGTTATAAGCAAATTCTATCTATTTTAAATAATGAGTTATTTTACTCATCAATGTTATTCTTCTCTCTCATCAATGTTATATAACTCTACTATTGTTTATTTTTAATATGGAGGGCCTAATTAAGAACTATCAGCAACTAATAAGTGATCAATTTGAGTCAAAACAAACGCGCAGAAAATGAAAGACCAACCATCATACTCATTGGTTAAAGTATCATGAAAATTATTTTCTTGATGATAATATGATAATATTGACAAATTTTTACGTCACAATTTGTTTGAATTAATATTTAGTTATATTTAAGATAAAAAAATTTGCTTATTAGGAGGGAGTATATTATTGATGTTTAAAATTAATTTTAGAACCAATTATTAAAAAGTGCAAGGTGGATTACACATTTATCACGGTTAAATTATTGTTAAATAGAATTTCTATGCGTTTTGCCACGTATTATCTTTGATTAAATTTAAATTCTTATCCATGATCTTTTCGACCTGATTTATTTTAGACTTTAGATCAAATTACAAACAATTCTAAAACTAATTTATGTTTATTTAAAATCTTAACTAAGACTATGCATGTATTATTTAAATATGATGTGTATTGTGGAGATCGTTCCCTAGTAATGTATGGAAATCCAAAATGTGTTTTATAAAATATTACTAGAAATGCTCTAAAATTATGGTGGGAGACTATATCATTTTAAGAGTTGAAGATCAATAGCAGTAAAATTTCTATTTAAATAGTAAATTTTTTATTAAAATAGTATGTTATTTTG